>FR989866.1:11310709-12621419 GCA_905404145.2 Biston betularia
AAAATCTGCTGTAACAATTTTTACGAGTTTTGTTTTGCGAAAAATCAATCAAGCTAGATTTAGACCCCCGGAAAAAGTGTTTTTCTGAGTTTTAATTAGACAATTAATTTTGCATACCTACATCGAGCAAAGCTCGAGGTATTTTCCTTTTAGCAAGCAAATTTAAAGAAATGAAAGAATGAAAGCAAATTTTGTAACGATGATAGCTCAGTGGTTAGCGCGGTAGGTTCGCATGCCGAAGGGCGTGGGTTCAAACCCCAACAATGAGCTTGAGCTGCCGGCGAAGGAAAACATCGTGAGGAAACCACAGCATGGTGGTAGGGTACTTTAGTACTCGGCTGGCTAGCTACCACCCTCAAGTTGAAAATCTGCCGCCAAGCACCTAACGGTGTGTTCCGGCAGCCTCACTTGAGAGCCAGCTCCATTCCAGGTTAGTTGTGCTTTACCATCTTTGACCACACCTTCACTTAACATCAGGTGAGCTGTGGTCAAACACCTAGCCTGACAACCATAAAAAAAAATGAAGACGTCATATTGAGATTTTGATGGTAATATTTTGTAGATATATATATTTCAACAATTTTACTTTGAGATAAAAGAGACTTCTATTTCTTTTCAACTATCTTCTTAATCTACTAAAACATACAGACGAGAAACTTATTTGTCTCAAGTTTTCCAGTATGTACTCGCACTTATTGAAAACAAAATCTAAATGCGTCTTTTTAGCTACATCAATTTGAGATCCATTACGCTAAAACCTCAAACGAATGTTTTACTCATCTTTGCGAGTATCCTCCAGACGTACTGACGTAAACATTACTAAAGACATCACATACTCTCCAGATGCACACAAGGTTAGAACTGTAAAGACAATAATGACCCATTGACAACAATAGCTTATACAGGAGTAGCGCCAAAATTAACCCGTTTATCACGACTATTTGCGTCACTAACACCCCAAAAATATACGCGCGGTCGGTCGCTTTAATTATGACAACCAAAATAAACCCTTGCTCTGAATAGTTGTCATTGCAACAGCTATTGCGTCTGGTTGTCTCCGCTTCTTGCGCCAGACAACCACCTTACTTGATATAACGCTCTGACGCACAACCTTATAAAATATATATACTCTGCCAATAAATCGCAATAATTTCAAAACTCTCATAAACCACATTTGATTCAATACGATACGATATAACATTTGTTCATATTTCTAATACATTATTAATACTGACGAGAAATGTTCATGACTTTAATTGAAAAAAAGAAATTGAAATTAAATCAAATTCACCATTGAAAATTGGTAATTCACTTTCACTGCACTAATGCGCTGACTTATTATTTGTATTTTTGCAATAAAATCAACATAAACAAAAATCAGTTACCACGTGTATGGCAAAGCATCTTTTGATAATAGCTCGACCGATTTAACTGGTTTCTTTTCCGTGTCCATAATTATTTGGAAAAGAGGGCCTACAAAGTAACATTCGATTAGCGATAACGCTTATAGAAAGGTTCTAAATGTACGGGATTGACATACCGTACAATATTGGCTAGGCCCTCAGGTAAGTAGGTACTTACAAAATTATTATTTTTTAATCTACAGGACAGGTTAAAAATTTGGATGGTAACAAGTTGACAAAATAAATTGCGCATGTGCAAAACCGGGCAGATCACTAGTCAATAATAAAATAAACCGTGTTCAACGACCATTCATCTTCATTTTATGGCTTTGTAATAATTTCTAAGAGAAATCCCCGTCATCCAGTTTTTTTTTCAGACATCATGTGACAGCATCTAATCGCCGGACGTGACATCAAATAATGACGTGTAATTTATCGTCTTAAGAGCATTATGAGAGGGTATCATTTTGCATAACGTTCACAGCTAAATAGCATTTTCGTACATCGTAATTTTATTGTTAGCTTATACATTTGCTTCAAAGTTGTGGGAACAGTAGAGAAGACAACAAATCCACATCGTAGATATTAATTTTCTCTAATCATGTGTTATTAAACTCTACAATATGTAAGGTATATCGTAAATCAAACACAAGAGTCCGTAAAAAACATATCACAAGATTGTAAGAGCAGTTTATGAAATCGAATTTAGCGAATGATCTCACGGGCCGATGGCGGAGGCGAAGTTCCTTCACCTATATGCTAGAGACATTAAATAAGCCACAGTTGATATTTTTCATATGATATGTGGTCTCCGGCAGACGGGCTGGCCCGGAGCCAAGAGTTCACGTCAGTCGCATCATTGTCAATGATGTTCATGAGCGGTGGAATCAAAGGAGTCGCGGCGTTGGATACAAAACAGAGCCAATTCAGAACATTGAGAAGTTGCACTCCACACTCACGATTGCAACATAAACCAATATTGTTGAAAATATGGATGTCGACAGCAGTGGTTTGGTTTATCAAAACATAATGTTCGCTTAAGACAACGTGGATCACTCAACGTATCCATTGCAGTCGACCTCTTATGTACTCGACTCGGGTTGACTCCTGGGTATTATTGAATATGTGCTCCAATCTTCATCATGAAGCATGTATGTATTTTACAATTACCTCCAAAATTCCGTAGGTACCTAACAACTGGACAGATTTTGTTGAACATTGTATTGAGGTAGTACAGTAGATTGATTGAGAGACTTGTTGTGTAAGGCCGCATAGAAAGCACGTTGTGGTCGGTCTTCAACTCTTCCTCCTTGGATTGACCTTATCAAGAAGACTACGCAGTCCACCGCAGTACAGTGTGCTCGCAATGCGGAAGATAGCCACAATTGGGGAAATATCGCCTGACGTGCAGCAGCCCTAGGAACCAGCATTGACGACGTGACGCATCCCTGTCCATCTACACGACCACTCTGCCAAGAGTGTCCGATTAAGAAGAACACTAGATTATCAAATTATTTAAATTTTACGGAATTACACTGAATCGATAGTGTCACTGTACTCATCATTATGAGTAACTATTATTATTCTTCGAGTTTGTACTTGTCTAGACGGACTGTTGCGCTACAGTCAAAGCAAAACAACAGGCCAGATTTGAAACGCTTGTGTGCGGTGTTTCACACACAACTAAACGTCACTTGACGTACTACAGAAGCGATGAGTTATACCAGCTGTTGATTTTTTTTATAAAAGCATGGAAATGTTATGAAGTTAATCTTCAAACATGTAATTATGATTTCATATTATTTTTGTGTTAAATACTTAATCACAAATGCAATAATAATCAAAAGTTTACTTACTGTTAATATAAAGTATTGTTTTAGTTGTCTTTTTCAGCGGTCTTTTATAGTTTCTGACACATTGATACATTGATAGCGTAAATCGCCATTTAATTGTTAAATAATTCGTAACACGGTGTCATGAACAAAAACTTTTTCAGGAATAAACTGACGGAACGAGATTACAGCCCAACAGTTGTGCTTTCTCTTTTTTTTTTGGCATTTTGATGTTTTATCTATGTAGACAAATATATAATCGAAGATTTTTATTTTAAACACAACTCTGAAATCGTGAACACAAATTCAAAACAAAATGTGATCATAATTAATTATAATTTTAAGAGCTATATATGGCGTGAGTTCAATTCCCCTCAGGACAAATATTTGTGTGAAGAACAAGAAATGTTTGTGTTCTGTATGCATTATAAATATGTATTTCCCAAAAAAGAAAGTATATACTATTGTATTAATTATTTGGTTCCCATAAAACAAGATTTGCTTAGTTTGGGGCTAGCTGACGCTGTGAGAAATTTCCTACGATATTTATAATACTTTATTTAAAAATATGTTGGAGAACATTTTAACCATTAAGAAATGGTAACCGGTAAGAAACCGTTATACTAATACCGACTATTAATAGATACCCGTATTTTTATGATTTTTCACAAAATTCTAGGTAATTATTTATGTTAATATTTACTGTTATACCCGCAGATGTCATAGATAATTGTTCTATTTCCACTCTTATTTCCTGAAACGCTAAGAACGGACCACCCTTTATAGCTAACCTTCTGATTACCTGCGGGTAGTCGATAATGTTTGCATACAAGGTTAACATAAGTAAGTACGTTATGTGTTTGCTATGCATGCATTAAACATTTTATTATGCCAAGGAAAGTTTTTATTAAAATACATATATGTTCATTGGCAATGTTTCTCTTACATGCAACACTCACTATTAAAAGTTGACGTTTCTCTATGCTTTTAATTTTCGCGTATGTGCTTAAATAAAAAATGAATAGTTAATTAATTAATTTAGACTAATTAACAGACATGCTTATACAGGGTTATAATCTTGGGGTGTACTAGGCTGAAAGGGGGTCATTTTTCAAAGGGGAACTCACAAAGAGTACAATATATATATATATATCGATTCACGCCGCTGTCCTAAAACCCCACGACCACATAATATTCGGTGTGGGTGCGTGTGGTAGGGTATTTTCTAGTATCTACTCGGCTGGCTAGCTACCACCCTCAAATTAAAAATCTGCCTCCAAGCACTTAACGGTGTGCTCTTCACTTAAGAGCCAGTTCCATTCCAGGCTAGGTGTGCTTTACCATCTTCGACTACACAGTCACTTAATATCAGGTGACCTGTGGTCAAATACCTAGCTTGTCAACTATAAAAAAAGGTACATAAATATTCATTACATTGTGACCCCTATACTATAATTCTCTCTCAGGATTTTCAATTTGATACTTAAAGCTAAGCGCACACACCTGGCAGGTATCCCTTGTATGTAAAGTATTCTGTGTTCTGTACCTTCCGCATTATTTTTCCAGCGGGCAAATACACGTGGATATTATCATTTGTATGGCTTGCCAGAATGCCGACGCATCCTTTATTGGGTTGGTGTAAACACAGTTACATAAACCGTCTTCAATTGATCGCAAGATTCCATTTGCGTGCTGTACTTATCGATTGAGTAAATGTGGTACACAGAAGAATGTAGGTACACTCGCGTACTCATGAAAACTGTGGTTTAGAAAAGCTTTAATCTCAAATTAGATACGTCTACGTAAATATATAGAAGACAAAAGGCATTTTGTATTTCTGAACAATGATTTTTTTCTAGTTTTTATATCGCTAGTACTAAGTAATGAGTGCCAAAACAGCGGTGCCCTGGACGTTGTTTTGTTACTCAAAGTTCTGTGTATCGCTGCAATGTTCATGGGCAGGCGTTATCTCTTAACATCAGGAGAGCGCCTCGACCGACTCATTACTTTTACATAAAAAAAAAAAAAAAAAAAGCTAGTAGGTAGTACTCGAATCTGCATGATTTACTCTTCAAAACCACAAACGAAACTATTTGATTCCACTTTCATCATACAAATCGTTAAATAGTAAACTTTATTGCCCGAGTGGGTGTTCCCCAAACAGATACTGTCTGGGCGCTTTCACAACTGAATCGGTTTCTCCTAAGCATACCTACGTGCGTCGTATCGGCATCTTCACAGATGCCGGTCAAATAAGACACTATTTATAATAAAAAATTGCTGAAACTAGTTATTGTTATGTACAACTTTTGCCATGGTATATTTTTCCCCCAACTGAGCTGTAACTCGCAAAAAACTAATGTTTTCAACAAAATGGATTAAACAGCTAATTTTCTTTGCGATTTCAGGTTTAGCCTCGCAAAAAAAGTTGTATAAAACAATGTTTATTTAATATGCACCTAGTCGACTTTTCACTAACTTCATAAATTAAAAGTTGTATTGTATTTGTCAAAAAATATAATAAGTACAATCTCCTCATTTCAACTTAGTATTACCAAACGCGTGTGCTAGTGTTGCCCAAATGCAAGAACAAGACGAGACTTAGCCAGTCTTGGTCTTGGTCTTGCGCCAATACACCTGGTCTTGGTCTTGGTCTTGGTCTTGCGCTCCCAGTCTTGGTCTTGGTCTTGGTCTTGCAGCAAGAGTCTTGCAAGTCTTGCAATTAACACAATCAAAAAACACAGATTATTACCTACTTGTACAGACGCGACGCGTGAATAAAATATATGTAAAGAATTAGTGCCAATCACTATTCTTTACATATAAGTGAATGTTTTGGCGTACATCTATACTTATCTATACTAATATTATAAAGCTGAAGAGTTTGTTTGTATGTTTGATGACAGAAGTTTTAAAATAAATAAATAAATCCTGAACGTCACTATACCTCCAAAGTTACTATTCCTCGTGGACGAAGTCGCGGGCACTGCTAGTAAATACTTACTCTCATCATCTCTCTCAGAGATATTCGGGCTGGTAAGCAATACAAAACTCTTATCGCAGGCTTTTTATTTTATTAGTAGGTAAGTACCTACGCTTTTTATATTATTTTATTAGTTTTGTAGAATTTTTTTACACGTTTCCAGTATATTTAAAAGTGGCTACAATATTTATCAAACGGGTGATATTTGAACACTTTTTTGCTATTTTTTCTTGTAAAAACTTAAGAAATATAATGACTAAATGTACAATAATAGTACCTAAGTAATTAGTTTAAAACCATATAATCAATATTATAATATATACTTACTAGAATAAATTATTATGACATCTACTACCTATCCTTAACATTTTTTCCTATCATAATACTACTTGCGTGATCAGTATAATGTATTCATTTTCATTCTAAGCACTCTGAAACTTATTTATTCTTTGGAACACCTGTAGGTACTCTTAAAATTCGAAATTATTTTGCATGAGTATACCTACGCCCTGTGGCGGCAATCAAATAGTGTCAAATGTTGTGATTTCGGCGCGGCGGCAACGATTGTTGTATATGATTTCAAAAGAAGCCGCCGGCGCGTGTATCATAACCATGTACTTCCGAAAAGCGGCAAATTTCTTTGAGAAGTAAGTACAAAACCTTTGATGCCGCATTATCAAAGTGCCGATGGTTAAAACATAACTATGCATGCACTCAGTTTGATTTTAATGGATATTTTTTTATTCGCTATGTAGGTATGTTTATGGTATTAGTCGTAATGCGCATAGGTCCAGTTTTTCATATTCTTTGATACAGTTTTTTGCGTCTCATAGAATTCCTAAGCGTACCTATACACCGAACTGTTACACCTAACTACTCCGTGAAATAGCGCTAAGTCCTAGCTGCAAGACGCAAGAGTCTTGCAGGCTTAGTCTTGTTCTTGCTCAAGTCTTGCACGGTCAGTCTTGGTCTTGGTCTTGCTAAAAATACGCGGTCTTGTTCTTGGTCTTGGTCTTGCAAAAACGCAAGAACAAGACCAAGACTGCAAGACCAAGACTGAATTTGGGCAACACTAGCGTGTGCACACCAAAGAGAGAACTTATTCATCTATCTATCTATCTAGGTACGTACAGACATACTCACTCACACTCAGTTACAAGCATAATATATCTAGGATTGCAGTCGAAGAAACTCCCTTCGTGACTTACGCACCAAACGAATACAGATATACCTACCTAAGCCTTATAAAATCGGGCCATTTAGAAACTAACAAGTAGTTTGACCTTTGTAAAACTTTACGTAAGTCATAATATTTGCGTATCTACACTATACATGAATCTAGAATAGAAACATTAATTTTCCTAGAAAGACAGTGCGTCTACCTAACTAAAGTAAGGCAAACAACTGAGGAAAATATGAAACAATATTACAAGATACTAAAGCCATTATTAGGATTAAGGAGTGTTGCAGAACAAATATCGTCTGCTCAAATATAATAATTGGAGTACTGACTTGCTTATTAATATAGGGATAACACATTGCGTACCACCTTACGTCTGTGCATGGCTTGGCAAATTTAGTTATTGAGACGGCAGATACTTGATAGTTGGCAAACAGACAGGTCAGAAGTCGTTGACAGATAAAGCATCGTAGGTATATGACATACTTATTAGGTACCAGCACACGTCTCGCGGTTTCACCCGCGTAGTTCCCGTTCCCGTGGGAATACAGGGATAAAAAGTTGCCTATGTCACCCGGGGATAGTGTAGCTTCTAAGCAGAAGGTCTTTTATGAAAGTAGTATCGCAGTGTCTGCCACCAAGTAGGTTTTACTTGGTGGTAGATTTCCTTAGCAGGAAGTATTCTGGGTAGGTACCACCGCAATACCAGATATTCTGCCGCCAAGCAGTAGTGTGTAAACATTACTGTGTTTCGGTTTGAAGGGTACTGCAGCTAGCGAAATTACTGAGCTGTTGAGACTAACCATTAAAAGTCGCAAATGAGCGCCAAAGCAGCGATTCGATGAACTTTGTTATGCTACAAGTTCTGTGTATTGCTGCAATGGTCATGGGCATGCGTTATCTCTTACCATCAGGAGAGCGTATAGTTCGTCTCATTAGTTTAACATATAAATAAAATATCCAGACCAAAATTTTAACAAAATAATTACTCAGGCAACCTACACTTTTGATTGATCGAGTTCTATTCTGCACAATTATAGTTGGCTGAAGTGGAACGACCGAAATAGTCATTTGTTTTGATGCTTCGAAATTTACCTAAATGCTACCTAAGTACATTCAAGTGCTACTTATCAGAAAATTTTGCAATTTATTTTTGTATGAAATACATTACACTGTCATTGTTTTGCTTATCGATTCTGTACAATAGCTATCATGATTTGATGAGTGTGTGTTTTATTTAAAGTGCTGTTTTAGATAGGCATACAAGTGAGTTTCTTATGTAGGTTGTTTATAATTATGAAGTAGGTACAGACACTTAATTTTTTAAATATGATCTATTTTAAGATTTTTAAAGCTGTAGTACTGAGTTTTGAATATTTAACCGTCAATCGAAGAATGTAGATATAAGGCCTAAGTTATTAATTTGTCTGTTTGTATTGCTTCGAATAAAATGTTTATTTCTTTCTTTTATAATATAGATAGAAACTCTTTATTGTGCACACCAGAGATTGAAGAATGTACAGAAAACGAAAGAACTTTATGAGCGCTAGCTTTTAACCGATTTTTAACACGAACAAAGACATTAAATGATTAAAATTATATGCAACAAATAAATGCACAGCTTATGCAGTAATTAGCTTTGTATTACTACTAGACACTAACTAATTTACTATTACTGTTAGACAAATATAACATCTATCTATACTATTATAAAGAGGAAAGATTTGATTGTTCGTTTGTTTGTAATGAATAGGCTCCGAAACTACTGGACTGATTTCAAAAATTATTTCACCGTTGGGAAGGTACACTTACCACGGGTGGCATAGGCCACTTTCTATCCCTGTATTCCCACGGGAACGGGAACTACGCGGGTGAAAACGTAGGCGTCCGCTAATTTACAATAAAGTGTTATTAAATTTATTCTGAATGTTAAAATAAAATAAAAATCGTATTCGAAATTCTTCATCTAGGAAATTATACTGTATTACTTACTGTAACTTTAAAATTGATCGATAATATTATATGTATAATATACACACGGGTGTAAATTGGAGACTAGCCTTAAGATTAAAACGAAGAAATAAGCTGGGCTTGTATTTTGCTGAACGACGATAAGATCTATTTTCTGCTCTAGAATGATGTTCAAATATCGGTGTCTAATGAATCGTCCGTTTTTTTCAGCCAGATCCTGTATATGGACCAGCACGCATACCAGATCCCAACCAACTATAGTAGAAACGTTCCACCTCGTAAGTGTATCTGTATTCCCTACTTTTATATAGTAGCTAACTATCTACCTCTTACTTCTTTATAGTAATAATGCTTGGCGGTAGATGTTCAACTGGAGGGTGGTATCTAGCTTGCCAAGAACTAGACAAAACCATACCACCATGCTATGGTTACCTCACGATGTTTTTCTTCACCAGCAGCTCAAGCTTATTGCTGAGGTTTGAACCCACGCCTCTTGGCGTGTGAACCGACCGCGCGCTAACCACTGAGCTAGCATCGCTACAAAATGTTATAAATGCTAAGAAGTTTTGTCTGTCTTACATGGCATACTAGGTAACTATATCATAGTTTTGTAGCCATTGAAACTACTAACTATAGTTTTACGATTTGGTTTCCGTTTGTAGTATTTATAGAAGATTTAATTTAACTCGATCAATTACCATCTCGGAACTGCATCCTAGTCAATCAATGCTCGCTTATGACGCAAACAAAATCAGCCCGATCGACGCTATGTTAAAATATTTGTATCCAACGGAAAATTAGATGGTTACTTAGTTAACAATGTCATACCTCTAAAAATGTTTATGGTCGTATTTTTCATTAATTTACATACATTATTACATATGTACCTATAGTACTAAAAATATTTTAATTTTTCGTGTCACGCTAATAAATCTCATAGTTCTTCATTACATACATAGGTCCTACACAACATAACTAAATCTCACTAATTTGGGGGACCAAATGAAATTTAAAAACAGCTGGATACTCATTATTTCGAGAGAGAATCGGTATCTTCTAAGCAAGCGTGCTCCATCTTCACTTAACATCAGGTGACATGCCGGTAAAAAAATGGCTCTTTAGTATGCTCTCTCCCTGCATAATTGATAGACAGTAGTGTAGAATTTCACTCGGCGTATTTAAACGCCTTCAAGTAGATTGTAATTGACAATTGGCAAAAAAATATTTATCTAGTTTTCACTATCAAAAAATATATGCAAATGACAGCACGTTAGTTTCAGTCTCCATTTACACCAGATAGGGGCGCTAACCCTTTTTTCATACATCTTGGCAACATTTTGGTTATGAAACTGTAAAAGTTTTTATTTAATAATGAAAAGGTCTAGTAATGTAAAAAATAAAAAAAAATTGTTAGTTTCACAACTGCCGTATTTATTTTTGACGCTAAAACTAACGTATGACATGTAAAGTTTTTAACTCGATTGAAATCGCTTATTCAAGATAAGTTTTAACAATATATAAAATGGTTAATTGCGTAAGTGAACCTAATGGGTATTTATAGAAAATAGTATTCACTTTAACACTAAGTTTGACTTATTTTAGGCTCCATTTTTCCACAATCACGATAAGTCATCCACTTAGCGGCGGATATTATTCAGCAAAACTGCGCTAGGCTGGACCGACAAACCTGCCATTAGTCAATGATGAGGGCCAACGAGGCTTTGTTAATTATACATAGTTGGTATACACATACCTACAGCCATATTATCACAGATATTATTAGATACCGGTAAATCTACATCCACGTCTTGACTATAACGTTATCTTTCCAAGAAGCTTCTCACACACTACAAAGAACCATGAGTGCATGAGGTACCTACCGTCATGAAAAAACGAAAACTTATCCAAAAAACCCTATCTATTGGTTTGAAGTATAAGTAGACACAGTGGCGGCCTTAGGGAGTGACAAGCAGAGCAACCGCCCGGGGCCTCGCTCTGGCAGGGGCCTCGCGTCCTCAACTACCCAAGTAGAAAAAAGTCTTTACCATATGTATACATACGTACGTGAAATATCGCGCCTCGTAATTGACAAAACCCAACCTGAACGCACTGTTTTATTATTATTGCAACCATGTTACAGGCATTCGAGCACTCGAACTAATTTTTTATTAAAAAGGACACGAAGAAAAAGAGCCTCACAATGATCTATCGCCCCGGGGCCTCGCAACAGATAAGGCCGCCGCTGAGTACCTACTACTACAACATGGCCAACGTAAAGCCAAAATAACTCGAATCAAAACACCAACTAGACCTGCTGATATCGTATACACACGCAGTATAGTTCGCAGTTGCGTAGCTTTATCGTGAGTGGTAAGCAGTAGTATGTAAACATTACTGTATTCCAGTTTAAAAGGTTGTGTTAGCTAGCGAAATTACAGGGCTAATGCGACTCGCCATTGAATGTTCCGAAGTAATTGGCGCCAATGCAGTGATATTTTTAGACATTGTTGCATAGTTTTGTGTCAAAAAAAAGAAAAGTCTGTCGTAAAAAAATGTGAGCTACATGTATAAATTGCATATATGTATTTATGTTATAGTTATGTATTTCTCTATATTAGTATGTATATCCTCGTTATTGACACACCCCGTCTTTTTCTATCTCTAATCCTTTTCATGCTCAGGTTTCCTGGAAGAAATCGCTTTTAGCGATATTCACCAGTTGTTACACATGTTAATTAGGTTTACTTTATTTTTCTTCCGTATTGTATATTTTTTGGTGTGTACAGTAAAGAGTTTAATCAATCAATTATCAAACACCTGGCCTGTCAAGTACCTACTTGTAAAAAAAATCTATCAATATAATTTTTTTTTTTGTATAAAATATGTACCTACGTACAAACGTCTACCTTTTTTAGCTTTCTAGTATTTGTGTAGATATTACCTACTTATAACCTTATATAGTTTTGTATTTGACGCAATAAATTAATTTTAATAGGTCGTAGACATTGTACACGCTTAGTCATATTTCATCATTTAAAAAGTAATATTTTATAAGTTCGTGCTTTATTACGTTAGTAGTGAATAAAATTAGTTTATTTGACACAATAGGCGGATATTAAGCTTTTATACACAATAGAAAAATATTTATAGTCAAGCATAGGCACATAGTAACACAAATTACAGCTAGGTACTATCTACTATGGGATGAAGCATAATTTTACCTATATGGTTTTCTATAGTTTCGCAAATTACTATAGGTTTATAAAATATCGTCCTTATACACCTACTATTCATACATTCAATTGAAGCTCATTTTTTGCATTAAATAAATTTATTAGGTACAGGAATGCAAAAGTTCAAGTGTGAAAAATATCGATGATTAAAATACCGTCTAGTCATTTAATGATAATGCAAAAAAGTAAGTACCAAACCATGGAAAAGTTAAGTCACGTGAGGAAGGCGGTATTGACGCTTACTGCTTAGAATCACGAATGCTAGAATTATGTTACGATCTTCTAGGAATTAGGAGAAACCACGGATAAACTTGTTCTGTCGCTAAACGTGTCTGGTGGTGAATAAAATATCATAGTACCGTACCGTATCGCAGGATAGCTAGATACCTTAATTGTATTTGACGGACTAACACATTGGGCTTCGAACGTTATGCCGCAGACGTACTAATTTCCTGCGTTTGTCTCAACATGGTCAACGAGAACTCTATTTACTGTTCTCTACATGTAATTGAAAGCCGTTACTCCGAGTGGCTCAATACCGAAACTGTTTATCCACAAAATATGATAACACAATGCAACACCAGAAAAATCATTATTGCCTATACCGAATCGTAATTAGTAACTATTAGGTATACTTAGTAAATAACATAAAGCAAATTTATACATAATATGTATTTGGATATCTCCGCCTAAGACATAGATAAATAATCGACATCTTAGTTTGTTTACTTTCAGGTATCTAATGTAGTTATTTTATATTGTATAAAATGAATGCAGGTGCACATAAAAACCAATTGGCAAAGAAACGTCACGTAAATATCATCACCATGCATAATATAAATGTACAATTCTTTATACATTGCAATTATATTTTCACATCACGGTAACGCAAATAACTACTTATGTAGGTAGACTCAAATTATAACAATATATATCGCGATAATGCCAACAAAAACAGAATAGTGATAGCAGTTCTAAAAGAAATTGTTTCACTATAAAATGGATTCTCCATTAAATTAGACAGCTTATTAAAATTGATCCTGCAATTTGCTTACATTGTAGTTCTAAACTATCATTTAAATCCGTGATATCTCCGCTAGCTACCATAAAACCCGATGTTTACAACAGGCTTCTTTAGAACTGCTTAATATAATCTAACGCAATCAAGAAACTCTAAAGTTCTAGATGTTTCCTCTGACTAGAATTTTTTCATTGGTTTCAGAGAAGAACACTACGGTGTATATTGGACTACACGTGAATCGAGTGTCGGGGGTGGACGAGAATAAAGAAGTAAGTGGCTTTTAGCAGTAGTTAGTTATTTACAATCATGTCTGACCTAACCCTCTTAGTCCAATTAGATAGATGTTAGGCCCATTTGCCCAACTTACCAACCACTACCTATACAGGAAGACTTTATTGAGAGTAACATATTTTGTACACGTCAACCTTATTACAAATAAACAAACACGTGTATTTTTTTGTTATCCACACTAGTACAAAAATATCGAAAAAATTTGACCTGAATTGAAACCTGCACACGCAAAAATCAGTCACAATGCGAGTATCACAGACCCGTGCCTACTATTTACTAATCTGTGCCTACTGAATAGTTACTACGTACGTAAAGTGGCAATATTTTAAATTCTGTGGTCAATGTACAAAAAAAACATGTATTTTTTATTAATGAAATATGTTTTATTAACGATTCTTATTGCGTGATATAAAATTACGCACTGAAAAAAATTCAACCCTTATATCAGCTACGTAATCTACAACCACGAGAAATACATACTTATGTACCTACTTACCTACGTTTTAATTTTTTGTGTACAAATTGAATAATGCTTAGATATAGGTATGCCAAAATACATCAATAAAAAAATCAGGTTGTGACTATGTCGTGGATAAGGAAGTGTCGATTCGATTTTCATATTTCAAGTCCTCGACATAGTAAGACACGTGTAATTAAATTTTGGATGTAGTTGATAGTAATGTAGCTGTAACACCAAACAATATCCCCCGATTTTGTTATCATTAATTTTCAAAATAGTCTTCCACTAAGCAAATTGAAATAAGTTTTCTTCTCAAAATATGTACCTATAGTAGGTACCTATAAGTACTACCTATACTATACATATGTGAACTTTACATATCGCTTCGTTTTCAATCTATAGGTACAAATAAGTATCTCATTGATTCGATGTTGAGTCGCTGTTATTAAATTTAGAAAGTACCGATGTGATAAATTCAGACTCCCTATCCCCTTGATCTCAAGGGAGGCACGGGGTCGACTGGTTGAAGCTTTATAGTATTTACTTATTTTGAATAAAAAAATATTTAGAAAGTCGGTAATTTTGTTTAAATCTTCACAAAGACAGTAGGTACCTACTACAGATTTTATCTAAGATTATATTACCTATAGATCTTTGCAAGAACACCTAGCATAATATTAAATTGTATCAGTGTTTTCTTCAATAAATATACCTATCTGAATCTGAATCTGAATAGAGGATCTACAGATTTTATTACATTTTTTTCTGTTATAAATATTTATGACTAGCGGATGCCTCGCGGTTTAACCCGCGTAGTTCCCGTCCCCGTGGGAATACAGGGACAAAAAGTAGTCTAGATAACAGAAATAGTGTAGCTTCCCAACGGTGAAAGAATTTTTAAAATTGGTCCAGTAGTTTCGGAGCCTATTCAATACAAACAAACAATGAAATCTTTTTTCTTTACGAGTATAATAGTATATAGATAGATATATCTTTGGTGAAAACAATAAAGAGTTTATCTATTGACCTGTATTGGGTTTAGCAATGATTTCTTACAGCAAATACCTAGTAGGTATATAATCAAAAACAAAGGGTCACTGTAATTTGTATGTAACTGAACTAAATTCAACTAATCCAATGCTTATTTTGGAATGCGTACGCTAAAATCCAATTAAACACACACGCCTTAAAATGGTGTTAGTCGTGAAAATAACCCCGTGTGGATTATGTATTTAGCGATTACATAAGACAAATTCGCGTAATCTGGTTAGCTACAATTTTATAAATCCTAGATTTATCTACGTTTACGCTAGTTTCTGGTCCAATAGCCGTAATATTCCGTCATACAACGCTAATGCACGTAACAATAAGAGTAGTTTTACTGCCAGCTTTGTTGTATGTCTGCTTTAAGAGCAGTAGGGAGTGGGTTCGATTCTCAGGACAAACATTTTGTATAAGCAATTTGTTATAAACAAATGTTTGTTCTGTGTCTGTGTTTACTGTATGTAGGTATTATAAGTAGGTATGTATGTATTTACAAAAAAACTAAGTACCTACTCTATCAGTTATCTGACTTCCATAGTACACACTTTGCTTGGTTTGGGGTCAGATGGCACTGTATGTAATGCCCTACTATATAATATATATAGTAGGGCATTATATCATACATATATGTATAATGTATATAGATATACATGTAAATATACGCGATTGTAGATCGCGGGCCCCTTATAACTTGTTAACGTACATAATGGTTCTCACCCATTCAATGTTTGTAGGAGATAACACTGGACGTTTACCTCGAAGTAACATGGCTGGACACTCGGCTGCATCTGCCCGCGGGGATCCCGTTCATCGACCTGCCGTGGGAGTTCCGCCAGCTGCTGTGGACGCCGGACCTGTACATCTGGCAGCTGCAGACCATGCGCATCCTTTCCGTGCTGCAGGAGATGGCCTCGTTGAGGCTTTACTCCAACAGCACCGTCTCAGTCAGTATTGGGTTCGTCCATTTCACTTTCTTTATTTATTTTTTTGTGAATTTTCAATGCTAGTATATCAACTTAATAAAGAAACTCCACTCGATCGTGTTACTTCGATAAACGTTTCTTAGAAATCGATCTTCCGGCTTGAAACTTATTTCATTGTACTAATAACTTTTGTTTAAACAATTCTGCAAATTAAATATGTATAGAAGTGAAATACTTAAGTAAGATTATGCTAAGTACCTAAGTTCCAGCATCTATATGGTAAACGAGTCAATAAGATTGTCACCACACCATCGCGAGTTAAATCTGGACAAAAATTTTTATTTTTTTTTGGAAAACAATCCATTTTACAAATTAGGTGAATATAATAATATGTCAATGAGGCTCTCAGAATCCTCATTTATGTGTAGTACATAAACGGAGCCTCCGCTGTAGTATGTTCGTTGTTAATTACTCGTATAGGTATAGCTTCATTCATTAAAGTGTAATCGTAAGGTTTTTTTGTATATGTGACTTGCCTTTAACATTATTGTTATTTATGGCCAATAAATATTACTGATTTACTGATTTACTGAAATTAGCACATGGCCGAGGAAGATGTCTCGGCAAGCGGGGGTTTATACCCAGCAATGTGATAAAAAAGGTTGTCAATGATTATAGTGTAGGAGTAGAGGCATCATAATAAGGAGACAAAACGAGTTAAATGCCATGAGCCTCCGATGGAGCCCCCGGCCCGAGAAAATCATGAGCACAGGACATTTTTAATGTACCTAATCTTTTATTCAAAATAATATCTTTGTAAAATTGTATACCTATTATGCTCGCGTATATTGTGCAAATCGTTCTCGCTATTAAACAACTTCAACTTCATTATTGTTCTCGCCAAGTAAAATTGTTTAACATTGACCAAAAAAAAACAAATAATTCTCGCGTATTGTGGAGTGGTTTGATTTTTGAATGAACGGTCAAAGAAAAAGAAATAAATTTGTCACGGGCCTCAGCGGTGTAGTTGCACCACTGACATTTTATCTCTCAAATCATGTTTATTTATTGGAGAGGCACATCTCTAGCTCTGTGAATTCTGAAAAGTATCTAGTGTCACATCACCAGCTGTCAATCAATGTCAAGAATTTTCACAGATCAAATAGATATTTCAACTGTTTCGCTTTGTAAAAACTCCTTATAGTGTCACCAACTTAGCTGTGCAGGTGGCTAAAAATAGAACTACAGACGCGTTATTATAACTACTCTGCATTTTTTTTAGTTTTACTATATTATATCTAATGATATAAGTTTAGATTAAAGATTGGCCTGAAAGATTGCCTATGTTTTGATTTGGCTTTTTTCTTGGTAAATTTCTTAGGTGGCAATAACAAATTCTCCACTAGCGCCACTGTCATCTGAATAGATAAGATGATCGGACTCTACAAGATTTTATTTCGATTTTATTAGGTTTCGATCGATAAGATTGAATTTTTGTAAATAAACTCTGAGATGCGAATACGTGTCGCCATAAATCATAGACTGTTATTTTCGCATTATTAGTAGCTGAAGGGAAGTTATAGTGCGTATCGCAAACATCGCTACACTCTTAATGTAGCATTTGAATTATCCAACGATTACCTTCGCTATACCGGAATAACCCTCTTCACCACTGCTATAAAAGTCATATGCGTTTGTAACATCTCACGTGCTCAGTATTCAATAGCAAAATCTACTTTTTTTTGCTGTAATTACTGTAGATCTTCTTGTCCAAATTGTAAAAGGTCACTTTGGTTAAGACGCTAATAATCCCATCGTGTAGGACATACTTAAGATACAAATTTTTCTCTAATTACATACACACTAATTATAGATCCACTGAAGTAACAATTGAAAGTTGCGTCATACTTTTGTGTGAGGAACATTTTTAGTACCTACGTTCATAATAATGCTACGATAAAATAAAGACGCTACAATAACAGTTTTAGTATTTAAATCGAGGGAAAACTATAGTTCTCGTTTAAAATCATGCACAGTTAACAGACCATTAACTCATATTTTTAGTACCGGAAATTTGGACGACATGAAAGCGACCCAATAAAAATGCTATACTCTGAAACGATTCGGCTGTTAAAACATTCATGTTTTCATTAGCTGAATTATCTACGAATCAAAATAGCTCGGGGTAAATACTTTCTTTGTTTTCAATGTGTATTTTTGTTTGCAGTGCGACGATTACCATCAAGTGCCAGATGGATTTCGTACTGTACCCGTTGGATGTGCAAAACTGCGCAATAGACTTCACCAGCTGTAAGTATTGTAGTATCTATCAATGGCACGGCGTCCATTTTTTCCAATGCTTTTTGTCTAATCTATCAAATTTATCATTTTGAATTTCTTTTACATAAGTCTACTCTGGTAGCAAAAACTAGTTTTGTTTTTTATTTTAGTATTAGTATTTTTATCACTGATGTTATGAAAAGTGTTTTTTTTTTAATATTTATTTAGCTAGTTTAAAATATTTTGAAAAATACAAAATTTCACGCCATCGTTACCGCGCTTAGTTAGGTATTTGGATATGGATTTATTTTTCTCGTTTTATTTTAGTTGAATGGTGATCACATTTTTTATAACTTTTCAGACAAGTACACGACAGAAGACGTAAGATTCGAGTGGCGAGACATCAGCCCGTGGATAAGCGTCAGGGTGGGCAACGAGCATCAACGCAATCACTTCCGTCTTCCCAAATACGTAGTCTCCTTCGTAACGGATAAAAGTAAAAACATTACAAATTTTGGTGAAGGTAAATGTAATTCAATGCTTCGCGCTTGTTTGCGCTTTGTGACTAATTATTGTACCTTACTAACGCTATGCGCTGTCGCTATTCGCTGCAAGCGGCGCTGGTGCGGATGTTATGTTTTGATACCTAGGTACTGAAGAATCCATCGTGGACGATAAGGGATAATCCACAGATATAACTATATGGTTATAAACTTGGGGTGCATTGTACGCATCATTATAAACAACCTTTTACTATGAGCACAAGTCTGAAAACGCTAAGAAAAAATCAGCTGCTCTATACCATAGTTCAAGGGTCAACAAACTTTTTCTACGTTGTGGATGTTGTTATTTTTCACGAATTCAGAGTTGTAGAATGTATATAAGTACCAACCTACATATATAGTAAACAAAACTTGTTGATAATAGTAAGTAGTATTATACGACGAGACCTTTTCCGTTGAGTACATCCCAAACGTATAACGTACCTATAACTATCAAATACGGGGCCAGCTTCACACAAAAATAAACTAGTTCACAAAAAAAATTAAGAATAGTATGCGCCAATGGAGAGAAATTATAACTTTTTTTACCGAACAACCGAATTCCATTAGACGACTTCCGTGAATTACCAATTCGTGACAAACTTAGGTAGATACTGACAGAAAGAGAGATATTTAGATTTGTCTTTATTGCTTGTTTTGTAAAAAATAAGTTAGTCATACTTATGGTTAATAACCGGTACGTAATTACGAACAATATAGATACTTATCTACTACACGTACCTATGTGTTTGAAACATGAGAGCTTTAAAGTTACTCTACCTAATTGATGGTAATTACATCGAATATCCGATATAATTAATAAACTGAAACAAAAATGTGTCAAAACCAAGAAACAAGAACAAGACACTTGTTTAACTTTTGAAACTTGAAAATATACAAATACTTGACACTGGCAAATGCTAAAACGCGACGCCAAAACCAAAGAAAAAAAAAAAGATCTACACTGAATCTTCTAATGTTAAAACCAAATTTCCATAGTGCAAATAGATTTGTGTATGGATTGAAATTAAATGTTTAATATTCAATTTTAGCAGCATATAGGTAAGGTGCGTGGTCTAAAATAAATATAACAATATACGTTAAACGTCTGTTTTCCGCCAATATGATAAGCATTCAGTTTTCAGAGGCAACCTAGTTTTCGCAAGACTACTCATTCAATCTCGTGTATTATACGTACGTTCGATTATGGTAAGCAAAACATCGAAGTACATAATGAAGGCAATATGTAAATTCAGCATACATTTTTTGCGGTACTTATTTATAGGACAAGTTGTGATTATTTAGATACATCCGTGCCAAGCACCAACATCCTTCTTTGTGAATGTTAGTGATGCATGATTTTAGTTTTTACGTTGTCTAGTTTCGTGTCGCTTATTTATGTTACGGTTACAGCTTTTCTATCTTCCTCTTTTTTATCTGTTTAACTAGGTAATTTAGTTATATAAGCAGATTTTTGTTGGGATTTGAGTTTAACAGTAGTTGTACCTATTACTCTGCAGGTATTATTTATCTTTTTATATTGTTTGTATTCGGGTGGGTCAGGTGACATACAAATTCTCAAACAAGACATTTTTGTGGTTTAATTATTGTTATGAATATGTATAATAAATAACTAAACAACAAAAACTATCTTGCTCTTTTAACAGTTACGTTAGTAAAGTAAAAAAGTTTATGTTACAGTTATAAGAAATTAAAAAAAAAATTACGATCCCAAAATTGAGGTGTGGGAATTTTTGGTACCTACCTAGGTATCTATGATAAAAAAACGGGTCAAATTGAGAGTCCTCATTTATAAAGTTGATTACAAAAGAATAGAATATGCGTATTATTTTATTGACAAAACTGTGTTTGTACACAGTTTTCTCTATAAAGTATGTATTATTTTGTAGGTTTTAAATAGGTGTTATTTTGAAGTCAGGGGGAAGCTAGACAATGACTAATTTAGTTATGTGGTTTGGCACTGTTTTATAAATACATTCTTCCACACAGTAAGTAGAGTATCTATAGATATATACGCTATTATAGTGCGTATTAGATTCCTTCGTACATCTTGTACCTATTACCAATCGCCAATTCGATTTATAAATAGCCTGAAAACTACGAGATAAAAATTACGCTGTATTTGTACGGGTATACGGTATATGGCAACCTTGTTTTGTTTTACTGAGTTAACTCATTTGTTTTGTTGTCGTTGCGTATCGACTAATCGCGGAATCAACGCTGGCCATATTCAACTTTTTACAAAATATTTCAGCAGTTCAGTAAACATCTACTTTTGCAAACAATACTTTTTAGCATTGAAAATACTGTAACGTCAATGAGATACGGTCAACTACATAATTATATTTCACTCGGTAATAATCGGTGATCTATATTACCTATAACTGTATTATTTCAAAGTCATGAGCGTCAGCGTACCGACGCCCTTTGTTTTGTAACTCCGATTACCACTGCATAGTTCAAGGGCATGCGTTGGGTACCTACCTCTTGCCATTACCCCAATGCAAACAGAAGGGTGTTATAAGTTAAATCGAGTATCTGTGCGGTATCGTAGCTTCCAAACTGAAGGCTGAGACTAAACTGATTTCTATTTAGGTAGTTTCTTTTTTGGGCAAAGGGTTACTTGTTTTACGAAAATCTGTTTAACCATGTGACAAGAGCTGATAGTCTAGCTCTTGTCTAATTGATAAATTGATATAAGCATCTTCCAGCAGGTCTGATCGAGTCAAAGTTTAGAATTCAGTTACTAGTGCCGGGGGTTTATTAATTTATAAACTTATACCAACATGAAAATACTTTGCGTAGGTACTATTACCTGACTACGGAAAAAATAACATTGTTAAAGGGAAAGTATGTCCCTCGGAGCATAATAACGAATCGATTGACACCTCACTCATTAAAATCGGATGAGTAATTTCAGAGCTACGGTGGAACACAAACCCCTTTAAGCTCCTCCCTTTTGGCTTTGCCGTAGTCAAGTAAACCCCCACAGCGCTCCACAATTACCTATAATGTTTTTGAAAATTAAAAAATTGTAATCGTAATGAGACGAACGAGACGCTCTCCTTATGGTAAGAGGTAACACATGTCCATGAAGATTGCAGCGATACACAGAACTTTGAACAATAAAAAAGTAATGTCTAGGGCAGCTGTGTTTGTTTTGAGACTTTCTATGATTAATCTCACTCAACAGACCTGTAATTTCGCTACAGTACAGTACCCTTGAAACCGGAACACAGTACCTTATGTCTGAGAATAATGATTGCGGCAGAATATCTGATACTGCGGTGGTACCGGTCTAGACTACCTCCTGCTAAGGAGATCTACCACCTAGCAAAAGTGATCTATGTTAATCATGTCTCCACTCCAAATTTCATCCAAACCCATTGCGCTGTAACATCCTGTTACTATTAAGAAGTATGTAGGTAACAAAAATATATGTATATACGCACACTCTCACCTAGGTATAAACTTTAGCACTAGTTTAGGTATAATATTAGTGTGATAACGCAAAATGTATCTAATAATTAATTTTTAGAATTTTCTTTATGTAGGCATAATTTAATTTCATTTTACCACCACCCATCACATTCTTACAGGCCCACATTCTGCAGCGCGTCTCCAAATCAAACTATCCAGGGAGCTACGTAGCTACCTCCTGGAGAGTTATTTACCTTCTTCTTTGTTCGTCATCATATCCTGGGGCAGCTTCTGTGTCATACCGGAGATCGTGCCGGGTCGCATGGTATTGCTGGTCACCACACTCTTATCGTTGGTCACAATGTTTGACACTGTCAGGTAAAGAATATTACTTTATACCTTTATTCAATGTTCTGTTCGACAGAATAAACCTCTTCTTGGTCTTTTAAGTTATAGAATTCTAAGGTGCTCCAAGTAGGTAATTTGTTAACGTGTTTAGCAATCCACAATTTCGCTTTTAACAGAGCAAAAATATGGTAGTTACGCTTCGACGCGATGTTGTGTTTTGTACATTCATTTACTGGAAAGAATTTAAACTGTTCTGTTTAAAAAAAAAGTATTGCGTGATTAAATTAATATGTTTTGATATAAAATTTCCATACAAAACATACTTTAGTACTTACTCGTATTATTTTAAAGGGATATTTACATATTTGTTTTGCTGATTTAAAATGTATATATACATTTTGCTGATTTAATTTTATTGCAAAAGCTGACACCTACAGTGTTTTAATGTTGATTTAGTTCTATATTGGACTTGTATGGAAAACTGTTGTAATAAGTCTCGTATATTTTGAGTCGGCAATTACTGGCGATTCAGTTTAAGGAAAAATTTTTATGGTAAACTATTTAGGTCAGAAGGCAATTTTTACAAAAAATCTTATACAAGATTGCGCTCAACATTTATCTTGTTTATTATATTCTCCCCAATTTTGGCAGAATTTTTATTTCTTAGTATTTGTGCGCCTTTCTACTATCTATGGTAGACACGTAGGTACGACAAAGCACGTACTTATGTATCTTACAACATACCACTCACTAATGTTTAAAATTCTAAGCATTCTACAATTGACATTTCAGCACCAACTCGCCGGATGCACTCGAGTTGAAGTGCATCGAAGTGTGGCTGATTTCGTGCACAATCTTCGTATTCCTCGCTCTGCTTGAGTATTTTGTGGTGCTCTTCGGCATCAGATACGACAAGAGCTGGTGCCGACGAAGACAAGATCTAAGACGAGCGGCTTCCGCCGCACAGCTGGCGCCGCCGCCCTTACATATGAATCATTCACAGGTTGGCATATATTCTTTAGCCTCTTCTATTTTATAAGCTTGTAGTTGCTAACAAAGCTCGGGTTTTTACCTATCACTGAACGTAAATACAGTCACTCAGCATTTGGCACACAGAATAGAGAGCACGCATAGGCACTCATTGGATACTTGCATCCTAGACCGGGGAAAAGAGCTAGAGTTGCAGGAGCCTTGAAGCCGTCGATTCCATCACGAAGTTCAGTTGTTATTGCGATTCCACAGAGGCTCGGTACGCCCGTAACAGGGACTCCGCAGGGCGGAGTCTTCTCACCCACGCTTAGCGTCGAAGAAGACGGCTTCAAGCAACAATTTTCACATCAGACAATTCAAAGGGTAAGCAAACTGACATGATCCCTGTAGTACATTGCATGTAAGATTCAATTAATAAGTAGAATTACCACGTAGGTCCGTCTAGGCGCATTAATTTTTTTAACTTAGGTCTCCAATTTCTAGTCGTCCCTCGCGGGCAAAAGGAATTGGAGACAAAATAAGGTTGGCTGTGAAACAAGATCAGTTAGCAAGGTAAAAATACAGGCAAGAAACAGTGCACTGTGTGGCTAACGTAACGCAGTATTGGTTGAGACACAATAGTAGGTGTGTATCTAGTTGTAAAGTATTATTTTACTGTGGTAGAGCCATAGATGGTCATGTAATGTAGTTAATAATTTTGTATAAGAACCTTGAAATTATACCACAACAGTAGATAAAGATCAAAGTAAAACACAAACATAAAAAATAGACGCAGATGCAAACCCGAAATGTAGTAATTAGGCAGTAAAAGGTAGGGGTAACACATGAGAACAAGCACCGCTTTTGTGACTTAGAGCTTGCAGATTAGTACAGAGTACTGCTTCTCGAAATCGAGTTAGTTGAAGTGTGTAAAGATTAATATTTGCGACAAAGTATTTATATTAATCGATTGTTTCAATTTATAGGACTCGCCGATGCTAGAGTCAATGCCGTCGGGTAGGCCGACGAGGTTCGTGGATCGGTTTGTTGCTTTGGTCGACAGAGGGGTTATGTTTTGTGGCGCCCAACATGGAGCCATGGACAAATACGCCCTGGTGCTTTTCCCTGTGTGTTTTTTTCTCTTTACTATAATATACTGGACCACGTATCTAAGTGAAGCGCATCGAGCGATGCTGGAACATGAAAACAAGTGACAACGCCGTGTACAGACAACCGTAGACTCTATGCTTTAGCGATCACAATTGTGATTAGTGCCTAAAGAAACGAAACATTGTAAATATTAGACAAGTTGCTAGTCGATTTTAAAGTGTGTGAACCCGTTAATGGTAAGTACCAACTACTTAAAATGATCTTCATATCTTACGATTTTAAAAGTAGGTAACTAACTATAGATATTTCAAAGTGCAATTACAGTGTGACGAACAATATCAAAATTAATATGTGCCTTTGGAGCTTAGAATAAAAGGTCTTACGCATGTAAATAATTATGTCAATTAATATTACATTTAATCTACTATGATGTATCAAATGAGTTCTGACAAGCAGGCAAGAGAGGGACCATTGAAGAGCTCAGTATAAAAATTAATTACTATACTATCGCAGTGTAAATAATATTCTATAAAACAATTATTTATTTCAAGGTGCCTTTTGCTTTGTCGAAGTAATTTTACGTTATAGCATTTTTTTTTAAATATATTTAGATGCGTTGTACGCACCGAGTACAAAGTACCAGACAGTATGAAATAAAAATAGTAGAAGACAGTAAAATCTTGAGTCATATAAACGTCACTAGTTTCAACACGAATTCCCAGTATTAGAGCAATGATTTAGAATTAGATTGATTTTTGCGAACAACGCATCTATTTATATTGTTGCCTTTGTAAGTGGTTTGCCGATATCGTCGAACAAATCGTTATGTTAATTCATGAATTATATTTAAAGTTAATATATTTTATATCTACTGAGTAGTTACTTGTATGTATGTAAAATATCAGTTTTACATTATTTCATCCGGCATAAAATGCCTTTAGTTGATAGTTTTAGCATACAAGTTGTAGTGCTCATTTAGATTTAATTTATTAAAAGTTATTACGTTAATTTATTTTAGTGTATTAAAACCGTATATTTTTATCACGTACTTAATTAATAATGAAATGATGTTTAGTTATATTATCATTGTAAAGCTCACAGATACCTACTACGTCCGGATATTTCCGGCATTAAGCACTTTTATTGTAAGTTATCCATTTATAAAAGACGATTACAAATTAATTTCATATTGTTGCTTTTCTTACGTTACCCTTATTTGCATCTAAATCACACAATTGTGCACAGTGTCAATTACTAACAAAAAAATCACAAATATTAAGGATATAAAATTATTGTACAAATACAGCGAAAAATGCTAGTCATACGCAAATTGATCTTAATAGATAATAAGTCGGATATATTTTTTTATGTTTTCTTGTCCCTGCAGTTGTTTTTAAAACTAGTGTATTGACTCGGTGATGCACAAAATTATTTTTGCACAAACTTGTGTCTTGTATGAGGCTGCATTTGATACAAGATGATGGCGTACGCTCTAAACTGAATGAAATTTTAACTGCTGAAATATGATTTCTTGACGTCATCATGTCATTTCAGTTTCCTAAGTGGCGATAATGTTTTTTTCCGAACGTCGTGTTCGTTTTTTTTTTAGTAAAACTTATCAAGTTTGTATTTTGCAGCCAACTTTTATCCAAATAAAATTAAGTTTGAGCATCAAATATACCTATGTACCACGGCGGGCCACTAAATCCGACTAACCAATAAGAGAAAAAAAGACAGAATTTCTTTCTTTCACTTTCGCTCTCGTGGAATAATTTTGTAAGTGCGTACGTAATTATTTTAATCGTCCTCTTTCAAAGTCTCGACCCATTGATATCTTAATTCGATTATTTTTATTAAATTCGATTGTTTGTTTGCTGAATCAACTTGTACCTTTCAATAACATCACTATTGGTAAACAAAGCTTGTGATTTTGTGAAACTGAAGGGACAGTATTATAAATACTTTTCGGATGCTTAGGCAATAATGTTATGTTAAGTAATGAAAATAATGAAATAAAAGACATTATTTTAAATCGTGAGGGATGTGTTTTATTTTATGTACACTATCTACAAATAACTATAATAAACCCTATTTCTGCGGCTTTAGGTGCTAGATCCTAAATTTACTATAAATGTTGCGTCTTTATTATTGCAGACAAGAAGACTGCAATATTTTTTGGGAAGATTAGATATCTAAACAAAAGCTTTCAAGTGATTACAAATATGCAATAAGTACTTATTCACATAGCGCTTAATTGAGTAGGTATCTGTAGGTAGTGTATGATAACATATAACAAAACTAGCGATGATTAACTAACATTGATCAAGTGTACCCATGGAGGTACACTTGACCAATGATCTAAAGGCATAAGACAAAGTAAAATTAAATATATTCGATAACGCTAATATAAAAGTTCAAAAATGTACGGGAATGACATAAGCTGCCCACGTGACATATCGACAGCAAACTCGTACATTTCTACTTTTCTATTAGCGTTATCGCTATTCGAATATTACTTTGTCTAGGCCCTCAACATCCTACTAAGGAGATCTACTACCAAGTAAAATTACATTATTGATCAATTGTTTGGCGCGAGTTTTTCTATACCATAATAGGTAAACGTACACTATCTAGAGACACTTACCTACTCATTTTAGCACAATGTAAGAAGTATTGAAGATTTGTCACTTTACAAATTAATTGAAAAGAACAAATTAAATTATTCATACCCATAGTATGAAGCTTCTTGAAAAGCGCGTAACATGTCATCAGAGTTTCTTCTTATCCGCCTACCTATTGGTTCGAGATCCGCGTAGCATTTGGGGAATACTTTCTCAATAATATTTACAGCTTCCTTCTTACCTATTTGTCGTACCGCTAGGACAGAGTATAGTGCCTTCGTCTTTACGCAATCCTGGAAAGATTGAAATTTTTTTAGAGAAAAGAGTTAAGAGAGAGAGTAAGAGTTTTGACAAAACTAAATGCTTCCTTATTCAGTGGGAGTGATAAGACCTGCACTGACGTCCCGCTTGGGGTGTTTTGTCCATTTCTCCCTACTAGCATCTACCAGAACCAACCCAAGTCCTTTGAAGTATCAGATCGAGGGTCTGGGCCGCTGGTATAGTAGCTCCAATGAGTTGGGTGAATTAAATGCTTTGCTAAATGCTCTACATTGTGACAGCTCTTCATTTCTTTTCGTGTAATACAATAAAGCAAAAGCTTATGACACAGACACCTGTTCACGTTTAAAACATTTAAGTGGTTTTGCTTCGAGTTTATTTTATCATGTATTCATCATAGTTTGTGTATTATACTTGAATATGTACATTTGTTGTTTCAGATTAAAACAGGTTGACCAATTTGTGTGAAATTTGGTATAAAGAATAAAGAAAAATAACCTAGTAATAACCTGGATTACTTAGCTTGCAAAATATGCAGTTTGTGAAGGACTGTGGGTGATAAATAAATAATAAATATTGTAGGACATTACACACAGCACCATCTGACCTCAAGCTAAGCAAAGCTAAGTAAAATCGAATAGTGTTGCTAAAACACTAACCTGATGAGCTTGTTTAATTTTTGACCAGGATGCGTCGCCTTGTGACCAGGCGCTAGTAAATGAGCAGTGGGTCAGGTTAGCGGCTCGGATCTCCGTACACGCCAGATGTTCCATGTTCTTAAAGTCCAGTTGGTTACGGCAGTAGTCAAACATGTGAATCATTTCATGAGCTAGCACACCTTGGACCAGCCCCTTACGGGTCGACACATTCTGACATACTACAATCTGTAATGAATTTAACATTTCAAAATTAAAATTCTAAAATGCTTATTAAATTTATACTAAATTAGGTTGGACAGCAATGATAAAACGGAGAGCAACGGTGAGTGTTGAATTTTATCTTAAAGGGCCCTTTTAATCCTACTACACATGGCTTGCAAGTCTTAGACACTTTTAGTTACGAGTTTGTAATACTAAGAAAATATGTCTTTACAAATGAATAGTATCAGTAGAACTAGCATGGCTGGTATTTTAAGGGGAGATATTTCTAGTTTTATAATGACAGCACTGCCATATAAAAGCTTTTGATGTACAACTCTTCACATGATTTAAGTTGACATCAAGTTTTATGAAACAAACTGCACTGCAGACTGCACATTATTTTCCTATTGTCAAGGAGTGCTAAATGCAGACTTAAATCATAGCAATGCAACCTAAATACTAATACTTAGCTTATTGTTTTACCTAAGAAACATGACAACAAAATTCTAACCAAATTGTAACATACCTAACAATGATTTCCACCCACACACCAAGTTCAGGAGATGTTTATGATCTACTGTAGATAGAAACAGCAAACAACTAAATGATAATTTTGATTCTATTTACTTATTTTAAATTTTCTAAATTGCTGTCGTTCTTTTTGCACATATAAATAAAGAAATTTTATTTTTTTATTTTACTGTTGTATGATTTGTATACCGACATAGTTTTTTTTTTTGACATTACACACAGCGTCATCTGACCCCAAACTAAGCAACGCTTGTACTATGGAAGTCAGATAACTGATAGAATACTTAATACCTTTTTTTTTTAATTGTAATAAGCAATGATTTTAGTAAGTACCTGATTGAGTTCTGGATCATAGCCACCACTCACTGAGTAATCACAAACTTCACACGATATATGTCTTCTTATGTCGATTGGGCTAGAAACAATTAAATTTTCAAAATTATTTCCACAAACAAGCATAACATTTTTATCAACATGATAAAGTAGAAACACTAACCATCCTGAACTCTTGAGTGCTGCAACCATTACTTTAACAATAGGACCTGAAAAATAAAACAAAGCATTATTTACTTAATCTGCTAATTCAGTTGTTAATGTTTCTAGAGTTTAAACAATATGAAAACTCGAAAAAAAAACGTAGGACATTACAAACAGCGCCATCTGGCCCCAAACTAAGCAAAGCTAGTACTATGGAAGTCAGATAGCTGATAGACACATAAATACTTTTTTTTAATGTAAATACTTTTTTTTTTTTTTCTTTGGTTTTGGCGTCGCGTTTTAGCATTTGCCAGTGTCAAGTAATTATATATTTTCAAGTTAAATAAGTGCCATCGTAGCTAGTTTTAGTCAAAGTCGTCTTTGTCAAGTCCAGTTCGTGTCAGTTAATTCCAGTCATGCTTTAGTAAAGTAGTGGCAACTTTACTACAAAGCTTCGATGGAGTTTTGGAAGCAACACGAAAACTCATGTTTCACCACATTATATCATTTTCCCACACTCGTGCTTGTAATTCGGCACTTTATGAATAAAACACCACCATTTTTATGCATAAACACTTGACAAAACACTAGTTTTGGAAAAAAATACAACGGAGCGACACGACTCTTCCCGCGTTCCCGCCAAAACCCATCCATGTAAATACTTACTTATAATAAATACCTTAGGCTAGGTATAACACTTTTATTATTTTCAGACACAGTTTCAAATAAAGAAGTTTTGATATAAAATTACGTATGAAATACTCCCTAGTCCATCAATTTCATTTGACCTACAGTTACTACCTACTTGCACCAAAATACCTTGTATTTTTTATATTTGATATAGTTTTGCCTTTAACCACACCCTGCCTGGTGTTATGCAGGATGTAGGATGAATTTCGAGAAGTGAAAATTTTAGGACCAAGGAGTCCTCTTTCACCTATTTTTACACAACAGTAAATCTTTCTGGTGTTTTCATGTAGAGTATAGATTACGTTTCGGTTTTTTTCAGGACCTTTGTCTATTAATGTAAAGAAACTGTACATTGTATTGTTGTATTTGTACCACGTATAAAAAACTAGCCCAAACTTACTATCTTTGAAACACTCGAAGACATTTTTCTCACATCTATATTTGGCAATGTTCTCTTTGCCTTCTTTTCCCATCAGAACGTTAGTTAGACTTTGTTTGAAAGTACCGCGCCTCTCGGGGTATAAGTCGTAACCCCAAGCTTCCTGTTTAGCACTAGCATTGTTTTGGCTACTTGAAGAAGGCTCTTCACTAGGCTTACTTTCTGCTGTTTGAGCTTTTTCTTCACTCATGCTGCTCAATATTAAACTATAACTCAAATTATTACTAAATATTTTAGTCTGGGTTTTGTAGGTTTGTTGAAATACTAGTTTACATAATACCCATTACCCACTGAAACAATTTTCAGCAACTAGTAATTTTCGTAATCGAACGGTATATTTTAGGTTATTTTTGTAAATCAGCTGTTTCTATGTTTGATCTGACTGTGACTGAATCCTGTCTATTCTGTCAATGTCATCAGACCTGTCGGATTTTTTTTTTTCATAAAATAGCCATACATTACAAGCAAGAGGTCATCGCAATGGTAAAGAGTAACCCGCGCGAATGATCACCAGAAGTATTTTTGGCCCTAAGGATATTCTATCATGGCTCGTTTTTGTGAACCGTTTCTGCAGTTTTTGAACACACAGTAGGTACTGCATAACTACTACAAAACTTTAAGTAAAAGCAATGGTAGGTATTTAGTATTACCGAACTCGAAGTCATACTCATGTCTGGTGCAGTGTCTGGGCTTTCGTTTGTGCATTATCATATTACATACATATAATAATGCAAGGGTATTCATTTAAGAAAAACAGTACTTAACATTAGTAATAATTTATTTTCAATAAACATTTCTCTATTCTTTGATCCCACTCAATATAGACACTTTCATTGAGGAGTAGCTTTTGATAGGTGAAATTCATTTTACCTGCAACAAGAAAGAGCAAAATATAACATTTTTTAGTACAAAAGCAAATCTATTTTTAAATAACCATTGCCGAGGCTACATCATTAATTGTACAGATATAAAATAGGATTATAAATATTCTTCAAATGGTATACTCTAGGTGAATATTGTAAACAGGTTTTATGTACTTCACTGTCCAAGGTGAAATGGATCCCTAAACATTATAAGAAAAGAATAAAGGGATTATGGAGTATTGAGATAACTTAAGATTTTGTAAATAAGATAGAATAATGAAATTAGTACACATGTAAAGCATAAGAAAAAATAAATTTGAGATTTTCTCAGAAGATGAAGAATCTTTGGGGCTGCTCATAAAAACAATGTAGATAGGTAAACAATGCAATACCTAGATATTTGAGGAACAATTCAAATGTTTCTTCATTTCTTATAACACTTGCAATGTAAACTTCTAAATCCTTATTTTGGCTGAAGAATGTCCTTAAAACATCGCACAATGGTTGTAAAATTGCAGGATCATACACAATATCAGCCCCAATAATCACATCTGGTACATTGATTGCAGGTAAATCTTCAATGTTGTTCCAGTCCAATGGAATGGCACCTACAAAAATGATGTAATTTTTACACATACATAGTAAACTCTCAGCAATTACTACATAGTTTATTGTGTACTATAAAACTGTGTCATCTAAATCCTCATTTGGACATCTTGTGTGATTGTGTGTGGCATTACACACATACATAGAATAAAAACACCTGAACCCTTTTTTCTGAACAGACTATCTGTTTAAGAACAAAATAATGTAGACATCTTTTGCTGTCTGAAGATGACATGAAGATGTAATGTGACATGAAGACGTCTGAAGATAGACAGACAAGCTTAGTAATAAAAACTGTCTTACCAATTGTTCTTCCATTATTAGTGAACAACTTTGTACCATGATCTTCAGTAACTTGTGACTGTGGATAGTTGATCCTGATATTGTCACATATTGCTTTCATTACATCGGGATGACAATCAGATAAATACATACATTGTGGCTGGCATAGCTTGCCAATAGCAATACCGGTGAACCCAACACCAGACCCCAGCTCTAGAATGGTTTTGTTGCTGAACACTTTTTTATGACAAAGCGCCCAATCTGCTAACATCAAGGCTGCCTGAAAGGTTAAGAATATGTAATTAAGGAAAAGAAGTTTTATTAAAAAGTTTCTTAATTACTTATTTTACTAATCTTTCACACAACATCCAATCAATAGAACAATGTTATTATGTTATTTATGCATGGCATGTATTTAGGTATTAGTTAGAAAGTGACATAGACAATGATTTACACTAGAAAAATATATGGTTTCTAAGGGACTATTAGGATTGAAATAGCAGGGTGCAATTAGTATTCACTTATTTTTTTGCACAAACCAATCTACTTGCAAGTTGAATAACATACTCTCCATATTTTATTATTGCAGTGCCTTCCAAAAACTTCTTAGGCTATAGTTATATGTATATGAAATCTTGGTTCTGTGCATACAATGTAAGACTTGACTAACCCATTTAATATAGGTAGAATACCTCCCAAGTACGCATTCCTGTAGTTCCATTAACAACCATTTTGTTAGTCTCCTTTATAGTAACTGTTTCATTTTCATCATTGATTAAATAATGCCTATAACTGTTGCTATCATCTGAATCACTGTTAATGGCAATACAAAGGTGAGAATAGAAATCATCATGGATCTCCTGCTTCCCTTCTAACTGTTCAATTATTTTCTTGAGGAATAATTTGATGAATTGTCTCCGTATTGGGTACTTCTTTACTAATTCATTGCTAACAGTTGCATTCAATAATTTTTGCTGCCAGTCCCATGTCATTAAGCTTGCATCCTGAGGCTAAAATGGAATTACATAAAAGTACAATCTCAACATTATATTTCAATAATACTAAATTCCATACAGTAAGTTTATTTGAAAGAATAGTACGATGAAAGCAAACTATACCTCAATTTCAATGCTAAGGGATCCTCCATAGAATACTTTCTTTAACTTATGCAAGAGTTTTTCACAGTCGTTTTTACTTTCAGTCATGTTTACTGCGGCATACATGCACAACAAACTTAAATAAATGCCTGAAACAGCAACAAAAGTGTATAATGTACTACGAGTGCGATAATAGTCGTGACATATGTTTGTTTATAATGATTATAGTTTTTTTTTTTTTTTTTAATAATTTGCCCTTTCGGGCAGGCTAAAGCTATAGAGCCATACTGCCTTGTCTTAAGTGTTATTTCTGCTGTATCTTAGCTATAGTTATCGTCAAAGTCGTCTTTGTCAAGTCCAGTTCGTGCCAGTTAAGTCCAGTCATGCTTTAGTAAAGTAGTGGCGACTTTACTATAAAGCTTCGATGGAGTTTTGGAAGTAACACGAAAACTCATGTTTCACCACATTATATCATTTTCCCACACTCGCGCTTGTAATTCGGCACTTTATGAATAAAACACCACCATTTTTATGCATAAACACTCGACAAAACACTAGTTTTGGAAAAAAATACAACGGAGCGACACGACTCTTCCCGCGTTCCCGCCAAAACCCCTAATGATTATAGTGTGAATTAGTGTGAATCTTTGTGTATTTGTCAGTGTCAACTTGTCAAGTATTTCGATATATTTAGGTATTTTATGAATAATCAAGTTATGCATAAAGTCTTGGTCGAAACCTGAAAAAAGTTGCTTGAGACCTGCTCCGCTGCCGGCGGCACCCTAGTTTTTAAGTTTTTTTATATTATTTATATTTTATATACATGTAATGTAAAAAAAATTAAAAAATAAGAAAAGAAATAAATAACTGGAATAATAGGGCTAATGGCAAATAAGCAATGTTTCACGCAACGATTGCCTTAAGAGGGAAAAATCCGAAATGTCAATTTCATGTTTATTGTTAACGCCAGTTTGAGGAGTTTTGGCGGGAACGCGGGAAGAGTCGTGTCGCTCCGTTGTATTTTTTCCAAAACTTGTGTTTTGTCGAGTGTTTATGCATAAAAATGGTGGTGTTTTATTCATAAAGTGCTGAATTACATGCGTGAGTGTGCGAAAATGATATAATGTGGTGAAATATGACTTTTCGTGGTGCTTCCAAAACTCCATCGAAGCTTTATAGTAAAGTCGCCACTACTTTACTAAAGCATGACTGGACTTGACTGACACAGACTGGACTTGACTAAGACTGGACTTTGACTATAACTAGCTACGAGGACACTTATTTAACTTTTGTAACTTGAAAATATATAAATACTTGACACTGGCAAATGCTAAAACGCGACGCCAAAACCAAAGAAAAAAAAATCAATGTCGGTGTTTAAGCATAAGTTCTCACGCACGGTCGCCAACTACTCTCATAAAGCATAGTAATTCATTTTAAACATTTGGCTCACCATATTGCCAACGAAAAGTAGTTAATTACCTGCTTTTCGTTGGTAATATGGGGGTGAAATCTAAGTGCGTGGAACGGACCTTGTTCATTCTAATCTTTTGCCTCAAATCTTGTAAAGCCATGATAGTTTATTTATTTATATTATTTTCATTAAATTTAAGACTGAATGTAATTATATACCTTTTAAGTCCAATCATGTTATCACATAAGTGACAGCAATGTCTTATTGATAATAAAGTTTCTTTAAACCTTAATTCAGGATGATTATGTATTATAGTATTTATTAATTTTAAACTTCCACATAATGTGTAACGTCACAAAAAGATATGACAAAAACCTTACACCGATTGCCTTATTTCAAGTGACTAGCCTGTTCAAACACACAAATAAATACAAATTTTACCTCTTTATTCATCAATATCAACATCCCATATCCGCCCACTGCTGAGCACGGGTCTCCCATCACTTTTGTGAGGAGGATTAGCTTAAAAGTTATAGACGAAAATTTTAAATTCTCACCTGTAGACTGTAGTTTGGCTTCTCGGCAGCGTTGGATTTCGTACTATAATTATAGTATTTGTACTACTATTTCATGCTCCGTACTAGATAATATCCATATCTAAGGATAGTACGGAAAAATACTACAATTTCGTTACTTCACTTAGAAAAGACCAAAATAGGTAAATATGACACCCGTTTATAGCCAAACCATCTGTAAAAAAAAAAAATCATTGTGTTTTGTTCGACCACAATGTGTTGTGAGTTTTGGCGGGAACGCGGGAAGAGTCGTGTCGCTCCGTTGTATTTTTTTCCAAAACTAGTGTTTTGTCGAGTGTTTATGCATAAAAATGGTGGTGTTTTATTCATAAAGTGCCGAATTACAAGCGCGAGTGTGGGAAAATGATATAATGTGGTGAAACATGAGTTTTCGTGTTGCTTCCAAAACTCCATCGAAGCTTTGTAGTAAAGTTGCCACTACTTTACTAAAGCATGACTGAAATTAACTGACACGAACTGGACTTGACAAAGACGACTTTGACGATAACTATAGCTAAGATACAGCAGAAATAACACTTAAGACAAGGCAGTATGGCTCTATAGCTTTAGCCTGCCCGAAAGGGCAAATTATTAAAAAAAAAAAAAAAAAAAAACAATGTGTTGTGGTAAGCTGTCAAACAATACTTCTTCTTCATCTTTTTTGATTTTGGCTTCGCATTTTGTGTATTAAATTATGAAATTTAAAATTGTAACGACACTGGCAAATGCTTGGAGTGCGACGCCAAAATCTAAGAAAATAAAATGCAGCAAAAGTGGCAACAGTACCGGTTCACAGTCCGGTGACGCTGTAGAGACCATCTGTGGCCAACAGCACTAGTCATTAAAAAAAAAAAACAACAGTACCGATTTTATTATTTCGTATACTCGCAGTTTATAAGAGATGTTTTTATGATTACTTGCTAAGGCTGAAGAAAATAATAGCCATGAACTTACATTAGAACAGGAGTAAATTTTGTATCAACATGTTGATTCTAACCATCTATTTTATTGATTAATAGCTTTTTTTTAAACAATGTAAGATTTAAAAAAAAAGTGTACTATCGGCGTACTACTATTTTGATGGTCTTGTACTATATTTTTCAACGTACCCGAATCCAACCCTGCTTCTCGGTATTAAATAAAAAACTTAGCAGTTTGAAAGTTTTTGCTTTTGGTGTGTACAATTCATCAAAGCCGGCTCCAGATCTCTTTGATGAAATAATTTTCTTTAGTTCTCTTCTGTAGTTTGACCTGAGGCTATTTATTTTTTTGCGAACATCATTTACATTCGCCTCAGGTTTGATTTTCCTAAAAACATTCGAGTAATTTTTCGTACCCAGCTTGTCTTTTATACTTGTTGGTATAGTTTTTATACTGGGCATTCCATAATTCGGGCAAAGTTTCTAGTACGATAACAAAATCTTCTTCAAATTGTGAAAGTGAAGGCGAATTTTCTAATTCAATCAGCGGCAACAAAGAGCACATGTCATAGTCGTCCATTCTCATAGAGCGCACAGCGTGGACTGACGCGAATACGCGATCCTGCCTGCGCTTACACGTTCAGTTCAGTCGTTCATAATATAGCATATTATAGCTTTTGTCGCTGCAATAATTTCAAAATTCATTCGTTAGATTTTGATTTTACCTGTGCTATTGTTTGTTGTATGCTGTGCAGCTGTGCTGTTCTTTATTAGAATCACTGTGTTTTCTTGTTGCAACAAATGTAGTGTGCAAGAGTACAATATATTACATAGTGTATTTTTATTATCCTTATACAATCAAGTGGAAAATGGAGAAACCCTCAAGAACAACTAGAAAACGTATTCTAGCTGTCGCTTCGGAGTCGGACGATTCCGATGAAGGTTTTACTCCCAAAAAAAAAACTAGAAGAGTAACTAAAACTTCTACTGAAAAAGTGGCTAAAAAAAGAACTGCAAAAACCATTGCTACCGTCACAAGAAAACCTACACGTTCTAAAAAAGTTGTAGAAAGTGCAGTTGAAAATGATTTATCAGAAGGGGATGGTCATGTCCAAACAAAAATAACTAGTACAAAACTGCCTGAAAAGACAGACGAACCATTTAGAAATTTAGTAAGAAATGACGATGATGTTTGGGATGAATCAGCAATGCTTTCCCAAGTGGAAAAGGTGCCATTGGGATTGGCACGTAATTTTATAGCTTTGTTGTCAGAAGGATGTACTCTGCCTTTTATTGCTAGATATAGAAAAGCAAATGTTGATCACTTAATGCCTGATAGGTAAGTTTTGAATAAAATAATTTCACCGTGAAACACAACTTATTAAAATTACTTAATTATGTGTTTATTTGTTGTGTATCATGTGTTATTATGTAAATGTATTTATTTGTTATTCATTGTTGCATTTATAAACTATTTGATTTCACTAATGAACAAAATCTTAACTAAATACAAAACTTAACAATAATGATGACACAAGGAAGATCTTATAATAGTAAGTTTTGATCAACATCTTAATAAACTAGATAGTTGGGTTAAGGGTCAGAACCAAAAAACAGTGATTATTATCATTTAGCAAAGTCATTTAAAATTTCCAAACATTAAGGTTGTTTCTCACAATGTTTCTTCACCAATTAATTGACACTAGTTGCATTTAAAAATACATATAATAATTATTAGAATGATATTGTTTCATTGCAGAAGTCTAATATGTATTTCATAATAATGAATGCTCATTTTATGACAGGCTTCAAGAGCTATTCGAGAGCTACCAAAATGTGATGCAGTTGAAGAAAAAAGTAAAATCTGTTATAGAAACTCTGAAGAAATCAAATAAATTGACTCCAGAAGTAGAAAAAAGTATATTGATTGCAAGAAATTTATCAGAAGTTGATTTAGTGGTAAGAAATAATTTTAACTAGTATTAATTTAATTTTTTTTTTTGATGTAAAAAATAATGAGACGGACGAGACACTCTCCTGATGGTAAGAGATAACGCCTGTCCATGACCATTGTAGCGATACACACAACTTTGAGAAACAAAACAAAGTCTAGGGCATCACTGCTTTGGAACTCATTACTTGAGATTATTAGTAAATGTGTGATATTAACAAGTTTATAGTAGAATAATGTACCTCTAATATAAAACTACTACTTACTTCTACTACTGCACTACTTATGCAATTTTTTTGCACATTTCACAAAGGGATGTTATTTTTTAAGTTATTGAATCAATATTGTACTTCTAATATCTGCTGGTTTCCTCTAGGAGCATATGATGACAACTACTACAACAAAGTATTCAAATGCAATCTTTAATTTCTTTGATCCTTTAAGTTTTGGTTGCCCAGTAACTAAATGATAAATGATCCTTTGACCAATAATGATGGTACATGGCACTAATTTGTCACATACCAGTACCTACCTAACCACTTACATCTCTTTACTATTCTAGTATGCACCTTTGAAATCACATTCATTGTCACTGGCAGAGAGAGCTCGTAGCCTTGGTTTGGAACCAGTGGCTAGCAGAGCATTAAATGGAGAGTTTGTCAATATAAATACCCTGTGTAGTGATGATGAGGAGCTTGCAGTACCCGAGAAAGTAGAAGCGCATATTACACATATTGTGGCAGATATTATCTACAAAGATACTAGGGTACTGGAGTATATGAGAGGATTGTAAGTATTTTAGTCTAACACATAATTAGGTATATATATATATACAGGGTTATTTGTAATCAGTCAGCATCCTTTTAAGGGCATATTCAGTACATTCAATACAACAACTTTCGTTCTACTTTTTTTTAAAATTCCTGTTTTTTTTTTTCCATACAATAATAAAAAAATAATATCTGTCCGGTCTAAACAAAATTAACTCTATGCAAAAAGCGCGCGCGCACTCTGTGATGTTACCTACAGCTAGCCCCATGACGTCAATCTAGGCTAAAGAAAGGGGTTGCGGTGCGGGGGGCGACTAATCTCGTACCTACGCAAAAAATCTACGGGAATCAGTGGCGAATCGATACGCGCGTGAGTCGGTTCGTTTGCTTTATTGACAATGCCGTACGAATACTCAAATGTTCAGTACACGGAAATGGTGCGAGTTCTCGCTCGCTGCAACGATAATGTGGCCGAAGCCTGCCGCGAGTACGCCAGGATCTTTCCCAATTGGCCGACACCTTCCCGCAGCACAATGTTGGGGGCTACACAGCGGTTACGCGATTACGGGCAATTCCGTCCAGGATTTCATAATGCTGGTCAAGAACCCACAAGACACAGTGTCCAGACGCAAAATACCATCTTGGACTTCTTCGAGGACAATCCAGCCGCTAGTACAAATGACGCAGCTCGGCGTTTTAATGTGTCCCAGTGGTTCGCATGGAATGTGATACACAATGACGGAAAATACCCATTTCACCTGCACCGAGTTCAGGAGTTGACCGAGGCAGACAAACCGGCTAGAGTGAACTTTTGCCAATGGGTTCTCAACGAGAGGCCGTCGATTTTATTCACGGATGAAGCGACATTCGGCCGGGTGGGTCTATTCAATACCCGTAATGAACACTTGTGGTGTTACACGAACCCCCACGAACCTAGGCCTCACAATTATCAGCATCGGTTTACAGTGAACGTGTGGGCGGGAATCGTCAATAACGCTCTGTTGGGACCAGTGTTTTTAGATAGGTTAAATAGCGAAACCTACGAAAATTTCTTAAGTGAGACTTTACCCGTACTTTTAGAAGACGTGCCTCTTGCTTCAATGCGCAATATGTATTATCAGCATGACGGAGCGCCGGCACATTATTCGCGCCGTGCGAGACAGCTCCTCGACCGAGAGTACCCGGGCCGCTGGATTGGACGTGGTAGCAATGTAATTGCCTGGCCGGCCAGATCGCCGGACCTTACGCCATTGGACTTTTATTTGTGGGGACACGTAAAGGCAATGGTCTACAAAGGTGGTGCAGCAGCTAGCCGTGAATCTTTAATAGAAAAGATATGCCAGGCGTTCGACCAAATTAGACAAAGTGAAGTGCTGTCTCGCGTAAATGAACAACTCATTTTTAGGTGTGGACTTTGTGTCGGAACTGGTGGTGATTATTTTGAACGCTTTGTACGCGATTCTCACCGCCACCCACGGGACCTAGAGCTCCGAAGTGATACTTTGTAAATTAGACAGGTATGTAAGAAATTATTACAGATATGGAATCACCCAATACCTACGCCTCCTTAGTAAAACAATTTGTCAGCAGTGAATCAATAACATTTAATCAGTACCCATAAACTAGATAGGTAATAGGTACATAGGTTACCTAATGCATCGGCCTCCGAACTCGATCATTCGTGAAAATGTCCAAAACAAACGGTCGCTTGCTATGTACCTACCTACTACGCCACAAAATACAGTAAGTGCCCATACGCTAGGAAACCGCAGATGATTCATATTACTATTATTATCAATGTTATTTCTTTGCACGAAAAACAGTGAACTGATTGCACTAAAATCAAATTTAACCGGCAGGAATCTCTAAAAATCTCCAAACCAAAGTACTAACGTAATCTTTATTTAAAAAAAAACGTTATTAAAATCATTATTCGTGAGAATGTCCAAAACAAATAGTCGCTCGCTATGTACCTACCTACTTACTACGCCACAAAATACAGTAAGTACCCATACGCTAGAAAGCCGCAGATGATTCGGCAATACTATTATTATCATTCTTATTTCTTTGCACAAAAAACAGTGAACTGATTGCACTAAAATCAAATTTAACCGGCAGGAATCTCTAAAAATCTCCAAACCAAAGTAATAATGTACCTAATCTTTATTTTTAGAAAAAGTAATTAAAATCATTATTCGTGAGAATGTCCAAAAGAAACGGTCGCTCGCTATGTACCTACCTACTACGCAACAAAATACAGTAGGTAAGTACCCATACGCTAGGAAGCCGCAGATGATTCGGTATTACTATTATTATCAATGTTATTTCTTTGCACGAAAAACAGTGAACTGATTGCACTAAAATCATATTTTATCGGCTAGAATCTCTAAAAAATCTCCAAACCAAAGTAATAATGTAATCTTTATTTAAAAAAAGTAATAAAAATTATGGACAAATTGTGCAGGGCTAGCTCACGGTAATATTGTTTACAGTTTTTAACTTCATACAAACAATTCGGAATGCGAGTTATACCTACAAGTATTATTATCTGTTCTGTGCCTACACGCGCACGCGCACGCCTCAAGTTTGGTACTTATGAGCTAGTTGCGAATGCGCTGTTAGCGCTGCAGTGACGAACTGATGGCTAAAGGTAGGAATTTTTTTCAACGGGAGAGCCGAGACCACCACCGTCACCATCACCATCCACCATCCTGATAGGTATTTCTTTACTATGGCTAGTTGACACAAATTTTAATATTTTACGTAGATACAGACCTACATACGTAGGTAGGTTACTTACCTTTTGATATTGATACCCACTACTAGGCTTTTAATCTCCAACATTATCTAACAATTAGGTAGGTCCATAGTAACCTCTCCGAAATAAGTAAGCACTTTGAGTGTAGAATAAATACCTACATATCTACTTAGAACCAGTGTTGCCGACCGTACCACCACATAGTTAAACCTGCCCCGATAAGTTACTAGATTTCCAGATTTTCTTACCCTAAATAGTAGCTGGAATTAGCTATACTTGCAAAAAAAAAAAGATTGATCGCATCGCATAATAGATCATCAATTATCAACTTTAATGTAATGGATTTAGAGACTATAGCGATGAACCGGTGTCGCAATGTTTGACTTAATAATAATTTGCTGCCATCGACAGGCAGCGACTCGTGAGGTCATGACCCCGATGGAAGTAATTACCTACATTTTTGTAAACATTGAAGTAAATGGCTTTGATTTTAAGAAAAAATGTCTGAGGTAAACAACAAAACTGCATTGTCATTAGATTTTTACCCAACAACGGCGAAGCCAAAAGGAAGGATTATGATTTTGACCGGTATGTGTGTAGGTATGTACCTACCTATGTAATTATGTATTTTTATCTGTTCCCTCGTAACTTCTAAATTATTTATCATAATTTGACAAACGATACATACCTACCTATCAAATGGTTTGTACATAACAATTACAGAAGAGATTTTTATTTTTAGAGCGTGTTTCTACAGTAGGTAGGTACCTACCTAATCGAGTCTGAGTTTTTGATCTATTTTTTTAATAATTTGCGTTTCCATTGCTAGAGTTTTGGTGTTTTGATTTTTGTGTTTTCCTTTTACCTACTCTAGTCACAAATTTAAAATCAGACAAACTATTGACAATATGAATTAAAGTTATTGAAGCCTCAAAATTGTGTCAATGAATTCGATAACACTCATATTGATTGTAAGTACTAATAACTAACTTTTTAATAATGCTGAGTACCTATGCTGACGATCTTATTTTGTAGTAGTTTTAACTACTTTTTGTTCTTTCAACCTAAGTTGCACCTACTTATCGGGTATTTTTTCTAGCTAGTCGTGTCCATTTTTTTATACTTGACAGGTTAGGTGTTTGACCACAGCTCACCTGATGTTAAGTGACGGTGTGGTCGAAGATGGTAAACACACCAAGCCTGGAATGGAACTGGCTCTCAAGTAAGGTTGCCGGAACACACCGTTAGGTGCTTGGCGGCAGATTTTCAACTTGAGGGTGGTAGCTAGCCAGCCGGGTACTAGAAAATACCCTACCACCACACTATGGTTTCCTCACGATGTATTTCTTCAAAGGCAGCTCAAGCTCGTTGTTGGGATTTGAACCCGCGTCCTTCGACGCGAGAACCGACCACGCTAACCACTGCGCTATCATCGCTACAAATACATACTTAATGTTGAAACCCCCTTCCGCCCCCGAATACATCACATACGTTGCTCCAACCCAAGGTCGCCGTAGCTGTGCTACGCTACTGCGCGCTACGAACCAGCTGTTTTACTACATGCGACGATGAATGAAGCGCCGACGCAATACAGACCTAAAAAATCTTAGACAGCACCACAAAAACTTTAATTATTTTTTATGGGATATGTATTGAGTTTTGGCAAAAGTTGTAGGACAAAATTGATTTGTTTTAATACACAAAATATGCTCTTAAAAGGATGCTGACTGATTACCAATACCCCTGTATATATATATATATATATATATGTATATATATATAAAGAGGAAAGATTTGATTGTTTGTATTGAATAGGCTCCAAAACTACTGGACCGATTTCAAAAATATTTTCACCGTTGGGAAGCTACTCTATCTCTCCGGGTCACATAGGCTTTTAATACCTGTATTCCCACGAGAACGGGTGAAACCCAGAGGCGTCCGCTAGTTATAAATAAATAGTACAAAACAAAATCTGTACAAAAACCATCCTAGTTAAAAAATGAGACTAGCAATCTCATATAACCTGCCCCGGATTCACATGATGCAATTTATTTTAAGAAGACACAAGGAAGGAGATATAATTGTACAATTGTATAAAATTAAATCTCCTAGTCTCATTTCATTTTAATAATACACATAGAATGTATAGTAAAATAACTTTAGTTTTATCATATTTACAGAAAAGCAGAAACAAGATTCACAATAACAAGTAATAGAACGAAAAGCTCAACAAAAAAGAAGAAAGAATCTGAAAACAAACAGGACAAGAAATCAGATCCAGAGACTTACAAAATATATTTTGAATGGAAATGTCCCAGCCAATTTGTTAAACCACATCAGACATTAGCTTTGAATAGAGGTGAAGATGAGAAGGTTTTGAGTGTGAAAGTTGTTGTTCCTGATTTTTTCTATAACAGGCTTGAAAGGTTTGTAGAAATAATAGTTTCAGGTTACATACTACACAACTAGCACTTAACCGAGGAGTAACCTGCATAAGAGGTTATATGAAAAAAACATTTCAAGGTTTTGCAATTTTCCAGTCATCCTAGCCAACATTTTAAATTTTCTATTGTAGGTTCTGTCTCACACTGTGGAGAAGTGATTTCTGGGTTCGTAAAGGCCTGAGCGATGCATACAATCGCCTCATCAAATCCTGGCTCTCCCGGCAAGTCAGAACAGACCTTACAAGTGCAGCTCAAAAAGAAGCAGTTAAAACATTCACCACCAACTTAGAGAAATACCTCCTGACAGAACCTATAAAGAACAGGATAATTGCAGGATTGGATCCAGGTTTCAAAGCTGGGTGCAAGGTAAAATCTAAATTGAATTCTAAGGCACTAGAGAAAGATGAGGTACTTACATACTGGTTTCGTACGGGTTTTTGGAATGTAAACTATGAAATGATGTCGCTAATATTATACTTTTTTTTTCACTTATTTATCTGCAATCGACTATTAGCCATAATCAGATCTTATCTGCGACAATTTAGGGTGGGTGCAGTTCCATTAAACAGCACCATATATGTATACAAGAAATTAATTAGTTTCTCTGGTCTAAATTTAAAATTTGCCATTTTTTTAGGCGAGTTATTTCATTTTGTGGGGTAAATAGGTTCTTAGCCAATTCATTGGTATGTCTCATGAGCCTTCCAATATTATACTAAATGTAATGAATTCTCAAGAACTTTTCTAAATTTCAGCTTGGCATTATCAATGCTAATGGAGACAAATTGGAAGCATGTACTCTGTATCCTAATCTGCGAGGACATAACCCAAATGATGTTGCTGCCAGGCAGCTTAAAGAGCTCATATCAAGACATAAGTATGTTCAAACAATATTTAATATTCTACTAGTGGAAATCAATGGCTTTTTACACAACAACCAAATGCAAGCCTGTTGTGTAATGAAACATTCAATTTGCAGATAACCCGTTTTATGAAAAGTGTGAAATGTCACATAGTATCAAAAATTCATAAAAGTCAATTACATTTGTATTCAATGCAGGCACAAAATACACAATTAATGAACCAAAAATTAATATTTGGCTAGAAACTACCTATTGTTAGTATTTTAATTTCATACCAGACAGATTCGCCCACTTTTGATAGGTGCAGTTTTATGCGCGACATATTTTTCAATTTTAGATTTACAAGTCATACAATAATTTCGTTGCTTGTTTTTCTAATAGAGAAGACACTTTGCAGTGTGCTGATCTAAAACTAGTTCATGGTTGATGTTCCAAAAACTCTGAATGAAATTATTTTATTCGTCATACTCTCGCTAAACAGTGAAATTTACTGCCAGAGTGGGTGATCCTAAAAGATACAATCTGTATGTATGTATTGTATTTGTATTTGTTTGTATTGTATGCCTCTTCCTTAATATCAGGCGAAATAAAGGTGAAACGCAAGCCTTTTTTTTAATTAAAAAAAAAACATATATTATATATCTATACTATTATAAAGGGGAAAGGTTTGTTTGTTTGTATTGAATAGGCTCCAAAACTACTGGGACCGATTTAAAAAATTCTTTCACCGTTAGAAAACTACACTATCCCCAGGTGACATAGGCTACTTTTTATCCCTGTATTCCCACAGGAACGGGAACTACGCGGGTGAAACCGCGAGGCGTCCGGTTCCGCTATTATTATATTATTTAACAATTTTTTTTTTACGTTATTATTATATTTAACAAAAACACTTTTTTCAGTGTAGAGCTTATTGGCCTCGGCAACGGGACTGCGTGTCGTGAGACAGAGACATGGCTGAAGAGCCACCAGATATCCGAAGTGATTCCCGTCATCATCGTGCCGGAGCAAGGAGCTTCCATATATTCCATCAGTAAAGAAGCTCAAAAGGTAAGTTTGAGGGTAGATCGCAAAATATCGAGTAAGTAATATAAGTACGAAATTAAAATACCGATTATCTCTACATAGTATAAAAACAAAGTGGCTTCCTGCCGTCTGTATGCTTGATAGACACCAGTGATTCAAAAAGGAGGGTTTATATGTATAATCCATGTAGATGCATCACATTAGTATCTACAGTGCGCTTTAGCGAAGCCGGGGCGAGTCGATATTTTATCAATAAAAACACCAACGCTGGATATATGTACCTAATAACAATCAGAATACCTCTCAAAACAAATAACACTTATTTGACCAAAATACAAAATCAAATTCAAAGTGCACACATAATATGTATAAATGACAACAATGAACAGACATACAAATTAAACTTATGTGATTATTTTTTTTGGGATTTTATTGGGATTTGGCTACAAGGGCCTTTGAACCATGTCATTATTTGCAAAGAACGAATTCATGTCTTACATCTATAGTTACAGTCAAAGTCTAGTATTGGTCAAGTCCAGTCATGCTTTAGTAAAGTAGTGGCGATTTTACTTCAAGCTTCGCTGGAGTTTTGGAAGCAACACGCAAAGTCATGTATCACCACATTATATCATTTTCCCACACTCGTGCTTGTAATTAGGCACTTTATGAATAAAACACCACCATTTTTATGCATAAACACTCGACAAAATACAAGTTTTGGAAAAAAATACAACGGAGCGACACGACTCTTTCCGCGTTCCCGCCAAAACCCGTCAAACTTATTTGAAATGAAATCTAGAACAGATTAAAAACGCCAAGCCCAAAAGATATTATCTATGAACAAATTTAAATAACCTAATCTATAACTATTTTTTTTACTTTATGAGTTAAATACTTTTTTCTTGCAGGAACACCCGAACATGGATCCAAATTTAATCTCAGCCTTGTCTATTGCTAGAAGAGTCCTTGATCCCTTGGGAGAATTAATCAAAGTATGTATACTATATTTGACAGTGTAGATGTAATCATTACAAGTTATATTTCCAAACATGACATTAAAAATGTAAAAAAAAAACAGGAACAAGTATGTACAAAATGTATGTATGGGCATGTTTCATGTCAGAGGCTTATACATAATATTATATGTAGCTGGCCGGCTATTCAATCTATGTAAACAAGTGTAGTAAAAAGTTCTGATAAAGCTATTTTTTATCCCGAAAACATGTAGCGGGTAACATCGCGGGGAGCAGCTAGTGTGTCAACAAAGTTTTATTCTTATTCTTAATATGTGAACAACATTGTAGGTGGAGCCAAAGAACTTAGGAGTGGGCATGTACCAACACGACATACCGCCGAAAATGCTGGAGACGGCGCTGGATTGTGCCGTCGAGAAAGTCGTGAGCTTAGTTGGCGTCGACATCAACACTGCGTCGCAGGCTATGCTAAGGCACGTAACTCTAAGTACATAAAGATATAAATAGAAACTCTTTTTGTATACACCAGAAAATAAAAGGAAAATAAAATACAGACAAAAACCTTATTAGTTTTTATAAACCGGTGAAGGTACTGCAGCTAGCGAAATTACTGGGCTGTTGAGACTAACTTTATCAAAAGTCTCAAAGTAATGAGCGCCAAAGCGGTGATGCCCTGGACTTTGTTTTGTTACTTAAAGTTCTGTGTATCGCTGCGATGGTCATGGACAGGCGTTATCTCTTACCATCAGGAGAGCGTCTAGTTCGTCTCATTACTTTTCACATAAAAAAAAAAAAGGTGGCATAGGATGGCACAAAACAAAAAAAACACAGGTGACAGGAGCCACAGTACTTTTATAAAATTATATACCTACCATAGATTATATGTTATAGATATACACAATTACTATTCGTTGTATATTCGGGATCATGATTCGTTAGGAGCGTGATTCCTGTTCATTCTATTTACGAACGACAAAGAGATGAGAAAAGCGAAGTCGTTGATATTCCATAGCCCCCAACGAAAATATCAAGACTCCTCTTTCATGTACGAACCTTTTTTTTTTTTTATATATATAGTAGATAGACCTCTTGTCAAAATGTCCCATTTTATGATTCCAGGCTACGAATGTTTATATCTATGGCCATACGAAATACGAAAAGGCTTTGTCTATCACTATTAAAAAAAAATCAGTAGGAATTTATTTTTTAAGTATTTTTCGAGACATAATATCGATTTAATTTAGGTAAGCGTATTTTCGTATGTCACGGCTAGAAACGCTTACCGTATGTAGGTGTAGCACGTGCAAAAACTTTTTGAGGCCTCGGATATTAGAGCGAGTAAGTCTATTTTAGCAAAAGTAAAGCGAGAGGCGAGAGTACTGCGCACGTTGTTTCGTCTTATTCCAACATTCACAAACATCATAAAGATTGGCACGATCTTATTCTTTGAAATAAACTATATAGGAGTTTTCATCGTGCAAAGTTCGACAGCCCCGTTGGCTCATTGGTAGTATATCTGCTTTGAGAGCTGTAGGGCGTGGGTTCGATTCCCACTCAGGGCAAACATTTTGCGAATAAACAAATGTTTGTTCTGTGTCTGGGTGTTCTGTTTGTATTATAAGTACCTATGTATTTACAAAAAAAAAGTATTTATGTATTCTATCAGTTATCTGACTTCCATCGCACAAGCTCTGCTTAGTTTGGGGCCAGATGGTGCTGTGTGTATAGTCCTACGATATTTATTTATTTATTTAAAGTTGTTTTGCATACCATATTTCAGCATGTACTGCAAATATGTGCTATGTAATTCGCGCAATTACATGCCAGAACCACTAATATCTTACGTATAGTTAATCTTGGAATTATATGTTTCAGGCGAATCTCGGGTTTGAATGAAGGGAGGGCAAAGAAAATTCTAGCATACCGCCAGGATAAGGGAAGTTTCACCACAAGAGCAGATGTCCTTAAAGTTACGGGTATCGGGAAAATAACTTACCAACAATGTGCAGGCTTTTTGAAAGTCCTTGGAGGGACGGAACCATTAGACGCCACTATCATACACCCAGAAAGTTATAACATTGCCAAAACGTAAGTTTTAACAATCTTCGCTCCACCACATATGTAGTAAATTTTCTGAGCAGAAGGCGTCTAGGCAGTACCAGATATTCTGGCGCCAAGCAGTATTGTGTAGACATTACTGTGTTCCGGTTTGAAGGGTACTGCAGCTAGCGAAATTACAGGGCTATTGAGACTAACCATCGAAAGTCTCACAGTAGCGATGCCCTGGACTTAGTTTTCTTACTCGAAAGTTCTGCGTATTGCTGGAATGGCATGCGTTATCTTTTTCCATCAGTTGAGCGTATCGTTCGTCTCATTACTTTGACATTTTAGAAAATAATTCCAATGACAGTTAAATAGAGTGATAATAGTGTGAACGCGCTATCCACTGATCTATCATTTCTACAAAGATTAAAGCTAATTTTCAGTCTGTATTGTGTAGAATAAATGTTTTTTCTTTTCTTATTTCTTACTTTACTAAACATTGGCAGGATTGTTACTGTTTTTTTTTTCTTACACAGCGCCATCTGACCCCAAACTAAGCAGGGCTTGTGCTATGGATGACAGATAACTGATAGAATACTTAAATACTTTTTTTTTACTTTACATACAGTACACCCAGACACAGAACAAACATCAATGTTAGTCACACAAATGTTAGTCCTGAGTGGGAATCGAACCCACGCCCTTCAGCTCTTAAGGCAGATATGGTACCAATGAGCCAACAGGGCTGATTATATCTTTGTTTTACAGTTTTGCCAAAAAGATAGGAGTTGACATAAAAGACTTGAGTAAGCCTCATTTCCCGCCTACTGTAGAGAGGCTCACATACTCTCTAGATATGAACAAGACGAGTGAAGATCTGAAGACAGATGTGTGTACTCTAGAACTTATCGTGAATGCTTTTAAGCAAAAGGCACATGAGGACAACATCATAACATTCTGCAGGCCGGTGTATTCCCTCACTGTGCAAGCTACTGAGCAGATACGGGAAGGAATATCACTTACAGGTACATTACTAACTGCACAGATAATATATAGGTACATAAATAATACTTGTTATATTATCCCATTAAGAAAATATTCAAAGCTATTTTCTAGTGTTCAGATCTAGATGGCGCCACTTTTTCTTTGTTTTGGGTTATTTAAAAAAAACTTGTTGGCCCCTTCGCAGTAGTGAAGTGTTGAATGAATTTTAGCTGGAACGCCGAAAGATCGTGTCGCCACATTTTCCAAACCTTGTGTTTGTGTATAAATAGTGATATTTTAGACATAAAGTGCCTAATTATAAGTGTGAGTCTTTGAGAGACATAATAATATAATGTTGTGAAACATGACTTTCCGTGTAGCTTTCAAAGGTCCTTTGTAGTCTGTAGTAAGGTCGCTACTGCTTTACTAGGGTATGATGAGAGTTACTTTTTATGTCTTTGACTGTGACTTATTTTACTTGATTTATCGTAAAATAGTTGAAAATAAGTTTGAAACAAGCAATGATGAAATCTGTATCACACTTTATGAAATAAATTATTTTTTATTTGTATTTTGTACATCGAAGTACTTGATACTGGAAAAAGAACTGTCAAATCAATAAACTTCCCGACAGCCCCGTTGGCTTATTGGTAGTATATATGCCTTGAGAGGTGTAGGGCGTGGGTTCGATTCCCACTCAGGCCAAACATTTTGTGAATAAACAAATGTTTGTTCTGTGTCTGGGCGTTCTGTTTGTATTATAAGTATGTATTTACAAAAAAAAAGTATTTATTTATTCTATCAGTTCTGACTTCCATCACACAAGCTCTGCTTAGTTTGGGGCCAGATGGCACAGTGTGTATAGTCCTACAATATTTCTTTATTTATTTATATTTATTCCTGATAAGATCTTATAGTAACAGTGAAGGTCCTTTTTTAATTTATTCTTTCTTAGAGCTATTAGGGGTTTATGAAGGTAATTCGAGAGAGGCGTTCATTAATAAAATGAACGTGGTCGTAGCATTTTAGATGACAGCAAGCACGCTGTGATCTAGCCGCGAGTGCATGCGCTGTCTCACCCGCGTCACTTGTACAGTAACAATTGCACGTGCCCAGTGCAAGAACAATGGCGACGTTTTTTTAAATAAATGTTTTCCTTTCCTAATTTCAGGTGTTGTTCGTAATGTAGTGCCTTTCGGTTGCTTCGTTGACTGCGGCGTGGGCGACAATGGTCTCATCCATCGGAGCAATCTTTGCGGCAACCAGACTCCAAAACTCGGCGATAGAGTCGCTGTCACCGTCATCGCATCACCCAAACCTAAGAAACTCCAGTTGAAACTTGATAGGATACTCGACTGATTTATTCGTACCTATAGGTAACTTATCTGTTTTTACTGCGACCTCGTGATATACTTTCTGACTTGTGATATAGGAATGTAATTTATATTATAAGTGAAAGTTGATTTAAACAAACGTTTTTATTATTTAAAGTAAATTATATAAGCTAAGCTATTCTGCTTCCATAACGTTGTCGTGCTTAGGGTTTAGGGAATATATATGAAATATGGCTTTGTTGACAATGGCATCGCATATTCCAGATGTAACTCTGAAATAAAAAATATTTGTAGGATGGGCGATATTCCATATCATCATAAGCTCATAAGGTCATAAGCTTTGGGTATACCAAGCCGAGGAAGGGGCATTGTATTCATCACTATGAACAATTTTTACTGTAGGCACCATTTTCACGTGAATGACGGTGTGTTCAAAGATGGTAAAACATAGTCTGGAATGGAAATGGCTCTCAAATGTGGCTGCTGGAGCGCACCATTAGGTGGTTATATTATTGGTGGCAAATTGCAATATAAGTGAGATGCAATGAGTTCTGCTTATTATAGCTGTTTTTTTGTGATTTTAGAATTGTGCCCATCGTAAATGTTATTCATAATGAAAATAATAAGGACCGCCTTGTGTACAAATAAGTTGTTCGACATTGAACCTACCGTCTGCTCAAGCGAGGCTTCACTTCTTTATCAATCACTTTAAGCAGTTGAGAGTGAGTTGGAATCTCTTCTTTGGAATAATAAGAAATCTGATTCTTGAACATTTTGCTGTGCAGTGCGTCCCTGAAAAACAGAAAAATTGTGTAGTAAACATACTTTTTAAGAGGGAAATATATCTCAATAAATAAGTCTTTTTGTTTTGCGCAAGCCTAAGTAGGTAAAAAGTTACATACCATAGAATTCCGTCCAAAACTCTTATGATGTCAACCATAGTCATGTTATTTCCGCTCGAAGACTTGTCTCGGCTGTCGTTGGGTTCATTCAGATCAGATGACAGGAGATCGTATGGAGGAACCTGCAATTAGATTTAAGCTACATTTTGTTTATTCAACATGGAATTTTGACGGGAACGCGGAAAAATCATGTGGCGAGTTGTAGTAGTTTCCAAAACTTATCTTTTACGAGTGTTTATGTATAAAAATCGTCGTTTTTCATTATTCTAGTGCCAATTTACGAGCGTGAGTGTGAAAGTAATATAATGTTATGAAATGTTTTGTTCTTTTCAAAACTCTATCGAAGCTCGTAGTAGAATCACCACCCCACTTTACTAACGCATTTTTTTTTTATGTAAACGAACGATACGCTCTCCTGATGGTAAGAGATAACGCCTGTCCATGGCCATTGCAGCGATACACAGAACTTTGAGTAACAAAACAAAGTCCAGGCATCGCTGCTTTGGCGCTCATTACTTTGAGACTTTCGATGGTTAGTTTCAGCAGCCCTGTAATTTTGCTAGCTGCAGTACCCTTCAAACCGTAACACAGTAATGTTTACACACTACTGCTTGGCGGCACAATAACTGGTACTGCGGTGGTACCTACCTAGACGACCCAGGAGGTCGTCTAGGTAGGTAAGGAGATCTACCGCCAAGTAAAAATGACAGGAGTCTACCATGATTTACTTGCTGTGACTTCAGACTTATTTAATTTTGTTTTTCATAAAATACTTACTTGCTCGACACTAGCAAATGGGCATTTTTATTGATTTATTATACTCCAAAATTATTGATTGATATGTTTGGGCTATTTTATGCATTCTAAGATTTACGGTTGTAAATAAAAAGTTGCACATACTCGTTCCCACATTTGTTTCAACAGCATTCTGGTATAACCATCCCTTTGACCCTTGGACGAAATCGAGACTGTCATGGCCAAATACCAAGGCTGTGGCTTTTCTAAGTTCAGTACATAAGGTGGAGAATCGTTTATTCCCTGAAATAAAACCCAATTAAAAATCTATCTCAAGTCCTTTCTTTAAATGAAGTAAATTAACACTTACCGAATGAAACATTCCCTCTTCGGTTATAATGAATTCTTGGTTGCACTTCTCTATCTTGTTTCTTCTTAATAACTCGTTTCGTTGGTATCGTTTACGCTCTGTTAGGTCTAAAATTTCACAAGCTACTGTAGTCCTGTAAGAATTTCAGATCAGTTAGAAAATGTTTGCCTGCCATGTTTACGTTACTGAATTGGATTTAGTTTCAAGCGCTTAAATTATTTTTTAACTCGGAATTGTCATTAAAAACCTTTGCGTATGGTCTGATGTTAAGCACTAGTGCGGTCTAAAATGGGACATGTTACCTAGAAGGAAATTTATCCTGGATTTAAAAACACCCTTATTGTACCTTTCGGGGAACACAGACTCCATTTCAATTATCATTTATTCACATAAATGATGTACAAAAGTCCTGCCTATTTTGCCATAACACTAAAGGTAACACTAACACTAAGTGTTTGTGTTACAATATCAATATGGAAAAAAAATAGAATAAATTAATACTTAGCAACTAATCAATAGATAAAAATATCAAAATGTGTAAAAGTACTTTATAAATAAATGTCAAAACTTATAATAATAAAATTGTACATAAAATAAAAGTCAACTTTAAAAAGCATATTTCCCTTGATATAAGTAAAACCAACACGACCGACCGATACTCCCGCAGAGAGGATTTCATCCAAATCCGCTTAAAAGTAGTTTTTGCGTGAAAAAGTTCCAAATTTTCATATTTATAATATTAGTGGGATAATGCCGTGGAACTTACGTAAACGTAGCTGGTTCCTGAAGAGAATAAACGGTCATAGTGATCCATTCCGTACATTTCGGGTGAATTACGCCCCAGCACGGCGTCATTACTATATTCACTATGTTAGCAATCCTTTCCCTAAAAGTTTAAAACCAAACTTAATTTATAATACATTAGCTGTTACCCGTCCGCTTCGCTGGGTTTGTACCATCAAGGTGGAAAGCTATCCTGATAAGGTAGATATATGCCACCGCGGACTTTTTTGTAGATCTATAAAAGAGGAATATCCCACCATGCATTGTTTTGTTATATCGAAGGAATTAGGTAGCGCTTTCGATGAAAACTCCCAGGTGGTTTGACTTTTACCGACGCTTGCAATAATAATAATCATCGTATTTCAACCAATTTACACAAAACCTTGACGAATTGTATACCTAAACCTTTCTTATGAATGACTCTATCTATTGGGAAAAATGGCATGATAATCTGTTCGGTAGTTTTAAAGTTTATCGCGAATAGACAGACAGACACGGCTGATGACTTTGTTTTGTAATATGTAGTCATAATCCATTTATTGCGGTATGAGTACAGTATAAGTAAAACAAAGAACACTATAGACAGCTTTTCGGCAAGGAAAATTACAGCTTTTAGTTTAGACACCATTGAGCTGATTTGATGATAGAATAAAAAAACTGTTGCCGATTTAAAAAAAAAATAATGGTAGTCCATGTCCCATAAATGTTTATCCTGAGCGGGAATCGACCCACGCCCTACATCTCATAAAACTATACCAAATGAGCACAACATTATCAAAAGCCTAAATAAATAATTAAAAAGACTTACGGAAGCCAAATAAATCGCATGATATTGTCTGTCTCGTTACAAATGGCTATTATATCTCTTGAGAGGGAATGAGTGGGCATCATTGGAATCGTTAGGTGCTCCATAGACAGATAGATCTAAAAAACCACGTAATTATAGTAATAAGATAAAATTTGCAATGTTTCCTAATCTTATTACTTACGATGTTCTCCCTGTAAGCAGCTCTGATGATCTTCTCCACATAGTTTGGCATATCAAGCCTATTCTCGATGCAGTTTGGAAGGCCACCTTGCCCTGTTACTAGTATCTCCTCTGTGTCATATCCGAAAGAACAGTGAAATACCACCTTTAAATAAAACACGCTTAAAGAAAAGACCTAATTTGATTTTAGTCAATTTATATGAATCTAGCTAATTAAGTGTTTGGCTCGATATGAATGGTAGTTTATAGATATAGTTTACAGATTCTAAAGTTTGATTCATCTTGTTTTGTAGTGATATTTTTTTAATTTATGACGAATCTAAAGATGAACTTAATAGTTACGTTTTTTAAATATAAAATTAATGAGTCGAATGGGACGCTCTCCTGATAGTAAGAGATAATGCCTGTGTCCACGACCGTTGCAGCGGCACCCAAAATGTTGAGTAACAAAACAAAGTCCAAGGCATCGCTCTTTTGGCGTTCGTTATTTTGAGACATTCGATAGTTAGTCTCAACATACCATTAATTTCGCTAGCTGGAGTATCTCTCAAAGTAAAACACAGTAAGGTTTACACACTACTAGTTGGCGGTAGAACATCTGGTACTGCGGCGGCACCTACCTAGACGACCTCCTGCTAAGGAGGTCTACCACCAAGTTATCTATTACCTCGTAGTCTATCATTTCAGTGGGCAAGAAAGCAAACGGTATGGCCAATTTTCCCAATGGAGGCACCTCAGCAAAGTACAACAGACATCGAATAACTGAATCCGGCGATATCGTATTACCACGCAATAATCGCCATGTAGTAAACACGTCCGTTGAATTGTATAACCATACGATCTGAAATGTATTTTGTCGCTTATACATCGCCCCAGTTGTTACACAGACGCAGCCTGGTGTAGTGTAGCGGCCTGAGATGTGGTTAACCCGTGGCTAAGCATGAATATGCTACGATGGGTTGTGACACAAACATGACCGATAGTGGCTTAACTCGTAGCCGTCACCATGGCCGATATTCCAGGCTGAGTCTGTCTGTGGCAGGATTCAACTGGTAGAAAACATTCAAATGATTCCGCACGGAATGCATAATTATACGTAATTGTATTTTTTTTACTGTTGACAGGCTAGGTATTTGACCGTAGCTTACCTGATATTAAGTGACGGTGTAGTCGAAGATGGTATACACTCCTAACCTGAAACGGACTCTCAAATCAGGCTGACGGGACACTGTTAGGTGCTTGACGATAGATTTTCAACTTTAGCCTTTTAGCTGAAAATCTGTCGGCTGGCTAATCTCTGATAAATAACCAGCCGAGTAGCTACTAGAGAATACCCTACCACCATGCTATGGGTTTCCTCCCGATGTTTTCTTCACTTTCACAAGCTCATTGTTAGAATTTGAACCCTCACCCGTTGCGTGTAAACCTAGCTTGAATGAAAATGCGGCGCACACATCGCTCGCCGTGCGCAATATTTCTATCACATAAATTGTTACCCTTATAACAGGATCCAGATTATTAATGGGCACTATTCCACAATCCATAACTGCCAAATACTCCGTTATATCAACAGGTCGTCTCAGCGGTGTCAATATTCCTTTATTAATATGATTCGCGAATATGTTCACGTACAAATAGATTACCCTTTGGTTGGGCATCGTCAAAACATAGCATAGCTTGTTAGGCCCTTCTTCAGTGTACGTGAATGTTATATACAACAGGTTAGGATTTTCGGGCTGAAATCAAAAAGAAAACGTTGCTAAACTCAGATACATTTTAATTACACTACAAATGTACTATTAGAAGAAATAGGTAACTTATTTTCTCAATCTGGGTGCCTTCGAGTCCACATTAGTTAGTCCACCATATGCACCACATTAGTATCTACATTGCACCCGTGTGATGCCGGGGCGGGTCGCTAGTAAAAAATAAACGGCTTCCTGAATTTAATTGAACTAGAATATTTTTTTTAGTGAAACAAAAGTTGCATACTTACTGTTACAATCCCACTCAACGGATACAGTTCTACCATCGGTCTATGAGTGCACGTGTGTCTCATCTCATACAAAGATATGCCGATTTGTACTTCAACCATCTCACAGTCGCAAATCTTCTCTCTGCGCAGTGTCCAAGTGACTGGAACTTCGTAGACGCAGCCCATGACAAATATTATTTCAACAACTCCAGGTCTTACGCACAGATCAGGAGCATAGATATCCACATGCAAAGGCAAGTTCGGGCGACAGTCTACAAGGGCTTTGTTAAACCTGTTACGGAAAATTTATATTTACGGTAACAAATATTCCTAGGGGCCATACGATACAGCTAAATAGATATTGTGACCTTACAAATTAGTTGACCGTAACTGGTTTCATGGTCCTTCTAAAAGACTTCATCTGAATAACTATAAATTGATTGCTGAAAATAGTATTCAAAGCAGCATTCGAAAGATCATATTAAAATTGTTTAGATAGGTATGAAAATACGTACCTACCTATTAAAGGAGCTCCTTAAACCTACACAGTCAAGGTAGGTACGTGGTGCTGCCGTCGTTAGACATAGTCGTTCGCGATTCCGATTAAATTAGGGATTACTTTAGACATCTATGAAAATTTATGGAAGAAGAATTTCAATGAAAATACAATCATTATTATAGTCTAATTGAGCTGATCTCATATACTGCAAAATTGCCAATGAAACTGAATAGGTAGATACTAATAAAATCATTATACTTTTCACTTATTACCTATACATACCGCGGGATACCGTGATCATAAAAATGGTGAAGGTACTTGAATGGATAGTAAACTCATTGCACTTGATACTTCGTAATGTGTTATTTTAATTGCAACTTGTTTTAAAAAAACATTTGCACTTACTCAACCACGTTAGTAATGTTCCACAGACAGTAATTGCTCAATATCACTGGGCATTTCACCGATATTGTTCTTTTTATCTGTAAAGTACGCAAATTTAAAGTTAGTTTCAAGACACTCCTACAATGTGTTGTAACCATAATTTCTAAAACTGTAAAGTCTCACTTTGATGGTTGGATAAATTCCATCGTACCACACGATCAAAATCGTTTTCCGTATCGGCTGTATTTCTTCAATCTCGTCAAATTCAGTACGAAACAAAACCGTGTATTTGATGTCTAATTGCCTGGGGCCAGCTCCGTCAGGAATTATTGTTAGTTTCACTTGGCAATGAGTAGAAGGCTTCAAACTATTCTATGGAACAAAGTGAATTGATGATAATCGTTAGCCAATTTAGGGGTTTTCAATGCATTTTTAAACTTGCTTACCACAGGTGATTCGATATCCAATCTGTCTCCACTAAAATCGTCTTCTAACCCATCAATCAGATGATATAGTTTGGAGGTATAAAAACAAGTGCCATTGTTGTACAGCGTCACAGAGCACGATTTGCTCTCACCGACCACAATATCGTGAAGGTTTAACGTTTTGGGTAGAACCTGAGGAAATTAACATAAAGTTATGAACTACAATGGGCATCGACATTTCAACCAAGTGGTTTCTAATTACCCTTAAGTCAGGAAATTCCGAAAATCCAGTTATATTGATAAATATCTCGGAAGTCTCGCCAACTGGTCTGAAACATAAAACCAATATTACATAACTCTCCGTTTTGATGCCCATTAATGTAATTATTTTTTTTACCTTCCGTCGATCAAACAGACGCACGAGCATGAAAATGTCGTAGTGTAGACCTTGTCAGGCTCTTTAGGGAAAAACCACCAACGGTAGCGCACTATCTCTTTCGGCGGCAGCACAATAGTTCCACAGTCGTCCGCGCCAAGCCAAGATACATAGTTTAGCAGCCTTATACTGAGTAAAAAAAAGTGTTTTAGCTACAACTTAACAATTTATTTTTTTGTATTGGAATACTTTGAGGAATACCTACTCTCGACTATTGGTTAGTCGAAGTATATAACTTAATCGAACGTGAGTAATCTCATATAAATTTGTAGAGATGATAGCTCAGTGGTTAGCGCGGTCGGTTCGCATGCCGAAGGGCGTGGGTTCAAACCCCAACAATGAGCTTGAGCTGCCGGTGAAGGAAAAACATCGTGAGGAAACCATAGCATGGCGGTAGGGTACTTTCTAGTATTACTCAGCTGGCTAGCTACCACCCTCAAGTTGAAAATCTGCCGCCAAGCATCTAACGGTGTGTTCCGGCAGCCTCACTTGAGAGCCAGTTCCATTCCAGGCTAGGTGTGCTTTACCATCATCGACCACACCGTCGCTTAACATCAGGTGAGCTGTGGTCAAACACCAAGCCTGTCAGCTATAAAAAAAATATATATATCAAAAGCATTTCAGTATTCTCAGTTAAACCATTACTATAGTAGTGTGTGATAATTGAAACTTAACTTACTGTATCTCCATTCTAGTCAAGTTATGAAGGTAAGCGGTGCAGTAGCTAGTGCACCCAGTTATAGTTGGTGGGAATTCATACATAGCATGCGTTTCTGGATGGTATCCATGTGACATAATTTCTATTTGACTGATTTCCGCGTTACCAATAAGGCATACCCGACTCTAAATCACATTCAAAATTATTAATTGCTTGGATATAAAATGTTTGACGAGACATTCCAACCGCTAGAATTCAACAGAGAAAGGTACTGAAAAAAATTGGAGTGGAGCTTTGATAACATTGAGAAATAAAGACGCTAGCTAGTTTTTTTCTAAGCTAGCTTAATTCTTTGTGCCGATAGTAGAACAATCACAAAGATAAATGACAACTAACACCTTGACGTTGTAAGGTGTGGAATGCTCTCTTACGAGAGACCTTTCCTGGAGCGCTGCACGCCATATAATAAACAAAATCCTTACTCTAAAAAGTAGGCATAGCACTAGTGATGCAGATGGTAATTGTTCACTAATAGGTTGTTTATTTTTACCTTTTGACTCCTGTTGATGACGAGATCCCAAGTTTCACAGTAGTCTCCACAACATCTGGGCTCCAAAGCCACAGAAATTATCTGCCATCCGCGACCGGGGACGATTCCGCATATCGGCATTACTACAAAATTTCTGCGAAAAAAATAACGAACAACTATTGTGCCCAAAATGCTTGTTTGTATTTTAGAAAATATGTTGTTAGACTTACGATCCATATGGTGCATCGAATTTGAAATACATCGGCCTTTCTAATTTGTTAGCCAGCATGAAGTTGGCAAATGTAGTCCTATGAGGAACTGTAGGCGGTAGCACAACCTAAAATAAAAGTCAATATTCTATAATCAAATTTCAACGCACTTGTAAAACTACTTAGGTATATCTAGTTTCGTAGCTAAAAATCATCGAATCAATAAATCTGATTAATCGTTTTATTTGGTGTCCATTGCCGGGTGCGTACGTTATATTAATCCTACCTATGTACTGCTAAATAAATAAAATGCAAATGCTAATGATAAATCTATAAAATGCTAACTTTAACCAGAACATAACTAATGACATAGTAAACTGTCCTTCGTTTTCGAGTCGGCATAAAACAACATTAAAGGACGAACCAGAAACCATTTTCCATATAAAAGTTTTCCACAATTTCCTTGCTGGATTTTAATCTATGTTGAGGGCGATGTGACGCATCGAACTTGGGTTGAATGCAACCTAATCATTTTATTTTATTATGAATATATCACACGTTTCTCAAAAGATAGCTCTGTTTTAGGATTTGTAAACCTCATTTGGAGCGTCCCATTCAGTAGACCATTCGGTGCACGGAGTCCAAGTATTACCAATGCAAGGTATACGAAACCAAGTGTGCTTTAATTGCATCTGATCGTCGAAGTATGTTTTAAATTGATAATCTCCGCACATTAGAAATCCGTATACTTCCTCTGGTATTTTTGGTCTGAAATAGAACTATCTCCATCAAATGTTTCTAAAGCTTTGGTACATGTTTTCTTTAAAGTTGTTATAATAGATATAATTATATATTTATTGAAAAGCTATGGTCTACGTTTTCTATAAAATTAGAATAAGTCTACCTGAATCTAACGGTGAAAAGTCTAGATTCGTTAGGAGGAATGACCGCTGCAACTGGGTCAATTATAAATACGTTATCTGGGTCTGAAATTGAAGCGCGCGTTACAATTAAACTGTTTATTATTAAACTGACTATAAAAGTCAAGATCTACTTTTGATTATAGAGAAGTTCATATTACAAAGTTACAAGTCAAAGCAAACCTGGCAACCATTGAATGTGACCATCTTCTTGTTCGTGGTTGGTCACGCATAATGTCTGCGAAATATTCAGTGTTACATCTTTGGCATTTCCCATGCCGAAGTCAAGGTATCTCTCAAAGACCGAAGCTGCGGGAATGTAGTTCAGACGGTTGAGGCTGTTTTCCATTAGATGGGTGGTTCGAGACTTCCGGTTCCAGTATCTTTCAAATACGTGATCGTTGATGTTGAACAGTGGATTTCCGGGGAGTATGACTGTTGCTACCACAGTCAGGAATAACGGCTCCTAAATATTTACGGACCATAAATATACTAGCTGATATCAAGGACCTGCCAGCCCTACAGGCCTGTCTCGATTTATCTTCTGTGTTTATCGAAAAACTTGTAATTGCACAGAAAAAGAAATATATATTTTTTGGCGCTAAACACATGGCTTTGTAAGCAAGATGTCAAGTCCTTGAGCAAAAGATACAAGAGAAAACCAATCAATATAATCAATTAATCATATCGTTTAGTAAATTGAATTCACCTGGTTTAAAACTAGACATACTAATTCCGCAGTGTAAATCCCAAGCGATGTTCCAGAGAAATAAATAGTAGTTGTGATCGTTTCACTGGCTCTGATAAGTCCGCAGTTTCCTGTCGAAATCTTAAAAAAAAACAATTAGATTATCGTCGTCGAAAATCTCTAAAATATTTTTTATTTTGTTGTCACATAATTTATGTTAGATGACTCTGAACAATATAGACAGGTTCTAAGACAAGTGGAAAAAGTAAAATGATATTTTTTTCCTAGCAGACAGTAGAACTTTTAGCGAAACAAAAGGGCTACGATTGAACACAACTCGCCTGTTGGTAATGCTAAATAGCGAATCAATTTTCAAACGATTCTATGATACCATACAAATCTTATCACATAAGTACCTATTATTTATTAATGACACTGGCTATGTCCGAGTGGCATGCTAAAAAAAATTGGATGAACCATGTGCAAGATAAGCGTGAGGGGCGTGAATACTGAGATGACCAATAATAAATTGTAGTAAAGAAAGAAAAAACCCTACCGGTAGGGTTGGCACAGCATTTTTTATATTATATTTAATTATTAAAAAAATAATTGTAGATAGGTACAACTAATACTATGTAATATTTCTATATTTAGGGATAGTATAAAGGCAGATGATCAAATCCAAGTAGGTACCTATGTATATGTACAGGTTTCATCAAACATAATTATAGTATTGCGATAAAAATAACGCAGAGAAAATTGGCTTAGTTATAATATAAGCTAATACCTATTTCGTTTTTTCATAACGAAATTGATTTACCTGAAAATGTCCTTGACCACCGACCGGAAGCAGCCACTGGTAAGTTGTATCAACAGAAGACTTGTTCACGATGTTTATTGGCTCCTTCCTCTGTTCTGATACGTTTTTGCATACTCGAAACGTTATTTGCTTGAGATCTAGTTTTACTCGTGGACCTAATTCACGGGGATTGGAATAGAAGTAAGAAGGCTGTAATGGTGTAGATACACATAAAGATGACAAGGAATAATTACGCACAACTACTTACATTAGAAAATTACCTGCTGGCCGCCAAACACTAGCCATGTTTAGATACGACACCGAAACAAATGGTGTGTTAGCAATTTAAGAAAAAAATTAATAAAGTGAATTAAAAAAATAGGTAAATGATCATTATATGCGATGCAATACAATACATCTATTGACGTCACAAAAGGCTCTGACTATAAAATATCTCTCAATAAGCGGTCTTATCAATAATAGAGGGTCTCCCTGACAACTCTTGGATGAAAAGATAAGTAGAACTTATATGAAATAGAGGCGGGGAATAGAGGAAAAAAATCGGAAACTTGGATAGGGTTAGTAAATGGAAACAGCTTTTTTACATAACTACCTATATGTTACGTACAGCGTATTTCTCACTAATAAATATGCGAGAGACTCGGTAGTTGTCTTATTACCCGCCGTTCAATATCATCATCTCAGCAACAATTATTGTGCTTATAGGTATTAGTCATCCAATCGAACGTAGGTAACATGCTTCGCAACTGACTATATTTGTTCTTGGTAACAGTATAGTCCTAAAATATGTTGATAAACGTAAAGAGGAACAAAAAGAACTTACCAAAACATTGCCCAGTAACAGTAAGCTTGTAAACGTTACCGGCTGTATCGTCTACTACGTAATAGTCTGTGTACGATTGACCAGCCACCGTTGGCTTGAAGATGAGCCGCAGCTGGGCTTTGTCACCTGGATTCACAGGCGTCGACGTTATGGACAGGGCGAATACCCGATCCACATTGTTCAAAATATAGGAGAGTGATACTCGGTAAGTGAGGACTATCTGAAAAATAAAGTGCGTATCTTGTGTCGTGTTGTGACACGCCTCATATCAGGTGTGAGGCAGGAGGTGCTTGGCGACTAATTTTCGAGTTGAGAGTCGTTGCCAACCAGCCGTCTTTGAAATACAATTTAATTCATTATTATTTTCATCATAATCAGTCTACCACTATCCACTGCCCCAAAAGATGCCACTGCCTGAGCTCCGCCTGTTTTCTTTCGGCCACTTCCAGCTGGTCTGCTTATATCGACATTCCTCCGAGACAACGGAATAATCACTTACCACCAACTAAAGTTTTCTTGTCATGATTTCTACAGCTTAAAATTCACTGTTGAGATTTTAACCTCATCATAGGATACGAACTTAAAAACGGGTAGCTAGGTAACAGAGCTATCATCGCTAAAAATCTATTAGGTGTTGTAGGTATGTACCTATACCTACCTACTTATTTTGTAGACAATGAATTACATAGGCTAGTTAGAATTACGTCCTGTTGTGTCGTACTCACATCTGTAGCATTATCCACATAAATGTATTTCTCGGCTACGGTATCTACCGGAATACTTTCAAAATCAATAACCCTAGTATTTGCAATACTCGTTTCCGATAATGTGCAGCATTCCATGATGTATGACCGGCCGAAACCCCACGTAGAGAGTAAAATACTGTAGCGTTATTTTCATTTAATTTTAGAAATAATAAACAACAAATATCGATTATTTCAGGTTTTTGTCAATCAACTTGGCTTATGAGTTTAGGGGTCTATAAATTGTAAAAATAAAAGCTGTGCGAAATTTCGTTTTTTTCTCTATGTCTACATAAGCCAAATTCCTTTTTAAGCGACCGAAGCGAAGAATGAAGAATTAATGAAATATCTTGTTCAAATCAATAGCCTGCAAAAAATCTTGCTAAATAACAGTATTTTTATATTCTAAATATTTTTATGATACGGAACCCTCAATTAATGTTGTAGTTTAGGCATATTGGTGCAGATCATTAGTATTGTTTTTAAACATTAGTTTTTTTTTATTATGTACTTGTTCATGGTCAAAGTAGTTTTCAAAGAATATTTTACTAAACCACATTTTGAAGTAAGTTTTTTTGTATATCGTGACAAAGTCAAGATGCCAAAAACTAAAAAATATATTATTCACTTCAAAAATGTTTGTAGATGTCACTGTCAGTGTTATATTTATATTATAAAGGTGTTATAAATACGGTTGCTTTTTCATTTTCACTTGCCTGAATAAATAATTTTTATTATTTAATTTAAGCCTCGTACCTGATCTAATTAGTTAACATAAGTAAATAAAGAAACGTATTGATATTATTGTGAATCTCCTTAGTTATCTCAGGTTCTTTCTGGTGGTGCTTTTCTGTGGAATTGCTCGGATTTGAGAAATTATTCAATCGCTTGCTTACATACATCGTCGAGAACTAGTTGAACACTTCCTGCTAAGAAACGCGCGAGATGCTACTATTTCTGTGTGTAATCACGTCTTGAACACGATAATTGCACGATGGATTCAGGCACGGACTGGCTTTGTGAGATTTTACAGCATGTGCAATTGGAGCAATTTTATGTGCCTATCAGAGATCAGCTACAGGTAAACAATGATTGTTATTGTATTTTTTTGTATTAAAATATTTGAAATTTCTACAAATGAAGTGCAGCGAAATTACTATCGTATATTATTTCGCCTGTTATCCTAAGTTGTAATAATGAATAGTATAATGCTTGTAGATAACTCGGCTAGCACATTTCGACTATGTCCACGCAGAGGATTTAGAACGGATAGGCATCAGTAAGCCTGGTGTGCGCAGACTATTTGATGCAGTCAGAAAAAAGAAGCTGCAGTTATGGAACCGCAAATTTTGGAACAAACTGTTTGGTTCCTCAAACTCCTTGAAAGAAAAGGCAGAATTAACACCAAGGCCACAAACTCAATCAGAGTCCAGAACAACTTGTATTATTTTGGAAAAAGATATTGTGTAAGTAACATCAAAGCTACAATTAACTTATAGATAGATAAATAAAAAAAGTAAATAAAAGGTAGGTCTTGTATTTAAAAGGTATTATGGAGACAGTTTAAAGGCTAGTATTTTTTGAAATGTTCATTTTGGTGTTAAGCACCACTCATGTTTAGTGCAAAGTAGTACTACCATATAATTTTTCTTTATAAAACTGTTGTTTTATTGTTATTATGTTTGTGGTTCATAGTATCACAATGTTAGTAAGTATTATAATGACGAAAAGTAAAATCTTGGTCTCATTTCAACTAAACAATGTTTATGCAACACTCATCAAGCGTGTGAAAGTAATTAATATGGTGATAAACAATGAAAATATTTAACCAGAAAAGAAAATTGAAATTTAAGATGTAATTTATAAATTGGATTGCATTAATTTTTTTAGATTGCACAATGAACTAGGAACAGGTTCATTTGGAGTTGTGAAAAGAGGGGAATGGAAATTCTCAGAGCAAATTGTACCAGTGGCTGTTAAAGTTTTAAAAGCAGATGCTTTCTCTCAGCCTGGTATCTATGATGACTTCCGAAGAGAAGTTGAAGCAATGCACAGTTTAAAACATGCAAATTTAATAAAATTACATGGAGTCGTTTTCCACCCACTCATGATGGTGTGTGAGCTGGCCCCAATGGGTGCTCTATTAGATTACATAAGACAGCAAAACAGTAAAATTTCACTCAACTACATATCAAAGTGGTCAACGCAAGTTGCAGCTGGCATGGCCCATTTGGAAAAAAACAGATTTTTGCACCGAGATTTGGCTTGTAGAAATATCTTACTGTCAAACTTAGAGCTGGTAAGTTATAGAAAATAATTCAGTAAACAGACAAAGTTTTAAAATAACAGTATTAGTTTGGATGTGCCCTGCAATACTTAGTTTACTTAATCTTTCTGGGATAATGGACATCCTGTTACCCAGGATGCTCAATTTGCTCACTGCTAACATAAATTTATAGCAGCATAATTTAGTTCTTCAACTAACTATATAAATTGACTAGTATAGTATACTAATATATGTGATATAAGATTGACTATTGAGGTGAAACTTCTCAGTACTCAACTATATCGCCATGCAGGTGCCGGGTACATGGCGTTACAGGGACAGCGATCCACACAGTGCCTAGGATTTTTGACCCAGGTGCTTTTAAATACATACTAATGCTTACCTTCACTGCCCATGTTCCCATCCCTGCCTAACTAAATTTGATATGATCCTACCAATGCTGCTTTGGATACTCTTTTCATCAATTAGTTTGTAGTTGTTATTTATTTATTTATTTATATATTTTACTAAAAAGTTCCAAATTAAGGAAGTTTTTAAGTATAAAATTTCTTATTATATGCAGAGGAAATTTACATCTGTAACAAACAGAAAAAGCTTATAAAAGCCTTGCCTTTAAAAGCTTATGTATGTATGTCTAAACTTTCACAAAATAAATTACTAAACATTATAAACATTACATTTAATGGTATTTTTACTCCGCAGTCATCCAGGCATAAAATACTTCTATATAATCAGCATAGAAATACTGTTTTACCTTCACATTTTCAATATTAATTAGGTTGCTAGTAACCCTTTGACCATGAACACGGTTATCTAAAATATTCAGCAACATGGCCACATCACGAACATACTGTAAACATACAAAAATGGCCAGACAGTAAGCAAATAGCGTCAGCTTTTATTATGTACACTATAACATGATTATTAAGTGAGATTAAAGAGTGATAATGACATCATAGTATGTATTATTGTGTCTAATTTGCATGACTTTGTTAATTAAATGAAAGATGCTTATGGTGTGATGTTTTTCCATAGTTTGTAAAATGTTTTATTTATTGTATACTACAAGTATTCTTATTTTGAGACTGTACTTTATCATTTGTTACCTGACTGTCAAGAGAGGGTTATGTTTCTTGCGAGGGTTATGTTTCTTTTGTAGCGATGATAGCTCAGTGGTTAGCGCGGTAGGTTCGCATGCCGAAGGGCGTGGGTTCAAACCCCAACAATGAGCTTGAGCTGCCGGTGAAGGAAAACATCGTGAGGAAACCAAAGCATGGTGGTAGGGTACTTTAATACTCGGCTGGCTAGCTACCACCCTCAAGTTGAAAATCTGCCGCCAAGCATCTAACGGTGTGTTCCGGCAGCCTCACTTGAGAGCCAGTTGCATTCCAGGCTAGGTGTGCTTTACCATCTTCGGCCACACCTTCACTTGACATCAGGTGAGCTGTGGTCAAACACCTAGCCTGTCAAACATTAAAAAAAAAAAAAAAAACCTTGTATGTATGTATATTTGTAAATTTCTTTATTACCTCATATCTTCCAAGCAACTGGATGGATTGCGATAGTTAATATAATCATCTTAAAAACTCAAGTGTCCTTAGATAGGTGATGGATTTTTTTTAACGAAAATTAACTAAATATGTCAAGAAGGGTATCAAAATAAAGGAAATTAAATAGGACTACAAAAATATAATATAAGTTTAAAGTTTTGTTTAAATTTAATTAGGTTAATGTTTAAATTGGTTTAAAAAGTTTTTTCCTTTAATTATAATAATGGTAGCTATTGTATTTGCAGTCAGCTTATAGATTTTTTAAACTTTCAGCTTGTTACTAAGGTAGACTATTGATTCTGGGTACTAAAGCATATACATATACCATGACAACTTTTCATAGATGATTTTGTTGTAAATATGTAGTTCAAAGCTGTGCCTGATCCAAAGATATTATTTTCATATTATGTTCGTATTGGGACCATCTACACTCCAATATTTCGTATAAGGCACAACAACATATGAGGTGCTTTTAAATTCAATTAATTGAATGCTGCCTTATTTTTAGGGAGTTTTGGATTATATTCGGCTTCTTATATCAGTTGCACCTAAATATATGCTCCAAGTCATACAGTGCTTGTCAATATTCTCAGGTGAAAATTGGTGACTTCGGCCTGATGCGAGCGCTGCCCGAAGCTGATGACTGCTACGTGATGTCGGAACGAAGACGAGTGCCTTTTCCTTGGTGCGCACCAGAGTCACTGCGCACTAGGCAGTTTTCCCACGCATCTGATGTATGGATGTTTGCTGTAGCACTGTGGGAAATGTACACCTTTGGAGAGGAACCATGGATAGGTGGGTAATTTTTTTTTGCTATAAGCTATTTCCTTTTTAGCTTACAACTGTGTTTTAGTTTTTAGTGTTATCTAACTTCTGAGATGTGAACTCGTGAGCTGTGGTCAAACACCTAGCCTATAAACCATAAAAAAATAACATTTACATACAAGATACGCGCGAAAAACAGACAGCTGCAGTCAGGTAAAAAGTATTATTAAATTTTTAATATAAAAAATATGAAGCTGATAAAACGATAGTTGTCAATCAAAATCTAAGATATTAAAATTGATCATGACGAAGTGCTTATTTCAGAATCAGTTTTAATCATTTCCTTTCCTCTTCAACATAGAATATCGTGACTAAGACCATAACGCTGCGACCAAATAGGTTCGCCACTTATCTAATCCACCTTAACACACCTTAGCGTGAAGTATAGGTGAATCTATGGCTTCCTGTGCCGAACTAATTCCGCGAAGTAGATAATAAGAACCAATCAAATCGAGCATAGCAAAGAGATTTATGGAAACAAACTATCATATGTTTTTACGCATTTTATAAAAATCAAATTATCATTATATAAAGAACTTGCGGACGCCTCGCGGTTTCACCCACGTAGTTCCCGTTTCGTGGGAATACAGTAATAAAAAGTAGCCTATGTCACCTGGGGATAGCGTAGCTTCCTAACGGTGAAAGAATTTTTGAATCCTATTCATTACAAACAAACAAACAAATCTTTCCTCTTTATAATAGTAGATATATGGATTAAAATAAATAAAGACCGCGCTGGACGCAAGCTTCTTCCAACCGGCCTTTATGGAAATCGATGGGGGGAGGCCTATGGTCAGCAGTGGACGTCCGACGCCTGATATGATGATGATGATGACACGAATAATGTATTGATAAAATACATAAAACTGATTACAGTCTTACATAACGAATTTAACAATTAAAATAATAAGTAACAATAAATCAATCATTTTAATTGATTGATTTATCGTTAACTATAAATCATAATTTACCAATAAATTAATTATTTATGTCTCAAAGTAATGAACGCCAAAGTAGCGATTCCCTGGACTTTGTTTAGTTAGTCAAAGTTTAGTGTATCACTGCAATTGTCATTGGCATGTGTTATCTTTCTGTACCGACTGTTACTGTTAGATTTTATGTATTTTACATTAATGTCATTATTGAAAATGTAGTGACAAATTAGTTATATTCATGATTTTAAAGTTTTAGCTCATTTGCTGTTTTCCTTCATGGCACATATTTTTTGTATGAGATTATCGGAACTGTCTACTTAGGAAGGTAACAATTATACCTACAGATAGAGAAATAAATAATACTTTCGTAATTCAATTTGAACTGCTTTTTGAAGGGATTGAAGTCTTCAATTGCCATATTCCATAATTCCCTTTGCGAATTAGCCGATTCACAGAAGCCATTATCAAAAGTAACTTTTCGCCCAGGTCTGAATGGGTCGGAGATCCTGCGTCTGATAATGCGCGAGGGGCAGCGGCTGTCAGCGCCAGGGGCTTGCCCCCCTGACGTCTACATGCTTATGATGCAGTGCTGGGACCTCAACCCTCGAGAACGACCCACCTTCCTGGGGATACATGCCTACATGGACACCAACAAATTCGAAACTGCTCAAGCTGCTCTTAGGTAAGTAGTAGACAAAGCGCGTTCAGCAATGACTGCAAATTGGTTGATATCAGTTGTGTTGCGATTTTAACTAGTGGAAATAATCCACCTTCCTTCTTCCTTCCATTTGTGACGATATTGGTAATCTCGCTACATACAGCAACTATCGACGGCAATATTAGGAATCTAGTTTTGTTGACCTAACAATGTGGAGAAATCGTTTATTTTGATTGTTCAACAGTTATCGGCGGCAAGGCCAGATGTCGATAGACGCCGGGGATGCCATCGTTCTTATAGATAAGCGGCCCGAGCTTCACTGGTGGAAGGGGCAAAACCAGCGCACTTTAGAAGTGGGGTTATTCCCGAGGTAACATGATTATCAATTATGTGTATTCAATTTTTTTAAGGAATTTTGTATATATTTTTGATTGTATAAACTTATCGACTGTATTCATTTATTAACTGGCTTTAAACCGTTGTGATTATTGTACAACCAAATTCCCGCATAAGTCATACAAATGACTAAATTAAGTTGTTTAATTACGGTGTTATAAACGTTACTTAATATTAACCATTGGTTAAAATGCCCTTGTCAACTCCTCGCACACGTGAAATATCATTTATGTAGAAATGAGACACTACTTGAAGCATAGAATGGCTTTATCCTATGTTCATAAGTAACGCCGTTATATCTATTATTATATTTTGTTCGATACGAAATTGATGACGCTTTCTATGTTTTCAAGTGAAAAAAACATTTATCATGGAATTTTATCTGTAAAAAATTCTTGGAACTATTTTATATATTCAATAACTAAATAATAGATTCAGTTTAGAATGGAGATGTACAGAGTGACTATATGCAGGATTATAAGCTTGCCTTTTACCAAACCGAAATGGGGTCATTGTACTAATAATTAACAACTTTTGTTATGGGTACAACCCCGAAATCATGGAAAATTCGGTTGACCCTTGGCTAAATGTAAGCAGTTTCTTATTATTTTAGAGTTGTGCCTCAATAAAAATAATTTACAATGACCCTTTTACGGCTTATTACACCACACCCTTTAATCCTTAACGTGAGGCAGTTGTTTCGACGCAAAAAGTCGAAGCTCGTACAGCCAGACACCAATACTAACAGCAACTTTAATGATTTTTGTCTTTCGCAGTTCAATATTAGTGAAGCCGAAAAACAATCAGCCAACAAAGAAATCGCAAACATTATCACCAGTGCAAAAAGGTATGCAGCATGATTTTTTCACTCAACACTTTGTACCTTCAAAAGGTACATTCAGGGTACCTACTGCAGCTAGCGAAATTACAGGGTTATTGCGACTAACCATCGAAAGACTCGAAATAATAAGTGCTAACGTAGCGACGCCCTATATTTTGTTTTTGCTATTCAAAGTTCTGTGTATCGCTGCAATGTTCATGGGCATGGCTATGCGTTATCTCTTACCGTTTATGCGCTATCAAGAGAGCATCTCGTTCGTTTCATTACTTGTAACACAAGAAAACACTTATTAGTGACACATGTATGCAAAAAAAAAAAATGAAAATTTGTTTAAGGGTTTATACTGTACCTGTTTTTCTTTCTTGTTGGCGTCGCACTATGTGCATTTGCCAGTGGCAACATTTACAAGTATCTTACAAATAATCAATATTTAGCCACTACTATATTTACACATATCTGCATTTCAAATTCATTATAAGCCTATTACGTCATTATTAGATCGTGAAATGGAATAGATATACAAACAGACAAAATGATGAGCGGCTGGCCCCCAAGGTCGTACGTTAACCTCTTACGTCAGCTGATATTTTAGTACCTGTAATTGTGATTGTTCTGTTATCTCATTTGGTAGCAACTCTATTTTAAAGGCGTGGGTTCGATCCCATCCAGGACAAATATTTGTGTTACGAACATGTTTGTGTAGATGTTTGTTCTGTATCTGGGTGTTTTGTATTTATTTTCTATCTCGTTCCCATAGTACCTACAAACTCTGCTTAGTTGAGGCTGTGTGAAAAAAATGTGCTACGATCATTTATTTGAATGTTTTTCTGTTTGCCTCAAGTTTAGCCAAATCACGTTATAATCATTTTCGATGCCGGTATCGATATAGCTTACGACAGTCACTAGCCTATATGCTATGTACATCTCAACAGTATAAACAAAGTCGCTTCCCGTTATCTGTACGCTTAGATCTTTTTAAACTACGCAACGGATTTTAATGTGGTTTCCATCAATAGACAGTGATTCAAGAGGAAGGTTTATAATGTATAGTACATGAATATGCAACACATTTGTATCTAGATTGTGCCCGTGCGAAGCCGGAGCGGTTCGCTAGTATGATATAATTTCAACATTGCCAGCACATGCCATCGACGCACCATTGTGACGTGTGACCATTATATTACGTCGAAACGGCACTATACATATTAATCGTTCTACTGTTATACGAGTTACGCATCAAGAGCGAAAAGTAGTTGTAACAGTTGTAATCATTTTACATGTGTAACTAGCGACCCGCCCCGGCTTTGCACGGATGCAATTTATTTTATAGCCTGCGACTTGATTACATAATAATGAATTTCTCTACTAACACAAAAGTTGGTTAGAATGTTTTTACATGGAAACCTTCGTCTCTTAGTAGGCCTCATAACCGGTCATTGCAACTTGGATAGTCATCTCTTTAAACTAGGAGCCACGGATAGTCCGCTATGCCGTGGCTGCTTGCAAGAGAATGAAACTGTAGAGCATATGCTTTTGCATTGCAAAGCCACAGAAAGTACTAGAATTGCCACTAGACAACATAAAGCTGCTCTGCTATCATCATATGTCGTCGCAACACCTTGAATGCTTCTCGTCATCAATGTCGTTAAACATTGCACCCAACTCACTGCAGCTACTATGCCAGCGGCCCAGAGCCTTGCTCCGATACTTTACTGGGTTGACTCGGGTAGATGCTTTTGCTGGTAGAAGGACATGCACAAAACACACAAAGAGAAAAAGTGCATAATACAAAGTTTCACTCATTTATATTTAGGAGTCGCAAAAAATATATATTTCTTGCATAATTATTTTCGTGAGAGATGAAACAGTTCATTTTGTTTCGAGATTTTTGGGTCGGTCCTATAGTAAAAGTAGTTTACTGTGTTAAGTATGTAAGCATGAATGTAACCTTTTTTAATTATGCCATCTTTTGTTGTTTGCTGAGTGAAAAACAGATAATCAAACCTTTAAACCAGCACACTTGCGCTTTTATAATATATTCACAAACATACGCTAATGTTTGTTGAATATTGTAAATGCGAAAGTATTTGTTTGTTTTGTCATCTATTGTTTTACGGTAAGCAATGGATCGACGAATGTTTTATTATTGAATGTTAAAGGGTCGTACAGTGAATAGAAGGAAGAGTGTTAAAGGGTCGTAGAGTGCGTAGAAAGTTTATATATTTCACGAATTAAAATTACGTGTAAAGTCAAAAGTATGAGAACCAAAAATATTAAATAAAAAAAATTAACCATAACCAAACCAAGAAACCATATTTTCCTCGTGAACTCCTGGTCACGTCAACGATAGTTCAGTTGTTTTTGTATTGATATTGGACAATGATTTCTCGGCAATGTAATATCCACTTCAAACTTTGCTGACGATGATACATATAACCTAGATATATGTATTTGTATGTATGTATGTATGTATACTTCCTAACAATTATGAAACATATAGCCGAAAACTTTTATTTTATCGTTTTTATAGTAGGCCATTGCACACAGCGCCATCGGACCCCAAACTAAGCAAAAAAAAAGCAAAGCTTGTACTATGGAAGTCAGATTAACTGATAGAATACAGAACATACAAACACAGAACAAACATTTGTTGATACCATAAAATGTTTATCCTAGGTGGGAATCGAACCCACGCCCTTCAGCTCTCGGAGTTGACATACTACCAATGAACCAACAGGGCTGTCAAAACTTAGCCTAACTTAGACGTGTTTGGAATTTAAGTTCTAAGTTAGGCATGCAGTCTTCCATATTTGTTGAGAGATATTTTATTAGCTTTTTCAAGATCGGAGCGAATAGGTATCTACAAAGACTGCGTGCTTCATCATCGACCACATCATCGCTCACCAACTGGCGAGTTGATGGTCAGTCGCAAGCTCCTCCCGTCGTGATAAAATACATTGGGAGTAGAAAACCGTTCTGACCCATGTGTATACAAGGAACAATATATACTAGTCCTTTAACCATTATTAATTCACTTCACAAGTTGACACATCTCGGTTTTTCCAAGACAAACAACTGAATATATTCTCAAAGATGTAAATCGCACCATTGATTGCGTTTTACCTTGTACGTACTTGACATTGAGTATCGCTAATCTATGACTAAATGAGAGGGCATTTTGTCGTCACTGTGACTAATGCTGTTTGATTTCTTCGTCATTTATGTGTACACGCGTAGCTATCATGTTTTTTTTTTTGAATATTTTATACGCAATGTATGCATATTTTGTATTACCTAATTGTGCACTGTTCTGACTGACTCCAGGTAAAGTGACTCCAGTACAGTCAAACGGTGCATTAGACGACAGTGCTGTAGTGCTCCGAAAACGACGGACCATAGAGTCCACTCAGCCGTCCTCCACCCGCGCTGAGAAAGGGGGAAGCAAGCAGTTTAACTATAGCAAACTGGTCAACGATCGAGTAACTCTCAACCTTGGGGACAGGGCCACAAGGTCTGCAAGAGATGCGTACTCTAAGAGCTTAAACCAAGGTAATTTATCTAGATCAATTTATGTCGTTCCTAAATCACAAATGAGAGTCTGTACGCAATATGTATTTTGTTACTTTTTTTCGTTGGATTTGGAATGTAGATAGTTAACACTCTGAATTAAGCTTAATCGTTCGCACAAGGTGGTGCTGTTTCCCTAAAAGTGCGCTTTTAATTTAATTTGAAAACTTTAATTTGCAAGATATAAACTTTTAAACTTATCTGAAATGCTTTGGCGATATTTTGACATGACATAATGACATTTTTAAGCACATATCACACAGCGAAAACCTTTAAATGGTGTCAAGATAAGTAATTCAGATATTTATCACTGTATGTTTTCCAAATAAAATAAAATTAATTTTGCATAATATCATACTTGATACCCAAACTTTTGGGTAATTGTTAACCAAAACTCGATTCCTATACATGTTAACAAATTACACATAGGTTGCTTTTTATTCCAAAAATACGCGGGCGAACCCGTGTGTCGCATCTAGTTCACAGATTAAAATCTAATAACATTTATTACGTTACCAATCTTACACTTATTTCTAATGATAAAAAACTTAATTATTTTCTTACTTTATTGAGAAAGAGCTAATTCAATAACAACACATAACCTTACCTTAAGTTTTTGTAACTATTTTAGTGAAAGAAGTCCTGCTAATAGACCTGGATCTGCCGCCGTCGACGCGGTCGCCGTCCAAACGCGCCGGCAATCAAAACAACGTTTCGATATTGGACGAACCTATTGACGTGCCTGAAGTCGGTATGTATATTTCATTCATTTAACAAGTATTCAAAAGATATATTTTTAAGTCGTTTTGGTTACAACAGTGACTAGAATTTAATTTAAACATTTATTTACGACAGTTTTTGAAATATTTATTCATAATATTTCTCTATATCTAAAACTACAATTTGAAATAAACTTAACATCTAAATAAAATACACGAGGCATCCTTAGGACGTGTTTAACTTTCCTAGCGCTTGGCTGAGAAAAGCCGAGGTTCTTACTAAAATATATTTCTGTTACTATGGAAACTGACGTGGTTTTGACACACTCACGTTTAATTATATCGGATACTCCGACTATAAGTTTGGTCACATCCGGTGGCCTTTATCATGGAGACAACTCAACTTGCTTTGTCAAACTAGTGTGGAAGTACGACACCGCAAAAGTAAAACAAAATTGTATTTCTTGAATACACAAAATGAACATCCACAAAGTAACGCCTGAATGAATCGATTTATTCGATTTATTGATTCGATTGAAAAAACAGTCTTTGTTTAAGGCTGAAGGAAAGCCTCGCTTCGGCGCAGAAACTAAATCACTGTTAAGTCACTGTTCTATATGTATGTTTTATTATTATGTGGGAAATGTTACGTAGTGGGAACCGATTTTAGTGACATCGAGGTTCAATTCGCTCAGGGCATCAAATTATTAGTATTTTTTACGTTTTTTGCCACTTACTGTTCAATTAGTCATCGCATGTTTATGAAAACAAATTTTAAGGTAGTGAATAAGTTGTATAAAATAACTAACGGTCGATAATATCACTTGGATATCATTGGTTTAGTTATTACATTATTATTGGACATTATTCAAACTGCAAGATCAAGGCCTAAACCACGCCTAAATTAAGCAAAGGTTCCTTGTAACATAGTAACTGAATACAAAATTTTACCTTTTATTTCCAGGAGTTGAATCTGAATGGGTTCAACAGAGCACAGAAAGTCTTCCCACTTTCTCTTCGAACGCCCAATCTCAGCAAAGCTACTCTAACATGTATGGCGCCAAGTCTATGGACAATTTAGCCTCTCCTCGTCTCACCCGACCAGATCCCTTTGATACCTCGCAGTTTTGGCCCGAACAATCTGTTAACACAAATAACTACGACTCTCAACCTGCTACTAGGTCTAACTACGATTCACAACCGGTTAGTAGACCAAACTATGATTTACAACCTGCGAGTAGACCCAACTATGATATACAACCTGTTAGTGGACCTAACCATGACTTGCAGTCTGGTAGTAGACCTAACTATGACATACAACCCATCAGTAGAATTAACTATGATGTACAACCTGGTAGTGGACCTAACTATGATATACAACCTATCAGTAGACCGAGTTACGAAATGCAATTAGAATCTACTAGCGTAAGCCAACCAAACGAATCTCAGAGATACTCAACTAACAATTATGTTTCGAGTGATAATTCACGGTACAATAATCAAACGCCTGTCAGTAAGAACAACTCATTGAATTCTCAGTACGGCACCGCACCTGTATCTAGTTCTACATACGCGAATGCAAACGCTCTCTCTTTACAACGGAACGTACCAAACATAGGTACGTCTTTAGCAGAAATGTCGCTGGACGATAAAATATCCGAATCTTTGAATCTCCGCAAAAACGAAAATCTCTACTCAAATAGTCCGTACCAATCCGTGCCGTCGACTTCGGCGGGACCGAGCAATATAAACGAAAACAGGTACAACGATATTCCCATATACAGCAACTTCGACATTAATCCCGCCCACCAACAATTTTTACTAGAAACTAAGGATTATTACACTAAATACTCGACACCAGCTAAAACTAACACAAACAACGACTACGAGAAAAATATTTACGTGCCCAAATACGAGGACGAAGCGGAGAAATTGAAGAATTTCAGCGAAAGCTTAGAGAATTCGAAAAATTATTCCGCATTGAAGTATCAAAACATCGACTATGGTTATCCTAGCTACTCGAATAACTTTAGTAGTGATTTAACTTCTACGTCTCGAGTGACTTACGATGAAGTGAACGACACTGCCAGCAATTTTTACAGCGAGATTGTAGATCCACAAAATCAGAATATTTATGGAGCTCCTCAGAATTTGTACACGAATGCTTGTTTGTACGACGAGGTGTATGAAGAATCGACGCCTAGACCGCACCGACCAGCGCCGCCTTGCCCAACTAAACCAAAATAACTAATAATAAATATAAGTTAAGGGCATTTTTGAAATGCACCTTCTAGTGAAATTCTCATATGCATCCCTTGTCAAAATTACCTTTTAACATATAAAAGAATTGAAAGGGGGAAAGATTTAAAAATAATAACCTCTTTGCTACTCGAATATAATTCTTGGTCATCATAATTTGTTTCTATTAAATTCTTCATAAATACTCAGTGATCCAAAGTTTGAGTAAGAAGTAAATAAGAATTTATAGGGCTACGCGGAACGGTAATACTAAATCGGAACTAGGCCATTCTACTTACCAATAAGAACAACTTTTACTATGTTAATATCACTAAAATCCCGAAAGAAAGCGAGATTTCGTCGAGGATGAATGACATTTTTCTTTTATAACCCAGATGAGATACGGGCAAACACGTATATCGTCAAAGCAAAAACGTCCACATAAAGCATAGGAAACTTAAAATACAAGAAAAAAATATTCACAAAAATTTGTAATGCTAGCAATGGTCGATTAACTAAAGAATTACCCTGTATACATGCGGTCAAATTAAGATTATAATTTTGTTACAAATATTGCCGTTATTGTGATTGAAATTTATCTACTACTTTTAAGTTATAGTCGTAAGGTTTTATTCAGAATAATTGAAAGGACTGTTTTAACTAAAATCTGGCATTTTGTTTTCGCGTGTAGCATTTCTCTTTAGTGAAAGGTTGACTGAGAATTGAAGTTTATCACAAGTTTCTGTAAGAGGAGATGCGAGCACTTATTGTAAATGTGTGTGGGAAAGACTGAAGAAGTAGAATATTTTAGAGAAATGTTACTAATTATTGCCCATTATTAAAACGAATTCAAATTATTTTATAAAAGTGAAGCTAGTTTGTGAGTAGGCAATTTTATTTATATAACAGATTGTAAATTCCTACGAAATTCGTCTTGGAATTTGCTCAGTTTCTATGTGAAAGTTCTGTAGTATGTTCTATTCGCGTTTTGCGTGTATTTTTAATTATGCACGTTTGGATAGGTTGCTTCTGTTGCCATAAGCGTGGCCTGAAATGTGACCAGCTAGGCCTGCTGAAACCGTTGCGGCTAAATTCGTGGCTCGTATGGCCGATACTAAACCGCATCTGTTTGAGGTAGACTGGTAGATTTAGTGAAAATACAGACATGTTGCAAATATTTTAATACAGTCACTCCGTGAATTAGCAATTTCATAAAAATAACAATTTAGCGGCGGGGTATAATAAATGCATCGTAAAATGAGTACTAAGTAGGTACGCAGTAAGGCTTTTATTTCAATGTTCTTTTCTCGCCGCTTTCTATGATAGTCATCATTGCCTTGAACTGATATTTTTGTAAAGCGCTGCAAGGTGAGAATTCTTTTTATTTTTTTTGGCATCGCACTCTGTGTATTTGCCAGTGTCAATTAAAGAAATCTACTGTCACGTTGACGTTACTATTCACACTAGCAAATGCTTATTTTCACATGCAAATTTTAAGTGCAGTATTATGTGCTGATATTACTTTTGTATAATTAGTTTTATTAATTTTACTATATTAGTTATAGTTTTACCCTTTTATTTAAGTAGATATAGCAATAAAAACAAAATAAAAGTCTACAACTACATTATTACTACTGTTTAACGAAATTTGGTGCAAAGTGATTACATTGAAAATTTAATTCATGTTGCCACCATGTCAGAAGTCTTGTTTGTAAACTCTGACATTAGGGCCAGTCACTTAGCTAATACGAGTTATATACTTAGTTGGAATGTTTGAGCCATTGCAATATGTAAATAATACATATATGATACAAAGGAAGAAACTAAGAAAATTTTGTATTTATTTATGAGTCTAATGGAACTAAAGGCAGTTTTGTAAGTAACTAAAAATAAGATATTTATTTAAGCGAGCTACTCGAATATAACTGCTATAATATAACAGTTTTGTAAACGTAAAATACGCGGTACACGTCTGATTTGCGATAGCTGTTATTTTGCTAACATTTTTTAGTTCAAAATCTAAAGAGATTTTTAGTAAACGGATAAAGCACGTGCAGCTTTAAAAGATGACTCGTATTCCGCCGTTTCGTTTTGTTACAGAGTATATACACAAATTTTATATGGCAATACCAAATTTCTATAGCAAGCGACGTGATTCTTGACATTTTAAATTATGTTGTACTTGAACGAAATAAGGGTCATATTTCAATGCTCGTACACGAAATATTATTGTCTTAAACATATCACGGTGCCTCACCATTAAGTACCTGTTAGTTTAGTTACTTAGGTTTTTTTTTCATCACAATTTTATATCGGCAGCTCGAATAAGGTTCTGTCTTGTTCGTCATACCATATTAAAATTTTAAGCAAAGTTTTTTTTTTTTATTTGTTTGTACTTTACTTTTACTGTGTTCCGGTTTGAAGGGTACTGCAGCTAGCGAAATTACTGGGCTATTGAGACTAACCAACGAGTCTCAAAGTAATGAGCACCAAAGCAGCGATGCCCTGGACTTTGTTTTATTACTCAAAGTTCTGTGTATCGCTGCAATGGTCATGGATAGGCGTTGTCTCTTACCATCAGGAGAGCGTCTCGTTCGTCTCATTATTTCACATAAAAAAAAAACTTGAACGCAAGTTAAGGTATGTTCAGACTACGCTAAAATGTGTGGCATCTCTGTTTTCCATCCCCTGCCTTTCCTGACTATACATTGTGTTCTCTATACACAAAAAAATAACTGAATTTCATAATTATCATAATGAAAAATCGTGATAACTTAACAACAGTGTTTTAAAAGCTGTGAAACTTTCATTCTAAGGATTCATGTTTTAGCGTAGTCTAAAGAGGAGATTTTAATTATGTTTGAAAATAATTGTGATCCAAATGAGCCATTTGACATGCTTTGTTCGATGTGTACCTACAGAACGTGTATAAATTGTGTACAGTTATTACAGTGCGACCAATTTATTTTGAGTTTTGTAACAAATTAGTTATAATCAACCCTGAAATTGCGAAACAAAAAAATTTTTTCCATACATTTCTTTTATTTTTTTTACTAAATGAAAATAATAAAAATGTAATAACATTTCATTGACGCCTTAAATAGGACATACAAAGAAAAGGCGATGGAAAATGAAAATACACTTTTCGGGCTAATACCGTTGATATGTGTAATTTTTTTTAATTATAGGAAATAAATATAGGTACATAAATACGATGCCAGTTCCCCCTTCAACTAGAAGAATGAATTGGTCGTACTGTATGTACATATCTGTAAATATGCTTTAAATTCTTGTAAGTGTACTAAAACTTTAATAAAAGATTGAAGACCTTATTTTGGCATTTTATTTTATATACCGAAATTATTATTTTTTTTATGGTTGACAGGCTAGGTGTTTGACCACAGCTCACCTGATGTTAAGTGAAGGTGTGGGCGAAGATGGTAAAGCACACCTAGCCTGGAATGGAACTGGCTCTCATGTGAGGCTGCCGGAACACACCGTTAGATGCTTGGCGGCAGATTTTCAACTTGAGGGTGGTAGCTAGCCAGCCGAGTACTAGAAAGTACCCTACCACCATGCTATGGTTTCCTCACGATGTTTTCCTTCACCGGCAGCTCAAGCTCATTGTTGGGGCTTGAACCCACGCCCTTCGGCATGCGAACCTACCGCGCTAACCACTGAGCTATCATCGCTACAAATAAACGAATTGATCCATTATATAACAACTTTTTTGCAACTGTTCTTATAACTTATTCTTTAACTATTCTTGTTCCGACCGGCTGCTGACCCCACAAAATGCCAAAACAAAAGGTTTTGTTCCCGATAAGTAATTAACAGAACAAAGACGGCCAATTTCAATTGATACATAAGTTATACGAAAACAATGCCCACGCCTGTAGCTATTTTCAATTAGCTACCTACCCCAGTGATTGTCAACCCACATAAATTGTTTCAAGGAAACTTAAAATGTACCTATTGTATAGATAAGTAATGTACATACATAAATATAAATGTACGTAATATTTATCTAAAGAAGCTGATTGACTTAGCTTTGTTGGTAGTATTAGTTGTCTATTATATCGAGTTTGTCCCCATGCTGGGCTAACGCTGCTATTGATTAGGTACTACTACTGAGGGTTTTTTTATCAGCATCGCAATAAATAGTAGTAAAAAATATTTTAAAACTATTTTATATGTGCAATATCAATTCTATATCGATCAATAAAAATAAGGCGTATACAAAATTTCGTGTCTATGCTTTCGAGTGTTGAGAAATTTCCTCATCTGGAGCCAATCCTGGCAGTGGTCATGCTTAGGTACCATAAAAATGCGTCATCGAAACTGTATGAACCTGTCAAATTTCAACTTCGTGGGATATCAGGGAGTGGTTTTAATTCAACTTGTAAGATTTGACCTACACAACGTTACACATATTGCAAAAACTGAACAAGTGCAACCCTTTTTTTTTTTTTTTTGTCTAGGGAAAATACTTTGTGTATACCACCGGCCCTGGCACGGTGGTTATGTGGGACTCTCCGTCCTAATGACGGCCTACCCACTAAAAACCCTGGAATGTTCCACCTCGGCGCTTTGTGTCGTGCAACAAGTGCAACCCTAGATGTCAAAGATGCAACAAAGGTCATTGGTCGTGACATTATGACTTGTTTGCGGTTTAATTTTGAAAATTATTATTATAGTTATTTTTTTTTTTTATTTATTGGCCTTGTAATATATATTTTTTTTAGTTACCTACACTGGGCAAGTCACGACTACATAATTACAAAAAGTAACTATACTACGTCACGTACCTAAATAACGTCAATATAATAGATAAAATAATTAAATAACAGTAAATTCCTAATAAAAATAAATTTATCTAATAATTATGTCAGCTTAAATTTGTATACCTACACACAAACACTAAATTATTATTTTTAATTGTTTCATTCAAGTGAAAGTCTCCAAAGCATACTCTATTAAATAGTATCTACCTGCTAAAAAGGGAAAATGTGCGAATTAATAGTAGGTAGCATAAGGACATTCGACAAAAAAATCAGTAGGTACATTTACCTTTTCATAAACCATTCATAACGATGTTTATGAAGCAGAGTGGAAAATAATTTTTAATGGTCGGTCGTATTTTAAAAATTGCTAGTCCCATTGTGTAGGGAAGGAAGCTCCTTATTATTAGGTAGGTACACTGGTATGTAGTCAATATATAAAGGTAGTATACTAGTATAACCTACATTCCTGGTTATGCATTAGTTGACCGCATTCTCGGTAAGCACACAATATTCTCTTATCCTTATTGCATGCTGGTTTTAGATTGCTGCTATTTTCATAAGTAGTTCCAAGACATAAAAGTACCTACCTACACATATCTACGTATAGTCGCATATGTACACAGACATTTTTGTTTGTACCTTCGTAATTTGGTTTACTAATAATAATAGAATAATGAAGTTTATTTTTATTTTATTTCTGAGGCACAGTAAACTGGACAAATTTATTAGGCTACATACGATACCTATATGTAGGTATATTATACACCTATAAAGGATTTGGACCGTAAACTACCAAACAAGAGCACACAGCATGCTTAACGGTTACTTTATATACGTACCATAGCATGGTGGTAGGGTACTTTCTAGTACTCGGCTGGCTAGCTATCAAGTTGAAAATCTGCCGCCAAGCATCTAACGGTGTGTTCCGGCAGCCTCACTTGAGAGCCAGTTGCATTCCAGGCTAGGTGTGCTTTACCATCTTCGACCACACCTTCACTTGACATCAGGTGAGCTGTGGTCAAACACCTAGCCTGTCAACCATAAAAAAAAAGTAAATTTATACAAAATAACAAGTTTTATTATATTCAATTATAACAGAGCAATCAGTCTCAGAAGATTTGCTTTATTGTTTTACTTGGTGGTAGATCTCACTCACCATCAGGAAGAGGTAGGAACCACCGCTGTACCAGATATTCTGCCGCCAAGCAGTAGTTTTTGTGCTACTAAAAATTCTGTGTACCATTGTCATGGATATGCGTTATCTCTTACCATCAGAAGAGCGTCTCGTTAATCTAATGAAGTACTTCTTTCTACGTCTTAGCGTAGAAAATTATCTAATCGTGGTTAGCAGCACGGAAGAAATCTTAGCTGTCACCGACAGGTAATATTACATAACCGAGTTGCAATATACGTAATACAAATACAAATCATTTATTAATAACACCAGAGTTGAATATATACCTATAGCTGAATAGATATCGTCGCAGGAGAACATTGACATGACACGGCTCCCGGCGGTTATCAGCGTTCCATTAGTATGCAGCAGGGCCTACACCGATAAGTCCCGCGTGGGCGCTATTACCGACACATTAGACATACACAAATTACACCAGTCCCGCCATTGTCCTCGTCTCCTTAACTACTTATTTCAGTAATTACTCATATTTCAAGTAATAGCTGGTGCCTGTATTAATTTAGTCGCTATCGTCGATGAAAGCTCGCTTATCGCGTAAATGTGATTTGGTGTCCGTGTGGAGTGGTTGAAGTGTGTAAAGTGCGAGAGGGCAGTAATAATGTGTTATCTAGCGATGATCGGCGTGTAGAGCGACAGGCTGTATGTAGGCGGCGAAGAGGCAGCGCCTGAATGAGTAGGTACCTAGCGCGGCAGAGGATCGATAGAGCGGAGTGCGCAGGTCCGGCTCGGATCACAGCTGGCGCGTGCCCGCCGTTCGCCCGAGTCTCAGTGCCTCCTGTGTAGAACTCGCTTCATCCGCAGCCTCTCGGACTTGCTCCCGTCTCCAACGGACCCAAACGGTGCGTACCAACCATCATCGCATCACATAAACACCCTTGCACCAACACCCGAATCATTCTCACTCGAACCGTCGCCATATCTGAAAACGCAAAACCTGTTACGCGAACCTTCATAACAATTCATTAGTGCCAGTGAAAATGTTTGTTTATAAACCTTAGCCTCTTGAGCTTATTTTTCGAGTGTTATCCCTATCTCGTGGCCTCATTTCCATTATGGTTGTTTACGAATAGGTACCTCCTGAAACTGTACAAGCCGTACTTAATTGTTAGAAAATGGTGGTGGTAGGTAGTATGACTGCATAGTTGTATTTATCGGTTTTATATCCAGTAAAAAATATTTCATGTTTAATTTTGTCATTGGTAACCGCGGAGAAAGCCTGAGTGTATAATAATGTAGCTTAATCAAAGGTGAATAAAATATTCACAGTTTAAGTTAGTGGAATGACACCGGGAGTGCTGGCGTGGGAGGCACCGAAAGGGCAGCTCGCTTCTACGTCAGTGGAATCGACATAGCTCGACTACTATGTATAGATACACATTGCTAGATATAATACGTTTTATGTGGAACCTACGTAATATGATCGATTAATATTGGTTCGGTTCGTCTAATAATAAGATTAAGGATTTACGAGCTTTGTTTCCGTTTTTGTTTTAAAGAATAGTGACATTGATGTAATGCAACCCTATGAACTTATTGATCCTCTATCTATATATAGATAAGTATAAATAGGTAATACGTTTATATACAGGTACCTATATAGTGACACACTCGTATAAAGTTTTCATAAAGCATACAATGTTTGGATTTTAATTTAGTTACGTTTGCGTTAGTGAACTCTACATAATATTTCTAAAGTTTAATCTTGTATTGACTTGAATAATTTCTACCAAATTAACTTCGAAAAAGTCCTAAAGCACTTTTCCTCAAAATGTAATTACTTATCCTATAAAAAAGTAACCACTCGTCCCTTCCAGTCTAAGATTGAGCCTAAACAAACAAACATAGAAGTTAAAATAAAACTTTATGATTAAAGAACTTATGTACCTACATACGACATTAGTAAATAACCCAACAAACTTATCTACTCGTTCCTATTTGTACTTAAGTAGGTTAGGTTCGGTATACATAAATATATACGAATAGGTACGTATGTTGCCCTCAATATCACGCTATTTGTCCGCAATATTTTCCGAGGAAACTCTTGAACCTTTTCAATATCGCAACTTGACGCTCAACAACAGACGTAGGTAGCGAGTTTTTCAATAAATACAAACAGTTTCTAATAAATCCGATGCTTGAAGCATAGAACGGTCCGTTCTGCCCACGCTCGACCTACAAATTTTTACAAAGCTACGATTTTATAATATAGTATAGATTCGCAGTAATATAGATTCGTAGCAATGATAGGTTACTGGTTAGCGCGGTCAGTTCACATGCTGGACAGCGTGTGTTCAAATCCCAACATAACTTGAGCTGGCAGTTAAGAAAAATATCGTGATAATACCATAGGTAAACCATGGTGGTAGGGTACTCTTTAGTACTCTGCTGGCTACCTACCACCCTTAGGTTGAAAGTATGACAAAAACTTAGCAGTGTGATCCGGTAGCCTAATTTGAGAGTCAGCCGAGAGTTTTCAGTTACTTAAGAGTAGATTGCGAAAAGCAAAAATAATATTTGGTTTTGTGTTTTTTACTATTTTTTCGTTTAGAGGTTTTAATTTTTATATTCATTGTTTTTATACATATCTACATTTTGTATTGTTCTTTTGACTATGAACTTGTTCCGAAATAAACCTAGTTTTATTTATTTAGTATCTGAAGAACTGTGGTCAAACAACCTAGCTTATCAGCAAAACTAAAAAGATTTATCAACGACGAAGTCTTATCGATTGTCAATTTAGCTATCGTAACTTCTATAACTAGTTTTGATTTTTGAGAATTATTGTGTTGTTCTTCTCTTACACCTTACTCTGTTTCTTTAAATAACTATTTACAATGGAATGGGTTTGGTATATGTTAGTAATTAGACCTGTCCTGAAGTTACTTTTAATATCTGACTGAGTTGTAAAATGATAACCATTAAACATATTAGGTACCATGAATTCTCATTTAAAATCCTAGATAAAGATCGCAGTGATAATGAAGTCAAATATTTGCCTCAGCCCTAAGTCTTCGAGCGAGATGAAATAAATTTGTACCTACTTATTAAAGCCGGGCTTATAAACGCTGCTAGTGCCTATTTTCATTAGAGAATAGAATAACAGACAGGTAAATCTACGCTTTGCTATTTCTGGAACTAAGCTTTTGAAAACGTAGGCGGGCCAATTACGACATCTCACAGCTCAGATTTTAACGAGATAAAATTGTACTATAGGTATGTAAGCTTTATTTTCCTGTTTATTTCATTTAAGTACCGCTTAGGTAGAAATTGAATAATATTTCTCACTTTTCAAATTGTCGTTATTATCATTGAGTTTTAGGATTTAAAATTTGATTTATTTTGTTGTTTCTTTATTAATAAGTAGGCTTGCGAATTACCGCATTTTTGCCTGATGTTAAGCAAAGATGGGATAGGATGGAGCATGTTTGGGCAGCATTATATGGTATTTTGTATAACGTTTAGGACAATTCGGCTCATGAAAGACAATAATTTTTATTTAATTATTCAACACGCAGATAGACTTTACAGACTAAGTTAGTTTAAAACGGTATTTGTTTGGCTTTTATTCATTTTAGTTTGCGTTTTTATCTGCTATAATGTAACTTTTATTTAAAGTATTTCATGTCCGACAACTTCGCAAAAGTATGAACGTAATTTATAATGATCTAGTCGATGAAAATTTAAATAAAATATGACTTATATGATTTATATTTTTTTCGTTTTATAACTTTTTACAATATTTTATAACATTGCAAAAAGTTATAGAATATGGAAAAGTTTTTGTTTTTTAAGAACTTCATAAGGCATAATTGGGTTTAGTTGTTTACTTTTCAAGTAGGTGGTGAAAGAAGAACCTCGAAAATCGAAGTTTGACACGCACGTGTTATTTTTGCTGCACTAAATACCCTGCCCTATGCCTACCCTATCTAGCTAGGGTCTTATTTGTCTGAGCTATCTAGCATAACATTAGACTGATGATTGACTTTAGTAGCAGGCGTGCTCGAGTATATTTAGATAGAAAAAAAGAAACGATGTACAGAAAACGAAAGAAATAAAAGGACTTAAACCTACTAAGTTGAGAATGATATTTACCTACTAAATATAGCTGCTTATCTTATTCAATTATGTAAATATAAACAGGCTCTCATTCTTTGATTACAATTTATGGTATTTATGGCTAAGGGAGCGCTAGGAAGAAATTATTATTAATAGCTTAGCATTTAGGTATAACACCTATTTCTCTGATAACGTATCTTTCTGTGAGATCTGCACGTCGCCGTGGACAAGAAAGTAGGTAAATAGGCTAGTGTGATGGAATGTCGCCGAACTTGTGTACTTTTTTTATTCTATATTTCAGGTTACTGATTGTATCAAATTTATACAAAAATTCAACTAAAAACATCCGTTAAAAATACTACACGTCAATAGTGTAAAGAAATTTAAATTTGGAATCCGTCATTATTATAAAATTAAAAAAATAGAGCAAATAGTGGTACCCAGAACGTGCGCAACAAAACAAACTCCGACATCATTATTCTAGAAAACAATCGATTGTTAGTTTCAATAGCCCCGTAATTTCGCTAGCTGTACGGAAGTTGAAAATCTGCCGCTAAGCAACCAAAGGTGTGTAGGTACCGGCAGTTTCACTTGAGAGCCGATTCGATATCAGGCTAGGTGTACTTGGCAATTTTGACTACACCGTCACTTATAGTAACTTCTAGTTGAGTAGTCATAGACCTAGAATATCTCATAGCTAAAAAAAAAAATTGATGTGACCGATATTATATATAACATAGAAAACTTTATCTTTAATTAATCGTGCACCAATATAAAGGATTAACCATAAACTTGTTTTAGTAGGTAAGTCTATCCTACCACGTAACGTCGTATCTGTATGGCCGAGCTGTATTAGAAGAAATGTAGACTTAATTTTCAGTTTGTCTGGTTTATTTTTCCTCGAAATGAGTTTGCGTGCGGCTTCCGAATTAGATTAAATTGTACGAGCGTATGTTTGTTTTATTCGGAAACGAATTCTGTTACGTGTGCGCCGTAGCTTAGACAGGTACATTTTTAGCTTTTACGGCCCTAATAGAGTCCAAATCAAAAATAAAAATTATCCGTATTTTCTTCAAAAACGTGCTATGAACTCCGTGTGTTGATCGAGAGTGTGGAAATAGATGCTGGTTGTAACAAAGCTACGAAACTGTTAGATTTATCATCGCAAGTTATTTTTTAGGTACCTACTAGGGTTTAAGAGATACGATGATTTTTCTGTTGAGAAAATACACTGCTATTTGCCTATTTATTCAGTTATCTAAAGGAAATTAGAGTAAAAAATAATACACAATGGGTAAATGTAATAATCATAACTATAATCATAAAGGGCAACCATAACTACATATGTATATTAAACTAAACTAGCTTCGCGTCGTGTTCCATCCGCGTTTTCCAGTATTTACTGTCTGGTGTGTTAAAATTAAACTAAATAAGTTAAACGAGAAGAAGAAAGAAAGATACATAGATAGGTACATATAAACACACAAACTTTTGAATTTACAGTATTACTAGCTGTGGTCAAAATATCACCGGCGTTTTCTGGAATTTCGGTAGCTTCTGTTTTACGGTTGACAAGTCAAACAAGACGGTGTGGTCGTGATGGAAAATCACACTTACCCTGAAATGGAACTGGCTCTTAAGTGAGACTGCCGGATACACCACTAGGTGTTTGGCGGCAGATTTTCAACTTGAGGGTGGTAGCCAGCTGAGTACCTACAAAAAAGTACCCTACCACCATGCTATGGTGCCCTCACGATGTTTTCCTTCACCGGCAGCTCAAGCTCATTATTAGGGATGAGTGTTGATTCCTGCTCGCATTTTATTGGGACAGATCGGCCAAGCTATAAGCGTCGGAATCATTTGAAAGACGCGCTAAGAGGCTCGTCTGTGTAGGTCAAAGCCGAACATCGACGCAAAGTTGCTAGTCCATCGGTCGGATACATTTCAGATTTGCATAATCTTAACACCCCTGCCGTTTCTACTATTGGACGGCCCGAAGCCGAAAAAGTGACATCGTTTTATAGCGGACATTCCAGGAAATCGTACGAAACTGTTTGATTCCACTCTTTTTCTGACAAACGGTGGAATGCGTTGCTTGAGCGCGTGTTTCCCGATATATACATATGGGATACATTGGATCTGGGCGTAGCGATATTTTGAGAGATCTGTGGATCTGGGTGTCTTCAAGTTGCGAATGAATTGGTATTTTTACGTAAGCGTACTCCACCTTAGACCGTATCTTCGGTTGACATCAGACGAAATGGCACATGGCGGGCAAACAAAAAAAAAATTGTTATAAAAAGAATCAGTTAGAGCGTAGATACGTACCTAACAAACATAAATACGTACGAACCGACAAAATCTCTAACTTGTAATGTTATTTGTGTAATTGCGACAATATCAAAAAGGAAATTTACAGAAAATTTTTAGTTAAAAGAAAATAAAAACCTTACAATGACTGCCTAAACTTTGTCACAAATTGATCAATACTTCGTGTCTTTTATCTTAGTTTTAGATAAGCCTAAGTCACAGAATAAATAGAATCTGAAATTGATCGTAGTTCCCTTGATGCCGCCTCAATCGTAAATTAGGACAGCCTTCGTCCTATGTTACGTTATTCATATATGTACTATACCTATACTCTTATGTTCTAGTCCGAAACGTGTGGGTGTCGCGTCCCTTCGCTAAACAAAACAGATGTCATCATAAACAAACCAAAGAGTTTTATATAGGGTTATAAGCTTGGGATGTACTAATTCATTTTAATTCTTTATTTAGATACCTGTTATTGATCTACGAAAGTATTCTAGTAAAGTAAATAACATCCTCACATCAGGAGTTTTGTAGCGATGATAGCTCAGTGTTTAGCGCAGTCGGTTCGCACGCCGAAGGGCGTAGGTTCAAACCCCAACAATGAGCTTGAGCTGCCGTTGAAGGAAAACATCGTGAGGAAACCATAGTATGGTGGTAGGGTATTTTATAGTACTCAGCTGGCTAGCTACCCTCAAGTTAAAACTTTACTGTCAAGCACCTAACGGTGTGTTCCGGCTGCCTCACTTGAGAGCCAATTCTATTCCAGGCTAGGTGTGCTTTACCATCTTCGGCCACACCGTCACTTAACATCAGGTGAGCTGTGGTCAAACACCAAGCTTGTCAACATAACAACAATAACTAGTCTTCTGAAATTTTGTATGGTGTACCTAATTAAAATCAAATTTTATGCTTTCTTTCTTTTTTATTGATTTATTTCTCATCCGATGTCGACTTGTTGTTCGAAGCACTCGCTGGTAGGTACTTAAATACATTTCCTTGATCGGGTCGCCATCCCCGGCGCTATTAATTATTTATGCGCTGAGCTTGCGACGAGAAGCCGACAAAATTATATTACGGACTACATCATTACTAGGTAACTTCAATTTAAAATACTGAGTTAAATCGCAAGCTTTCTAAATTGATGTGTTATTATGAAATATGTAAGATTTTTTAGTGTAAGAAGTAATGAGACAAGTGAGATGCTTTCCTGATGGTAAGATATAACGCCTGTTCATGACCATTCCAGCGATACACAGAAATTTGAGTAGCAAAACAAAATCCAGGGCATCGCTGCTTTGGCACTCTGAGACTTTAAAACTTTTCGTAGTTAGTCTCAACAGCCCAGTAATTTCACTAGCTGCAGTATCCTTCAAACCATAAAACAGTAATATATACACTACTGCTTGGCGGCAGAATATACCTACCTAGACGACTTGCTGCTAAGGAGATCTACCAACAAATAAAAGATGAAATTTTGCAAAAAAAATCCTTTGATCAAGGGTCAAAGAACTTATTCTATTCAATACCTGATTATTTTCTTACAATTTTAGACCTATGCACGTAGCAAGAGTGACTACTATAACCTCCTTTCGGGTTAGTATAACCCAAGCTTCTAACCCTGTATAAAGCCTATTCGCAAGTGTAGGCGGTAAGTGCTCGTGACAGTAAGATAAATAAACCTAAACTGGATTAGATCCTTTTGTATATGCTATTTAGATCACATAGGAAGCTATTTACATTGAAATCAATTATGTATATACCTACTTATTTTAAAGGGGGCTTATAAAACAAATAGGTTAGCGATAAGAGAGCGAATAGCTTGTGCGTCGCCTATTTTTGTTTTGGATATACTATGTGAATATATATTTACAAAATAAATAATTATAAGGAAAACTCACTTCAACAACCATGCCCCCAAACTGTAGTATCTATGTACATGTTTTATATAATATCTCGATTGTGTTGACCTAAAAAAAGTCCGGTAACAAAAACGTCTTCGTGGTTTATCGCAATGATTGTATTCAATCTTTCGTAGCATCATTAGAAATTGATGATCGGCAATATATTATTTATCGGGTGTAAGTATATATATACGTATTTACCTATTAATGTTACAAACAAATACTTTTTTTAGATTTTAGAAGTGATTTGTGTAAAATGAAACCAGCATCTTTAAAATCTGTTCGACAGCCCTGTTGGCTCATTGGTAGCATGTCTGCTTCAAGAGCTGTGGGGCGTGGGTTCGATTCCCACCTAGGACAAGCATTTTGTGATATAAAACCAAATGTTTGTTCTGTGTCTGGGTGTGCTGCATGTATTATAAGTATGTATTTACAAAAAAAAAAAAAAATTTAAGTATTCTATCAGTTATCTGACTCCCATAGTACAAGCTTTGCTTAGTTTGGGGTCAGATGGCGCTGTGTGTAATGTCCTGCGATATTTATTTATTTATTTATTTTGATCTATGTATATATATATCTTTTTTTATTTCGAAGCTTAACTAAATATTCGTTTTTGCAATATCTGCTTGTGTCTGTGCGTTGTTCAAACATGTAATGCATTTTCACAGCCCTGTTGGTTCATTGGTAGTATGTTTCTTCAAGGCTTAAAAAAGGCTTTGATAAGTGACAATAGTGTCCTATTTTGTAAAATTACTACAGCTTCCATACATATGTTCCAAAAGCATAGTCAGGAGCGTGTGGTCAGCAAACCTAGCTCAATGGGTATCAAGTAGAAATATAATACCTTCGACAGCGCTCATCCTTGAACTTGCAGAATTATACCAGTTTTTTAGGGTTAGAAAATAGACCTTAAGGAAACCTTCTCTAGGTTTACTGAGAAAAAAAACTTGAGCATCACAGGATAGGAATTTTATTCTAAGCGACACGGTAATGCCATTGCATCGGTTAAAGTTCTAGAAATAAAAATTCTGTTTATTTAGTTCACGACCCAATATTTTTATTAACAGGCTGTTGAGAATAAATGTCTGGCATGATTATTGAGGTAAAAGAACTCTATTTTATTAAACCTATAATTTGACTGCATTTAAAAGCTCTAGAATAAAGCAACTGCAATTATTTCTTTATGTACTGCTCCATGAGTGCTATCGAATGTACTATGGCGGCATTTTTTTGACACTTTTCAATATCATATTGACCCAGTCTGCATATTTCTTCTATATCGACAGTGCATAAGAGGCACCACTGTTCACGGCTGTCAACGTCAGGTACCGATTTGTATAATTTTTGCTTTTTTTACTCTTTAAAACTCAAGTGATAGCTCCCTTTTCTACTATGCAGTGCAAAAGTGGTTCAGGTCCGACACGCGATTGTGACAATATCGTCAACGTAAAGATGGACATTGGACATCTAACGCTCCGCTTACTGTCAAGCAATGTGTTCTGCCCAGGCTCCACTATAGTTTTTTTAGCTTTCGTTCAGTGTCGAATGCCGGTATTATAGCCTCAGTCTTGGAACAGAGAAGCTCGAGTGATAGAAGACATAACTTATTATTATAATAGATTCTGAAATAGACCCACAGTTTTGTTAGTTAGTTTTAGTTTTGTTAGTTTTTAAATTTGAAAGGGGTTTAAGTTATAACATATTATTTTATTTGTTTCAGATGTAATGTCACGCGCATTGGTGCGTTTGGCCATATGGGCGCTGGCGCTATTCAGTGTGCTGGCGCCCTCGCGAGCCGATGGAAACATAGGTAAACTGCTTCTTTGCGATAAGACTGCTCGTTATACCCGTTTACGTAAACCACGCTGGAACTTACGTAATACACATAAGCTCTCGAGTTGCCTAATTGATGGTCAGTTCTACAATATTTCTCATCATCATCAGCTTTAAGCTGTCCACTGCCGGGCGTAGAATTCTCCATTAGACTAGAGTATACTTATGCCACTGAGCTCAATCGGTACCTTAATATCCGTTTTTTAATGTCAGATAATGGAAATGGTGAATGGTTTAAAATAATAAGGTTGCTACTCCAGATTGTATGAAGCAGATCCATCTACAAAAAAACATATCACATTGACCTTTCATTACCAGGATTTGGGTGGGCATGGAGATACGACATCTAATCTACTGGAGTTACTGCCAGTAATCGTACTCCCAAATATGTTGATATTTCTGTCTGGGTTGGCTCAGGCTAGGGCTAGATTTCCAGCTCCATCTTATAACAAGGAAAAATTCCAGGGGACGAGCGCCGCCGGAGCCACGGATGAGTGCGAAAGCGTTCCCGCAGCCTCTGTACATAGGCTTTAGGCAGAAACACTCCAGGGTTTTCACTGGGTCCGCCACTATGACAGAGAGTCATATAACTATGACTTATTTAAGTATCTTGCTTTCCCCGAAGCCTGTGGTATCCGTAAAGAATATCCCTGTGCAAAAAAAAGTTTACAGCTAGATTGAAGAATGCACTGTTTGTATAGTGCAATGCGAGACATGAGAGATTTAACTGAGAAATCTAAGACATCACTCACTCTAAAATGATCACTCTCAGTAATTATTGTAAATTGTAATTATTTATCATTAAACAGTTGGACATAACCAATAAAATAAATATCATCTTACAGTACTTGTAATCTATACAAGTACTTGTAATATATATTATATTCTGCATTACCTACTTACTGTGCTGACATTTTTTTTGTTACCTTGACACATTTGTATTTTTAGCCCAAACTGAAAACCTCACGCAGAAATTATTCTTCACACCATTCGATCCCTCCTATACATATAAGCCTAAGTGATTGCAAAGATAAATGCTCACTCGACCCTATCGTGAACAAGCGACCCTTGTAACAGAAAATGCCAACATTTTTGATCCGCCTCGAACAAAATATTCCAGAATTCTATTCGAATCATTTTAACGTGTAGAGTAATAACAAAATAATAATAGCACAATAACTAAGTAGGAACAAAAACGTAGATTTTTTTATTCGAATAAAATTGAAATTTAAAAAAAAAAATCGTAGGACCTGTCTGTATACACCATCCGTATACACCATCTGGTCCCAAACTAAGCAGAGCTTGTGTGATGGAAGTCAGATAACTGATAGAATACATAAATACTTTTTTTTTTGCAAATACATACTTATAATACATACAGAACACCCAGACACAGAATAAACATTTGTTTATTCACAATATGTTTACCCTGAGTGGGAATCGAACCCACGCCCTGCAGCTCTCAAGGCAGATATACTGCCAATGAGCCAACGAGGTGTTGCCATTATTTATTTTACATATTTATACAGAGACTAGCGGACGCCTCGCGGTTTGTGTTAATTATTAATGTTGTGCTTTGACCAAATTTTAACAAGAATAAGCTACACGAGTAATTCTAGTGCTAGGCTAAGTTTCGTGGTATTCTACAAAATGTATACTTTGTTAAAAGTTATCCCTAATCACAAAGTTTTCTGTCTGACTCTAAAGTTTGTTAACCTCTTTGTGTCCTCTATTTTATCTCGGTGACTATATATGTTCTAACTCGTACAACCAAGTTAAGCTAGCCACGTTGCATTGAGCTAAGCCACCGAGTAACCGAGGTCCAAAGGCTCAACTTATATTAACTTAGCCTTAGTGATCACAACCAACTTAACCCCTGGTCTGGTATTATTCTAGCTCCGCACAATATTATTGTCAATTTAAGTGTCTCTAGAAGCTTAGTCTTTCGATTAATTTAATATAGTTAAATTAATCGAAAGACTATATTTTTCACTTAAAATTAACTTTATTATCACTTGTGACAATTAAGTTACACATAGTTATTTTAGCATTTTTACATATATTTTTTTTTATGATGAACTTTATTATGAACTTTATCAGTTAACAATTCGTTAACACTAATCTGTAATAGTAATGAGCTGTTCTGAATTAGGTTGTAGAATTCGCACGGAAAACAAGAACTACTTTTTACTGTTTTACCTCCCTTTCGAGTATGCATGTTCAAGTTATTTATGAAATCCCTGTCACATCAATCAAGTGTTTCAGCAATACAAATTTTACGTAGAAATACTGACTAACAAAATGACTGCTTAATTGTAGGACATGGGTTTGATTCCCACCCAGAACAAACATTTACGTGTCGAGCGTATATGTTTGTTCTGTGTCTGGGTGTTCTGTACCTATGTATTTATAGCAAAAAAGTATGTTAGTACTTTTCAGTTATCTGATTTTCACATTTCAAACTTAGGTGCGTTTGAAGGCAAGGTAGTTGATTAAATTTTAATGTAAATTTATAAGAGTATATTAAAAAAAGGCTCTTTTTTGTGCAGGTTGCTTATTTAGTTCGTCATTGTGCGTGGAGGGAGTGGAATGGTGTTATGATGGTAAGCTTTTTTTATTGATTACATACAACAAAAATAATAAATCGGCTTTGATATATTTTTGCAAATATTGTTATTAATGATGTTTAATATTGATATGATTGCTTTTTTTAGATTTTGCATTTGGAAAGTGTATACCGGTGTTTGAAGATGAGCCTGAGGATGGGTCCCTTTATCGGTAAGTTGATTTTGGATTATATGTATGTCGTCGTCGTATTTTAAGATTTCACTTCTGACTGCTGTCCTATTTTTATACAGTTGAATTAAAGATTATGTGTTTGACCACAACTCACCTGATGTTAAGTGACTGTGAGGTCGAAGACGGACACGCCTAGCCTGGAATAGAATTAGCTCTCAAATAAGATTGTTGGAACACCCCGTTAAAATCATCCAAAAAGTTTTTTTGTAATTTTATTCGAGATATACAAAATAAGTTTTGCTTCTTCGTACAGCTATTCGATGAGTTCAGAGCAGCTCCAATGGTTTGAGGGCGAGCTGCAGCGGCTGCTCTCGCGTGGGTACCGCTGGGAGAACGAGTACACACAGTGCGTGCTACAAGCCATGCTGTACACGCTAAGGCGCGGCATGTGAGTACGCACGGATACAGGAACTACGAGCTGGAATAGCTGTACAGTTTTTAAGCTTCTAGGAAATTACATCGCACTTCTCTTCAGTAACTACGTCCGGTGTAGCAACTTCTACGAAAAGTCTACGTGTGTAGACCTCGTAGCACCACACTGCGCGTGCCTCAGTAGTAAGCTAAGATCTTGACCTTGACCTTGTTCTATGATTTCACGATTATTTTTGAATCATATTGACATATCTTACATTTAACATTTTCATATGTTATATTGCTCATTATATTGATAAGTTGTTGAGAATAGAAAAATGCTAATTTTTCTGAGCTAATTTTACACAGAAACGAAAGTTTTAAAATTATTTAACTTCAGTGATAATTTTAAACTTACTTTACGTTTATTCAACTGCTTTGTTTTAGGGACCCGGTGAACGTAAACACAAAGATCTGTGAAAATTTTGCTGACCCAAAACTGACATCTGAACTTGAAAACAATGGAGATGGGGCTTTACAAGAGGTAACGCTTAGACACTCGTGGGGGGTGGAAACCATAGAAAGTCAGACATGTTATGCTAGACATTTAGCTTTGAAAACTCAATTTAATGGATTTTAAAATATTCGCTTTGAAATTGGACATAGCATCTTTTTTAATATTTGACAAGCTAGGTGTTTGACCACAGATTAAGTGACGCTGGGGTCAAAGATGGTTAAGCTCACCAAGCCTAGAACAGAAGCCTGCTCTTTGCTTAGAGAGGCGCATTCTAAAAATTAATAGCCACTCGTCATGCGTAGGTCATCCTATAATTGGGATAGTGTGCATTTGCTCTCAACAAAACCTGAATGTAATTACTGTAAATCTTAGCAAGAAATGGTGATCAGGAGTTACATTACTTTCCACCACCCTACAGACAGGAGAACACTCAGATCTAGTAAGGGATTAACGATTAATCACATAGATGACGTCATCGGTATATATCACAAACTTTTAGTACCGCTACATTTTCGAATAAATTAAAGAATAGACAAACCAGTACAATACAATAAAATTCCAGGGGCCATCTGCAGAAACCGCTTTCATCAACTTCACACCAAACTCGGCGTACTCTGAATTTGCGAACGAAGTATACAACCCCCCATTCTCACCTGACGAGGATCCTGCTGCCTATTTAGCCAAAGGTAAATAATATTATTTTCGGATCTTGTGTTGTAAGAAGTCACCAACATCTCATTTTATACTATAAAGCTTTATTAAAAAATAGAATTAAGTCAATTTTATCAACAAATATCTACTAAACTGTATCTTTAGTTATATCTATAATATATACATTTTTTTTCTCAATATGCATTAAGGTCTATAGATCTGATTATTTATTTTATCAGTTACCGGAATAGGTGAAGAAGAACCGTATGACAATGACAATGAGAATCCGAGCGATAAGCTCCGTGATTTGATGTTGTTAAGTGCCATGGAAGACTCCCCATCCGTCCGTCCTTTCGAAGGCTTCCGAGAGAGGATCCAAGAAGAAAAGGCAAAAGAGTTTATTGAAAATGATCCGAGCGCGATCATCGCTAAGAAATCCATGCGCGAACAAAGTCAAAACGACCCGAATGTCTTCGCTGACGAAGAGCGTCTCGGAGTTCATTATCGCAAACACAAGGTCAAGCCTCTTCCAAATACAGCGGAATATCTCACTGGCAACAGACTTAACTCCCCTCTTGACGAAGAGGTGCGAGAAAACGCCTGGAAAAACTACAAGCTCAGCTTTGAAGAGAAAAATTTCCCGTTCGAGTACGAAAACCCAGATTTACCCGAGTCCAGGGTTTATATGAACGAAGACGGAACTCAAGAATTTGTGGGAGATTCCGGAAGCGGTGAAAATATTTATCCACAAAAAGGTAAAATGCAGATTACTCTATATACTATGACAAACTATACTATACTTGGAACTTGTACCTAATCTACTAACTGTTGCCTCATGCTTCATCCATATCGCTTCAGATCAAAACGCTCCAGCTTTGGATTATAAGCATTCAAAAAATATGGAATACTTGATGAACTACTGGCGAGGAATAGTCGAATCTAAGACAAACCAGCAAGGTCCTCTTTACGCTGAAGGGGGCCCCCTCAAGCCTGAAGAATTGCAGGGTACGTGATATAATACACCGACCGTACTTAAAATAAAGTAACCTCTATGTAAAGAAGGCATTGCGTTGCTTCACTGCTTTATTGCATTGTAGGACAGCAGCAGAACTGTTTCAATCATCTCGAATACCCGACTAACATTCATTCTTCTGAGTTTTTCAGTTGGTGTTTCATTTTAAGTTCGGCTATTTTGTTTAACTGTGCCCCTCTAGTCGACTTCAATTGGCCCGATGAACGATCACACCAAAACGAAGGTGTTACAAAATACCGACGATGTTTCAGGTGAAAATTACAATTTATACCCCGAAGACATCCAAGATTTGCTCGATAGCGAATGGGGCTTTAAGCGTAGGGAAAGAGACGATGTAAAAAAGCCCGGGCCTCGCCTGGACGCGAAAACGTTAAAGATTTTATACCACAATAGATCCGTGACAGGTTAGTGTCACAGCAGCCTTGACGGTTGCGCTAGTATCTCGATGTTCCCTCAAATTATCTGCCACCGGGCTAGTGCTGCATTGGAATATAAAGTATATTTTTTTCCTCAATTTTAATAGCACCTCCACGTCTTGTCTAGAACACCGCACTAAATGTTTAACTTTCTGCACATTTTATTTAAACATACCTTATCAAGCATGGAGCCATTCATCGGCCGTTCCACGGAGTTTCACTTGTGTTTCCCATTTTAATGTTCTTTTATGAAAACGCCAACTCAGTGTTTAGGCTGTGTTCCTTTCCGACCTTTCCTTTATTCTATTGTGTTGTGTGAGTTTTCAAATCAAACATGATTGAAAAATTTGTTATTTGTGGGCGTATTGTTTTTGGATGATGACGTGCTTTTTAAATCTTGCCATACATATTTCTTATCTACTCGCTTGTTTAGAACACACTTAACTGGGCAACGGTTCTTTAGACATGCGACAATATATATAAAACCCTAATTCTACGTAAACAGCATTGAAACAATATTATGCGCAAAAACGCAAACCCACTAATTAACTAATACAAATTTGCATGAGATTTAAAAAATAATATTGATGTTGTTGTGTAATCATTATATTACTAGTTTTGTTTACATATTGGTAACTAATCATGATGTTTCAGGTCACGGATCTTCTTACCCGCACAATTCTGACAAAGGGGAAGGACATAGTCATAATGATTACAATTACGACCCTTCATATGCGTATGTGCTATTCAAAAATAGGTAATGTACAGCTTTTTTTTAACATGACAGCCCTATTTATAATGAGGCAGAATCATATCTCTTATGTTCATTGTTCATCAACTTTTTTTTTAATGGTTGACAGGCTAGTGGCTTGGTGGTGTTTGACCACTTTCTTAGCTAACGACTACTCGGTAGAGAATTTTCATCTTATCAATTTGAGATAGATGTTTTCACACCCCAAATCCACCCTTCATTAATCCTACGCTAAAGTTTATCGTAAGGGAACACATGGTTAAAGAATTTTACCTCATCCAATAACACCCCCACATAATGCTCTAGTAACACGTTACAATTATTCTGAATCTACATATGTAGCCATACCATTTTAAGTTGTTCTAAAGCAAAATAAGTGATTGTTTGAATATTTTCATCTAGTACGTATCTAATAAATATAAATTACTTCTACAGTTTTAAGCTTCCCAAGTAGTAATAAGATGTGGAGTCATACAACTGTTATACCGTACTTATATTCAAGGTCATTTCAACTATTCGATTAATCTTCGTAAACTGATGAAAAAATTATATTGATTTATGAAACTTCATTAGTGACTAATTCACGTTGGCAACTTGATAAACTATTGTATCAGTTAACTTAGTATTTAGGCGTATAGCCTAAAGACTAAAGACTCAAAGACTCGTTGCGGTGGATTATTATCGTACCGATTAAAAAAAATATTGTTGTTGAAAAGCATCTAATTAATTTGGTATGATTCTGTCTTTCTCGCTTTACTGTTGAGCTTTACTCATGTTGTCACTGTGTCTTTACTCTCAGGTTCCTTACTGACTGGGAGAAGGGCATCTCTTTCATATCCAGACTCGAAGAGATGCTTGGCTTAGAGAAACACACTTTTACCAACCCTCGGTAATTTCGATTTATTTGCGCCTTCGTAATAATGTGATAAGTTTTCTTGGATTGTTAAAGTTTAAAGTGAAAATATAGATACTTTTAATATTTTTTGGTATTTTAGCGTGGACCCTGGAGAGGTGACATTCAAAGTGGAAAAAAATAGTAAAGGATATGACGCAGTCGATGTAGCCAGACGCGTTGGTAAGTTGTATGGGAATTCAAGAGATTTGATATTTTCTGACTTGAAATTATTCTAGCATATCAAAGCATATTTGCTCTATCTCGTATCAGAAATTTGATACAGATAATATTCCTTTTTTATGTAGATACCATCAAAGACGATCTAAGACGAGAAACTGGTGCCCAAATCTTATCTACCGGAGTTGGCGACAGGGTAAATATGAATGCATTGTTATAATCTGTCAATAAAAACAAAACTTCACGCGGACGATATTTGTAAAACAAGTGTATGTGTGACAAAAATTGTTATCTTATTACTGTGATTTGCTAAGTTGAAATATAACATCTACAATATGTGATCAACGAATTACTGTAAAATTAATATGGTTTTAGAGCAAGCACCCAGTGATCAGGCATGTAGATAGTCCAGAAACCCTTTTCTTTGGCCTGGAGTTACCGGTGCTCCTGGCTTTAGTTGGAAGTCTAGCAGTCTTAGTGGTGGGCGCCGTGGTCTTCGCCGTACTCTTAAAGCGGGATATGAGCGGCAAGAGAAAGATGCAAGGGCTTTCTGGAGCCGCTGAAATTGACGCTGAAGCAACCAGGGACTATCAGGTACTTATTTAACAATAACCTCGCTATCCTATAGGAATCTCTTGCTTTTCCTTGATTAAAACTACTTATGTTATTCCAGGTTTTGTAAAATTATGATTTTCACTCTAATCCCTTACAGCGTGAAGAATTAAGTAACATACACTTATGCACTTATTATCTACGTGCTAACTTATACTTATATTTAAGCCCCGACGCAATGTTTAATGTGTCTGTGTGTGTGTTTGTGTGCCTGTTGAATAATAGCTCCCGAACAGATGAACCGATTTTGATTTTATTTATTTTTTGTTTGAAAGGTGAATTAGTCGGGAGTATTCTTAGCTATGTTTGGTGAAAATCGGTACAAAATGGCGGATTACATATTTTTTCACAACTCCCTCAATATGGGTATCAAATGAAAGGGCTCGACTAGTAGAATACCATATTTACACCTGTCGGGGGTTTTTTTAATTTACCTTGTTACTAGGAGCTATGCCGCGCCCGCATGTCGGGCAAGTGGACTGGGCAGCAGACTGCAGCCGCTGCAACGCCCCATCCCGTCGACCCTCCACAACGCATCACCTCTCTCTCGCGTGATCCGGAAGGAAACTCTGCCTCTACCCGTTCCAGCACTTCTTCATGGTACGACGTGGTTTCAAACAAATATTTTAAAGATTAAAGTCTTATCCCTAGTAATATTGTAAATTATTTGCAGGAGTGAAGAGCCAGCTCTTACTAATATGGATATTTCAACTGGACACATGGTTTTGGTAAGTAATTATAAAAGTATTGTATTGATTAAGTAGACTTTTTTACATTTTATTTATAGCGAGGTTGGGTTTGACTTGCCATCGAGAAGCATCACATAAATTTTCCGAAGGAAAACAGGACGAAACCGAATTCTAAATAAATCCTTAATACTAGTTAATTAGTTAAACATTAAGAGCAATTCCGCTGGACCATTTCCATCAATATCCCGAAACGAATAGGCCAGATGAATTAATATAATGTACTAAACTTTAATTGATCCTTCGCACAAGGCCTACATGGAAGACCACCTACGCAACAAAGACCGGCTTGAGCAAGAGTGGCGCGCCCTTTGTGCGTACGAGGCGGAGCCCTGCGCCACCACCGCGGCCCTGAAGCCCGAAAACACCGGCAAGAACCGCTACGCTGACGTGCTGCCATACGATCACTCTAGAGTCACTCTCAATACGCTGTCCAACCACGTCAGCTCTGACTACATCAATGCTTCTACCATTGTAAGTATAAGCAAAGATACTTCCATAATAATATTATAATTGTTCCATTCGCTTTACTTTTACCATCCCTACAGCCTAGTACTGGAACCGATTAACTCTTGTTTTGTTTTTATTCCTTTTCCATTTTTTATATGTACCTAGTAGAAATGGGAGCAGGAGGAATTTCAGTAAAATCTCACTATAATCTGGTAAAAGATTTCGGCCGTCCAAGAACGTCTAAATGTATCTAAATCGGCGTTAGTAGGACTTCAAATTTATTCAGAAAGACATTGGCAGTGAAATTAAGCGTTAATGCGTATTTAAGGAAGGCTCTTAAACCTACACCTGGATCGTAAGTCCTGTAAACAGTACACACTCCACAGGTTCTTGTCCTTGCAACGCGACGGACCCGGTACCCGCACGAAGATCAAGTTAATTTTTTTCACGTTGAGGAACAATAAAAAAGTTTCGCCTATACTTCTAAAACGTAAAAAACTCCTTACTGTGATTATTTAGTTCATTCCGTCGTTTTATTACAGCACAAATAAAAAACAAATCAACAAACACATCTTTGTTTTTGTAATTCTTAGGTGTTTCTATGGAACTTAATTAAAAAACTTTTAAATTTCTTCTGTATAAACTCTCAACAAATACGAAGACCCTTCATTAAGTAAGACAAGCATGTGTGTAATTGAGTACCTATATGACACTCAATTAACAGCTAAGCACCTAGGCGCGGTACAAATTGAATGAAATAAGAGGGTAGAGCTAATTTACTCTTACCCTCTTTTAGTCTGACACTCCGAAAACGAATTAAAATTAATTTCACACAGTTAATCAGGTACTCAGACCTAATTGATCTAGGTTCATTTACAACATGATTCATTATCGGAACCTGTCTTATGAATGGTAGTACCTTCGCGTAAAATTACGTCACCAAAAATTACAATAGTTAATACTGAAGAATTAGAATCTGATAGAACAATTTACTTTAGCTGTTTCTGTATTTAGCTGTATAAAACAAAAAAAAAATCCGTTGAAAAAATCGAAACAACGGATAGACGTAACTCTTGGTTTCTTGGCATGTGAAGAATCGATGAGTGACATAAGCTAACTTTTATACGGTTAACTGCTAGGACCTTATTTGTCTGAGGTTAACTGGAAATGCAACCGCGGGGAGCAGCAAGTTTTTTTTTTGACATCACACTTTGCGCATGCTGCCAATGAATCAAGTATTTAGGTACCTAGATCATACTTTTAAGTAGGTCATGAAAAGCTCAAGTTAAATAAGTCCAACTCACATAAAGTACGTCATGGACAAGATCACTCTGTGCAATATTAATAAAATCCTATTGTTTTTTTTTTGTTGTACCTTGTTGCATATTTGCAGACGGACCACGACCCCCGTAACCCGGCGTACATCGCGGCAGCCGGCCCTCTCGCGCACACAGCCCCCGACTTCTGGCAGATGGTGTGGGAGCAAGGCAGCGTCGTGATGGTCATGCTGACTCGCCTCACCGAGAACGGACAGCAACTCTGCCACCGATACTGGCCTGAGGAAGGATCGGAACTCTATCACATTTATGAGGTAACTACATGTCACTACTAAAAATATATACATAATTATATTTCTATTTAACCCTACTAATCTTTTACAATCGATCCTTGAACTAAGGCTAAATTTCCTTTTATGACTCTTTATATGAGTAGATCTTTCTAGACTATGTGTTTTTGTACATATGATCATTTTTACTTAAGCTTATGAGCTTCTTTATTTTATTTAAGCGGAATTACATATATTTTTTATTCCGATTTAGTTACTGGACTTTGTGACAGTCACATGGAAGTTTCATCGTATTTTCTACAGTGTTTTTATTTACAACAACTGAAATAAAATTATTTATTTGTACACACAACACATACACATTTACTTCCCCGTATACACACTACTTGGGATTACATTTAATTCAGTTGGATATTTCGAATATAATATAGATCTAATCTTGTTAGATACGTTTCTCGTGGAGTGAAAAGAAAGCACGCTTACCTTTGCCTTGCTTCGCACTGCACAGTTTCGTTAAAAGATAATATCCATTGTACAGGTACATCTAGTGAGCGAACACATCTGGTGCGATGACTACCTGGTCCGCAGTTTCTACCTGAAGAACCAGCGCACCGGAGAGACGCGGACCGTCACGCAGTTCCACTTCCTCTCCTGGTCTGAAAACGGTGTGCCGTCGTCTACTAAGGCGCTGCTCGAGTTTAGGAGGTAAGCCAAGCATAGTGAATGTTAACTCGAGAACTTTTCTTATTTTGTGGCAGTAATTAAACTAACACTATTTAATTTACCAGAATAATGGATTAGTCATTTTATATACTGGCATACAGGAAGCTGTAACATCCTCCTAAACTGAGGTTATATCGTGATTTATAGATACACAATATCAAACACTTATAAGAGAATTATTCATCAATGATTCCACACATTAAAAAATATTGTACAAACATAACATTGCGTAAAAATGGATGCAGAGACTTCTTGGACCTTACAAACTGATGATCTCATAGTGTTATTCTTTAATGGCCTAATCAATGAACAAATTACAGAAACCATCGTGTAGGTAATAATGTACCTACCTACTAATAATTGTGGACATTATTTTTTCAGGAAAGTGAACAAGTCATACAGGGGAAGATCTTGTCCAATCGTGGTCCACTGCAGGTAAGATTTATACCTATTCAGGTATGAAATTCAAGACTAAAGTTGGCATTGTAATTTTAGGTATTGAAGCTCATGGAGTGGCGATGGTTATGGTGGGATGTATTCGTAATTACAGCGACGGCGCAGGACGCTCCGGCACGTATTGCCTGATCGACATGGTGTTGAACCGCATGGCGAAGGGAGCCAAGGAGATCGACATCGCTGCCACCCTGGAACACATCCGTGACCAGCGCCCACGCACCGTTGCCACCAAGCAACAGTTCGAGTTCGTACTCATGGCCGTCGCTGAAGAGGTCGGTTTCTATCTACAAATTAATTATCTATAGGTAAACACAGGTTAGAGATTTTGTAGCGATGATAGCTCAGTGATTAGCGCGCTTGGTTCATACGCCGAAGGGTGTGGATTCAAGCCCCAACGAAAATGAGCTTAAGCTGCCGGTGAAAGAAAATATCGTATGCATGGCGGTAGGGTAGGTACTATCTAGTACTCTGATGGCTAGATACCAAAAAAATGTTTATTTCAATTTCATTTTTCAAGTTGAAAATCTGTCGCCAAGCACCTAAGTACTCAATACTCAATACTTTATTGCAACGTATGTACAAGTTCTTATGCTTATCAATTTAACAATGTTGTCCCTAGTACATATGACTCCATTAGGGTATATAAGTATGGTTCCGACAGCCTCATTTAATATCCAGTTCCATTCCAGGATCGGTGGATTTACGATTTTCGACCTCTCCATCACATTTTCTATAGGACAGCCATAGATACAGTGAAAAAACATTCTTACTTAAATAGATAGGGACAGCTGGATTTTTTTCACAATTTCAGAGTACCTACCTATAGTAAAAGTAGTAGTTTGTAGTAGGCACAAGCTTATAATCATGTATAGACTGATAACAATCTTGACACATCCAAATACTTTCAACCTTCAAATCATCACATACCTATTAGGTCCACCTCTATTAAAATAATTAGTTTGCTCTCTTAAATTACTTTCACATTTTCCAGAAGGAAATCTTTATATTACGATTTTGATGCTATTCCTTTCAAAAGCTTAGATAGACAGAGTTAAAATATAGAGCGTTTTAAAATAGGTTAAGTAAATGTTGGGGAGCATTCATTTGGAAACGCATATCAATATCGGGTGGGTCGTATGTCTAAAATATTTTTCTATCCACATTGATCTTTCATTACAGGTGCACGCGATTTTGAAAGCTTTGCCCGCCCACTTACAACAGATGCAAGAGAAAAAGGATAAAGAAAGAGAAAAGGAGAAAGACAAAGAGGCCGCCGAAAAGGACAAACCCAAGTGAACCCGCTTTATAATTATTTTGTGCTAGATGACGTTGAAACTGATTGTGTATGTTTAATACGAGAATATTTATTCATTAGATATTTGGTGTATTATTCTTCAAATAAAGAATTTCGTACATCGAAACAGCGCGCGTAGGTATTCACAAATATCTTTGAATAATCGAACATTATTGTCGTGATATTTCTATCCAAAAAATTCCATACTTTTCATATTCGTCCATCGAACGCTTTTCTTTGCCCCTAATACAAAAAATAAGAAAAAATATATAGTACCTTTTCTATACAACAAGTTATGAAAACTGGGATAGCGCCCCTATCGGACTTAAACGGAAACTATTTTTCTCTTGCATTTTTGCGATTCTAGAGACTTATTTTTCTATAATTGTTGATTTTTGTGACAGGGGTGGGTAGGTACAGATTGATGCAACAGCAATGTTTATCTAATACCTTCTTTGTAACCGAAGTTCTTTGTTTGAATAATTATTTATAAGTCTCTTTCGCTTATCTTGCTTTTCTGAAATACCAAAATATAAGGACCTAGTTAAACATAGTTTTATCAAAAGCAGAGTAGACTCGTCTATAAACTTTGTTTTTAAAATAAATAGGCAATTATTTTGAGGATGTTAAGGCACTACTTGAATTAATTTCGCTGGGATGATAAAATTATATTATATCTACCTATAAGTACCTACATCTTTTTTTCACAAAAATTAGATTTTTTTTTCATTTATTTTTTATTATTTAAAAAACGTTTTGAAACCAAATTAGTATATAAAGGTCAATTGTTAAGACTTCTCATAATGGTAAGAAACAATTTTAATTTGCATGAAATTAAGAGGTTAATTTGCATATCCTAACAAATATAAAGCATTTACCATACTACTCGAGCTTTTTTGTAGAAGATTTTGTCATTTTTAATTTTTTGTTTATTTGACCAAATTTCATGAAACATTACATGTCAGTAAGTTCAAATGATGCTATTTATTCATAGAAGATGTTACTGAGAAACGTCGTAGCCACAGAATTTGAAAGATATTTATCTATATTATGCATGAAATGCATATAGTATCTATACAAACTGATGTTGCTATTATTATTATATGTGTTAATTAATTTTAGATTACGCTGTTCAAGTGAACCTACATAATATGTTGAATATTTATTTTAAGCTTTATCAGGTATCCTAATTGGTCTAAAATTAAATAAGTGCGTATTTATATAATATCTTACGTAATTACCAAAGATTAGCAATTCTACATGCAGTAAACACACTAAATTGTGTATTTATACAAAATCTGAACAAACAATATCAAACTTAAGTACCTAAATAAAATTAAATTTTAATTAAATTGTCTCATCTCTATCATATCTCGATCGAACGAAAAACCTGAAAGTAAATAACTATTTACAGTAAAATACAAATTAACTTATTGTGTAGACGACAAAATAAAACTTGAATAATGTACGAAGTTTGTATACCTAAGTAATATTAACTATTTATTGCATTCTATGGGAAAATGTAAAAAAAAATATACCGCAACAAAATGAAAATTGATGTAGTTAATAGTTTTAAGAAAAAATATATTTAATCGTATTTCTGTATGAAATTATATATAGTTTTTATGTGAATGATGAAATAATGGATTTTGATTAAAATGTTTTAGGGATAAGCAGCAGCTATACTTACTTTGATGTCCTAATTACCTACTCCCTCAACACTACACTTCTACAGATATTCCTACGCGTACTTGTGTTTTGTACGAGTATCTGATACCACAACCACGTATCAAATCAATAAATTAGAAACAAATATACCTACTCAACAATAGATTGAAGCGTTGCTAAATAATTTTTTCGTCTCGTTTTAGTTTCATTATCAAGTTAACTGTTTTATTACGAAAATAACAAAAAAAATAATTAAAACACTAAACCTACATACTGTACAGTTATTGGTAAATAATCCCACTAGGTAATATTATAAATGTGAAAGTTTGGATGGACGGATGGATGGATGTTTGTTACTCTTTCACGCAAAAACTACTGAACGGATTTGTATGAAATTTGGTATGGAGGTAGCTGAGACCCTGGCATTGACACATAGGCCAATTTTTATTTTTTATTAAAATTTATTATAAAAAATGTTATCCCGAAAACATGTAGCGATTAACACCGCGGGGCGCAGCTAGTGTGTCAATAAAGTTATCCTGGCAACATTCCGCTCGTACTTAGAGTTAGTTATTTTTATATACTATATTTGTTTTATCAGACAATTTACGTAATAAAATATACGTTTTACCTGTGGAATAATACTCCAGCAATCTTATGATCCTTTTCTGAAGCATTGTGTGTGGCTCAAAAGCACCGTACAATATATCACAATTTCAATAATTTTGCGGGAGACGCATACGCTACCGTGGGACTCGGACTGCAAACAACGCGGGCGTCGATTGGGTCAAGTTCTGACCCAAATGAATGGCGCGTATTATTACGTGCGTGTAGATAGATAGATATAACTCTTTATTGTGCACATCATAAATGGAAAAGAGTACAGATAACAAAAAACTCAATCGTGTACTTGGTTTCTGTAGGTAATAATTCTATACCTACTTCCTTTTTTAAATTCCTGCTTTCCTTTTCTAAATTTTGTTTCACTTAAACTTATTTGGTATTCTATCTGTTTACACGTCCTACGGTTTCCCCATTTTCTTACTACATGAAGTTGAAAAGTAATACATGTGTATTACGATAAAGATAAAGAAGCTGAAGAGTGAAGACTGAAGACTGCAAACAATATACAGAAACAATGAAACTGGCAGAATGCACAGAGTGCGATGCTAAGAAGAAAGAGAAAAAAAACAAAGTATTTTTTTCTTTCTTATTTTCCTGGTTTTTTGGTGTTGCACTTTATGGATTCTGCCTGTGCATTCTCAGTTCTCCCCAGTTAAAATCAAGTAAAATAAATAAAAGCAACATAATGTAGGCCACGGTTAGTTGCAGAATATGCCCTAGTAAATGATGGTTTTAATAAGTTTTCAAACTTTTAGCAACAACGCTAAACAATTTGTTGTATCACACTAAATACTAATTACATGGCAAAGGCATTTATGATTAACACACCAATATCTTTAATATTAACTTTAGATCTTAAACTGTCTAGTGTTCAATGAATAATAGTCGAGTCCTATCAAGTCATGCCTTAATAAAATAGTGGCAACTTTAGCTTCGATGGAATTTTAGAACATAAAAAGTCATGTTACCGACGCTCGCGCTCGTAACAAAAAAATATAAAAGGCGATACGACTCTTTTGGCGGGAACGCGACAAGAGTCGTATCGCCTTTTATATTTTAAGTTGCGACGTGGATTGTAGTATTGCTAGATTTTAATTATAGCAACAAAAAACGTTACTTTGAACATCTCGTCGTAGCTATTAAAAAGTACAATTTAATCTCAAATTAAAATTCAATTGATATTAATAAAGACAAGGTAAATATTATATTTTTTGTTTGTGATAATAGTACTTCAAGTTGGTTTTTTTTTATTATTAGACAACGATACTTAATATTCCGAAACTAAGCTGAACGTTACTTTTGATAAAAACCACTGGCAACGGTTATATTGTATATAAGTGGCAAATTTGCCTTTGCCGATTGCTCATTGACATTTTCTCATTTATTCCATTGGTATTCCATTCCATTCCATTTTTGTTTGTAATTTTTGTAGTTCAACAGCAGGCACTTGCCGTACTTGTATTTATCTATCAGTCGTACTGTTGGTCACCAGCGCCAAACAGATCAATAATATTCTGTCCGTCCGTAAAATAGTAGAGGGTAGAAGTAGAACGATTAAAGTTCCCTAGTATTCGGTCGGTGCCGGTATTTGTTATTGACGATTTCCTTTCGAGTTCGAGTTGAGTTACGGTTCTTCTATAAAATTTAATTAATACTGAGAAATAACAGTCAAAATGGTTACCGGTCGTGCACTACATTTTGTGTTCAAAGTAGCTGATAGGACTCTCACAGCCAAATTCTATAGAGAGATTTTGGGAATGAAGGTAAGTTTAATTACGATCCATGTATTAAATTAATTGTTTCATCGTTTCGCGCACGTAGTATATACCTGAATAGGCTCACTTATTTAACAGAATTTTACCATCGTGAGTAGATGTGATTTTGCTCAATATGCAAGGTCATTTTATAGTAATGATTCAGATTCATCGGAATTGATATTCCTGGGGGCATGCTGTATGAATATAAATTTAGCTGTTGCTTATTATTTAATAAGATTAGGTAAATAGAAAGTCCTAATTTCAATAAAAAAACTAGGTTTTATAAGTTTATGAACTCAGAATGAATTTGAATTTATTCAATTTATCAATATTAACCTTGGATCAAGATTGCACATGCATAATAAGTAGAACAAATATGTCAGCCTTAATACAGTGCTCTGTTACTTCATGTAGCTTATACAGGTCTTAAATAGGCTGGTAGGGCACCAAACATCCCGAGAGGGATGACTGCAAGGTGAATTGCTTTCAGGTAGAATAATAAGTTAGAATAAAAACTATTGTTTTTTTTAGGTACTTCGTCATGAAGAATTCAGTGAAGGTTGTGAAGCAGCATGTAATGGGTAATTTTTAAATCATTTTGATTAATTACAATTAGCAAACCATATTAACATTGGAGCCCAAGCTACCAAATATTTCATAAATAACCATTTTTAAGTAAAAGTAACGAGACAAGATGGCAAGAGATAACACATAGCCATGACCGATGCAGAGTTACACATATCTTTGAAAAATAAAGTCCAGGGCATTGCAGCCTTATTATCTTCTATGGTTAGTCTCAATATCCCTGTAATTTCACTAGCTACCCTTTAAATCAGAACAGTAATGTTTACGGACTACTGCTTACTGCTTACTGTTTGCCAGGTAAATTGTCTAAGTGTTTCTTATTAGAACTATACTAGACAATAGAGTAAATATGGGCTGGAATCTTACTCAACGATTTTAAAATTGACTCCATCTCCTTGTATCATAACTGTACTATATCAATTTATTGTTGATTTCCTCTTGGTCTGCTATCACTACCTTCTTTGTAACATAAATTTTCATGTTTTAATGGTTCATAGTATTCGGGTGCAATTTGGCATGGCTTATAGTATTAAATGTTTAACTATAAAAATAGTAGGTACTTGGTTAAAAATCCTGTGGTACTTAGTCATGGAGAACTGCTAGTTATTAAGAAATTACTTGTGATTTCAGACCTTATGCAAATAGATGGAGCAAAACAATGATTGGTTATGGACCTGAAGACACACATTTTGTTGTGGAGCTCACATACAACTATGGCATCACACATTATGAGCAAGGCAATGACTTCATGGGCCTCACAATACAGTCCAGTGAAAGTCTACAGAGAGCCGCAGCGAACAACTGGCCCATTAAAGAAAATAATGGTTTAAAGTACTTGGAAGCACCTGGTGGATACAAATTCTATGTTGTTGACAAGCCACAACCAGTTGACAAAGGTAAGAAGCTTACTTAAAAACACTAATTTTAAATGTTCAATGTTTATATTTAGTTTATTTCCGCTTAACAGTCGTTCCAGTTCCAACAGTGACGAGGAGACTTAAATTAAACTAATTTTACACTGCTTATTAATTAAAAACCCTAATCTTACTTAAAATCTAGAACTCATAAACTTAGAAATATTGTTAATTTGACAAAAATTAAATTTAAATTACAAAAAATCTAATTAAAATAATCAAGAATCCTCCTCTCTGCAGTAACCACTTTGTCGACACGTGTTTCACCTCTACACGAGGCATCCTCAGGACGTGTTGACTCTTCGAGCGCTTGGTCGAGACTAATTTTAAAGACTTTTTTGTCAAATTACTTACCTATTTAGCATTTGTGATTTTATAATGGCTAGATGCATCATACTTTTTACAAATTTGCTGCCTACTCTGTCTATAGTAAAAACCAATCAAGTGCAAGTTTCTCCTGAATCTTGTTCATAAATATATAAACCTTTTTATTCAATTTCAAAAAAGCGAGCAGGTTCTCATTTGGTCAGAATCTTTTCTTTATGTGTGTATGTTCCCTGAATTCTCGAAGACGCCTGGACCGATTTGAGAAATTATGTTTTTGTTTATAAAGGTGTACTTCCCAGGTGTTCGCATTGGCACTAAGTCAGGAATCAAGGGCAACCCTTAAATTTTATAGGGGTGCATAATGTGTTTTATATATTTTCTAAACCTATTCAAGTATTTGCAACTCTGGTACTCATGATTTCATGTTGCTAAGCTGATGATGGAAAATATAACTTCTTAACTGTTAGGTGTCAGTGGATAATTTTTTTAATATTTTAGGATTGTATAGACCACCACTTATGTTCCTTGGACTTATTTAAGAGAGCTGATGGAAGGTACAACTCCCAACAGCTAATTTTTTTTCTCTCGTTATAGGTGTATATTTTTTTTTAAGTTATAGGTACCCATAGTAAAAGTTACATAGTACAAAGACCCACTTACTACACCTCGTACCCATAGTAAAAGTTACATAGTACAAAGACCCACTTACTACACCTCAACCTTGTAACCCTATTGTAAGATGTGCTCATTAAGCCTTTTTATTTGACAAAAAACACTGCATGTTTATCTCGGCAAAAAATTGTTTGAGATGCGACTTTAGGTTATAAAGTCCACCATTTTAATTTTGTTGACATTAGGCGTCGATAGACACCTCAATTGGTAAAATATGTGTAATCATTTAGACGATACAATGAGAGAACAAATGAACAAAATAATATGCGTTACATACACATGCTGAAATGATAATCCTACTGTTTTGCCTAATCTGGTAAAAAATATTTTCACGACGAAAGTTTTGGTCCCAGGTCAGAATGCATGCTCCCAATGGTTGAAATTTGACTCAATACGATGCAAGCATCCTATATCAGAAGTGAAAATATTTTAGGCATTTCAAACAAAAGAAACCTACTATAAAGTTATCACGTATTTTTTATTATATCTATATCACAGCTTCAAACAACTCATACCGGTTTCTCATAAATTTATTTAGAATTTTGCATAGTGATTTATACATATTTAGTATATATATGTATAAATCACTATGCAATGATAAAATCTGCTGTGATAAACAATCTTGCTCATCAATAATGATAAGGTATATAGAAGTATGTATGTATTTTGTAAGAGATAATTTGTCCCCACGCGCTCTATAACTTTTATCCACTACCCGGACTACTGGATCGATTTCAAAAATTCTTTCGCCTTTGGGAAGCTACACTATCCCCGGGTGACGTAGGCTACTTTTTATGCCTGTATTCCCACGGGAACGGGAACTACGCGGGTGAAACCGCGAGGCGTCCGCTAGTGTTTTATAAAAGTAAAAATAGACGTTAGAATTTCAAGCAGGAGCGTGCTTGAAATTATCGTTGGGAATGAGATTTCATGAGAATTTATTGGCCCCCCTTTCATCACACGTAAATTAACACAACTTGAACTGTACAATTTGGTTCCCCCTGCACCTTTCATTTACCGGACGGCCAGACAAACGCGACCAAAACGTCATCCGTACATTGTGGATGTTCCCCGTGTACGCACAAAGCGTTTTGATTCCACGTTTTTCATTCGCACAGCGAGGTGGTGGAACTCTGCCGGAGTCTGTGTTCCCTGTTAGGTACAATATTGGTGTTTTCAAATCTATAGTAAATAGGTTTCTTCTAGGTAAGCGTGCTCCTTAGACCACACTACTGTTTAACATCAGGCAGTGTGGTCAAACACGAACCTATTTTGAATTAAAAAAAAAACATGATAATATAAAACGACTTTTTTTCACAAAGTTATATGTAACATTATAAAATAAGCACCGACTATCCAAATTTCCCGTTTCTATCAATAATGTTTTAGACTTATAGATATAGTATGTATATGTGTGTAGGTAGATAAATAAAAATATTAGATTATTCCTAGAAACAGTCGTGATCATGTGATAACTGTTAGAACAATCAGCGCGATCAACATTTGATTTAGCCTTTGATAGCTGTGATAAAAGGTTCAAAGTCTTTTTTGTGCATGTTTAAATAAACCGGCAACCTGATATTGGCCTCTCGCTGAACAAGTTTTTTGATAGTGAGGTTTCTAAGCAAGCTATCAAATGTTTCTATTACTAAAAACCAATGAAACATTTTCGCGCGATAATAGCTCCGGCGAATAATTCAGATGTATTGGATTGTTAGTTTGGGGTATACTAAGCCGAAAAGGGGTCAATTTATACATTATGAAGAACTTTTATTATGGGCATAAATTTGAAATCATAAAAAAACCGACTGTTCTATAGAAAAATTACTTTGACCTTCGACCAAATGTATGAACCCGCTGATTTTTCTTTTCAAAATTTCAGAATCGTATTTATAGCATAAGTTAACTTATCAGGTGTACAAAAGTACAACGACCCCGTTTCGGCTTACACACCCACATACTAAATTTAATACTTATATGAACAAATACAGTGGCGTATAAATCTAGCAAAAAAAAAACAGGGCCGATTTTATCAATTAGTTTACTTTTACAGTACTAACTAAACATAACTTTCCAATAAGTAACAAATAATAGAAAAAACTTGGAGATTAAGAGAAATTCAAACATAAGATTACTTATAAGTTTGAATTTATCTTACCTAAGTTGCCATGATTAGGTGGTACAAATTACAGCTAGTTCTGCTTGCTTGATGGTCAGGATTCAAAAGGTCTTCTGAGCTTGAGGGCTCCGGCACCTAGACCCTTTGTAGCTACCCTACTGAATGAATACCCATTTGTACCATATGTTGCGGTAGTGCTCGTAGGTTTTTCAGTCAATACCTATTGGCTGTCTTAACAAAGAACTACACGTTTAATTATTGTATTTGATCCTACGAATGGGTGAATGCGAAACGCTTCATGCTTATAATATTTGCTTCGATCAATTTCTAGATACTAGTTCTTTCTGCTCCGCCTATTCGATTGTATATTAAACCGTATTATTACTATATTATTATATACCGTACTATTTCACCACAGATTTTGTTTAAAGCGAAATCAACCCGACTGCAAAAATATCAATTCCGTGCATAAATACGGATTCAACGACCTAACAATCCAAAAACCCTTTACAAAACACAACAAACAAAAGAAACTGAACAAGCAGAGCAAGAAGCATCTTACCACAAGTAAATATAGTAAGGAAGTCGGCTATTCTGTCTGTGGAAAGTTTTGTATCTCTACATTGTTGCATGTTTTCCTAATATTGCATGACAGTAGGCGCATGACATTGCCACGTGGAATTACCTACGTTATCTCCCTTATATTTGATTATCTTTAAGAGTCTTATCAATGGTCTAAACTAAAGATCTATTTAGGTGATAGATTATTAGCTACTTGTCTGGCGTAATGTACCTGTTTTAATGCAACAAAAGGTTGATTCTAACACTGCTCCAAATGTCTCTTCATGTTAAAATCCCGTAGGAAATACTAAATCTTTTTCTTCATACCCATCCATCTGTAAAAGTAGTCTTTGTGTAAAAGTAATGAGACATACTAAGTATACACCTCCCTGATCGTAAGAGAAAAGTCATGTCTATGAGCATTGCAGCGATTCACAGAACTTTAAGATTGAGAAATAATAACGCTGAAAGATTAACGTAGACTATTATACACCGGCTGACATGCTGGGTACTCCTTGACTCGAATTCGAACGCAAAACTACTAATACCTTGTTACTGAAATACAACAAAATATCTTATTAGTGACTTCGTATCTGCAAATGTTTCTTAGTATGTGTAGTTGCTTTGTATGATAACAAAAGACACGCAAAAGGGCATTTGGTTGAGGTAATATTCCAAATATAGTTTTGTTTTCATTAATGTTTACTTTCTCCGCATTTGATATAGATAAATCGGAGCGGTTTAATATCGTTTCTTGAATGTTCAACGTGCGTCAAATGAAAAGGTTAAATGACTTCTCGATTATGTTTTTCCGTATTAGAGATTTTTTCGAGTTATTTACTAAAAATAATTAGTTTTATTTTTCATAGCCATACAATTATATTTATAAAACAAAATTATATTTACGTTCAAAATTACGTTCAAATAAAAGTCGAAGCACATTTCGACGTTTCAAAGTCAGGTAGAATTGTCTATTGTGTTTTGTGTAGAAAACTCAAATATCATACTATAGGTACATATATCGAACCCAATCGGCCCTGTTTTATAAATTGTCCCACTACTGGGCACGGGCTTCTTATTGTGTGAAGGGTAAGGCGTACCACACTGGCCAAGTGCGTGTTGGCAGAAATCACACATCTTTTAGGAACTCTCTGACATGTGTGATTCCTCATAGGAGTTTTGTTTTCACCGTTTAATGACAGCAGTTATCACATAACTTAGAAAATACAGAGGTACGTGTGGTGTGTGGGATTCGAATCCAGGACCTTCAGATTGGAAGTCACTCTCCCGACTAGACTGCCGAAACTTCATGTACTAAAATTTAACTTCCGTAAAATAACGCCTCAATCAATGAATATGATATAGGTATGATGTTTACATTCACACATTCGTCATGTTAGCTATACTTGGCAAACGTTCGCTATATTGTATTTAGTAATGAGTCTCTGCTAATTTGTCACACTTGAGATTAAAAACAAGTCAAATGATCCTAGAAGCAATAATATTAATTCGTGCCTGGAAATCACATTTTAAATTACTGTCAGCTTATATATTCCAAAAAGATACCGGACGCCGTCACCGGTCTACTAGATTACATATTATGTACACGAATAACAGCAACAAAAAAATAAGACTAAAAACTAAAAACGGAATAAATGCTCACATTTGATTCTGTAGGCAAAAAATATACCTACTCACACAATACAATTTTTGTCTAGTAATTCTTTGTTCATGATGATTTAAACGAAAGATAAAGTATAAACAACGACGTTTGAATGTATATTTAAACAACATACTTACTCTTGCATGTTCTTAAAAAATAACTCCAATCTTCTGTAAAATTTAAGTATATTTTCTTCATTGGTCCTTATTAACAAAATACGTATCTTATGTTCCTTTACATACCGTCTGCTAGAATTATCTTTACAAGTGATTATTTTGCGTAATCGTCGTCATTAAATCAGTTATTATGAATGTAGCGTATGTTTACTCGGTAAAAAAATCGTAATTGCTAATTTCCGAAGTGAGTAACTTATTAGTGCATAGGCGAACATTTGTGTTTTTTTTTTTTTTTTTTTATGGTTGACAGGCTAGTTGTTTGACCACAGCTCACCTGATGTTAAGTGAAGGTGTGGTCGAAGATGGTAAAGCACACCTAGCCTGGAATGGAACTGGCTCTCAAGTGAGGCTGCCGGAACACACTGTTAGATGCTTGGCAGCAGATTTTCAACTTGAGGGTGGTAGCTAGCCAGCCGAGTACTAGAAAGTACCCTACCACCATGCTATGGTTTCCTCACGATGTTTTTCCTTCACCGGCAGCTCAAGCTCATTGTTGGGGTTTGAACCCACGCCCTTCGGCATGCGAACCTACCGCGCTAACCACTGAGCTATCATCGCTACAGAAGTTTTTTTTCAATTTCAGATCCTGTTGTGAAAGTATCTCTGGCCAGTTCCAATCTATCCAAGTCCATCGCCTACTGGAACAGTCTGCTAACACTAAAAATATTCGAGCAGACCAGCAAGTCTGTCCTCCTCGGATTTGCTGACAACCAGGCAAAATTGGAGCTCGTTGACATTGGTAAGTATTAACTTTAACTGCACTATATTTTTTGGCCTCTGTCATTATGCTACATCTTAAAAGACGAAGTCTAGTGCCAAAAATCAATCTTATTTTTAAACAACAGTTCCTACGATTAAAATAAGAAGTCGAAATATTTGTTAGAAGATTACTCCAAGTGTCTTAAAATTTTCCTGAAGTGGATGTATATGGGCATGCAACCTAGACGTAATAGTCATATGAATGTTATCAAACCTCATCAGACATTCACGGTCTCGAAGCGAGATAAGTTGGTCGATAAGATTGTCTGAAGCGTGGAGAAAACGTGCCGGATCCGTTGTCACGTATGATTGTAAACAATAGTTTAATGGTGCAATATTACGTTCAATTCGAAACACCACATCGTAAAGGTAGCTGCACATAAGCCGCGTTCACTTGATGGTCTCTTTTACGTAGGCCTACACAGATAAAAACAGGATACCTAAAATTGCAATAGCCAGGCTATTGCAATATTAGGTATTCTGTCTGTACAAATAACCAGTTCACAAATAGCAGAATTTGTAATTTAACTGTAGATAAATTATGGTGTACTTATGTAACCAATAGCAGCGCTTCGTTAACATATTTTTTCCGAGTTAAAAGTGCCCCATGTATTAACCCGGAGTATAACTATCTTCATGCTGAATTTCTTTAAAACTTTCGATAATATTTGTGTGATATCAATTTTCATCTACTTAATCGAAACATACATATGTACGTTTACTTAAAAAATCGTATTTAAAACTTCGTAGTCGAGGAATTTGCAGAGCTGTTTTTGGTTAACTTTAAGCTACGTTATATTAGTATGATTTGACGCGAAACTGTTATTATTACACCTTTTATTTCTTTTCCACCGTGCCGCGTCACGTCGTGTTCCTAAGTCCTAATTGCAAGCATGAATCATATAATAGTAGTTTACAAGTAACAATAGTATAAACAAATGCCTCAGATAGCTACAGCACATATGGACGAAATTGATGCAAAAAATTATATGTTTACTCAAAGTGACTCAGGACTGTTTTGCAATCACACTTCACAGTGTCATCACGCAAATATTATCAATACAAAAGTTATTTATTGCCTGTCTGTTTGTTTTCTTTCATCAGTTTAATCGATTACATAAAACGGTTGAACTGATATCAAACGTTTTACTTTGCGATAGTGCCAAAATACTTTCTCTTGTAAAATGCGGAATAACTAAGTCGTGAAAACGGTGTCCGCGTCGAATGTAAATCTAGGACGTTAAAACTCTATATTTTATGACTCGCACATTATAATGTACCAGCAGTTCCCCGCGACTTCAGAATTTAACATAAAGTTAGTTTAGTTGCAGTGTACAAAGTGTCCTATATGTCTTAAAATTTCATCCGACTCCGTTCAGTAGTTTTTGCGGGAAAAAGTAACAAACATCCATCCATCCTCACAAACTTACACAGTTATAATATTACTAGCTGCGCCCCGCGGTGTTAGCCGCTACATATTTTCGGGATAAAAGTAGTCTATGTGTTAATCCAGGGTGTCGACTACCTCCATACCAAATTTCATCAAAATCCATTCAGTAGTTTTTGCGTGAAAGAGTAACAGACATACATACAAACTTTGGCGTTTATAATATTAGTAGGATATTGTAGGATTGGATTTTAAGACTCTTGTGGTTGAATCGTCTTTAAGGAAGTCCCGAGGAAATCATTCGGGCGTAAAGTATGTCATGACATGACAATGACATTTTTTATATGATCATTACGTGCAAACGGAAAACTGCTTGTCATAGTCATGTTATGTTCATCATGTAGTCACGTAGTAGTCATCGGATTTACTGGCTAGGAGGATAAGTTAGTCTATTTATTAGTAAACGATTCAAACACAGTAGTTAGGAGTAAATCGTAACGTTTTTAAGGACTTATCGACAATGATAGATAATTCAGTTGATGCAAATAAAAAGCCTCAAAAAAAAAAAACGTTTTTCGTATAGAAAAGAATCAAGATCATTGATGGATTATAACAGTACTTTATTCCCTCTGTTTTATAAAAAGAATAATTTAAGTTATCCCTAAAAACGGAACAGTGTGGAATTTTTATTGAACAAGTTGTACGAGTTTAAATATTGATTTTTAAATGCCCTTTTAGCTCATATAGTAGGTTTGCTTAGTGAGCGAGCGAATTTCCATTCGCATTCACATTATGAACGTTTTTACAAGTTTTGGAAATAATACAATGTAGCGACATAATTTTTAGGTTAGGTTAGGTTAGTAGGTTACGTAGGTACTTTCCGAAATTCGATTATATAAGATATCTGATTCTCTTAGTAACCTTTGATTAGTTTCGGGCAGTGTTATGTGATTTTCCATATTTTTTATTTGTTGCAAAAGACATTTTTCCTCACTATGTTTAAAATTGTAACATCCAATCTTCAAATTCCAGGCGAACCAGTGAACCGTGCGAAAGCTTACGGCCGGATTGCGTTCTCCTGCCCGTTTGACGAGCAACCTGCCATCGACCAGACTATCCAAGAGGCGAAAGGCACGATACTTACTCCTCTCATTTCGCTCGACACCCCTGGAAAGGCAACCGTCCGAGTAATCATTCTAGCCGACCCGGATGGCCACGAGATCTGTTTCGTCGATGATGAGAGCTTCAGGCAACTGTCTCAAGTAGATCCAGCAAGCGATGCTGATCTCGATAAGTATATCAAGGCGGACAAATCGAGGGCGTAATGTTAGTATTTTATTTTCATTTGTTATTTACAGTCGGACAAAGATAATGAACGCAGACTTCAGAAACGAATGATACACCGGCCAATATCAATATTGAGCTCTATGTCGTTTTGTTGTTGTTTTGTAGATGAATTTTAAATATCAATCGTTCATGGTTCGTTATTGAAAAATGATCAGTTTTTCATAAATATAATATGTTTCGCGAATTGTATAGGGCGACAAGTTTGAGGTGTGCTAAACATTTTTCTGTGCAACACCTCATTTTTTACGCTATTTCAGATTTGTACCCATAGTTAAAGTTGTCCATAATTATGAGTACAATTACCCTCTTTCTGCTTAGTACACACCAAGATTGTAACCCTGTATAAATCTCGTGTTAATGTCCAGGGCCCAAATTATGATCAATCTCATAAATTTCATTTCACCTATTTTGTCTCTTTTTTTAATACTAAAAGATACCGGGACATCAACTTTACTGTATTTTAAAAACTTCGTTCATTAGTTTTGTCTGATTGTACATTCACCTTCATTTTGTATTATGCCTAAGGCTACACAGCAAGACCTATATATATTTATGTATAGTCAACTACTTATCAAATTTAATATTTGTATTAAATAATTGCTGCAGTGTCAAGTATGTTTTTATAAGTTGTCCCACTGCTTAGCATGGGGTTCTTCTTATTAAGAGAAGGGTGAGGCCTTAGAAAACTACGCAGACTGCACACATATTTTGTAACTTTTTTTTTAAGAACTCGTACATGTAGGTTTCCTCGCGATGTTATTCATCACCGTTTCTCGTCAGTGGCAGTCGCTTAAAAGAGAGGATAGAGAATTCGCTTCATACCTCCGTTTATTACTACCTTTTATTTTCTTAACCAAGTTTACATTTTAATTCTTGTCTGAAAATCATAGATTTCTTGGTTATCAGCGGATTATTATCAGTCAGTTGTTCTAGGTGTCTTCAAGTCGAGAGTGAATCGGTATGTTCTAAGCGAGCGTGCTCCATCGTAGATCGCATCTTAACTTAACATCAGGTGAGATGGTGATCAAACGCGAGCCTATAATTTAAAATAAAAGAAAAAAATACTTACGTGTTTTTTTTTTAATTTGTAGGCAGTTTTTCCAATTAAATGCAAATTACTCGGAAAAATAAATATTAAAACAAGATTTTTTTCCCATTTTAGGATTTTGAATCTACTCTAACATTGTTGGGTCTTTTCAAGCGATTTTTCAATATAAAAGTCAAATATCAGTTATTTCGAAGTGATGAAGAGGTGAGCAATCGTTTGCCCGATGGTAAGCACCACGCCAACTTGGCGTTTGCTGTGTGGCCTTACGTTTTCTGGGCTGGGTACTTGTAATACTGTTAAGCTTAGCACTCTAGTTATATAACAGATTTGATCTGCTATAACTTTAAAGTATGTAATTATGTAAACATACACTTTGTTTATTCTCTCATAAATAAAAAAAAAAACATTTAATTAAATATCACTATCGCATGATACTTAAATACTTGTAAAATTATAAAATCAATACACAATATATTTAAGTTTATACTAAGTATGTACTATAAAAAATATGTATTGTTTACCATTCCCTTTATACTTAAGATTAAATCGCTTAAATATATAATTGTTTACTAAGATTACGCATGTTACTTACGTATTATTTACACTAAATATACTTTAATAAGAGTTACAACTACGTATTTTTATTAATTGTATGCATTTGAATGTGTACTTCTAATATACATATTTATCATATTATTATATTCAACATAAACATTTCTACATAGTATAAAACAAAATCGCTTCCCGCCGTCTCTACGCTTAAATCTTTTCAACTACTTAGTGATTGAAGAAAAAGGTTTATATGTATAATACATGCATAATGCACCACATTAGTATTTACATTGCACATGTGCGAAGCCGGGGCGAGTCGTTAGTTATATAGTAAAAAATAAAAGTAATTATGTAAAAAAAATTAATCGCAGTCGGATGTCGTTTAGTCGATAGATCTATGCAAATTTTATTTGTGCAGATACAGCCCCATCGCAAGTCGAAAGTGAATCAGTGTATATTGAAGCGTGGCATCCTAGTTACAGAGTAAACGGGTTCCTGCTAGGTAAGCGTGTTCCATCCTAGACGGCATCGTTGCTTCACATTAGGCAGGATGTAGTCAAACGTGAACCTATAAAAAAAAATAGTTTGCATTATCACTTAACACGAGCTGAGATAGCGGTCAATAAAAAAAAAGTTGCTACAGTCGATCATCAGTCTGATACTGATATAAAATGTAAAATAGAGACTCATTTATCAGAGCAAATAATATAATACCGATTACGCAAGCTGATGCGTGTCTAACATAGATTTTTGAGACTTTTTTTTTATTACTAGAAACAAAAATTAAAAATCTAAACCTATAATTATCTCTTATGAAGTCCTAAAAATTAAGAGTATCTACTTATTTGCAGCTAGCGAAATTACTGGACTGTTGAGACTAACCATCATAAGTCTAAAAGTAATGAGTACTCAAAGTTCTGTGTGTCGCTGCAATGGTCATGGATAGGCGTTATCTCTTACCACCAAGAGAGCGCATCGTTACTGTTAAATTAAATAAAAAATCTAAGCAGACCTTGTAAAACACATATTTAGTGTCATCTTTGATTTCAATGTCTATCGAGTCGATTACTCGTGTTTAAAATTACGTTTTAAACTTTTAGAACACGGCTTAAAATTGCTAAATGGCGAAAAATTGCGTCTAGGTTAGTAGAAAGTAGAAAGGATTTATTACCGCCGGCCAGAGCTTCCATATTTATTTGAGTACAAGTGTGTATAATTTATCATCTTCGACCACATTGTCATATAGCATAGATGATTGACACAACTCACTTGGGGTTGTGTCAGACATCTAGCAAACAAAAAACATGAATTGTTTTGGGTGTTTTGGGAAAGTTTAGTATTAACTTAAGGGTGCAGACTCAGCCCCTGATTGTTCTATCAAAAAATCAGGTCCTCTCTTCAGAGTATGAGATAAATAATATAACAATATGTCCCACCGACTCATGGTCCGACGTTATCAGAGCTTGGGACAGATATTCCGTATTGCCCCTCTGCGCGATTCGAGACCGAATGTTTTAATCTACCTACCTGTTAATGCGAAAAACTTTTATATGGGATCGATCCCGAAATCTCGCAATTAGGCTTTTTATGTTAAAATAATGCGAAACGAGACGCTCTCCTGATGGTAAGATTAATCGCGTTTCATGACTATTACAGCGATATTTAGAACTAGTGTAACTCAATATACATATGTATAGAATAATTTCTGTCTTCGAAAGATATTTATGCGTTAGTAGGAACGGCGTTACGGAGTAGAATTTAGCAATAAATGTCTAAATATATACCACGAAGCGTTTAGTCGAGCCACTGACTTGGTTGTATTGATTTTGGGACAGGTGCAAAGTGTAAGAAATAGCGGAAACTGAAAAATGTTTTTTTTATGTAAAAAATAATGAGACGTACGGGACGCTCTCCTGAAGGTAAGAGATAACGCCTGTCCATGACCATTGCAGCGATACACAGAACTCTGAGTAACAAAACAAAGTCCGGGCATCGCTGCTTAGGCGCTCATTACTGAAACTTGTTTTTGAACCGAGATGTATCAAGTACTTTTTTATATGTTGGTACATTCACAGGCTAGGTGTTTTGACCACAGACCACCTGATATTAAGTGACAGTGTGTTAGAAGACGATAACACACCTAGTCTGGAATGGAACTGGGTCTTAAATGAGGCGCTGCCGGAACACATCGTTAGGGGCTTGGCGTTACATTTTCAACTTGAGCGTAGTAGCTAGCCAGCCAAGTACCTAATAGAGTGTAGGTAGGTACCACCACGCTATGGTTTCCTCAAGATGTTTGCCTTCAGCAGTAACTCAAGCTCATTGTTTGGAGTTTTCACGCCCTTCGCCGAGTGCAACCGCGCTAACCACTGAGGTCAGTGGTTTGTTGCGACCACGTTTCCTTTCATCGTAATAATCCTTATCTTATATACCTAACGCACTGAACGTCGCTAGTGTTATTTCTTTCCCATATTTTGAGTATTTTTGAAAATAAAATTCACAGTGAATTTTAAAAGAAAATGCCACAAGCACTAAGTATTCTTATAATAGTATTGCAAAGTTTTTCTATTGCGGACAATGAGGTTTTACCTGTTTATATAGTACATCATTGATTGCAGAACTCACCAGAAACGTTTCTGGTGTTACAAAAATAATTTCTTGCCACCAAAATCCGTCTTGCTCGTCTACTTCCATCATTAAAAAAAAGTATGGTCGATGCTTGCCCCTTTACAGATTTTAGCTATTATTTATATTCAGTCATCAATACAAAGTTAAAATATTCGACTACTTTCGTTTTTCATGTTGAGATTATTTTTTAATTTGATCGCTCTGTTTGATGCTAGCATATAACTCTTCATTGTGATATGAACATAGAGTTTTCACACGCTTACCGCTGCCATCACAGCTGCTCCCTAAATCGGGTCGCAAAACTGCACGCTCGCGTGACGCGGCGTAAATTGCTCCGCTCGGCTTGGTTTAGCAGGCAACCCTTCCCAAGCCGTGCCCGTTCCGTGACTTTCGATAATTGCACATAAATCTGGGACGGTTGCGACGATACTACAGATAAGGAGAAGCGTTTTTTGCTTTCTTTTGCAGAAGATTATTTTCTTGCTGTGATTAAACTAGTTGTTCACCCCGAACTATGACCTCGCAACTAAGACTATCTTTACATAATATATATTAGACCGATGTGGCTCATATTTTAACTAAATACATTGTATTTGTAACTACTTGCCTACAAAATTTTATCAACAGATTTTAATTGTACCTAGCAATTTTGAGGCCTGTTTAGATCAGAGGGCCTAGACGAAGATAAAACATTCGATATTCGATAACGCTAATAGAAAAGTCTAGAAATTTACGCCATTGTCATAAGCTATAACAACAGCTACTGTCAAACCCGGACATTTTTTACGTTACTATTAGCGCTATCGCTAATCCTATCTTCCTCCTCCTATCTATAGTCTTGAAATTCCTCCTATTGTGAAATAGGAGGAATTTCAAGACATGGTGCAATTGTTTGATTCAGCACTTTTATCTGTCCTGGATAAATCAACATAACCGCTAAATTAATAAAAAATAGCTCAATTAATAAAAAATAACGACTACAAGGTTGTTTAGCTATTATTTACTTAATTGACCATAATTATAAACATCGCTTAAACTTACTCAATGCTCAAAATTTGTTAATATCAATGTCACGTGTTAAAACACGAAATAAAAACGATACAAGTTACTTGAAGTTCATTTAAGCATAGATTAATTTCAAGCCACGTTTAAAGGCCGTATGTGTTTTCTTATAATAATTAAAATAAGTAACAGGTCGATAGATGTTATTGTATCATTGCAGATCTCATTCGAGCGTGAACCGTCACGCATCTTCAGACACCGGCAGGTCTATTAGGTTTTTTTTTCCTGGCCGTTGTCGAACTTCTTGTTTTATAATACTTTTGTACGCTGTTCAGCATTGCACTGTTGGCGTGTAAGTTATTCCAATTAGTAACTATTATTCGTATTAGCTTTACAAAACGATCAGTCGTACCTAACTTCCTACGAAGAAGTGCAATTTTATTCATTTATGCCGCGTTGAAAAAAGTTTGTAAGTATTCAAAAAGATTTATAATTTTATAATTTTGCTCTGTTGATGTCGGCTATAGGTACATAACTATTTTACGCTGGATGTAAACGACGGTAAAGCCGCAGTCACGTAATTCTGCATGCTTCGTTTTCGATCATATCATCGCTTACTAGACGCGTTAAAAAAAGATGTAAGTACAAAGCTGCCTACTTTATCATAAAACTCCAATTAATACGGAGCCGAGCGGAGACATAATCCACGTCCAATTACGAAATCTGGGCGATTATCGGGACCTGGATCTGGATTACGGCGCGCGGCGCGGACGATATCACGTCGATAATAGATCCCCGACCTGTCATAAATTTCATTGCAATCGGGGAGCCGGCTGATCAATCTCGCGGGGTGCGGGGGGGTGTGTCGGTGGAGCGCGGGGCGCAGGCGCGCAGCGGCGGGCGCGGCCGCGTGCCGGGAGCGCGACGGCGGCGCGGCAGTGCGCGAGTTGCCGCGCCGCCGTGATGGGCGCGCCGCGCGACACCCGCTGACCGCAGCGACCGCGCCCGAAAACTCGCTCCGCGGACCCGCGCCCGACCGACCACGCCGCGCCGAGTCCCGCACCCGCCGCGCCCGCCGCCGCTAGGTAAAGTACCCGGAGCGCGCTTTGTCCCGCGGAGACGCGCGCCGCGCACCCCCGCCCCTTGCCAATACATGACACTACATAGGTAACGGTATCACGCTGAAAACACAGTGCTCCGGCCGGGCCGTACCTCGCTGCGTCACGGCTGTCGACTGTCTCGGACTCTTCCCTGCTAGGATCCTAGGCCCGGCGTGCGCCCGCATCCGGCCGACGGTCGCGTGTTGCGCATCCGACAGCTCCGATGCACTATCGGTCAGTTCCATTTATTATATATCGAACGGCGAGCTTTGCCTCCACCATTAGCATTATTTCAGTAGCTCAGCTTAAGTTGCCGTCTAGAAAACCTTTTGACTGTTACATAATAGAATTTAGATCTAAGTATCTCGCTTCTCAGCCATCTTATGTAAGGATTTCTCTTAAAACCGCGCTAGTACGTCGCTTTTCAGGCTTCGAGTTCCAAAGTTAGGGGGTGTGAAACTAACTTTGTCCTTGGGAAGAGTCACAGACGCTCGCAACAAGGGAGATGAGAGTGGCTGTGGATATCGATTGGATAGAGTACTTCACAAATCTGACCTTTTTCTACGTTACTAAAGGTGTCGTTTGTAATTAATGTTATTAGAGAACTTCAGAGAGGGATGTCGCGGAGGTCAAATTAGCGGTAATTATCTCTAACGACTGCGATGCGAGGCCTCAGTACCATGTCGAAAGAATACATTGTTTAAGTTTGTCTTTACCAGAAATAAGTTATCTCTGTTTATCATTTATTATGCTCTCTCCTATTGTAGGTATTATCATAACTTTTTCAAAAGATACGACCTAGCCCTCAACCGAGATTTCTTCGACGTCTATTCTGAGGAAATACCCAATGAAAACAAAAATAATAACAAAATAGTTTTCGGGATAACTTAATCGTTTCCTCAAATGAAACAATTCAGCTAGCTCGAGCACGAGACCGGTGTGAAGTTGGCGGCCAAATCTAGCAGCCTATAATACGACCAAATTAAAATGACTTTTTTGTGAAGTTAGCGGCCAATGCCTTAATGACCTCTGATCCTTTAAAAACTTTCATGAATGTATTACAGGCGACTTCTGAAATGTGTACACTATATAATAATGACATAAAACCTTGAAATGACAATTTATATTGCTTCATTTTTTGTGAACATCGATTTCCAACAGACAAACATATTGAGCCAAACTGCCACCTGTAAAGCTCTGAAATCATGAATCTTTGCTACTTAATAGCATTAACAGATATATCCTGCTACTGAAAAAACGAAAGCCAATGCGGCAGTCTGCATTTGAAATCCTGAAATGAGCATTCAAATGCAACGATCAAATTTTTTTGCGTTTCCGTCGATGGAAATGTTTCGAGTAAAACCTGAAAACCTATGAAATACCAAAACTATATAATTCATATGAAAGCTAGTAAATGCAGCTACTAAAAAACAATACATTTTCAGTGATCCCATAAACGTCTCAGGCCGAAATTTTCAGCTGAAAGTGCAACGGAAGCAATTTTAGCCGGTGAAATATTGGCTGCTGGTGATTTTAGACCTGTTTTCGCCTGAAAATTGTTACAAAACTTTTTTAAATTGTAAACGAGCAAAGTAGGCTTTCATATGAACACTATTTCAGCCCGATTTGAAAGTCGTGCAACCTTAAAGTTTTCACGTGAAATATGCAAGTGTCGATTTTGAACTGAAAAGTTTGTACGCCAAACTGCCACCTTTAAAACTCTGAAATCGTGAAACATTGCTACTTCATAGCATTGATAGATATATTATTTAACTGAAAAAAACAAAGAAAATGCGGCAGGCTGCATTTGAAATCCTGAAATGACAATTTACATTGCTTCATTTTTTTGCATATCGATTTCCAACAGACAAACATATTGCGCCAAACTGCCACCTGTAAAGCTCTGAAATCATGAATTTTTGCTACTTAATAGCGTTAACAGATATATCCTGCAACTGAAAAAACGAAAGCCAATGCGGCAGTCTGCATTTGAAATCCTGAAATGAGCATTCAAATACAACGATCAAATTTTTTTGCGTTTCCGTCGATGGAAATGTTTCGAGTAAAACCTGAAAACCTATGAAATACCAAAACTATATAATTCATATGAAAGCTAGTAAATGCAGCTACTAAAAAACAATTCATTTTTAGTGATCCCATAAACGTCTCAGGCCGAAATTTTCAGCTGAAAGTGCAACGGAAGCAATATTAGCCGGTGAAATATTGGCTGCTGGTGATTTTAGACCTGTTTTCGCCTGAAAATTGTTACAAAACTTTTTCAAATTGTAAATGAGCAAAGTAGGCTTTCATATGAACACCATTTCAGCCCGATTTGAAAGTCGTGCAAACTTAAAGCTTACACGTGAAATATGCAAGTGTCGATTTTGAACTGCAAAGTTTGTACGCCAAACTGCCACCTTTAAAACTCTAAAATCGTGAAACATTGCTGCTTCATAGCATTGATAGATATATTATTTAACTGAAAAAAACAAAGAAAATGCGGCAGGCTGCATTTGAAATCCTGAAATGACAATTTACATTTTTCATTTTTTTTGCATATCGATTTCCAACAGACAAACATATTGCGCCCAACTGCCACCTGTAAAGCTCTGAAATCATGAATTTTTGCTACTTAATAGCGTTAACAGATATATCTTGCAACTGAAAAAACGAAAGCCAATGCGGCAGTCTGCATTTGAAATCCTGAAATGAGCATTCAAATGCAACGATCAAATTTTTTTGCGTTTCCGTCGATGGAAATGTTTCGAGTAAAACCTGAAAACCTATGAAATACCAAAACTATATAATTCATATGAAAGCTAGTAAATGCAGCTACTAAAAAACAATACATTTTCAGTGATCCCATAAACGTCTCAGGCTGAAATTTTCAGCTGAAAGTGCAACGGAAGCAATTTTAGCCGGTGAAATATTGGCTGCTGGTGATTTTAGACCTGTTTTCGCCTGAAAATTGTTACAAAACTTTTTCAAATTGTAAACGAGCAAAGTAGGCTTTCATATGAACACTATTTCAGCCCGATTTGAAAGTCGTGCAACCTTAAAGTTTTCACGTGAAATATGCAAGCGTCGATTTTGAACTGAAAAGTTTGTACGCCAAACTGCCACCTTTAAAACTCTGAAATCGTGAAACATTGCTACTTCATAGCATTGATAGATATATTATTTAACTGAAAAAAACAAAGAAAATGCGGCAGGCTGCATTTGAAATCCTGAAATGACAATTTATATTGCTGCATTTTTTGTGCATATCGATTTCCAACAGACAAACATATTGAGCCAAACTGCCACCTGTAAAGCTCTGAAATCATGAATCTTTGCTACTTTATAGCATGGACAGATATATTTTGCAACTGAAAAAACGAAAGCCAATGCGGCAGGCTGCATTTGAAATCCTGAAATGAGCATTCAAATGCAACGATAAAAAAAATTTGCGTTTCCGTCGATGGAAGTATTTCGAGTAAAACCTGAAAACCTATGAAATATCAAAACTATATAATTCATATGAAAGTTAGTAAATGCAGCTACTAAAAAACAATACATTTTCAGTGATCCCATAAACGTCTCAGGCCGAAATTTTCAGCTGAAAGTGCAACGGAAGCAATTTTAGCCGGTGAAATATTGGCTGCTGGTGATTTTAGACCTGTTTTCGCCTGAAAATTGTTACAAAACTTTTTCAAATTGTAAACGAGCAAAGTAGGCTTTCATATGAACACTATTTCAGCCCGATTTGAAAGTCGTGCAACCTTAAAGTTTTCACGTGAAATATGCAAGCGTCGATTTTGAACTGAAAAGTTTGTACGCCAAACTGCCACCTTTAAAACTCTGAAATCGTGAAACATTGCTACTTCATAGCATTGATAGATATATTATTTAACTGAAAAAAACAAAGAAAATGCGGCAGGCTGCATTTGAAATCCTGAAATGACAATTTATATTGCTGCATTTTTTGTGCATATCGATTTCCAACAGACAAACATATTGAGCCAAACTGCCACCTGTAAAGCTCTGAAATCATGAATCTTTGCTATTTTATAGCATGGACAGATATATTTTGCAACTGAAAAAACGAAAGCCAATGCGGCAGGCTGCATTTGAAATCCTGAAATGAGCATTCAAATGCAACGATAAAAAAAATTTGCGTTTCCGTCGATGGAAGTATTTCGAGTAAAACCTGAAAACCTATGAAATATCAAAACTATATAATTCATATGAAAGTTAGTAAATGCAGCTACTAAAAAACAATACATTTTCAGTGATCCCATAAACGTCTCAGGCCGAAATTTTCAGCTGAAAGTGCAACGGAAGCAATTTTAGCCGGTGAAATATTGGCTGCTGGTGATTTTAGACCTGTTTTCGCCTGAAAATTGTTACAAAACTTTTTCAAATTGTAAACGAGCAAAGTAGGCTTTCATATGAACACTATTTCAGCCCGATTTGAAAGTCGTGCAACCTTAAAGTTTTCACGTGAAATATGCAAGCGTCGATTTTGAACTGAAAAGTTTGTACGCCAAACTGCCACCTTTAAAACTCTGAAATCGTGAAACATTGCTACTTCATAGCATTGATAGATATATTATTTAACTGAAAAAAACAAAGAAAATGCGGCAGGCTGCATTTGAAATCCTGAAATGACAATTTATATTGCTGCATTTTTTGTGCATATCGATTTCCAACAGACAAACATATTGAGCCAAACTGCCACCTGTAAAGCTCTGAAATCATGAATCTTTGCTACTTTATAGCATGGACAGATATATTTTGCAACTGAAAAAACGAAAGCCAATGCGGCAGGCTGCATTTGAAATCCTGAAATGAGCATTCAAATGCAACGATAAAAAAAATTTGCGTTTCCGTCGATGGAAGTATTTCGAGTAAAACCTGAAAACCTATGAAATATCAAAACTATATAATTCATATGAAAGTTAGTAAATGCAGCTACTAAAAAACAATACATTTTCAGTGATCCCATAAACGTCTCAGGCCGAAATTTTCAGCTGAAAGTGCAACGGAAGCAATTTTAGCCGGTGAAATATTGGCTGCTGGTGATTTTAGACCTGTTTTCGCCTGAAAATTGTTACAAAACTTTTTCAAATTGTAAACGAGCAAAGTAGGCTTTCATATGAACACTATTTCAGCCCGATTTGAAAGTCGTGCAACCTTAAAGTTTTCACGTGAAATATGCAAGTGTCGATTTTGAACTGAAAAATTTGTACGCCAAACTGCCACCTGCAAAACTCTGAAATCATGAATTTTTGCTACTTAATAGCGTTAACAGATATATCCTGCAACTGAAAAAATGAAAGCCAATGCGGCAGTCTGCATTTGAAATCCTGAAATGAGCATTCAAATGCAACGATCAAATTTTTGTGCGTTTCCGTCGATGGAAATGTTTCGAGTAAAACCTGAAAACCTATGAAATACCAAAACTATATAATTCATATGAAAGTTAGTAAATGCAGCTACTAAAAAACAATACATTTTCAGTGATCCCATAAACGTCTCAAGCTGAAATTTTCAGCTGAAAGTGCAACGGAAGCAATACTAGCCGGTGAATAATTGGCTGCTGGTGATTTTAGACCTGTTCTCGCCTGAAAATTGTTACAAAACTTTTTCAAATTGTAAACGAGTAAAGTAGGCTTTCATATAAACACTATTTCAGCTCGATTTGAAAGTCGCACAACCTTAAAGTTTACACGTGAAATATGCAAGTGTCGATTTTGAACTGAAAAATTTGTACGCCAAACTGCCACCTGCAAAACTCTGAAATCGTGAAACATTGCTACTTCATAGCATTGACGAATATATTATTTAACTGAAAAAATTAAAGAAAATGCGGCAGGCTGCATTTGAAATCCTGAAATAACAATTTATATTGCTTCATTTTTTATGAACATCGATTTCCAACAGACAAACATATTGAGCCAAACTGCCACCTGTAAAGCTCTGAAATCAGGAATTTTTGCTATTTTATAGCATTAACAGATGTATCTTGCAACTGAAAAAACTAAAGCCAATGCGGCAGGCTGCATTTGAAATCCTGAAATGAGCATTCAAATGCAACGATCAAATTTTTTTGCGTTTCCGTCGATGGAAATGTATCGAGTAAAACCTGAAAACCTATGAAATACCAAAACTATATAATTCATATGAAAGCTAGTAAATGCAGCTACTAAAAAACAATACATTTTCAGTGATCCCATAAACGTCTCAAGCTGAAATTTTCAGCTGAAAGTGCAACGGAAGCAATACTAGCCGGTGAATAATTGGCTGCTGGTGATTTTAGACCTGTTTTCAACTGAAAATTGTTACAAAACTTTTTAAAATTGTAAACGAGTAAAGTAGGCTTTCATATAAACTCTATTTCAGCCCTATTTGAAAGTCGTGCAAACTTAAAGCTTACACGCGAAATATGCAAGTGTCGATTTTGAACTGAAAAGTTTGTACGCCACACTGCCACCTTTAAAACTCTGAAATCGTGAAACATTGCTACTTCATAGCATTGATAGATATATTATTTAACTGAAAAAAACAAAGAAAATGCGGCAGGCTGCATTTAAAATCCTGAAATGACAATTTACATTGCTTCATTTTTTTTGCATATCGATTTCCAACAGACAAACATATTGCGCCAAACTGCCACCTGTAAAGCTCTGAAATCATGAATTTTTGCTACTTAATAGCGTTAACAGATATATCCTTCAACTGAAACAACGAAAGCCAATGCGGCAGTCTGCATTTGAAATCCTGAAATGAGCATTCAAATGCAACGATCAAATTTTTTTGCGTTTCCGTCGATGGAAATGTTTCGAGTAAAACCTGAAAACCTATGAAATACCAAAACTATATAATTCATATGAAAGCTAGTAAATGCAGCTACTAAAAAACAATACATTTTCAGTGATCCCATAAACGTCTCAGGCTGAAATTTTCAGCTGAAAGTGCAACGGAAGCAATACTAGCCGGTGAATAATTGGCTGCTGGTGATTTTAGACCTGTTTTCAACTGAAAATTGTTACAAAACTTTTTAAAATTATAAACGAGTAAAGTAGGCTTTCATATAAACTCTATTTCAGCCCGATTTGAAAGTCGTGCAAACTTAAAGCTCACACGCGAAATATGCAAGTGTCGATTTTGAACTGAAAAGTTTGTACGCCAAACTGCCACCTTTAAAACTCTAAAATCGTGAAACATTGCTGCTTCATAGCATTGATAGATATATTATTTAACTGAAAAAACAAAGAAAATGCGGCAGGCTGCATTTGAAATCCTGAAATGACAATTTACATTTTTAATTTTTTTTGCATATCGATTTCCAACAGACAAACATATTGCGCCAAACTGCCACCTGTAAAGCTCTGAAATCATGAATTTTTGCTACTTAATAGCGTTAACAGATATATCTTGCAACTGAAAAAACGAAAGCCAATGCGGCAGTCTGCATTTGAAATCCTGAAATGAGCATTCAAATGCAACGATCAAATTTTTTTGCGTTTCCGTCGATGGAAATGTTTCGAGTAAAACCTGAAAACCTACGAAATACCAAAACTATATAATTCATATGAAAGCTAGTAAATGCAGCTACTAAAAAACAATTCATTTTTAGTGATCCCATAAACGTCTCAGGCCGAAATTTTCAGCTGAAAGTGCAACGGAAGCAATTTTAGCCGGTGAAATATTGGCTGCTGGTGATTTTAAACCTGTTTTCGCCTGAAAATTGTTACAAAACTTTTTCAAATTGTAAACGAGCAAAGTAGGCTTTCATATGAACACCATTTCAGCCCGATTTGAAAGTCGTGCAACCTTAAAGTTTTCACGTGAAATATGCAAGTGTCGATTTTGAACTGAAAAGTTTGTACGCCAAACTGCCACCTGTAAAAGTCTGAAATCGTGAAACATTGCTACTTCATAGCATTGACAAATATATTATTTTACTGAAAACAATAAAGAAAATGCGGCAGGCTGCATTTGAAATCCTGAAATGACAATTTACATTGCTTCATTTTTTTTGTATATCGATTTCCAACAGACAAACATATTGCGCCAAACTGCCACCTGTAAAGCTCTGAAATCATGAATTTTTGCTACTTAATAGCGTTAACAGATATATCCTGCAACTGAAAAAACGAAAGCCAATGCGGCAGTCTGCATTTGAAATCCTGAAATGAGCGTTCAAATGCAACGATCAAATTTGTTTGCGTTTCCGTCGATGGAAATGTTTCGAGTAAAACCTGAAAACCTATGAAATACCAAAACTATATAACTCTTATGAAAGCTAGTAAATGCAGCTACTAAAAAACAATTCATTTTCAGTGATCCCATAAACGTCTCAGGCCGAAATTTTCAGCTGAAAGTGCAACTGAAGCAATATTAGCCGGTGAAATATTGGCTGCTGGTGATTTGAGACCTGTTTTCAGAGCTTTACAGGTGGCAGTTTGGCGCAATATGTTTGTCTGTTGGAAATCGATATGCAAAAAAAATGAAACAATGTAAATTGTCATTTCAGGATTTTAAATGCAGCCTGCCGCATTTTCTTTGTTTTTTTCAGTTAAATAATATATCTATCAATGCTATGAAGTAGCAATGTTTCACAATTTCAGAGTTTTAAAGGTGGCAGTTTGGCGTACAAACTTTTCAGTTCAAAATCGACACTTGCATATTTCGCGTGTAAGCTTTAAGTTTGCACGACTTTCAAATAGGGCTGAAATAGAGTTTATATGAAAGCCTACTTTACTCGTTTACAATTTTAAAAAGTTTTGTAACAATTTTCAGTTGAAAACAGGTCTAAAATCACCAGCAGCCAATTATTCACCGGCTAGTATTGCTTCCGTTGCACTTTCAGCTGAAAATTTCAGCCTGAGACGTTTATGGGATCACTGAAAATGTATTGTTTTTTAGTAGCTGCATTTACTAGCTTTCATATGAATTATATAGTTTTGGTATTTCATAGGTTTTCAGGTTTTACTCGATACATTTCCATCGACGGAAACGCAAAAAAAATTGATCGTTGCATTTGAATGCTCATTTCAGGATTTCAAATGCAGACTGCCGCATTGGCTTTCGTTTTTTCAGTTGCAGGATATATCTGGCAACGCTATTAAGTAGCAAAAATTCATGATTTCAGAGCTTTACAGGTGGCAGTTTTGCGCAATATGTTTGTCTGTTGGAAATCGATATGCAAAAAAAATGAAGCAATGTAAATTGTCATTTCAGGATTTCAAATGCAGCCTGCCGCATTTTGTTTGTTTTTTTCAGTTAAATAATATATCTATCAATGCTATGAAGTAGCAATGTTTCACGATTTCAGAGTTTTAAAGGTGGCAGTTTGGCGTACAAACTTTTCAGTTCAAAATCGACACTTGCATATTTCGCGTGTGAGCTTTAAGTTTGCACGACTTTCAAATCGGGCTGAAATAGAGTTTATATGAAAGCCTACTTTGCTCGTTTACAATTTGAAAAAGTTTTGTAACAATTTTCAGGCGAAAACAGGTCTAAAATCACCAGCAGCCAATATTTCACCGGCTAAAATTGCTTCCGTTGCACTTTCAGCTGAAAATTTCGGCCTGAGACGTTTATGGGATCACTAAAAATGAATTGTTTTTTAGTAGCTGCATTTACTAGCTTTCATATGAATTATATAGTTTTGGTATTTCGTAGGTTTTCAGGTTTTACTCGAAACATTTCCATCGACGGAAACGCAAAAAAATTTGATCGTTGCATTTGAATGCTCATTTCAGGATTTCAAATGCAGACTGCCGCATTGGCTTTCGTTTTTTCAGTTGCAAGATATATCTGTTAACGCTATTAAGTAGCAAAAATTCATGATTTCAGAGCTTTACAGGTGGCAGTTTGGCGCAATATGTTTGTCTGTTGGAAATCGATATGCAAAAAAAATTAAAAATGTAAATTGTCATTTCAGGATTTCAAATGCAGCCTGCCGCATTTTCTTTGTTTTTTCAGTTAAATAATATATCTATCAATGCTATGAAGCAGCAATGTTTCACGATTTTAGAGTTTTAAAGGTGGCAGTTTGGCGTACAAACTTTTCAGTTCAAAATCGACACTTGCATATTTCGCGTGTGAGCTTTAAGTTTGCACGACTTTCAAATCGGGCTGAAATAGAGTTTATATGAAAGCCTACTTTACTCGTTTATAATTTTAAAAAGTTTTGTAACAATTTTCAGTTGAAAACAGGTCTAAAATCACCAGCAGCCAATTATTCACCGGCTAGTATTGCTTCCGTTGCACTTTCAGCTGAAAATTTCAGCCTGAGACGTTTATGGGATCACTGAAAATGTATTGTTTTTTAGTAGCTGCATTTACTAGCTTTCATATGAATTATATAGTTTTGGTATTTCGTAGGTTTTCAGGTTTTACTCGAAACATTTCCATCGACGGAAACGCAAAAAAAATTGATCGTTGCATTTGAATGCTCATTTCAGGATTTCAAATGCAGACTGCCGCATTGGCTTTCGTTTTTTCAGTTGCAGGATATATCTGGCAACGCTATTAAGTAGCAAAAATTCATGATTTCAGAGCTTTACAGGTGGCAGTTTGGCGCAATATGTTTGTCTGTTGGAAATCGATATGCAAAAAAAATGAAGCAATGTAAATTGTCATTTCAGGATTTCAAATGCAGCCTGCCGCATTTTGTTTGTTTTTTTCAGTTAAATAATATATCTATCAATGCTATGAAGTAGCAATGTTTCACGATTTCAGAGTTTTAAAGGTGGCAGTTTGGCGTACAAACTTTTCAGTTCAAAATCGACACTTGCATATTTCGCGTGTGAGCTTTAAGTTTGCACGACTTTCAAATCGGGCTGAAATAGAGTTTATATGAAAGCGTACTTTGCTCGTTTACAATTTGAAAAAGTTTTGTAACAATTTTCAGGCGAAAACAGGTCTAAAATCACCAGCAGCCAATATTTCACCGGCTAAAATTGCTTCCGTTGCACTTTCAGCTGAAAATTTCGGCCTGAGACGTTTATGGGATCACTAAAAATGAATTGTTTTTTAGTAGCTGCATTTACTAGCTTTCATATGAATTATATAGTTTTGGTATTTCGTAGGTTTTCAGGTTTTACTCGAAACATTTCCATCGACGGAAACGCAAAAAAATTTGATCGTTGCATTTGAATGCTCATTTCAGGATTTCAAATGCAGACTGCCGCATTGGCTTTCATTTTTTCAGTTGCAAGATATATCTGTTAACGCTATTAAGTAGCAAAAATTCATGATTTCAGAGCTTTACAGGTGGCAGTTTGGCGCAATATGTTTGTCTGTTGGAAATCGATATGCAAAAAAAATTAAAAATGTAAATTGTCATTTCAGGATTTCAAATGCAGCCTGCCGCATTTTCTTTGTTTTTTTCAGTTAAATAATATATCTATCAATGCTATGAAGCAGCAATGTTTCACGATTTTAGAGTTTTAAAGGTGGCAGTTTGGCGTACAAACTTTTCAGTTCAAAATCGACACTTGCATATTTCACGTGTAAGCTTTAAGTTTGCACGACTTTCAAATCGGGCTGAAATAGTGTTAATATGAAAGCCTACTTTGCTCGTTTACAATTTGAAAAAGTTTTGTAACAATTTTCAGGCGAAAACAGCTCTAAAATCACCAGCAGCCAATATTTCACCGGCTAATATTGCTTCCGTTGCACTTTCAGCTGAAAATTTCGGCCTGAGACGTTTATGGGATCACTAAAAATGAATTGTTTTTTAGTAGCTGCATTTACTAGCTTTCATATGAATTATATAGTTTTGGTATTTCGTAGGTTTTCAGGTTTTACTCGAAACATTTCCATCGACGGAAACGCAAAAAAATTTGATCGTTGCATTTGAATGCTCATTTCAGGATTTCAAATGCAGCTTGCCGCATTGGCTTTAGTTTTTTTAGTTGCAGGATATATCTGTTAACGCTATTAAGTAGCAAAAATTCATGATTTCAGAGCTTTACAGGTGGCAGTTTGGCGCAATATGTTTGTCTGTTGGAAATCGATATGCAAAAAAAATGAAGCAATGTAAATTGTCATTTCAGGATTTCAAATGCAGCCTGCCGCATTTTCTTTGTTTTTTTCAGTTAAATAATATATCTATCAATGCTATGAAGTAGCAATGTTTCACGATTTCAGAGTTTTAAAGGTGGCAGTTTGGCGTACAAACTTTTCAGTTCAAAATCGACACTTGCATATTTCACGTGTAAGCTTTAAGTTTGCACGACTTTCAAATCGGGCTGAAATAGTGTTCATATGAAAGCCTACTTTGCTCGTTTACAATTTGAAAAAGTTTTGTAACAATTTTCAGGCGAAAACAGGTCTAAAATCACCAGCAGCCAATATTTCACCGGCTAATATTGCTTCCGTTGCACTTTCAGCTGAAAATTTCGGCCTGAGACGTTTATGGCATCACTGAAAATGTATTGTTTTTTAGTAGCTGCATTTACTAGCTTTCATATGAATTATATAGTTTTGGTATTTCATAGGTTTTCAGGTTTTACTCGAAACATTTCCATCGACGGAAACGCAAAAAAATTTGATCGTTGCATTTGAATGCTCATTTCAGGATTTCAAATGCAGACTGCCGCATTGGCTTTCATTTTTTCAGGTGCAGGATATATCTGTTAACGCTATTAAGTAGCAAAAATTCATGATTTCAGAGCTTTACAGGTGGCAGTTTGGCGCAATATGTTTGTCTGTTGGAAATCGATATGCAAAAAAAATGAAGCAATGTAAATTGTCATTTCAGGATTTCAAATGCAGCCTGCCGCATTTTCTTTGTTTTTTTCAGTTAAATAATATATCTATCAATGCTATGAAGTAGCAATGTTTCACGATTTCAGAGTTTTAAAGGTGGCAGTTTGGCGTACAAACTTTTCAGTTCAAAATCGACACTTGCATATTTCGCGTGTGAGCTTTAAGTTTGCACGACTTTCAAATCGGGCTGAAATAGAGTTTATATGAAAGCCTACTTTGCTCGTTTATAATTTTAAAAAGTTTTGTAACAATTTTCAGTTGAAAACAGGTCTAAAATCACCAGCAGCCAATTATTCACCGGCTAGTATTGCTTCCGTTGCACTTTCAGCTGAAAATTTCAGCCTGAGACGTTTATGGGATCACTGAAAATGTATTGTTTTTTAGTAGCTGCATTTACTAGCTTTCATATGAATTATATAGTTTTGGTATTTCATAGGTTTTCAGGTTTTACTCGAAACATTTCCATCGACGGAAACGCAAAAAAATTTGATCGTTGCATTTGAATGCTCATTTCAGGATTTCAAATGCAGACTGCCGCATTGGCTTTCATTTTTTCAGTTGCAGGATATATCTGTTAACGCTATTAAGTAGCAAAAATTCATGATTTCAGAGCTTTACAGGTGGCAGTTTGGCGCAATATGTTTGTCTGTTGGAAATCGATATGCAAAAAAAAGAAGCAATGTAAATTGTCATTTCAGGATTTTAAATGCAGCCTGCCGCATTTTCTTTGTTTTTTTCAGTTAAATAATATATCTATCAATGCTATGAAGTAGCAATGTTTCACAATTTCAGAGTTTTAAAGGTGGCAGTGTGGCGTACAAACTTTTCAGTTCAAAATCGACACTTGCATATTTCGCGTGTAAGCTTTAAGTTTGCACGACTTTCAAATAGGGCTGAAATAGAGTTTATATGAAAGCCTACTTTACTCGTTTACAATTTTAAAAAGTTTTGTAACAATTTTCAGTTGAAAACAGGTCTAAAATCACCAGCAGCCAATTATTCACCGGCTAGTATTGCTTCCGTTGCACTTTCAGCTGAAAATTTCAGCTTGAGACGTTTATGGGATCACTGAAAATGTATTGTTTTTTAGTAGCTGCATTTACTAGCTTTCATATGAATTATATAGTTTTGGTATTTCATAGGTTTTCAGGTTTTACTCGATACATTTCCATCGACGGAAACGCAAAAAAATTTGATCGTTGCATTTGAATGCTCATTTCAGGATTTCAAATGCAGCCTGCCGCATTGGCTTTAGTTTTTTCAGTTGCAAGATACATCTGTTAATGCTGTAAAATAGCAAAAATTTCTGATTTCAGAGCTTTACAGGTGGCAGTTTGGCTCAATATGTTTGTCTGTTGGAAATCGATGTTCATAAAAAATGAAGCAATATAAATTGTTATTTCAGGATTTCAAATGCAGCCTGCCGCATTTTCTTTAATTTTTTCAGTTAAATAATATATTCGTCAATGCTATGAAGTAGCAATGTTTCACGATTTCAGAGTTTTGCAGGTGGCAGTTTGGCGTACAAATTTTTCAGTTCAAAATCGACACTTGCATATTTCACGTGTAAACTTTAAGGTTGTGCGACTTTCAAATCGAGCTGAAATAGTGTTTATATGAAAGCCTACTTTACTCGTTTACAATTTGAAAAAGTTTTGTAACAATTTTCAGGCGAAAACAGGTCTAAAATCACCAGCAGCCAATATTTCACCGGCTAAAATTGCTTCCGTTGCACTTTCAGCTGAAAATTTCGGCCTGAGACGTTTATGGCATCACTGAAAATGTATTGTTTTTTAGTAGCTGCATTTACTAGCTTTCATATGAATTATATAGTTTTGGTATTTCATAGGTTTTCAGGTTTTACTCGAAACATTTCCATCGACGGAAACGCACAAAAATTTGATCGTTGCATTTGAATGCTCATTTCAGGATTTCAAATGCAGACTGCCGCATTGGCTTTCATTTTTTCAGTTGCAGGATATATCTGTTAACGCTATTAAGTAGCAAAAATTCATGATTTCAGAGCTTTACAGGTGGCAGTTTGGCGCAATATGTTTGTCTGTTGGAAATCGATATGCAAAAAAAATGAAGCAATGTAAATTGTCATTTCAGGATTTCAAATGCAGCCTGCCGCATTTTCTTTGTTTTTTTCAGTTAAATAATATATCTATCAATGCTATGAAGTAGCAATGTTTCACGATTTCAGAGTTTTAAAGGTGGCAGTTTGGCGTACAAACTTTTCAGTTCAAAATCGACACTTGCATATTTCGCGTGTGAGCTTTAAGTTTGCACGACTTTCAAATCGGGCTGAAATAGAGTTTATATGAAAGCCTACTTTACTCGTTTATAATTTTAAAAAGTTTTGTAACAATTTTCAGTTGAAAACAGGTCTAAAATCACCAGCAGCCAATTATTCACCGGCTAGTATTGCTTCCGTTGCACTTTCAGCTGAAAATTTCAGCCTGAGACGTTTATGGGATCACTGAAAATGTATTGTTTTTTAGTAGCTGCATTTACTAGCTTTCATATGAATTATATAGTTTTGGTATTTCATAGGTTTTCAGGTTTTACTCGAAACATTTCCATCGACGGAAACGCAAAAAAATTTGATCGTTGCATTTGAATGCTCATTTCAGGATTTCAAATGCAGACTGCCGCATTGGCTTTCGTTGTTTCAGTTGCAGGATATATCTGTTAACGCTATTAAGTAGCAAAAATTCATGATTTCAGAGCTTTACAGGTGGCAGTTTGGCGCAATATGTTTGTCTGTTGGAAATCGATATGCAAAAAAAATGAAGCAATGTAAATTGTCATTTCAGGATTTCAAATGCAGCCTGCCGCATTTTCTTTGTTTTTTTCAGTTAAATAATATATCTATCAATGCTATGAAGTAGCAATGTTTCACGATTTCAGAGTTTTAAAGGTGGCAGTTTGGCGTACAAACTTTTCAGTTCAAAATCGACACTTGCATATTTCGCGTGTGAGCTTTAAGTTTGCACGACTTTCAAATCGGGCTGAAATAGAGTTTATATGAAAGCCTACTTTACTCGTTTACAATTTTAAAAAGTTTTGTAACAATTTTCAGTTGAAAACAGGTCTAAAATCACCAGCAGCCAATTATTCACCGGCTAGTATTGCTTCCGTTGCACTTTCAGCTGAAAATTTCAGCTTGAGACGTTTATGGGATCACTGAAAATGTATTGTTTTTTAGTAGCTGCATTTACTAGCTTTCATATGAATTATATAGTTTTGGTATTTCATAGGTTTTCAGGTTTTACTCGATACATTTGCATCGACGGAAACGCAAAAAAATTTGATCGTTGCATTTGAATGCTCATTTCAGGATTTCAAATGCAGCCTGCCGCATTGGCTTTAGTTTTTTCAGTTGCAAGATACATCTGTTAATGCTATAAAATAGCAAAAATTCCTGATTTCAGAGCTTTACAGGTGGCAGTTTGGCTCAATATGTTTGTCTGTTGGAAATCGATGTTCATAAAAAATGAAGCAATATAAATTGTTATTTCAGGATTTCAAATGCAGCCTGCCGCATTTTCTTTAATTTTTTCAGTTAAATAATATATTCGTCAATGCTATGAAGTAGCAATGTTTCACGATTTCAGAGTTTTAAAGGTGGCAGTTTGGCGTACAAACTTTTCAGTTCAAAATCGACACTTGCATATTTCGCGTGTGAGCTTTAAGTTTGCACGACTTTCAAATCGGGCTGAAATAGAGTTTATATGAAAGCCTACTTTACTCGTTTACAATTTTAAAAAGTTTTGTAACAATTTTCAGTTGAAAACAGGTCTAAAATCACCAGCAGCCAATTATTCACCGGCTAGTATTGCTTCCGTTGCACTTTCAGCTGAAAATTTCGGCCTGAGACGTTTATGGGATCACTGAAAATGTATTGTTTTTTAGTAGCTGCATTTACTAGCTTTCATATGAATTATATAGTTTTGATATTTCATAGGTTTTCAGTTTTTCTCGAAACATTTCCATCGACGGAAACGCAAAAAAATTTGATCGTTGCATTTGAATGCTCATTTCAGGATTTCAAATGCAGCCTGCCGCATTGGCTTTCGTTTTTTCAGTTGCAAAATATATCTGTCCATGCTATAAAGTAGCAAAGATTCATGATTTCAGAGCTTTACAGGTGGCAGTTTGGCTCAATATGTTTGTCTGTTGGAAATCGATATGCACAAAAAATGCAGCAATATAAATTGTCATTTCAGGATTTCAAATGCAGCCTGCCGCATTTTCTTTGTTTTTTTCAGTTAAATAATATATCTATCAATGCTATGAAGTAGCAATGTTTCACGATTTCAGAGTTTTAAAGGTGGCAGTTTGGCGTACAAACTTTTCAGTTCAAAATCGACGCTTGCATATTTCACGTGAAAACTTTAAGGTTGCACGACTTTCAAATCGGGCTGAAATAGTGTTAATATGAAAGCCTACTTTGCTCGTTTACAATTTGAAAAAGTTTTGTAACAATTTTCAGGCGAAAACAGGTCTAAAATCACCAGCAGCCAATATTTCACCGGCTAAAATTGCTTCCGTTGCACTTTCAGCTGAAAATTTCAGCCTGAGACGTTTATGGGATCACTGAAAATGTATTGTTTTTTAGTAGCTGCATTTACTAGCTTTCATATGAATTATATAGTTTTGGTATTTCATAGGTTTTCAGGTTTTACTCGATACATTTCCATCGACGGAAACGCAAAAAAATTTGATCGTTGCATTTGAATGCTCATTTCAGGATTTCAAATGCAGCCTGCCGCATTGGCTTTAGTTTTTTCAGTTGCAAGATACATCTGTTAATGCTATAAAATAGCAAAAATTCCTGATTTCAGAGCTTTACAGGTGGCAGTTTGGCTCAATATGTTTGTCTGTTGGAAATCGATGTTCATAAAAAATGAAGCAATATAAATTGTTATTTCAGGATTTCAAATGCAGCCTGCCGCATTTTCTTTAATTTTTTCAGTTAAATAATATATTCGTCAATGCTATGAAGTAGCAATGTTTCACGATTTCAGAGTTTTGCAGGTGGCAGTTTGGCGTACAAACTTTGCAGTTCAAAATCGACACTTGCATATTTCACGTGTAAGCTTTAAGTTTGCACGACTTTCAAATCGGGCTGAAATAGTGTTAATATGAAAGCCTACTTTGCTCGTTTACAATTTGAAAAAGTTTTGTAACAATTTTCAGGCGAAAACAGGTCTAAAATCACCAGCAGCCAATATTTCACTGGCTAAAATTGCTTCCGTTGCACTTTCAGCTGAAAATTTCGGCCTGAGACGTTTATGGGATCACTGAAAATGTATTGTTTTTTAGTAGCTGCATTTACTAACTTTCATATGAATTATATAGTTTTGATATTTCATAGGTTTTCAGGTTTTACTCGAAATACTTCCATCGACGGAAACGCAAATTTTTTTTATCGTTGCATTTGAATGCTCATTTCAGGATTTCAAATGCAGCCTGCCGCATTGGCTTTCGTTTTTCAGTTGCAAAATATATCTGTCCATGCTATAAAGTAGCAAAAATTCATGATTTCAGAGCTTTACAGGTGGCAGTTTGGCTCAATATGTTTGTCTGTTGGAAATCGATATGCACAAAAAATGCAGCAATATAAATTGTCATTTCAGGATTTCAAATGCAGCCTGCCGCATTTTCTTTGTTTTTTTCAGTTAAATAATATATCTATCAATGCTATGAAGTAGCAATGTTTCACGATTTCAGAGTTTTAAAGGTGGCAGTTTGGCGTACAAACTTTTCAGTTCAAAATCGACACTTGCATATTTCACGTGAAAACTTTAAGGTTGCACGACTTTCAAATCGGGCTGAAATAGTGTTAATATGAAAGCCTACTTTGCTCGTTTACAATTTGAAAAAGTTTTGTAACAATTTTCAGGCGAAAACAGGTCTAAAATCACCAGCAGCCAATATTTCACCGGCTAAAATTGCTTCCGTTGCACTTTCAGCTGAAAATTTCGGCCTGAGACGTTTATGGGATCACTGAAAATGTATTGTTTTTTAGTAGCTGCATTTACTAGCTTTCATATGAATTATATAGTTTTGGTATTTCATAGGTTTTCAGGTTTTACTCGAAACATTTCCATCGACGGAAACGCAAAAAAATTTGATCGTTGCATTTGAATGCTCATTTCAGGATTTCAAATGCAGACTGCCGCATTGGCTTTCGTTTTTTCAGTTGCAAGATATATCTGTTAATGCTATTAAGTAGCAAAAATTCATGATTTCAGAGCTTTACAGGTGGCAGTTGGGCGCAATATGTTTGTCTGTTGGAAATCGATATGCAAAAAAAATGAAAAATGTAAATTGTCATTTCAGGATTTCAAATGCAGCCTGCCGCATTTTCTTTGTTTTTTTCAGTTAAATAATATATCTATCAATGCTATGAAGCAGCAATGTTTCACGATTTTAGAGTTTTAAAGGTGGCAGTTTGGCGTACAAACTTTGCAGTTCAAAATCGACACTTGCATATTTCACGTGTAAGCTTTAAGTTTGCACGACTTTCAAATCGGGCTGAAATAGTGTTAATATGAAAGCCTACTTTGCTCGTTTACAATTTGAAAAAGTTTTGTAACAATTTTCAGGCGAAAACAGGTCTAAAATCACCAGCAGCCAATATTTCACCGGCTAAAATTGCTTCCGTTGCACTTTCAGCTGAAAATTTCGGCCTGAGACGTTTATGGGATCACTGAAAATGTATTGTTTTTTAGTAGCTGCATTTACTAACTTTCATATGAATTATATAGTTTTGATATTTCATAGGTTTTCAGGTTTTACTCGAAATACTTCCATCGACGGAAACGCAAATTTTTTTTATCGTTGCATTTGAATGCTCATTTCAGGATTTCAAATGCAGCCTGCCGCATTGGCTTTCGTTTTTCAGTTGCAAAATATATCTGTCCATGCTATAAAGTAGCAAAAATTCATGATTTCAGAGCTTTACAGGTGGCAGTTTGGCTCAATATGTTTGTCTGTTGGAAATCGATATGCACAAAAAATGCAGCAATATAAATTGTCATTTCAGGATTTCAAATGCAGCCTGCCGCATTTTCTTTGTTTTTTTCAGTTAAATAATATATCTATCAATGCTATGAAGTAGCAATGTTTCACGATTTCAGAGTTTTAAAGGTGGCAGTTTGGCGTACAAACTTTTCAGTTCAAAATCGACACTTGCATATTTCACGTGAAAACTTTAAGGTTGCACGACTTTCAAATCGGGCTGAAATAGTGTTAATATGAAAGCCTACTTTGCTCGTTTACAATTTGAAAAAGTTTTGTAACAATTTTCAGGCGAAAACAGGTCTAAAATCACCAGCAGCCAATATTTCACCGGCTAAAATTGCTTCCGTTGCACTTTCAGCTGAAAATTTCGGCCTGAGACGTTTATGGGATCACTGAAAATGTATTGTTTTTTAGTAGCTGCATTTACTAGCTTTCATATGAATTATATAGTTTTGGTATTTCATAGGTTTTCAGGTTTTACTCGAAACATTTCCATCGACGGAAACGCACAAAAATTTGATCGTTGCATTTGAATGCTCATTTCAGGATTTCAAATGCAGACTGCCGCATTGGCTTTCATTTTTTCAGTTGCAGGATATATCTGTTAACGCTATTAAGTAGCAAAAATTCATGATTTCAGAGCTTTACAGGTGGCAGTTTGGCGCAATATGTTTGTCTGTTGGAAATCGATATGCAAAAAAAATGAAGCAATGTAAATTGTCATTTCAGGATTTCAAATGCAGCCTGCCGCATTTTCTTTGTTTTTTTCAGTTAAATAATATATCTATCAATGCTATGAAGTAGCAATGTTTCACGATTTCAGAGTTTTAAAGGTGGCAGTTTGGCGTACAAACTTTTCAGTTCAAAATCGACACTTGCATATTTCGCGTGTGAGCTTTAAGTTTGCACGACTTTCAAATCGGGCTGAAATAGAGTTTATATGAAAGCCTACTTTACTCGTTTATAATTTTAAAAAGTTTTGTAACAATTTTCAGTTGAAAACAGGTCTAAAATCACCAGCAGCCAATTATTCACCGGCTAGTATTGCTTCCGTTGCACTTTCAGCTGAAAATTTCAGCCTGAGACGTTTATGGGATCACTGAAAATGTATTGTTTTTTAGTAGCTGCATTTACTAGCTTTCATATGAATTATATAGTTTTGGTATTTCATAGGTTTTCAGGTTTTACTCGAAACATTTCCATCGACGGAAACGCAAAAAAATTTGATCGTTGCATTTGAATGCTCATTTCAGGATTTCAAATGCAGACTGCCGCATTGGCTTTCGTTGTTTCAGTTGCAGGATATATCTGTTAACGCTATTAAGTAGCAAAAATTCATGATTTCAGAGCTTTACAGGTGGCAGTTTGGCGCAATATGTTTGTCTGTTGGAAATCGATATGCAAAAAAAATGAAGCAATGTAAATTGTCATTTCAGGATTTCAAATGCAGCCTGCCGCATTTTCTTTGTTTTTTTCAGTTAAATAATATATCTATCAATGCTATGAAGTAGCAATGTTTCACGATTTCAGAGTTTTAAAGGTGGCAGTTTGGCGTACAAACTTTTCAGTTCAAAATCGACACTTGCATATTTCGCGTGTGAGCTTTAAGTTTGCACGACTTTCAAATCGGGCTGAAATAGAGTTTATATGAAAGCCTACTTTACTCGTTTACAATTTTAAAAAGTTTTGTAACAATTTTCAGTTGAAAACAGGTCTAAAATCACCAGCAGCCAATTATTCACCGGCTAGTATTGCTTCCGTTGCACTTTCAGCTGAAAATTTCAGCTTGAGACGTTTATGGGATCACTGAAAATGTATTGTTTTTTAGTAGCTGCATTTACTAGCTTTCATATGAATTATATAGTTTTGGTATTTCATAGGTTTTCAGGTTTTACTCGATACATTTGCATCGACGGAAACGCAAAAAAATTTGATCGTTGCATTTGAATGCTCATTTCAGGATTTCAAATGCAGCCTGCCGCATTGGCTTTAGTTTTTTCAGTTGCAAGATACATCTGTTAATGCTATAAAATAGCAAAAATTCCTGATTTCAGAGCTTTACAGGTGGCAGTTTGGCTCAATATGTTTGTCTGTTGGAAATCGATGTTCATAAAAAATGAAGCAATATAAATTGTTATTTCAGGATTTCAAATGCAGCCTGCCGCATTTTCTTTAATTTTTTCAGTTAAATAATATATTCGTCAATGCTATGAAGTAGCAATGTTTCACGATTTCAGAGTTTTAAAGGTGGCAGTTTGGCGTACAAACTTTTCAGTTCAAAATCGACACTTGCATATTTCGCGTGTGAGCTTTAAGTTTGCACGACTTTCAAATCGGGCTGAAATAGAGTTTATATGAAAGCCTACTTTACTCGTTTACAATTTTAAAAAGTTTTGTAACAATTTTCAGTTGAAAACAGGTCTAAAATCACCAGCAGCCAATTATTCACCGGCTAGTATTGCTTCCGTTGCACTTTCAGCTGAAAATTTCGGCCTGAGACGTTTATGGGATCACTGAAAATGTATTGTTTTTTAGTAGCTGCATTTACTAGCTTTCATATGAATTATATAGTTTTGATATTTCATAGGTTTTCAGTTTTTCTCGAAACATTTCCATCGACGGAAACGCAAAAAAATTTGATCGTTGCATTTGAATGCTCATTTCAGGATTTCAAATGCAGCCTGCCGCATTGGCTTTCGTTTTTTCAGTTGCAAAATATATCTGTCCATGCTATAAAGTAGCAAAGATTCATGATTTCAGAGCTTTACAGGTGGCAGTTTGGCTCAATATGTTTGTCTGTTGGAAATCGATATGCACAAAAAATGCAGCAATATAAATTGTCATTTCAGGATTTCAAATGCAGCCTGCCGCATTTTCTTTGTTTTTTTCAGTTAAATAATATATCTATCAATGCTATGAAGTAGCAATGTTTCACGATTTCAGAGTTTTAAAGGTGGCAGTTTGGCGTACAAACTTTTCAGTTCAAAATCGACGCTTGCATATTTCACGTGAAAACTTTAAGGTTGCACGACTTTCAAATCGGGCTGAAATAGTGTTAATATGAAAGCCTACTTTGCTCGTTTACAATTTGAAAAAGTTTTGTAACAATTTTCAGGCGAAAACAGGTCTAAAATCACCAGCAGCCAATATTTCACCGGCTAAAATTGCTTCCGTTGCACTTTCAGCTGAAAATTTCAGCCTGAGACGTTTATGGGATCACTGAAAATGTATTGTTTTTTAGTAGCTGCATTTACTAGCTTTCATATGAATTATATAGTTTTGGTATTTCATAGGTTTTCAGGTTTTACTCGATACATTTCCATCGACGGAAACGCAAAAAAATTTGATCGTTGCATTTGAATGCTCATTTCAGGATTTCAAATGCAGCCTGCCGCATTGGCTTTAGTTTTTTCAGTTGCAAGATACATCTGTTAATGCTATAAAATAGCAAAAATTCCTGATTTCAGAGCTTTACAGGTGGCAGTTTGGCTCAATATGTTTGTCTGTTGGAAATCGATGTTCATAAAAAATGAAGCAATATAAATTGTTATTTCAGGATTTCAAATGCAGCCTGCCGCATTTTCTTTAATTTTTTCAGTTAAATAATATATTCGTCAATGCTATGAAGTAGCAATGTTTCACGATTTCAGAGTTTTGCAGGTGGCAGTTTGGCGTACAAACTTTGCAGTTCAAAATCGACACTTGCATATTTCACGTGTAAGCTTTAAGTTTGCACGACTTTCAAATCGGGCTGAAATAGTGTTAATATGAAAGCCTACTTTGCTCGTTTACAATTTGAAAAAGTTTTGTAACAATTTTCAGGCAAAAACAGGTCTAAAATCACCAGCAGCCAATATTTCACTGGCTAAAATTGCTTCCGTTGCACTTTCAGCTGAAAATTTCGGCCTGAGACGTTTATGGGATCACTGAAAATGTATTGTTTTTTAGTAGCTGCATTTACTAACTTTCATATGAATTATATAGTTTTGATATTTCATAGGTTTTCAGGTTTTACTCGAAATACTTCCATCGACGGAAACGCAAATTTTTTTTATCGTTGCATTTGAATGCTCATTTCAGGATTTCAAATGCAGCCTGCCGCATTGGCTTTCGTTTTTCAGTTGCAAAATATATCTGTCCATGCTATAAAGTAGCAAAAATTCATGATTTCAGAGCTTTACAGGTGGCAGTTTGGCTCAATATGTTTGTCTGTTGGAAATCGATATGCACAAAAAATGCAGCAATATAAATTGTCATTTCAGGATTTCAAATGCAGCCTGCCGCATTTTCTTTGTTTTTTTCAGTTAAATAATATATCTATCAATGCTATGAAGTAGCAATGTTTCACGATTTCAGAGTTTTAAAGGTGGCAGTTTGGCGTACAAACTTTTCAGTTCAAAATCGACACTTGCATATTTCACGTGAAAACTTTAAGGTTGCACGACTTTCAAATCGGGCTGAAATAGTGTTAATATGAAAGCCTACTTTGCTCGTTTACAATTTGAAAAAGTTTTGTAACAATTTTCAGGCGAAAACAGGTCTAAAATCACCAGCAGCCAATATTTCACCGGCTAAAATTGCTTCCGTTGCACTTTCAGCTGAAAATTTCGGCCTGAGACGTTTATGGGATCACTGAAAATGTATTGTTTTTTAGTAGCTGCATTTACTAGCTTTCATATGAATTATATAGTTTTGGTATTTCATAGGTTTTCAGGTTTTACTCGAAACATTTCCATCGACGGAAACGCAAAAAAATTTGATCGTTGCATTTGAATGCTCATTTCAGGATTTCAAATGCAGACTGCCGCATTGGCTTTCGTTTTTTCAGTTGCAAGATATATCTGTTAATGCTATTAAGTAGCAAAAATTCATGATTTCAGAGCTTTACAGGTGGCAGTTGGGCGCAATATGTTTGTCTGTTGGAAATCGATATGCAAAAAAAATGAAAAATGTAAATTGTCATTTCAGGATTTCAAATGCAGCCTGCCGCATTTTCTTTGTTTTTTTCAGTTAAATAATATATCTATCAATGCTATGAAGCAGCAATGTTTCACGATTTTAGAGTTTTAAAGGTGGCAGTTTGGCGTACAAACTTTGCAGTTCAAAATCGACACTTGCATATTTCACGTGTAAGCTTTAAGTTTGCACGACTTTCAAATCGGGCTGAAATAGTGTTAATATGAAAGCCTACTTTGCTCGTTTACAATTTGAAAAAGTTTTGTAACAATTTTCAGGCGAAAACAGGTCTAAAATCACCAGCAGCCAATATTTCACCGGCTAAAATTGCTTCCGTTGCACTTTCAGCTGAAAATTTCGGCCTGAGACGTTTATGGGATCACTGAAAATGTATTGTTTTTTAGTAGCTGCATTTACTAACTTTCATATGAATTATATAGTTTTGATATTTCATAGGTTTTCAGGTTTTACTCGAAATACTTCCATCGACGGAAACGCAAATTTTTTTTATCGTTGCATTTGAATGCTCATTTCAGGATTTCAAATGCAGCCTGCCGCATTGGCTTTCGTTTTTCAGTTGCAAAATATATCTGTCCATGCTATAAAGTAGCAAAAATTCATGATTTCAGAGCTTTACAGGTGGCAGTTTGGCTCAATATGTTTGTCTGTTGGAAATCGATATGCACAAAAAATGCAGCAATATAAATTGTCATTTCAGGATTTCAAATGCAGCCTGCCGCATTTTCTTTGTTTTTTTCAGTTAAATAATATATCTATCAATGCTATGAAGTAGCAATGTTTCACGATTTCAGAGTTTTAAAGGTGGCAGTTTGGCGTACAAACTTTTCAGTTCAAAATCGACACTTGCATATTTCACGTGAAAACTTTAAGGTTGCACGACTTTCAAATCGGGCTGAAATAGTGTTAATATGAAAGCCTACTTTGCTCGTTTACAATTTGAAAAAGTTTTGTAACAATTTTCAGGCGAAAACAGGTCTAAAATCACCAGCAGCCAATATTTCACCGGCTAAAATTGCTTCCGTTGCACTTTCAGCTGAAAATTTCGGCCTGAGACGTTTATGGGATCACTGAAAATGTATTGTTTTTTAGTAGCTGCATTTACTAGCTTTCATATGAATTATATAGTTTTGGTATTTCATAGGTTTTCAGGTTTTACTCGAAACATTTCCATCGACGGAAACGCAAAAAAATTTGATCGTTGCATTTGAATGCTCATTTCAGGATTTCAAATGCAGACTGCCGCATTGGCTTTCGTTTTTTCAGTTGCAAGATATATCTGTTAACGCTATTAAGTAGCAAAAATTCATGATTTCAGAGCTTTACAGGTGGCAGTTGGGCGCAATATGTTTGTCTGTTGGAAATCGATATGCAAAAAAAATGAAAAATGTAAATTGTCATTTCAGGATTTCAAATGCAGCCTGCCGCATTTTCTTTGTTTTTTTCAGTTAAATAATATATCTATCAATGCTATGAAGCAGCAATGTTTCACGATTTTAGAGTTTTAAAGGTGGCAGTTTGGCGTACAAACTTTGCAGTTCAAAATCGACACTTGCATATTTCACGTGTAAGCTTTAAGTTTGCACGACTTTCAAATCGGGCTGAAATAGTGTTAATATGAAAGCCTACTTTGCTCGTTTACAATTTGAAAAAGTTTTGTAACAATTTTCAGGCGAAAACAGGTCTAAAATCACCTGCAGCCAATATTTCACCGGCTAAAATTGCTTCCGTTGCACTTTCAGCTGAAAATTTCAGCCTGAGACGTTTATGGGATCACTGAAAATGTATTGTTTTTTAGTAGCTGCATTTACTAGCTTTCATATGAATTATATAGTTTTGGTATTTCATAGGTTTTCAGGTTTTACTCGATACATTTCCATCGACGGAAACGCAAAAAAATTTGATCGTTGCATTTGAATGCTCATTTCAGGATTTCAAATGCAGCCTGCCGCATTGGCTTTAGTTTTTTCAGTTGCAAGATACATCTGTTAATGCTATAAAATAGCAAAAATTCCTGATTTCAGAGCTTTACAGGTGGCAGTTTGGCTCAATATGTTTGTCTGTTGGAAATCGATGTTCATAAAAAATGAAGCAATATAAATTGTTATTTCAGGATTTCAAATGCAGCCTGCCGCATTTTCTTTAATTTTTTCAGTTAAATAATATATTCGTCAATGCTATGAAGTAGCAATGTTTCACGATTTCAGAGTTTTGCAGGTGGCAGTTTGGCGTACAAACTTTGCAGTTCAAAATCGACACTTGCATATTTCACGTGTAAGCTTTAAGTTTGCACGACTTTCAAATCGGGCTGAAATAGTGTTAATATGAAAGCCTACTTTGCTCGTTTACAATTTGAAAAAGTTTTGTAACAATTTTCAGGCGAAAACAGGTCTAAAATCACCAGCAGCCAATATTTCACCGGCTAAAATTGCTTCCGTTGCACTTTCAGCTGAAAATTTCGGCCTGAGACGTTTATGGGATCACTGAAAATGTATTGTTTTTTAGTAGCTGCATTTACTAACTTTCATATGAATTATATAGTTTTGATATTTCATAGGTTTTCAGGTTTTACTCGAAATACTTCCATCGACGGAAACGCAAATTTTTTTTATCGTTGCATTTGAATGCTCATTTCAGGATTTCAAATGCAGCCTGCCGCATTGGCTTTCGTTTTTCAGTTGCAAAATATATCTGTCCATGCTATAAAGTAGCAAAAATTCATGATTTCAGAGCTTTACAGGTGGCAGTTTGGCTCAATATGTTTGTCTGTTGGAAATCGATATGCACAAAAAATGCAGCAATATAAATTGTCATTTCAGGATTTCAAATGCAGCCTGCCGCATTTTCTTTGTTTTTTTCAGTTAAATAATATATCTATCAATGCTATGAAGTAGCAATGTTTCACGATTTCAGAGTTTTAAAGGTGGCAGTTTGGCGTACAAACTTTTCAGTTCAAAATCGACACTTGCATATTTCACGTGAAAACTTTAAGGTTGCACGACTTTCAAATCGGGCTGAAATAGTGTTAATATGAAAGCCTACTTTGCTCGTTTACAATTTGAAAAAGTTTTGTAACAATTTTCAGGCGAAAACAGGTCTAAAATCACCAGCAGCCAATATTTCACCGGCTAAAATTGCTTCCGTTGCACTTTCAGCTGAAAATTTCGGCCTGAGACGTTTATGGGATCACTGAAAATGTATTGTTTTTTAGTAGCTGCATTTACTAGCTTTCATATGAATTATATAGTTTTGGTATTTCATAGGTTTTCAGGTTTTACTCGAAACATTTCCATCGACGGAAACGCAAAAAAATTTGATCGTTGCATTTGAATGCTCATTTCAGGATTTCAAATGCAGACTGCCGCATTGGCTTTCGTTTTTTCAGTAGCAGGATATATCTGTTATTGCTATTAAGTAGCAAAGATTCATGATTTCAGAGCTTTACAGGTGGCAGTTTGGCTCAATATGTTTGTCTGTTGGAAATCGATGTTCACAAAAAATGAAGCAATATAAATTGTCATTTCAAGGTTTTATGTCATTATTATATAGTGTACACATTTCAGAAGTCGCCTGTAATACATTCATGAAAGTTTTTAAAGGATCAGAGGTCATTAAGGCATTGGCCGCTAACTTCACAAAAAAGTCATTTTAATTTGGTCGTATTATAGGCTGCTAGATTTGGCCGCCAACTTCACACCGGTGAGCACGAGCCGAAATTTTGCGGTCATAGCTCTCCAATCGAAACCGACTCTGTATAATATTTACCGTAATCGTGGCCGTGCTGTTCCGGCAGACGTGTTTTATTGGTTTCTTCGTATTATTATTTTACGACTGGTCACGGATTAAACCGACTTCGTCTAAAAAACTGACACTAGTAGGTACGATATTGTAGAAACCTTGATAAATATTCTTAATACATCATTATCATCCCTAGATTTCTTTATGCCGCGGCTCTTCTATCTTCGCACGCCTCTTTTCTTGCTTTGCCATCAGCGTCGCTTATTCGATGTACACAGGTCCGACCCCCGATTTTTTTCATTCCTACTTTAATTTATGTCTACTATCCATAGTAACAATAGGTACATGAAAGTCTTCAGTTTTAAAAGGTTTTGAATTATGCGGCGTAGGATCTTAACCTAGAAATATTATGATGGAGTCCATAATTATATTCATATCATTGCAAATTTAATTAATTATAATCGAAAAAAAGATCTGTCATATAACTAAAATTTGATCTTTCTTTGTCCCTTCACGAAAATAATCTCAGCTCTGAAAACATTTGCGTCGCTCTGTAGGCTTAACTTCTGGAACTGGATTGTGGGTGAGCTATCTTCCTTTGTTCTTTTTTGCTCTCTTTATATACATACATACATAGATATACTATCGAAGGAGGATTTTTATAAATGTGTATATATGAGTATATATATTAAGATTTGAAAGATTTCGATCAAATATGCTATACGGAGGGTTTAGAGGGGGAAAAATCGATCTAGCTAGGTCCTTATGTTTGGAAAACGCGGTTTTCCGAGTTCTTAATTTTGCATAGACCGAGCAAAGCTCAATCGCTCAGTTTCAGGTATAATTTCGACTCAGTATTATAAATATATCTATAGATATAGATTAAACACTTCTGTAATTGGGTTGGCCACAATCCCAACATTGGCCACGCTGGCCAACTCACAGTATCTTTTATTGCCTACTTGCTAATACATACATCTTTATGACTAACCAGAGATTTCCGGTAATCAACATTAGGCACCAAAATTTTACGCTTCCACCGCAAAGCCAGATATCTTTTACGAGCGCAATAATATTGAACATAAAATAATCAGCAGAAAATAGTAATCAAGAAATATCTACCAGTATAAGAGTAACGTTCATAAGATAAATTAGATAGAATCCCATATTATTTAATGTTTCTTAACAACTTTATTTTTTAGTAAGAACATAGACTTTCCGACTCATAAAGAACTTATTAATGATCATACTTCGCTATGAAAATAAATTGGCATCAACTATCATTTAAAAAAGTTGTGACTCATTCCATAATACTTTATTTTCGTGTTTTCCCTTCTACATTTCTAATGATTGTGTTACTTTAATAAACAAATCTAGATTCTAGAATATGTATGGTGGTACTAGATGAATGTGAAAGGCGAACTTTTCACTTATCAACTGACAAATCAACTTTTTCTTTTATGTAAGAAGTAATGATACGAACGAGACGCTCTCCTGATGGTAAGAGATAACGCCTGCCCATGACCATTGCAGCGATACACAAAACTTTGAGTAACAAAGCAAAGTCCAGGGCATCACTGCTTTGGCGCTTATTACTTTCGAGACTTTCGATGGTTAGTCTCAACAGCCCAGTAATTTCGCTAGCTGCAGTACCCTTCAAACCGGAACACAGTAATGTTTACACACTACTGCTTAGCGGCAGAATAAACTGGTACTGCGGTGGTACCTACCTAGACGACCTTCTGCTAAGGAGAACTACCACCAAGTACCACTATGGCTTAGGTAGAAGTTGGTTTAAATTAGTTTATAAATATTTGTAGAAGCATATACAATTAACGAATTGCCAAGACAAATGTTACTAATATAAATCTATGAAGTGAAGAGCCCAAAACTGACCGTAACAATCTAAACTTCAAATTAAAACAGTCGATTACTACTTCTATGTAAGTAAGGATAGGTTGCTGTTATCAGGTAGGTTCACGTCATCATTCAATGTTTGGCCCACTAACGAGCCAACCGTATCCAGCTAAGCCACTCATAATGTCAATCCATGATAGTTACGTGCTTTCCTATAGTTATACAAATCCAGCCATAAGCGAGGATGATAGGCCATAAAGCCATGCGGAGAATGGACACGACCAAGGCCCTTATTAGACCGCCTGTTTATCTTATTATGTTGCGTAACTGTCACGCTTCGGTGATTCAATTGAATATGTGCTTGTAAAACTTATTTTATTGTCTGCTGGCTTGATGCTAAGGTCTCGTGGACAGATCGAGGATTGCAAATCAATAGGTAATCGCCGCTGGGGTAGATGTGTTCTAGAGTGGAGACCGCTAATTGGCAAACGAAGCGTAGGACGCCCTGAGACTCGATGGAGTGACGATATACGTAGGACCAGACAGCCCCGTTGGCTCATTGGTAGTATATCTGAGCCTGGCCTTGAGAGCTGTAGGGCGTGGATTCGATTCCCACTCAGGGCAAACATTTTGTGAATAAACACAATCATGTTTGTTCTGTGTCTGGGTGTTCTGTATGTATTATAAGTATGTATTTACAAAAAAAAAGTATTTAAGTATTCTATCAGTTTTCTGACTTCCATCACACAAGCTCTGCTTAGTTTGGGGCCAGATGGCGCTGTGTGTATAGTCCAATAAGAAAAAAAAAAGGACCGCTGGCGGTGGATGGAAGCGAAAAGCCGAAGACCGGGCTGAGTGGCGTATCTTGGCAGAGGCCTATGTCCGGCAGTGGACTACAAAAGGATGATGATGATGAGGTAATCATTGCGACGTAAAAATATATTTGATTGCGTTATCACACGCATCCATATCTATATGCAAAATTTGGCCCTGCCATTCTTTTCTACCGACTTCATTCTACAAGGTTATAAGTTTAGGGTACTAAGACGGAAACGACTCATTGTACTCATCATTATGAACAGATTTTACTTTAACACAGAAATCGTAAAAATTCAGGTGTTTTAAAGAAGTTCGTTCAATCTTGACCAAATGTATGAAGCAGCAGTATTTTTCGCAATTTCAGAGTTGAGCCGATAGTAAAAGTTGTTCAGAATGATGTGTGCAAGGACTTCATTCTAATTATTCGTTCCTTGTCAACGTTAAAGAAATAGTTTGTAATGACTTTCTTCAAACCATACCTTCATGTTTACCTACTGTTGTCTTGTACTTCTATAAAAATCATAATATTATTATGAAGCTATTCCTACTTATGTTCCAAGATTACTACAAGATTATCTTATAATAAATGCCCGTAGTTGAGTTATACTTGTTCAAACGGTTCTAAATGCAATAAACTCATAAAGAGTACAATGACTCCGTCAAAAGTAGTAGATAATGTTCTGCTAAAATATACAAAAATAAAATTGCCTTTTTTAAATTAAATCAACGATGAAAGTGAGATTTATGTCTACTTATTACTTATATTTAACAAATGAAATATAGAGGTTATTGCAGACCGAATAAACCCATTGGGTATAAAAACAAAACTGACACCACAAATATGTTCACAGTTGTTTAGGACCGTTTTCTCTTATCTCAGTTGCTCTTAGAAATTCAATTTAGTAAATTTTAACATGAAAAAATATTATGGTTTCGATTGTTAAACCACATTAATAGTCGTATGTTATTTAATTTTAACTATAAATAAATTATTATTATAACACATACCTATATAGATGTTGTTGATGTTGATGATCATACAAAGCCGCGTTCGACGATGATTAATGGAACGTAAGCTATGATGTATCGCTATGGTACAAATGAAATCAAGCTTCAAGAATGTCATGGCTGAAACATGTCATCGAAAGCAAATGACGCGTCATCAGCCCGTAATCCCAGATGTTCCGATTTCGAACTCTTTTTATAGTTTTTACTCGAGTTCCAATTCCAGTAATTACTGCACCGTACATGAGGCAGCACGTAAAGCCGTTAATGTCCATAGAGCGTGCCTCGCGCACGGTACCACATAGTTATCTCACTTATCTTAAGGTTCTTAAGCCTCCTAAAATTCCCTCATGACTCTTAAATTTACGATGAGGAGAGATTTTAGCGGACGAGTCCTTATCTGCTTTATCAGAACGTATAACGGTGCGGTCGCGTCCGCACTTTGCGCTAAACATTAAAGCTAAAGCTGAACTGTCTAATCGGAACTGATCTATAAATTTGAGTGAAACACAACATGAGTGAGGATAAACATAAACAACCCGAGCACATGTCAAGAATTCAGCCTCATGGCGTGTGTTTCGAAACACGTGTTCAGAGATGGGATCAATAGACATTACGGTGACGTACGCCGTACAATTTTGATTGTTTATACAAGGTTAGTTGAATATATATCTGCTTATCTAGCTGGATCATTGAAGGTGTTAGTAACTAGTTCTACATTCGCATTATTTTATCTATTTTTGAGATCATTTATTAAATGCGTCGAAATATTTTAATTTCTACATATGAAGTTATGGAAATTAACTGCAGCATAATTTTATTAGGAGTGTCTTCAAAGCTTAGTGTAATCTGTAATGTAATGTCTGTTATTTCAGAATTAGTATCATTCAAATGTCGCTCGATGAGGTTGTGAATTCTACTGGATGGCTTGTCAAGGTATAAAGAGGGGTTTGTAATTAATACCGTATACGATCAAACATCAAATAAATATATTTCAAATCACAGTTAAAGTATCTCCGAAAACCAAATGAAGAAAGATATAAAACTTGTTTTCATCGACATTTCCAATATCCTTGAAATGTTTAACATGTTTATTACCAAAATTTAGTGGAGTGTAAAGAGCCGATTTCTTAAAGCCACTACCAAGAAATTAAAGTCTATTAATAGGTTTAACTCGACGTATATTTAATTACGGTCTCTCCTTTAATACGCTACTCCTGAGTGTGTACGGCACAGCATTGCTTCGTGGAACTTGATGTAATGTAAGCAGGTAGGTGTAATGAATGTAAGTAATCGTTGCAACGGCTCATCTCGTCAATTGATTGACGAGGCTCGAACTGAGTGGTTGATAGGTACCTACTCTAGGAGAAAGCTAGTTTCGCGTAATCAGTATAAGTAGTAAAAATCCTACATCAATCCTGCATTCTGCTTGTTTGTGTGCAGTGAAGTTTTTTCTTTAAGCTTAGTTTATAGATATACATAATTCTGAAGCTTCCGTGACATAGAAACTATTCGCACCTACTATTACGTGCGTGATCTAATGATACGTTGACGAGATGTCATAGGTAAGCTTTATTTTATCACCTAGCCCAACAGACGATATGTGGTTTAAGCTGACAATCTTTTTGTATATCATCCAGGCAATCTAGGCCCTAAAACACAAGTCTTAAATAAATTAGCGCCATGTAAAAAGCTTGCCAAATGCAAGCTTAGTAAGTGCTTAAAGCTTGTAAAAAGTCATCTGCCTACTGACATTAACAATTTGTTTTGAAATATAAACCAGACATATCTCCTATTATCGCATGATAATAATTTACGAAAAAATCTCGTTGGATTCAGTTGACGTTCATACTCGCCACTGATAGATTTTTCATACATTTTAGTATCGAAAACTTGGTGTCTTTTTTTCGCAAATTGCTATGTTATGCCCTTAGCTGGTTAGTTAGTGTGGTTGTTTCTTCCCATTGCCAAGTTAACTGTTGCTTTATAGTGCGAAATCATGTAGTTGTAGAAAAAGTATGTAAACCATAGTCATTAGGATGCGTACCACTACATTATGTACCTACCTACAGAGTTACAAGTGAAGGCGCCAAGCATAACTGTGTTCCAGATAGGGCAATGATTCCAGCAAAATGAATGAATATAAAGAGATTAAACATCTAGAATATCTCCGAGTAACGAGTGCATTTTCAAGTACAATGGAATTTGCTGCCCGAGTGGGTGTTCCCTGATAGGTACAATGTGGGTGCCTTCAAGTCACGAGTGAATCGTTTTCTTCTAGGCGAGCGTGCTTCACCGTAGGCCGCATCTTCGCTGTACATCAGGCGAGTTGTCTATCAAGGGCAGGCCTATATGTAATAAAAAAAATTATTAAAAATAGTTGTGTTCAAAATTCTGAGTGGCAAGGAAAAATCTGAATATCGTTGCAAGCTCTACCTAACCTAGAATTTTAAATTACAAAAACTCCAGGGCATCGCTGTGTTGGCGCTCATTACTTAGAGACATTCGGTGGTCTTATTGGCATTGTAATTTCGCTAGCTAAGTACAATAGTCATCAAACTGGAACACAGTAATGTTTATAGACTTCTTGGCGATAAAATGTCTGATATTGCTTTTAACGCGGATGCGTTGATACCACAGTAATCATCCCTGTGATGTCATCGCATCTATTCTGTAGAAATTCTCAAAGATTTAGCGCTTGAGTCAACTGTATGAAGCCCAGAAATACACTAGTAGCATTTAGCTAATAAACGCGTAACTTTTATAAAATGTTGTCTTCGGTAAGTTTAACTATTAGTATGAAACGGCAATTTTCATACTAATAGGTTTTTTAATAATTTTAATAAATATAATTTTTTTTGTAGGATAAAATATAATTTGTTAACATTTGTAGTCTATACATTTCAGCCATCTAATTGAAATATCAGATAATCCATTGCGATAAAGTTCTGGGGACCTAGACTTCACAAACTGTTTGATGGTATTTTCACGGCATTTCTGAGTATTTTTTTTTTCTGTGCAAAAAAACTATCCAAATAGCAGAAAAATATCGTAATCCATTGGGCCGAGTTCCTAGCTGCAGGTCTTGTCTTACCTTGAGGTCTTAAAACTGTTTCTTTGAGCAGTGCAAAGTCTTGTTTAGTCTGGCACTCATTGTTATAGTTTTTAATTTTACCGATTAGGTGCAAATGAGGCAACCTTGTGCGCATACTAACCATGCCGCTTATTCTTTGGTAGTTTGATACGGATCGGCTTTTAACGTCACCTTTCAATCTATCGTTATTTACTTTAGTGGTTGGTCTTTCTCGTAGTTCAATCTTAAAGTTGAAGTTTCCATTATGAAAACGGTTAAATTAAAAACACACGGTGCGTTCGTTAGCTGTACCTTTTCCAAACTAATTTACTTAAAAACATTGGATAGTCGAACAATCAAATGTAATATTATTTAAATTTAGAATGTTATAGTTTTCATATGAATAAGTGTAACTCTCTTGACACTGGCAAATGCTAAAACGCGACGCCAAAACTAAAGAAAAAAAAGTGTAACTCTAAAGGTTATATATTTTTCAAAATGGCCAGTGCGGCAATTTCATATTTAAACCTCATTACCGTTTGGTACTAAATCAGTCTAAAGTCTTTGGGTGTTTTTATAGAATACCATGTCTGTGGGTGTTACTTACCTACTCATAGGAGTTCCTGGTAATACTGGGTACAGACGGCTACGGAATGTGGTGCCGCCCTTTTCATTTCATTGTATCGAAACGTGAAAACACTACATTCGTTAGTTTGGTCTGTACTCAATTTAATCGTAAGGGTATCTACCAGCTAGTAAATGTGTTTCTCAGGTGTCGGGGGCGCAGCGCGGGCGCGAGCGGCATGCGGCGCAGGCGGCAGACGCCCATGGAGGTCGGCTAGCGGCGCGCGCGCAGCCCCCGCGCCCGCACCCCCCGCCCCGCCCCGCCGACGCCATGGACCTCGCTGACGTGCCGCGACACCGACCCCTCGCCTTCGACAAGGTCAGTCTCCCTTTAACAATACTGAACTAACATACGTTATGACACCCTGGGCGGTTCTCAAGAAAAATTAACTCAAAAAGCAGCGCCGTCTATTCGTTTGACACGTCACTATTACGAAGTGGCCAAATTAGCACGATACTTGCACCAAGAGTGTCGCCATCTAGAGCCTTCCCTTCTAGACGCACGGCTTTATGACGGCATAACCCTAAAAATCTAAGATATTCTACATTTCGTCATTTTACTTTTAAATTAAATCTTAAACGCTTAAATAAAGTTTCAGCAATAGCGCGACAAAGTAGCTTAAGTAGGCAAACAAATCAAAAAGTATTAATAATAGAGAATAAAAACTTACAATGAATTCCTCCCAGAAATTCCTTTATTTTATACCTATCTATATAAAATAAAGGAATTTCTGCAGGGTGACTAGTGGTACCTACCTCATTTTGAATCTGGATGTAAATTTTAAGAAATCATTAACGTTGCCTTCTTCTATATAGCTTAAAGTTTATATTATAGTAACTAGCTTCTATATAATACATTTTTATAGAAGAACTGTGTGTGTATTCTATAAAAATGTTAAATATAATTCTAATTCTATAGAATATCATTGAGTGTCACTCATAAAATATGTAAAATATCTATTGTTACGAACGTTATGATACTTTTATCCCGCCTACGAGATAAGTAGGTATCTATTTTTGTAGAGACAGGTGAGATTCTCCTCATATCTCGTGTCCTCGACTACGGCCTTGTTCTAACTAATCGCAGTTACCTTGCCAGGTCCTAAATATATTTATCGGCTACTCATGAAATTGGCCTAAAATATGCATTGTTATGATGCTTTTAACCCGCCTACGACAAAAAAGTATCTATTTTTGTGGAGAGGTGAGATTCTCGCCATATCTCGTGTCCTCGAATGCGACCTTGCTCTACCTACCCGCCTTTGCCTTGGTTTTGCGCTGACAGCGCCCGTGCCTATCGGTTAATCATAAAATGTAATCTGGTACGCCGCGCACCGGTCAGGCTCTGTATAAGAGTATGCGATAATGCTAATGCTGTAACTTTTATGTTACTCTGAAGAAGATATACAATATATTTACATACATATATGACACAAATGGTACCTCAGGTACTTCGCCACACATTTAGAAAATTTTCTGGAATTCGTCTATTGCATAATATGCTTCTCAACAGGAATTTTCCGCTTTTTTCATTCTAAAGGCAACTTAACATGTATTTAACAAACGCACATACATAAAAACAGGCAAACTTTCACATTTATAATATTAGTGTGATTGTTTAACTCTCCCAAAGCACTTACGAATGTCTGGAATGGATTATTTAATCGTCTAGTTGAATAACACAACGAAAGAGGCATAAACTCGCAAATCTCCACTTCTTTTCCTTCACACTTTACAAACATTTAAGCGACGTTTAATCTTGGAGTAAAAATTCCTCTCTGAATTCGAAACTCATCTAAATGCGAGTTTTCTTTCGCGAAATGGAGCTCTAGCTATGGAAGTCTCGGGTTAACAGGCTTCAGCTGCAAAGTGTAGGTAGGTACTGGGCCTTGGAACCGAGCCAACTTTGCTTTACTTCTTGGGTTAATGGCATTCGCGGAGTTTTCGAGCCAAATTAAATCTTGAACGTGCTATGTGGAAAATATTTATCTCCTTTTATATAGGTTTCTTATTGAATTACATTTCTGTATAGATGTATAGACTGCCCTGTTAGTTCATTTGGTAGTATCTCTGCTTCAAGAGCTGTGTGTGTTGGATTCTCACTCAGGACAAACATCAAACATTTATGACGAATATAGATATTTGTTCTGTGTCTTGAGTGTTCTAAATGTAACTTATAAGTATGTATTTAAAAGTGTAGGTACTTATAAGAAAATTGTATCAGTTATCAAGTTCACATAATATAAGCTTCGCATAGTTTGGGGCTAGATGGCGCTGAGCAAAATGTTCAACGGCCTCTCGGTGAGTAAGTAATTCTGGCACTAAAACTCTAAAGCATTTTCTATGCGTTTCATATAATGTTATGAAATCTCTTACAAATTCAAAATTATGTCATATTAGAGAAAAGAGCGAAATAACTATGTTTTATCACGAGCTTCACTTGCTTATTGGGTTTAGACAAGTATTTAAAACGTACCTAAAAGAGTTTTAAAATTCACGAAAAAAGTGATTTTGGTTCAAAACAAACATTCTTTATGTTGTCTAATGAATCGTAGGGTGTCGGCTAAGACGTGAGGCTGTGATCTCCCCTACTCCCCTCCACTGGGCGAAGGGCGATCGATCGCCCGTGACGTCACCGCCTAAGCCCCGAGGACGCTCCCGAATCACAGCGCACCCTCACTGAATATTCTCCTTGGATATACTTAACTGAACACACTACCGACACTGTAGAAAAATCTATGGTTAAACGCCCTTTATAGCAAACTAACTCGAGTTCGTCGTGTCTTATAAACCAAAACTTATCAAAGCCCGCTTGATAAAAATGTAATAAAAACGTATTACATTACATTTTTTGGTAGGTACGTACGTATCTAATTGTTGAGTAACATTATTTCATGTTATTATTATTTGCGCGATTTCAGAGTTGTACTCACAGTAAAAGTTGTTTATTATGATGAGTACAATTCCCCTTTCCCTTCGGCTTATACCTACCCCAAACATTTAACCCTGTATATACAGAATTTATCAATATTCTTAGCCGATAGTTGTTCGACTTGATAATGGAGACGAGTAGACATATATTATACACCATGTAACATAACCGCAAACCAAACTTATATTATAAATTTGAAAGTTTGGATGGATCGACGGATGGATGGATGTTTGTTACTCTTTCACGCAAAAACTACTGAACGGATTTAGACGATATTTGGTATGGAGGTAGCTGACATCCTGGATTTACACATAGGCTACTTTTTAAAGCATGTAGCGGGTAACACCGCGCGGCGCTGATAGTTAATTATATAACCGCCAATTATACTAGACTTTGTTGACTTTGTAGACCGTTGTTGTCCTATATTTAGATTGAAATTAAAAAATATGTATTTATCTTTAAATGTTATCTTGTTATTGGCAATGATTTCAAGGAGTGTTCTAGAATTGTGTGTGATATATAAACACCCATAACCCATAACATAACAGCTACCAGATCTTATTACCTAAGCTAAGTTGCGATTGTGATTACTCGCCGTCATCCTAAAGTCCCCGCGCTAACTTACTCGCACCATGCGCATGAGCGAAGTAAACGGAACGCGGTCACCATAACTACCGTACTTATGCAATTCCAATTCCGGGATTACTTTCCAACTTGAAGGCCACCTTGTATTCATCCTATTGGGCCTTCACGGATGTTGCTCAAATGTCCTTGCAAAGTCCCTTATGTTCCATTGCGAAATAACCTTGTTAAAATTTGTTAAACTCAATTACATAAACCATTGCTTATATACGAGTATGGTTTCCGGAATTGGTTTTGTTTATAGAGCGAAAGTATCGCATAGGAACATTATATTCAAGTAAGTGTGTAATATATTTCTTTACGCCTAATGATTCACAAAACAAATCACAATAGATAGATAGATAACTCCTTATTGTTCACACTGAAATTACATAGTATAGATAAAACATAGAGACATTGAAATGAAGTACAATATTTGGCGGACACATCGCTTAGAGCGATCTCTTCCAAGCAATCCAGCAACTAAGTTGGATGATGAATCATTAATGTAGTTTATATTAAAACATGCTTACATAGAAGTGGCATTCTGTATCTAGAAGGATTATAGCAAAGAATTCGCTGTAAGAAACGTATTTTGTAGTTTTTAAACTTAACCAACGTTTAACAAAATGGACACGCTACGGATTTATTAAACTCCGACATCGATGCATTCTTTGTCTCTGGAGTCGCCCCGTATTGGGTCGAGGGCCCTTGGCGCCCTCGACAACTGCTCAAGTCGAGATCACGCTGACCTCAACGGCCGGTGACGTCAATCTTCATCACCAAGAAAAAATAAAATTAGACGTAAAGAAATCTGGAACTTGAAATGCAATGTAAAATACAGATTTCTCTTCAGAAATTGTAGTCCTTTATATCGTTGACAAGCAGATATCGTCGACAAGCAGAGTGCTAATTTCATGTGATGTTAGATTTCAAACTCATCTGGTCTGAAATGGAAAATGTGAGGTCCGGTCAAAACACCATCATTTATTAAAACAAAATTAGGTACAATATCGAGTTTTGTCAGGAACGCCAAGAAATACTACGATCTAGTAAAGTAATTGTGATTTTACTAGAAGCTGCAACCAAATTTTTAAAATAATACAAAAACATACTTTTTTTTTAATCGAGTGTTTATGTTTAAAAATGCTTGTCTCAGAGACAAATGATATAATGTAGAAATCATGATTTTCGTGTTATTTAAAAAAAGTTCGTAGCAGCTCCTAGTAAAGTCACAACTACTTTACTAAAACAAGGACTGGGCTTGAGCGCGACCGGCTTAATGTGACTTTGACTGTGACTGAGAACTAACATATTAGATTTTATGACACTTAAAAATATGGACACTGATACGTGACACTAATAGATTGCAAAAAGTGCGATGCCAAAAATAAAGAAAAGAAGATTTGTGAATTATCTAGAAGGCTGGAGACACGCTCGAATCTTTCTGTCGAAATGACCTATAAGGTCTTAAATAAGAAGAAATCGAATCTTTCTATATTTAATTTGGGCGCACAAATCTCCACTCTGTATCAAAGCGTCTATCCGTCTGTTTAGTATCGTTAGTTTCGACGGCCAAAGGATGGATTTAGGCGCGTATTCACTAAAATATTCAGTATTCTACTGTTCGAACTTAAGACACGTCACGTGTATTTATCGTACGGTACTGCGAAATCAGGGATTTTCGAATTATACTCGTATGATACATTAAATGTATAAAAAATATTTTTTAGTCTTTCTTCATCATTTCCAGCCGGAGTTCGCCTACAGCTAAGCAAAAATCTTTGTTCTTATATGCCACTCTTTCTAATCCAATGTTTTGGGATACACAATAGGTTTTTTTATTTAACCTTAATAAAATAAAATAAATAAATATCGGAGGACAGGAGGACATTTCATAAAACGCCATCTAGCTCCAAACTAAGCAAAGCTTGTCTATGCGAACTATCAGCTATCTGATTGAATACCTATATTTCTTATAGTAAATACATGCAGAATACCCTAACATAGAATAAACATTTATTTTGTCACGCAACTGTTAGTTCTAAGTGGGAATCGAACCCACGCCCAAATGCGTGCGCGCGCTTCGTGTTCTTAAAGCAGATACGCTATGAAATGAGCTAACATGGCAGTCAATATAACGTTATACCAATGATTATCCATGAGCAGAATTTCTGCCCATGGATAGTAAAATTTATGTTCCATTTGGTTTTGTCCTTGAGTGTTCCATTCTGCCGGTTTTTTTTGCTCTAACACTGTCTGTTTTATTTACAGATGGAAAGTTTGATAAAAGAAATGCAAGATCCAGAAAATGGTGTACCTGTTAGAAGTCAAAAACTTTTTCTCAGTGTTATCCCTTCTGCTTTTACTGGTAAGTAAATTTACTGATCTTTATCTACTATAAACTACAATAGTCAATAAGAACAATACTTGACCAGTAACTATCTGACAAAAAATAAGGCTTTAAAAAAAAAAAAAAAAAATTTTATCATCACTAAGAGTAAAGAATAACGTTGAATAAAAAAATCTGGACCTCTATTCATTACTCATTGTTTTTAATGGTTGACAGGCTAGGTGTTTGACCACAGCTCACCTGATATTAAGTGACGGTGTGGTCGAAGGTTGTAAGCATGCCTAGCATGGAATGGAACTGGCTTTCAAGTGATGCTTCTTCAACACACAATTAGGTGATTGGCGTCAGATTTTCAACTTTAACTCAAATTAGTATTCGCCGAGTACTAGAAATGGTACGGTTTTCTTACGATGTTTTTCAGCACCTCGAGCTTCTCGCTGGAATCCCGTTCTAATAAATAAATAAACATCGTAGGACATTACACAAATACTACTAACTACCCATGAGCCAACAGGGCTGTTAAAAAGTAAAGTATTGTTGGCAAAATACCAGTTCTTAGAAACTTGTGGTAGCTAGCCGTAGTCCGCCGTGCTGCCCGTCTTAGACATAATGTCTGATTGAAAAATCAATACCAGAACCACATGGTGAACGCCCGTATGTACAGTCAGAGGCAACAATCTAAATCACTTAAACGACTTAAAAACTGTAGGTATTTAATTAAAAAGGCATGAGCTGAAATACGGAAAACATCATTGATGAAACATGAAACATTTTACACGTATGAGATGCTTTTAATAATACCCAAATACTTTCATGGTTTTAGGGTTCACGTAGGTATATATAATAAAAAAAAATCACTTGTTTTATGTAACTTTTCGTTCGCCTTCAACAAGGCCATTCCGATCTCTGTATCTACGCAACTCCTTGAGCGATTTGGCACATATAAACGACTTAAAAAGCGCATACATACCTAATTCAAGTGTTGTGATATTGTTAGAATTTCTTAAGTATATTGTCCCGATTGAAATGAATGTGCCCAGACTACATATTTCTTTCAATTACGAGCTTTTTTGTTGAACTTATGCGACATGAAGAAATGTTATAAATGTTATATTACTGGGCTGTTGAGACTAACCATCGAGTCTAAAAGTAATGAGTGTCAAAACAGCGATGCACCGGACTTTGTTTTTCTACTCAAAGTTATGTGTATTGCTCCAATGGTCATGAACATGTGTTATATGTGTTTGACAGCACTTTTGGTTCATTGGTAGTATGTCTGCTCCAAGAGCTGAAGGGCGTGGGTTCGGTTCCCACCCAGGACAAGCATTTTGTAATATAAACAAATGTTTGTTCTGTGTCTGGGTGTACTGTATCTGTTATAAATATGTATTTACAAAAGTCCTCCATAGCACAAGCTTTGTTTAGTTTGGGGTCAGATGGCGCTGTGTGTTATGTCCTACGATATTTATTATTATTTGCATCTCTTAAAAGCAGGAGAGCGCATCGTTCCAAAAAAAAAACAAACGTGCGTATTCCCGCATAAGTAAAACAAAAATGTGTCAAAATCACGTCAGTTCATTACAAGTAATATTACAAGCCTCTTTATACTCAGGTTAGTACTTATGATAGCATTCAGGAATTTTATCAACGACTGTACCTTTAATATGAAGCGACCCGGCGCGGCCGTTCACCGCTCGAGGAAACCCATACATTTCCCAGCGTCTAATATGTTCGGCTATTTACATACCTTTCCCGCGCACACGTTGCTTTGCACAATTTATGAGATTGTACCGGGTACCACTCTTTTTAAAACGTTTTCGGCAATTTATGAAAATGTTCGTTTAGTTTCAGACTGACGGTTGATATAATAAAGCAAATTTTGGAAAGTTAATGACTAGTTTAGATAGATAAAACTCTTTATTGTGCACACTATAAACAGAAAAAAAAATACAGAAAAGAAAAGAACCTTATGAACTAGTGCCACAAGTGGCGGCCTTATCGCTAACAGCGATCTCTAGTTTAGCTTTAGTTACGTACAAAGCAGGCAATTTGATAGTTTCCTATAAAAAATATAGTTTCATTAACATTGGTATATTTAAAAACTACACACAACAGTAGGTAGATACAGTTTTTTTTATAGATGACAGGCTAGGTGTTTTACCATAGCTCACCTTATGTTAACTGACGGTGTGGTCGAAGATGATAAAGCACACTTTGTCTGGAATAGAACTGGCTTTCAATTGAGGCAGCCGGAGCACACCGTTAGGTACTTGGCGGCAGATTTTCAACTTGAAGGTGGTAGCTAGCCAGCCGAGTACTAGAAAGTACACTACCACTATATAGATAGTCTATGAAATAATTTACTAGAAAATACAAAGATGTCATAGTTACAGTAATTTGTCAAAGAAAGACAATTTTCGAAGGTCAGTTTGATGGTATGCGAGTGCATACTTTGGTCCGGCAGATAGGTCGTTAGTTTTTTGAATATATTATGTATTTTAATACTAGTGATATATTTAAATTATGTTGAGAATCATTGCTATAGGATAAAGGTAATTTATCAGTATTTGATGTGGTATATCATTAACGAAATCAACATTAAAATTGTACGCGCTGGGAAGCAAGAGCTGGTTAGCACTTTTTACACGATTACAAATATCAATTCCAATTGCCATTGCCACTTACTTATTGTGAGATATTTGCATTCAATTTTCCCGGTCCCTTTTTGTCTTTATCACCTTGAATTTTCTAGAGGGTTGCTTATAAATAATGCATCGGCTTTCAACCGGCACTTTCTGCTCTGAATTCCAGGTTACGATCTTGTCGAATGGCTAATGGAACGGTTCAACCTAGACGAGACTAGCAACGGTGAGTGTAAGTTGAATGCTTTCAACTGTGTGTTGTGATACCATGTTCCAACTGATATGTCACTGCTGAAGCTTTAGCATAGATTTATGCGGAATTAGTTGCGTATTATGTAAACGATAGAAAAAGTATGTAAATTGAAATAGCGCGCTCAGCAGTCGTAAATGGAAATGTTGTTTTATAAAGTTTTCTTTACACTATAATACGCAATCCTCGCATATTTCTAAACTAGAGTCACTGATATGTTTTAACTGCTACATTTAAAATATACAAACGACAATGCGAGCCCACTAATCGATTAAGTGTCTTACTTAAAACGCTGCTTAAATAGCCAAACGCTATTTAGGTTCTACACAGTACAGAAATGAAATGTGCAACATTACCAATTAAGTAGTTTTGTTTATGCCTTAATTATACGAGTGTTTTTCGGGTACATGTTTGATGCGTCTGCTTTAACAGCTATGATTGATTTTTGGCAGATGTTTTAATAAAACATTTGAATATCTGTTAACTAGATATAAGCCGTGTTGTTCATTTGCGTTTGTTGTGTGATCTATGACATCGTCGACACAAAAATCCTGTCCCTGCTGTCAAATGCTGCGGAAAAAGTCTTCTCCCGCACGGAGACGTGACAAAGCTAAAATATGTATAATTATATTTATTTTTGCGGAAGGAAAGACTTATCTCGGCTAGTGTGCTTGTGATTTGATGAAGTGCTATTACAGTGAAATAGAACGAAGCAGAAAGAACGAATGAAGGCTGATAGATGAAGCGTTATTTAAGAACTTATGTTGCAATGAAATTGCTTGGTTTCAAGAGTTTCAATAGAAATATTTCGGTGTTAAGCGCAGTGCATAATTGCACAGAGTTTCGACCTGTTAAAACCCAAAAGTCAAATTGACAGTGGGCCTTAAATCTCTCATTTACATGAGATCATCGTGTTTTTAATTTTGAATAAAAAAAGTTTAAAACAAGCTCGCTACATACCTTATCGCGTTTAAATTTATCATTAGTATATTAACAATCCAACGTATAGGGATTTAGGCCCCTGAACTGTTATAGGCAAGCGCGACACCATAAGACGTGAAACTGTTTTTTTTACGTTTGACAGGACAAGATGTTTAACCACCGCTAATGAAGTGAGGATGTTAAGTGACGGTGTGTTCGAAGATGTTAAGCACACATACCTGCTTGGGATGAACTGGTTCTAAAGTGAAGCTGACGGAACACACCGTTAGGCGCTTGGCAGAAGATTTTTTGTCTGAGGGTGGAAGCTAGCCAGCCGAGAACTAGAAAGTCCCTATCACCATATTTTGAAAACACTCAAATATTTCTGTACGTTATTGTCCCTATTTCATAACATCCATGAAATGTTATGAGATGAATACTGAAACGTTAACGGATTGATAGCCATATAAGAAAATAAGGCATCTAACGCCCACCTCCTCGTTGTGTAGACGATATTGTAAAAATTGTAGGTCGGACTTACCAATCGAACCGATTGGAGCAGAATCGGAAAAATACGCGTGAGAAGAAAGACCTATCTTTCTAGACTCATCATTCGGGATTGAATTGATGAATGATTAAACTTACTATTAAATTTTTTAGTATATTTATAAAATTATCTTATTTTCTAGTACATTTATTATTATCTGTATGTAACGCACTGTATTTTTTTTTTTCAGTTGAAGCAATAAATTTAGGCAATCAACTCTGCCAATACGGTTACTTCTTTCCTGTCAACGATTTAAAAAACCTTGTGTTAAAAGATGATTCTTCTCTCTATAGATTTCAAGTGAGTATAAGTAATTAGTTTTACTATCCGCTATCTAGTTACTAATATTATAAATGTCAAAGTTTTTAATAAATGTTGCGCGTATATAAAATTGCAAACAGAAAGTTTCCATTTTTTTTTTGTTTTAATTTTTGCATAATGTACGAGTACGTTAACTTTCCGAAGAGATATGCCCGATAGATTCAATCTAGCTGTCACAAGTAAGAAGTTTTCTCCAAGGCAAACTTTTTTGAAAATTGGAGAACAGATAGGTTTTTTCCGCGTTGCCGCCAAAACACCCATCAGTTTTATTCAGATATATTACCTCCTTAGAGTCCATATTATTGGCCGTGGCAGGCGCCGCGAGTGTGCGGCGCGGGCGGGTCGGCGGCGCCCACTCTCGGCCCAGACAATGTCGAGTACGCCATCTACCTCGTGAAGCGCACACTGCGCAACAAACAGCGGCACGGCCTCGAGGACTATGAGCAGGAGGCGCTGGCTAATCTTAAGAAAAACCTCGCGGCCAAGTGGGATTTTATTACCATGCAGGCCGAGGAACAAGTAAGTCAGAACACTCTATGAACAAGCGAATATAGGCTCTATGAATAGAAAAGAGAGAGGGGGGGATATATTTTATGCTTTCTCCCTTATTGTTCAGATACACACAATTAAAAAGCGTTACTATAATTGACGGTGTGTAACTACTTCATTTCTACTCCTCTTAATGGTTGAAAAATGCGCCACCAATCAATCGTCTAAGCTGCGCGACGGATGTTTTAAACAAAAACTGAAAATTTTCGTCCAATATTTGTATATATTGGTGCTGTTTAGGTGCGTCTAGCGAAGGAGCGCAAGAAAGGCGATAAGATTGTGAGTGACAGCCAGGAGCGCGCGTACTGGCGCGTAGCGCGGCCGCCGCCCGGCGCCGGCGTGCCCTCCGCCCTCGAGCCTTGCCCCGTGCCCGTGCGCGCGCGACATCCGCGCAACAACAAGAAACGCACACTGCAACAGCTCAACAAGGAGGTTAGTACAGCACCGACTATTAATGCAACCACAGACCAAAATCGATGATCAATACTTGGACTAAATTTGATAGTCGCCTTAATGCGTCAAATTAGATAGTACAGTCGCAGCTCGAAGGACCAAATTTGATAATGTATTCATGTTTTGAAAGATCACATTTGATTGTGGCTCAAAAAACTTTCAATTGTGTTATCGTGTCATTAAAAGCAACACGCGGTACTAAATAAATATATACTTCGTCCCTTAACTAAGAACCGTAATCAAAATATACGTAGACAAAGTGCTCCCGTAAAAAGATTTCACAATCCAAAATCGGTAATTACCCAAGGTTAATTTATCACCGAAGTACTCGTAATAAAATGCAAAACTCACTGGTCGAGATATATAGCTAGATTTTCCAGTTACATTGATTGCCTAGCTTAACTAGTTTGTAAATCACCCCTGTAAATTGAGATTTCTAACAGTCGTACTAACCCTACACTTGTAAATACTTCTCTACTAGACCCGTAACGTTTTCCTAATAGTCTGCGCTGACGACAAAACTTTAACTCATCGAGCGTCATTATTAAATCTGGCTAGATTAGAAATAGGCAGATGGCTCACCAACGACAGATGCTGTCTTCTACTGAAATAAAAAGGAAGTAATCGTGCCGTACCGAAGCGAGTAATATTTTATAGCGATGATAGCTCAGTGGTTGGCGCGGTCCGTTCACACGCCAAAAGGCGTGGTTTCTAACTCCAATAATGAGCTTAAGCTGCCGGGGATGGAAAACATTGTGAGGAAACCATAACATGGTGGTAAGGTACTCTCTAGTATTCGGCTGGCTAGCTACAACCCTATAGTTCAACATATGTCGCCAAGCACCTAACAGTGTGTTCCGGCAGCCTCACTTGAAAGCCAGTTCACGAATTGAAGGCTAGGTATGTTTATCGTCGACCACGCTGTCACTTAACATCAGGTGAGCTGTAGTCAAACACCTAGCCTGTCATTAATAAAAATAAAATAAAATTAAAAGTGACGCATACAGTTCAAACAGCTAGTTGAAAGTCGGACTGCTTTTCAGAGAAAAACCAGTCTTCGGACTGATGTTTGTCGTTCGCGCAGGCTCTAATTCTGTCTACTTTCACATTCTTCTAGATTGAACATCTAAAAGCGAGCCTGGACCGTACGCGAGTGAAGACTTCAATTGCCCTCGAGGCTCTTTTGGCCTACTCGGAGACTTTCGCTCCCTACGATCCTTGGCTCACCCCGCCGCAGCCCTCCAACCCTTGGGTCAGCGACGACACCCTATTCTGGCAAATTAACAACCCTCTGTGAGTGCAGAACCTACCTAATAGCTGCCTGTTAGATCTGCCTAGCGCCTTCAAAACTTCTTGTACGCCTTTTTATCCACGATAGAATAAAATAATAGTATCACGAAAAACCAAAAAAACTTGGTCTAAAGTGAAAAAAATTACACACTATATCATTACATAAAAATTATATTTACATTTTTTATCTGTGCTAATTTCAGGAAAATTTTCAAAATATATTTAATTTTTTCATTGAAGACTTTATTAAAAACAAAAGACAATCATTTGTACCGCTAAGGAGCAACCTAAAAAATAGAAGAAAAAAAACCTAATTAAAAAGTTCGTGGAGGCCAGCGTAAAAGCTGAACTTCTCTATATCGTTACTTTTGAAGTATTTTACAAATACAAAATACAAATATTATATCGATAACACCAAATTTACAGATAAAGTTGCAATTGCTAAAGCTAAGAAGCCAGCTAGTTAGCTATAAAGCGTTATAAGTAGCACGAATACTTGACAGGAAATTATACATTTTGCTCTATCGTGAATAAAAAGGACTTTGTTCCATATCTACTTTGAAATTAGCTGTGCACTCTTTCTTATAGCTTGCTTTTCTTTTTTCTCTTTAAAAAAAATATCTTATTAAACTATTGTTCCGAAATACACATCAAGATAACCTTCCCTAAAAATTGTTGAAATGGGTACTGTGACATTTAAATTGTTTGTCCTTTATAATACAAATTACATCATGATAATTTAACATATAGACAAAATATACTAGCAGAACTAATTAGATTTAGACTTTTAGACTTTTTCGTCGTTCGAATTTTAAATGGCCGAATTGTTTTAGGGGAATATCGCAATTTTATAAAAAGTTTACCTTTGCATTGCAATATCAAAGTCTAAGTAATAATCTAATCAACATTGCTGATTAATTTATATACGCGAATTTCATATTTACATAATCATTTAATTGATACCATATAATAAATCTCTACACAGTATAAGACAAAGTTCCGTCAATAGACAATGTCTTTAAGAGGAAGGTTTATGTGTACTTATACCTAATACATGCATACTATACAGAAGGAAATCCGAGAATATCGAAGATTTGTAAAACATGTTTTTGTACGGTTGCATTGCAAATGCTGGCTAAGCCTTACGAGATAGATCAAAATAATGTAGTACGTTAGTATCTACATTGCTCGCTTGCAAAGCCGGGGCGGGTCGCCAGTCAGGCCAGATACCATAACTTCACCCAGAAATAATACTTTAAATGTATAAGTTGTCTTTGACAGCGCTATTCTAATGTTATCCAATTCTCGCATTACAATTTTCTATTATTCTACATTATCCCAATGATAAGTTAAAGAAAACTTTTGCCTTAGCTTTTCAATCCTAAAGACTTATCTCAGTGCGTTCATATGGATTTGTTTTCAGTCTTCTACGAATGCGTTTCAATTTCACAGTACCCATCATTATAAAGATATCACTTCCGAGAAATAACAATAAGATCACAAATTTTACATTTTTATAATTTGCTAATAAATTGCTTCCAGGGTGGAGGTTCCCAGCGAAAAGCGCGTGCAACGCTGGGCTCTCTCCATCGAAGAGCTGGTCTCCGACCCCACGGGGCTGCAGGAGTTCACCAGCTTCCTCCGCAAGGAGTACTCTCATGAGAACATACGGTTCTGGACTGCCGTCATGGATTTGAGAAGAAGCAGTACCAAGCAGATACCTAAGAAACTCGAGGCGATTTACGAGTAAGTAAATTTGGATTTTAAAAGAATATGACAGCACCGGTTTCGTGGTCGTCTTTGGTCTGTACAGTAACTAATCAAAACAGATTTTATACCAATCAATGATAGCCAATCTAAAATTCCACCAACTTTATCCTTGTCCTCTTTCATTATGAATAATATTATAATACCGCAACAGACGTATACATCAAATTAGGTTTTAGAAGTTCTTTTTTTCCAATTGTGAGTCCATATTAGTCAAACTATAAAATTAAATAACAATGATGTAATGAAACTTATGAAACTTGAAAAGACATGTGAAATCTATCAACCCGCACTTGCCAAGGGGTTTGAACTATGAATTACCCTTCTCAAAATAAGAAGAGATTCATGCCCAGCAGTGGAAAAACGCATAAAGCGAAAATATTTAAAAAGGTAAATCGACGTATTCCAGAGAGTTCCTTGCACCGGGCGCGCCGTGCGAGATAAACATCGACGGCGCGACGGCGGAGAAGGTCGCCGAAGGTTTACGTAGCGGGTCACGGTACGCGCTCGACCACGCCGCCGACCACGTCTACGGACTTCTGCTGAAGAAGGACTGCTACCCGCGCTTCATCCGCTCGGATCACTTCCAGAGACTGCTCACTGAAGGAAAGAATGTGCATCAGAAGAAAGCTAAGTAAGTGTCGACACAGCTTACACTGGGACTGTAATATCCCACCCGACATCACAAACAATACCTTTTTTGGTACATGAGAACTTTTAGTCTAATATTGAAAAATTGTTTTTATTAAACCGAAGACGTTTGATTCTACGATGTTCTGTGTCATGGCAAGGACACTGTTATGAAGTAGCTGTTTGTTTTCCATGTAAAAAAGTATGCGTGGTAGACACGTCGCGATTTCATAAATGAAAACCCTGCGCCTAGGTAGTCAGCAACACCCGTGTGGGCTTGCTTTACATCACACAATTACTTTAGCAAAAAAACTAAAATTTACTCAAAAAGAAGTGCCGCGCCATCTATAGGTTTTACTACAAAGTGGCCAACGTGCCTAATGCTAAAATATTACGACATATCCCTGACATGTTTAAAAAAAAGTTTTTAAAGGTAGTTTAAGATCGATTTTCCCAGAATTCCAAAATCCTCAAAATCTTTCAAATTCCCAAATTCTTTCCAGATTCTTTAACTTCGGCGGTCAAGTGAAGAAGAAGCCGGGTGCGAGTGGGACGTGCACCGCTAGCGGCAGCGGTGGAGCGGCGTTGGCACGGCGGCGCGGCTCTGACCGCTCGTTGTCCGGGTCGGCGCACGAGCTGGCACAGTGCGTCGCCACACGCGCGTCCGAACCGCCCGCGCACTCGCACTCGCAGTCCAACCTCGCGGAGTTGGCTGACGATGCGCTGCCGTGGGAAGGCGGCGCCGCGCCGCCCGCGCGCGCTCTCCGCCGCCGCCACGACTCCACCGCTGACTCCGGCTCCTCTTCTTCGGACGTGTCGTGTGCCGTCACACTCGCCAGTACTGGAGAACGCGCGCGCCGCTTACCACAACAGAGCACATTAGACGGCGGGCTACGCGGTGCGCCGCCACCTCTACGACGTCTTTCAGCCGTCGAACCGCGCCATCTTGCGCCACTCGCCTCCCCTCCCCACTCCCCCCGCGTGCCCGCCCCGATACTACCTGTAGCGGCTCCACACCGTCCGACGCCAACCATCAGCGTCAGCTCTGCGCCTGAAGAAGATTCCACACAGGATTCGGAAGAAGCCCGCTCAGTGACGCATTCAGACGAGCCGTCGTCTGTGTTCGCGTCGAGCGCGGCCACGCCCACTGAGCCACGCGACGAACCCGACTCGCAGACGCTGCGCGCCGACGACGAACTCGACTTGCCGACGATAGAGGAGACCGCGCCGCCGGATTCTCCGCACCTCAAAGATGTGCCGCCGAGTACGTCCGTAGAGGAAGTGCCGGAGTCGAGCGTGGCCAGTGCGCCGGTGGCGCCGCTCGCGGTCGGCGAGGACATCGCGGAGGAGGACAACGCAGACAAAGTGCCTTGTGCGTGCGCGCCGCTGCCCGCGCCCGACGCACACATTGCTCATGGGGGAGAAGCGCGGGGCCCCGCCGGCTGCGACGAGTCGAAGGGCCCCGTTGGCTCCGAGGAGTCGAGCGGCCGTAGCCGGGGACCCGACGGGTCTAGCGGCGCTGACCGGGGCCCTGAGGAGTCTAGCGGCCGCAGCCGGGGCCCGGAGAGGTCGAGCAGCGGCAGCCGGGGCCCCGAAGGGTCAAGTGGTGGCGCGCGCAGCCGGGGCCCCGCACCTGCGCACAGGAACGACGTCTGTCCCTGGGAGGACGAGTAAGTACGCCACGCCGCACGCCGACCGACACGCCTGCCTCGAATAACACTCCGCCAAACTGCGCACGATAAAAACTCGAGAACAGAGGCTTTAGCATAATATACTTGCGAGAATCACGGAAAACTAGAAATAGGAACGGGGGTTCCAGTTTTTCTATATTTTTGTATCGTCTTTCGTTTGACATCCCTGGTGCCCCCTGGGAGCAAATAAGGAAACTGCTTATTTTCACACCTTTTCCTTGATTCTCGCATCTTCCTATGTAACAGCTGCTGACCAAGTTCACTACATTGTAATAAAGTGGTTGGTCACTTGCCGCCATACAATCACCGCCGATATATATGTTCATAATACATATAGATAGATGTACGCTAGGAATCTCTAAATAATCCTTTAGTAAATAACAATTGCATCGTTCACAGTTTGGTAAAGTGTTAATAGACCATGTACCTTAAGTAGATTAGACTATCTATGACATTAAATTATTATTGTTTAATCAAATAAACGCATGCCACACCTTAACGATAATACTAAGGACATATCTACATTCTACATAATTATTATTATTGTAGTTTTATTGTATGTGATACATTTTAGAAAAAAAAAATATTAGATGTAGAAAACTAGTGTATTTTTCTGTTATTTTTTCTCAATACGTAGATATACTTTTATGTTATTTATGCGTAACATTAAAATCACTCCTGCACCGTATTTTACTTAGAATTTAGGTAGTTTTATTATTTAATTACCTCAATAAATTGATTTAATTTTTAATTTGTTTTATATCTTCTATGGTTTATACATTTGTTTGTTACCTATATGTGTAGTTAGTATATAAATATACAGTTGGGACACTTGGGATATAGTAATCCGAAAGGAGGATATTTTACAAATGATTATGAATAAATTTTGTTATGGGCGCAACACTGAAATATTAAAAAAATCAACGGTTCCATAAAAATAATCTTACCGGATTAAATGTACGAGTATGAAACAGCTGATTTAATTTTTACAATTTTAGAGTTCTGCCCGTAGTTCGTAATTGTGAGTATATTGTCTCCCTGTTGGCGTAGTATACCTTAAACGTATAACCCTGTATAGAATAAGGTAGATGACAGATAAATGCTTTATTGAAAAAAATACTTAATAAATATATATAAATATGATATAAACACTAAAAAGATATGTAGATCGCCTGCTTTGAGGTTTGTGCTTAAAAAATTTTTGCTCAGGTGAAGAAAAGATGCTTTATCTCTATCCCACAAAGTGAGTGACTGGCGTGTACCTACATCAGAGCGTATCAATTGAGTTTCTGAGTGTACCAATTATTCCTTAAACAAGTAACATAGACAATGGGCATTCAATAAATAATGTCACGCAGTAGCGTGCAAAAAACTTCATAAGAGATCAATACATTTCACGACAAATTAAACACAATTGGCCAAGTAACAAAATCCACTTTAAACTTACACATTGCCGACCAATTTTCGCCTTGAAGAAATGCTTTCATATTATATCTGTGTTTATTTAAAAACACCGGGTGTTCGGGTATAGACGATAAACTATTCGAAGCTTTGAAACCAATCAATGCGCCGCGACTTACTCGTAGGTCACCGACCTGTCCCAGCTTTCATCAATTGATTATAAATTTGTGCCAGACGTGCTAGCACAATGTTTGCTATATGTGTGTAAAGTACAAAAACGACAGAAAATTAGTAAAATTCTTTTTTTTAGTTTTTATATTACATATTTTTAGGAACATTTTTGTACTTCTTCCGTAGACTTGTGGGTGGATTGGTAGGGTAAAATATTGTTATTAAATGTTTGTTGAAAGAGTTAAGTATTGTTGTGTTAGTCCATTAATCTAATACTCAGAGTATTTGCAGTGGGGAAATAAGTTGAAAAGCGCTTTGGCTAATTGGTATCTCGTTTTGGGAATATTTAGGCACATAGTGCAAACAAAATTACTTCCGAAGCAGACGTCAATGTTACTGACAATTGAAAAATCCTTAGAAAATAGCATCACAATTGTTTTATCGTATAATCCTGCTTGGTAGCAGTACCTACATAGATTGCAACGGTAATATCTAGTAAATTGCACTGATAAATTGATAACATCAACTACTTACTCGTGCCTCCTTAGAGAATTCTAATGAAACAAGGTACAGAGTTGACTCAAAAACTATCTAGACAAAATTTGTTTGTATTCGCAGGGGAACTTCGGAAATATAAGCGATTACAGTTTTTGGTGGTCATAAAGAAGGGATTCTGTCCTTTTCCCGCAAAACAAATGCTGGTGAAAGATTTAAATGGCGCGCGGAGACTTGAAGCTATTACTACTTACACTGCGTTATCAGTCTATCAAAAAGTAACTTCCAGATAAACAGACTTGAATTTTAGTTTTCTCCTATTAATCAATAATAAATAAATAACCATCTTGTATAGAATTATCCTAACTGTATGGAGTATAAACGCAAAAATTAAGACTTTACTTAATAAATAGTAGCAAATGATTCTAGCTCGTCCGTTACGTGATTTAAACTTTTCAAATGTAAAGCTGAATTTGTCTAACGTGGTTTTTTTCCTTCCAGGAATTCGTGTGAAAGTGACGCTCCGTTTGTTAAAACTTATGCAACGCTCGGTTACTTATAATTTTGTAGGCGAGTCAACAATATTTTAACATGTCAGGGTTAAAGAATGAATATTTAATTTTTTAACTTAGACCCTATGTTTTGATTATCACAGAGACTAGATTTACATTATGTCATTAATGAATATTTTAAAGTAAATGATCGTTAATTATTAGAAATGAATGTTTCATTAAACTCCTCACAAATTATAGGTAAAGAAACATAAGTACTTGTGTTGTTTATGTTATCACATTTAATATTAGGAACATCACAAAACACATCTTATAAAATAACACAAAAACATGCTCAATCTTATAATACTGAAATAACTAACCAATTAAAATTCACAATCAAACTACTCATCGAAGGCCTTCGCAATCATTCCTCAGTAAGTATCTGATAAACGTTCCTATCACACTGTGAGAATTTCGACAAAAAACAAAAATTTTTGACAGGAAAATGATAAACTTCATAACTTTCCAAACGAACTGGCCAATAAAAATAAACACTTTTGTATGTCATATAAAAAAAATCGACATTAACTTATAAACTCCTGCCAGCATATCACGAAAAACTCATTACAAACATTTCGACAAAGACTTAATTTAAAGTTCGACAAAAGACATTAGGTACTAAAACTGTCGTTAATAACAGCTCTAATTGAAGACTTCCCGGCAAACTCCGTTGGCATCCAACTGGTAACCAGGCGGGCAATTGGCGGGCGCTACAATCATGTTCCTTGTAGTAATCTGAGGGGTGGCTTCAACTGGTGCTTCCTCCACTGAGTTAGAGTCCCCGTTCTCCGGCTTCACGTTGCCAGCAGTCTCCTTGATGTCGTCGACTTCATCGGGGTATACAATGCGATCGGTGTCAGCCATTGTTCCTGAAACAATATTATATATTAGATATAAAAAGATAATCAATCAATAGTAGTAGGTACTTATGTAACTTTTAACCGTAAAGGCTCTGGAAACAGTCGAAACTACACGTAGATACCTATCGTGTTTTTACAACTCAATTGACAAAACGTGAATACCTATTTGATCAAAGATCACAGTCACTTCTAATATTTATGTAGGTAGGTAGGCGCTAATTGTTTGGGTTATTACGTACATACGAGTAAATAACAGCTCCAAGTTGAAATTCTGATTAGGCAGGCCTATTCGTCAGATTTTTTTTGTAGTTATGAAATTATTTATAGGCCCTACATCTAGGCGGTCAACTGCTATTTTACAACAATTACGCGAAGTAACTTTTGGTTTCCAAAATTTTTAGGTATTTTATCAATTTCTTATCAGAGAGATATCTGGAAGCGACATGTAATTTGTCTTTAAATCTACTGCGTTTATATTGCAAAGGTTTTCTAGTCACAAAAGAAAACGAACAGAAAAAAATACAATAAACATTCAACGAGGAACGGAGATAGCAATCAGGAATTTTGTCTGAAGGTCGGAAGAACATTAGCCCGCAATACGTCACAAGCGGTCGGAGGTTGTTCGCGACACGACCGTCAGGGTTTTTGCTGAGATCTTTCTGGAATGCGGATCGAAGTAGATTTTGTCACATCCTATTTATCTTGTTTAGGTTCTATTAGGTATAAGTAGACCTTTGACTAATATGATTTACGCCTATGGGTAAGTTTTTTAAATTCAGTCCTGCTTTGTGCTTTTTACATCAAACTAAGTAGGTAATTACCTTACAATATGTATTTGATCATGAAAATGAAATGTAGATGTGTGTACCTTTATGAATAAGTTGGTTTATTTCTTAATCCAATATCACTTAGCAGCTATTCTCATTCTACAAATTACAATAAACGGATATAATGATGTTTTGAAATTTGAAATATCGTGAAGGAATACCTATTTTCTACGAGATAGTCCTCGGGGTACATGGTATACCAATGAACAATTATTATTAAGTAGATTCTAGACGTAATCTAATCTATAAAAAATTGTTGATCACAAATGTTTTGATAATTCATGACGCTAGATCCTCCTTAAAAACAAAGCAATCTGATAATAATTTAAGATGTAGAAAACACTTACTTCAATATAACGCAGAAAATGTAGGAGAAACTTTCAGTGATAACTTTTGGCACACGGTTCTCGTTCGAGCGAGAGCTTAGAGCTAACTGATGCACAAAACCGGCAAGCCGATGTTATATAGGAACAAAATTTTATCTTCTAGTTTGCACCCATGACGCGCGCCTGACTCATTGATACTTGAGAATCCGTTACATTGGAAATTTAGGAAACTGCTATTTTCCTTCGATGACGTTGTTTGGAGTCTTATCAGACACTCGGACACACCCTAATCTTATTAAAATAGTAGTTTGTAGACTTTATTGCCCGCTGTAAAATGTTTCATCGAATAGATAGCGGGTTCTTTGAAATCAATGGGTATGTTTGAGGAATATTTGTTTTTGCAAGCGTTTTCTCGTGGTTTAATATGGCAAACATTGCGTGTCACTCATAGAAAGTGTAGGTAATTTTATTTACTTTTTTTTTCATAATCAGTTTCATAATTTCAGAGGTAACCGGCTAAAGATTTATCATCATCTATCTACCTGCTTAGTTCATATAGGTATTGGATAAAGGCCTCTCCCAACGCATGGTGATAGTTTAAGCCATTGGCTACTAAACTACAAACTACATGTTAAATTAATGAGCGGAACAAGACGCTTTTCTGATGGTAAGTTGGTAAGATATAACGCATGTCTATGGCTTTTGCAGCAATACACTGAACTTTAAGTAGAAAAAAGGCCAGGGCATCGTTGCTTTGGCGCTGATTACTTTGAGACTCTTTGATTTTCGTGACTAAACTACGACGTCTACTGCTTCACGTACCCGTTAATATCACTGAAGACGCACAGAAATGTTGCTGCAGGTTTCCAACCAAAGCTTTCTATAATGTGGTATGTGAAAGAGATAACCATTTGGTGCATAGGTACACTGTGAAACGTTAAAAACAAGTATGTAATGAATGCAGAGTAGAACAGAAGTGTTACTTTATGGGTTCACTGTGAATTCGCAGTAAATAGATGCGCAGTACTCGGCCCATAAATCCGAGTAAACAACGAGTCACTTTTGATAAACTCCAGACACGGTAAACAGAGGTATCGATCCGTTTATTGGAATTGCGATAACAAATCAAAGATCTAACTTATACTGGTGTTTACCCCAACGGAAATACTATAACCTTCTCAAAACAGTTTAGGAGTTGCTTATTTAGTTGCAGACAATATTTTTTGCAGGAAGTATCTACCTATTTACGCATTTTTGTTTTTTCTAAGTTATGTGGGTGAAGGAAAATACCGTGACGAAATCTACATGTCCGTGAGTTGTTAGTGTTAATAAATTAACACAAAAAAAACTGAAACATTTGTGAAGTCTAATAACCCACTTGGCCAGCGTGGTGTACTACCCTTTTTCCCAAGATAATCCTTAATGTTTCCACCGGCTTGCATGGTGGTTAATTATATGGGTCTAGCCGCTATAGTAGCGGCCTACCCACTAAAACTCTGGGGTGTTTCTGCATGGCATCTATGTATCGGGACTACGGGAACGCTTTCGCACTTATACGCGGCCCCGACGGAGCTGGTCCGTGTTAGGGATGGAGCTGGAGAGCCTCCATGCCTCTTTCCTTGAGTGTCGCGTGGAAGCACCGCGCGCGCCAACTTAGGGGCTCTTTTTGTCGGACGATGGACCCCCCGAGTTCACTGCCGTAAGCCTCTGTATGTGGTGGACTGCCTGCCTTAACTTTCTCAGAATAAGAAGAGGTCCGTGCCCAGCAGGGGGACAGCTTATAAAAACACGGAAGAAGGTTAATCCGGAAGTACTTATTAAGAAATGTGCTAAGAAACTATTCCATTTTAGTGGGTATAATTGCCTTCAATGTTTACTAGCACAGGAAGTGTATCTAGGTAAGTACCACCGCTGCATCAGATATGCTGTCGCCAAGCAGTAGTGAGTTTAATGTATTAGGTACTATGTGTATACAGCTTGCGAAATAACAGATAGGTATATTGAAACTAATAGAAAGTTTCAAAGAAATTAAGGAAAGCAGTGATTCCCTTGTCTAGGTACCTTTCTAGTACCTACCAAATGTCTTACCATCGGGTGAGCGCTTCATTTGTCTCATTATTTTTACAAAAAAAATAGGTTATATAGATGCATATGTTTATATAACTACATAACATAATGATATAGGTTATCCGCTTGCAGGGTGAATCAGCCTTTAGACTTTCGTCGTAGGAAAAAGTGGTTTAGTAAAGGCAGAGACACGACTGCACCTCCCGTTAGAGAGTAGGCACCTCAAACGCATCGAGAATTGATATCCAATGTAGAGATCAGAACTAGCTGCAGTTACCACGTTTCCTAACTTTAAGTTTAATATTTCTGAGGTGTAGGTTTAACTATTTCGTTGGACTGAAACCTTTTTGATTGACATCATAAGGTAATATTATGCAATGACGTCAGGTCCAAAAGTTTAGTTTTTCCTTTATTGTCTCTGTCATGATGACTGTCATGACCTTGTTAGAACTTTTTGTAACATTGTCCAGTTTCCTAAAACAACACAAATATCACCTGTCAAAAATTATCAACGAATCCTGGAGTTACTTTTTACCAGTTAAAACACTATTTTCCGCAATATGGCACGTGTATCTGAGCTATTTTTTCCGTGAATTGGAAATGCAAAAAAGTGTTAGCTTGGAAAAGGTAGAGTCATCTGCTAATTTATATTTTAAGTTACCTACCAATTATTAATTACACAAGAAATCGATTTCAATTTTATCTTATTTTTAGTACAACATAATTATGTTTATTCTTTTAACTGAATCAACTCTACAGCCGAACAAAACAATTTCTTTTCACTTTTATTATGCGAGCCGTTAAACAGATAAAGACACTGCCTGAGTGGGTGTTCCCCGATTGGTACAATCTGGGTAATTTCAAATTACGAGTAAATCAGTATGTTCTAGACAAGCGTGATCCATCAAAGAGTACATCTTCACTTCATCGTGGGATAGCGGTTAAACGCAAGCCCATTTAATGCAAAAAAAAATTACAACCATACTAAATGTACTTATATAAGTATACCTATGTTTCTAGCAGTAGATACGTAATCTAAATAAATCTTTTATAGAACTAAATAAATCTTTTATAGAACTTTGATATAGAGCCATGAAAATATTTCCACTCACGACCCTCTTTAATCAACTCTGCCAAGTTCCTATGCCTTTCCTTTGCGTCTGTCGTTCTTATAAAGACAATATCTCCGGCGCGTGCTAGTGAGTAAGGTAAGGAATGAAACCGCTAAAGACTGCCGTTGCTATCATATAAATGATTTTAGCGATTGTGGTAGTTCACCTATGGCAAGTGAACTATTATAATTGAATAGTAGGCATAAGCTCTATGCATTTCTTTCCAGATTTATGCTTCGGGTCGCGAGTCTAAAGAAAGAAAATACTCATACAATAAACCTAAAGAGTAAGTTTTATAAAAGTGCAAAGCTTTGCCCATTTTTGCAATTACAATTTTTTTATTGATAAGACTAAAGTGACTAAGTCATTATTATTAATTAAATTGTGTTATATAAGCAGTGTTGAGTACAAAAATAGAAAATAGTTAAGCGAGTAATAGATTTCGCAATAGGATAACCTGTCTTCCGTTCCTCATTAGAGGTTTTTCAAGTGCTTTTTCTTTTTTTGTAATATTTTTACTTCAAAGATAGATCAGTAGATAGCGCGTTAGGTTTTAACGGCATAGTGAGTGAGTTCAAATCTCAAATATAAGCTTACGTTTCCAATGCAGGAAAATATCGTGAGAAATACTACAGCAATAAAGTACATCCTAGTAGATGCTTCGCTGGTTATCTGCCTTTAAGTTAAAAATTTCGCCAAGCTCGTAAAAGTGTGATCTGCCCATCTCACTCGAGACCCAATTCCCAATTATGAGTGTTTACCATAGTTGACCGCAATGTCACTTAACATCAAAGATATATAGTTTACATTGACATTATTTTTAGTGACATGTAATCAATGTTTTGACATTTTGTTTTGGCATATATTTTTGTTTCACTTATGCGGGATTACTTACGTTTAATTATATCTGATACTCCGGCTATAGTTACGGCCACATCCAACTTCTTCTTCTTCTTCGGGTGTGGCTGTTGCCAAACCATGTCAGTTTCCATGGTGTTTGATACATATCTGAAGTGATGTAACGGAAATTTATTTGTAACTTAGTGTTATCAACAAAAGATTGAGAGAGAAAGTGATTAAAGACACCTACCCTAACTGGGTAGGTGTTTTAAAAAAAAATAAAAAATAATAATAGTTAAAAAAAAATAATAAAACAGAAATTTCAATACATCATTCAGCAAACTCCCAATATGACACAGTCTTTATGCTGCTATAATATCGGTAAATCGCATTTGTATACAAAAGAAGTTTTAAAACTACCTCACCTTAAAAAAAAAACTGATTGTTGGTATTTTGTTTTAGTTTTCTATTTTCTCTTTAATTTGTAATGTTTTTGTGTACTTGTCATTACGCCTGCACACTATGCTTAGTGGCATAATACACTTACTTAAATATGTAATCTCAGTAAGTAAATTACATGTAATTTTTATGAGATTAAATGATTCTTAAACCGTAACCATAAACATATCTTTTGTAACAAATTACAATATCTCTTGTAGCAAAATCCCGAAACGTAGATCCAAGTTAACATACGACAACGTTTTCGAAGAGTATTCCATCACCATCAAACCCAAGAAGGTCCATAGAAGCAACTCTTTATCAGACCTGACGAACTCAAGCGATTACAGTAAGTTTCCATACTATGTCTTGAGAAACTATATGCTATACTGGCTCTCAAGTGAGGCTGCAGATTAACTTACATAACTTTTCAATTAGTAAAGTTGGCAATACTATAAAAACAACAGAATATTTTTTTTAAGAAGTTTTGAGGCCGGCTAGGGATACTGATTTATATATCAATTAATAGATGTATATATCTCGATAATAGAATAGAATCTTAAAAGGTCGGCAACGTATTTGTGGTACCCCTGGTATTGCTTAACATCAGGCAACCCGTCAGCTTGTTTGCCACCTGTGGCATAAAAAAAAAAATTAACTAAATAAATAGAAATATATTGGAGAACATTACATCCAGCGCAATATAGAGTCAAACTAAGCAAAGCTTGTAATATGGGAATCCGAACACCAGAAAAAAAAGAGGAATACTTTTATACGATTTTCGAGAAGACTATATACAAAACAAGCAGACATAACTATGTTCGTCACACAAATGTTTGTCATGGGTGGAATCGAACCTACGCCCTGTAGCTCAGGAACCAGAGCTTACCAAATGAGTCTTTATTATTATTTTTATCTGCGATTTAGATTGATTTACTCTTGTTAATGATTACAGCTTTAGATTTCTTAAAATACACAAAACGTAAGACCAGGCGGAAAGCAGAGTTGTCCTGCTACCACCAAAGTTCTGGAGACACTGTAACACAGTACGTTAACCATCTGACGGAAACACCCTTAATGTCTTGGAATATAAAGGGGAAGTAAGTAACATTAGTTAAGTTCTCCTAGTACCCTAACTGGTAAAGCAATTAGTAATATCTGAGCAGGCATTTTCTCTTACCAGAGGAGAGCATCTAATTTGCCTCATTAATCATTACCATATCTACAGTGTCTACTTAAGAGTAGGTACAAAGTCTTAGTAGCAAATTAAAAAAATAAATTTAAAAAAAATAGCTTTAAAGCACTTAATGATTGTGTGTCATATTGAGTTTTAAATTTCACAATACTGCCTTTATTTTGTTTTATTTTATGATTATCATAATTATCAATACTGTCGTCAGTATTTATTTTTCTTTATATTAAAATAGTGACCTGACCTTTGCACGGGTACAATGTAGGTACTAATGTGGTGCATACGCAAGTATTATACATATAAATCTTTCTCTTGAATCACTCTATCTATTGGTGGTCGCATGATAATCCGTTCACAAGTTTTTAAATTTATCGCGAACAGACAGACGCGGCGGACGACTTTGTTTTGATAATATGTAGTGATAAAATTTAAGTGTACAGTATTAAGCTGTCCATTACTGGTTTTGGATTAGACGCTTCTAAATATTCAATCCCAAGGTCGCCTCTGTATTAAATGTTTAGAAGAAGAAGAAGAAAGTTTACAAGAAGCGTAAAAAAGATCGGAGGCACCAAAATTGAAGAGATTGGGAGAAACCTATTTGTGTACATCCCCTACCCTCTTGGGCAATTCAATAAAAAATAATGCATTTAGAAATCAGAAGATTATTTCGTAGAGATGATTCGTGTGTCAGAAAAGTCAATTTTCATGAGTTAAGAAAAAGGTTTAGTTATACTTTTGTTTTCGGCAGAAAATCAAGAAAGAAAGAAATGTCTCAGTCTTACGCTACAAAATTTGCCGCCGGTTATTTAAACAGCGTCCCGAAGGATGCTATGATTGATCCCAATTATTCCTCTGATGCCGATAACTTTGAAAATTCAAGGTAAGTAAAGTATATCTACTATTACTAGTGGATTCGATTCCCACCCAGGACAAACATTTTGTTGTAAAAAGTAATGTTTGTTCCGTGTCTGTATTAATTATAAGTATGTATTTACAAAAAAAAATATTTAAGTATTTTATCAGTTATTTGCATAGTACAAGCTTTGCTAAGTATAATTTTGTTTGGGGTCAGATAGCGCTGTGTGTAATGTCCGTAATAATATTCATTTATTAAAACGGTAATCCAAAACCAGCCTTTACATTTCAGTGTCTACCAATTTAGGTAAAACCCTAGTTCTTTGATAGCTACACCACATTGCAGTTTTTTTAATTAAAGATAGACTTACGTTAGACGGCCATTTCGCCCGATGTTAAGCGAAAATGCGGCCTACGATGTAGCACGCTTGCCTAGAAGAAACCGATTCACTCGCGTCTTGAAGGCACACAGATTATATTAATACCGGAACACCCACTCAGGCAGCAAATTACATTGTTTAGCGGTTCTTACAATGAAGGTGGAATTGAACCGCTTAGTTCAAAATTTTGGAATATCTACCATGATGTGGTGCCGCTTTTTATAGCCCCTGTCTGGCAAATAAATATAAAATAATTACGTGTATTCAATAGTTAATTAATAAGCACAAAAGTATCTTTGTAATGGGCTTTAGTAAGACTTAAAACTACTTTCTATGTTAAAATAACTTCACTCATTACACCTTCATAAACGAGGACCAGAAACGCCGTATTTTTCAATTAAAGTTCTTTGTTTTCTTTATTGATATTAAACGAGTTGGAAGAAAGTTTATGAAATTGGTGTTTATTTCTGTTCAATTTTTAGTATCTGCAGCACATACAGTACGGATGCGTTGAGCACTCAAAAATGCCTAGGTGCGGCTTTTCCTTTCAAATCAACACCCAGCGGAAATTTGAAAGTTCAATCGAATCAAGTAAATCGTTGTCAAATTTTATTATCGAAACTAAATTCACTTACTACTAGTAGACATTCAAACATTGATCTTAAAAAACACATAATGATATCATTCAGCGCAACATCATCCAGAGTTACATATCCTTAGGCTCCTATAATTTAAAGATTGACTCAATATGTAGCGTCTAAAGTACATTTGCGCTTATGGATAATCGACAGCCCTTTTGGTTCATAGGTAGTATGTCTGCTTCAAGAACTGAAGGGGGTGGGTTCGATTCCCACCCCGGAACAACATTTTGTGGCATAAACAAATTTTTGTTCTGTGTCTGGGTGTTCTGTATTTATTATAAGTAAGTATGTATTTACAAAAAAGAAGTATTTGAGAATTCTATCAGTTATCTGGCTTCCATAGTAGATACAAGATTTGCTTAGTTTGGGGTCAGATCGCTTTGTGTAAAAAAAAAATCCTAATCAGTCGCAGTCCGATTTTCATCATCATCACCAACAACCTAGCATACTCCACTGCTGGCCATAGCTCTTTCCCAGAACACGCCACGCCACACAGCCCAATCTTCAGTTTTTCGCTTCCAGTCACTGCCAGCTGTCTTACGTATATCGTCCCTCTATCTAGTCTCAGAGCGTCCTACACTACGTTTCGATTCGTGGTCTCCACTCTAGAACACGTATATCCCAGCGGTTGTCGATTCTGCGGCAAATATAACCACTACCACTGCCACTTCAACTTACTAATACACTGAGCTATGTCGGTGGGTTTTGTTATCTGGTGAATTACCTCGTTTCGGATACGATTCTTTAGAGAAACGCCGAGAATAGCCCGATAAGTCCGAATTTAATGTAACAAACTAAACTTCATTAATAATAAAAAATATGTAAAAAAAAAAAATTGTAACTATGCTGAAATGCTAGCGGCAAGATGTCGCCTGAAAACGTTAGCTTCGAGACATACCTTGTAGAAATACCTAGTAATACCAGTTATATTTTAGGTCGTGTTCCAATCGTCTACGGTGGGGGTACTACTTGCAGATCCTACTCAAGCGAAGGTCAAAGTCAAGTTTGAAGGGAAAGGCGAACCGGATGATGAAATTTATCAGAGTTTTGTTAGTATTAATAAATAATTTATCTAAGTCTTATACATAACATTACATTACTATCTGATCTATACACCTTTTATGATATGTATATATATGTGTAGCTACATAGGTATATTTTTGCTACCATCCATCAGCATTCTACGTATATCGTCACTCCATCAAGGCTTAAGGCGTCCTACACTTCGTTTGCCGATTCGCGGCTTCTACTCCTCTCTAGAACGTGACTATCCAAGCTGTTATCAGTTCTGGGACAGATATATGTATGTCGAACCTACTCCCACTCCAGCTAGCTAATACGTTGTGACTATACAAATATTTGTGAATTTAGTTCTCTGGCGAATATCGTATGGCGATCCGAATACGAACACTTAATACTAAGCTTAGTATGCCCCATAGCTAACTGAGTGACTTTATACTAGTGGATCACTGTGAGTGTCTACGTTTCAGCTACGAAGATAATGAAACAAAGTTTTGAAAATCTGTGTTATGGGTGAATCGAAACATGAGTTGAACACGAATTCCAAAAAAAAGATCTAATATCTAAGTTAATGATACTTATTTTTATCTCTGAACGGAAAATATGTTTTAAAAAATATTGTATCCAGTTATTTTAAACCGTATACCGTAACCGTATACGTTTACGTTTGTTCTTTGCCATAGAGCATATAAAATACGCAACTGGTTTTTTGTGCATTAGAGAATTTGAAACGTTTACTTGTCTACGCGTATGCATGCGCCCACAAAAATCTAGCATTCACTTTTTGACCTTTTTTGTTTATTTATATTTGTGTGACTAGGCCGACGATACCACGGAACCACAACTGCAGTACGGGACGAGAGACCTTCAGACTTCGAGCTACCTCGTCAAAAACAGCTTCCCGAATGACCGCCTCAAGTCCAAGTCTCCTGGAGTTAGAGAAGATAAAGGAAAAGACCTGAGTAGTCTTGGCTACACGATCGCCGATCCCATCGACTGGACAAGAGTACAGGCGCCGAAAAAACAGGACCTGTTTCAGGAGTTCTATAGAAGGATACACAATTTTATGTATGAGATTTATCAAGTAGCTTTAGCCATAATTCAGCTGTTTCATACATTCCGTCGAGGATGATTTGCATTGTGGAGTAGATATTTTTTCGCAAATTCGCATTTCTTTGTCTATAAACAAAAAAATCACATGACATCCAGAGCAATTTTTTTTTTTCAAAAACTGTTCGAACCTTCGATTGCGGTTCATATAGATGGAAGGTCGAAGGTCAAGCGCTACCACACCGGGTATGAAGTTCTGCGCATTCAGTAATCGATTAAAATTATATCGAGAAACATATTATTCGGAATCCAACAGGTTTCTATCAATATCATACGTGTCACTTACTTTATAAATGTTTATGCAAAAGATAACTGCAATAAATCTAATCGGACAGCACTAACAGTAACTAGTACCTACGTTCTGATGTCACGATTCTAGCGTGACATCAATTGATACGGCCATATTATCATTGCTTCCAGAAACACTGACACGGTTGTTCGCATTGGAGATGAAGAGTTCCACTGCCACCGGATTGTTCTACAGATTTACTCTTCCTTCTTTGATCAGAACCCAATGCGAGAAATAGAATTACCAATCGTAAGAAAGTTATCATAAAGATTTTTGACAGAAGAACAATAAATAAATAAACAAACATTTGCTTTTACACACATTGGCTATTACACACAGCGCTACCTGACTCCAAAACTAAGCAAAGCTTGTATGATGGCAGTCGGATAACTGATAGAATACTTAATTACTTTTTTTAGTAAATACATATTAAAAATACATACAGAACACCCAGATACCCAGACTTTAATATTGAGATATTAAATAAAGTTTGACTTGACGAGAATGTGCGACGGCGTTATGAGACGGTCTTTCTTTTTATTGCTATAGGCCCAACTAGTTCTATGAGATATAGAAGAAAATGCAACAAACTGACACAAAGTGTTTTTACAGACGAGTGTGACACCAGAAGCATTTCACACAGTTTACGAATGGATGATATTTGGAGGGCAGGAGAGCAACAAGGTTCTGAAGAGAGACAATATACTGAGCTTGTTCTGTGCCGCTCAGTATTTGGCAATAAAAGGTATATACCAGAGTAAGCAGAGATCTACTAGGATAGCAATCATAAGATACTTCCTTTCCCTTTTTGATGAAGAATCTCAGAAATATAGTAACTTTATTTTGTCCATAATTTTTTTAAATGTTTTTATTTTTAAATCGAAGCGTTTTAAGCACTTTATGTGCGTAGGTTTGTGGCTACAAATGGTGCGTAACTGATGCAGATGGTATAGCAAGAGAGTAGGATAAAGAAGGCTACGAATAATGATTTTAATGTGCGTATAAATAAAATAACCACCATGTACAGACATCTTTTTGGGCGTCATGAATTATTTGAATATATGAATTAATAATAATTATAATTAGCAATGTCAGCTTTTGATATCGAATGCTTACGTATCAAATATTGTTACATGCTTAGGCAATATTAAGTAGGTCACACGTATGTAATCTAGATTGCCACTGACGTGATTTATAACACTGTTACTACTGTTACTTGTCTTCAGATCTGGAAGAACAGTGTTGGTCTCTTATTGTCAATGAAAATCTCTTCACTGAAGATACAGCGTTCGCTCTGTTTAGAGACGCGAGAGTAAAGGAAATGACGACTGTTATGGACTTGATGGTAAAGTTTCCACTTGATTTCAAATTCACAAAAGAGTAGATAGACTATAGAATCAGTCTAGATAGACAATAGGGACTTTAGGGATGTAAAAATACTGCCAAGCGTGTAAGCAGACTTTTAGCGGTTAGTTTACAGATTTTTTTGTGATAGATCTTCTTAGCAGAAGGTATTTTATGTAGGTAGCATCGCAGTGTCTGCCACTAAGCAGGTTTTACTTGATTTCCTTAGCAGGAAGTCTTTTAGGTGGGTACCACCGCAGTGCCAGATATTCTGCCGCCAAACAGTAATGTATAAACATTACTGTGTTCCGATTTGAAGGGTACTGCAGCTAGCGAAATTACTGGACTGTTGAGACTAACCATCATAAGTCTCAAAGTAATGAGCGCCAAAGCAGCGATGCTCTGGACTTTGTTTTGCTACTCAAAGTTCTGTGTATTGCTGCAATGGTCTTGGACATGCGTTATCTCTTACCATCAGGAGAGCGTATCGTTCGTCTCATAACTTTTACATAAAAAAGAAGAATAAAAAGTTATGTGTGCGGTTCAAAGGGTATTTGTAGCTAGCCGAATTACAGGGCTATTAAGACGTATACATCCAATGCCTCGAAAGTAATGAGCGCCAATTAGGCTGCCAAAACTTCAAGGTGAAACAATACCTAGTTGGGAGATCGTCTAACTTCCAATCTGGAAATCCTGAGTTTGCATCTCTGTCTTTTTACACGACGGTCCAAAAAAAGACTGTAATGTTTTCAAGGTTCTTATTTGTATGTTTGAGTTTTTTTTATGCCACTATAATTTTTAAATACCTGAACAGATTTAGAAGTATGGAATATCGTTAGAATCCTTACATCATCCCCAATGACACTGGTTACAGATATTTCAGGATAAAAAAGTTTATTAATGACTATTCGTGTTTTTTTTTTAATTAAGCTTGTATAGATTATGTGGTAATAACATATTAGCAGGAACTTTTAAGCTGGTCTTTAATCCATTTTAAAATTTTGACGGCTTTTTCAGACACCACGCGTGATGCGGTTTTTTCTTCCTCTTGTGGCATCCAAAGATTTTCTTACTCTAGAATCAGAAGAGGTCATGATATTCCTCAAGTCTAATTATATATCCGTCACGAGGTTTGTATTGAAAACGGTAATTTATATGATAATATAATTTATTATGACGCGTATGTAAATTTATGAGAATATTTATTTATTACGCACAGTGGAAATAGTGATACACGGTATTGTTAGAAGAAGCGCATTAGGTCGTATTTAACAGAGTTTTTCCCATATTTCTGTATCAAATTTGATAAAGTATCAGTTCTAGCTCGCTTAAAAGCCAGTTCCATTCCAGGATAGCTTAGGTTAGTTAAATGTTTACCATCTTCGACGACACCGTCACTTAACATCAGGTAAGCTGTGGTCAAACACCTTTCCTTTCAATGATTAAAAACTATTTACCGCAAACGTTCCTGATCCGCTTGATCGTGTAAAAGTAACAAACATAGTGTACACATATATAAACATTTACAAATCTATCATATTAGGTTTAGGATGTTAAGATTATATATTAGTATCAAGATGACTGATTTTTGTTTCACTAAGACACAGACAAGTAATAGCCTGGATTCATAGCACATACTTAAATTCGTACATCACACACATTCATATTCATACTTTCATACATCTCGAATTCGATTCTTGACTAATAAACTCAAATAATAAATGTAACAACTGGCAAGCTTACCGCTAAAAGTGACTGAGGGGTTAAGAATCAAACAAACGAAACTTATAACTCGTAAACTTAAGTACCTACCACAGATCGTGAAAATTTGCGTTGGCCTAAAACACCTAGGTACTTTCAAAAGGTTATAGGACTATACCAAACTGGCCCGATGTTAGATGGAGATTTCGCGTAGTTACATTACATTTTGTAAGTTTCCCTTCACTAAAAAGACATCCCGGAAGTAAAATACTTACGACAACAAATGTTCTTAAATATGTATTTTTTATGGTTAACAGGCTAGGTGTTTGACCATAGCTCACCTGTCACTGTGTGGTCGAAGCCTAGCCTAAAATAAAACTGGCTTTCAAGTGAGACTGCTGGAACACGCCGTTTGGTGCTTAGCGACAGATTTTCAATCTATCCAATTAATCCAAGATATATGCTATCCAACCGAATACTAGAAATTACCCTACCACCATGTTACGGTTTCCTTACGATGTTTTTCTTTACCGGCAGCTCAAGCTCATTGTTAGCGTTTGTTTCAGTGTGTGTAGCGCTTACTACTGAGCTATCATCGCTACAATGTATAAGATTTAGAAGATTTCACCTATCTGTGTGTGTTTTGTGATTCCTTTTCTAGCGAGATAGAGATCTTGATGGCCGCCATACGGTGGTTATACGGAGACTGGGCCAACCGACGCCAATACGCAGTCAGCATGATGCGATGCGTTCGCTTCGGCCTTATCTCCCCCTGGCAGCTGGTCGACATCAAGAGAAACCCTGACAACGCCGAGATCCTGGAGGTGGTCAACGAACCTGAGGTTCAACAGATGGTGGATGACGGTCTGGCGTAAGTTTAAAGAGACTTACAAGTTTTGAAATTCTATATCGGTAATTTATTTTGCTCTTATCCTTGCTTATATTATAATAAATGTAAAAGTGCGTTTATTGCTTCCTTTGTCGTACAGCAACAAATACTTTCTTTTTCTATATCTCAGCTAAAACACAGATAATATAATACTAGGACTATGCTCTGCAATATCCAAATTTAGTCTAAATAAAATTATCCACCATTGCTAGTCGACGATGGCTATCAACTCTATCACGTTACCTAGATTTTTGGAGTACTTATTATTGTAAACACGGGAAACCCGAAAATCAAGTCGTTATATCGGTTCTTTTCTGTATTTTCATATTTGCAGCTACGTCATCATAAAGTACTGGTACGGCAATAATTCTAAAAACTACTACCACTGGCTTGATGTACTCGGACTCAACGAACCCGCTGAAAGGAATTGGATCGGAGAAGAAAAGGTGAAAAAATTTCATTAGATAAATATAATACTGTAGTAGAGTATTGGACATAGCCCAACGAATTAGCAAGTTGAAGTGACAGTGGGCAGGGCACATAGCACGCAGATCTGATGGCTGATGGAGTTGCAAAGTTATGGAGTGGAGACCCCGGTCCGGCAAGAGCAGAGTGGACAGACGACCTAACAAAGACCACAGGAACGCGCTGGATGCGAGCCGCTTCCAACCGGTCTTTATGGAAGTCAATGGAGGACGCCTATCTCCAGCAGTGTTAGTCCTACGGCTAAGTTGATAAGGATGATGATGACTGTAGTAGAGTAATATAGCACTGCGATGAGACAACTTATTTACCTACTGTCAAACTATCAGAAATATAGAAATACATAATAATTATGTAAAGTTGCGAAGAACAATTATAATAAAAGTATCTCCGTATGTATGTTGTATTTCCACTTTAGCTAGTCCCGTTCCAGTAATCCAGTTTACTTAGTATTTAGTTATCTCCCATGTTAACTCATTTAGTAGCTCTGCATCATGGGCTGGAGGACGTAGGTTCAATTACAGAACAAACATTTTTGCACCTAACATAAATATTATTTTGTGTATTCTATCAGTCTGGTTCCCATAATATAAGCTTGAATCTAAACAGCGCTATGTGAAAAATGAATTTACCTAACCTAACCTATATCTTTTTTTCTATCTCTTCCTATAATGAAAAACGTAATATCATTAAGTCAATTGCTCAGGTATTTCAAGTATTCAAGTTTAATTGTAATAAATAATAATAATTCATAACTCAGCTAAAAATAGATTTGTTCATCTTTTCTCTCCACGTCTATATTAATAAAGTAAAAAAGCACTATTTACCTTGTTTTATAAATAATCACTCGAGTCTCATACTAATTTATTAGTACTTGACTTGAGTGATTGAGTAAATGTTATTTTACCAAGAAGTGTTTGCAATTTCAACCAATGTCAATGACAAAGCAAACTTAAATACTAGCCTATAGGTCGTAAATGAAGGCGTGTTACCATAATAAGGAAAAACACCTCAGTTTTAAATCAACGCAAATACAGATTAGGTTTCCTACAACCAATAGTTACGAGTATGTTGAAGATTTTGTTTTACATCATCACAAGCTGCGGGGGTTTATGACATCCGCCTGTTCTGCAAATATCGCTTCATAGAATAGATATTTGTAGCTAACGATGATTCTATATTCAGACAGTTTATTGTACTCAAGTTCAGAGAATCTCGTCGTGTATGAGAACATGGTATTTTAGAGCTGGGGGTTTTTTAAAAGTGACACCACATATCACTTCGTTCAAGTGACGCCTTAGTCGAATATGGTAAACACATCAAGCTGGGAATGGAAACTCAAGTGGGACTGCCGGAACACACCTTTAAGTGCTGGCGGTAGATTTTCAACTTGAAGGTGGTAGCTAGCTAGCAGAGCACTAGGACACACTCAAATTTTCACATTTTCCATCTCCCACTCGCGTAAAACAAAACAATATATTTTTTTTTAGTTTCGTCACGTTACCGAATCTTACAAAATAATTTAGTAAGAACTAAACTAAGTAGTTGTTTCGCAACTAAACTAAGTATTTAGTATGTGAAACAACTTGCATTCATCTTGCATACCTACATAATAAAATTTGAACCTTGAAAATCTTGCATAGGTAACTATAACAAAAATCCCTGCGGTATGTACACATGTTAGGATATAATTTGTAGGTAGCTTTACAATGTAAATAAATTTAATGTGTACCAGATAACTGATAGAATACTTATCTATATACTTTATATTTGTAAAAACATACAGAGATACAGAAAAAAAATTATGCTCGACACCCAAATGTTTGTCCTGAGTGAAAACTACTACTAAATTAGCTAAAAGGGCTTTCAAATAACAACAACACGCATAACAAACACTGGGAAATAGTTTTAGAAAAAAACAAAAACAAATAACTGTGTTCTTGTTTTAGTTGTTTTTGTTTTAAAAAAAAAACACAAAAACGTCCAATAAAAAAACACAAAACACATCCAACAGTATTATAGTTCAACAAGACATCACCGTTGATTGTTTACCATCAGGCGAGTTACATAATGTACATAAATAGATTTACTTTCACTTAAAAAAGAATGATAAAACAAGTCTGTTTCCAGAATCACGTGACCTACAAGGATTTCCTGAAATACCTGGAACAGTTCATGGTACCCAAGGAGCAGATGTACCAGCAGATGGCGATGATGCAAGCTGGCCGCCGGACCGACGATATGTCGGGTAATATAATTATACCATAGTTATCACATGCGCAAGTCATTTACTTACCTGTGTGAATGGTGTGTTTTTGTGCCACTAATCATGTCGTTAGCAATATAGTTTTTACACGGTGGCTCATAGTTTTGAAGTAGGTACAACAGTGATAAATGCTTTCTATTTTATTTTAATTGATTTTATCTCATAAGTCGCTCTTCTGCTATTTGATAGATTTTACATGTCGTTTACTTTATCATCATCAATAGTAGGTACATCGTTTTATTTTTGCACACCATTCTTATTCTTATTCAAAATGGGGGCAATGAGTCCTGCACTGTCCGCTTGGGGTGTATTGTGCATTTCCCCCTACCAGCGTCTACCCGAGCCAACCCAGCTCCTTGAAGTACCGGAGCGAGGCTCTGGGCCGCGGGCATAGTAGCTCCAGTGAGATGGGTGGAATATTTAAAGGCATTGATGACGAGAAGCATTCAAGGTGTAGCGGCGACATGGATGATACCGAAGGTCACCATAATCATGTAATCAAAATTACAGTGAGAGTATCCGATCACATCAAACGTCAAAACAAAACCCGTATAAGTAAAACAAAAATGTATTAAAACCATGTCAGTTTCTAAAGTAAAATGTCCATATCCATATGTCCATTTCTATGTCCATCAATAACTTATAAAAAACTAACTTATCTAGTAATAAGGATGTGTATATTTGGTTAGTTAATCTAGTTGGTAGGTACATAAATATGTATGATGTATATATATACTACATAGATTAAATCCCTGGTAGATACCACATAGCTATACCTACCTACCTAATTTGCTACGCTAATCGGTGACTTGATTAGTTCTATGGCGCCAAATACATTTAAAAAACACCGACCAATGTTCGCCATAAGTAAACTGGCTACCTTATACAAATCGGGGATCTAATTTATCTAAGTAGGTAAGTAAGATTCTCCTATCTATTTTTATTATACTGCATAATATTCATTACGTACAATAAAATGTTATTATACATGGATAAATACAGAAAGTACCTAAATATTACTTCTCATGGTAACACTTCATGTAGTAAATAAATAAATAAATATCGTAGGACTATACACACAGCGCCATCTGGCCCCAAACTAAGCAGAGCTTGTGTGATGGAAGTCAGATAACTGATAGAACACATAAATACTTTTTTTTTGTAAATACATACAGAACACCCAGACAAAGAACAAACATTTGTTTATTCACAAAATGTTTGCCCTGAGTGGGAATCGAACCCATGCCCTACAGCTCTCAAGGCAGACATACTACCAATGAGCCAACGGGGCTGTCATATAATTCGCCTTTAGTAAATTGATATCAACGTCATATCGCAGTTATCGATCATTTTTCGTACCGTATAGGGACAGATCAAAGTGACTGCATGTGTTTTCCAAACATCCTAACTGTAATATAGCAGCAAAAGCAAACGATTCTGTTCATAGTAACATTTTTTTTTATCAGGCAGTATGCGCGGCATGGATAACGACAAGATGGAAATGCGAAGACCCAAGATAGACTTTCCTCTGCCAGCCACCTTGAAAGGGCTTACTGGAGATAAGGACAAGTCCTTTCCCACTATGAGCGAGTTCTTTGAGAATAGGAGAAAGGTAATTTAAAAAAATGCAAAAATTAATTATTATAAATCTAAGGTCAAAAGGATATGAAAACCTTTCTCATAATAATTCTTACTTACAACAATAGTGTGTCAACATTACTGTGTTCCGGTTTGAAGGGTAGGTACTGCAGCTAGTGCAATTACAGGGCTGTTGAGACTAATCACTGAGTCTCAAAGAATGAGCGTCAAAGCAACGATGCCCTGGACTTTGTTTTGCTACTCAAAGTGTTGTGCATCGCTGCCATGGTCATGGACAGGCGTTATCTCATTAAAATCAGGAGAGTGTCTTGTTCGAAATTATACATTCAGAATTGCGCGATACTATTATTATTTATTTTATATGGTTGACAGGCTAGGTGTTTGACCACAGCTCATCTGATGTTAAGTGACGTTGTGATCGAAAATGGTAAAACACATCTAGCCTGCACTGGAACTGACTCTCAAGAGAGGCTGCCGAAACACACCGTTATGTGCTTGGTAACAGATTTTCAACATGAGGGTGGTACCTAGCCGAGTATTAGGTTGTACTCTACCACCACGCAAACTACTAGAAACTAATTTTAACCAGACTTTCAATTCATGCTGGAAAATACCTAATACCTAACGCAATCACGATCACCAATGGCCTCATTGTTTTTTGCATATTACTCTAGCAATAAGTACTTGTCTAGAAAGTGCTAAACGATATTCGATGTACGTTAGCGCAATTGATAAAGAGGTGCTAAAAATGTCTGAAACCAAAACAATACCCGACCGCCAAGGTCGTTTTGTCATATTTATGTGATGTTAATGTTACAAAAGTGAACTATATAAATCTCTAAAATTTTCATAATTTTTCCAAAGAATGGTATTGAAATGGCTAAATTAGACGCCTCAACAAATAATAATCGTGCTAAAGTATGACACATGTACCACGGTTGGAAATATTGCTAACAATTTTCACATTAATAGGGAAAAACCTGTTTACATATTTTGAGAAAAAAATATTGGCTTTGTACCTATTTGACGCCGTCAATTTGCAGGGGCGGCAATGACCTGCGTCTCCCACCCAACTTTTATAGAGCAACAGCAAAACATTGAGGGTTGACGTAATAGTTTTGATTCCAGGCCCAAGAAAATGGCCAAGTGCCACCGTGCCGATCGCCACCAGTGGAAATGGACTTCAACATACAGCCGTCACAGATAGAGCGCCGAAGGAATCCTGACAATACACATCAGAAGCAGTTAGAAGTCAGTTCTATTATAAGCATTATAAAATATTGCGTTCATCATCAATTGGACACAATACAAGAATAAGACGTAAAGCTCCCAAATAACGGTATGTGGCGGCAGTCTTATTTGAGAGCCAGTTCCATTCCAGGCTAGGTGGGCTTTACCATCTTCGACCACACCGTTTCCTAACATCAGATGAGCTGTAGTCAACCATAAAAAGTTAACTGTCCCTGTGCTCGTTTACGTGATTCCGGTAAGCGGGCCCGAAAAAGCTATGCAATTACGAATCCGGTTGCGTAGTTTTTTCGTGAGCGCCTAATAGAAATCGCAACAAGGAATACCTACGCTAAATGCGTACTGGATATAAGTTGAGTTACAATTGTTATTTCGTCAATTAGACAGATTTAACTGACCTGTAGCTTAAGTGGTTCTAGTTCGAGAATTGGAGGGCGTCTTTCCACTCTCCATTTTCCTCTAATATTAGTGTGACCAACATAAATGTTTGTTCTGTGTGCGCATTATACATGAAAAACACCCAGACGTGGAAGTAAATTTTGTTTTGCCTTTTTGTATTCGTATTAACGCTAACTTTTGCTGAGCGTGTTCCTATCACTACCTAGCAAATATGATATGATTCTACCAACGCTACTTTGAATGTTTTCCTAGCAATAAATATTATAAAAAAAATTACTAATCCGTAACCTTAAAAAATACACCAAATACGACTAGAAGGAGCTTGTATAATTTTTATTTTACAATATAAATAGTGACAAAACAGAGTAGTACTGTGGCTCCAATATATTAATTATATTTACGTACTATGTACTTGCATCTACAAAATTTTAAACAGTTCTCTTTTACTTCTGTCGCACTTTGCATACATTTTTCTGTCGTTTCAATCTCGCTCTAAATCTTGGAAATTAATATGCTAGCCCGTGTCATACTGCACTGAAGAAAACAAAAGAATTAATTTACAAGACAATACGTATTTATTCAATTTTTTTGATGTTCTTTATATAGGAACAGAAGAGACAGCTAGAGCAGCAGTTGCATCGCCGCAAACAACGCGACGCTATTCACCAGTTGCACATGTGTTCTATAGAAAATGAGAGAGTAATATGTTTTTTTATTTTACTTTGGTATTACGGATTTCACGGATAATAGATGCACCATAGAACCCACACGATGGATAGGTCCACAAGGAAGGAGGAATGTTGGTAGACCTGTAAGAAGGTGGGCTGATGATATTATCCAGGTGTCAGGAAACGACTGGATCAATACAGGCAGGGACAAGGATTTGTGAGAAAAGCTGGAGGAGGCCTTTACCCAAAAAGCGGTCCTTATTTCAGTAAAATAGATTAAGTAATAACAATTCAAATGTACACAAAAATATAAGTAAGTTGAGATAACTTCATTTTTTTCTCACCTACGTTTACGGTCTACATAGTGGTAGATCTCCTTAGTAGGGGGTCGTCTAGGTAAGCAGTAGTGTGTATACTTTACAGTGTTCCGGCGAACACCTGTATGGTTTCATTCCAGGCTAGGTGTGCTTAGCACCGACGACCACACCGCGCTTAACATCTATTGAGCTGTGGTCAAATACCTAGCCAATCAACCATATTTTTTTTGTAACCTGTTAAAGTTCTTTAAACATAAAAACAACAAACAGAGACAAATAGTTACAAAATAGGGGCTCGCCTCAGCATAATACTCAGCATAATTAATTAAAACGGCTAAAAGGCAAGCCAACGACATAAACGAAAAAATGACAACGGCATAAAAAGACAGCATAAGCTTTGCTTAGTTTGTGGTTAGATGGCGCTGTGACTAATGTCCTGCGATATTTAGCAGACGCCTCACGGTTTCACCCGCATAGTTCCCGTTCCCGTGGGAATACAGGGATAAAAAGTAGCCTATGTCACCCGGAGATAGTGTAGCTTTCCAGCGGTGAATGAATTTTTGCGATCGGTCAAAAGTTGGGGGCCGATGGGGAAACATTCATGAACATACATAATTTTGCGGTTTTGGTTAACAGATTACTGCGATTCACGAGATGTTCGATCCTCCTGAAAAGGACTCTGAGGAAATGAACACCACCAGTGAGATAAGCAGTGGGACAGCCGACACCAGCATCACAGAACAGGTAGAAGTAAACCGCGGTTTCGCTTATGCTTCTTGCTTTTGCCTTGACTTTAACCTTATATTACGATTAGTTAAACTAGCTTCCTTCTACCTATCCCGCTAACATTATAAATGTGAAAGTTTAGCTGGGTCGATGGATGGATGGATGGATGTTTGTTACTCTTTCACGCAAAAACTACTGAAAGGATTTGGATGCAATTTGGTATGGAGGTAGCTGAGACCCTGGATTAACACATAGGCTACTTTTTATTCCAAAAACATGTAGCGGGTAACACCGCGGGCACAGCTAGTCTTGTATATAAAGTAAAAAAAAATATGTAATTTACAAGTTGACGGACCTCAGTGTCTGGAGTGAATATATTAAATAAAAAACGCTGTTTCACATTACTAAGAAACAGAATTTCACTAAAAAAGAAGAGATATCTATTGCTACGACGCTTTAATAATACGAAACGGACAACGTGAAGCTTTAATAAGTCCGAGAACTATCTAGAACCTCACACGATACTTAAAATAACCGGAAGTACCGCCGTTTTTTGTATCGGAATATAATCCCATAATGGAATGATGTATCTAAATCTACAGGGCTATAACCTGGGGGCATACTAAGCCAGAAGAGGGTCATTGCACTCAACATTATAAACAACTATATACACAGGCAGTACAGTTGTAATACTGGTGTTATATTTTATCTGTGAACATACCTAGCAACCGAAACTGATTGAACATTTTCTAATGCTTAGTTGCCTATTGCAACTCTATCAAGCATACGGCTTGTATCTGCCGCGTAGGGATCTCCTTGTGAAGAAATTGTCTGATTTTTTGTAAAATTACAAAAAATCAGACAATATCGACTTAAATTTTGTCTAGCATGTTATCTTCTAACTGGACTATCACTAACATTTCCAGATTCATCTTTCAAAACAACTTGGTGAAAAGAGACACAGTGTGGCCGCTTCATTCTTGGCAGCGGCTACCGCAGCATTAGCTGGCCCTAGAAGGTAAACTTTCCGTAAAAAAACAAGTATTAATCTTACATTATAACATACCATCATATAATCAACTGGCTTAAAAAGCTCAAAATAGAATCTGACGTGTTTTGACACGTTTATGTGCAAAGCAACGCAACGAGAACGCACGTTTTTTTTTAATGGTGATATTTTGCATTTCACCACCACTCACTTGATGTTAAGTATGGTCGACGAAGGTAAACACAACATGGAATGGAACTGGCTCTCAAATAAGGAGGTTGGTATTCACCGTTATGTGCTTAGCGACAGATTTTTAACTTGGTGCGTAGCTAGCCGAGTACCAGAAAATACCTACCACCTAAACTTGCTATGGTAGGTTCAGGGTATTTTCCTTCACCGGCAGCTCAAGATCATTGTTGGAAATACACTCTTGAACCAACGTGAACCAACCGCACAAACCACTGAGCTATTATCGTTAACTGTCGTGTATCGTACACTACTATGACTCCATGTAAAAATGTCAAATATTCTGAATATCCGACTTCAAAGTAACTTGTGCATTGAAAACATATTAAATCTATACTATTATAAAGAGGAAAGATTTGATTGTTTGTTTGTTTGTATTGAATAGACTCCGAAACTACTAGACTGATTTCAAAAATTATATCACTGTTGGGAAGCTACACTATCCCCGGCTGACATAAGCTACTTTTTATCCCGGTATTCCCACGGGAACGGGAACTACGCGGGTGAAACAGCGAGGCGTCCGTAAAAAATATTTTTAAAAAAGCCAACAGATATTTTTGTCTTGGAAATGTGATTAAGTGTGTTTGAATTTATTAAAATTGCGTGTCGGATTTCGCAATAAGTAGTTTGTAGTCGTGCTGGTTTATTTTAATACGTGCTAATTTGCCTTGCGTTGCATTCATAGACAAAGCAATGATAGCAATGCAAAAATTATTAATTATTGCGCATAGTTTATAGAGTAAAATTGATGATATAAATTTATGACGCTAATACAATTGAAAACCTACTAACTTTTGACCTACTTATCCGTAAAAAACGAACAAATATTGTACTTGTACAGACATAATACTAATTTAGAGTGTTTCTCAGCTATCAACTGAGCAAAAGAGTTTTATGAATTTAGTAGACATAGGCTGGTAATAATCGATCTTTTTTTTTTTATGGTATAGGAGCGCGCTTGACCTCATCCAGCCTGATGTTAAGCAACGATGCGGTGTAGAATAGAACACGCTTATCTAGAAGGAACCTCCATGCCTCCGTATTGTATATCTACGAGTGAAGGTTTATACATCCGCGGCCACTATTTAATTCTGACACAAAATGTTATTAACTTGTCTTTTTATTTTAAATAAATATTATAAAAACGAAGCATAGTCATATTACTAGGTAGGTACTGATCCTAAAAGTTCACAAAAATTTCAAGGGCCCGTTTTACCCATTTAAAGTTTAATTTTCGAAAAATCCATTCTCATTTGACATACAATTCATCATCCGAATTTCATAATTCATGATTCTACTCACTTTAGTTGCACTCTTGTGATTTCATAAAGTTTATAAATGTAGACTAAGAATCTACGTAGGTACATTCTTTGAAATAGAGCACTAACCCACATTGCCAGTAAATATATACTGCTTTCAGGATATCACCGTCGAGTGCCAGCCCGGCGGTAACCAGGGCGCAGCCCTCGGCAGCGACCGGAGTATCATCTCGCGTGGAGTCTCCGCCGCGGAATACGCTTGCTCCTCCTCACTCCGAAAACAATATCTTCAGCCCGCAGATATCTCTGTTCAACCACTCCAAGGAGCCCCTGGCTAGAATCAACATGTCTGTAATCTAATTTCTTAAATTACTTTATAGGGTGAAAGAAGAATTGGCTATTCTTTTACCCCATTTTTGTTTTTTATTCCATCTTGACAGCTATATTGAAAACAGAAAGTTATCCTATAAGGTTTGTTTTTTCGGTTTAAGTTACAGAACACTACAAAGTTGAAATGAAATCATGAAGTTTTCTTCTTCTGTTTGACATTTTTTTTTAATATCCTTTTTGACACTTAATAATTAACTATGACATAACAACACAATATTCAATTGTAATTAATTGATTTGATTGTCATTTTTTTTATTACTAATGTATTCAATCATTACAGTTTCAAAGTGTTATTACTTATTGTTAGTTTAGTAGGTAGTTTTAATTTTCTTGCATGCCGTAATATCTCGTATATCTCGTAAATAATATAATTAAATATCGGAGGTCTTCAATACCCTTTCCATCTATTTATTTGTATACGTACCCATATTTATGCAATATATTAATTATGAATTATGAAGATCTTTGTAGTGTACCCGTACCTCAAGAAGAAAAAAGTAACCCTTATAGCATCACTACGTTTTCAATCTGTCAAAAGAGATTATATAGCAAGAAAATATGAAAGATGAAAACAAAAACTTTCAGCAATTTTGGAATTAAAAAAGCACAAAGATGCATTCGAGAAAAAACATTCAGTGGTTTTCTAGTAAAAAACGTTTCCAGGAACAAACTATCAACGTCAATACTTGGTCCCTCAAACAAGAATTACATATCAGAAGGGTCACTGTTCAACTGGGACCGGGAAACCGTTCTAGTGTTCGGTGGAATCGATCCGCACACTCCTTACGGGTCAAGTGGAAATTCTGGGAAAGACATTTACAGGTACCAATAAATTTGACGACCAAGTACATGTAAATGATTAAAAGATTGTATTAATATCTATGAATAACTACCTACCACCCGCCGTTCAAAGAAGACGTAATTAGATTTTCCATAATACTGGGCGCGGACTTCTTCTTGTTGTGTGAAGGGTAAAGTCACAGTCCACCACATCAGCCAAGTGTGGGTTAGCAGACTTCCCACATCAAAGAACATTAAAATTATCAGATATAGTGATTTCCTTACGGTGTTTTCTTTCACCATTTGAAGCTAGCGGCAATACACGCTTAGCTAAGAAAATACCGTTTTATTGCCGTTTTATTACCCGGTTGAAATTAATCTTGGAAGCCAAATGTTTATTACACTCTTGACGAATTTTTAAATGATGTTAATATTTATAATGACTAAGTATGTAACCAATTAATATTCCAATTTTTATTTTGTATTATTTAATTTAATTTAATCGTATTTATTTATGTAGTTCAAATCAATTGATTAACATTGTTTGCCATACCCTAATGGGGTCATATGTCCTAGGTATTAGTATTGTGAAAAAAAATATAAGTTGCAGGACCTGTACAATACATAATATGTTGCAATAAAGTATTGAGTATTGAGTATGGAAGACAGAAGTGCATACCGTGGTCCACCAGATTGGAAGCCGGACAATCTCCCAACTAGTCTACCGAAACCTCCTACGCTACCGAAATTTTAATTTTACTGTAATTGAATAGTGTCTTCAGTCATTTTAATTAATATAGGAACTTTTCAATTATCAACAATTCTCATCATCAGCGTCATTTTAGGTTCGATCCAGGGACGAACATTTGGGACTACGTTGGAGATCTACCAGAGCCCAGGCATCATCATTCAGTTGCTTTCCTTAGAGGAAGGGTTTATTTAGTCGGTTAGTTTTTGGACGCTGGCATATTTACTATTCTATATGTCCCTGTATGTAAAACCAAACTCTTGATACTTTAATTATGTGGTCAACAATCGGAATCTCAGCTAAACTACTAGTTGGTAAGCGACGCTTTGGAATATGAAGCAGACTTAGTAAATAATCATTATAACTACTACAAATAGTAACTCTAAATGTTACAGGTTAAAGTATAAAATGTTCTTCAAGACCCTAATACCAGCTGTAAATAGACAAACCGCTGAACTAACGAGTTTTAGCGCAGTTTTGGATAGGTACCTAAGGCGCAAGGGAAATTCTTGGTTTCTTTGACCGAAGATTATTTTATTCATTTATCACCTGGACTTAATCGCGCAAATAATACTTTGAAATAAGTTTTGTTTATGGATGTGACAATAGCTGTGGTCACGCGCTGACATACATTTTATACGTTTATTCAATTTTTTTTTCTTATTGTTGATAGGCTATTTGTTTGACCAAAAGGTGTTAGCTTTAGGCGTTCCTTGTTGGTAGGTACCTATAAATTAATATTCATAGGATCCATTATCATCTATAACGAAAGCATAAAACAGTATATAATAATGAAGCCTTATTCTGGCGTTAAGGCATTAGCCAAAACACTGTTGCACTACCGAACATCTCTTTATTTAAAGTTGGTGTACCTACAAATAAAATTAATGACTCTCAGCCTCGGTCGAGACACACTCCGCCACCACAATGTGAGTGTCTTCGACCATTCCACACTCCGTGCAGAACTCCGACCGTGAATGGTGTACATTTTACCAGGTGGAGCAGATCCCCGAGACGACGACATCCGAGGCAAATCAGTGGTGGTTTCAACCGTGTGGAGCTACGAGCCTGTCACGCGCTCTTGGTACAGCGAATCCGGCCTCGCCATACCCAGGAAGAACTTCGGCCTCGTCGTGCACCGCATGGCCCTCTACGCTATTGGTGGACAGGACAAGAAGGGCAGGTCAGATACATAGAAACAAAGTAACCATTTAAGTGTCTATTTGGGAGAATCAGAATACGTTAGAATACTAATCGTTATGAAACTTTAGGTTATTAGTGCAAATACAATTTTTAAGTTAGAATATGAACCATATCAAGGGATTGTGAAGATGTTCATATTATGTAGATGTGAATGTAGAGTTGATGGAGCAATGGAATGTAAAGATATACCTACATAATCTATGTATTTGCGGATGTAGCAAGGTCACGTATGTTCGGTGCAAACAACTGTTCACAGCATTGAATAACTGATCTCAAAACGTAGTCTTCATTTTTTTTCGAAAACGTTACATATGGACTATTGGATTTCCTGAACCGGAAATGCACAATCTACACCCAAAATATACATTCAAATATAAATCCCAGAAATTCCAGGCTATATTTCGAGCTTGATACCTCGTATTCATAAAGCAGACACGTTGTTAATTATTCATTACCAAGAGGATGACGAAAACAAAGAAGGACTCCGTTAAGACTAAGTAAAATATAAGACTGAAAATTTATTGTAATTTAACATTTCAGGGTCCTTCGCTCAGTAGAAAAGTTTGACCCAAAGTCTGCGTCTTGGAGCGAAGTGCGCTCGATGAGTGTTGCTCGGATGGCTGTGGCGGTCGCCAAGTACAGGGAATATATTTGGGTAGCAGGCGGCATGACAGGAGAGAAGAAGAAACCGGTCTGCAAGATCGTAGAATGCTACAATTCTAATACTAACGAGTAAATATAACATTACAAAACACATGGCACGTATGAAAAAAATAGTTTCCATTTACGTCTGACGTGATTACAGGCGCTGTTAGGTATAGTTTCCAAACTTTTTTTTATTTTAATTTATTTATTCGTTTAATATAAATATAACTTTTTTTTTCAATTATTTTTTAAGAGAAAAGCTGGACTAACCCAGCTTCTACGTCCAGCTTTTCTCAAATTATGGGCTGGCAATACTGGTGCTGGGGCTACGGAAATGCTTTTATACTCGTCCGCGGCCCTGCCAGCATCGATCCTCATGGACCCTTGCCCATTAAGTTAGGTTAGTATAACTGCCACCACTCTTTCTTTGAGGATTGGTAAGACACAATGTCTCGGCGTGCGGTAGTAAAAACCTTGAACTACGCCTCGTTTAGGCTTCAAATTGCAGCGTTATCTTCATGAATTGTTTAACTATGTGCCTAAATCTGTTTTCCAGATGGACAGAGATCCACAGCTTGCGGTTCCCGCGCTGTTTCGCTACTCTTTTCTCAATGAACGATAGGCTGTTTATTGTCGGTGGCGCTGGCAAGATCTCAGACAAGGTACCATTAGGCACTCCAACAAAAGCTACAATATCATACCCAGATCTTTTATGCATGTGATACTCGGTAAAATCAACTGCAATAGCCCTCACCAATCGGCGATTGCTTACATTGATTCGTGTACTTAATTAAGTCTATTTTTAATTGCATGTTTTTGTTTATGTACCTACCGTACGATAGCTATAAAATCGATGTGAAGATAATTCATTTCTGACTACTGATTAGATGCTTTTTACTTACGATATAGTACTCGTAACTACGAAGCGTTTACAAGTAAATCAGCATATGAAAAAGGGATTTCATTTTAAATTGCAAACTTGTAAACAAGATAGGTAGAATGATAGGTATTTTAAAGACAGTAGTTGTTGTTATCTATACCTACTAAAGATATGTATTTATGTAAATATGTAGTGCCCTTAATCTAATACATTTATTATAAGTCATCATCATCATCAGCCCATCGCTGATAAAAATAAATAATTATGTTTAACTCGGGATAAAAAGTAGCCCATGTGTTAATTCAGGGTCTCAGCTACAATCAGCTACATCCATACAAAATTTCATCCAAATCCGTTCAGTAGTTTTTGCGTGAAAGAGTAACAAACATCCATCCATCCAAACTTTCACATTTTATAATAAACAGAAATGATCAGATCCGTAGACAAACTAAAGTAACCGATATTGCCCAGCGAATTAGCAAGTTGAAGTGGCAGTGGGCACATAGCACGCAGAACTGATGGCCGGTGGGACTGCATAGTTCTGGAGGAGATACCAAGACTGACAAGGGCAGCGTAGGACGTCCACCCACAAAATAGATAGACGACCTAATAAAGACCACAAGATCGCGCTAGATGCGAGCTGCTTTCAACTGATCTTTGTGGAAGTCAATGGGGGAGGCCTATGTCTTGCAGTGGGTGTCCTATGGCTGAAATTAATGAATTAATCCAGAATTACCATCTAAAGGTATATTTTTTTGTGTCACTGTCAGAATATATCATAATAAAAATATACTCTCTGCAGTACCTAATAATCAAATTCGATCTTCGATCTCGATAACGTCAGTGCCACATGCCGGGTCGCTGTCGCAGCGAACATCACAGATCAGTCAAAATTCAAGTATCTCTTATCTTTGTCATAAATCGCCCGTCACCTTTGTAGCGCCAGGAACGTAAAAAAGATTAGTAGGTAATAGATAAAAATATTTTTAATGTTCAGATAGTTACGAATAGTGTCACTGGTATCTTTTTTTTACCCGACTACTGTAAAGCTAAAGGAAGGGTTGTGTTTTAGCAGTCTATAAATTAATAAATGTCGTATGATTTTTCACACAGAGCCATCTAGCCCATAACTTAGCAAAGCTTGTACAATGGAATTCAGATAACTGATAGAATGGGTACTTACATGTTTTTTTTGTAAATAATACAAATTCTTATAATACATATACAGTACACCTTGACAGAACAAATATTTATTGTCACATAAACGTAAGTCACAACATTATTTAGCTATATTTGTTCTTTTAATTATAATAATAATAATACAGCTCTATATTGCTCACAATAATTGCAAACAATTACTATAACAATATTAAACTTAACACTAGTGGGATAATTGGTGGTTTTATCACTAAGAGCGATCTCTTCCAGACAACCTTAGTATGAAGAGGATTCTAATGCGGTAAGGGACGGGATTTGCTGGCAAGAGAAAGAGAAAAAAAAAACAACGTATAAAAGACACATACTCGTATACCTACCTGTTTTATAAAATATCAATACTTAAATATACCTTACAGAATACGTACTTATTATAGACATATATAGATAGACATATTTTATATGTATAGATATATATTTGTAGTTATTTTTCTGTCGTTTTGTAAACTTTTTAGCATTTATCTTAAAAATTTGATGTAAATTTTTAGGAAAAGACAGCGAGCAGTGTTGGCGCGATAGACGCGTGGGATTGGAAGACCAGAGAATGGAAGCAGGAGACGGAAATGTCAATGCCGAGACACGGACACGCGCTGGCGTATCTCGGCACTCAGCTCTTCATCATTGGTTAGTAGATTACTCAAAAAGTAATCCCTTTTAATATTTTATTTAAACAGCTCAAGTTTGCTGTTAGACATTTTTATATCATCCAATAATCTTTTTACAATATTGTTAACTTTTAAATGGCCATATACATTATATAAATACGTATACCCATCATGGTTAATACTCAATATGTCATGTTTCCTATCTTGTTTCATGCCCACGAATCGATGAGCTATGCAAACCAAACTACAACTAAAGGATTACTGGCAAGAAGTCCATATATATTTTATGTGTATATGATGGATAAATATAGGTATATCTATGTATTTAGGTATGTATTAAGAGGTTTTGGTAGAAACGCAAAATAATAATGCCGCTGCATTGTTTCATTTTCCTAAACTTGATGATGAACATGACTTTTCCTTATACTTCTAAAACTCCATCGAAGCTTGTAGTAAAGTCAACGCTAGGGCATGACTCAATCTTGACTTAATTTGTCTCACTTCATTCATATCAAAATACATAAAAATATTAAAATGCTTGACACTGGCAAAAGAACAAAACGCAACGCCATAAACAAATAAAAACAATAATGTTCCATTACAGACTGGTCAATGGCTTTTGGCCAGCATCGATTCCCATTTCTATAAGATGAAAAATGGCGCTATTACGTATACCGATTTAGTAAAAAATTCTGCTTGAAGGTGGTGTTACGACAATTTACATGCGTGCCCTGAACAATGTGGAGTCATATTGCTGTAAGCGCGGCGCCTGGATCCGAGGGGTGGCGACCCTGCCTTCGCCCCTGTCGGGACACGGGGCCGTCACGCTACCCCCTGCATCACTCATGTAGTAGTCATCAGTGCAGTAGTCCTCATCACTCATGTCAAACAAAGAAAAGTAGCGAATAGTATAAACAGTCAATAATACTACCTAAACCACGGTGTTAATAAATTTGAGATTTCACTTGCAAAATTGAGCATTCGGTATTTTTTTATAATCTTATACCTATATTTAACAAACATGGCAGAACTAAAGAGCGAGGAGCAAACATGGTAATATCTTGAACGTTCAACGTGGGAGAAAATATGGTGGTCAAGTCATTTCGGAAAAATTAAATGTTAGCTGGGGAAGGAAAAGTATTTTTAACAAATTAGCCATTGATTACAGTTTTACCTGCTGGTAAGCTAATGATCGAATATGTAAAACTCTTACCTAGGAAGTATATAGAAGGACAGCAGTTCATGCAGTTGTTTCTACGTTTGATGTTATAATGCTCCCTCGACTTGTAATCAAATTTATCGCTAAAATGCTCTAACAACAATAAAACAAGTAATGTTTGTGTTTTTGTCAAGCAAAAGTTTGATTGTGTGACGTTTGATTTCTAAATTAAAATGTTATTGTATTCAGTGGGCAAACGTTTCTTTTTAGATAAACTGAAGTTGCTGACATTGCTTTATATTAGTTTGTATTTTTTTAATCTGATCATGTTAAAAAGGTCTCGTTCAATATTACGTACTCTATAATAAATAAAATATGCACTGTTTTTGTAGCTTAAAATATATATTTTAGACACAACTGTTGTGCTGTTTTGTGAAATTGTTTTAAGTACTCTGCCACAAATCGAAAGGAAATAATTTGTTTACGATACTTGTATACCTATTTCATTTTACAACTTTTTAATAAAATGTAAAATTTGAATGCTGTTTTATTTTAATCTTGTCTTTAGCCTATGAATTCAGCTCCCGAAAAAATCATACGCGTCCAATACAATAACGCTTTCAGGGCGCTGTTGAAACTGCCACAGTACTCTAAAGCTTCAAGGAAATCTGAGTACGCTCATATTAATCGCCTCGCAGCCGAAACCGAAAAGTCATCGAAACAAATAGAATCCGTCTTAAGTTAGTTTATTCTAAAATTTGATGGGAGAGAAATGTTAAAAGTCATAGCTATCAACAATACTTGTCTATATTTATCTTATCACAAAGATATTTTACAATGAGGATATGATACTCGATCAATAATGCTACATTAACTAAACAGGTACCTATATTAATATCACAAAAAAATCAGTTATTAGGGTTACCCAAAAGGTATCCAATGGGACCCTATTATTAAATCTACACCTTGCTTGCTTGCTTGTCTATCTGTTCTATTCTTTAACTTTTAAAGCGCTGTAGGTAGTCAGAATGCTTTCGAAAGATGAAAGATTTCAACAAAATGTAGAAAACGAAATCTTGATGATTTTTTTTCTGAATAACCCATTGTTCTTGAAAAACAACTACGATGAGTTTACTCGATAGACAAAAAGCCTTAAAGTAACTTCTAAAAAAATAAAAAACTACGTTTCCTGTACAATTTTTTCAGAAGACATTTTAAATAAACTATTAGATAAAGATTACGCACAATACTTTATTCAATGGTACTTTTGTGTTATTTTTTAAATTAATGCTACAGTTTTAATAAAAGTAATTATTTTACTCTCGTCGGTGCGTATTTTGTAAATGCGACGCAATGTTTTGCTGCATAAGTTTAGTAATCATGTGTCCGAGCTATCAAAATACGCTCAAGTTAGTTCCCACAAAATAATTTAAAAAATAAATCATTCTCTCAGTAAGCTACTGGAGGCGCCTTAATATTATAACTACTTAAAACCATCATTACTACTTTGTCTCTGCTAAACGTCAGTTTAGTATAAAGCTAAACAAAGAGTACCAGTTAGTTTAACGAAAGCTAACAAGTTAACAAAAGCCAATACCGTAAATACGGTTTACTAATAACATTTTTTTTTACATATATTTATATTATTACAAAAATATTTGCATTTGAAGAACCTAGAAAGACTATTTGGTGAAAGTTACATTTATACATTTTAAAAAACTATCTTGGCACTGATAGTGTAAACATATACCGAAGTTTTTAATCCCACACTTCTCTGCAGACTCCGAGCAGATCTCTCTGTAGGCCTTCTGGGCAAGGTCGGTGGATCTTAAACGACAAATCGCTATTTAACGGCACAAAGCGGCTGGATCGTATGTTGCGAAGCACATCCTGGTGAACAAGCAATCATCCAAATTTAATACTTGTACAGAACATATTGTTGTGTTGAATCTGCCGCCAAGCATCTAACGGTGTGTTCCGGCAGCCTCACTAGAGAGCCAGTTCCATTCCAGGCTAGGTGTGCTTTACTATCTTCGACCACACCTTCACTTAACATCAGGTGAGCTGTGGTCAAACAACTAGCCTTGACAAAACCCCGGCCTCTAGGAAAACTCATATCTCATATTATCGTACCCGAATAAGCTAAACCAGGCGGTTTCGCTAGCATAATAATATACATATAAATTTACAATAAAAAAAATCTGACCCTTAGGCCAACTAAACGCACTACTCCAAATCCAACGAAACAGCGAGGTTTCGGAGTAACCGAAAATATCATCGATGTATCAATTGTTACATTTTAGCTCGATCGATTTTTATAACAAATTTATGAGACCACATCTCAAGTAAGATCTACCAAGAAAAAAATTATCATCAAAAGCCTTAAACTACGCATAGCTTGTACTATGGAAAACAGATAACTGATATAATACTTAAATACTTTTTTGTTGTTGTAAATACATACTTATAATACATACAGTATCTACCAATGGACTATGGTAGTCCAATAATGTGATTAAAAGATTTCTTGAAATACTTACAATTGACCAGTCAATCTCGTCCACATTTTCCAGACTCACTATACTCCTGGGATGCATGTGCCTTCCCTGCACCACACTCACTAAGAATACTAAACTGAATAGCAGCAGTACTCTCTTCATTGTTGCCTTGTCTTTATTAACCCCTTCAAAACTTTAGAGCGGATTCGTTATGCGTTTCGTTTTTGAAATGATTCCGAGTTGTAGCGCTGCTATGAATAACTCCAAATGTTTGTATCGAAACTGTATTTTTGCTGGCTTTTAAACGTTTTGTTGTTATCGCGAACGACGTCTTTCTTACGTCACTCACCGCAAAGGGAAGGCGGGCTCCACGCTGGCTGGCCATTGTTTACTTTAGTATGACGCAGTATTACCCAGATTTTGTAATTCACATCTTCCATCTTTTTTTGAATCACTCTTTGTAGTTGCGTAATGCGACTACAAAGATTCATTGATACAGTTTGTCGGTGCAATTTCGTACAAACTCAATTTCAGGGAATTTAACACGTCCTTATCTACTTTTTATTGGGCTATAACTCTTCGTACATTTTTTTTTTATAATAGATTGGCTTGCTTTTGACCGCCATCCCGCCCGATGTTAAGCGAAGACGCGGTATACGGTGGAGCACGCTTGCCTAGAAGAAACCGATTCACTCGCGACTTGAAGGTACCCTGACTATATTCATTGGGGAACGCCCACTCGGGCAGCAGATTCCAATGTCTAGCAATACGTATGAAGAAGGTGGAATCAAACCGCTTAGTTCGAGCTTTTGGAACATCAACCATAAAGCGGTGTCGCTTTTTACAGCTCCTGGCTGTCCGATAGTAGACTGGACAGGGTGGAATTAGATCTTGCAGATCTGAAACGCACTCTCCAAAATGTATCCGGTAGGTAGATACTATAGTTTATATACTTTAATATTATTCTAAATAAATCCGATACATAAGATTAAACCGTAGTTTTTATTTCTACTATTCCATCTCTTTAGACGTATTTCTTGTGTTCTGGTTTAAAAAGATCTATCTGGTTTAAAAAGATCTAAAAAGATTTTTAAAAGGAGAGAAAATTCAGCTAGTGAAATTACAGGCGCATGCCTTGGACTTTGTTTTGCTACTCAAAATTCTGTGTATTTCTGCAATGGTAGTGGACAGGAATTATCTATTCAATCTTACTTTTACATTTAAAACGAGTCATCAAGAAAGAAATAATGCTTAGATAGTACGTCATTTCATAGATATATCTGTACCTACCTTGTCATAGGCTCGTTTCCTATTGCGAAATATCTTCCAACATTACAATATGTTGCATGTTTTCTAATAACTCGCTGAGTCTATTTAGCTAAACAGTACTTTTGTCCACATTTTACAAGGAAGGGGGAGTTATATTTACCTGTTGTGAATGTTCTTCTAGTCAGTTCGCGGAAATGAAATCACGCCACCTCATTTATCGTACCTAATTGTACGAAAAGGTTCGTAGAAGGAAGTCTTTGAACTTGATACAGATTATACAATCATTTATTTACTATTGTATAAAGTAAGTACATACCTACATAGGTATCTGGAGCTGTAAACATTCTTAAAAAAAAGATTTCGCAACTCTATTCGATCCTTTTTAGGGTTCCGTATCCAAAGGGTAAAATGGGGCCCTATTACTAAGACTCCGCTTTTTGACATTTGACATATTGCATATATTCATACCGTCACTCATTTAAGGTATGGTCGAAGATGGTAAACACTAAGCACACCGTTAGATGCTTGATGGCAGAAGGTGGCGGCTAGCCAGCCGAGTACTAGAAAGTACCCTACTACCATAATTATCATAGTTTCCTCATGACGTTGTCCTTCACCAGCACCTCAAGCTCATTGTTGGGGTTTAAGCCCACGCCCTTCGCGTTATTTTGAAAGTTGTCATCTAGCACGTACCTACTACATATGAATAGATTTAGATGACGACGAGTAAAAAATCTGATTTAGTTGTGTCAGCAAAAATTACATAATTTATAAAAGTGACAGCCCAGAAGAAAAGAGAATTGTATCTATTTTCTCCCAATTTCCGTTTTTTTTTGCATTTTTGAACTTACAAAGCACCTGACAAAGTAATATTCGATATTTTGGATTTTCGATAACGCTTAAAGATCTAGTATTATTTATTTTCTTTTATAAGTATGTATTACAGCTTCTACTGAATCTTATCAGAATTCAAAACACTTAAAGATAAATTGCATTGTTGAAATGATAACATAAAATACTATTTTAAGAAAGCATGTTCAAAATAAGATTAACGATTGCAGTAAATAGTAAGTACCTAATACGTAAAAAATAATCGAGTTATGTTGTCATAATATTATTTATTTTTCTCAAGAGAACTCAAACGTGTAACGCTTGTAAAACTTACTGTACAACAAATATGTTTTTTTTTTTTTTTTAATTAGTTTGCCCCATCGGGCAGGCTGTCAATTCCAGTCCGTGTCATTCTTTTTTTTATGGTTGACAGGCTAGTTGTTTGACCACAGCTCACCTGATGTTAAGTGAAGGTGTGGTCGAAGATGGTAAAGCACACCTCGCCTGGAATGGAACTGGCTCTTAAGTGAGGCTGTCAAGTCCAGTCATGCTTTAGTAAAGTAGTGGCGACTTTACTGTAAAGCTTCGATGTGGTTTTGAAAGCAACACGAAAAGTCATGTTTCACCATATCATATTCCTACACTTTATGAATAAAACACCACCATTTTTATACGTAAACACTCGAAAAAATACAACGGGGCGACCCGAATCTTTCCGTATTCCCGCCAAAACTACACAAAAATGTATTATACTATAAACAATTGTTTGTTTGTTGCTTTTTTAAGTATGTATTTATAAAAGAAAGTATAACGTCATTAAATATGTCCGTCGTCTAGAGAAACATGCTGTATATAAGTTATTTGACTTCCATAGTAAAAGCTTTGTAAAGTTTGGGGTCAGATGGCCCTGTGTGTATCCTATTATATGTGTATATTATTTGTTAAGTGAAACACGTTTTTAATAAAGTTAACTGTCATAGTTGTTCCAAATACTTTCGTTGGTGTGCGTGGTACGACTCCTGATGATGCATTGCAGGTTCGAGCCCATCACTTCGGTGGGCGGACATTTGCTGTATGCTGAAACCAGATACAAAAATTACGCTTCTAATCTATACATCTATACTAATACTAATATTATAACGAGGCAAGATTTGTGTTTTTGTATTTCTGTATTTATGTATATCTATATTTGTATTTTTGTGTATTTGTATTTTCGTATTTTTGTATTTTTGTATATTTGTATTTTCGGATACTTGTATTTTTGTAGATTCGTATTTTTGTATTTTTGTATGTTTTCTTGTATTTTCATTATTTCCTATTTTTGTAAACATGTTTGTATTTTCGTATTTTTATATTTTTGTCTATTTATATATTTGTATTTTCGTGTATTTGTATTTTTATATTTTTGTATACCTGTATTTTCGTGTATTCGTATTTTCGTATTTTTGTATATTTGTATTTTCGTATTGCTGCATTTTGTATTTTTGTACATTCTACTTTTTGTATTTCTGTGTATCTGTATTTTTGTATATTCGTATTTTTGTATTTTCGTATTTCTGTATATCTATATTTTTGTATTTTCGTGTATTTGTATTTTTGTATATTTGTATTTTAGTATGTTTGTGTTTTCTTGTATTTTCATTATTTCCTATTTTTGTATATCCGTATATTTGTATTTCCGTATTTTTGTATATTTGTATTTTCGTATATTCGTATTTTTGTATTTTCGTATTTCTGTATTTTTGTATATTTGTATTTTCGTATTTCTGTATTTTTGTATATTTGTATCTTAGTATATTTGTGTTTTCTTGTATTTTCATTATTTCCTATTTTTGTATATTCGTATATTTGTCTTTGCGTATTTTTTATATTTGTATTTTCGTATACTTGTATTTTCGCATTTTGTATTTTCGTATTTTTGTGTTTTCAAGTATTTTATGACAAATCTAGTAATATTTACTTACATATTATGTTAATTTCAACAATGAGCTTGAGCTGCCGGTGAAGAAAAATATCGCGAGGAAACCATAGCATGGTGGTAGGGTAATTTTTTGTACTCGGCTGACTAGCTACCACCCTCAAGTTGAAAATCGGCCGCCAATCATCTAACGGTATGTTCCGGCAGCCTCACTTGAGAGCCAGTTCCATTCCAGGCTAGGCGTGCTTTACCATCTTCGACCACGCCGTCACTTAACATCAGGTGAGCTGTGGGCAAAAACCTAGCCTGTCTACCATAAAAAAAAGTCCTGTCATGTAAATTAATGGTGAATTCTATGCTTTGATGCAGTTTTGAAAGCAACACGAAAAGTTATCTTTCACCACATTATGTTACTTTCGTATACTCATGCACATAATTCGGCACTAGACAAATATAAAACACTACTAGGTATACTCAAACACTTGCCTTGGGAGATATAAGATAATGCAACTAGGGGAAAAGAGTTTTCCGTGATTCCGCCAAAACTACCACTGACATTTGATTTCTAGTCAAATTACTTATGTATATTATAAAATTGAAAAAACCCATTAATGTTTTGGATACATAGATACTCCTTTTAGTCGAGTAATAAGTGCAACCTCTGCACTTAACAAATTTTCACTACGTACCTTCTTAAAAGTAAGTTGAACGGTTAACAATCGACATTTTTCAATTCAAAGCAATTACATTTTCAATGTAATCATAAAATTATGATAACAATCAAAATTTTATTATACCAGAGATATTGGTTGTAAAAATATAAACATCTCATTATTCTGCGTAAATGAATAAAAATATGTAATTTGATGCTTGTAATTAAGTATGATTCTGGGAAAGCGTACCATCATTCAATCGATCAGCTTATCTTATCACTAAATTCATATAAACACTCATCATTATTACAATCAGTCTAACGTATGTCATGTCTGGGCACAAGGCATTTTATTGACATGCCTCTTAGATTTTCTGATCTTTAATTTGGAGAATTAAAAAAATTGCTTAAAGTAAAAAAACATATAAAATAAATTTATACAGCATTGGTTACTTATATAAATTATCACACTCATTACTAACTAGCGGACGTCTCGCGGTTTCACCCGTGTAGTTCCCGTTCCTCACCCGGGGATAGTGTAGCTTCCCAACGGTGAAAAAATTTTAAAAATCGGTCCAATAGTTTCAGATCCTATTCAATACAAACAAACAAACAAAAAATCAAATCTGTCCTCTTTATAATTAGTGTAGAAAAAAAACTCATTGAATTATTTTTTTAATTTTAATTGACGAATATAATATTACATTAGTAACTGGTTTAAGGATATACCTACTAGGTGTCATTTACATATCAAGTTTCGTATCATCAAAATCTACTTTTCCTTAGTATTCGTAGTTTTGTGTACGAGCTCGTGGTTAATTTCATCACTTTTGACTGTATCAGGTTCTCTTCTATATTCAATACCTGGCACTGAAGGTATTAGAAATCCTTTATACGGGGACTGTGCTGATCTGTCATATACGATATTTGGTGCACAATTAAATTGATACGGTAGAGCACAATCTGAAACTCTTTTTGGGAAAATAACCATAATCAATGGGTTGTCTCGATACATTGGAGAAGCTGCAGTGCGCAGAAATGGAATGGGCATTGTCGGAATTATATTCGGTATCATCGCTTCTTGCTGTAATTGTTCCAATATGTCTTCATCTCTAGATCGAACTGCTCTAACATTGGGTGTGAAATATAAACTATTCTCCATATCCGAGTTATCTTCTGTTTCGTAGTTGCCGTTGCCTAAATCCAAGAGACTTTCATGGATTTGCATGGAGACAGGTGGTAGTGATCTCAAAGACGAAACAATATTTTCGGGCATATACGACGGTTGATGAGGAAATATGTCAGATGTTTCAAGACTTGGATCTAGTAAGTAATTCATACCACTCATTCTGCTCCGCCACGGAAAATGAAGTTGCATTGGTGGCATTAATGGTTTGTTTACAAGTTCTGTGGTTGGCATGAAGTCGACAGGATTATATATAATATCTGATACAATTTTACCAACTTCTCTTGGATCTTGAGTCGCGTCTTCATTTGATAAAGTCATTAACGTAGGCAGAGACAATCGGCTTGGTTGTTCAACGTTTTCATTGTCTTCAAACTCGTGACACTGTTCTGACTCAGATTTTTTCTCCAAATAATGATTATCTTCATTTCCAATTACACCTTCAAATGGAAAAAGAGAGACTTCCGCTCCATCAAACACGGGAATACTTTGCACGGTGCCACACAATATGAAAAAAGTAAGGAACTTCATTGTCAAGTTGTACATAAATGACTGAACTCTTTCTAATAATTAACATAAATATTGAAATTCAGCAAAATTCTAAGTAACTGACATGGAATGCAAGTTAGATCTCATGTTACAAGTTACGCAAGGCAATATGACTTATTACATGTAAGTAATAAACCTAGGGAAAATGAAAAAAATATGCCCAATATAGAGTGTTTTTGTGTACATATTTTGTAATAAGAACTAACTCGTAACTACCTATTAAAATAATAGGCACATTAAAATTTTAATTGGTAAAAGAAAGGAAGTATTCAACCGTAATCATAAAATATTGTAATTATATTTGTAGACTATACAGGTTGGTGAAGACATTATTTTGTGCACAGATAAAATTGTTAATAGGATTTTACTTTTATTATCTTCAACATGATTATTGTCTCAGAAATACTTATATGAATTATTTTTTGTAAGTGGTTGCTTAGTTAAAACACGGCTACTTTTTCTATACCTTGTTTAACCAATTGTTTACCTAGTAATATAGTGAAAACAAAGAATATATTTTTTTTTACATTTTTCTTTATTTCTGTGATGTGTCTCATGTATGTACATACATAAGTTTGATTTCAATAATTTAAAAAATTAATAAATAATGCTTAAAACTAAAATAAATTACTAGAAATAATCGGCTCCATAGTTAGGTACGGCTGTGTGAAAGGAACTTAGTGTTTAGCTTCGAATTCGAAAGGGGCGTTGGTCTTCAGGTTGGTTTTGGATGTTCGGTGCATGGTACTGGGTAGCTTCTCGTGGGTTTTCTTCACATCTCTCTTCGTAAGAAATGTGAAATCGTCCTCCGATCTGTAGGAGGGACCAGAGAAGGGAGCGGACCCTGGCTTGGCCAGGCTTCCTGACACGACGGAGGGGTTGCAGCTAAGCAGAAGAGGAATGCCGCAGCTGCCAAGATTAGCGTTAGGGAACACTCCCACAGCACCACCGCTTAGTGGACCTGAAACTGGGGTAGCAGGAGAGCCATACGCGGATCTTGGAGCATCATGTGTTGGCTTCCAACGGAATCTTTGGTTCTCTGGTGCCATAGCCGTACCGTCTCTCATACTCATAAAATATGTTTGCATGTCAGGATCTGCCGATTTTTCTTGCGTTATGAAGTGCTCAGGGAATCGTGAGTGCATCCCATGACTGCTCGGGATATCGAAGTTTTGGTTATTCATACCATGAGTTATGTGATGTTTATGACCAGGATGCTGCACCATATGAGAATGGATGCCTTGAGATGGTTTCATTGACTCTCTTTGCAACTGCATATTCTTGTCTTCAGCCCATAGAGCCCGTGTTTTCGGATCCACCATAAATTGCTGGTGCATGGTCTTCATATCTTCAGTTGTTCTCATTTCGGGATGGAACATAGACTGGTGCTGCTGTAACTCCATCTGTTTAGGATGATTGTTAGACGGGAATATTTCCTGTTGTACTTTCATATCTTCATTGTTTGTCATCTTTGCAAAAGCAAAATGTTTCTCTGGTTCATTAGCTGCCATGTCTTGCTGATCAGAAATATCAGACATTATCTCTTGTTGGGTATTTGTTGGAACTTCTTCAGCAGATTTTGCAAAAAGCGTGTCTGTGTTTTTTGTCTCTTCTGTGTGAAGATCCGCCTGAGTGTTTTCCTCTTTCTTGTTATTGCTATTTAATTCTTTAAAATGTTCGTCTGTCTCTAGCTTCTCTAAGTTTTCAGTAGGAACTGTAGCTTTTTTCTGATTTTCTATCAGCATATCTTCAGATTCAATGGATTTCATTCCAGTAGTTGATACAGTTACGCTTTCTTCACTGCCATCAAACGGGATATTTGTGTCTTTTTCATCTTTATTGTTTTCTGTAGATTTTAAAGATTCAAACGCTGCGGTTTTCTGAGTAAGATCATCCAAGGCCATAGTATTAACTTCGGTATCCTTTTCTTTGTGTGTATCTTCTTGAGATTTATCAATTTTCAGTGATTGATCTATTTTATTTTCAGGCAATAATTGAGAAGATTGATCCTCTTTTATTTCTTTTTCAGAAATTGATGAAGCTGATGATGCCATATCATCTACAACTAGTCCGTCTTGGATGTTTTTGTTCTCGCTTTCGTTCTTATGTGCTTGTTCAACTTTGCAGCTTTCAGTTTCAATTTTATTTTCTTGTTTTTTCAGTACATCTTCAGATGTTGGCTGGTTTTGATCGATTTTCTTGTTTAATCCTTGTTTGTCATTTTCGACTATCGTGTCTTCGGCAACCAGTGAACTAGTCTCACTATCAGGCGTTACTCGAAAGCTGTCCTCAATATTTTTAGCAATTTCAACATTTTTCTGTATGGTATCAATTGCTTCCTTCCACTGAGCTAATCTCTGTTCTTCTGTTTTAGCAATAGTAAATTGAGGCTCAGGAACTACGGTGGCCTCTTTAAATGTCGTCGCATGTAAGCTCATAGACTCAAAGTTTCCAAAATTTTTGTGTATATGTTCTAGAGCTTCTCTAGCAACTTCAATATCCTGGTGTAGTTCGGCATCTGATTCGGAATTTCCGTGGTTCCATGAACTCGTCTGGGTACCCGGTTTTTTCTCTACTGTGTTCAAGTCTCTCTGTAGATTTTCGATTGCTTCTTTCGCAAGTGTGATACTTTGTTTCATATCTTCTTCCGTTATTTGGGTGTTTGCATCTTCAGTAGTTGAACTTTTCGCCTTGGTCATGCCGTCACAAAATTTAACCTTCACATGTGACCCGCATGTTTCTCCGGATTCAGCTGGAACTTCGTCGGAGTCTCGGTACACTTGATAGCCCACAGGCTTCTTTTTAATTATGATGGGTTTCTTCAATCCAAAACTTCTTCCGGATACTCCAAATTCAGATATATGAGAGGTCGATGGCTGACTGATCGACACTCCTGTTGTTGGATTGAAGTTGCTGGATTCTTGAAGGGATTTTCGTTCCCGCTTGAAGATTTCGGGGATATTTGTAAATTTCTTGAAGTCCTCAGATCCTTGTTCGAGCAGGGTCGGTGCTGCAAGTGCAACTGCCACTACGGCAGAGAGCACTACTAAGGTCTGCATCGTGATAGAACGATGGTGTGTGTGATGCTGGAATTGGTTGGCGAGTGTCATTTTATACTAAATTGGTTGAACGGAAGGGACCCCCATCACGTTTCATCTCGATTACAGCGAGAATGTGAAACGTGCTGTTACAGGCCGATATAAATGCTGATCGAGCGGCTTCCGCTCGCGCGCGGTCAACAATTCTATCATTGCTCACGAATGTCCAAATACTCATTTATATAAATGATTTCTTTATTATATTTAATTTGTTACAAACAACGTTAAACAAAATGTTAAATAAGCCATAATGTTAAACAACATCGCAGAAACATACACTACGTATGTGTTACATACATACATATAGCCACTTTAAACAGGCACCTTTAAAATAACTTTTAAATTAGCAATTTTTACCCTCATATTTCTAAAAGATCAATAGATATAAAATTGAGGACAATCATAAAACAAGATAAGTGATACTCTTCAACGGGTGCAACTGCAAGAGCCAACCAAAGTTATTTTTTTACTCAATTTTGATAAACGAAAATGGTGGCGAGTGGCATTGTCCCCAAGAACCGACGCAAATAAGCGAACAATTTAAAAACTCGTAACCGAAATATTTGATCTACGCCCAGTAAATATCAAAGTTGCATCGTAGACCAAACAAAAACTTTTAGTTGCTTTCTGATTTAATTCCCACTTATTTGTAATTCAATAGACTATATACAGCGGTTCTCAAACTTTGTTGGCGACGGAGCCTATTCTGAAAGCGAAATATTTGACAGAACTCTAACCTAATCAATAACTGTTTGTTTATTTTTTATAGTCAGTTCAGTCAGTCTCGAATGTCGAGTGTTGGCTATGCTCCTGACTGAAATATCGAAGTCTCATATAACGCATTCAACAATTTCTTTGCTAAAAAAGTCAATTCCACTTATATTTCCACTTTACATTTGTCACTTATATTTCCTTTGAATTTATACAATATTTTAGCTTCTTTCCCCGGTTTCTTCTACGTTTTCCGGTACATGGTTTTATTATGTAATAAATTAAATTAATCCAGGGTAGGTATACTTAATATATCTACACATAGACTTTGCAAATTTCATAAAAATCCGTGAAGTGTTGGCAAAGTAACAAACATAAATACATACTTACAAACTAGTATTTATGATACTATTGTTTTTTTTTGTTATCGTAGGACATTACACACAGCGCCATCTGGCCCCAAACTAAGCAGAGCTTGTGTGACGGAAGTCAGATAACTGATAGAATACATGACATACTTTTTTTTTTGTAAAACCATACTTATAATACATACAGAACACCCAGACACAGAACAAACATTTGTTGGTACATAAAATGTTTGTCCTGAGCGGGAATCGAACCCACGCCTTTCAGCTCTAAAGGCAGATATGCTACCAATGAGCTAACAGGGCTGTCTTGTTTTAAATTTGATGGTCACTTGTCATTCTATTTTGATACGATAGTATTATGTATATAGATAGCTAAACAAAATTCGAGCTTGGGCCGTAATACTGACATTTATTTAGGTGAAACACTTAGCATTATATTCAAAGTGGCAATTCCAATTTTGTAATTTTCCATCCAGCAGAAAGATTATTTTTTTGGAAATGTAATGAAATACTGTCCTGATAGTAAGAGATAACATGTATAAATGTTAAACATAAAACATGTTTAAACATAACAGAAGTATACAGAACTTTGAGTAGCAAAACAAAATCCCGTGCACCGCTGCTTTGGCGCTCATTACTTCGAGACATTCGATGATTAGTCACAAAAACCCTGTGATTTCGTTAGGTTTGTCTAGCAATTAGTCGCAATCCAGCTTATCTTTTCGTTACAGCAATGTTTGGCGCTTTCATAGTTCCCGCAATGGACGAACCTTTTATCGACATTTTACATACCTACAAGTTTGTACGGAACACCTAGGTGTGCGAATCCAACTCACACTTGGCCGGTATTATGATTCATTGTGTATAGGTAGTTCTATTTTTTGTAACTGTTTATTGTTTTATGTGTTCTGTGGTGTTATTAATAAAACAATATTTTCTTTCTTCTTTCTATCTAATATTAATTAGAAGTACTTTTGGTCTTTTTCCCGTAACTGTGGATAGATTTTTGGAAAAAGTTAACTATACCGAGAAAGAAATACAATGGAGGAAATCCAAGTTGCCGAACTGGACACCAAGCGCTGGACGCCGCATGTCATGTATGTCACAGTAAATTAATTATCCCGATGTTGAAATTACCGTGACGTCATAAATACATGTATATGACACGCGTAGTAATAAAAATCGCTGATAGACACCTCATTATTTGCCTAAATATGATTAATAGTTAATTAGAAGAAGGAATCCACAAATCAAAACCATTTTTGCGTAGTCGGGTAAAAATTTATCAAAAGATCTTATTTAAAAAACTAACATTTCTTATGTACTTAGTCTCGCAGAAGCTATGACAATTGAGGTAGACAATTCCTAAATAGATTATCTCGAATAGGCAAACAAACCGCAGGGCACCCTTAGACTCGATGCACTGACTGATTAGATTAATTATGTTTTTTATGTTTTACGTGTGCTATCTTGTTCCTTATATAGAATGCCTACGAAGTTTAAGTTCTTTGAACATGATGTGAACGTTTACTAATTTTCTAACGAATAAAAATAAATTATTAACTTATTAGGTAACGAATGTGCATGACACAGTACGGAGGCACAATACATTTTTTTTTAAATAAAAGAGTTAAGGTATGTAATACATTATTTTAATTTTTTAAAAGCTAAAAATATACTCGGTTAATTAAGTAGGTATTTTTACAATAAAGATAAATAAACTCTCTTCAAGACTACTCATTTATTTCACTTGGTGTTAATTTAATCATATTAGGTTGAGGGTAGTCTTGTGATACCAGGTGGTGGTGCCCTTTATACGTCTCAGGGAAGTCAGCAGGCACCTTGTATCGTGTTGTGCCAGTTTCTACCCATGAGTTCCGTCTTTTACGCTCGCCGTCTTCTTCTGAAGAAATAATAGAAGCCGGACTCTCCAACCCTAAAATATTACTCAAGTTAAAGGTATCAACTGGACTATTCTGACCAAAGAGATCCGTAAAGTCAGAGAAAACACTTCTATACGTGTAGGGCTTGGGTTCAGCCAGTTTTCCAGTCAGTACTTTTGGCGCGCAGTTGAGCAGAATTGGAATGGCGTTCGGACCGACAGCAGTGGTGAATGTAGCAACAACGCCGCTGTTTTCTGGTGCAGGTTTCACTGGTTTGAAAGACGCAACGGTTCCGTAGGATTCTTCGTAAGAATAGGTATTCGCAGCGCGTTCTGCGCTGGCAGGTAGTTTGAGATTATTTTCTGTAGATGACTCCATCAATTCATCAGCTACTCCGCGAAATTCAGGCTGATCAGGAACTATCAGTAGCATCGCCACTGGAATGGAATCCTCCTCGACTAGAGGAGATGTATTTCTCCGTTCGAGATCATTGTCCACTGGTACTGTCAACGCAGAGCTTATAAGTAAAGATAACACTACTGCACGTTTCATCGTGATAGTTATGATGTTTTTTTTTTAATAACGCGCATTTATAGATGAGTGGATTACGTGCAGATTGCTGTTTAAATATTTTATTTGACTTATTTTAGTGTATAAATGTATTGTACGATGTACGTGTAATAGATAACCACGTAAGATGATTAAGTATGTAGGTATGCTCATAACTTTTTATTTATCTAGAAAAATCGTGCTCCTACTGATCATGAATGTATTAAGCATACAAAACAACAACCATATTAATGTAGAGCTGGACTAAAAGCGAAATACTCTAAAGTAATTCTCAGCCCTGTTGGTTCATTGGTAGAATATCTGCTTCAAGAGCAAAGGGGCGTGGGTTCAATTCCCACCCAGGACAAACATTGTGTGATACAAACAAATGTTTGTTCTGTGTCTAGGTGTACTATAAGTATTTACAAAAAAAAAGTATTTATGTATTCTATCAGCTATCTGAGTTCCATAGTACAAGCTCTGCTTAGTTAGGGGTCAGATGGCGCTGTGTGTAATGTCCTACGATATTTATATTTATATTCATTTAAATCAAACTGTCATTAAAATTTTTGAATCATGTATTAATCCTAGTGGGATTAATACATGATTCAAATACTCACTAATATTATAAATGTGAAAGTTTGGATGGATGGATGGATGAATGTTTGTTACTCTTTCACGCAAAAACTACAGAATGGATTTTGATGAAATTTGGTATGGTGGTAGCTGATACCCTGGATTAACACATAGGCTACTTTTTATCCCGAAAACATGTAGCGGGTAACGCCGCGAGGCTCTATGAAAAAGAAGAAAAATCCTTGGATTTAGTAAGAAATTTTGATGATATTTTCTTTGTTAGATTGACAGCACAACGACTATCGGATCATCTAGCATAAGATATGTATGACGTCGTAGATTTTGGTAAATAGTTTATTAGTAAAAAAAAGGTAACTAAATTGAGATTTCACCTAATATGTAAAGTAGGACAAAATGATGAACGTACTTTTATAACAACTACACAAATTTTCATAAAGGATTTTTCTTTTTATAAACACCTAGGTGTTTAGTCTCAGCCTACCCGATGGTATGGTATCTAGCCTGGAATGGAAATGACTCCTGTCGAAATACACTGTTAGGTGCGTGGCGGCAGATTTTCATCCTGAGGGTGGTAGCTAGCTAGCCGAGTACTAAAAGGGTACACTACAACCATGGTAAGGTTTCCTCACGATGTTTTCCTTCACCGGCTTAAACTTAATTGTTGGGATTTGAACCCAGGGTGGGCTTAGCGTGTGAACCGACCGTGCTAACCACTGAGCTATCATCACTACAAATTTGACAAATTATTATCCTTGCCCTATCAATTGTTTACTAGCTTACTCTAAATTGCTTCATTCATACTCTACAAAAATAAACTCAAAAAAGAAAAAAATGGCAACATTGATTTGCACAAACATACATCCTCTCTCCCTTAACGCATAAACCATCTCCGTTCCATTGCAGGTACAAAAATTAAGTCCAAACACAGATTAGGTACTAAAAACACATCATTTAATAACAAAATCTAAACGTTACAATTAATTAGTCAGCCTCCAATTAAAAATAACTAACACATTTATTATCTAACCACTGCTATAAAACTAAGTGTTTCACTGGTGAACTGTTTCAATCTTATGACTTGATTCGTGTACTGGAGTCAAGTGGTCCCGGATGGCGGATTCTTCGTGGCTCTCCTGAGTCTCGTGGTGAAGCACGGGCTCTACTCCTCTGTAACCGTTCCCGAAGCCGTTCGGCTGAGCTTGTACCACGTGTCCTGGGACGATAGACGGCGCACAGCTGAAGAGAAGAGGCACGCTGCAACCTCCTGCCTTAGCGTTAGGGAACACTCCGAACGCTGGGCCGGTCGTCGCTGGGGGCAGAGGAGCATAGCCAGCAGCATGCGTCGGAGCTGGGACTGCGTACCCGTATCTCGCCATCGGCATATGCTCCGACATCATGGAATCCATGTCGGAGTAGCTTAGCAACTCCCGCTCGGGCTCGAAATCGAATGATCTGTAGTGAGGCATTCCGTAGTAGCCGTGTGGAGCGGAAGGTGTGTACGGGTGGTAAGGAGACAAATTAACTTGATATGCTGCGGGTGCGATGGCTGGAATTGGAGACGATGCAGCAGCGGCTGCTGCACACGGAGACACGTACTGGGCATACTGAGGATATTGGGATCGTCTATCCCTATAAAAGTCCTGCAGTAGTCTCTCCTTTTCTTGATCCATGGCTGCAGATCCGTCTGGCAAAGTTGGCGCCGACGTCACGACCACAGCGGAAACAGCGAGAATTATCACCGATAATGCAACCTCCATTTTCAATTCACAACTGCAGCTGCCAAAGATTTCTTGTTACTAATATTTATACATATTTTGCAATCAAGCTTTTCGGTAAACGTCTTAGTTGGCAGTTTAGTGGGCTACCTACACTACCTTCTTGCTACGAGTTGACCGAGTATTTTATGCAAACTCGGAAGTTTTGCTTTCGTCCTAAACAACAGTGACCTTAATATTTACGTTAGTACTAAACAATCGTATTTCCGTTGCAATTATTTTGTCACTGCACCTATTTATGTAATTTTAGGCAGTCGCCTGTAATACATTCATGAAAGTTTTTATAGGATCAGAGGTCATTAAGGCGTTGGCCGCTAACTTCACAAAAAAGTCATTTTAATTTGGTCGTATTATAGGCTGCTAGATTTGGCCGCCAACTTCACACCGGTCATCAGTCCATAGTTTTACCATAGCAAATTTCATCCAAATCCGTTCAGTAGTTTTTGCGTGAAAGAGTTACAAACATCCATCCATCCATACTTTCACATTTATAATATTAGTGGAATTTCCAAAAAATATCAGTTATCTGACTGCCATCACACAACTCTGCTTAGTTTGGGGCCAGATGGCGCTGTGTGTAATGTCCTAAGATATTTATTTAAATTTATTAATTTATATACTTTTGACTACAGGTCCCTTGAAGTTAAGTGATTATGGTAGGAGTTGATAAACATACCTAGATTACAATGGAACTGGCAGTTAAGTAAGGCTGCCGGAATACACCTTAGGCGCTAGGTGGTAGATTTTCAACTTGAAAGGAAGTAACTGGCTGGCTGAGTAATAATATTTTTTCACTACTCTACCAATTGCTTGAATAAAACAGTAGATTTTAGCATGTTTAGCTGTTTAATTAAAAAAAAACATAAATTTATAAATCATTCATAAATTTGATTTTCTGCTAATAATTAATCTACTGTTTTATTCAAGTAATTGTAATTTACCGCAAATAAAGACCAAGATAAATGCCAGTAGCAGTGATTTTACTGTAAAATTATGTTCCATTGGTCCATAAATGGCAAAAAACTAATTGTTTGGAAATCGAACCACCTTAACTGTTTCGTTGCGTACTGAAAAGTACCTACCCTACCACCATGCGATAGTTTCTTCGTTATGTTTTCTTTCACCGACAGCTCAAGCTCATTGTTGGGTTTTGAACCCACTCCCCTCGGCGTGCAGTCCGATTGCGCTAACAACTTAGCTATATACGCATACTAAATAAGATATTCGGTAATTTTTATATCTATGAATAAATTAGCCAAATCAAAATGCATACGAGTACCTTTTCATTTCCTACTTAGGTGTTTTGTCATAATCACAATAACGATGAAACTCGGATTTTTCTCAGAATTAAAATAACATGCAAACTAGGCATATGTGCATTTGCAGATTCAGAATCTAGGTCGCTGTGAGTAATCTGGTTTATGTTTGACGTACAAGTAAATTATTTAGATCACAACATACTCGTAATTCGCGCTTAAATTATTAGGTAATTATAATAAAAACCGAGATGATAAAATTGTTGTAATTCCAGCATAGTGTTAGGGAACATTGTAAGATATCATAATATGATAGACATTTTCTCTACTGATATTTTAACAGCCCTGTCAGGCTCATTGACAGAATATCTGCTTTACAAGATAGGGCGTGGGTTCGATTCTCACCCAGGCCAAATATTTTGTGGTAAAGTATGTAAAGTTTGTACTGTGTATGGGTGTTTTGTATCTATTATAAGTATGTAATTACAAAAAAAAAATTTTTAGTATTACATCAGTTATTTGACTTCCTTCGTACAAGCTTTACTTAGTTTCGGGTCAGATGGCGCTGTGTGTGCTACGATATTTATTGTATTTGTTTGTAACGTTTTAAGTGTACAATAATGTGCAATATACTATAATGCTGTTCAAGGAGGGCAGACGAATTCATGAACGTCATTAAATTTGTTCTCTGGACGTAATTTGCAGATTTTCTCAAGTTGTTTCCTTCACTGTAAAGCCAGTGGAATGAATATTCATCATTGGAAGATCATTTATAATAATTAAAAAAAAACAGCATCTCACTCAATGCTAAGTGAAGATACGATGTACGAGTATGATGGAGCATGCTTGCCTAGAAAAAACCGATTCACTTTCGACTTAAGACACCCAGATTGTATTTCTTATCAGGGAACACCCACTCGGGTAACGTATTCCACGCTTTAGCCGTTCGAACAATGAATGTGGAATCAATTATTTTTTTTGTGAAACGACCGATTTCTGGCCGTCCGACAGAAAAATAGGCATGGGGGAAAAAGAGCATGCAGATCTGAAGCATACTCTCCCAATAGTACTCGGCTAGCTAGCTACCACCTTCAACTTTGAAAATCTGCCGCCAAGCATCTAACGGTGTGTTCCGGCCGCCGCACTTGAGAGCCTGTTCCATTCCAGGCTAGGTGTGCTTTACCATCTTCGACCACACCTTCACTAAACATCAGGCTGTGGTCAAATATCTAGCCTGTCGACCACAAAAAAAAAAAAAGGATCCAATAAAAACCCGATAACCGATTAGCTTGAACAATGGAGTCATCGAGTGAAGTACCTGTTACATACATATATAAAATTTAAAAATAATATAATAAATTTTATGAGTACCTACTTAACGGCATAGCTAGGTTCAATAGGCTACCTGGGCAGTCTTGCACCAGGATACAGTTCTTAGAGTATTCGTCTCGCACGAAGCCTGCAGAGCAGCGGCATCCGACTCGGCAGTCCCACACCGATGGGCACAATAATTTACCTGGACCACCAAATATAATGAATAACGAAACAAGGGATTAAAAGCATTTTACAACAGTTACCAGGACGAAGAATTTGTAATATGTATTCCCAATCGAAAATGAATATTTAATATGGATTTATTTTTGACGTAACAAATGTATAGTAGACTAGCTGCGTCCCGAGGTGTTATCCGCTACATTTTGTCGGGATAAAAGTAGCCTATGTTAACACATAGGCTACTTTTACCCAGGGTCTCAGCTACCTTCATACCAAATTTCATCCAAATCTGTTAAGTAGTTTTTGCAAGAAAGAGTAACAAACATCCATCCATACATCCATACTCACAAACTTTCGCATTTATAATATTAGTAAGATTGTGTCACACAAGGAACCAAAATAATGAATTGAAGGCGAGAGCGATTGTTTGAATCCAGAGCGAAGTGAAGTATTCTAGAGTAGAATTCTAAGTTATTCTCATTCGAGGTTAAATAACTTTGGTACCGTGTGGCAGTCTCTGTTTTTCATCCCCATCTAAGAGATTTTTTTTTCGATTTGTTTGGTAGTAAATAGTTTAAGACAATTTTTGCGTTTAATTTTCCACTTTCTGGTATTAATATTTCACGCTATTTGCCTGTTAGAACTCGTCTATCTATCTATACTATTATAAAGAGGAAAGATTTGATAGTTTATTTGTTTGTATTGAATAGGTTCCAAAACTACAGGACCGATTTCAAAAATTCTTTCACCATTAGGAAGCTACACTACGCCCAGATGGCATAGGCTACTTTTTATCCCTGTATTCCCACGGGAACGGGAACTACGCGGATGAAACCGCGAGGCGTCCGCTACCGTAGTCCGTGCTACCTACAATATTACGACCAATTATGAGGTATTTTTTGACAGATCTAAATATATTGATAAAATATTACAGTCGCTAGACAGAGAACATCAATAAAAAAATAATTAAATCAAATATTTTTTCCTGTTGACCAACCATTCAAAAACAAAAACGCCAAAACAAGACAAAAGACATTTTTAGTTTAGATTTGTCAACAAAAACCTTCAAAGTATATTCCACGATTTCCACGTAAGATTGTAGGGTGCAACTTGCAAGGACTACCTGGAAGTAAGTTATTTAAATTGTTTACCTGTAGACAACAGCCTTAAGTTGACACAAGTTGGAGGGCATCTCCATGAACACAAAGAAAATTGCTCATCTTTTCTTAAACACATTGAAGTTCTGTACATTTCAACTGAAGAAAATAAAAATAATATCAATACAAAATGGTGTAACATTGTTTTACAATGCGAAAAATACGAGTAAAATAGCGTATGGCATTGGCCTACCTACCGATAAACTTACCTTTATCGTCAAAGCACATATAACGAACTAGCTGATATTTCCTTACAGTTTTATATCTAGGCCATAATAAAATAGGCAATATACCACGCGATCTTACCACTCGACCACATTTTTCAGACGTTGATTAAGTAATTTCGCTACAAGGTATCTATTATATTTTAGACCTTTTTGGTATCCTTCTTCTACTTGTTTTTTTTTTGTTACTGTATATATTTTACGCTCTAAAATTATAAAAATGAGCATAGGACATTTTAAATTCCTACTACCTGCCTAAACAAAGTTATTTGTGAAAACTTTGCCCGAGACACAAAACGCATCTTCTCCTTATGTAGAGTACCTATTTCTGCCAAGGAGCCAAAGCCATGAAGTTTTTAAAATTTACGAATGAGTTTGAATTTTTTTTTCATGTTGACCTAGTAAGTAGCTAGTACGTAAAAGTATCTACTTTTTTTCATTTCATTCCATTTCACTTGTTTTCTTACAAAGAAAACGTAGCCAAGCGTATGCCCGTTGAAGGGAAAATTACTCCCTAGCAAATAAAATAGTTATACTTAGTAAATGGCGTACAGGGCCAGCCGGCTAAGCAAAGGGCCAGCCGACTAATAAAGAAAACAAAAATTAAATCTTATTTTTAAAACATTTTCGCGTTTTTTTTTTTTTTAAAGTAACTTTTCTGGCAATTATTTAAAATTTATATGTAAGTAATAAATATTAATAGAATACTTTAAATGCAAAAAATCATGTGTTGTATGAATGCGTTTGTTTTTTACTTCTTCACACTGTTGCCCTATATTTTTATAATTATAAAAGGTTCAATACAATGAAAGCGAAACAATTCTGAATGAAAACAACCTGAATTTCTATTTAACTCGGAAAACGCATGTGAAACTGCAGGACGTAGCTAGTCGTTGCAAGTCTTTTGCAAAGACCTTGATTATACTGGCAAGTAGGTGAAACGTGTCCATTTTAGAGATGTGCACATCGATGGAATTCGCATGTCGCCGCATCAGCAATGTCATTATTGGCTAACCACATTTCTGTACGTAACCCAATACCAATGTAGGTACTCGTTCCATTTTCTGAATAAAATAAAACACAAGGTAGATTTAGTAAAACGAAATATTTAGGTACCTACTAGGTAGGTTGTGAAAATTATACTATATGAAATTATTATTTAACTTGTGATATCATTGAGTAGATAATAAGATATGTAGGTACATAATAGAGTTGGCATAGTGTCCAAGCTACAAAAGCTCCAAAATTAAATACTTTTTTTGTAATGTTCCATTACAAGCAATCTTATCACTAAGATTAAATTTAATATTCAATCTATGTACAATTGTACATATTTCTTTGTCTCACAAATATTATAGGTACCTTGTCTTGCAACGTAAGTATAAATAATCGCAAGCCTAATCCTTGGAACGTAATATTAGTGTCGTTTAGGAAACAACTCTATTACCTACTATTTCGCTCTAGCCTTTCATAAATTAACTAGTAGGTACCTATAGGACAGAAACCGGAGGTTGAATCGTGGCAACTCACATGGTTACATAAATAATTATGGAAATTAAAAAAGTTTTCATTGAAATATAATTAATGACATTGAATTTGGTGCTAATTGTAACGTTACTTAATTTGCAATAAATTGAATTTTATTGTCTCTCAAACCTTAGGTAGGTATTTCTTAAAGAGATCGCTGTTTAGCTACAAGACAAATGTAAAACGTAGATAGGTAGGTACTTATTTATGTCAGATTTTTTTCCTGTTTTTTTTAAAGAGTATCTGCAAACTTCAAATTAAAAAAAGATGATAAATAATCACGTTGATTATTATGAATTTTCTGCCATATCAACTTTAGATCATCAGATACTAGCAACACTATCAAGTGATATGGGATGCCTGATGAACTTCACAGGAAGAACGTGCCCAAAACTATGAACACCACTATCGAAAGATTTCAACCTTATCTCTGAGCATTTCCTAATAAAACAATATAAAAAGCGTCATGAATCACTTCGGACATTATTAAAAATATTACCGCAGTGAAAAAATGATTAAAATTATTCAAGGCTTTGTCGTCGCGATACTTCTAGTCTTTGGAAAAATTAACGCAACGCCGTGGATAGAACCTAAACAGCTGCAACCTGTCCACGGGCTTTATGTGCAGCCTTCTGCCGATGGATCCACGGGAGATCTATACGTTGCAGCCACAGAGGACAGCGGATCGAAGACGAAATGGCTGACAGATCAGACTATCAACTTCCTGCCAGTTGGAGCCGCCACGCAGCAGCGTCCTACAACAGTTCCCCTACCTTATACTTCAAGCTTCTCAGCCTCAGGTCATGATGAAGCTTCGTCGACACAAAAGCGAGCCGTGATCTCCAGCCCTCCTGTACAATATGCATATGCCCTTCCAGTGGCAGGAGCTACCGAAGGCGCACTACAATACTCTTATGCTATACCCGCGGTGCCAGCGTCTCATCCTACATCATCTTCTGAATCGTCGTCAACTCCTCAATGTGCTGAAGGAACAATCCCTTATAACCCGTTTCAATTCTTTTACCCTCATGTGATGTCAGCGTATTCTAATGCCAAGTCCATTCTAAAAGAGTCTGGTATGAGTGATGACTCGGCTGGAGCTATTGTCTCGCAAGCAGCTCCTATGTGGTCTCCTTACGGCGCCTATCCCATGTACGTAATGGTAGATCCTAGTACGTGGGCCCAAGCGCAGGTTACGCAAAAATCTACATCTACTACAACCACTACACCTAAAGAAACGTAAAAAATATGTTGATCATAATTTATTTATTTATTTATTTCAATTAAACTAAGCAAATAAATCATAAGAAAATTGGCTACTTGTATTATTTTTCATCTCGTGTTCCGATTCCTATAATAACACTTCGACATCGAAGCTTCGATATTATTACCAGCATATCAAGCTTCGTTGACGACTTGAAACAGTTTAAGGCTGAAAAGGCAAAAAAATAATTTTGATTCAGTTTTATTGAGCAAAATTTTAGCATTTTTTTTTTAGCATGTAAACGTTAAAGAAATAGTCTTTAGCTTTTTATATAGGTAGGTACAAGAGCGTGAATGTGTCAATTATGTTCTCTGCGCGTTGTCTCCAATTCCAAAATCTTCTGATCTGAAAAGCTTCTTTTCATTACTCATACTCGGAAAGTAGGCCTGAAGTTGCCTGAGGAGCGGACTGAAAGTAATACTTTTCCGCCCTAGTGAGATTCACTTTCTACTGACAAATGACTGTCAAATTATAAAAAAATATAAAATCAAAGAAGAAAAAAAGCTGAAGAGCTGGCCGGCCACAGAAAAAAAAAATTGGCAGGAAAGCAGGAATCCGATCTTCATTTCTTTTTTTGATTTATGTAAAATTCACTAATATTTTCTTTAACTAATTCATGTTTTTATATTTATTTTCCTTATATTCGTAATGAAAAGCACAGTGTTTACCTCGGGTGAAAGACTTATTTAGTCACTCGAACTATTGGCGCCCTTGCTACGCTTGGGTGCCAAATCTCGTCTCGAGACTAGATAAGTTACTTTCAGCCCTTGGGTAACAATGTACTATTACTATAGGTATAATAGTGAGTCGTTGCTAGATTTACTAGGCGTAATTTGTAGGCACATAAATAAGTCATGACTTGCAGTTACAGCACATTTTGATTGTCTCCCTTGAGTGCCATTGTTTGAGTGCACTTTGTGACTTAGCCAATGTAAAGTCTTTCGATATTTTTAAGTACCTATGTATGTAATTAATCAATTAAGTCTAAACTTATTAAGGTCTAAAACAATGTCACAAAAAATAATCAAAATTCATTCCGATCATGTTTTACTAAAGTTGTAGTGACATGAAAATCATGTTTTACCTCCGTGATATCACTTTATATAAAAACACCACTATTTCATAGACAAAAACTTGAAAAGCTTTAATTTAGCTTAAATCATATCGCTGTAGCATATTACATTTATAATATTACAGCGATATGATTTTTCTACGTTCCCGCCAAAATGTAACATTATTACACTGGCAAAATAAACAAACTGCAATGCTAAAAACTAAAAAAAGACGAAAAAAATGAAAATGTCATAATTATATGACTGTCGATGTCAAATTGTCATACCTATGTCTATGTCACTATGTCAAACTAATCCATCCATCGTAATCCGGCTGTCTCTTTCATCGAACTTGCCCATCAAAGAGTGGTCATGTTACACGAAATTAATAAACACATTTAATTTTTGTATACATTCAGTGGTATTTAGCACAAATAAATAATCATTTGTGTAGGAAATATACTAAGTAGACAGTGATTAAACAAGATGGTATCCAAGAAAAAGAAGAAGGTTTGTATTACTACGCTACACTGCAACACGTGTTTTAGTATTGATTCTAACCAAAAAACTCTTGTTTTTATAGTATTCATCTGGAGAAGGAGCGCAGTTTATGACGAGAAAAGCAGCGTTGAAGAAACTACAATTATCACTCAAAGACTTTAGACGTATTTGTATATTGAAAGGGATATATCCTCGCGAGCCAAGAAACCGTAAGAGAGCGCAAAAAGGTGCCGGCGGCATTAAAACTCTGTACCACACTAAGGACATAAAGTTTCTGTTACACGAACCTATAATATGGAAATTGCGCGAGTTAAAAGTGAGTGCTTTACTAACTACAATATTCTATCTTCTGGAAATCTGCCATACAGTATGCTTAAGTTGATTCTAATATAAATTTCAGGTATACCAACAAAAAATCCGTCGTGCTAGATCCATGAGAGAATATGGACAGATGAGAAAGTTCTTCCGTGACTACCCAGATATTAACATTGATCATATTGTCAAGGAGAGATATCCAACATTTGTAGATGCTCTCAGAGATTTGGATGACTGCCTTACATTGTGTTTCTTATTTAGCACTTTTCCATCACTTAAAAGAGTACCAAGAGACCAGTCTGTGCTCTGCCGGCGACTCACTGTTGAGTTCATGCATGCAGTGATTGCAGCTAAAGCACTTAGAAAAGTGTTTGTATCCGTGAAAGGGTACTATTATCAGGTTGAGTTTGAAGGGCAAACAATAACTTGGATAGTGCCTCATCACTTCTCATTTCAGGTAAAATACTAAATCACAAAATTTCTTTTCATTTAAGTCACTAAACATTGAATAAAAGTACTAAATTCTTTTATTATTTCAGCCTCAAAGTAAAGACGAAGTTGACTTCAAAATAATGTCAACATTTGTGGAGTTCTATATAATGATGCTTGGATTTGTCAATTTCAAACTATACCACTCATTAAATCTGGTATACCCACCAAAATTGACGGCTGCATTCAGTGCTGATACAGACAAAGATCTAATAGATGAGCAAGCTTATGTATCTGAAAGGATAGCTGCCATGAATTTATCTCTAGCAAGAGTAGCAGGGTCAAATGAAGCCGAAGAGCTTCCAGAAATAGATGTTTTTCCAACAGAAGATGAAGACCCACAAAAACTGGAAGAAGCAAAGAAAGAAGTAGAACAGGTTAAGAAATTGAAAACCATGTTCAAGGGGCTAAAGTTCTTTATAAACAGAGAAGTGCCAAGGGAACCTCTGGTGTTCATTATTCGCTGTTTTGGTGGAGAAGTGTCATGGGACAGAGACCATTTTGTAGGAGCGACATTTGATGAAACAGATGAAAGTATTTCATATCAGATTGTTGACAGACCGAGTATGGACAAGCAATATTTGTCTCGCTATTATGTGCAGCCACAGTGGGTATTCGACAGTGTTAATGCGAGGACTCTCCTGCCCATTAACAAGTATTTAATGGGAGCAGTTCTACCTCCACACTTGTCACCATTTGTTGATAAAATTAAGGATCAAGTTTACATGCCACCTGAAGAGAGAGAACTCAAAGATCCTAACTTTAAACCAATTGGTAAGTACCATAATTTTGAAAAAAATGTTTTTATTACAGAAGCTTTGCTTAGTTTGGGCCTAGATGACACTATAACATAATATTATCATCAAATATACATATTATTATATTACATTATATTTGTTTATTCTGGTCACCAACATTAAATTGTTACACATGATTTCAATAATAATGTTAGGATAGAAGTTTAATAAACAAATGATACTATAAGAGACTATGATTTTTGGGTAGTGGTAAAAAATGAGTCAAATTAAATTTTATTTTCAATCCATAATAGAATAGCTCAAATATGATAGTGTTATAAAAAATATTATTATATACCTTGTCTGTACAAATTCCACTGAGCAGAGCTGTGTTAAAATACCGTTACTGAAAACCATATGTATAATAATTTTTTGCAAAGTATTTGAACAAAATGTTGGATCTAATTTTTTTGAGTCACTAATTTATTCATATTTTTAGTGGCTGATGACTCTGGTAGTGAAATAGAAGAAGCAAGTGATGAAGATAAAGAAGAAGGTGTGCAACCTGACTCTGATAGCGATATTGAAGGTGCCATTACCAAACAGTACCAAGAGGAAGTTGAAGAGGACTCACCTTCAGAAAATGAGGATGACAGTATCGATCCTGAGAAAAAGAAGTTGGCTAAAGAAAAGGTGAGTACTTGCTATTTCATTCTTTAAATTTTAGCACATAAATCTTAAACTATTATATTTTGCTGATGTAGGACAAAAGTTGGTATGCATAAAAATGTACACCAATGGTATTGATATGTCATTGACAAGTAAATATATGTACATATATTATATTCTGATTGTATTGTTTATACTATTCAATGTCAATAAATAATAAATGTAGAATGATCAATTCAGGTCCCCAAACAAAATGTACTTTAAAAAAATCAATAAACATGCTTCCTTCAAATATTGGACTTATCAAAACAAATCTTATGACCCCAAATGCAAGTGGTATACTAGTATCCGCTGAAGAGTTTCACTATCTTCTGGTTCCATCATCAGATCAGCTATAAAATACCAAATTATAGCATTGCCATCCAAACTACATATAGGCACATTCAAAGTTTCATTTCTAAACATCAATTAGAAATAGGTTAAAATTTATCTTACAAGATTTGATTATTACTTACAAACAGTACAAATAAGAAAGTATTTGATAACTCTTAAGCAACATATCATTTTAAATTCATTTTTTTCTTCAGAAAAAAACAATGGCTGTATCTACAGGAGTTCCTCACAAAGAGCACCCGTACCAAAAAGAGATTGAAGACAAACAAGCATTCAGGTTGAGAGAAAAACTTGTTCCTAAAAAACACAGGAACTTGTACAAGAGCATGAAGGCAGGTCAAGAAGCAAGGAAGAAGGAAATATGGCTCCTTAGAAAGAAGAGGAGACTACATGAAGAAAAACTCAAAGAAGAGAGGAAAGCAGAGAAAAAAAAACAAAAGACAGAAGCTTTACAATCCACACCTTCTTAGACATATAAACAGATGATAATTTGAAAGTCATAACCTGCAGTTATCCAGACATCACTCACCATCCGCAGCAGACCAACATCTGTGGATGCTGTGCAACATTCTAATTCTTGCTGTTTGGCATGAGACTTTATATTCGACTCCTTGTCATTGTATATGAGATCAGTGGCACTTCGTTTATACCATCAATTCAGTCATCAGTTTTGTATAAAGGAAATAAAATTAATCATCTAACATAACTGGTATTTTATTTCTAAATTGCTTATTTATTTACAAAATAGTCAAAATAAATTAGACATTGAACATTATGAATGCATTTGATTTTTTTTTTAATCATAACAGACAGTCACACTTAATACAAGTTTTATATAACCTCATAACTAAATATGAGTATATGTGCGTATGTGAACTGATTGAACAAACACAATAAAATTACTTTTACCTTACAAAAAGTCAAATGTAATTGATAAAATTGGCTAAATAGAGAAAAAGTACCCATATTTATTAACAGATGTTTGGGAGTGAACAATAGAACTCCAAAAATGTAAAAATAATATTAGCTAACATTAGTCTTATTGTTTCATTTATGAGTTTAAAAACAGATTATGTGGTGTCTATCACAGTTCATACACATGTACAGTTACATAAAAAATATTTTTGCTTCTCTGCTATGTTGTGACATATTAGAAGCTACTAGAGTATTGAGTTCTGACATTTAGGTAGGGTACAACAAGATTGTTGTTAAAATATACATATATTCTATGTTAAAACTCCGTAGAAGCAGCATGTGATCCCCCACTTTACTGGGGACTTTAGACTCCTTTGCTTTTGGGAAAAGTTACAGCTTTTCACATAATTACATAAAAAAATGATTTTATTAAAATTAGTTAAATTAAATATAAGACTCCATAATCCTTCAAGAAAAAAAAAAATGTAGATTCCAATATCAGTATTATAACATAGCAGAGAACCAAAATAACAAATAATGCTTAATTAATCGGAATCAGTGTCATCATCACAATCGCTGTCTTCAAGTTCAGGCATAGGAAACCGTAGAACCGCCGCTATGCCAGTCAGCTGGTCCAATTCTGAAATATCCAGTATCTAGTTTAATTTACTGACAACACATTCAATATCATGCTCATATGGCTGTCGACACCTCGATCAACAACATTTAAGGATTACAAACATGCTTTGTACTAACATTCAGACAAAAACATACTACCCGACCCAAAAAAACAGCATTAGGTATGTTAACTATATATAATAGTTTAGAACTGTATTTTATAAACGTATCTGGAATACGTGTATACGCTAGGTGTGCTTTACCATCTTCGGTCACACCTTCACTTGACATCAGGTGAGCTGTGGTCAAACACCTAGCCTATCAACCATAAAAAAAAAAAAAAACGTTTTAAACTACATGCGTTTCCGACAAGGAATCTCATGTTAATTATTATTTGACGTAAACTTTCATAGGTACGCAATTAATTTCTTACAAAATATGTTATTCCGGTAATTTATTTATTTATTAGTTTTCTAACAAAAATAAATTAACATACATACAATGTTTTACAATAAACTTACGTTCGCCAGAAACGTGCATGCTCGAGAATATTCGCACATCTCCCCCATTTTCCCGCGCGGAGTCCACGATAGCCACATACTCTTTGCGTTGCTGAACGTCTTGACATCTGCGTAAAATAAAATTTTGCAACACAAAATGTAAGCTGGACTAATAGTCTCTATTATACAAAAAAGCAGTTCTGGAGGTCGCTGTGCATACTAAAGAAGCAACAACGGTCATAGTACAGGTACATAGTTTGTTCAAAATCGTGTTTATATGACATGTTTTGTTTCCGCAACAACAAGCGTCAAGACACGTCAGAGGACTTAGTGACCCCATTAGCAGCTTATAAGAACTTACGCAACGCCTCGCCACATTTTCAACTGAGTAAGTACATGTGTGGAATAAGTATTAGTTGTTAGAAATGTATTAAATACTTTTTTCACATGAATGACAGGCACATCTCATTGTTCAATTTCGGCGTACAATTGACGAGTATTTCAAACTTAAAGATTATTGAATTACTAGTAAGTAATTATGTTTTTATTTGTCATGTCATTTTATTTTATTGACAATATTTTTTTTGTAATGATATATTTTGTATTGTCAGTATTTTTATGTTGACATACCTTCTTTGACATTTTTGTTTTGACATGTAATCAGTGTTTTAAAACTCATTTAATTAATGACATATATTTAAAATTTTGAATTGAAAAATTGAACTTGTAAAATTGTTATCATAAAAAAATTTGCATTTAATTTGTTCGCGACCCGCGCTGGCTTCTCATGGATGCAATTTATGTTGGCGACTCGATTACAAAATATTGTTTATATACAAAAGTTAAAACAGTGAAAACCTTATCAAAATCTATTGAAGACGGTTTGAATCTATGGTTTAGAAGAAGTAAGTGAAGAAACAACAATTTTGTTTCATACTATTTTGAGATATTTACCTGAAAAGCTTATCAGAAATCATGAGGGTTTCAATAGCCTGTGCCTCGTTAGCTTTTTCTACATGTTTTTTTCCATAAAAAGCTTTGGCTGGTTCTAGTTGAAGCATTGTGTAGAAACTTTCGAGTAATTTCACTTCACTTGCTGCTTTTGTGTCCGAAATCTTTGCTATAACTGCTGGTTCTTGTAGTACCTCTGGAATTAATAAGTAGGTTTTATAGATATAGGTATGTATACTAATGGTTGTCTCATACTAGCTTAAACTTACTTATAAATTTAAAAAAAATATATTGTACATTAATGGCCTTATATATGTACAAGTTGGATTAATTTATTATGATATTGATATGAGAAAATGATGCACGTTCATTAGACGCAAATTAGACGCCGCATTTTTGTGATAAAAACGTGGAATGTATTAAGTTTTTTTAACTTCTGAATGTTTCTATGGGTAAATCAAAACATTAATAAATTATACCCTGTAAGAGACAACAATGCTATATTCTTTGTGTTTATGCTCACTTAATTGTGCATCTGTTCTACTAATATAAGTTCTATTCATTAAGGAATTGGAAACGAACTATGGAGCGATGATAGCGCGATCGGTCCACACGCCAAAGGTCGAGGGTTCAATTCCCAACAACTTAAGCTGCCAGTGAAGGTACCCATAGCAGGCAACCATGACACTGTAGCATATTTTCTAGTACTCTACTGGCTAACTACTACCCTCAAGTTCAAAATCTGCCGCCAAGCACCTAATAGTATGTAGTGGTAACCTCACTTAAAAGCCAGTTTCATTCCAGGCCAGGTGTGAGTACTGTCTTCGACTACATCGTCACAAGACACCTAGCTTGCCAACCATAAAAAAAACTACTGATACTGTGACCTAATGTACCTTTTAGTGAGTGTTTGAACCCAGAAGATGCCTTCACCAATAGGAACTTTCCTCTATTATCCAGCAACATTTTGTTGTCTGTTTTAACAGCCTGCTGGACTGTATAGTCAAAGAACTGGTCCTTCACAAAGCCTGGCGATGCTACGATCACACATTTCACAATGTTGAAGTCTACATGACGGAAGATGCTTTGCATAACTGCTTCATAAAACTTGTTTAGGCCCTAAAATAAAAAAAAAATACAATATCGGTTCAGTGACAATTTTGATGTGTACAATGTACAATATTTGGGTAAAAAAAATATTATAAGTTGAAATTAGTGAGGATTTGTGGTTGTGAACTATTTATCAAAGCATTGGGCATTCACCAGCTCTTTGGGTAGATAACATAGATTAAGGCACAGTAACAGGATGAATAGTATAAGAAGAGGTCTAAGGGTCTATGCTTAGCAGTATTACAGACTGAAAAAGATTACATTTCTTTATCCACAGAGGAGACAACACAACAATTTATTCAAATCTCATTTGCAATTTCACTCCTGGTATGGCGACCTGAGACATATTGACCAATTTTTTTTTTTTATTGCTACATTCTATTTTGGATTTTGGTGTAGCATATTGTGCATTTGCAACTCAAACTGCTACATTGCAGTGTGGAGGATGGACAAGCAAACCAACAAATATAATTTATACATTCACAGTCACCTTATCATGTTGTTGTGCAAATCCCTTCCTTTTCCTAGGTATTGTCATATCAATCTTAGCACGTACTAGGGTCATAGATGGAGTTATGAGACAGACATGTGCTATCCCTTCCTGCATGACCACAGCTGCCACATCAGCGTTAGTTGCAGGATCACAAGCCATATCCACTCTCTCTAATGCCACTGAATCCCAGCATGACTTATTGAGCACAAACTTTTTGTTCTTCTCTAAGTCTAATGTGTGATATGCACCCATCTGAAAAATATAATACTCACATTTATTGTATATATAATAAATATTTATTTGCTACTAGCTGATTACTCAGTACTTCACACCCAATGTACAAGGGACTCACAAGACCCCAAAAAAACCTGCAAAATTGGCCCAGCCATTTTGGAGTTTGCGAGACTAACACATTAAAAAAAAAATTCAACAGGAATGACATTTAGCATTAAATTGATTTTGTTTCTCATTTAACTCTGATGGTTATTAGGTACTTGTATCAGTTTTAAAGTAGCAATATAAAACCAGTATATAATAATGCTTCAGTTATTATGTAAATGACAGCTCTTCTCACAATACATATTGCTAAAGGTCTCAAGATCAAGATATAACATATTTGTAAGTAAATTACCTTCACATACTGGTTCTCCACAATATTACGGCCCTTCAGTCGAAGTTTACGTGCTTGTGTATCAAAATCTATATTTTCTACCGTTATGGTCAGAGTTGTCCTGACTTTGGAGCTTGTTGAAGAGCCTGTAGCCGACTCTGTCTGAACTTTCCGCAAAGTGGAAGCCGTAACTGCATCGCCCTCTGCAATTAGGTTGTACGCCTGCCACATGTCCTCATCTTCTTCAGGGATAAGTCCGATACTCCTAAAAGACATTGACTTAAAATTTGTACGTATTATCACGCAAAAAGAACTCATGAAATATTGTACTCACCCACAACCATCTTTCTCGATATTTTTGTGAACCAATTTCATCGTGATTTATTTATTATACTTGTTTAGTTAAACTATGACACTTTATTGCCGAACTAACATCTGTGATACTTATGACGGAAACATTTTTCTCTGGGAAAAACTTATATTGTTTTCGTTGATCATTCCTCTATAAAACCCACCATCATCAAACTGTCAAACAAAACGTCACAACAAAAATTAAATGACAGGGAGATGGAGATTATTGTGGCATCACACATTTTTCATCCTGCTTTACATTAAACCCAATTTTTCTGGCTTTTTGATAAAATCCTATTCACAATTATTGTTACAGGTCACAATAAATGTCATATTTATGTTCAAACAATACTTAGCGTTTTGAATGGGCTGTTCGGCGAAGTTTAGGAAATAACACACGAATAGCTCAGACGAATCGCATGCGGTGGCGCCACAAGTAGCAATAGCTAAGCACTCAAAAATCAAACCTACATTAAAAAAAACTAAAGTTTCAAGTTCTGTTCCGACTGTTTTGTAATTTTAGCATAATTTCTCATTTTTGGCGACTTAAAATTACAAGCGAACGGTAAGATTTGTTGCATAGCCGTTTACAGATGTTAAAAATTCTAAGGGTATTTTATTCACGATTCCATGCTTTAATCTAAAAACAGGCTGTAATTTAATAATTTCACTGGATAATTGGAATGGAGGCCATTTTGTGATAATATTAATATGTGCTCTTCTGCAACAATATCTTGTTATAATTTGATCTTTCGGTTTACGAGGTGCTCCCCACTATACCAACATCACACAACAAAACTCACTAGCAAAAGCTCTCCAGGCTTTATTCTATAATCATGCGTAATGCATATAACCAATGAGACCATTAAAACATTATCAGTAGTTGTTGAATAAAAATCATTCCTAATTACTATGACTTTCAGATATGGGTGATACGGATTCTCATAGAGAACAGTTAAACCTGGAGTACCTGAAAGGCAAGCTCAATACCCTGTGGATGCAACCAAAACACTGCGGACTGTGTTTGGAAACCACAGGAAACTTATTCCCTTTGAAATCTGAGTTTGTCATCAATGAGGATTCACATACTAAATCTCTGAAGGATATAATTAGTTCTATTATGGTTTGCAATGTAAGTATTGATAATTTTATTTCTCACATAAATACCATAGCTTTAAAACGGCATTGACCACAAACTCAACTGTTAGTAACTCAATTCTTCTCCGACTGTCTAAATGAAATAAAAGGAAACTGATGCTGTAATCTTCTAACAAAATAAAATAAATGGATGGATCTATATGCAAGACTAAATAAGACTAAACTGTATGCTTATGCTCAATATGTCTTAAGTCATTATTAGGATTCATAGGAATCCCAATACATAGGCAGCCCTGCTGGCTTATTGTTAGTAAAACTGCTTTAAGAGCTGTAGGGTGTGGGTTTGATTCCCACCCAAGACTACTAAATGTTTGTTCTGTATGTATTAACAAAAAAAAGTATTTATGTATTTTATTTTATTAAAAAGTATTTATTATTTATGTTATCTGATTTCTAACACAAGCTTTGCTTATTTTGGGGTCAGATGGTGGTGTGTGTAATGTCCTACAATATTTATTTTATTTAAGTATATCTATTATTAGGATGTACCTACTACATATTCATATTTATTTCAGATATTGAAATATATGTTCTATAATTTCAATATCTGAAATAATGTATCGAAAACATTACTGATTTTTACAGATTGATTACAACTTGCTCATTTTTTTTGTCAAACAAAAGACAAATTATAAAAAAATGTTTGTGTGTAAAAAGTAAAGCAAAAATTATGTGCACCTCTCATTCTGATCTTACCTACTATACCCTTTACCTGCTATATAACTTATTATTGCATTTTGTTATTTTTAGGTTGCAGATTATACATCGAGTGATACAATATGTGAACATTGCACAGAGAAAGCAATACAGTCATACATATTTATTGAAAACACCAAAAAAATATTTAAACTCCTAAGAGTTTGTGTCAATGATTTACTTTCAAAAGTTAAAGATCTCAACAATGAGCTAGATCTCACCAAAAATTTTCAGTATTCCAATGTGATGATTGTCATAGAATATGACAATGAAACTAAAGAATATGATAATGAAATTGCATGTCGAAAGAATACTATACTTACAGACAAACCTATGACAACAGAAAAAGCACTTGATTCTACAGCAACACCAAAAAAATTGGAAATAGATGAAAAAAGTAATCTGCAAAATAAGGAAAATAAGCCGACTCAGAGGATTGTTAAATATCCAAGAACAAAAGAACCAATAAGAGAGGAAAAACAATTATTAAAAGTTGGAATGCCAACATTTTCCCTAGAAGGGGGAAAAATAGTCATTGCACCCTTAACAACAAATAATCCTTCTGCACCGAAATACAACACATATACATGTAATTCATGCCCTAGTATCTTTACTACGTATAGATCTCTGAAAGAGCATGAAAAAACTGTCCATAATACTACAATATACCAATGCAGATTTTGTAGCAAAATGTACAATTCACAGCAATATTTAGATGTACACTATGTAAACAACCATCTAAGATCCAGATGTCGTCATTGTCATGAATTATTTGATACAAAAGAAATAAATGATCATCTGAGATTGAAACATGAAAAACAAATGAACATCTGCCAATACTGTGACCTTGTCTACTATACACCAGAACAATTGGAGACACATTTCAAATCTGCTCACTTGGTGAATGATTTCCAAGTCAATAAGAATAAAAGTCAGTGTATTATGTGTCTCAGAAATTTCAGTGACATTGAAATAAAAACACACAAATGTAAATTCTCTTGTTTAGAATGTCTATCTGCTCCATGTTTACACTACAGCTATTTAATGTCATATAGAGAACAGATATTAAATCATGCAACTAAAATTAGATGTATAGATTGTGATTTCACTACGAAAAGAAAAGAACAATTAATAGCTCATGTTAATAGGGAGCATTTAGACCACCATCCGTTCACATGCCATGATTGTGGAACACAATTTTATACAAAATTGAGTTTGAAAGCTCATATTGTTCAGTTTCATCAAGATTTGAAATGTCAGTACTGTGACCATGAGTTCAAAAATGTAAAATTACTGCAAAGTCACAGAGAACTGTGCAAAGGCATTGAGAGATCACATCCCTGTGAACTCTGTGTTGCCTCATTCAATACAGATGTAGATTTAAAAAGACATACAAACCTTACTCATAGTGATATTGTTTTCCCTTGTAAACTGTGCAAGAAAGAATACACAAATGAATCTATGCTTAAAGATCATCAAATTAAAGTGCACAGCGGAATACAGTACAAGAAACGAAGGAAATTTATTGAATGCACTCTTTGCGAAATCACATTTAATAATATTAAAGAAATGCTACATCACGAAGAAATACATGAGCCAAATGAACTTTACCCCTGCAATGTCTGCACAAAGAGTTTTTCAGGTCTGAAAAAACTGTACATTCATAAGCAGAAACACTACAGTCAAAAGGCTAAGTGTCATACATGTAAAAAATTTGTGGGGACAGCATATTTTAGTCGGCATATAGCTATTTGTACCCGTTTCAAAACTGATTTCCCCTATTCATGTGAAATATGTGGAAAAGGTTTTCATGTAGAATCAGTTCTACAAAACCATCAGCAACGTCATGCTAAGCCTAACCCTTGCATATACTGTAATAAATTAATAAAACCCACATCCATGAAAAAACACATTGAAATTAAACATTCAATTGATTCTGGAATAGATAAAGCTATCTTTGAATGTGAATTTTGCAATTACAGAACAAAAAGGAGCATTGATTGTGAAAATCACATTAATAAGATACATTTGAAAATTAAACCATATGTTTGTGAGGTATGTAGTAAAGCATTTTGTGGAAAAGCGAGACTGGATGAACACATCAAGACTCATACAGACAATAATGTCTGCTATTGCACATACTGTGGCAAAAAGTTTGCTAATAAAGTGTGTCTCAAAATGCACACAAGAAGACATACTGGTGAAAAACCCTATGAATGCAATATATGTCATGAAAGATTTCGGTCATCTAGTATTATGAAGGTGCACAGACTTAAGAAACATCAGGACAAGACAATACAGTGTCCATTGTGCGACTCAATGTATCATTTAGTGGCTGAGATGCGGTTTCATGTTAAAAAAGTACACTGGAAAAGGCCAGAGCCATTTGATTTCAAACAAATTGTATCTGAAGAGTTTTATCATCTGTTCGAAGACCGTAGACTTCAGAAATTAGGTCAACATGTGTAGCTAAATCATTTTGTATATGAATTGGTCATTTGGAAAAAATTTCATAAGTCACAGTAAAAAAAAATCAGAAAGCAATAAAAACTGCGTCATTCACAACTTTCACAACACAACATTCAGTTTAAAGGACTTTTTGGACTCAGTTTGGTAGTGTTTGAGTTTTGGATGATTGAAATGTCAAATAAAATCTTCACCTACAGTTTATCAATATTAATAATGAAAAAGATGTAAGACATTGTTCTTGACTTATGTTGTTTTTGCAAGAAACTGGGTTTGTGGTATATAGTTTAAATAAAACAATTGTATTTTAAATGCTAAAGTTAAAATATCGCAAAACATTCCTTCTTACATAATGTGCAATAAACATATTGTATATTATAAGTATACATAGGTAGGTACTAAATTTATGCAATGGAATTTATTAAGTTTTAATACAAAAGTGACGTAATAATTTATATTTATTTTGGACCAAACAACTGAAATAGGTTCTAATGTCTGAAAATTTGAATGAAAAGTTCAACTGAATAAAATATTGTGAAAAACTTACCTGAACTTTTCGCCGGAAGATCGCGGAACTATTTGTTTCATCTATACCTACTTAGTTGGTATGTACTTGTCTTTTAACTTTAGAATTTTTCATCAATTTCTTTTAAAATTATGTTATGGATAACTCAATCTTTACTTTTTCGCTTACTATCACCTCTCACTTGAAAACTTTTTAAAGTCAATGAATCTACTAATAAAAAACATTCTTAGGGCAGTTTACCGCAAAAAAACCATGATGGAAAAAATGTGGTAAATTGGTACTTTGTAGTTTGAATGACGATGGGATACATATTAAATATATATACGTTTATAAATCTGAATATGTAAATATATTTACTTTTTGACATTGTATATACAATACATTTAAATAAAAATAATTGTACTAATCGTTCGTACGTTCACGTATTTGACTTATGAAGTATTAGATTAGCTCAACAAATAAAGTTATGCGATGTTTAAAACTTTTTAATTATTATAATTAAGTAACAAGTTTTTTTTTATAACAATTAAAATTAAGTAAAAAACGTCACGTGACCAATTTTCGACTTGTGCGATATTGTTACCTTAGCGGCGATATGTTATCTAGACTCGAAATAAAAGGTCCAATCATTGGAAATGTTTTATTAGTAATTTTATTGTGCTCCCAATGTGTGTTTTATTTATGCTCCGCGCACAGGGTTGTAAGTTTTAAAAGCTGTACCTAGGTATTTATCTTATATCAAAGCCAGCTCATGACCACGAAATGGTTTCTACACAGAGGCCATTTATATAGGGTAGGTTTCTGAATAGCTTACTGATATCTATCTAACTGATACCAAGGCCACGTTACCAGCGTTAAAACTAGAGACATGATAGAATCAAATATACTTTTAACCTACGATACCTACTTTATTTATGAACTGACTATGACTCAGCCAATGCTACAATAATAGATTCAATATCAAAACATTAATTTTTAACAAAATGATTTACAAAGTAAAATAGAAAACCAACAATTTAATAAGAAAAGTGGCCAAACGGATGTAGCGTGGCCCGATTTCAACTTGACATTGACAATTCAGTAAAATTACGTCTTGTCTCTCAAACGAAGTACGTAGGTAGTTAGGTGTCTTTTTAGTTTTCTGTCAAGTTGTAGAGAAATGATGCAAAATGTGAATCTTCTTGTTCTTTATAATGTTATTAGAGAGTACTAAGCAGATTGTTTTCTAGATTTCGTGCTCAGACTTACAGTTTCGGATTTTTAGGCTTGGTGAAATTATTGAAAACATCCTAGTGATCATAATGTTAATGTTTGTATAGTGTTAGTGTGTGATAACGTCAACGGTCAAGCTCAGCTGGTTCGAGGAGCGGTAAAATCTCACTAGTTTTTCTTTGACTCACAGGTAGCACTTTTCGTGCTCCATTTATTCAAGGTATGCCGTTATATTTTTATTTTATGCTTGCTTTAGCCTCATAAGAAAGGATTCATTATCCCTTCTTAAAGCATTTTTAAACTAAAATTTTTGCATTGTTCTTTATTAATCCGATTTTTCACACGTGCGATTTATTTATTGAGTAAAATTTAGCAGCTAGATAAAAAAAGCCAGATAGTGAACTTGCATATTTTTATTTACTTTCATTATTTACAATCGGAGACACTGGCCGTGATCCAGATTACGTGTCTTGTTAGTGCGCGGGAACTTGCGTTATTTATAGTGTGACGGTCGATCGTGTTGTTTTTGATGCGTCGCGTTTATTCATAAATTTCTATAGTTATCCGTACGTTTTCAGCAAAATGTGTAGATGAGCGTTTCCAAAAATAAGTGCTTAAAGTGATTAAAAAATGAGTGAAACACAAGAGGCAAAGCCAGACGCTGCTGCGTCAGAAGCACCATCCTCGACATCATCAGATGCAGCATCAGTGACGAGCACCATTTCCTCCATACCCAAGCTGGACTCTACCAGGCCATCATCTCTGCCCAAACCATCAGGACTGAAGCCACCTTCCAAAATTGGCCGGCTCTGCTCCAACTCTGCCCCAAAACCAGCTATACCTATATCTCCAAGAAGTGGTAAGTTTTAAACAATCTATCTATTCTCTTGTTCAAGATAAACTTATAACATATACCTTCAATACTTATACATATTATATACATTGGCATTAGTAAATTATTGTTACCAAGTCCAAAACAAACTGCAGTTGACATATTTTTTCTTAACATTTGTTGCTTGCCTTTGTATTTTGGTGGCAGAGTATATTGAACCATTATCATTCAACTCAATGGCAGAGTTTGATGAAGAGAAAAAGGTACCTTAAATTGACATTTTAATTCATCGGACCAATAAATTGATGTTCCCTTATCAAACCGACAAGGTCATGTGGCATACACCATTTAAGTTCCAATGTTATCACATCCTGTGTTGAATTGGCTCAGAAACCTGTTTGAAATTGCATGCAAATTAAACCAATGCTTCTAAAATAGCTAGGTAATTTTATGTAACAAGTAGGTAATTCTTTCATCGTTGGTAAGCTACTCTATCCCCAGGTGACATAGGCTACTTTTTATCCCTGTATTCCCATGGGAACGGGAACTATGTGGGTGAATCCACAAGGCGTCCGCTAGTATTTTATAATAACACTAATCTTTGGAATACTAGCAAATCCTACCTACAAACTATTGGCAAACTTATTCGTTAGAACTTTCAGATTTTTGATTTGACTTTCTTTCTTCTTTCTTTTTTTGGTTTCCTCATGATGTCCTGTTTGAAGTTAGCAGCAATACATACATAACGAAGAAAACAGAGATGTGTGCAGTGGGATTTGATCCTAAAATGTCCAGATTGATAGTTAGATGGCTACATTTAGCTTTTTTTTTTCTTTTTTTTTTCGTTAATTTGCCCTTTCGGGCAGGCTAAAGCTATAAAGCCATACTGCCTCGTCTTCAGTGTTATTTCTGCTGTATCTTAACTATGGTTATCGTCAAAGTCGTCTTAGTCAAGTCCAGTTCGTGTCAGTTCGTGCCAGTCATGCTTTAGTAAAGTAGTGGCAACTTTACTATAAAGCTTCGATGGAGTTTTGGAAGCAACACGAAAACTCATGTTTCACCACATTATATCATTTTCCCACACTCGCGCTTGTAATTCGGCACTTTATGAATAAAACACCACCATTTTTATGCATAAACACTCGACAAAACACTAGTTTTGGAAAAAAATACAACGGAGCGACACGACTCTTCCCGCGTTCCCGCCAAAACTCACATTTAGCTTTAAGAACCACTTTTTCATAATGAGAGGATCTCTATTCTCTTCACTGATTCAGAAACTAAAAATAAAAATGTAGTAAAATTAGCAATGCTTAGTTACAGTGATGGGCTGCATAATGTCACAATGTTATAATAAGTGTAATTATAAAATTGCGCTGATACATATGAGATTTTGAATTTTGTTTACAATAATACGAGTATTGGTTAGGTCATCAGTGCTTATTATATCCATGAGATGCACGCGCGTGACCTCAGACCCGTCGCGACCGGTCCGCTTCTCGAACCACTTTTATTACTCGAAATAATATTTAGTAGCTGCGTGACGTGGTTTTACCTGCAGGTATCTGCGACGGACGACCTAGTGCTAGCTTAAATCTTATCCTGCAGCACTGGTGCAATTTTTTTTACATAATTTTTTTATGTTTATACTGTATCATAACATATTATGTAGATATTAAGAAAAAAAATATATAGTTGAGTTTTATTATATGTAAGTGGACCTTGGACACTTCTGAGTAAAACTAGTTATTCACGACATCCAAGAATGTTCCGTAATTCCAAGATCATTACGTTGGATGATGCTGTTCGTAATTATTATTGTGTCTCGAATCATTCAAACGGGAATGAAAGTGTGAAGAACGTCGTCGTCGCGCGCGTATTCTTTGCTTTTTGCTTATTGACAAGCACTGATGCTAGCGAGTTTCACCTTCATCAGGGTTACCATCTCAAAATTTTAGAACTCTACGACAATAATACCACAAACAAATACTTTATAAAAAATAACAAGTCAAAAAACAATAAATATTCCTAAGCGACACTATCCAAATAAATCGGGTATTTTGTTTCATTGAAATAAAAAATACCGAAAAATAATGATATATTCCTGAACGACACTTTCCAAATAAATCGGGCATTTTCAAGTAAGTCTGAACATTTTGTCTCATTAAAAAAACATACCTACTTACCTCTAACCCTTTCTTCAATATTTTTGACTTCTTGATCTAGAATTCGGACATATGTACCTATATTACAAAGTCAAGTCAAATCATCCTATCATCCGGATAAATCAAGACATTGGTAACCCCTGTTCCATCGGAAACTGTATCCGATGGCCGATTTGCTTCGGCTCGTGGCCACGCACCAGGCATCGCCATCGTCTTGTTGACCGATTCGTGGCGGTAATCGATGTTTTCACTCTAGTTTGCATGGTAATATTTTTCTGCACGACTTTGGTATGTCATTCTCATTTCTTGTAGCACGCTACATTATATTGTTACTGCTCGGTTTTCAAAAATTCTTGTTGCAAAGATAATGAGATGTTATGTTTAGGTACTATCAAGGACAAGAAAGCATTAGAGTTTTTTTTTTTAAGTTGTATGAAACGCATTTTGGTAAGTGCCAAGTAGGTACCTACATAGTAGGAGTGAAGATTTTATATTAAGCTATACTAGAACCAATGAACTATAATTGACGAAAATTGTCGCAATAGTAAAATAATATCATAGCAGAGAGCCAAGACAGCAATGTTATATGTAAGTATAGGTATACATATAAGCAAGTGCCATGCAAATGATGCGGCAATGCGGCAAACCGCTATTTAAAGTGGTGTTTGTACCGTTACTTTATACTGTCTAATTGTAGTAGATCTCGTTTCAAATCGTGGTTTACTATCAAGCAATTATGTTGAGACAAGTAAACAACGAATTTTAATAAAAATAAAAGCAAGAGATCAAATTTCAAAATGTAATATATTATGCCACACTAGACACAAAAACAAACTGACGAAACCTTGCACTTATCAAGGCAATAATGTTAGTGACAAGAGATCAAATCATCTCATGGCAACATACATTTACAGCCCTCCTTGTGCAGTCGGGTTAAAAAATTAAATCAAATACACAATAAATGACAATAAAATTCCTGGGGCTTTACCACAATCTCATAAACTTATTATTCCCATTCCGTAACACGTCACAATTTTACATAAAAATTTTGTCACGCTCTTAACAGCCAAAATAGCGAGATGTAAGATGAACGCGATTTTACGATTCTGGTAAGCTACTAAGTGCAGATCTATATCTAAGTACTGAACTTCCAGTGTTTCAAATAATTTGGATCGCAGTTGATCGCATGCACAACTGGCGGATCTGAGATTGCTAAATCGATTCCAATTAAACACATCGAGTCACGTCAAAGTGTCCAAAACCTTGGTCGTTTGTTACCTGCCTAACGATCTCAGTTATTTATCTCCTGATAGCATTCAGACTTGACCCTGACACCTTTCGGACATTTACTTTCAACGTCACAACAGACTGGTGTTTGCGTCCAGTTTCCTTCTCACATAAAAACCCAGCCGGCAATTTATGATCCAGTTCTTTAAAGTAAGTTTTGTTTATTGTTTTTATATCAGTACCGCTTGATAGCAAAAAGCGATTCATGTTACGATTAACCGGTTGATACGACCTTAATTTAAAACCGACGTTAACGCCTTAAGGTCCCGTTATGTTGCGAGTACATTTAATTAGGTGTGTGACTCGATCTTATACATATCTGGAAATAAAAGAACGCTGGGGCCATCGCTTACTTTGGTATGATCTCCAAAAAATATCAACCATAAAATATTATTTACTGATGTATTAATCAATTCTTTACGAATTTGTATTCTTAGTAAACAACCGTTTGAATAAAACACACCTGAAACACCAACCGTAAACAAAGTACCTACTAAAATGGGTAAAATCTTCAAAATCGCGATAGCCTCAGCCGTCGATCAAGTCAAGTTATGGGAATTGTAAATACGTAATAAACGAAAAACCAGCAACAGAAACCAAATGATAATATTATGCTGTTTTATTTTACTCTACTGTAGGTACTTGTCAAGGATGGTAGTTTCTCGACAACTTATTCTTATCGTGGGACAAAATGTTGTTTTCGTGTTTTGTTTCGGAGCTTCCATTCTATTGTCCACTAAGTTTACTTTCCCCGTCAACAGACGTGACGTTGTTGCCGAATGGGCGATGTCTATTCGTCAAGTCCATTCCCAGTCGTCGAAGTAGAAATACAAAAAAAATTGCTGGTCATTTTTCTTGAAGAGCGACGTTTAACTTTTTATAACATACAATTTTGGATCTACTTTCGAAAACATCAAAAGAAACATGCTATTTCCAGACACTAAAACATGCTTCAACAATACTGTATAATTTTAGATTGTTATTGTCATAGCAGACAAACAGTGAGTCGGTGGAATTGTTGGAAATACCATCTGGTTCCGGCATTCGACATTCAACGTGAACTTGCAGCCGTGTTGGTTAAGCGTTGCGTTGGTAAATCGATACCCAGGTAGAGTTAATCTCAGTCTCGCCTATAGGCTTTCATTGAGCCTTTTCGAAGACCTACAAGCCTCTCATAGTATTTCGATAAATTAGCTATTATTTAGTTAGGAAAGTTAATATTGATATTTAGTTCTCTTTTGCGTCCTATCCGTCATTTACTATTCCGCGTCTCTCAAAGGTCTATTATTTCTAAACACGCTACCTTCGCGACCTGAATCGCTTGCCTTTTAAATCGAGCGCATTAGAGCTCTATTTAGATAGAACTTTATATATATTTCGATTTAGATAAAATTTTATAACTTCACCGGAAGCAAATTATTGTTTATGCAATGCGAAATCTGTCAATATACTGGAATCTATATCAGAATCTCCAATATTCTCTTTATGTTATAATAGCTTGACACGCCACTTGAACGTCGACACGTTTAAAAACGCAACGGATTGTACTTTCATGCTTATCGGTATTTATATGTAAGAGTATCTCATTATATCGCGTGGCGCTTGCGTAAAAATCTTCTATCTTGAAAAGCAGGCTTATATTTTGCCAATGTAATCTTGACAGTTTGTGGTATATTTTTCATATTACTTATGCCTCACATTTTACGAGACTTATGTGATGCAGTGACCCATTTGTAAATTTTGGCAGAAGGATGTATATTATATTTGTTTACTCTACTTCCGTCCGCCATTTTCGCTTCATCTACAACTTTATTGATCTATCACTTTTCACTCGCCTGGCCGTCATGTGTTTTATAGAAGCCATTTAAATATGCATGAAGTCCCGTTTTCATTCCGGTATATCATTAAATGCAACGAAGCAATCGTGATCTAATAAAATCATATAGCTTAGCCACAGCTCACGTGATGTTAAATACGCTGTGGTCGGAAATGGTTTACAAATAGGATGGAATAAAAACTATCTCAAGTGAGACAACCAGTGCTTATAATTTTGTATTTGGCGACAAATTTTCTACTTGTACCGTAGCCTGCCAGTCCAATACAAGAACAGAACTCTTTTATTATGTTTTCTTCACGACGTTTTGCATCAACGGCAGTTCAAGCATTGTTACAATTTTAACACGTTTTACGACGTGGGAACTAAATGCGATACAACTGAGGTATCATCACTAAAGGAGAGCCTACATGCAATTTTTTTATATTTCAATTTCAAAATGATATGCTAGTCTAACATTGCATACGTAAGCAATTCTAACGACGCTTTTAGCAAATATACCATACCTTTGTTCTGTTCTCGCGTCATTAATTCGATAACTAGGTGTGACAAAATTTGTCCTCGATTGTGACATGCGTAAATAGTTGCCATTTTGATTCCTTTCCGCTTTAAATTGCTTTATCAACCACAACTACATACCTAATTTGTTTTATGTTACAATTATAGAACATACATACATATATGTATCAAATTCTAACATAGGGTAAATTTAAGCTCATTTCAATTTCAGACATGTATGAAAACTGGGAAAAATGAATTAAAATCTGGGACAAATGCAAATAAGTCGCAGACACATATTTATTTTACAAAAAAAAAAAAAAACTAGTCTACTAGCTTTTGAATTATATTTTTTTTAATGGTTGGCAGGCTTGGTGTTTGACCACATCTCACCTGATGTTAAGTGAAGGTTTGGTCGAAGATGGTAAAGCACACCTAGCCTATTATTATTGTAGACCAAGTTATTCAAAAAAGTATGTCAAATTATTTAAACTTAACCACACTTATCAAGTCTAAACTTTCTGCTTATAATAATAATAATAATAATAATAATAGCCTTTTTATTCCTGAACATAGGGTTACAAGAGGTCCCTAAGTTCGGTTTGCCTTCTGGCATAGGCCTCCTCCAGTTCCTTCCAATGGGTCCTATCCCTTGCCACTCTCAACCAGAGTGGTCCCGCTGTCTGTTTCAAGCCATCTTCCCATCTCCTGACTTGACGACCTCTACTTCTTTTGCCAACTCTTGGTTGCCAGAGGGTAACTTGTTTGCTCCATTTGTCGATGGGGTGGCGCAGCATGTGTCCAGTCCATCTCCATTTTTGGACATCTATCCGGGTGAGGATATCTGTGAGTTTCGTTCTTGTTCTTATGTCTATGTTCCTGACTCTGTCTTTGATTTTTAACCCTAGCATGCTTCTTTCCATGGCACGTTGACACTTTGCTAGCCTTTCCCTGTGATGAAGTGTTAACGACCAAGTTTCACAGCCGTAAGTAAGAGCTGGTAGAATACAGGTCTCAAATGTTTTCTTTTTTATGTGATTGCCTAAATCCTTACTTTTCATAATTTCTTTCAGTGACCAGTATTTTCTCCAACCTTGGGCTATTCGCCTGTTTATTTCCTGAGTCATTTCATTTGAAGGTGATATTATCTGTCCTAAGTAAATATATTCTTTGACATACTCGATCTTGTTGCCATCTACCATAATGTCTGCTTCCCTTGAATTTGTTATTAATTTTGTTTTACTGGCATTGATTTCCAGACCAACTTCTCTACTTTTACTTGCTAGGCTCTGCATCATTTGTTCTATTGCTGCTGGGTCCTCTTCAAGAAGCACCAAATCATCGGCAAATCTTAAATGGTTTAGGCGGGCTCCATTAATGTTCAGACCTAAGTGGTCCCAGTTCAATTGTCTAAAAATGTGCTCGAGTACGGTGTTAAATAGCGTAGGAGAGAGAGGATCGCCTTGGCGTACACCCTTTTTGATTGGGAATGATTCTCCTGTTGTTTCAATTTTGATACTGGCCTTGCTGGACTTGTATATACTTTTAAGTATTTCTATGTAGTTGCTCTGGACCCCCTGTCGTTCAAGACTCCACCATATGTGTTGGTGCCTGAGACTGTCGAATGCCTTTGAGTAATCGATAAACGCCAAGTAGATTTGTTTATTGTATTCGTTATATTTCTGCAGCAACTGTTTTATTGTATGAATATGATCTATTGTGCTGAAGCCTTTTCTGAATCCTGCCTGTTCTATGGGTTGGTTTTCGTTTAGTACTAGTGATATTCTTTCCAGGATCACTTTAGCGAATACTTTATATATGTTTGATATTAAAGAAATTGGCCTATAGTTCCCAATCTCGTCTCTAGGGCCTTTTTTGTGCAGTAGAATTATGTGGCACTCTGTCCATTCTTCTGGAATTTGCCTTGTTTGTAAAATTTCGTTGAAAAGTTTTGCTAGCACAGGGCTGATTTCCTCTATGGTTCCCTTGAGCATTTCATTAGGTATCTTGTCCGGCCCTGGGGCCTTCTCAAGTTTTTGAGATTTTATTGCCTTGAATACCTCTGAGGCGAGGATTTCTGGCACTTCATCTACTTTGTTGTCTATTGCTTTGGTTTCTTCCTGGATTGGGGCCAGCCCTGAGTCGAATTTATCAGAGTACAGTAAGCGGTAATAGTCCGTAGCTAGTTTTTGTATTGAGAGACGATTCGTTAGGTAAGATTCGCGTTGCTTTAGTTTCGGTATCCATTCTTTGCCATGTTCGCTTAGTTGTTTCATAGCCTTTTTTGTTCCTCCTGTTCTTGTTATATTTTCTTCCAAAACTCTATTTCTTTTCTCCTTACGGTCTTTCCTCATATTTTCTTTGATTTTCTTGCTAAGGTTTGTAATTTTTTGCCGTCTTTCTTTATCCCCTTTATTTAATATTAGTGTTCTTCTTTCCTCTAGTAGTTCTAGTGTTTCTTTGCTTATATAGCTCTCTTTACTTCTAGGTTTGCTGACTAGCATCTCTTTCAATTTGTTTTGTAGTCTCCTGTATTTAGTACCAGTTTCTACGTCAGAGGCAATAATTTCGGTGAGTGATTCTATTTTGCGGGGTTCAGTGGGATGATTGTGTTCTGATATTTGATGCAGCTTCTTATTGTTTAGGTTTTTCCTGGATCTTTTGGCTTGATTTAAGCTTAGGCAGCTTCTTACCATGCGGTGGTCTGTGTTAAAGTTGAGATTTTTAACTATGTTAGTATCTGTGAACGCGCTTGCTTTGTTGGTTATAATAAAGTCAATTTCAGTTTTGTATTTTGCACCTGGGGAGGACCACGTCCATTTGCTTTTAGGGTTTTTGTAAAAACAGGAGTTCATTAAAATAAGGTTATTTTCCATCATGAATTCTACTAGTTTCTGTCCATTTTGGCTTCTTTTTCCATGCCCGAACTTCCCTATTGTGGGTTCTTCTCCTATTTGCCTTTCTCCAACCTGTGCGTTGAAGTCGCCCATGATTATTATGTTGCTGCTGTAATGCAGTTTTATTGCTTCCGAGATACTCTCATAGAAATATTCTATGTCTGGTCTCTCCGCTTGTTCTGTTGGGGCGTAAATTTGAAAGATGGCCCAGTTTTTCTTGTACCCCGGGAATTTTAAATGTACTACCGCAATTCTGTCAGAAACTCCTTCAAATCCCGTAATGTTCTTCTTCCATTTAGATTTAATAAGGAAACCCACTCCTCTTTGTCCGGTGTGTTCACCTTTATGAAACATGATATATCCGTTCTTCTCTGCTATCCCTTCTCCTGGTCTTCTCATCTCGCTGATGCCCATTATGTCCCATTTTAAGTTAGATATGGCTATTTCTAGTTCTTTTAGGCTCTCTTCTGTTCTTAGTGTCCTAGTATTCAGTGTGCTGACATATATATGTTCAGAGTTCTTTTTACCTTGTTTTATTTTTATTGTATTCTTCTTGTGCTTGTTTTTTGTAGATTGGTTTTCTTTTGAGTGTTTCGAATTATACTGTTTTGATTTGGATGGAGGGTGAACTTTCTGCTTACCCTTTCTTAAATATGAAAGAAAATATACCAAGTTAATTGAAGAACTGTCACACGAATCTTAACCGTACTTGTCCCGTTTAAGCCTATATTAATTTAAGGAACCATTTAGTGCTTTCTACTCGTACCTCCCTTTGTTGAAGGTGTCTCATCAATCAGGAAGACTGACAGTTCACGGTCAGCAGGCTGTCAGCAGCCATTTGTGATATTGTGTCGTCCGGTCGAGTTACAGGCGTGACCAAAATACGCTTTGTTTTTATCCGGCTGGCAATCGGATTACGTTCCTAAATGGCTTACAATTGTTTTGCGAAGAAATCCTCTTACTAGTTTGCTTTTGGTGCATTTCAATTGTGGAACCTGAAGAATTCTTGTTTTTTCTTTCATGGCTAATTAATAAAATATAAAGTACTCCAAAGACTTTTATCGACATTAAGCCCCTAAATCGTAATAGAAATAAAAATCAGATACATAACTACACAGTACACATTCTATATTGCTAAACATTTAAGTCCTTATGTGTTCACTAGCTGCGGCCCGCGGTATCACCGGCTGTTCCCACTTGAACACTACATTTTTTTGGGATAAAAATAGTCTATGTGTTAATCCAGGGTGCCAGCTACCTCCATACCAAATTTCATCAAAATTGGTCCAGCCGTTTGTACGTAAAGAAGTAACAAAGTTTCGCCTTTATAATGTTAGTGGGATTGGAATTTTAACAAAATACGTAAGTTTCGTCAATATTCCTTTCTATTTTTTCGCATAGAAAACATTTAATAGCACTTCTTGTTAGAACATTGTTATCTTTTTACAAGACATTTTTAGATTTTTCATCTAACTTCCAATAGAAATTTTGCACTGTAAGGTATATATTTAGATTAAATAATATTGCATGTACATTAAATGAATACAAACGTATGTAAGTACTGCATCCTGTTTCAATTGCAACCGGTTCGCCTTGACTCAAACGCGTGTTCTAAATTTCATTTACGTTTGATATTTTCGCAAAGGTCAACCGTCCTGAAATACCATTTAATACTCCTAGCCAAAGGTATTCCATTTTTTTTATGTAAAAGTAATGAAACGAACGGAACGGTCTCCTGGTGGTAAGAGATAACAGATAACGTATGTCCAATTGTCCATGACTATTGCAGTAATATGATGACTAGTGCAGGGCGTCGCCGCTTTGGCGTTCGTTATTTTGAGACATTCGATGGTTAGTCTCAACAGCCCTGTAATTTCGCTAGCTGCAGTATCCTTCAAACCGGAACACGGTAATGTGTACACGCTGCTGCTTGGCGGCAGAATATCTGGTACTGCGGTGGCCCCTAACAAGACGACCTCTTGCTAAAGAAGTTTACCACAAAGCTCGAAGTCTTGATGGGATTTAACGTTTGATTGCTTCGTCAAATATTTCGCTTTCAAGAAGGGCTCTGTCGGCAAAAATGTTTGAGAACCGCTGCTCTAACTAATACTCTTTCGTGATTGTTAGTTAGTAATAGTTGGGATAAATACAGAAGGTAGATGTAGCGGTAGTTTTTTATTGACCTATATCTTCAATCTCTTTTTTGTCTTCACCAGACTTATAGTCTCACATACTTAACAAGTTCATGGGTGGTTTTATTATACAAGTAATTAACGATGACTATTGTGGTTTCATTACAATTACTATCAGATTTCGCCTCGTGAATCACAATGAGTTCGCGACTAGGTCATATATTTAGTTTCTAAATATAGTATAAAATTTTTCTTTGTCAATGGCATAGTTTTTTTTAATTTAAGTTTTCGCTTACAATTACCTACAATTACAATTACCTGCAGATATGGCGGCAGATTTATCACTGTACTAGTGAAAGAAAATTTTGTCGACTCACCTTAGGAAAAAATGACGAGGGTTAAAATTATCCATTGTCTATGTTTTACTCGAAGATGTTTTATTCTGATATCTGATAGGAACAGTGCTGCTTAGTTAGTTTTTGATTGTACCTACATGCAAATATGTACCTATTTCTAACAGGATTTTTAGTAGGTGGTGGAAGGCGTGCGTCATATCGACACTAGCATATCAGGACAAACCCACTCAAAATGAAGGATACACTGAGTCTGTTCATTTGCTAAATTCGTGTTCTAGAAAGTATAGAAAATTGTCTGGATCATGTCAGTAACAACCAACGGCTTAGTTAATTTCATATTTTCAATGTATTTTTAGTCTCGGTAGAAATTGGTCTAATTTTAATCTCAGCATGTCGTGGCTGCTTTTGCATTATTAATGTAAAGTGATATCATTTCCCTCCTATATGCGCATACTTTATAGTTCTAAATTGCTCTCTCGAATAGCTGCTTTACATGTTCTTTGTTACATTCATGTTTTTATGTATATACACTCCACTGCTTCCTGTTAAGTATCATAGAATGGGATAAATAAATCTTTATTTTGAGAAGTAGACGTTTAGATAGATAGAAACTCTTTATTGTGCTCACTAAAAATAGAAAAAAAAATCAGAAAATAAAATAATCTTATGAGGTAGTGCCACAAGTTGTTAGGATTAAGCCATTTCTTTGAAAGTACTTCGCAAACATTAACTTCGTTTGTTCGTAATCGTTTGCTGCCAAACTTGTTTATGCTCTACTTTTTGCTACTTCAACTTTTAACGACATGCCCACTCTACCGTATTCTCTGACACTTTCCTTTTGTCTTGAACAGTTGCAGCATCTAACTACTTATGTTAACCTACTCTACAGTCAAACTGGGTATCAACCACCAGTCGAATTAACATTCTTGCGACTTTTAATGTCTACATATCGACGACAAATTGCGACAATTTCTACACCTAAAACGGAATAGTCTAGTCTGTCTGCAGTCTGATGTAACTCGATTCTCGGTAGTCGTAGTAACATCCTGGTGGGGCCGGTGTCCAATGTTCCTGTAACTCGACAGTGAAGATTTAGCGAAAAGTATCCGGTTTGACGGCGGGAACTGTGACGGGAGGCCCCACAGGTGTTCACATTGTACCTAATATTGATCGGTGTTGTGCAATTTTCATGAAATCTCTCAGGGTTGCGAAAGGTGATGCTTTGTTCTTTAATGAGAGATCAGCATAAAATCGGTTTATAAGAAAATGTTTGGTAACACCATTGTCATCGTTGTAGTTATTAACGAAATTGCAAAATCATCTTTTTCGTATTTGCGTCGGTATACCATTATGAAAATCTTGATATTTTTGACGGAGTAACATATTAGCAAATACACGAAATATGGATGTAATAAGTACGTATATTCATACGCTAGCGAGCATAGCTATATATTCACTTTTCGTACACTTACATACTTATATGTAGTTATACACTACACTTACATTATCATATCCCGATGTCCACGTTCACTATTCTCATCTCCACTAGTTTTTCAAGCAAATTGGTCGTTCTATCCGGGATCATTGACTTCATAAGCAAAAATTATTTACATAACTTCTGTTTTCGTTTTATTTGCAAAACCTTGGCTTTGTTATTTCTTAGAACTGGTAAAACTACCTAAGCATTTTCTTACCTGAACGTCTGTTGTTTTGCGATTTTTTAAAGGGAAACGACGCAAATAAAATACTTTTTTCTTGTGTTTGAAGGGCAAACAGTGTTTTCTTGTGATAAACAGTTTTGTGCTATTTCGAACAGGATATCGGTGGCAGTGGCGGTCATACATCAATGCGCGTAAAACAAATATCAAATGAAATCCCACGGTAATACTATACACCGCCGTTTCTGTCAGCAAAAACTTGATGAGCTTCGGTTTCTTTTCAACTTTAATAAAGAGTCTATTCTTAGAGATCCAATCAGATACGCACTCGTAGACGAAAGTTTTGTAAGTAATCATGATTAAATCAAAACTTTAGCAAGTTGCTCACTTTCGAATTTTTTCTTATTAATCCAATCCATGGTAAAGTTTTCTTGTAATCTGATTTTTTATATCAAAAGTAATAAGACGAAAGAGACGCTCTCCTGATGGTAAGAGATAACGCCTATCCACGACCATTACGGCCATACACAAAACTTTGAGTAGCAAAACAAAGTCCAGGGCATCGCTGCTTTGGCGCTCATTACTAAGAGACTTTCGATGGTTAATCTCAATAGCCCTGTAATGTCGCTAGCTGCAGTACCTTACAAACCGGAACACAGCAATATTTACACACTACTCCTTGGCGGCAGAACATCTGGTTCTGACAGCCCTTTTGGTTCATCGGTATGTCTGCTCTAAGAGCTGAAGGGCGTGCGTTCGATTCCCTCCCAGGATAAACATTTTGTGGTATAAACAAATGTTTGTTCTGTCTGAGTGATCTGTATTTATTTACAAAAAAAAAAGTATTTAAGTGTTCTATGAGTTATCTGACTTCCATAGTACAAGCTATGCTTAGTTTGGGGTTAGATGGCGCTGTGTGTAATGTCCTACGATATTTGTTTATTATTTATTTATTTGCATTGGTGTTGATTCTGCGATGATATCTACCTAACGACCTCTTGCCAAGGAGATCCACCAAGAAAACTTATCAAATAAAATCATAGTCGTGTCTTTATCGTATCAACAATACACAATAATGTTAGTAGAGAACGGACTACCTTGAAACAGTTCTCTTGGTCTGAAAGGGCAACTGGAGCAGAACTCAAACGTCTATTTATTAATCGATCACATCCTTCGCCTTTTATAAACCATTCGGGTAGGTACTGTACCGAGCAAAGGGCACGATTCGCACGTGCCTTCCGGCGTAAACTCGCTGTTTGAACCGAGAATTGTTTGGATTCCGCTCGGTCAAAGCCCCTATGAGCTACAACTTAAATAAATACACTTACGTAATGATTAGCTCGATAACTTCTAAGAAAATGCAGCTACGGAATGTTTATCTGCTCAAGTTTTGCAACAATGAGTAACGCAGTGAATAAGCATAAAATATACTTTCTTACCTCATGCACCATCTGTTGTGGTTATTAATCTATGAGTACATAATAATATGTTTTTTTTTTTTTTTTTTTATGGTTGACAGGCCAGGTGTTTGACCACAGCTCACCTGATATTAAGTGAAGGCGTGGTCGAAGATGGTAAAGCACACCTAGCCTGGAATGGAACTGGCTCTCAAGTGAGGCTGCCGGAACACACCGTTAGATTCTTGGCGGCAGATTTTCAACTTGAGGGTGGTAGCTAGCCAGCCAAGTACTAGAAAGTACCCTACCACCATGCTATGGTTTCCTCGCGATGTTTTCCTTCACCGGCAGCTCAAGCTCATTGTTGGGGTTTGAACCCACGCCCTTCGGCATGGGAACCTACCGCGCTAACCACTGAGCTGTCATCGCTACAAAAAAATGTATACGTATCAGGCGCAATAGTATATAAAATAAATATCGTAGGACTAAACACACAGCGCCATCTGGCCCCAAACTAAGCAGAGCTTGTGTGAGGGAAGTCAGATAACTGATAGAATACATAAATACTTTTTTTGTTGTAAATACATTCTTATAATACATACAAAACACCCAGACACAGAACAAGCATTTGTTTATTCACAAAATGTTTGCCCTGAATGGGAATCGAACCCATGCCCTGTAGCTCTTAAGGTAGATATACTACAAATGAGCCGATAGGACTGTCATTTTATCATTTTATTGTTCTCATTAGAAATGTTAACCGAACAATCCCTTAACATCTCTGAGGCGAACTTGATGACTATAGCAAATAAGATATATACATACATAGTACAGTATACAGCTATACATAGCAGATATGCTATTGAATATATTGTTCTTTATATAAAGTATTAACTGGTTATCGCGGATTCAAGTAAGAACGGAATTTCCAAGTGCTAAATGTCGTCATATTATAATATTGCATTTACTTGATTTATTGGGACTTTGAAGAAGATATTGGTTTTTTTTTCTAGAACAATAATAACATATTATAACCTCTTTTTTCCTGCTTTTTTTAACGTATGAACATATACATATAAATGCAAAGTCTCTGCAAAGTTCAAAAGCAGACAAAAGGTACGTGTAACGAGATTCCACGCTAATTGCTTTAACTCGCGGAACCCATTAGAGTCAAAAGTGTTGAATTCATCGCTCATAAAATTTCATAACACATTGTTCAAACAAAAACGCTTTCTCCATCGAATAGTATATCGATCATTACAATTTACGAGTATTGCGTTCACGATATTATGGCGGAGCCGGATTACGAAATAGACGATAAAAATAAAGCGTAATAAAAAACAGTTTGAAAAATGACTGGCTCGTTTTAAAATATTGGCTGCAAAGTCTGCATAACCGAGGTCTATCGAAGCACTTGAATGGAAGCCACGAACTTCTAAACATTGAAATTGCAAAAGCTTTTCCGTTGGGGGCACGCTCGAGTAGAGCTTGATCAATTCAGCGACGTCGGCGTCTACATTCTCGAAGCTCCCGTACTTCATGCTGGATAAAAATCATTTATTCTTCTGGGATATTGCATTATTGAGAGCATTTTTATTGTCTATGAGTCTTATGTATATTGTTTATTTTTATTGTGTCTGCTGTTCTCGTTATCTCGGTAATTATATACTTTTCGGCAATTCGAGAAAATTTCAATATCAAATGGGCCCTTATTCACTATGAGTATATGAACTCGCCGTGATTACGAAGCAACTGAATGTAAGTTCAATTTTCTTGGAATAGTACTCGCTACACAAATGTCACGTTAATAAACACGACTAGGTGTGTTAGGGCTCGGTTGGTACTATTAAAACAAAGTTTGTAAGCGTATAACGTTATAAATGCTGTACACGATTATAGAAAGGAATCTCATATAAGTTAGAGATGAGTGGGCTAGGTATCAGTATTTTCTACTATATGTGACAAATAACACGAATTGATGACACTATTTATCTCATTGTTATAGTACGCTATATAAGCCAAGCATGTCTTTTAGTTTCTGATCAGCGGAACTTTATGGAAGTCAAATTTGTAACCTTTAACGAGCTAGGACACGAACCAAGAACGTAACTGTCACTTGTAAGTTTTGCGAACGTAATTTATTATCCCATTAGAGCTTTGTGAGCAAATTGGCAATAAAATATATTTGCTATTTAAAATGTTAAACTTGAAGCTAAATGTGGTCACATTGTTTATTTCACACACCTAAGTAATAGCATAGTATAAAAATAACCACATAGTACACGGTAATAGTTAATGGTTTGCGAATTTGTTACGCCTCAGTGAAAGGTGTCTTGAACTTTATTGTTCACCATTGCATAAGATTGCTGACCGTTCTAAAGACTTAGCGATTTGTTCCCTCTGCTTTGGTCAAGCTTGCTTTCTGATTGTAAATTAGTTTAGTGTAAGAGTGAAAGGTATACTGTTTATAGGAATATCGCAAGGCTTCGAGTTGGTAACCACAAACTATGAAATGTATTGTGAAACAGGATGCGGTATGAGTGAATCACTTGCTCTTTTAACAGGTTCGACCTCGTCAGCTCGCTTTCTTTGACCTGTTAGAAATCGGGCCTCATCCAACCGTGACCGTTCGTTTTGTCACGAAATGTTTGCACTTCCTGATATACTCACAGTCTCACATGCACCATTATCTGTTCTTCCTCTCTAAGTATTGTTACCAATAAGGTTTTAGACTTTTCTCACACAAATCAAGACCATATTCATGTTTTGGAAATTTTCTCTATAATTATGTATTACGGATATTTATTCCTGGTGCATAATAATGTAACCTAGATAAGTTAGCTAGCTATCCTGTTATTAAATGTCTCTATCAATTCCATTATATTATATCTTATCACTATTTATAGAGAATACAAATAAATTTGTCGCTTCATTTAGCAGAATGTAGATAATGATAAGGTTAACGCCCTTACTTGAAGGGCTTGCGCAGAATTGCCTTTGATGTTGCAAGTCTATACAATTTTACGACTATGGTATGCAATTGAAAGCAATTTTCTTGAAGGCTCTACATTCAATAATGGAGGGAATATTACGGAAAATCCTAGAATATTTTATGATAAACTGTTGGAATAAGAATAGTGTAAAAGTAAAAGTAATAATACTGGGACATTTACTTAATTTGGGACCCGCTTCGTCTTTATTCGTTCACAGAGTTCTCTTAATATAATAAACCTACACAGCCTCCAGTCCCAGGCGAAGTAACAAAAGTAACATCGTTAATTTGGCATTCAGTACTACCCCGCGGCTGGGTCGCAGGGAGACAGGCGCCGGTAAAACAAAAACAATATAGCATATCGTAGCGTGGAGTTGAACCTCTAGCAAGGGCGCAGGCGGGCGGTTACCGCGCCGGGCGCCAGTGCACGCTCGGCAACCGACTCGAACGCGCGCTTCGACATCGCTTATCCGCGTATCCGCAACTAGCAAGAGCTTCTACGCGAAAATCGAACCCGGCAAAGGAACCCAGCTCCACGCTCTCAAATTAACACCAGCTTTTCCTACGAAAAAAATATGCCGGTCGAAACCAGAATTAGCTTCTCCGGTGAGTACCTTCGCCACAAAGATAACTTACTCTCTGAAATTAAATTGAAAGGAACAATAACTTCATAAATTTTACCGAACATCTCAGTAAAATCTGAAATCTACAATTGGAATACCTATTAATAATATTTGTTGTTATATACCTAATTGTGATATTAAACCGAAAGATAATAAATGATGTCATAGTATCTAGAAAGCACGATGTTTTGTGCAATTTATTGTTATTGTTTTTGAAACTACTACAGTCAAAGAGGTACTATTTGTGAGATTTGTAGTGAACACTGTTTGCGTAGTAATAGGTCCGTTTTGCGATCTTACTCCTTCAGGCTTAGTGTTAATAGCTGACTATCTGAACAATAGTACTAACGAGTGCGAAGTGCTAAACGGTTATGAAATATCTAGATGTCAGAATGTTTACGTACGTTGATTTGTACTGAGCGCTAAGGACTTTTCTAAATAAGTCTAAGACATAACTGCACCCGAAAAATACAAATTAGGAAGAGACCTATTTATTTAATTCATACACTCAATTGACTTAATTAATACTATGAGCCAGCATGCGGTCACACCTCTGGAAATGATACGAACTTTTAACCGTTTTAATATCATAATTTAAATACAAAATACTAGACCGATTATTATTTTATTCATTTCAATTAAACATTTTCCTAAACTGATTAGCTATTGTCATTTCCTCTTTATATAGAACAATTGACACAAAATTATATTCCGGTATCAGATATATCGAATACATGTGGGTTTTGTATTGTAAATAAATAATAAATATTGTAAATAATAGAAGGATTTTTTCAAGACAATACAAATTACGAGAATTGCTTTCTGCGGATTTTTTTAAATTCATGACAATTCCTAGCTTTCAAAGCATCTAAATATTTAATGTATGTTAATACACTATTCATATGCATATTATATGTGTGTGCCCATCCTTAAATTCTACAAAAGGTGTTTTGTCCAATACTTTCTAGTTTTCACTCGTTCTGAGGAAATAGATTTCATGGTTGTTACAAATTATTGTTGTTTCTCTTTTGAAAATGTTACGGATTTCCAGAACGTTAAATATTCAATAACTTTGCTTTGTCTTGAAATCTGAGATTTAGGTTTCTGCTTCCAACAATACATCTCATTAATATTTACGAGTGTAAAAACATTTCCTCTGTTTTCAGTATTCGATTCTCGCTTTAACGTATTCATGTTAATTCAGATCAAAGATTAAATGTATCTAGAACTGTTGTAACTGCTAGAAGGAATATATCAATGACGCACGTCACTGCATTTTAACAATGACGTACGAAACAAATGTTTGTTGTAAAACGAAAGTTTTTTTTCCAAGAGGATAAGACGAACTTTGACGCACTAATTTTATAAATTCAATAAGTTTGTATAATATTTATGTAGTTGTTCTTCAGCTTCACGCAGTAACGATTTAAAAGAAAGTCGAAAACGAGTATAACCTAGATTACTTTTTATCCCGGAAAAAGACGAAACCGCGGGGCGAAGTAACAATATTAGTAAGATAAAGTTTGTCAAGTCTTGTTGTATTATAGAAAAAATATATTTATAAATGTGACAAATTGTTTTTGTGGGTTTTCCTCCTCATAAGCAATAATCATCATAAATCAGCTTTGTAATTGTGTCACATTAAAACAAACAAATACTCAAACAAGGCTTACGGCAGAATTACATAACGGTTTAGACAAAATATATTTTTAAGCATATTTGATTGTTAAAAATATACAGTTACGCTGCAATTACTACAACCCACGTAACTTATACTTTTTTGCGAGAATATTAATTTCTACGCCACCATCGGAAGATCTTGTGGTTACGCTGCTTTTAAAATTAATCTGTAAATAAATATACATAAAGAAACGATTTCATTCAGCTACAAATCTCCATGTATGTATCGTAATAGTATGTACTTTACGTTGCTGTGACACCTTATTTGCACACTAATAGAATACTACTATTGACAGACTTATTATTAGTGCGCCGGTGGTCGGCATTAGTCTCAAGCCTTCGATTAACGTGAGATGTTAACCGTGACCGCTGCTCTTAAGTATCCTTTGGTCGCATTATGTTTTTACAATTGCGTTGCCCAGTGCTTAACCTTGTTTGGATCAACGCCACGACATATCACATCGCAAACCATAACTGCATCCTAGCATTGATGAGTCACCACAAATAAACCACTAATATCTTTGTACATTATAACTTTTCAAAAAATCTCCACTATCTTTAAACTCCAATCCAGTCCAGTCCAGCAGAAACTTTTCTATAAAAGCATTACATATGTTTATTAAGTACGTGTACTAATTGTGTTCCGTCAATTCGTCGGTATTTTACATATTTTTTGTGTTATTAATATTTTGCTGCGTGCTATAAAAAGTTATCAGTTGACACGCCAACCTTTGTTAGGCAAATTCTGTTTTGTCGTGTAGAAATTATATTCACTGTTCTTGTGTCTATATTTGTTGCCAAGTAGTTATCATTTGTTAGTTGCGTAATAACCTTTTTTCTGCATTTACTATTGTTTTCATATAGCGTGACACACGTCATGTTCGTCGTTCGATAGTTAGAGATATTTTTTGCTGCCGGACAGTTTAGGGGACGGTCAAAACCGCTAACATTTAAACGTACAATTCGATACAACTGTTTTCAAATCAATTTGGTTCTAAAGGTTACCTTCCTTTTAACTGCGATTAAAATCCATCGTATCAATTGACTCGTGCTGTACAAAAGTTGTTTGCATTTACTGTGTTGTCATTGCAAAATACAAAACCACAATCGTTGTGTATCTCAAATCCTGTCTGTATAGACTTGAAACTCTGTGAGCCATTGGAAAACATCCTTATTGGTCACAAATTTATGAACTACAGCACATTAATTTGTCTTCAAAAACTTTGGAATGTCGCCTTAATAATAAAAAAAATAAAATAAAATAAATAACCAGCCTTAATAATAACCAGCTACTTGTAATGATTCAAAAGATTCATCCTTTTAATAGCAAAACGGGTCTGTAGAAATAACGTAGGCTGAGTAACAGAATTATACAGGTTATTGGGATGAAAATTTTAAAATGCCTATTTCGAATCGCATCTTAGTTACTTGCGTGACGATTTCCTGTCTCACAACCTTATCGGAGATGTGCTCTTGGGTTGGAATTGCTCAATTACTTAAGTTGGCATTGTTGTCGGTCAACCGAAACAAAACTGTTAGGCAGGTGACTGCTACGTGACTTCCATGTTAAATTAATCGTCATGATCTCGATTATACCTCCCGATCTCATTAGTCATCGAAACGTTATCCTTAGCATACACATAAATATACAGTTTTTGCTGCTATAATAAATCAGCGGGTGCCACCTTGAACCACCATCTCGATTTCTCATCGATAGCGATTCTCTTCAAGCGTATCGAACCGAACTAAACATGTCTCTGTAATCAATCTTCAGGTGGTAGCTAGTTTTACACTGTATTTTTATTGCGAAATTGAGTTGCAAGTTTAATCGTTAATGGATGTACTGGACCGGAGGTGCCGTCACGTTACTCGTCCCACGCCTGGGGTCGCTCAATGACAAATTGCCGGTGGAACTCGCATTTTATCATCAGTCAGAACCTTACTCTACCTTGTTATACAAATGTGCGCTTCCTCCTTAAACTTACGCAACTGCACAAGCAATTTAGGACATCCTATATTTGCGTCTTCGAAGCCCTAACTTGTTAAGTAATCACTGGATGTCACTACGTCCCAATGCATCTCACGTGGCCATCAATGCCTCGTGTCATGTAATGCCGTCGTCGTCGACGGAACTCGGTAATTGAGTGTTTTTATTCATATTATTTTCAATTACGTAGTTGCAATTCACGTCAATCACCTGACTAGAGTTTTTGTTGGAACACGGCGCCATTCGATATCATTGGGACAGTTGCCGACATAGTCATTCCACTTCAAATTTATCTTATTTATTATGGAATGTCTTCGTGTTTGAACCATTGCTCATTTTCTTATTAGTTTTAGCTTTCTGATCTTAAATGTAAGCTTAGGCAAGATATAAATCTCAACTGGGTTTACTCCATGTTCGAGGATATCTGAATAATTTATCAGAGTTATCCCTAACACGTCCTATCGTCGACAAAGGTCCTAAGAAGGCCACGTCCGCTCTCGGCATTTATCTTTCCTTTTAGCTTGTTCCCACATTTGCCAAATCGGTTCTCGGAACTTTATTAGAGTATTTGCATTGACCACGATTAGCAAATTCGTGTTTGATTTAAATGTTCAGTTATGTAAGTAGGACTGATTGCAAAACATGTTTATGCGAAGTAACGTTTTGTTCACTGAGATCATAAGGGATTTGTGGTGTGTGGCTCCTTTATTGTTTACTTCTTTACGAGATGCGGTTATTTCCATGTAATCCATGTTATTTATACTCGTTAGTAATTGTTCATCAATTAATTGGTAGTCGACAGTAAATGATAGCTCAGTGGTTAGCGCGGTAGGTTCGCATGCCGAAGGGCGTGGGTTCAAACCCCAACAATGAGCTTGAGCTGCCGGTGAAGGAAAACATCGTGAGGAAACCAAAGCATGGTGGTAGGGTACTTTAGTACTCGGCTGGCTAGCTACCAAGTTGAAAACCCTCAAGTTGAAAATCTGCCGCCAAGCATCTAACGGTGTGTTCCGGCAGCCTCACTTGAGAGCCAGTTGCATTCCAGGCTAGGTGTGCTTTACCATCTGCGGCCACACCTTCACTTGACATCAGGTGAGCTGTGGTCAAACAACTAGCCTGTCAACCATTAAAAAAAAAAAAAAACTATAATAACTTTAACTTTAATGATCACTGTTGGATATCATCCAGATCTACTTGATATACAGTTAAGTTTTTATAGAGTAGGTCGTCGTTTAGGTTATATATTGATGTTTTCAGTCGCCGTCGCGTCTAGACCTACCCGCTTACTCGGGGATGTCTATGACCCCACAGCAGACTGATGCACTTCGGTTTATTATAATCGTAATAATTTCGATCGTTTGTTACAGTTCTAGTTTGAGTAGATAGCCTAATAATAGTCAAGTAGATTACATTACTATATCTATATACCGAGATATTAGATAGAGCTTATCTAGTTAGATCAATTGCAAACTTCGTGTCCTCGTGAACCTATTTCTTATCTAGGGATTTTAAAGATTACGGAGAATTATATCCGTATACATTATTCGTCATACTTGTTGAAATAAACAACGGGGTAACATCGAAAAAAAAACTACAAGTTTTACCAATTAAATGCGTTTGAACTATTAAACAAGCTATATTATATGTTGTTTATATTTTTTACGACAAAATCCCGTCTACAGTGGCATTGCCGAATATGGCACCAATTACATTTTTACGTCCACACGGCACATGCTAACGTAGGTGTTCAGGAATTTTAATATCTCTGATTCGACCATTGCCGCTTGTTAGACGGTTTTCAAAAAATCGAAATATTTTGACCGCTACTTTCGCCATATTTATAATTCTTTTGAAATTTTTTGTTTAGTTTTGGCTACATTAGTGTTAATTTCATTGCAGAGGCGTGATATCCTTATAAAGGCTTTTATTATTATTTTTAGCGGCGAACTAACTTCGTTCAATTTTCTGTGTGAAGTCAACTCAATATAGTCACGTTGTCATGTTTTAGTCGCCGTAATTGGCTTGTCGTGTTCTTTCCTACGAAACCTATTATCTTTGTATATTCTATGTTCGTTATCGATATCATACGAGTGTTATCTAAGTATCTACCAAACAAAACAAATGTCTAACATTTCATTCACGGTGAATTATCTTTCTTTTAAAGCTTATCTTTGTATACATATAGGTATATATTTTTCTTTTCCGCAGTTACTAGCTTGAACTTCAAATATTTCTTGAGATGGAATTTTAGATTGTTGTGTTATTGTTGTATGTACAATTATGTCAAACTTGAACTCGGAGCTACAAATGTTAGCCCAATGGAGAAAACATACGCTTTACAATCGTAAGGCGTGAGTTCGATTACGGGTCCGTACGAATGTGTCATTCGAGAACCTACCATATTTCATAGTTTGACATGACATAAATAGGAACTGGATCTGTCATGTTTATGTATTTTACTACGCACATAATGTGAGTTGCTGCTTCAACATCGTAAAATTTTATTTCACTTAGTGTCCAATAAAAACTTTAACTCAAATCTTATCACATCAAGGTTATTAAAAACATATTATGTATTTTAATCCGATTCTTGTAATCAATTTCGCATTCGGCGTAGAAGCGACAGCATTCAAGCACAACAGTGTGAATTGCTCTATTGACAAAACACTTACGTCAGGGTGTTAGTATAAGAAGCACTCAAGTTCAAGGTAAATGGCTTCTGGGTAACTACAGCAACTGTTACTTTGTGTTGACATCAAATATTGTAGAGAATTCATTTTCTTTTGTTTCATATATATCGTATTGTCGCGAAGAGGAATGTACACTAAATGACACATGAAGCAAATGCCACGTCATTTTACACTATGTACACAGTTGGCTTGGCAGTAGAGGGGCTCACTTCAGTTTCCATCTTATATTCCAAGATGTAACGACAAAGCTGACTCATTGCGCTTATACATTGAGCAACAATGCCTTTAGGCTATTAGGTACCTTGGCAAAGGGTTTGCCCCAGAATCTCTTCTTTACATCAAACACACAAAGTTGATGTCATCTTTCCAAATACCTCCGTCATCGCAGCTTTACTTAAACTTGACGGTAAACATGGAGCTTCGTGGTGTCAAGTCAATATAAGAGCGACTATTTTTGATACTATAATCGCTAAGATCGTGTGTACTGAAATGGTTGCAAGATAGAATGCATTTATCACGATGTAAGATAACGATCATTGCAATATTTCAGATACCGTGAGAAACAAGCCAATTCCTGCTGCATGTGAGTCGTGACTACCTCCGGTTAATACTAGCTCACTCTACTGCTATTGTCAAATTAATTACAAGTATTCATCTTTGACTATACTCATTAATTATTTGTCGTTACAAAGAATATGTTTATTGCGCACCTCTACTGTTATTCTAGCGGATTCTTTCACGACTGTTTACATGTTTGAGTAGCAGATAAGAAAAAAACTGTTATACGTAGAGTCACGTTTAAGCATCTTGGCCATAAAAGTTTGCTATGAGTTTTGCTTGTAAATTACTTGTCTAGATTTTTCCTGTTCGCAAGTAAGAGGTGTCCATTTAAATATCTCATGTTGTATTTATAAATCGGTCACTGAATTAATTTTGCTGCTTTAAATATAAAATACAAAAGCTTTTTCGATATTCGCAGATTTTGCATAATTTATTGATGCATTGACCCTCTGTAAAATACAGAATAATGTATAACAATCTGTTATTGTCACCAATATTCGTCAATATTTCCTGCCTACTCCATATTCTATAAAATGGTTTAGGTGCAGACGGCATAATTCTCAAAATCGCATCGAAAGTCGCTAAAGAAATAATTCACATTTATGCTAATATTGTCTTTAGATACTGAATCAATTGTAATATCTTTATAGAATCCTTAAAAACACCGTGTAGTTACATGTATAATCCAAAAATACATACGGCAGTAGGTACCAGTAATTTCAATTCCTTCTGAATAGCAATCAAAGCAATTTAAACAATTCTCTAACCAATTTCAACTTGTATTCGTAATTTAATTTGCCTCAACCAACGGGTAAATTCAGACAAGAATTTTTGAAAATTATTTACCTTGAAACAAAAATCTGGAAATATCTATTAATGTACAGGTACTTAAAAGTACCTGTGTACTCCATAACGTATTTAGATGAAATTTTGTATGAAGGTGTCATTGAAATTTTTTGTACAATGAACTATGTATTTGTTATTATATTGTACGTTTATTTGATTGAATAAAATCGTAAAACTAGTCTTGGAAAATACACGCAATAGTGAGTAATTTCCGTCTAGTCTTCATTTTTACAAAAGTACTCAAGGAAACTAGATGGACTTTATTTGCATTAATTGTCATGATTTGACATGGATGGAGATCGTCAATTATCATGCCAGGTGTTGCGGTACGGCTCATTACTGACCATTAGATGCATTAGCGTAGCCGGGGCGAACGTGTCTCGATTACAGAACGAATTTCATTCCATATACCATGCCCTAAAGGGTTACGGCGGTCTATCTTTGTTATCTGCTCCATTATTCATCAGTAATTATCGTTGTAGATATTCACAATCGGCGTGCCAGGTCAGAGTTATCCTTTATCTCTAGCAAGAAATGAGATAGCATTAATACTAACAGCACTATTTAAGAATACTAAATTTAGTATAGGATGTATTTAACATTCTTTTCGGTTATATATTTTATACTAGTAGTAGATGTATATATTATCTTCAGGTTTAATAATAATTATGATTTGCCTATTATAAAGTTAAGTTATACCTACGACTGGCCACTTTGTAAAGTAATATATTCTCCTATAAATTTCTTCTTTTGTGTTGACTACAAACTTCTCTTAATTAATATCGCATCAATTGCGGTACCTTGTTTGATAAATCAAACAATAGTCGATAAATCTTGTAACTCAACATCGAATGGCTAATAAACAATGTTTTACGAGGTCTGAATAACATAACTTATCAGTTAGTTTTGGTGAAATGGCCTCTTGAATACTTTTAATTCGCAATATACCGTTTTCGGAACAAGAAAATTCCCTTTACGGCTGGTTTATCCTTTATTGTTTTTTACCAAATAACACAAATTGTCGTTTTTGCCTACCTCACGTTGCTTATTACATGGTTGGACAGTGTTGCCGATTCCATATTTACAGATGATTCACAATACATAAGAAATCTTGTTAACAGCGATTAATCAATAAATGGTTCAGTCATGTTAATGATGGACAAGTTGGTTGCTTAAAAATATGAGAGCATTGAGTCATTGTTGTTGTCATACCGTGAATGCAATCCGGTGTCTTTTATCGGACGAGTATCGTACCGGATCGCGGTAGCAATTCGGCCGCTAACTCGGCCAGGCTCGGTATTTTGAGTTGGGTCTACTGCACTCCGTCTAGGTCACTTCCTCGTGACACGTTTAGCTCTTTCAATGAACTAGGCTATGAACCACATCCAGAGAACGTCGACTTTATTTTATTCTTTTCTATATTGTCCTCAATTTCCACCACATGGGATTTCAATCGATCTCTATCGTATCAATAAATTTCTTACATGATTGAAAAAGCTTCGACCTCAATTCGTGAAGTGGCACAGAGACAATTTCGTCGGTGTTCTCGCATTTTATTTATCATAATTGCTATGTAACGTTTAAAGAATTAAATTCGCGGGAACGCATTTATATAAAGTTTAGATTTTAAACTGAATAATTGGCATTGAGAATTGCATTTGTCTTGCAACGTGTAATCGTTGCATCCATTGATCTAGCGAGATGCCAACCGCGAAATTGTCCTTAATTGACGAATTAGTGTCTTGTCTAGTTGCTGGGAAAGCGTGATGGCTCATTACTGTATCTAATTGACATTCATCACACATACGCTTGGGTTAAGACACATTAAATTACCGGGCCTTCTTAAAAGGAGCTTCGAATAATTGCTTACATTTATCTTGACTCTAACTATTATATTATCTTCAAGTGCGTGGTGTTATTGCTTTTGTTCATTCTACGAAAAACATCTTGAACTTGACCACAAAAAAGTAATGTCATGAGACGGCAGACACGGCTCGTTGTCAAGTATCTCGCTAAGTTGATGTGTTAATAAAATTCTTAAATAATCTACGCGCCTGTTATAGGAAATTACATCATGTTTGTTGATCGAGACTTTTGTGGTGCGGCAAATTTTACTATGACTGTACTAACATTTTGTTCAGCATTGTTCACGTTTTCTTGATAATATTTTCCGCTTTGATATTGTAGATACAGTACATATAATCACTTCGATGCATATTATATGTCGATCCAAACGGGAGTGTTCGGAATTAGATTATGTCGCCCCCACATTTTCAAACCACATTATGCGATGAGATGTGAACACGAATTAATAGCGTGGGATAACATTATGTTCTATTGTTTGACACCTGCTAAGCGACAATATAAATGTAGTCATTTTTGTATTGGCTATCAGTAAGGTTATCTCTTTGTAAGTTACTAAAATATATGTGTAATATATCTGTTGCTTTTTATATTGTCTTCTAATCTTTGATAGCTTTGCGCGTATTTTGATTCATACAGCAATTTGTCTATGCCATTTTAATCTTGCAGTTCATTGTTGTCAGCGTTCGAAACAAGTTCAGTTACGATGACAAATATCTCCTTAACATTACAATAGGTGACCGCCAATCGACCGACAATCATGAAAACCCCTCTTATTATGGTAATGCTGTCAAACAGAACATGTACTCATCCGTAGGTTAGTGCAGCTTGAACGTCAATAAAATAATAATTTTCCGTATTGATTGCTTAACTATTTCTGAATTATGTCTTATGACAGAGTAGTTATTAGAAGATATCAAATGAATGAAGACATTTACTGTAATAGATTATTTTCTGTTCTCAATAAATATACTTTCTGTATTTTTTCATACAAGTAGCTCCCAAACGTTCGTGTTAATAAAATCTATACATATAGGATATTTCAGAATTAAAAAAACAACTAATAAATTACGGCCAAAGATACAACTGAGAACAAAATTAAGTCCCTGTACTGTATTCAAAGCTTACATAATTTATTAGAAACTGCAGCGCGAACGGAGTGCTCTACTATTTATTTTAATTTGGCTTTCGACGTCCCAATTACCTTTATTGAAGCACGAGGTACTTGAATTAAACACATTACGATTTCTTTACTCATCATTGATCATGTTATGTATTGTGTTATGTGATGTGAGTTATAAATGACAAAGCGACCTACGCGGAAAAGCATGTTCCTTGCATGATTACCTGTCATTATTTCAATTATATTAATAACAGCCATCTACAACATCGCTATATTATTAATCACTATATTATCATTAAAAGGTGATAATTCGTTAAATATATTTCGCATTTAACTTCCTATTAGTAGTAAGCTAGTCTTGTCATTGTAGAGATTCCGATTACCTTTTGTCCAACTTAAAAGGTTTTGTTAGCTTTTCTTCGGTTTCCCCAGCGTAGGCGTAAAGAGATGAGGCTCTTTTCAGATGTTGCTTTGAGTTATGATGCGCAAGCCCACGCGCGATGACAAGGTCAGCTGCGCAGTTGTCATAATGATTAATCAAATGGATCAGGCTCGGACGATCAGTGCCGGACGCACGCTGCCACCAGCCGGCTGACTTACAACGTGCCTCTGGCGTTCGCGAACCGTCTATAGTTTGTTTCAAAATATTTCTGTCAAGTTACTGGTACATAATTCTTTTAATACACGTTTTTACGAAAGATCATCTCTAGTTCAAAGTCGTTTAATAATAATTCTATTATTCTACAGTGTGTTTCGTCGTCCTCTTTTAAAACCAAGTTTACATTTCAGGCTTGATGTATTTTTGATTTTCGGTCACAATTTTACTTAATATCAAGTGTCGATAAATATTTAGCCTGTCAAATCTAATAAATCGTTATTATTCGGTGATAATTTAAGTGCGTGTATCCAAGCCCTGAATTGTAAACAAAACTAATTGCCTCAAAACAATCAAATGTTTGAATAGGATCTTGCATTATCATTATCACCCACCGCGGTTTGTGAGCCTACTCAATCTGACCTACCTGTAGGGCCTTGTGTTTTATATCCGTTAAGTCCGTAGGTGTCTTACACTTCTAACTCTATTATATTTTTATCAAACTCTGCCCTATCTGAACTGCAAACAGTTTTCTACGTTTATCTTCTACTTGTCTATTAATTGCAATGTTTGTATCCATGTAAATTTTACCATCTGCGTAAACACGAGTATACGTCATCAATGTTTATTTTTTGTCGGCATGTTTTTAAGTTTTTGCTTTATGTGTTATTTATTTTTGTTGTCATAGACGGCAGTTCTTCGGAGACGCTCAGAAAGCTCAGCGACGATTCTTCAAGAAAACATTTATCAGGTGAGTTCTCAGTTCTATCACTAACTTAAGTACTATGATAGTCTGTGGATTTATTGTTTCTACGCATGAAAACACTTTAAAGCATGATGTATACTTTCTGTATTGATGCAATCGATATCACGCACTGCACAAGCTTTCCCAAAAAAACCATTATCATATCACCGATGTATATATAGTATTGTAAGTTCACACGTTCATAATGTTTCACTTGATCACGGAGCAGACTTGATCGAGGACGAAGAAGACGAAGTGACAAGCAGTCTGCCGGACAGACCCAGACCACATCGCAAGGCATCTAGTAAGTGTGGCTAACTAAGGTGGGGGAAACAAACTGTTATAATTTGATAAATTGCACATCTCATAAGGTGGGGGGCTTGGAGTAGATATACCATCAGCCACTGTAACTATTATTGACAAGTATGAATAATCTAACTTGATGCAATTAGAATTGAAAGTATCCGTGAAGTAGAGTACCTAATTGTATTTTTTATACAAGCCCGAATAACTAAGCATGAAAAAGTATGATTTTAACAATTAGAAGAAATCAACATTTTAAGCGCAGTAATAATAAATTGATAACGTAAATGAAATGATTTGCAGTCACAATATGTACGGGTACGCAATATAATTTTAATATTTTGATTGGTACTAATAGCGTAATGAATAGTAGAACCGGTTGTCTAATAAATTTAGATGTTAATAGCTTTAACAAATTAAAGTAAACTAACAGTGATTACCCAGAGGCATGTATATAAATCAAAGTAGGCTTGTCAACTGAAACTGCTCGCCTACAAGCAATCAGACTCATTGTCTCTAGGATTGATTGTAAATCTTCACTATTGTTTTGCTCTTTACTTCCTCGGCGGACGTTATCACGGAAAAACAATACATAAAACCTTCATTAGTACGCCGACGGGCGACTTGGCAAAGAAACTAAACTAATTCGGAGCTCTCTAATTTTTTTAAATCATTTGAGCCGTGATCGTAGCATGTACGAAGTTTGATCATAGCCTCATGCATATATGTATACAAAGAAGTAGTTTTCTCAGCCATTATGGTACAGTAAAAAAATATATTTAGTTTTATTAATATTTTATAAATAAAAGATGAAGACCTTAGATTCGACAATAGTAATCCAACATTTTGGAGCGATCGAATCGAGGTTGAGAATGCAATCTGCACGAAAGGATGATTAATCAAATAACAATAACAATTTAATTCACTGTTTAATACTGATATAAATTGACGTATGTTTTGAGCAAAGTAGATAGAGTGGCTAATGTTTGTGTGCGTGTCGCTTCTGTGTGGTGCAGCCAGCAGCACATTCAGCGGGACTTCAATGGACGCGCTTTGGGAGAAGCATCCGCGGCGGCTCAGCGAGGCGGGCCTCAGGAGGTCCTCAGGTACCCCACACCACATCACACTGTACACACTTAGACAAGGAAGCTTTTGTCTTTACACAGAAGCACCTCGACTCCCTTCTATAAGAGCGTTCCACCAATAATGCATTTATAGAAGGTGTAATCGTTGTTTTTTCAGCAGAGATTCCGGCTCCCATTTCTAAATGTGTACTCTGACTATGTCGACGTGGATTACGGTGAACGTTTTCCTACGAACACGCCTCAAAATTGTATACCACAATGCCTGAATCTTTAATTTTGTTCTCAGATTTTACCTTACCGTTAAAATAATTATCACAAGAGTAAGTATTGTGGTTTATTATTTTGAGTTGTCACATATCTGTTCACTTATTTCTAAGAACATCACATGCACTCCTGAACATCACGAATATCGATCACGCTCAATAGATGTTTGTGCCAAATGTTGAAATTGTTTGCTTGGTTTTCGCAATGCAATTGGTTGGATGCATGAGCTTTGGTTGAAATGAATATCGAACTTAGTAAAATTATTTTATGAATGTATGTGTTACATGTTTTTATTTTTATCGGGTCTGTATTCGACTATTATTGCATATAGATTTTTGTTATTAAGGTAGAGCTTAGCATATGCTAAGTAGTGTCAACGGACGATTCTTCAAGTCAAATGCAGTTTGTCGTAGCGAAAGTTCAGAGTTCCGATGAAACAGTAAGATATGCAAACCGGCTTGCAAATATTGTGCCCCTATGGTCGTTGCACTTGCAAACAACGGTATTCAGCCCATGTGCACACACATGCATCCCAAGTGTGCACAGAATAGGAAACAGCACACATCCATGCATATTCAAACGGCGATAAATTTCAATCCTTACGCGCCGTAAACACACTTTCTTAAGCTGCTGGAATGTACTCGCAATTTCTCGCTCGAGAGATTTCTTGACATCGTTTGAAGCTTAATTTCTTGGTATGTTGATCTTTTCTTTTAACTTTTTTTTCTGTGGAATTTCAGATCATAGTGTCATACTGACAGAGGACACGGATAGCTTTATTATCGGCGAACGCGTTTGGGTGGGTGGCACTAAACCTGGACAAATCGCTTACATAGGCGAAACGCAGTTTGCGCCTGGAGAATGGGCCGGCATTGTGCTGGATGACCCCATCGGTAAGTCATGCAATCCCACTCGCATCACAAGCTTTTATTCAATTTAGAATAACGTAATCAATTGACTACGAAAGTTCTATCAGCATACCGGGTACATATTTCGAAATTAGGTCCTAACCAATAGGAATCTTAGGTCGGAAACTTTTATACAATCTTTAGGTATCCCAGTGCGTCTGTCTTGTGATTTAGAGGTCTTAGATGAAAAATAGAAACTATTTCTTGTGTACACCAGAAATCAAAATGTAGACGATGGAATAAAATAACCTTATGAGCTAGTGCTACAAGCGGCGGCAAAGATGATGATTTCAATATCTACTCGGGGATTGTCTATGCGTTTGGTGTACGAGTATTCCGTGGTATACCTAAGACAGGGAGCGAATGTTTATGGGTATCTGTCAGTAAAAAGGGTTTTATTTTATAAAGATGGACTCTTTTATCTATATTAACGGTATTTTAAGTTATTCAACCTAAAGTAGTTAACGTGCAAGTGTAGTGTAATTAATTACTCCTAGCGTACGAAGCGCTGGCATTTATCCAAGGCTCCCTAGCTCATTCAATATTTATCGAGGCTAGGTTTTAGGTAATCAGTTATCGCGGAAAGGTTAGATTATCAAGCACTATATTGTATACGGGTTTCTAGCGCGTTATCTTTTTTCCTCTATGATTAAAGAGTTTCATTTGGGATTTAGTCGTGTAGCTACAGAACTGGTTTTCTAATGTAATAATCTTGTCTAGAAGGTTAATGTTTTTCTTTATCGTAGGCAAAAACGATGGCTCCGTAGCGGGAGTGCGCTACTTCCAGTGTCCAGAGAAGCGCGGCGTTTTCTCCCGCCTAACACGACTCACTCGCTCACCTTTCGTCACCCACACGCCTCACGATGCGTCGCCGGTGTCTGACGCAGGAAGTGTGTTTGAACGGCCCCCTTCTGGTATGGCCCGTCAGAGGCGCGCGCTTTCGCCCAACGGCAGCGTGCGCAGCATCGTCAGCAGTAAAATGAGTATGTATCTATCTACAAAGTAATAGGAGCTTTAATCTACTGCTTATAAGGTTGCCGTTTAACACTCATAGTCCATTTTCTACAGACGCTTCAATATCGACCACGACCAACGGCGAGGTACGAATGGGAGATCGTGTGATAGTATCAAGCAGTCGCGGCAGCAAAGCCGGCACGCTGCGGTTTGTCGGTACCACCGACTTCGCTACTGGCATGTGGGCCGGCGTCGAACTCGACGACCCGCTCGGGAAGAACGACGGCTCCGTAGATGGCAAGAGGTACTTCGAAGACGCTCTAAGATTATAAGCAATAACTATCCTTTATTATTGGGTATGGTTAAGATATTGTGCGATTCTTTTTTCAGGTACTTCGAGTGCCCGCCCCGGTTCGGTCTGTTCGCGCCGGTGTCGAAGGTGACGCGGTCGCCGTCGAACCGCAAGCCGGGCGCGTGCGCCATCCACAGCAACGGTCGCGCAACGCCGCTGCGGAGGTCCAACTCTCGCGATTCACTCACATCGCTGGGCACGTCGATCGCATCGTCTCGCGCGGGGGTGAGGCTTGGGGTGACGTCGCTGGGCGCTCAGGTAGGCTAGCCTCGCGCGCGCTCGGCCGAGCCCCGCCCTGTGCCCCGGCCGCCCGCGCGCCCGCGCCGACCCCACACCAGCGCGCCCTCCCTGCTCGACAAGACCTTATTAGTGAAGCACGTTGAGCCCGACCGCTGCGCCATCATCGCTCTGCCGAAACCACGCGTCTACTACGATATAGTATTTCGATCATGTCCCGATTCGAAATGCAAAGAGTTGAACCCGCGCCGGTGGGCAAGCGAGACGCTTCCCAAGTCGTGGCGGTGCTCGGAAAGCGTTCTCAGTTTCGAGACGCGGTCGTCGGAGCGATCGCGGCGTAGCGTGTCGAGCAGCAGCTCGGGTTCGGGGGGTTCGCGGGGTGCGGGCGGGTGCGCGGGCGGTGAGGTGGTACGCTGGGCGGGCCGGCCGGCCGCCGTGACGAGGGCCAGCCACGGGGACGCCGCAGCTACCGACATATTCGTGGAGATGCCGCCGCCGCGCACTCACTTCTCCGGCTTTGGGAAGAGCTATCATTTCTCTTGCGTGTCGCCCTTCCAGTTCACCTATCCTTACGTCGTCTACATTTAAGCTCTATATAGAGACGTTTAACATGCCCGCACGACATCCAGTTCGCGTAAGCGCCTTTTCGAATATTTTCGGTCAAATTTTTCCTGCATTCCGTGTTATGGAACGATTTCTCCTCGTTTTACGAGTACACGGGCGCAAACAGCCCACAACCGAGGGCTATATTTCCGTCTATTAAAAACTCATGAAAACTTTACTATATGAGGGTAGGTGCGACACGCAACAAAGATGGTAATGTAGAGATGCTTACACCGTGTGCATGATACTCGGTTTGAGTTATTTTTATTTTTGTCTGTAGCTCTGGCACTCCTTGGTTTGGCCCTTGTGTTTTTATTAATTTCTTTTAGCATTTATAGTAGTTTTCGATTCACTGTTTTGTAAATACATTTTTATAAACGTGATAGTGAATCGGTAACGAACTTATTTGGGATTAGTGACTCATCTCATTCAGCTTTCATTTGTTCACACCCATATTTAGTATCGAATAGTTTTCTAGAGACTGCAGTAGTCATTCAAAACCTAAAACGTTTCGGCTGTGATATTATTTTTAAGGCATTCCTATTTGAACTGATTAATGTAGTTATTGTGTGTAATTAACGTATTATTTGCGTAGTTTGCCGACTAATACTTTTTGTGTGGCTTTTTTTTATTTTTTATATTCTTTTATTTTATTACTGCACAAAATCGAGTTCCTTCGTGAATCTCAGAAACAGGGTAGAGTCGAAATTTTAAAAGTATCTGCATATGTAGGTAGATTCATTGCATATTTTTCTGGACACAAATATTTCACTTTCTATATGTAGAATTGTGCATTTTCGTATCAGCATAAATATATTTATATACATATGTATTTACGACTTACGACTATCCGAATACATACTTTCATTTTTTATTATAATTCAATTTCATAATATCTTTTCACAATTTATGATCTGTACTCGAGTCAAATATCATTTTTCTTTTATATCGGATGATCTCAACATATCTCATAATAAATTCCACATCATGCATTTAAAATAGTTTTAAGTTTTTACTGAGCTTTTTAATTTATTTTGCTGAATGGCAAATGGCGTGTTTTAATTCGTACTAAACACTTCATATGCCACAAGTACAGTCAGTTGCAGAAACATTGAGACGAATATTAAAATTGTTTGAAAACGCATTGTTCTTATGAAAATAATTTATTAAATTTAGACAATTTAAACGTTTCAGCTACTTGTGACTGGATGTACTTTGCCACTTTATGGTCCGATACCAACTTTGGTTATAAACGAGTTGAATTGAAGATCAAAAAATAGTCCAAGTCTACACTAGTCACGGAACATAAAATGCTTGTAAATATTAAATATTTGACACTAGTAACACTAACGCAGTAGTATGATGCCAAAAAAAAGACTAAGCTAAGAGTTAGAACACTAGGGATGTAGTCTTCAATCCAGCTCTCGGTCATGAAGCGTGTTCGATTGCGTTAACGCGTGTTGTTTTCCCCATGTTTGTCGCATTCGCACTGTCACTAACGGCACGGCGGCAGCGTGTTAGTGGTCCTCGCGCCTCCTCCACCCCCGTTTCGGCGAAGAACGCGCTCCAGGTACAGTACGCCACCATCGCTGCGCGGTAAACTCGTCGCATAGTGGACACGTGGGCTTTGCGTCAAAACTGCGTTACGCCTTCTTAGAGCTTTCCCAATATGCTAGGTTACGCGATGGCCGGATCACTCGACTGACCAATCGGGTCATACAGCGATTAGGGCCCTTGTGAAATGGGTGAATTCCTCAGTAACCTGTCAGGTTAAATCTTTAGTGATTCTAGTAGTTTATTGATGACATCCCTGTTGGCTCATTGGTAGTATATCTGCTTTAAGAGCTGTAGGGTGTGGGTTCGATTCCCACCCAGGATAAACATTTCGTGGTATAAACAATTGTTTGTTCTGTGTGTACCGATTATGAGTATGTATTTACAAAAAAAAGTATTTATGTATTTATCAGTTATCTGACTTCCATAGCACAAGCTTTGCTTAGTTTGCGGTCAGATGGTGCTGTTTGTGATATCCTACGACATTTATATATTAAACTCATCTGCCAGGCTCTTTAAATTTCAAATTTTTAACCGTTCTCTGAGTGAATAGTATTGAAAAGTTTTCATGACAAACTTCTTTAGCATTTTTGGGATTAGAAATAAGAGGGTAGTAACATGTTTTCGAGTTCTGAAGCTAAGCGCACGTGTTTTTATAGAGTTATCCACCGGCGATGATGGGCCATTTGTTACGACTGTTTTTGATTTTATTTTCCTGTAACGAACAACGAATGTTTTTTTTGAGTTTGACAAATGTATGCCTTAACAAAACTAAACTTTCTTAACTGTTTAGGATTAGTATCTTAACTGTTAGATGAAACAATAGTTATTTTACGAGACAACATGTCGTCAATATTGCGCACTAAATAGTACAAACTACAGTTATTTTTACACTTTCTGAATCATATTTTCGACAATACACCAAGAGTATCTAACTCCTTTAGTAGAACTGTTAACTACAAAGAAATAATACTTAGCTCACCAGCGCCTGAGGCAAAACTGTGATAAATGTTTTTACCTTATTTATTTATTCAAAAATTGTGAAGACATTGCATTCCATATGATATTTGGGGCAAACAATTTTATTTCTAATGTATTAATTTTAATCTACCAGTGCCTGTAAGTATGAAATCATGATATTCACTAATGTAAAGACACGTACATTCCGTCGCTTAAGATTTATTAATTAACTTTTTTTATAACTTAATTACTATTAAACCTAGTTCTAGATTTTTAGATTAGTGGCTAATTGTAGGTATACGTTAGGAGATAGAAGAACAATGTTTTAATAAAATGTATTAAATCTTATCGTGTATTATTATCCTATCCCTTTTTATTGGTGATAATAAAGTGTAAGACTTATTTAACGTGTTGTTTTATTGCACTAATAATGCTGTAATCTCGCTTTTATAGAAAATGAGAGATCCATCTCTCATTTTGACAATTGTATTTTGGTTTAAACTTTACTTAATACAGATATTCTGTACTATATTATAATTGATGTATAAATTTTCGAAATAACCAGAATAAAATTGTCTCTGTAAGGCTGGCTGGCTATAAACGAATCAGAAAGTTGAATTAAATGGCGGAAAGCACTTTTTGACTTCGTCTTTCTGGCTTTGGTAGACAGCCAGTCTAAAATTTTCCTATGCGCGTTTTGCGGAGGCATGCCCTTGACTCGTAATTAATATGAAACCTACGTAACCTAATAGCCCTGTAGGGCCGTTGCTCTGAATAATAAAGCACTTGCTAGCCGACCTTGACTTTATTTTCGTTTCGCCCTTGATATGTAACCTCTAATTAATTCCCAAAGAACGTTTCACGATACCCGATCACCCTTCAGAAAGTTTTGGGGTTGTTAATTACTTAACTTACACCGAAATAAAATTTAATTTTTTAAATATTTCGCACGAATATGTAAACTTTTTAGGGAAAAAAATCTAAATGATGAAAACCGTATCAAAGTCCATTGCGTTGATTTGAAGTAAGCGGAGAAACAGACGCGCACACCAACTTTGTTCTATACTATTTAGAGAGTAAAGATGGATTGTTAAAAACTTATAAAAATAACTTTAAATATATAAACTCATGCGTAAGTTTTAATTTGTAATTTTTTGGTCGTAATAATATTTTTTCATAAACAAAAGGATTCATATTAATTCGAGTCGATACAAACTTGAATTGAAAATGGTAATGGGGCAGAGAGAGGTTTGGATGTGGGCAATGCATGAAATTGTGATTTTTGTAAATACAGCTGCACAGAATAAATGATAGTTGCTGCGTAATTTTTAAGGCTAAATTTAGGCAGGTATATACTGATGTTTAAATACTACTAATAAGTATATATCCCTACTGTATACTTGTTATACATATAATGATATTTCAAATGTAAAAGAAAGATAAACTTGGAGCAATAGTAGAAACTCATAGGAAGCATAATAATAAAATATATATAGTTTAGAGTGGTTTAATTTAAACTAAAAATAGTTACATTTAAAAGCATGAATAATTCATAAACTCTATGTATATCAGTCTAGTCAACAAAGACAACAAAATTTTAGGTCTGACTAGTCTTATGGCTGCAATTTATTTTACGGCTTATTACAAAACATTTATACAAAAAATAGGTGTTTATTGCATATACAAATCTTCAGAAAAATATCTAAATGTCAGTGAAAACTGTATTAAATTCGTTGCGTGATTTAGAAGAATTAAGCAGGGAAACTGACAGTCGCGGATAGGGACTTAGTTATATACTATTTAGAGAAGGGTTATAGTTGAAATAATTACAATGGGCTAATTTTTTTAATCGTAGATTGCGATGGAAAAAATGTATAATAGGTTTAGATCCGTCAACTGTTAGCCTTCAATATTGGTTGTACTGTATGTCGGTAGAGAATCTAGGTTATAGGTACATGTGAGCAATGAGCATGACTGATACCAAAGTAATAAAATTCGATAAAATTATGAGTCTTCATTTCGCTATGCAATGATTTAATCAATCGCAATGCTATATACCTATGAAAAGCAAGTAGTTAAGTATACAGTATAGTTATGTATACAGTACCTACCTATACCTAAATAAGTACTATATTGGGTGGTAAGTTAATAGTTTATATACATCAGGTATTCTGTTTTCTAAATGAAGTCGACATGCGTTTTTAATGGTCACTAATGTATAAAGATGTCGTCATGTATTGGTACTAGTTTGATCACGTAGTAGTAGAAAAATGAGTGATGTTTTTTATTCGTCAGTCACCCACGTATATTTTATCAAGTACATTCGTAGTCTTTACTGATTACGTATTTTTACATACATACGAGCAAAAGATACGATATTACCTGCAAGAGCTCTGAATTTTCACCCGCAAATTTTCCCATGTTAAAAAAAAACGTAGATCTACAAAAAAAAAAAACATAAGAAAAAGTAGATATGCCAGGATTGTATTAATGCGGATTGGAATACGTATCATACGGGGCTCAAGCTCAGCTCTAGTTTTAAAAAGGTAGCAAATAGATAGGTGAAATCATGCCATACACAAATTGGTGACTGTAACATTACTTCCTCTTACGTCTTTTAGGTGAGTTAGATGTTTCATAACTCTTTTTTTTATCGAGTACGACCTAACCATAGATAATATTATTACTAAAAATATTATTTTAATAATTTTGCAAAAGTTTTTATGGTAAGATCATTTACTGTTCTTGTATCCTAGATGCAACTATACCAGCACAACTCTCATCAATATTAGTTGGCCAAACTTATTAGCGTGGTAACGACTTTATCCACTGTGTAGGTGACTAAGACAATATCTAAGTGGTAATTGCTATTTTCGCTGCTGACTGTACTTATATAGCAGTAGGTGTAAATGAATCTATTAGCTGTTCTCTGACGCAGTAACTGTCATTTAACCTGTGAAGGCGATGTCTACTTCGAGTTACATGGCAACATACCTATCCGTAGAGGTGGCCAATTGATGGAACTAATTATTTTTCAATGGAAGACTATTAATTTTATTCATGTAAATGCGATGGTGGCTCAACCATTTAACTTTAATATAATGGTCGCTCTCATATTCATGCTAATAATAAAGTTTGCGCGATTATGGTAATATTGATCGTAAATATGAATAGCTAGCGGTGATTATTAAATATATAAACAAGATTTTTTTTATAGCACACTTAAGACTTTTTTGGTGTTGCGGTTCATTAAATGTTATGATCAGAACTCTTAGAACAATAATTTAGGCTAGCACGGGGAAATATAGGTGTTTCGGAAAAATGTGGATGCTATCTAATCATCAATGACTTACTATGTGACCGACCCAGAAATTGCGAAAAGAAAATCAGTTGTTTTATAAGTAGAACAATTTTATTGACATTCAAGAAAATGTATGGAACAGATTTTTTTTGCGATTTCGAAGTCAGTTCATATTTCAACACTTCGCCGTATCTGCTTGCATGGCTTATGGCTATATAGGTAAGTACTTACCTACCCGTAGATTATGGTCGGGTTGCATACTGATATAGGAAATAGCTATCTGGTAGGTAATCAATAATAATAATCATAGATTTAGATTACATCACGTTGTAAGTAACTTTTGCAAGACTTTAAAATGCATTTAAAAATTGGTATTGCATGAAAAAGTGTATAGGGTGAAAAGCTTGGGGTGTACTTTGCCCGAAAGGAGGATACTAGCAAAAACATTCAGCTGGTTCATCAATCAACTTTTTCTATAAAACTGGTGTTTTTTTTCACAAGTCCAGAGTTGTGTCCGTAGTAAAAGTTTTTTATAATAATGAGTACAATAACCCCCTTTCGGCTTACCCGAAGCTTTCTATCCTGGTTATCTGGTTCCCATAGTACAAGCTTTGCTTCGGGCTTGGTGACGCTGTGGCAAAATATCTTTTAATATTTTTACTTATAGATAAGGTTATTTTAAGCATTCTTAGGCGTAAATGTGTACTTTTTAATAAGCTTAGGTGTACAAAACGTCGCGCTCCTAGAACCTACTGAAGCCGCCTGTTTAATAATAAAAGGTAGCTGTCATACTCTTACGAACTTACTAAATACTCATTAAGGCGAAGCAGTTCTCAAACCTTCACACCACGGGACACTGTGCCACTAATCATTATGTTTATCACCGGGTTTTAATCGCGCACAAAATATTATATAATTACTTGGTGGTAGATCTCCTTAGCAGGAGGTGATCTAGCTAGGTGCCACCGCAGTACCAGATATTCTGCCGCCAAGCAGTAGTGTGTAAACATTACTGTGTTCCGGTTTGAAGTGTACTGCAGCTAGCGAAATTACTGGGCTGTTGAGACTGACCGTCGAAAAAGTCTTAAAGTAGTGAGCACCAAAGCAGCGATGCCCTGGACTTTGTTTTGTTACTCAAAGTTCTGTGTATCGCTGCAATGGTCGTGGACGGGCGTTATCTCTTACCATCAGGAGAGCGTCTCGTTCGTCTCATTACTTTTTAAAAATTATTAACCTCGACGTTTCAATTATGTTACACTAGCCATGGTCACGAGTGAAAACGCTGTGATAAACATAATCATGTGTTTATGTCGCGAAAGTTTGAAAATTACAATGTTGTAACTGTTCTTTCTCTGATGTAGGGGACAGACTGTCTCCAAGAAATAGTGGCTATCTTTTGTAATTTTATTTGTTTTTTGACAGCGTTTGTTGACTCCGTCTGTATCACACCCATCATGAGAAGAACTCTTTCTATTAGCATATCTACTTATCTTACCTACTAGTTTTAAACCTATACATACAAAAATGTTATTGTTAGTGACTAAACTACCGTTATACGGAAACAGTGTACTAATCCGAAAGGAACTCATTATGAGTATACAAAAATATTTTTTGGGTTGGTACAGCGTCATTCCAAAAAATTCAGCTACCTACTCCAAAAAAAAAAATATTTCAGCATCGGATCACATAAAAAAGTTCGTAAGTGTGAGAGAGCTTTGCGGCTGTTTTATAATGGCAAGTGATTACGATAACCTCCTTTCAGCTTAATGTACCCTTTCCGTGTAACCATGTTGTATTTTGTAAGTCTATAAGAACAGTTAGGAAAATAATAATGTATATTTAAATTCTTGGTGTATTGTCGATATTTGTAAAGGCTTAAATAAGGCTTGACCAGAAAAACAACAGACGGCACATTTCCATTCAAACGGGAGCATCAATCAGGTCGTTCACCTGATGGTAAGCATCACGCTTACCCGTAACAATTACAATTAACGTATTAACATTAGCTGTCTGTATTTTTTCTGAGAATTAAATCTCCAATTTAAAGTATTTTAGAATGTTTAAAAACAGTTTATATACCAAAATTATTTAAATTAAATTCATATTTATATCGGTTGTTACTCGTAGGTTTTATTAAAAAAATATGTAAAGCGGATTGCAAACTGACGCAATCATGTCATGTTGCGGTGGCGATTAAAGTAACGTAGTTCTACGAATATGGGTAGGATACAATGATAATTAGAAACGTAACGAACATTTTGAATCAATGAAAAAAAATCTTCCGAAAAATCTGCTTCTTTTTCTTTTGAATTGGTGAAATCAATATGGAAACCAACAACGCTTCAAATCGTTCGTAAACGAGAGAAAGATTAAATTATTTGCACATTATTACGTATAATGAAACTATTATAATCGTTTTATTATACGCATATTTCATTTTGCGTACGACATGACAAAGTCTGTTTGTTCTTCGTGTAGATAGAATAGGCGATATCTATAATGATGTTTAAAATATCCAGGAGTTGCTGAGAGAGAAGCAGCAGCACTTGGAGCGGTTGATGCGAGAGCGGGAGTTGGAAAGAGCAGAGGTAGCCAAGATATCGCTGCAAGCAGATCGCGCCGAAACAGCATTGTCGCAGCTTAAAAAAGAAACAACTCAGGTACATATTACTTTTTTTAAGCCACAGGTGGCAAACAAGCAAACTGGTTTCAGTTCTTATCGGGTTCCAATTGTACTAACTTTCCTTTGTTTGAGGCTAGATGGCGCTGTCTGAAAATTTCCAACTTGTCAAATTTATTTCAGACGAACGACGAAAATGGTAAGCTTAAAGCAGAATTGGACAAGCTCAGCAAGCTGCTGGAAGACGAGCGGCAGAAGGTCGAGGATCTCATGTTCAGAAACGAAGAGGAAAACATCAACAAGGAAGATTATTATGTGCGTATCGTTCAAAGTAGAATAACCCTTATAATGCCGTACTGTACGTATTACATTCTCTATTTAATCCAGGAGATAGTTTTATATATTTCTATACTAACATTCTATATCGACTATTCTGCGCCGTGCACTGATTTAACTGCTGTTAGCTCATTTTGTAGTAGCTCTGTTTTTAAATATGGAGAACCAGGACAAATATATGTCGGTATAGGTAGTAGCTTAACATTTATATAATTTATTACTTGGTAGTTGGTTGTCCAGGAAGGTACCACTGCTGTACCCGATATTCTGCCGCAAAGCTGTAGCTTGTAACATTACTGAGTTCCCGTTTTAAGGGAAGGGGGTTTACTGCGCTAAACAAAATTACAGCGCTTATGAGATTCGCCATCGAATGTCTTAAAGTTATGAGCGGCAAAGCAACGATGCTCTGGACTTTGTTTTGTTGCTCAAAGTTCTGGATACCACTGTAATGGTCTTCGACAGGCGTTCCGGCCCGGAAGCCTCACTTCCGGGCCGGAGCCTTGTATATAACTTGTATTTCTAGCTAGGTGTATTTACCACCTTCAACTACACCGTCACTTAACTAACAGTTGAGCTGTGGTCAAATACTTAGCCTGTCAAATATATAAAAAAAACTAACCATCAAAAGAATTACAGAGCATTTAGGTCACCTCATTACTTTCACATATAAATTAGCATAGATATTTATCTGTGTCTAGCTCTCAATTATTAAGAAAGGGTATATTTAGGTACAAAGAAATACCTATATTAAAGTATTCTATCAGTTGTCTATAGTACAAGCTTTGCTTGGTTTGTTTTATGTTATCTTTGATTGGATTGTATTTATGTATTCCTGGTAACTTTTTAACATTGCTGGCTCGCATGGCTCTAAAAAGAACTCGCTAATTTCAATAGTTGCAAATAGACAATATACATATATATATATTAAGCTATTGGTGACAACCTTTTACTTATTCTTCGTATCCAAGTCTGGGAATTATTCTTATAGCAATAAGGCCCCAACTTTTTGCACCGGTTTTTAAGTTACAGTCACTTTCGTGTGCATTTTTTGAGTCAAGAAAACAGTGTGATAATGTTTTGATACCTGACTTAACTGCCAATATGAAGTGTCGCGTATCTGCTGTGATTAGTACGTTAGATTTATAGCGTAATTAAAAAAAATAACAGAACAATCAAATAAAGTACATAAAATTAACAAAGATACTTTAAAAAGTCTTATCGAGATTTTTTTAAATCTCGATTATAAAAACTCAGAAATCAAGTTATTTTTGCTGCTTTAAAATGTATACGTTTTTACAAAAAGTAAATTTTAAATTTTGTTTTTTTTTGTTATCGATTTTTTTTTCTGTAACAGCCCGGCCATGTCATTTCAATGGTCGTTCAAACACCCTTTTAATCTCTTACATTTACTCTAAACACTCCATGTTTGGCCTCATTATCATCTATTGATTGTATCAAAAGATGAAATAAAACCTTTCCTAACCCATTCTTATGCGTTGATCATGTCCTACATATGGTAGGTCTATGTCAATACTTTCTGTCGCTGTAGGTATAATCGCTAGCCTTTAAATACTGTAGATTTTAGTAGCATGTTTGTAGTGTAGAATAACATAGTTATTATTTTCTCTTTCAGAAATATAAGAAGGCAATGGAGGTAAGCAATCAATATAATCAACCAATTAAACTTATATTTTACACTGCTTCATTACTTTCAAAATGTTTTAGTGCTAATTTAAAAAATATACTATTAACGACAAATTCAATCATGTAGAGTCCTGGTAAAATTAGTAAATTTTGTATCGCAACAGACAAATTAAGACTGACATCTAACAAGTACATCAAGTACATCATATCACTGGCCTATGACTTAATATAATCAAAAACTTAAAAATATTCAAATTTAAAGTATTTGAATGACTGGGAGAATACGTTCATAGCGATGATAGGTAAGTGGTTAGCGTTGTCGGATTGCACGTTGATAGGCGAGGATTCCAATAATGAGCTGCCTGTTGAAGGAAAACATACCGAGAAAACTATAGCATGGTGGTGGTACTTTGTAGTACTTGACTGCCTAACCCTCAATTTAAAAATCTGCCGCTAAGCATCTAGCGATAGCGGCAAATGAGAGAGGATTCGCATGAGAGCCAGTTTTTATTCTAGGCTAAGTGTGTTCACTATCTTTGACTACACTATAACTTAATATCAGATGAGCTGAGCCTATCAACAATAATAAAATAAAGGCGAAACGAAAAACAAAAAAAAACATGTGACACTAATATAATTAATTTATTGATTATTTATCGAATCATTAATTAGAATTATAAATGAAATAATAACCAAATTTCGAAAGTCAAAATAAATAAAAATTACAACTGTATATTTTAATTACAGCACGAAAAAGCATTGGCTGAAGAACGCATCAGAGACCTGGAGTCGGAGGTGGCTCTCCAGACGGCGCGCGCGGAAGCTACCGCGGCCGCATTGCGTGTTACAGAGGATCAACGCACTGTAGACGCGGCCGCAATCGCAGAACAACACAAGGAGGAACTTACTGCCGCACAAAGTAAGAACACATTACGAATACATTTATAACCTTAGAGACAATGTTTATAGGTTTTCATGTTTTTATGCATGAACGGAAATCTACGCTATCCCGACTATTTCGCCACTTTTCTATAAAATACTGGTAGGCTTAAAAGGTTCCTGTAGTAACAACTAATTATCCCTTATATTTTTGTAATTTTATCGGTTGAAATCGATCAGTTATTATAATGCTACTTACTTACTTACTACTTTACTTACTTTTCAGCATTGTCGTCAGAGTTGCAAAAACTATTAGACGAGGCGTACGCTCTTCTTAAAGAAAAAGAAACCGAAAAGGATTCCATGGGTAAAAGCATGTCGGAAGAACTAGTCAAACTTAAAGCAGATTCCGAGAGAGCGCTAAACGAAGCTAAATCAAAGATGGCTATAGCACAAACTGAGTTTGAAACTCAAGTGTCAGTGCTCACAGCGAAATTGCAGCTAGCAGAGTCCAAACTGGAAACTGAAAAACAGAACTTAGAAAGGTTGAATAAAGAAAACAGTCAAGTAATAATAGACCTTAATACCAAGCTAACTCAACTACAGGCAGCTGTTGATGATAAGACTTTAGAATTAAATAAAGGTAAATAAAAATAGTTTTGCTATAACTTCCTAGTCTATTAATATTTATACAACGTATTAATTTATTATTTTAAATTATTTCAGTTATTGGAGTAAGTAAAGAACATGAAGTGAACCTCAACAAAGAAATCACAAAGCTAAAAATGGAACTCAGTGCCAAAGTATTAGATTTGGAACAGTTAGAAGATTCCAAACGGAAACAAGACATGACTTCTAAAAGCCTGCAAGATGAAATTGCACGAGTCAAAGAAGAATACTTGAGCAAAATTAACGAGTATGAAAGTTTATTGAATGAAGTGTCCCAAGCTAGCGAAAGAAGCAAAACAGAAATATTAGAATTGCAACAAACGCTTTCCGTTAAAACTAAAGATTATGAAAGGTTACTATCTGAGTCTAGTACGTCGACAGCATCAACAGAAAAACTTATTACTGAATACAAAGAAACTATACATGAAAGAGATAAAGATATTATTAAACTTAAAGATGACTTTGAACAGGCAACTGCTAATTTTAATATTAAGCATAGTAAAATCGCAGAAGAACATAAAAAAGAGATAGAAGATCGCAACAGTAAAATAGAACAGTTGCTAAAGGAGATTGAGAGCCACAAACAGTCTTTAGATCAGTGTAAAATCGAGTTTGACACGCTCAACTCACAATTTAATAATAACGTGGATGAATTAAAAGCATTGAAAGAAGAAAATGAGAAACTCAAAAAAACTGTTGATGAAATAACTCATAATAACAATGAATTAAAGACTAAGTTGTCGTCAATGGAATTAGAAGTTGGTGAAATGAAACGCCAACTTGAAAGTGCTTTAGAAAAATGCGATGAATTGCAAAAATCTAAAGAAAAGGTTGAAACAGAATACCTAAATCTTACCGGACAGGCAACAGATTCTAATGAACAGTTTAATAAACTATCACAACATTTGAAAGAATCTGAAAAAGAGCTTCAAGAATTAAGGGATAAGCACAGAGAAACTAGTAATAACTACGCTAGGGTGGAACAAGAACTTAAGCAGAAACTTTTCAAAATACAAGAAGATTTTACAGCTGAGAGAAGTCAGTTGATTGGATCTGTAAGTGAAAACGTCGAAAAATTAAAAGATTTGGAAATTAAAGCGAAACACCTGGAAACACAAAATACAGAACTTCATAATCGCTATCAAAGCCTACAGTCAACCAATGATAATCAAATAGATGAGAATACAATCCTCAAAAAAGATATTGAAGCTCTGAAAGTAAAAGAACAAGAACATGCTTCTGAGCACGAAACAATTCAAAAGAAATTAGAAGTTGAAATTGATAAATATAAAGAAGAAATTTCGTTACTAAAGGTAGATGGTGCATCTTCTGAAGTTAAACTTATGGAAAAAGTAGATCAATTAACAGAAGCACAAAATGATCTAAATAATAAATTAGAAGAAGCGAGAAAACATGAAGATTCCTTGCAAAAAGTATTAGATGATATGACTACTCAGATAAATCATCAAAAAACTCAACACGAACTTGAATTATCACAAGTTCAAAAGCAGTTGTCTATTGTACATGAAGAAGTCAATAAATATAAAACGGAAGATCAGCAGCTTAAAAATATTTTGAAAGAAAAACAAAATAATATAAAAGAATTAAACCTTAAATTAGAAATGCTTGAGGTAGATCTAAAATCGAATATTGAAATTGTCACAGAAAAAGATAGGCAAATTCAACAACTTCGAGAAGAATTCGACAAAGTTACAGATGTTAAAAAGCAATTAGAAGAAACATTAAATAATGCTTCATTAGAAACTTCGAATCTCAAACAAAAATACGAAAATTTAATAGCTAATTCTTCTGTCGAAGATTCTTTAATGAAAGAACAACTTAATCAACTTGAAGTTCTGAGAAAAGAAATGTCTACTGCAGCTCAAGATAAGACTTTGCTAGAAACAAAATATAACGAAACAAGTACTGAATTAGATAAATTAAAAGAAGAATATCAAGGAATTATTCATAAACTTGAGGAAAATGTTACCAGTAATAATGACCTAAAAAAATCACTCGAAGAAAAAGAAAATTTATTGAAATCTCACAGTGAAAAATCTGAGATTGAATTAAACAAATTAACAGTACTAGAACAAGCAATCACACAATTAAAACAAGAAGTAACGAACAAAGAAACAGCATTACAGGAAAAAGAATTACAATTAACAAAGTTAAATGAAAATTTACAAATGGGAACTAATGAAACGCAAATAGTAATAGCACAACTGCAAAGCGAAAATGCTAGCTTGATTGATAAATACAAAACAGAAGTTGAATCTCTGGCCAGTTCAATCAAAACATTACAATCTAAAGTGACAGAAAGTGAAAAACTAAGTGAAGAAGTGAAGCAATCCAAGGACAGAATAAACGAACTCCAACAATTACTAAATAAGTCTGATAACGATGTAAAACAATTAACCAACATAAATGAAGCACAGAAATTAAACTACGAAGATTTGAACAAACAATTGCAAGCTCAATACGACGAATATAAGAGAGAAAGCAAGCGTGCCAAACATGAACTTAAATCAAAGCTGACTGAATATGAAAAAGAATTGCAAAACTCCAAAGACACAGTAAAAGCAGAAAAAGAAAAACAAAATGAACTTCAACAGAAACTTTCGGAAGCCGAAAAGAACTTGTCGGAATTAACTCAAAAATTAGAATTAATTACTGTTCAACAGAGTACTGACGTAGAAAAAGATAGTAAATTAGAAAAATTGACAATGGAACTTCAAGCCAACAAGAAGGCTCTTGTGGAATCCTTAGCGAATAATGAAACTTTAGTGAATAACTTGAAAACAGATATTGATAGGAAAATAAAAGAATTGAAACAAAAAGAAGATTTAATAGTTAAGTTAGAACAAGAAATTAAGGTGCGTTTGCAGCTTTTATTATTCTAAATTATAAATAATTGTACTTTTAAAACATTTTCATATCTGTAATATTTTTAATAGGTATGCAATAATTGGGTACCAAACCGAAGTCGCACGACTTCCGTGCCCTTTGCTTGTATTCGTTCGCTATCGGATAATTGCTATTGACAACTTAACTATTTTGCATAAAATTAACCAAGGATAAAACACAATTTCCTCCCGGCACTGCTAGCCAGCTGTTATTAGTGTAATCATATATCTAAGGCGTATCACACATGCTCTAGTAAAAGTAGGGATCTAAAATTTAAAGTATGTATTTACAAATTGGTTTTGTAGCCCTTTATAAAATTACTATTCCCACAATAATTAAAATCGTAAATTCATTACAGAATCAAAAAGCGAAGGCAGAAATATCCGAAAGAGAGAAACTGTTATTGCAAAACGAAAAAGCTGTTAACGGTAAAGATAAGAACGACAATAATGCCATAGGACCCATAGGTGTACTGGGACAAGGAGATAATGCTCCTACGACACAGTAAGTTATGTTGCCATCAAGCTACACTACATATTTTTAGATAAATTTCAGGTTCTTCATAGCTTAGCAAATAATTATCTGTACAGTCGCAGAATAGAAAAATCTTTTGGTTCATGCAAAACAATTTCAAATAACAAGTTAACTGAAGAAATAATTTAAGTCTGCGGGTAAAATTTATTTACATGTTTTCAATGTGATTTTGGAAGGAGAGAGGAGATGCTCCGACCTTGCATCAGTCCGCTGTGGTTTTATATATATGTATTTTTTTTTGTTTAGGCTATTGTCAGCTTTCCTATTGAGACCCTATTTTAATCTATTTTAAAGAGCCGAGCGGCGAGGCAACCTTCATTGTACCTTCATTTATTGCGTTTTTTTATTTTTCAGAAACAATGAAGAGAAGGACATGTTGGATGGGCAAGTAAGCTTCCTGAACTCTGTGATAGTAGATATGCAGCGCAAGAACGAGCAGCTAATGGCGCGCGTACAAGCCTTGGAAGGAGCATCCTCACCCGAGCCAGCACTCTTGTAAGATTACGCTTGATAAAAACCTTTTAAAAAAAATTATGCAAATGAGTGACCGAAGTGTGACCGGTAGTTATGCTAAAAGGTGATTGTGGTTTGCAGCAATGGTCGCAAGCCCCGTGCGATCGCGCCACGGCGTTTCTGCGACATCTGTGACGTATTCGACGCTCACGACACTGAGGACTGTCCCAAACAGGCGGCGGAGCCTGACGCGCCTTCGCCGTCCGCCGGCGCTGCGGGCAAGGAACGCCCGCCGCCGCGCCCTTACTGCGATATCTGTGAAGGTGTGTATGTTTTACGCTACAACAACTTTATTGAACTCGCGCCTATAACCCAAAATCAGTTTTAACCGACAACAAAAAAAAGAAAATTTAATCCAAAGATTTTTTTATGTATGATTTTGATGTCCCACTTAGACTGTAAGTGCATTTAACAACGGCAATATTGTCATGTCAAATAAAATCCATCACACATCATAAAATTCGTTAAAAAACTCAAATAGAAATCTATTCTAAGCTTACTGTAATATAAACTACCATTTCTACAGATTCACGAAAATAAATAATCTATTTAAACTAAGCACTTAATTTGTGACCGAATATGGCACACTAACATACATTCTGTTATAAGATACGCAGTTACGATATGGGGTAACGCAGCTAGTATTACAAAAGTGTTAAGATGGCAGAAGAGAGCGATTAGAATAATAAATGGTTTAAAAAGACGTAGTTCTGCAAAAAAATACTTCAAAACTAACAAAATTATGACAGTGATATCACTATACATATACAATAGCTTATTAGAAATACACGGAGCTAATTTGCCAAAGAACAAAGACAGGCATCAATATAACTTGCGAAACAAAGAAAAGCTGGTCGTGCCATGGACTAGGTTAGGTAAAGTTGAAAAGCAGGGCCGTCACGCCTAAATATTAATGTATAATAAATTGCCAAAATATATTACAGAATTAAAATATACCGAATTTAAAAAAAACATTAAATTTTTTTTGGAAAACAATCCATTTTACAAATTAAGTGAATATATGTCAATGAGGTTCTCAGAATCCTCATTTATGTGTAGCACATAAACGGAGCCTCCGCTGCAGTATGTTCGTTATTAATTACTCGCATAGGTATAGCTTCATTCATGAAAGTGTAATCGTAAGGTTTTTTTTTGTACATGTGACTTGCCTTTAACATTATTGTTATTTATGGCCAATAAATATTACTGATTTACTAAAATTCAGAACTTGTTTTCATATTTTTATTATTTAATACATTTTTAATTGCTGGCAACTACTAGAAAGTCGATTGAAAAGTATAGTTTTCCTTATTTTCGAAATTAAACTTCCTAATTTCACAGAACAATGAAACTCAGCACCATATAAATTCTTACATTTGATGGTTTATTTTACTGTGACAGTGGTGAAGTTGTAAACCGTTTTCACAAAAGCCATGAACCAATTGGATTGAACCCCCTCAAGATAGCTTCTTTTCTTTTTCTTTTGGCCTATCTGCATCTTTATAGCATGGTTTTCTAGAATTTGATTAACTTAGTATATTTCATGTTCCAGTGTTTGGGCACGCTACAGAAAACTGTGATGAAGAAGAAACATTTTAATCCCTATTATTTACTACGAAACTAATGTTAATGTTACCGTTGTTGTTGTTTGACATTATTTATTGTTTACCATTTTGGTACAGTTCATTTGTTAGTTTTACCTAGACCAATGTTTGTAAATATTTTTGATTTTTTAAATTGTAAGCAAGATTATTGCATGTTATTTTACCAATCAAATTATGCGGTGAATGGTGTTGTCTTTTTTCATGTCCATTATCTGGTTATAATGAACACTGAGAAATATTTTTATATGGCACAAATCATTTTTCCATCACAATCATGGTATTCTCTATTGCAATCTAATTCTATAAAGAACACCAAATTACATAATAATTACTGTTTTTTATAAGCAATAAATTTAATTATTACCTAATTATTGTTTTATTCTGTTCCCTGCGATTTTCACCTGTGGGCCAATGACGGAATGTAACAGAAAAACAAAACATACTTTGTTTTGTTTTGTTTGGGTAGATGTTCTACAGCGGAGACCGTGAATTGGCAAACGTAGTGTAGGACGCCCAAGACTAGATGAAGTGACGATATAAATAAGACAGAGCTGGCAGTAGCTGGATGTGAAATACCGAAGATTCTTTTTTTAATGTAACCTGTAATTTCGCTGGCTAGATTGGGCTGAGTGGTGTGTCCTAGGAGACCTATGTCCAGCAGTGGACTATACAAGGTTGTTGATGATGATGAGATGTCAATTCAATATGTTGTATACTTCAATTTTTTAATGAGCGTTGTTTTTTTCCTGTGCTTGATGTCTGCTCTGTTATTGAAAATTGAGCCTATAATATTATTATACTATAATTAAGGTAGAGGAGAAGAACCAAAAGAGTAATTTATTCTTAATTGAAAAATTTATTTTTCTGTAAAATATTCTTGGCCCATCAAAAATGCATCTTGATCAATCCAGCCCATCTTTCTTCTCTTTGATGGCTTCCTGAAACAAATAATTTAAACATAAACATAGAAGTATGATAAATAATTGTTTGATTCAGGTGTTTTTTTGCAGATGTTTACTTTAAGTGTTTAAGGTATATTTAGTTTATTTCAGCTTAACAGTTGTTTTGGTACAACAATGAGGATTTAAATTAAAATTTAACTAGCTTGATGATAATTGACCTTGGTAGTTTTCCTTAGCAGGAAGTCACCTAGGTAGCTACCGCCGCAGTACCAGATATTCTACTGCCAAGCAGTAGTGTGTAAACATTATTGTGTTCTGGTTTGAAGGGTACTTCTGCTAGCGAAATTACTGGGCTGTTGAGACTAAGTCTCAAATTAACCACCAAAGCAGCAATGGGCATGGACATGCATTATCTCTTAACATCAGGAGAATGTATCATTCATCTCATACTTTACATTTAAAAAAAGCTTAAAACGATACCATTCCTATAACAGGATTGTTATGCTTTATCCAGAACTAATCTTACCTTGAATCGTTCTTCAAACAGTGAGAGTTCCGACGTTAAATCTGTGATAGCATTCATGAATGCTTCCTGTGGTGTGTAGTCTGATGTAGTTTGAATTCGTAAAACAAACTTATGCTCCAATGGATGTGGCACTTTATATCCAGCGAATAACACTTTTGGGTCTTTTAAAAGTTGACTGCAAGTAAAAATACAACTAATGTAAGAAGGAATATTTTAATTAAAGATTTAAAGTACACAACATTTATATACATACTGTCTAATCATGTTGCCAAGTGAATGATCTTCTTTATTTACTGTAAAAATTGCCGCATTTGTGACTTTAGTGTCTTCTTCTTTCTGAACTCTGGAAAAACACACATTTTAAAAGCTGAAATAAAACAGTACATAGTATTTAGTAACAAAAGAAATAACAGACAGCTTATCTTACTTCTTTTCTCCGTCATATAAGAGAAATGATTCGAAGGTGGGAGGTGCGTTCATGTTTTAATTTTTTTATTTATAAGTTACAGTTTATTCACGAATTTAATAAAATATCTTAACGTAGTTTTCAACATAACAATAATTAAAGCAAATAAAATTGACGCTGTTTGACATTGACAAGTTGACAACTATCTAACTTGTTTTTTTTAATTTAATTGGCCCTATCGGGCAAGCTAAATGTATAAAGCCATACTTCATCGTCTTCAGTTTTTGCGATAATTCATGTCTTACATCTATAGTTACAGTAAAAGTCTAGTATTGGTCAAGTCCAGTCCAGTTTTGCTTTAGTAAAGTAGTGGCGACTTTACTTTTAGCTTCGATGGAGTTTTGGAAGCAACACGAAAAGTCATGTGTCCTCACATTATATCATTTTCTCATACTCGCGCTTGTAATTCGGCACTTTATGAATATTTACGACATTTTTATGCATGAACTAGTTTTAGAAAACAATACAACGGAGCGACACGACTCTTCCCGAGTTCCCGCCAAAACTCCTTTCAAACTTCTTGTAAAAGTCATTCTTTTATTTTTTCTTCGTAAGAGACTTCAGGCGTGTCACATAGTGAATTTGCTAGTGTTGCTATTTCTACTCATTTTTAAATCAATTATAATTAACTACTTTCTTTTTCTACTTATTTTTAATTTTTATTTTTTTTGGCCTGGATTCTCGCCAAAGGAAGCCCGCGTTTGACCACCAACTCGCCAGATGGTAAGCAAGCGATAATGTGGTCGAAGATGAAGCACGCAGACTTGGAAGCTACCCATTCACTCCGACCTTAAAAGGGTGGTATAGTTTCATCACGTTTTCCTTCACCGGCAGCTCAAGCTCATTGTTAGTTTGAACCCACGCCCTTCGACGTGTAAACCACTGAGCTAACATCGCTACTTAGTATCAGAACTTGTATTTTTAAATATTACATATACCTACCAGAATTTTAGTGTGGACATAAGTAAGGATTAAGCAAATTTACTTTCTATTAACAGGCTGGAAAGGCATACCTACCTACTTACTTGAATCTAAGGTTTATGATAAAAAACGCAGTTACAGCAGAAAACACCGTTTATTTTATAATTATGAGAGAATTTCAGATTGATAACCTACGTACAGAATAATATGCCTATAAAATCAATCTAACTTGAATTAGGTAATATGTACCTACAATGTGTTCAGAATTTCCAGATAATTTTGTATTATATTAGTTAGCTATACCAACAACAGTTTTGAGGCTCAGTGTTCCTTTACAACAAGATTACAAGACAATGTAATAATATACAGGAATACAATTCGAATATAAATTCTGAAATACATAAGTATACATACAGGATAAATAATATCTTTGAACATTTTACTAAACTATTACAACATTTTCGTCTAAACTAAATTTGTACAAAAAATAACGTGATTTTATAAATAAATTGTAAACTCTAATATTTATATAATGTTTCACATTATTTAACGCCAAGCAACATCAAAGAGTCTGAGAGAACAAAGCACGAATCGTGGAAATTGTAAACTTTACGAACATTCAACTACAAATTGAAGTCTAGCGACTCTACATGAAAACAATAACGTATGTACTCGTAGAATATATATTTTTTAATAGTGGTTCAGCATAATCTGTAGATACCTAATTTAAAACCCAATAGGCGAGGTACTTCCTGCCGCACAATAGCAATTTTTAGCAAGACGACTTTCCAGGCTTTTAGCGTGGAATGGATGAATTTACTTTCTAAGAACGAATGTAGAGGGCGCCAAAATACTTCATTTTATCGACAACCGCGAGGCTGTCAGTTGCCTTAAAGATGGCAGTATTAGACAATAACAAGAGTAGATACATTATTTAGACATGCAAGGAACAATCCCGGCGCAAGTACAGAAATGTGTGTACATGAATATTTCTCAAGGAGTCAAGTACAGACTTACATTAAAGTTTGTGACGCAGGCACTACGGATATTTGAAAACGTTTACATATTTTAGATTGTAGATATTTTCAACAGGAAACTATAAAAAATAGACTAACTGATTTTTTGAAAGATATTTCAAATCATGATTTGATTATTCTTAAAATTACATATCGAATGTTCGTTGTAAATTAACCGAGTATAATACTCGGACTTGATTGTGGTGTTTATTAGGAATTTAATGATTAACAAGGACTAACGAAATTTATTAACAGAACAGCTCTATTTAAAACATACTGTTTAAATAGTATGCAAGTACTTGTAATATTTATTTTATTTCAATTTACGTTAATAAGCACTTAGTAAGTCAGATTTAGTTACATTTTTATATGAATTCATTAACCATTCGATATTATTTTAAACATAAAATTGTTTGTTAAGCCTAATAATAAACAGCATTGCAAATATTGGATTACTTTAACACTTACTAGCTATCGTTTGTTAATGTAATAAAATGCTATAAGAATTGACACATAAGTATATAAACTATACTAATTGTGTACTTATACAAAATTAGCAATCCAATCAACAATATGCATACTATTGATTATCAAAATATCTATTTTTGACAACGATATTTAATGATTTGTTAGAGTTTGCGCTAGCGCGTGGGCCGCGGCCAGCGGCGGGACGGCGCGGCGTCCGCGCAGCTCGCGCTTAAACACCGAAACATCACTATTTATGTACACTAGTAACAGAAAATACGACTGCAATATTAAGAGTTATATTATCAGAGTAATAAAGAGATCATCAAAAGCTGACTAGAAGTTCGGTTATACCTACTCTAACAAATTATTATTTTACAAGTTTGCCGAGTGGTGATTGGCTGCGCGACGCGGTGCGTGACCGCGCGTGCTTGGCGACGACCGGTGAAGGCGGATCGCTAATATTATCGTTACATTGGTGTCAGGTACGCGGCCTCGCTTCGAGGCCAGTTATCATACATTACACTAGAGATGAGATGAATCTAGCTAGTGTCAGCGCGATGGCGATGGATTACGAATAATGGGAGTGCTGCAGCTCGCGATGCAAGCATACAATTGACTGGCGAATGGATCACGCGACTGACGGCGCGTACGATGACAAGCTACCAGAGAAAAGGTATCACCTAATTTCTCTACTGTTACGAAGGCAACTAGATGAAATCCTACTCTTAAGGATAAAAATCTAATTACGCTATAAATGTTAAAATTAACATTGCTTCATGTTCTTATAGGTATAACTGCACACTAGGACAGAAGACGGGCACCCGAAGAGGGTCACTTAGTGCCGTTATCCTTCTCTATCTGACGCTAGAACCTTCGACATTATACCGCTTAGGTATAATGCGGATCGCAGCGAATATACCATTCACGTACAATATGATAATTAAGATAGATCCGATTTTTTCCTATAGGAAATATGCTAAACTTTGGTGCTTTAAACCGTCGAGCATGCGTCGACGCGACGGTTTAACCTTACAAACAGAAAATACTGTTCGTCACCTAGATTCATATTGCTGAAATGTCGGTAATACGAATTTATTAAAAAAGTTATCCTAGCTAAAACGGCTACATTATGTATTACTGTACAACGAAGAGCATCTTAAAATGTATTAAAATAAAAACTAAATTTCATGGCTCAACTATCATATGATCGAAAAGCGCCAAAAGGTATTTTTTTTTGTCTGTCTTGTTTTTTATGTCTCTTTAAAACTATACGATAAATATTGAAAAGTTTTAAAGTACTCTTATTGTTTATTAAAAGTTACATTCACAATAACAATTCATTATTATTACAAAGTTAACTAAACAACAACTGCATCTACTATCACACATTCGAAAGTTTAAAACAATGTTGTATTCGAACTTTATTATTGCTGCGGCGCGACGACAGCGCGATATGCTGTGCACTGTGCGACGCCGGCGTGGCTTCAGAGACTGCGCCTTCTCTCATCTCTTCCTTATCTCTCTACTCCTCTCCATTACCACATCTCACATTTCTCTCCTTTCTCATCAGCTCTCAAACAACTACCTCAAAATCGTCTTCATCGAAAGATACTTATTGTTTTAAACAGCAGCATCTATGAGCTGGTTTGTTAGGGAATGAGAAATCGATACTTTATCGAGAATGTGCACGTAGAATTTCGGGAGAAAAGGCAGAAAGTTCATACAAACAATAAGTAAGAAAATACCAGCAGTAGCCAATGCATTCTAGCATTGTGCGTCATATGAAAGGCTGTCAAAAGTATCACTAAAAAGTACATCACAACATCACATGAGTCAAGGAGCAGAAAATCTAGGGAAATCTGGAGAAAAGAATGTCAAATTTGATTCATTAATTGACAAGTCATTATTAAAAAGTAAGGAGGTTTAAGTTGACGCGACTGCTTTTTAAGTGGGTATAGTTCAGCTACAACAGGTGTAAGTATTGAACATTTCTGAGAAAACATGACAGCTTTCAGTATTGCAGCTAAGAAGACGCCGTCTCCGGTCCACGCCGACGGCTTGACACTCCTCTACGTCCGGTCCTCGACCTCCTACAGACTCACACACAAGTAATACCGATGCCTAACAGGCACTTGTATTTTGAACATAACAGTTATACTAACGTGAGGTAGAACCCTAACGATACGGTTCGAATACTGATTGAGAATATTGAGATACGTTGCTTATTTATTGTTGAGATGTTCTATGTTTGATTTATACGGGTTTCACTCACGTATTTAGACTATAGTTCCATTAACATCCGGTGGTCTTTTTTCCAAATAATACGGCAAACTTGTCAAGCAAGCCTCGTCAGTTTACCATTCCCCTGTATTTTTCTCGAAAAAGATCACCAGATAGGATTGATTTTGTTACAACAAGCGAACTAAGACTTGAGTAAAAACCCGTAAAAACATACACGAAAACCACATAAGTTTTCTAGCACTGTTCAAATGCTTAAATATAAGTATAATCCTTCTTTCATTAAATTACCAGTTTGTTAACTTTTAACGTGAAAGCACGCGGCATCCAGGCTTTTTACGGATCAGCCATGAGTTAATTCTACAATGATTCGTCTGTGGCAGTATCCACGGAACGTGACAAGAAAGAAGGATTTCACTGTGTGAACTTGTATTATAATGTACTATTATTTTAAAAGCTACGATCAATATTAATCACAAACACTGTAGATATCGTCTTATACCACATCATGGTATTTAAACATTCAAATTTCAAAATCCATAATAGTAATGACGTTTCATGTTTATGATGAGATAAAACCGTTAATATCCGAAGATACCACGATGATGAAATGACCTATGATATATAATATGTATACTAGATGATATAGTGTATACTGTAAATATAACTAAGTTATGTATATTTGTCGATTATTGCACGCTAGGTAATTATATTTATAAATAAATAGAAAGTCGCCTAGGACGCGTATGTTTTGCTGACTGCGGCGACGGTCATGATTTGTGATCATCATGATGATGGAATGGAACAGTTTCTTTTATACGTTAATAATTGAGTATATGTAGTTTGAACGTTATATGTTCTAGAGTGTGATGGTTGTATGCATATGGGAACGATGGTGAAGATCGCTGGATTGGCAACTCCTTGCCAGGCGGGATGCAAGCACCAACAATGCGCGTCGCTTTTCTTTGCTTGACGGTCCTGCCAATGCACACGTGTTATTAGAATTTATAAGGTAACATAATTGGAAAAACTATTTATCCTTTACTCGGCCTTGAAATATCATAACTATACATTCATACGTAGAAGTTACATAGGTTTGTTATTATGATTAAAGTCGAAAATTAATAATCATAAATTAATATCTAAGTAATTGAATTGATGTTATAAATTATGCTATTTCGTGCCCGGAACAGAATATAATATGTTTACAGAACTGTGTTCTGCAAATCAGTACTTTATAAAAACTGCAACTACATATATTTTGTACTTCATTTTTACTTAAAAAACTCGTTGAACGTATAAAAACATATTCTAAAATCTAAGCACTTTTATCTATTTCAAAATGTATACAATATAAATATGACGAAATTGATTATTATATAAAAATAGGTATATGTTTTTCTTGAATAATATTTAAGTAAAAAAAAAAAATAGGCATCATGCTTTCAATATAGACTACGAGCTGTTGCCTACATTTTATATGTCTAAACTAATATCTATATAATTAGGTATCGTTGCTTCTATTACACACATTTTTGCAAACTCTTACTATCCTAGCTATGAAATTAATTATGACGTTTTTATTTTCATTTCAGTGTGACGTGTTTTGTTTTTATTTAGATTAATGCTAATGCTAGTAATAAGTAAATATAATTTTTGTGTTTATAGGTACGTGTGGCGTGATGAATTTGCGTGATAATTCTATATACATTCATTATATATAAGTTACGTATGGATATAGGCAGTAATATAAAATGCATTGTATTAATGACTTCATAAACGATAAAAGGTGCAAGAGATTTTAAAAGTGCATGTAATATAAAAAATAAATTTTCGTTGATTATTTACATGCGCTCGCGCGTGGAAGCTATTTCAGGATATAGTGTCTTAAAATATATCAAATAATGTAAATATGTAACTGGGAAAGACGGGCCACATCTAAACGCTCAATTAAAATATTATTGTAATATTACTAGTTCCTCCTTATTCAGTGATTAATTTAAATAATTTCAACAAGTGAACGTCAATGATTCGTAAGACTCATTTATATCCTGAATAAATTATTACGAATGCCAAGTCAGCTTTGAGAGCGATGTATTGTTCTACTTTATCATTCTATATGCTCGGTATTTGACGCATGCACAGACCCCAACAGAATGATTGACTATAACTGGAGGACCGATATATTAATGATAATGGATTATCGTCACAGATGCTAATATTCTAATGCAACAATAATAATTCATATTTTAACTATAGCTAGGGATGCGTTTATTATGCGCGTCAAACCTGCCCCTTGCACCCGATTAGAAGAACGTGTTATAGACGTAGCCGGTCGCAATGAGGCCGAGAACGAGGAGGCACAGCATAATCATTATCTTCTTCTGCAGAGTGGACAAATACAACACATATTAGTAGCTAGAAATGTATGGCGAGCGTGCGTACGCGCGGTCACGGGCGGAGACGCGTCAGCGTGCTGATTGGATAGAAACGCATCAGCGTCGCTGTTATTGGTCAAGAGGAGGTTCTCCGCGCGTGCCACGGCCGCACGCTCGCGTGTCGGATTATCAATTTACCTTTGAGCATTAGGCGGTCGGCAAGCCAGCTCGGCCCGCTCATTTACATAAAGGTGCTTGAGATGTACGAGATGATTGCCACCGCGAGAATGAGCAGGCACACTAGGATCATGATCTTCTTCTGTAGACGGCGAGTGATGAGCGGCGAGCATGCAACATACGCTTTAAACGTGTCCCGACACCGGCCGCCATGCGACGACGATATCGCTTCAATTTCTCACAATGTTATTTATCAAATGTATTAACTCACTGTAAAAAATAGGCTTCTCATAAACATATGTGCGTGTCATTTGCCTCAGATTAATTAGGTTGTGAAATAAAATAATAATATCGAAATAAAATAAATAAATGTAATTTTCAAAATAATTATAAACATATTTACAACATGAGTAAAGTTTCGATTCTCTATAATTTAAACAACTTTGTAACTTGAGCCCCCTCCACTACGAGGGTGACTACTGACTAAACTATGTGTCGACATAAAGCGAACAACTGATCGTTTAACATAGGTAATTATAGTAATTAATCAATTACAATGGCATTAAATTATGTCTCACAGTCTTTTGATTAAATAAATTAGCGCGCAAGCCATCTTATCATTGAAATAGAGGATATCGCACGCTCCACATACAATGGCGTATTTTAGTGTTTCAAATAAATAGCAACTCTAAGCCAATAAGTTAAAACTAAAAATGCAAATTGACTATTCGTCAAGACCAAAATTATAGTTGATCGCGGACGAAAGTTTTAGGTAGGACGAGGAGATAGTGCGAAATCTTTTGTTTCTTTGACCGTAGGCACAAGCTTAGGGCACATTTGATTCTCCAGCATCCTTAGCGTGGGTAGAAGTTATTTTTGTTCATCTACCTTTAGATTTGAACAACGAATATACAATAGAACATTTAGATGTTAAGGATGCAGTGATATTTAGTTTAGCTATCTGGGCATTTATGCCAATCAACGTATGGTTATGGAAATCACAGTTAAAGAACATCTACAATACTTTCTTCATCTAGATATTTATTTTAAAGATAATTTGTTTAAAATGCTCTTATTAAATGCAGTTCTATTTAGCAAGATAAACTTGAAATTATGATTTTTGAAGACAAACAATTTTAAGTTCTTATTAACATGAATAAAATTAATGAAACAACATTGTTATCCATTCTAAAACATTTCAAAATAAGGTTTACAAGGTACTTACTGCAACTATTACCATACAAATTTGTTCTACCAAAACTTATAAAAGACAATAGAAATTCAAAATTTTAACATCGCCAACATAACACCCACAAATTGCTAAAAATAGTAGTCTTGATAAAATAAATATGTATGAAATTATTAGCAAAGACCTTACACTCATAAGAACTTACACATAACAGTGGATTTTGTGTTTTTTTTTTGTTTATGATATAGTTTCATGTTTACTTGCACAAATAAAGAGCGATTGCAAAAAATAAAGCAATCTTTTCACAAAATGAGCACCCTGTGGATATTCTAGTAGGCTTAATTATATTGTTTTAGAACTAAGGAACAAAATACTGATAACAGTTAAATTAGAAATACAAGAAAGAGAATGATAATTATTGTACTGTGCGCTTTCGACTATATGCTTTAACGAGAAATTAATTAATACGTCTTAATGCATAACGTAATAAATAATTTAATGAAGGGCTATAAGTTAAGCTCATTATAAATCAGTTAAATCCCGTCTAAAGTAATTTCGCTCTTTAAAATAATTGAATATGAGTTTCTAAAAAGTGTGTATTAAATTTAGCTATTACATAACATTACAAACGCTTTAAAAAAAATCCGATTTTTACAGTTCAATTAAAAGCTATTAAGATTCAAAATAAATGTAATATTGTAAGTAATACGACATACACTTTCTTTTAGAAAATCACCACTATTATTTATTGTACAAATGTGCGAGCTAGGAAGTTGAGACAAGATTATAATTGTTAATTTCTTTAAGTTTTAAATAAACTATGTACAATATAACTATTTTACAATCAAAATAGCGTAACAACTAGATAAATAACATTCCGGATACAAAACGCAAAAATATCTATTAGGATTTCCGACAATTAATAAGTACAACACGAAATGTTATCGTATGTTTTTCTATGTATACTTTTTATAGTTTAGATGTATAAACCGGTTTAAAATTAGTTTATATATTGTGATGTGAGTTAATAGGCACAACCTATTTAAGCAAAAGTTTTGACAACCTTGCCTTTGTAAACAATGTTTGTTATAAGATAAATTGGGCATACGTTTGTTATTCGTAGAATCAAGCGTACATTTGAAAAGAAAAAAACTTAAGTATCAAAATACAAAACAATTATTTTCCCTATTTGGTTTTAATGTTCGTTTTGGATTCGAACTAATTTGTTTTGTAACACAATGTAAATTAACGAAGACATTATTATAGCAAAAGACAATACATGCTATAGGTTTTAACGAGTTATGTAATATTTATTTTGTACCTAAATGTAATTTATAATATTGACGGACTAACTGATATCTCTTCGGATCATATGGGACTAATAAATTATTATTTCTCATTGGTCAGAATGGCAAAGCATTTAATTTCCTATCTTTTACTTACGTGTGTATATAGTGATCGTGTTAATGGTTTTATGTTAGTTTGTGCCAAGAACTTGCTATACATAATATAAATTAATAATTATTCTAAACGTAATAATTTGTGTATTTACACATAGTAATATAGCATGGTAACACCAGCAAAGCTTTTATTTATAACTTAAATCTACAGCACATATATTTATTGCACTTTACGCAATATTGTCTTTAAATTTTACCATACAGGTAAATAAATTACTTATTCTTTAGTAACAAATGAGAAACTTGTACAAATGTCTTTATCTCGAACAAATCGGTGGCCATCTAAACTTTATACATTACATTAAATAACGCAACTTGGGTATTGAATTACAATAAATATAACGGCCATTGTCTTCGAACAGCATCACAAGTTTCATGCGACGAGTATAGACATATCATTCATGTACAATTAATTAATATCTTTACAATTACAAACAGTAAATAATAAGATGTATTTTTTTAAACGGCAACTAGATCCTAAAACTGTTACACATTTTTTTATGCGATGCCAGAATATAGCATGAAATGCGCGAGTATGAATTCACTCAACGGATTTTAGATTTGTTCAAACATGATTGATTATACGAATGAGTTGGAAACTGGTAATCCTATCCTGGTAGACATACAAATATTAATCTTCACCATATTTCATAAGAAAAATAGATGTGACCACTTTTTATAGAATGGTAGTCACCTTGAAACTATTAAAAGGCGAGCTACTTCGAAGATTGAATAAAGTAGACACATATATTCTGGGCAAGCGTGTTCCACCTTGCGTATTTGACCATGTTTCACTAAAGCGTAGATATAGCCCTACAGTTTAATGAGACATAGTCAAACGCGTAACCATTCTATATTTACAAAACTAGGGCAATTATATATTTCTTTACAGTTTACCACGTCGTCGGTAAATCGTTGTTATGAAAGACGGTCTCTAGTATTTTCTCTTAACTTTAGGCTAGATGGCATAGGCAGTGCCCCTTGGTACCATAGTTCAGTACAATTTGCAAACTATTTTAACACTAACCTATACTTATATAGAGGTCAAAACTCCAATGTAACGTGTGACCAATGACCATCTCCTTCCTAAAGCTTTAGTCTCTGTTCCATATACAACAACCTAGACTTTCCCGTAAGTAAATCGAATGTTATTGACAAATTTACAAACATACCAGCTTCTCACGAGGTGTTAGTTCCGGCGGTGTTACTGGGCCCGGACAGTTGAACTGCTAGAACTACTACAGTGGTAATTATCAAAGCAGTCAACGTTACAGACACGCATATAATTATGAAGATTTTTTTCTGCAATGAAGAGGAAACAAAAAAAAATTTAAAAACGTTACAATTATGTGATCAAAAAAATTTGAAAAAAAAAACAAAACAAAATACTTACTGAATATGTGACTTCATTTAACATTAATAAACAAACATAATTTTACAAACTATTAAGGCAATTTATAGGATATATAATGAACACAAAACACGGCCAATACATAGAAATAAACGATATATCGAGTTTATCACTTTCAATCATTTTCTTTGACTAAACTAAAGACATCTCGTTGCTATTCTTCTCTCATGTACTGTAACATAATGAAACTAATAATAGTAGAGGATACCTAGTTTAGCTCAGACAATGATTCTAGTGAAGGTGGTACGAATTCCATACAAATATATTTTTGCCATTTTTTTTTTTTTTTTTATGGTTGACAGGCTAGTTGTTTGACCACAGCTCACCTGATGTTAAGTGAAGGTGTGGTCGAAGATGGTAAAGCGCACCTAGCCTGGAATGGAACTGGACTGCGGTAAATCACAATTGTTTGAATAAAACAGTAGATTATTAGCAGAAAATCAAATTTATGAATTTATGATGTTTGAATAAAACAGTAGATTATGCTAATACTACTATTTTATTCAAGGAATTGTGATTTACCGCAAATAAAGACCAAAATAAATGCCAGTAACTGTAATTTCACTGTAAAATTATGCTCCATTTGTCCATAAATGGCAAAAATTTATTTGTATGGAAATCGAACCACCAGAATCAACCACATTGAATACTATTCCCAAGCACTAAGCTAAATTAGACAGTTTAATACGCTCCTTTTCAAAGGTCTGCAATTAAAAGAGACAAAGCTACTTTAGTTAGACTGTCTAGTTTAGTATACATATAAAATGTCTTGTCAGAGTCCACACCCAGTTTATACAGCATATTATAACGAACCAATACTATAAATACATTCAATATGTTTTATTTCTATTTTGTATTTATTTCTGTACTAATGAATATTCTGTAAAAATGTATTTGGCGAATACATAGATAACAACAAGCATGCCTAAAATAAGTATTCAAAAATAACAATTCGTAAATATTAGATCAATTTTATTATAAAAGTTCACGTTCACGTTAAGACGATAACATTTGTAGCAAACAGGTCCCACACTATCCTTTTGCAATACACCGTACTGCGACACGTCGAGGGCGTCGTAAGAAAAAATATCTAAACCGCAAGATACGATTAAAACAATGTCATTTATTCCATATCCAATACAAGAACCATGGATAAAACGCGCTAGCATTTTTCCAACTGGACTTTTTAGATTCATTCTTATTATAAGTTCGTTTGAATTTAAATACATAGACAATCATTTACTTTCATCAGGCGCAATTTAGGTTACTTATTAAGTGGTTGACCTTCAGTGTGAAGATAGTTTTTCAAAATATTTGTGTACTAAATCCTATAGGTAGCCGGGAAAAAAATCAGGCGTCCAAGACTAACGTTTGCCTACTTTTAATGTCTATTTGGTCTGCAGACAATTCTATTCGTATGACATATGATATCCGACGTTCTAGAATGTTCCAACTTCTCACGAAATGTTCACAACAATCACGGCGATCTCGTTGGCTTCATCGGCTTATGACAGTTTTACCGCGATAATGATTATCAAAATAACCAGCGTTACGGACAGGCAAATAATGATGAAGGTTTTTTTCTGCAATGCAAGGGAGAAACGAAAACAAAATAAAAAATATTAAAATGGGAGACGTCAGTTTGTTTTAAATAAATATGTAATTCTACGCCTATTATGAATTTATGTAATCATCATTAGATAAAAGTAATAGAAAGCATGCTCTATACTTATAAAAATGACAGTTCTGTTATACCATTTTCTGAACTAAATTTGACAGCTCGTTGACATCCTTTTCTAACGTACTCCAATGAAAAGGGATGCATATATTTTTTACCGTCTGGTTTAGTTTTGATAATGACACTACAGAAATATACGAGAGACCTTATAGCGACATTAATTCACACACGTTGAGGCTAGTAGTTATTAAGAATAAAAAAAATATGTCAAACAATGAGTCATTCCATTCATTTTGTCAAGTGCGAATCAAGTAGATAAGGAACAGAACAACTCCTATTTATTTCATATTTTATTTAATAATTACTGACGATTACACTCGTGTAAAATTAATGTCGCTACCCTTTGTAATATACATTCAGAATGTATTGTTACATATTGATTCTAATATATTGCTTCTATTTTGTACACTAATTGACGGCTACACTACATAAATACCGCAAACATGACCCAAGTAATAATGTTAAATATTCATCATTTTATCAATTACGTTTTGTTATATTAGGGTTAATTATTAATTATATTTTCAATCAGCAAGGCTCTATGATAATGACACCTATTCGATGTCCGATATAAAACAATTAATAGAACACACAAGACACGAATGTTTCTTAAATTCATCCTAATTGCGTCAGACGATTAAGTTAAATGAAATTTAACTTTCGATCCGTTTATCCGATGATATCGTTTATCCGATATAGTTCTTAAATTTAGCCAACATGGCAGTGTGCCGTGTAAAGTTGTGAAGGTTAGTGTAAAGATAGCTTTGCAAACTATTTTATTATCAACGCTCGTGACGCGAGGTCCGGTTTCTAAGACTACCTTCTGCCATCTATATGATATTGTCTACAGCCTCTTCTTATGATTGTTCAGACGTTATTACAGAGTCATAAACGTACCACCTTCCAACGAGGTGTTCACAAACAGTCCCGACGTCATTAGCTTTCAACAGCTTATGTCAGAACAATCGCGAAAATGATTATTAAAATAACCAGCGTTACGGACAGCCATTATAAGATGAAGTATTTTTGAAACTACTGCCTATTCTAATAATAAGTCCGACGTCATCACAGTCACAAACGTTCCAGCTTCCCACGAGGTGTTCACAATCAGTTCCCGGCGTTGTCACTGGCTTCCATCGGCTTATGTCAGCACAATCGCGAGAATTATTATCAAAATAACCAGCGTTACGGAGAGGCATATAATGATGAAGATTTTTTTCTGCAACGAGTGAGAAACGAAAACAAAATAAAAATTTGTTGCAATGGTAAGATGGTTAGCATACCTCGCCAATTTATAACTAAATTCATTTCTGTCAAAAAATTTAATCTGTACGTTGTAAGTTCAGCAACTATAAATTAAAACGAGAGAAACTATTAGACAATGCAAAAATATAAGTACTAAAGACGTGATCATTACACATGAATATGATGCAAAAGATTTACGATGATCATTGATTCATTTCACAAATACATTCGATTTAATGTTTTACATTAAAAATGATCTTGATTCTGTTTTGGATCCTATTTCTGTTACTAAACTACAAACATTTTTACACAGAATTTTTTGACGATTTTACTAATAAACACTACAATAACTTGACAAAAAAGAAAGAAGTACGCATTTGCAAAGCAATAAACCACGACCACACCATCACCATGCAATTTAACAACAAGCCGACATTTAGTGCAGCGCGATTAAACTGAAATAGATTTATAAAGCGCGAAAGTAATCGATGAATTTGATATACCTACTAGAAAATGTTATAAAATGATTTTAAAAATTTGTGGGATGCTGTCTCTAATGTTTCCTAGATACACGTGATATTCGAAAACGAAAGTAATACCATTAAATGGTTATTTTATTTGAGCGAACTAAGACCATGCGTGACCGGTATCGGTTTTTTATTCATGCAAACATGCTCGTGTAGCTTCGGAGAAAAAACCGAAATGCATGAAATATTAAGTGAAAGTGTAGGAAGAGTTCGAGATTATTGTTTCGATTATAGTATATACCATCGAGTTTCAATGTTATTACGGTTGTTATTTTGAAAATAGATTCTGCAGTCGTTTAGTAACGCCTTTCGCCCCTTTAGTGTAGCCGTCTTGGTTGGGTTGTAGTATGTATATTTGCTGTAGTTACCTTCCGTGCTTTGGCGAGGTAGATGCCGGCTTTGTGTATGTCGACCTGGCCGGACTCCACATAATCAGCTGACTGGGTAACGTGGTGCTCGATGCGATCGACCAGCTCGCCCTGCTCGGCTAAGGTAAGCGCGCGTGCGCAAGGAGGGAGCGGGACGCAAGATTCGCTTACGGCCGATTGGTTCATACAATTTTTAATACACCCATATTTTGTTACAGGAACCGACCGATTTGAAACTGAAGTAGAATGTTAGAGACGGTTAAGACAGAAATTGGAGTGTTGATGAAAACGGAAAACTTAAATTAGGGTATGAAAGATCTCGCGGTAGAGTTAAATGGAAATGTTACAGACGTGTTTTTACGATGCGATAAGTAGTTATTACATAGTTTGTTATAATGTAGTTTTATGATAATGATGTTAAGTTTTAACACCGAACACTTGTTACATAAGAACATGTCACAGGAAAAATAAAATATAATTAAAAAATATGATACAGTTATTATATGACAATTATTATCACCATAGTACAAGAGGCAAATAACGCACACACCAATGAAGTCGTTTAGTGAGATACACGAAACCAAATACCAAGTCAAGATTAGAAGCCCATTTCACCAGTGTAAGTTTTAGCGACAGTACACAACAGTCAAAGCGAGTTCATGTTAGACACATACATATAAGGTTAAGAAATAAAGTTAGTAAAAAACAATATAATAAAACACATATGTGAACCAATCACCGGAATAATCGTCGCAAACAAAATGTATGAGATTCGGACGAAACAAATCATTCACAAACAGAATTGGGATGAAAGGAAGTGGAACGGTTGCGAGGAACGGACGATGGGACGAAACAAAACAAAATACATATTAGTAACGAATGATTCGAGAGCAGAATGATAACTCACCCGTCGGGCTTTGCTCTGATATTTTAGGGCCTTCTTAGTGTCTTGTGTGGCGGTTTGGACATAGTCCACAGCGTGCTCTACATGATACTCAATGCGGTCGATCATCTCACCCTGTATTTATAGGAGCGTGTTAACTCTAACGTTAATCTATCTAGTACTACGTCACTACAATCATCGCTTCGGCCACGGTTTCATTGACCATCCACGTTAATCGATGCCTTATTAAGAATGAGATTACAGAAATCTGTGTACGAATTTACCATCGAATCAATATTTCATAAGACCCTATAAAATTATTCATTTAAAAAAATATATAAACTCAATTAATACTATTTGGCCTGGATAAGAACTGGGGAGCATCATACTGATAGTGTTAGCAGACGAACCTGGAAGAGGGCTGCTGACTCTTACTTTTTTTTTGAATGGAATTTTTTTACAAGTGTGGCGTCAGAAGTCGTCGCCATTGCCCAACTACGTTTATGTTCTACCCTAAGAGCCTAGTATAAGCATAACTATAGTCATGTCCTTATGTATTTAAGTAATGAGACGAACGAGACGCTCTCTGATGGTAAGAGAAAACGCCTGTCCATGATCATTACAACAATACACAGAACTTTGAGTTGCAGTACAAAGTCCATCACTTTTGATGGCTAGTCTCAACCAAGTCTCAAGCCCTATAATTTCACTAGCTTCAGTACCTTTCAAACCGAAACACAGTAATGTTAACACACTACTGCTTAGCGGCAGAATATCAAATAATGCGGTGGTACCTACCTAGATGACCTCCTAAGAAGATCTACCACCAAGTAAACTTATTTATACGTCACTCTTTCTTGTTTCAGGATGACAATGCAGTTTAGTAGTTTGCTATACTTTTAGGCCCGCAAGTTGTTCCAGCTTTGTCTAACTAAGCACGAGCAATAAAGGGAGATAATATAATGTTTAGTGACCTGGCTTTCGACCAGCATGGCCATATCCATGAACATGTCGTGGAGCTCGCGGATGGAGGTCTCCAGCTTGATTATGTCGGCATGCCGCGCTTCGATGTCGGCAAGCGTCTGTTTCGCCTGCTGCGTCTCCATTATTATCTGAAAATGTTTGGCAAGTAGTTTTAGAATCCAGTCGGTTTTGACGGAAACGAGGCGAGAAAATCATGTCGCTATAAATCAGGAAAAATTGTATTACATTCCATTTCTATAGCTGTTTTAACCGAGGTATGTTTAAAAAATAGTGGTGGTTTATTTATAATGTACTTGTTGCAGTGTTATAATTATGGTAAAACATGTATTTTTGCGATGCTTCCAGAACTCCGTCAAAGCTTTTAGTAAAGTTACCCGTGCTTTATTAGGGCATGATCGGATTGGATCCTGAGCACTTTGAATAATTTTGACAGTGACTTAGATTTATTTTTTAATCAGATGCTTGTTCCAAGCAAAATGTACGAAGTGCTATGTCAAAACAAAGGAAAAAAAAAGAATTCAGTCACACTTGAGGACGGCCAATTTAAAGCTTAATGTTTGAAGATGAATTAAATTTACTATCTTGCTAAACATTACTAAACCAAACGTGATGGGTACCTCTCTACCATTTGCCATTAGATAAAGTTTAGTGTTTTCAATTTACCAAAATTAACCATTTTAAGAAGTTGTGGTAAGCAAATAAATAAATAAGGCTGAAGTAAACAAATGTGATAAAATAATATATTTTTTGCGAAAAAAAAATAAACGATGGATTTTTTTTAACAAACATTCCAAAAAGCTACCGGAATCAATATCGATGTAACCATGGATCAATCTATAAGAAATCTGTTCAATCTAGCCTTCTAAATGAAAAAATAGAATAATAAATATGATAAAATAAAATAATAAAATAAATATCATAGGACATTACACACAGCGCCATCTGACCCCAAACTAAGCAGAGCTTGTGCTATGGAAGACAGATAACTGATAGAATACTTAAATACTTTTCTTTTTTTTTTTTTTTTTGTAAATACATACTTATAATACATAAGTATGTATTATAAGTATGTATGTATGTATGTATGTATGTATGTATGATGAATACATACAATACATACTCATAATATGCATGTTTGTCACACAAATATTAGTCCTGCTTGGGAATCGAACCCACATCCTCCAGCTTTCGAAGCAAAACTACTAACAAAAGGAGCATAGCTAGCACAGGGCTGTCAGAAGTATGTCAATACTGACCCCCTGAGTGAATACGGCGGAGTTCCCCTGCTCCAACATCTCCTCGAGCTCGTCATCGGTGGTAGCGCGACCGGTTATCTCCAGCTGCCGCTGTATCCTGCTCTTGCAGCGGTCTCTGTAGTCCGTCTGAGTGCGGTTGTACTCCGTCATCACCTCAACGAACTTGCGCGACAGCGTCGAGTGCTGTGTCTTTCTTATCCTCAGGTCGGCAGACGATTTGTTAGAGTGCTCCTCTTGTTCGATGTTCTGCTCTATGTCTGCGGATGTTAACGTGAGCAATGAGAAAACTTTTAGATGCTAGTTTGCACTTACGAAAACTAGTTTGCACTTACGAAAATTTGCGTTCAGCAAAAGTTTGCATGTTTTTTATCATGAATAAGGCCGCATTTGGCCACCAATTTCCCTGTTGATAACCGACGATACAGCCGAAGATGAAGCACGTAAACTTATAAGATACATCTGGCCTTGAAAATACTTTAATAACAGACTTTCTACTTAAGATTTTTGTTTTTCTGTGGCAACCGAATTGTTAACGCCCTGTTGGACGTCCCTGATAACATTGAAAGGATACCGGTGAAAATTAATTGCGCGAAATTCATACCATTGTGTACAAGCTAGGATAAAGTGACGGGAAAGTTCTTTAGTTCAAATCTGAAGAAGTTTCTCGACACTTTATCCTTGTGACTAAATAATAGGGGTCGATGTGGCATCTTCAAGCGAATGCTAGCCTATCATGGTACCTTGACAAATTTTAAACTACCCTAATAATTATTTTGCAACTGAGTATCAAGACGGGAAAATAGACTGCCCTAATGCTAAGTAGTTATCGCCGCCTATGAGCAACAACAACACTAGAAGGCATACTCTTCACGGTAAAGTAAAATGTAGATATTTCACAGTTCAATAACTCAAAGGGTCTAAATAGCGCGTGAACGACAGAACACTTTCCAAGATTTGTATAGATTTGTATGTAGAAAATATAATGTTTAGGCATCAGATGTTTTTTTAATTGGTACTTACGTTTTAATTTTCCTCTGACTTTGTTGGCAGTTTTCTTTACGTCGGCCATGAGATCTTCCAGCTCGTGCTTTGTTTCTGAAAATGAGAGCATTCCGGTCATTCTATTTCATAATATTAAAGTTGAGTATTGAATGATAAGGCTTTCAATAGACCTCTCTTTGCTCTAATTATGGAATAAATTCCTGAATAATGTACGCCCACACAATGAAGACACGAGTGCTGTCGCTATCGTGTGGGGGCTCTAATTGTCTGCCTATTGTAATCCAATTTGCCGTAGCGATAGCGGCGAATTTGCTCTCAATGAGCTGGCTAAATTTCATGTGAAATAATACCACGCAATTCAGAAGAAATGTTTATCAGGACACTGAGCAAACGTTGCTGATGGACATAATGGTTTTCGCATAAGTCAATTGTATCAATAGTCAACTAAATAAACACTTCCAAATACGGGACTCGATGATTGTTTATCATGAAGGGGAAAAGATAATTCAGTTCCAATTACAATTAAAAAAAAAAAATTACAAGGATATTTTTCAATAAGATTATTATCAAGTTCAATTTTAGTTATTTTTAATCATAATGAGTTTGATTCGTGTAATTTACCCGGTCTTTTTTTCAGAACTCATTCAATATTCTCTCGCTAATCTAATCTTCCCATACCTTGGGAATTGCTGGCATAAGTAATAGGACTCGGAACATAAACATTAATGTGGCATATAATCTGATAATTTTTCCTGCCAAAGAAAGATTTGATTTTTTGTTTGTTTGTTTATATTGTATAGGCTTTAAAACTACTGGACCGATCTGAATAAGGGTAAAGGGCACATAGCACTCTATCTATCTCTTTCACGCATAAACAAAGTTACAAACGTTTTTATAATATTAGTTTGAACGATCGCCTTGCTTCCAACAAGTATTTGAACCACGTGATTATATAGAAAAAGTAATTGTTTAGGCAACAGATTGAAACTATAATTATGTAGATTTCGTGTAGGTAAAATGTATCTACAATTTGATTTAAAAAAATCGTGATTTTTGAAGCAGAGCCGACTAAATGTCAGCTACGGTATACACACAAACTAGTACCTACTTTAACCTTAGATTAAGATTAAATTAATTTGGCTAACTTTCCCATTTCTGTATTGCATTGTTATAAGAAAAATTGTAATTTAAGTTGAAAAAGGTCAGAGACCCTGGTGTCTGAGGAGCGCATAAATTGAAATAAAAAAAAATGTCAGCTCTGCTAATTTTAAATAGCTTTTCCTAATTAAGATTGATATTATGTTTAGCTGTACAAGCAATTAGTCAATCGATTCAAGAGTTGCCGTTGTCGAGTTAACAACGAAGTTATCGATACTAATCTCACGATTCATTTTCAATGTCTAACCAAACTCGGCTATTTAGATTTACTACTAAAATGGGCGTAATTGCCTTAGTAATGGCCATTAATCATTTTCATAAAGTTTACGATAGTATCATTTTATAGAAAGTTGTGTTAATGCAATCTATTGGAGTGCGGTTAGGACGATAACGAAGTTAAACCATTACTCTAGCTAGCTCGTCAATGTTGATTCTTTGGACTCTACGTCCAAGTTTTGGTTCGAAAAGTAATCAAGCTAGTAACGAGAAGATATTTCACCAGAAGTTTAAGAACTCATCATCATCACTATTTTATAACCACTCGAAGTGAGGTGTCATTCTACAGTTTAGACGTGATGGGACGTCTTTCCTGACAGTGAGGCTAAAGGTTATGTTGCCGCGTGCCGCTTGAATCGTATGCTGTATCTGGCACGGATTTGATGCAACTAAAAAATAAAGAAAACTTTTTTTATTTGCGCAAAACATGGTAAAAAGGTAAAGATATTGGTCAGAAACAATATTAGAAACTGACTTATGTCTTGCCAATACAGATAACAAGACGTTGTCACGTAAATGTAGTTTATTGTATAAACGCTCTTATCTTCATTAATATTTATATCGGTGAGTTGCAACCCTGCGTTCCCGCAGCTATATAATCATTTTCAATCAGCGGTACCCAACTAAATAGCTCTTGCCACACCGTAAATTTGAAATTCGCATGCAAGCAGGTGACAATCATAAGAATACGTACATTTATACATCTAAACCAGACTTCTGTACGCCAGAACTATTACTTTTTCTGCGCCATTATTAATTAAATAGTGTCGGGCGAGGAAAATATATATAAATACATATGTAAGAATAAGGAAAACACTGGAAATTTCCTATCACTGATGTCATAAACCAATAGTAACCAATGTCAAATTGTTAAATTAAATGACGTTTTGAACACACACAAAGGTGAAAGGTTAGTCCATTGGTCTTCTTGTGTGGAATGGGTTGCTACTATTTAATTTTCTTTTAGTCGAGAGGAAAGCTGACCAACGATACACGATCATAGACTACATAAAAGTTTCAATTTTATAGTTTATGGAACTTGAACAAATAAACACAAACCAATTAGAAAAAAACCGCGTTGAGACCATCATATTTTCAGTAAAAAATCTTTTTTTGCAATACGCGGCGTGATTTGTGACATTTTCCCAAGCACTACTAGATGGTAAAGTAAAAGATACCCAGTGATGTTTACTGTGATCAGGTATTATTCTTATCGAAAAAGTTATCGTTAACATCTGGCACTGGCAAAATGGAAAAGGAACGAAAGAAAATTGCGTTTCACCCAAATTGTTAAGGATAAGGTTATTGCGTGAGGCTCTTTATTCTTTTAAAGAAAAATGCTTATAACAACGATATAGCTACTGAGTCCCTCCTATAGTTTACATAGCTATTTATAAGAATGTGACTCCTCGAGTCCTCGAATATTGACTGAGGATCGGGATATTCGTGCCTCTTACGTATAAGCGCTTTGTGATAAGCCTGGGGGAAAATGAGAGCCGCTACCCGGCTGGCTGGGAAATAGAAAGATTGGCTTTATGTTTTGTTTGCTTTTGCGCAAACTTACCAGGAATAATGATCAGATCTACGAATTTACGGAATATATATATACACACAGAAAAATGAATAAAATCAGTGACAGACAGCCCTGTTGGTTCATTGGTAGAATATCTGCTTCAAGAGCTGAAGGGTGTGGGTTCGATCCGCACCCAGGACAAACAAAATTAAATGTTTGTTCTGTGTCTAGGTGTACTGTATGTATTATAAGTTCACAATAAAAAAAAGGTATTTAAGTATTCTATCCGGTATCTGACTTTCATAGTACAAGCTTTGCTTAGCTTGGGGTCAGGTGGCGCAGCGTGTAATGTTCTGCGATAACTAAAAAAGAAAAACACTTTCAACACTTCGTTCGTCATAGCCGCAGAGTATAGACGTTGTTCAGTATGCTACAAAAAGACAATAACAAAACGTGATAACAAAGTTACTACAGATCAATAACGCAGATTGGTTACCGTCTTGCACCCACTTCTTTGTTCTAAAGTTTTCTTCAAGATACTTAGAATTCCTTGGATGAAATAGTCTAAACGAGTTTGTTAGATACTGGAGTTGATGTTGTTAGTAGAACAGAACAAGGACCGATTTGTAGCGATGATAGCTCAGTGGTTAGCGCGGTAGGTTGGCATGCCGAAGGGCGTGGGTTCAAACCCCAACAATGAGCTTGAGCTGCCGGTGAAGGAAAAACATCGTGAGGAAACCAAAGCATGGTGGTAGGGTACTTTAGTACTCGGCTGGCTAGCTATCACCCTCAAGTTGAAAATCTGCCGCCAAGCATCGAACGGTGTGTTCCGGCAGCCTTACTTGAGAGCCAGTTGCATTCCAGGCTAGGTGTGCTTTATCATCTTCGGCCACACCTTCACTTGACCTCAGGTGAGTTGTGGTCAAACACCTAGCCTGTCGACCATTAAAAAAAAAAAAAAATGTTAAGAGTATGAGTTAGTTCGAACTCATGGACTTAATTGTAAGTACCTTTGTATAAATTAATCCCCGTTTCCCTTGGTTACGCCATAACTTGAGAAAGACTTTACCGATTTCATTAACGTGTTTTTAATACTTTGTAGAATATTCTTACGGAAAGAAAAATTAAGAAAATTGGAAAATTTAAGATTTTTTTTCTCATAAATTCTACGCGGGCGAAGTCGCCGGTTACAGCTGGGTAATTATAAATTACATTCGGAATATGAGAGCGTTCTCATTTTCATTTCATTATATACTGGATAAAATCAAACCCAACGAAATGAAATTCTACCCTGAATGTAGAAAATTTACCAATACTCCGCGCTAGAAATGGGTAACTACAAATAACTTTGCAATTTGTGCATAGATTCGTTCATGGATAGCGCATGATATACCAGCAAAGTTTGCTCGTAGCTCTGAACATAACAAAATAGTTGCTACGATTATTCGGCATGCATACAGAACCGGGAGCCCGAGCATTCCGACTATCCGATTAAGTTGGACTGTTGGACCAACTCGTCGACGGAGATTTGCATAAACTGTTTAGTGTGTGCATACGCAAATGTGCGAATAAAATTGCCAACGCCTGTGGAATACAACGCTGGCCTTTATGGACTTGTTGAATTTATTTCGTCGCATCGAAACCATACGATGGTTACTTCTTGAAATATATATAATTGACGCGATGTTGCGATGAGACGAATCGGTCGCATAATATCAGATCAGGCGGTAGAGCCGTATATACGAGTAGGTACAAAATTTTATTATTTATTGGCTACTTTTTTCATTTACGTTACGAGTAACGTAAGTAGTACGTGATCCATCTTGACAAGAGGACGTCTTGATAGATATTCAGTATCAGCTATTCTGTCGCTTAGCATTAGTGTGTAAACTTTACTGTATTCCGGTTTGAAAGATACTGCGTACTGCAGCTAGAGTACTTGCAGTATTATTGAGACTAACCATCAAATGCTGACGCTGAGCTTAATGTGCCGACATCAAAATATGCATGTTGTTCAAGCAAAAAAACATCGATGTATAGTTTAATTGTTTTTCACCGAAATAAAAGCATCGACATATTTGCTTACTGGACACCCCTAATTCCGCTCAGTAAACACAAAACACGGCGGGGACAATCGTCGCGTGTAGAAAACAGGGTACGAACAACACTGCTGTTGTTTCAGGCATATTCCCTTGCGAGCTATTATCGTGGCACAGTTGTATACTTCTAAAAGTTAACTCTCGCCCGTTTATGCGAATTTTGGGTCGTTGGCAGCACTCCGCCACTATGAAAGGATTTGACTGCCTTACTCTGATGGAGTCGGAACGTGCAGGCTTTATCCGAGCGAGAAACTTTAATAACAAGCAACAATGTGAACAATAACGTTGTTACAGACAATTAACTCTCTCCTAAACGCGTGGTAATAAACATGCTTGCGTAGGTTGCTGTGAGATAATACACTCGAAAGCACCTGCCTCAAATATTCCTTTTTGTCCTCTGTTCTGTTTTTTTAGCATTGTCTATCATGCACACTAAAACTTCATCAAATCTTAAGCGTCGGTGAAGTTTAGAATACGATCTTTTGTCAATCTTACCTACAAAATATATCTACATCATATGACAAGCCCTGTAGTATGTCTGCTTCGAGAGCTGAAGGGCGTGGGTTCGATTCCCACTCAGGACATTCGTGTGACTAATATAGATGTTTGTCCTGTTTCTGGGTGTACTGTATGTATTATAAGTATGTATTAAAAAAGGATTTAAGTATTCTGTTAGCTGTCTGGTAGCCATAGTACAAGCTATGCTTAGTTTGGGGCTAGATAGCGTTGTGTTAAATGTCCTCCAATATTTATTTATTTACATCTACTCTAATTTATAAAGAGGAAAGATGTGATTTTTTGTTTGTATGTTTTTATGGCTCCAAACTACTGAACCGATCTGAACAATTCTTTCATTAGAATGCTACATTGTCACTGAGTAACATAGGCTATATTGTTAGTCTAATTTTGTTTACCCGTGCAAAGCCGGGACGGGACGCTAGTAGGATATAAATAGCTATATCAATATTTTAACGAAATCAAAAACGCCTATTCAATACAGTATTAGGTGTAATTTTTCACCTTAGTAAGTTCCAAACAAAAGTGTTCTACGAAATGATTTCCTGTCACCCGTGTGCGGATAAAAATCTTTTAAAAAGAAAATCCAATTTCTCGATCCCCCGATTCATGGTAAAGTTGAACCCTCCTTTTCAATTGCTTCAAAGAGAATTTAATGGGTTTCATTGATTTTCGCTTTCCCAGCCATAGACCGCTGAAAATATATATTATGCGTTATGTACGTCGTTTTAATTTTATCGGTCTTCAAGAACACTAACAAATGTAATCATAATCATAATCATTTTATTGGTAATAGGACAATTACAAGTCAGACATATATGTAATAATTAATAACAATTATAGAGAACAATTGTAGAGGTTACAGCTGAATCTATCAAATATGTGCAGGATAAAATATGCCTTTTTTATGGTGTTTGACCACAGCTCACCTGATGTTAAGTGACGGTGTGGCCGAAGATGGTAAAGCACATCTAGCCTGTAATGGAACTGGCTCTCGAGTGAGGCTGCCGGAACACACCGTTAGATGCTTGGCGGCAGATTTTTAACTTGAGGGTGGTAGCTAGCCAGCCGAGTACTAGAAAGTACCCTACCACCATGCTATGCATGATGGACAGTCGCCTTACATTAATGTGAGCTAGGCTAATACTTGCATGCTAGTAATTTGTTTAATCCAAGTGAGGGAGCGGTGTGTGCTGAATCACAGGCTTAGTGCCTAGTGGCAACAGTCTACCTATAGTAGATCAAATAGCACATTAAAAAAAAAGTATGTTTTATGTGGTATGTGTCGTGTGTGCGTCGCTCACCATTCCAAGATTCGGGGGAAAAGTCGAAATGAGAATGCAAGAAATGTATTTTTAAAACAAATATATATGTTAAAACTCAGCATTTTGATTGCCTAAAAATCGTCATATTACCTTCTTCAGCCACAATCAAGCCATTAATTCTTTTGTGGTAACATTTTTATCGTTGAAAAGTTAAAATGGGTTAAATTGTTAAAGAAATATATGTACCCAATAAATAAAATAAAAATGTTTGAGATAAGTATAATATTAGCTTACTTTGGGAAAAATATACAAATATATCATCCCGACTGCGATTCCGTGAATATTTTCGACAAATTGAACAACTTCGCGCCTCATGGGAAATCGTCGGTACCTAATCTTGTGACACTGACGACATTTTTATAAGGTTCTTCCAGATTTTTCCCCAACATTGACGGATAAACAAACATAATGAAGTAACATATATCATCTCTATATACGATGTTTTTAGATATAAACTTTAGTAAATAATTGCTTCATTATGTAGTTTTGAGAACACGACTAAGTAAAAGACGGTAACATTATATCAATATGCACATAAAACGTTAGTTTGTTCGATAATATCGTCAGCAACAGGAGCGATGGCTTATTTGAGGCTATTTAGGTCGGGTCAATGGCTAATCGTGACTATTCGTGACGCTCCTGCTAAGGGCCCACTGTTGTGAAGTGGACCTATAAAGACTACGGGCGAACACATCGTCAAATATTATCGCAACTAGACACTTTTATGTTTACACCTCTTAGCCTCGACACACTCCTATGCGTGGAAAAACTCTTATATACCAAGCAGCATTCTAAAGACCTCATTTTCGTGGAAGTAAACTCACACAAAAAGTTTGGTATATTTATTTAGTACAATTTTTATTTTCTTTGGTAAATAAATATTCAGAGCGTAGAATGAATAAAAGGAGAAAAGGAGATTCTTTTTGAGACTTAACAAAAGAGTTTTTTTTACTAACATCTTTTTTAGGGTTCCGCATTAAAAAGCTTACAATGGAACCCTATTACAAAGCCTAAACACGCACCGTCTATCCATCATACCTTCAGTGGACTTAATCTTTTTAATCGGCATTAAGTATTCGGTTGAAATCATCGCGGTATGTGTCAGATTTACTTAGTAAAAAAATAATTTAAAAAACACATTCTAGCATACACACTTCTGCGCTGGAAGGGTCATGGGCAGACGTTATCTCTTATTCATATAAGAGATAACGAGTCCATCCCTGAAAGCATCTCGTTGGTCTCATTAAAAACAAAAAAACGCACTGTATTCTGCATTGATTTGTTTGTATCTCAATCCGCAATCCTGATATATATATGTATGTAACCACAAAACTTTGAGAGTAACGAAAAGTCATCATGAAGACTATTTAATCTCGTGAAAATGTCAAGTATTCTTGTGAACAACACCCCCCATGTATACCTACGTAAATGCCACCATTTCGCCCTTCAATATAGTGTGGGGGTGAATTCTACAAAGTTAGGCCGACCCACGCTTAGCTTCAATTACGATTTCCATGAAAACAATGAGATAGGAGATAAACCATGTATTTTTAGAAATAACAATCATTTCATGAATGTTATCTAGGTACACTACTAGTGTTGTCGTAAGTATTTGATGAATACTTTCAGAATTTTGAAATTAGGTATGGGTACGTGTACGCTTGTATTTTTTTTAATTTGGATGATGAAAAGCAGTTTATTTATCATTGCTTTGAATATTTACAATAACTGATCCTCTATCACACACAAAATGGTTTATCCCGGCGCGGAAACGTGACAAATATGGATATATCTATCTCGTTTTCATGAGTGGATAAACTTTATCACGGTTCGCGTGCAAGGGTTACTGGACCATCTTTGTGTAACATTGACATAAAATTAAATGACAAGCTAAAACTAAAATCCGCCTACTTTTTTACTCCGAGACACATTTTTGATATCAAATTATAATACATAAGATTTGGTTCAACTTTTTACTGTTCAAAACAAAGGTAGGTTTTAGAGAAAATTATTCATGTTGTTTCTAAATAACATCGGTATTCGCGGTAAAGTTGCAAGTCAATCTTATCATAGAATGTAAATTGAAATACCTCACATAACATTTCATAGACATTACTACAAACAATAGGTTATACGTGAGAAGGATTTGGTTTGTGAATTTAGAATTACATTGTATTTTGAACGTAATGATAAACGTTTATCAATTTAGTTTGTAGCAAAGCAACCATTTTTTTTTTAAATTGGCTACAGACCAATACTTTGGTTGGTCGAAATTGGCAAACCAATCAAACTGTCCAGCAGTTATTCAGAAGGGCTTGGATAAGATTTTGTGAGAAATAGAAAACAATTACATAATTACAATATACGACGAATATGACGAATTTTGTGATCCATTTTACTCTTATGTATAAAATATTGTTAAATCTCAACAAAACACGTTGTATATATGAATACTGGGAAGGAGCCCTTGGTCGTAATATTATATATGAAAACCACATTTTTCATACACTTTTCCATTGTTTACGTGTTTCTCGTAATTTTCTATCTTTGTGCCTCAGTGGTGCCTTTGAGTAATGTTTTTAATTAAAAACTGCGCTTACTTTCATCTGACTGCGGCGCTGATAGGATGGCACTGTGCTTCTTCTTCACCTCTTCGACGTTGGTTTGAATCTTGTCTATCATCTCTCGTATCTCTTCCACCTAAAACAAAAAGAGAGAAACACCTCATTAGTTAAACATTAGTTTTTTGCCGACGAACCGGTCCGGAGCTCGTTAAATAGTTAATCAGCGTGAAAGGAGCGAACCGGCGGTCCTTATTTTAGCTCTCTTGTTAATTGGTTATTTCGTGAATAGTTTTTACGATGCAGCGGAGTTTGCCGTTTATTTCAGCTTTGGATCGATCCTGCGTCTAGTCTAGGAGGCGACAGCGGCCGCTGGCACTTCGCCAAACCCCCTAGCGGCTGCACACCATAACCTATTCTTCTCTAAGCTTCCCGATGTAGAACAGTTACCATTACCAGTAGATACTTAGGTACATTAATTTTCAAAGCAAATGCACACTTTAAAAAAGATGCATCAGAAAAATTACATGGTCAACACTTTACACAACACAATCTTAATAAATAATCAATAAGTTTTAATAATTGACAGGCGTTCATCCACAGTTCATCTAATGTCCAGTAACGGTGTGAGCGAAGATGGTAAAAAGATTTAGCCTAGAATGGGACTTGCTCTCAAGTAAGGCTATATTTACTACTGCTACTGCTACGGCTACTGGAACAATTCGTTAGATACTATGCGGCAAATTTTCAACTGAAAAAAAACCCTATTATGGTTTCCTAACAATGCTTTCCATCACCGGCAGCTCAAGCTTTGTTGTTGGAATTTAAATTTTATCCACGCCCTTCGGCGTGTGAATCGACCGCGCTAACCACTGAGCTATCATAGCTTCAATATAAATTTTTATTATCCTAAACGGAGATTACATAAACTATGAAAAATAAGCCCAAAAAAACAAATATAAATAACTGGCAACATTATAGCTAAGAGAGTTCTCTTACATTGGTTGTATCAATAACGAGGAAATATAAGGGATATTATATAACTATAACATATATTTTTTAATACGAAGATTCGCAAGAACCACTTAATGGACTATAAAATAAAATATTTCTTATCGATCAATTCTTACGAGAGACGCGTTACTTACTACGATTGCTTTGTGATGGACAACGAATTATACAAAAAAAAAAAACTTTTTTTTAACTTCGTTATAGAATAGAATAGAATAGAATAGAATAGAATAGAATAGAATAGAATAGAATAGAATAGAATAGAATAGAATAGAATAGAATAGAATAGAATATTTTTATTCGCCTTATAACTACATATGTTACACTAGGCACGTCAAATAGTCAAGTATATACATTTATGTGTTCAAATTTATTTAGTCATAGGCAGCCCGTACACGTAGCGCGCGATCCGCGATCCGCGATCCGCGATCAATGATCGCGATCCAGACTGATCGTGTACGAAGCGGATTGACGGACTGATGCTCCGGATCGCATAATATCTAGAAATTTTGAAATCATGATCGCGGATCGCGGATCGCGGATCGTGATCATGATTGAACGTGTAAGGCGGCCCATACAGTTATAGTTTTAAGGAAAAGGAAGCTCGTAAAACAGTGTCTGTGGGAAATGTTTTTCACGTGCGAGTTACGCCTGACCTGCATCGCGATCAGGACATAAAAAGGTTTCGTATTTTCGTTCCCCATTTCATTTTTTTTCTCCCCGTCTGTTCTGCGTTGAAATGTTCACGATGAAAACATTACAAGATTTATGGATTTCTTTACAGACTTACGCTTTTGTTTGAGATTACAAAGTTTAACATTCGTTGTTGTCGCACAAACGGTGTTATTTTTCTTTTTGTAGATTTCTGGCAAACTTTTGGACCGACAAAGAATAGGCCTGATTTATTTTATCAACACGACCATGAAGAAAAAAACCGGCCAATAGCGAGTCGGACTCGCGCACTGGGGGTTCCATACAAACTTGTAGGTATGTAAATAGTTCGCACGACACGGGAATTATGAAAGCATTGCTCTAAGGGTATACTAGATTGAGGGGGAAAATTAACTTTGCCGTTCAAATGCTGTCGTCCACATACATGGACATAATAATATGTAGGTCGCGGTCATATTACGAACTTAAGATAAAATTATAATCGCGAAAAAAAAAACAATTTGGGTGTGGTTTTCGAAATGTATGTTATTTAAATTTTTCCTTTTTATAAGGCAATGCATCTTGCCAAATATTATTATTCTACGACAACAAGAAGTACGATAGGTTCTGATTCCTCTGCGACTGTCAAAATGTGTGGCATAAACGGCGGTATCTTCAGATTGCGTTAACTTAGAATTTAAATTTTTGCACAGCTCCAAGGTATTGCAGTCATGAGTATTTCATATTATTTTCAACTTGATACTTCCACGCGTTCTTGATAAAAAGGGTATTGACAGACGACCAACAAAGTGATCCTATAAGGGTTTCTTTTTTCTTTTATAGTACGGAACCCTAAAAATAAGTAGCAAATAATATTTTTGTAATATAATATTAATAATTCGATATAATTCTGTCGTAAGTATAATAAATTGGAGATTATCAGACGACCTGCCATACAAAAATTGTACGATTTGCAAACACCAATATGTTTTGGGAATAATTTCATTCCGTCTCGAGTGGTAGGCAGCGTCCATGCCCTGAAATGCCACTCAACGTTAAATTCCGTTTTAGGGATAACTGGCAGAGCTCTAACCACAAAACAAATGCAGGTTGAACAATTCTGGCATGAGCAAGCATTGTGGCTTAATATTAAATCTAGGTAAAACAATTAAGGATTAAAGGGTTTGACAGCCTCGTTGGTTCAATGGTAGTATGTCTGCTCCAAGAGCTGAAGGGCGTGGGTTCGATTCCCACCCAAGATAAACATTTTGTAGTATAAACAACTGAACAAACAAATGTTTGTTACTCCTATTTGTCAACCGGCATACATATTGTGGATTCTGACCACATTTATTAAAAATTAACATTACCATTGGTACTACATTATGCCTTTCTGCCCCGAAACTTCATTTCCATCCTACAAAAGACATGTTACAACAATGTAATTTTATTTCATAAACATTGAAATTATACGGGTATTTGAAAATTCCGCCTTGGCAGTAATAATTTTAAGTAGATTTAAATCGAGAGGTATTCAATTATTCAGAAATAGTTAAAATATTTGTCAAAGATAAACGTGAACGAAAACATAAAAAAAAAATTGTACTCTTTTAATTCAGTATACCAAGAAAAGATGGTTATTTGTAATGTTCTCAATTTGAGATTGTGAATATTAAATTAATAAAAATGTCAAGGTCCGTCCCTAAAGCATATTATTTATTTACGTCGCCGCGAGGATATTCAGGATGAATCATTATAAAAACACAAACTCAATGTACATGAATACAGCTGATTACATTACTCAGAATCCGGTTCAGTCCTGTGTTTATAAATTTTCTCACAGCTGACCCGAGTCTAGCAGAGGGAGATTTTAATATGTAAAAATTTCTTCTACATATTGACGTGCTCCATCCTCACACTATCGGTTACCATGAAATGAGTTGATAACCAAAAGTATACTTTATCTATTTATTTATAAAAAAAACAGTAGACAAGGAAACATTTAACAGTGGCAGCGGTGAACGAACTGAAAGGTATGAAAACCTATATCTCGACCCATGAAGTTGACATTTAAGTCTGTCCTCAGTGGTCTCATAAATTTGATATCAGTTCTAATTTATTTGCAAGTCTGAGGCCGTTACAGCGTTTGGATCGATATGAACGCGCCCGGAGCACGTCACTCACTGATGCGTCCCGATGAGAAAAGTTTTCTAATTTCGATGCAAGTACGACTCGACAGTCGACATTTATTAAATTTTAATCAGTAATTTATCTACACTAATTATAAAGAGGAAAGATTTGATTGTTTGTTTGTATTGAATAGGCTCCGAAACTACTGTACTCATCTGAATAATTCTTTCATCATTAGAATGCTACATTATCACTGAGTGAAATAGGTGAATTTTGTTAATCGAGTTTTGTTTTCCCGTGCGAAGCCGGGGCGAGCTGCTAGGATTTTATTAATGCGTCCTTTACATACAGATACGTCGAACGGATTTGACAGGTAATTCGCCTCAATCGTAATTTTAGGTTACTATTTTTTTAGTGACTAAGTTACTAGTAGTGTGCCGTTTCATTGCTGAAAATTACTCTACATGCAATCACCAAGAACAACAATCAATAAGTTATCTGTGATTCTTCAAATTTCCAAGTCAAGAATTGGGTTCAATCGATAAAGTATTTAAATACTTCCTTCAATATAACAAATCGGTATCAAGAATCATTATTCCATTGCCACGAGCCTGATTTATCTGCGGGCGAGCGATTCTTGCGTTGCGGGTTCCGGATCGATAGCAGACGACGCGGTCGAAGCGCGTCAGTCGCAACACTTCGCCGACGAGTCACCAATTAATCAGATTACCGCGATAACCGATACCGAGCTGATGCGGGTCGATAATCGGCCGATCGGTTTATTGTCTACTTGGTTAAACGTCTTTCTGATACTTGAAATCTTGTCGCCTTAGACAGTAATTCTAGAACCGAGTGTGGGTTGCTTGGAGCAAAATAACTTCAGTAGGATTTTCTGAGATCTTCCCACCTGGAACATTGACACGCCATACTCCAGTCATCAATGGAATAACAATTGTAAAGAATCTATTAATATTTCATTGAAAGATAAGAGTGTCTACAGCGTCGGTTTATAATTTCATCAAAATCATATTAGAAAAGTAACAAATACAGCAAACACATCAAGCTGTCAATTTAATAATAGAAAAAACTGCCCACACTTTCACTAGTCTCCAGTAAAGATTCATATTTAAGCGCTAGAAAAGCGAGAGATCAATAACCTCGAGTTTCCTCGAGAACTTGACTTGAAACTATTAATAAAGCGTAAAGCACCGCCTACACAAGCAGGACAGGTCCGTTAATTTAGTTCACTTGTATAAGCAACGTGATAAACTTTGGAAGAGGAAAAGGATAAAAATAGAACGTCGAAGTTAAAATTATCTTTTTCACGAGACAGGAACTTATTAAAAGGACAAGCTGTAAAGTATGCGCAAAAAGGAGCTAGAATTAAATCTCGTCACTGTTTTTATGTTTAATGCATAACACACATAGAGTTGTGTTATAGAACAAATCATAAGAATGATTTGTTGGAATGTTAACTTGCAATCAGATTAACGCAGTGTAGGTAATTCAATTAAGCGACTGAATATCACACATTTTAGTCAATTAAACGTTTTACCAATTACGTTAATAGAGAACATAAATTATGCTACAGGATGAACAGCAGCGGCGACTGTTCCCTTTTTCACAGACTTCAAAAATGAGGAAGATTCTCAATTCGACCCGTATTTTATTTGTACATACACCGATTACCGATGTCCATCATATTTTTTTAAATACATATAAAGTTCGTCCGCATAATCTCTTTAACGTATTTAATTAATAAAAAGGAGTTTTATTCATAACTTATAGGCTTGCGTTTGACCGTCATCCCGCCTGATGTTAAGCGAAGATGCGATCTACGATGGAGCACACTTGGCTAGAAGAAACTGAGTCCATCGCGACTTGAAGGTAAAGATTGGTTTATTTTATATTTTTTTATGGTTGACAGGCTAAGTATTTGACCATAGCTCACCTGACGTTAAGTGAAGGTGTGGTCGAAGATGGTAAAGTGATGGTATGGTGATGGATGGTTATTGTATTTAATGGGGGAACACCTACTCGGGTAGCAAATTCCAATGTCTAGCGGTTCGTATGAAGAAAGTGGAATCAAACCGCTTAGTTTGAGCTTTTGGAATATGAACCAAGAAGTGGTGTCACTTTTTAGAGCTCCTGGCTGTCCGATAGTAGAATGGACAGAGTGGATTTTTGGGCGACTTTCGTGTTTTTTTTAATATGTAGTGAAAGCTCGCAAAATCGTTTTTACATTTTAAATAAATAAATATCACAGGACATTACACACAGCGCCATCTGACCCCAAACTAAGCAAAGCTTGTGCTATGGAAGACAGATAACTGATAGAATACTTAAATACTTTTTTTTTGTAAATACATACTTAGAATACATACAGTATACCCAGTATTTTAACAAATTTCATAAAGGCTTTCGACACTATCCTTATACATATATGTTACGCCGATTTCTGTACTTCTTTATTTGTTATATACAGATAGCACATTAATATGTAAATTTGAGAATACAGTATTATTTCCTGTAAACTCTGGTGGTAGACCCATAGTAGAAGGTCGTAGGTATCACCGCAGTACCAGATATTCTGCCGCTGAGTAGTAGTGTGTGAAAATTACTGTGTTCCGGTTTTAAGGGTACTGCAGCTAGCAAAATAACAGGGCTGCTAAGAATAACCATCGAAAGTCTCGATTTTGTTTTGTTACTCAAGGTTTTGTGTATCGCTACAATGGTCATGGGCATGCGATATCTCTTACCATCAGGAGAGCGTCTCGTACGTCTCATAATAATACATCTCATTTTACATAATAAAAAAATATTGGGACAAATTGAAGTACAAATTCAATTGTAGGTATTTCATTTAAAATGAGACGAAAACTTAGTTCTACCAATACTATTATACATTTCAGTTTCATTCATTCAAATATTTAGACTAGTTTAGTAACATGTAAGCAATATATTTTCCATTTATTATACAGACAATACCTAAATCCGAGGATTGCGTTAGTTCTTTACAGCTCTACACGAGCAATTGTGTGGTCGCTATAGCGGCAACTTGAAGAAAGAAAGCCACTATTTTTATAGACCGCAGAGCATTGTTATAGTTTGTTACATTACCATCATGAAAAACTTGGCTACACATAATACAACAAACACAATATTGACCTATACTCGTAAAAGATTCTTAGTAAAACTATTACTTTTTGCTACTGTAATTGTTACTCTACCATACCAGTAGATGTATTGTAATAATGTTCCTCTCAAATTAAAAATGAATTAATTTGTGTGAAGATTGTGATTGAATAGTTACTCTGCACGAACTATGACCTTGTGATTTTGCATTTTCGCAAGATCTTATAACTACATCGTCGCAGATCGTAAGACATGTGTAAAACATTAAATGATTCAACCCATTTAGGTCACTATAAAATATTGTTTATTGTTTATGGTAGACAGGCTAGGTGTTTGACCACAGGTCACCTGATGTTAATGTGAAGGTGTAGTCGAAGATGGTAAAGCACACCTAGCCTGGACAACGTACCTCTCAGCTAGTCTCAGAGTTTAGGATCTACTCAATAAACTAACTTAGCTTCACTCGGTCAACAACTGCAGTTCAGGCCTACATATTATGGTAACGTCACGTGCTTTTAACGAGAACTGTCCATGGAACGCGTTAGCACATTAGAGCCACATATAATAACATGTAAATGAATTGCACGATTGTGATGAATACCAACCACTGGCTGAATATTTATGACAAGTCATGAGTTCTGCTCCGGATTTAATGAAACTCGCGCGGGATTCGCGGCACGGAAACTGGTGAGAGATATATTTTTTCGTTGTTCATGTTATGTGTCAGGTACAATATTATACCTTCTTTGTTCCTTTATGTGGTGATAGCACATTTACGCGTGTTTCGTATTAGGCGAAAAGGGATAAATTTGTTTATGGGTACGTATTACACTGTTCTCAGTGTTCATGTACTGATTTGAATGATACATGAACGTAGTAATTGAAAAAATTAAGGTTGGAGATTTTTATGCTTAAAAATTAAACAATTTTTTTTTTTTTATGTAAAAGTAATAAGACGAACGGGACGCTAATCTGATGGTAAGATATAACCTTTGCAGCGGTACCCAGGATGTCGAATAACGAAACAAAGTCGAGCCCTCGTAGCTCGTTGGAGCTTCTTATTGCGATTCTTGTCCGGTACTCTTATCTCAGAGAATGGTGGCAGACCATCACTATTTGTGCTCATCACTTTAGAGACTTGTAAACGATTCTCATTAGCCCTAGCTGCAGTATCGTTCAAACCGAAACACAGCAGTGTTAACACACTACGGCTTGTCGCATAATTTCTAAAACTGCGGAGGTACCTACCCAGACGACCTTCTACTAAGGAAATCTGACACCTAGTAAAATTAAGTTGAGTAAATGATATTTTTGTATATTTTTTTTAAACGAAAACTTCACAAAAACTGATAAAATACATAAAATAAGGTCAAATTTCACCCTTTATTATAATGAAAGTAAAAGGTTACGCATCCATTCTCCGTATATGTAGGTACTGATTCGGAAAATGATATTTGAGACCGTAAAAATATATGCTCATTTCTGTCTTACTTCAGTAGATTCCGAAGTTGAGCTAAATATACTGTTGCCGTTTATGTTTTCGGTAAAAATAAAAATACTGCTTTATTTCGAAGGAATACACGTTTTCCTGTAGCGGCTTCTCGCGTGCAAAGTAACGGAACTAAAAAAAAGTTGGTCCTTTAAATTAAACTGAAGTGTGTAATGTGTATACCTCGTAATTGTTCTCACGATAAAATACACGTAGAATCAATTACACAAGCCTTTGTACTTGCTGAGTAATGTGGGACTTTAGAACATAGCCCGCTTGGCTCCAATGCAGATGCAATTAGCTGTAGTCTTGACCTACTAAACACTTGGTAGAATAAGCTGTTTATATCCTACTAGCGGACGCCTAGCGGTTTCACCCGCGCAGTTCCCGTTCCTGTGGGAATACAGGAATAAAAAGTAGCCTATATCACTCGGGGATAGTGTAGCTTCCCAACGGTGACAAATTTTTTGACATTATAATAGTATAGACTAATATAATATAAATGTAAAAGTTTGTATGTTTGAAAGAAAGAAAATAGTTTAATTTCGTAACACAAACGAGCCCAAGCACAAAACAAACAGTTACAAAATAGGGGGGTTGTATGTTTCTTACTTAATAACGCATAAACGGTTTAACGGATTCCGATGAAATTAGGCACACAGATAGTTCATTACCTGGATTACCATATAGGATACTTTATATCTCGAGAAAACAAACGAACTACACGACGTATCTACTTGAAATTTGGTACTTATAGATGAAACATTATACATGTATCGTGATAAAAGATATTCTTTCTCCTAATCTAAGTGATAAAATAGCGCAAATTCCATATCGGATGAAACTATTACTTTATTTGTTACATACACAATATGTTTGATTTCTCTTTGAACCCAATTCTAAGTCAACGCGGACGAAGTCGCGAGCACAAGTTAGTATAAATTTACTGATTATTATGGATAATATATGGATTAACGATATATTTTTATTTTTATTAGAACCTTCCTAATGTTACTGAATATAATAGTGTAAAACTGATTAAACTCATAACTTTCACAAGCAACGCTAAAAACTGAAAAGAAAAATCAACATTAACTAACTCCGCCAAACATCCATTCACATAAATGTCTTTGATGTCCAAGTTTCAGCAGTAACAGAATTTCATGGAGTAAACTTGGTCGTTTCCTGTCGTGATCTTCATAAATTTTGATTCATCACATTTTTACGACAGCTTTAAAATTGTGAAGTGCATTTTTTTTTGCTGGAAGGGAAGCAATCTAGGACAAGCATTTTCTGATATAAAACTAAATGTTTGTTCTGTGTCTGGGTGTACTGTATGTATTATAAGTATGTATTTACAAAAAAAAAATATTTAAGTATTCTATCACTTATCTGACTCCCATAGTACAAGCTTTGCTTAGTTTGGGGTCAGATGGCGCTGTGTGTAATGTCCTGCGATATTCATTATTAATTATTATAATCAGTCTTCGGCAAAACCAATTCTAGATTTTTTTTATGAGATACGGTTATATAATAATGTACTTACATAACTGTATATTGTACTAGTGCTTCCGAAACCGACATTTGCAAACATTACAATGTGGTTCACCCTTTTATGTACATATACATGATATGTATAGAATACGCTGATCTAGGATCTTCCTAATTGGGAATTTGTACCATTAGGTTGGGTATTGCAAATATACACGTGCTGGCTTTAGAGCTTACTCCTCCACTTGTTCGCCAAATTTGTCTTGTTTATGTCTATATTTCAACGTTAAATCTGGGATAGGAGTGGATTACCTTTTTGAAAGATTCATATGAAACTCATTTTTCATGCGAATCGGGCCCACCGACGTCCGTATAGGTCGTTGGCCTTTATAAAGATGCAATTCAGTGTTATTTGCATTTATGTTTCGTTTATTACTCGCTTTTCTTTACAGTATTGATTTATTGTATAACCAGTATTAGAATGCTTTCGGCAGCGAAATTTCTATTGTTACGAGGAAAGATGTTGTGTGTGAGATTATGTGTTTTTTTGTGTTATATGTTTTGTTTGTATCTTCTGAACTCGTAAAGTCATGGAAAATGTTTAATTTTTTTATGGGAGACAAGCCGGGTGTTTGACCACAGCTCACCTAATGTGGGTGTGGTCGATGACGATGAATAGGAACGGGAATCGGTTCTCAGACGAGGTTCCCAGAACATTGTTTGATGCTTAGTGAGTTGATGGTCAAACGTGCTTATACGCGTTAAAACCCCCTCACTTTCAGTCAGCAAAAGGATCTAGTTTCTGTCTTGTATAAATCAAATAAAAGCAACTCTTTCTTTATTACGCACAATAGAAATAAAAACTAACTTACAGAACAAATACCTAGTGGCAGTGTTATCCCTAAAAGCGATCTATCCTGTGGCAAAACTCCAGATCAAATAGGTAACGAAGACGTATTAAACTACGTTCAATCGTTTCACGGAAATAGGTACCATATTACATTTGGATAAAGAAGCTTACATACTGAATGGAAAATGGGACCGAGCATTAATCTGCGGTGGATTCCACTAATGGAAGGATCTTTATTGTTGGATGCTACTAATGCCAGCACAGATGCAGGGTCTAACTAGCCCACGAGCTCCATTCAACCAAGGCTTTCACTTTAAGCTTGCGTCCAATTAGATTGCGTACAAATGTAGTTAAACGTGAATGCTGATTCAGTAGATAAATTCACTTTTTGTGCAAAACTACAAAAAATACTGACTGCGGCTTTTTTATTATATTTACTTTATTAATAAAAATGGCCTGTGATCGCAGAGAAGGAAGCGTGCTCGATCATCCATGATCAATTTCCGCTAGTAGACACCGGCTAAGTTGAATCTGCCGAAAGATAGTCTGTCGTAAAAATTGGACCCAAAGTACAGAGCGGCGTAAAAATCGAACACAAATCGGATTTGGCGTCCAGCGTCCCAATTAATCACTTGAACGAGCATTGGTCACCCGTGAGCGTACACCGGATCTGTTGAGGCTCTTATTTCACAGCTATGCCGTCTCACGGACGAGGACGGTAATTGACAAAGGCGTTCTAATTCTGATAGTGAAACTTTAGAAAGCTAAAAGTGAATCTAAAAATTTGGTTAAACAGCCACTCACCAGCGCTCAGAACTTATAATGTATTTAATTTAAAACAGCCTTGATAATACGCATAAAGACGTAAGAAACTTAAAGCTTTCTTGGAACATCAAACGAATAGCGAATAACCACAACTATTCAGATTTCTGAGCGATTGCAAAACTTAGGTAGGTAACGTTGCAGAAACTCGTCCAAGTGAGGCTTTACGCAGTGAGTAAACAAAACGACTTGAATTCAAGTTGAACATCAAAGCAATAGTACTGAACACAACTTTGTTGGAGTGCATGTAAATATCACGGTTAACATGGTAAAGCAGCAAGTTGCTATATTCAGAAATGATGTGCCGAGCCTACTACGGGCGGGATTTCCGTTTCCCCACCGGTTATATCTATCTCACAATATCCGTAACTCCGTTCGAGTGGATCTCGAAAACTGCAACTGTGGGGTTTTCATGGATTTATTCCGCTCGTACGGTCACGATACGAAAGTGCTCCTTGAGAAAACTTAGCTTACTTGCAACAAAAACAAGACTTCGAAGGTTTTAGCGAGAGCCGAAAACTTTGAAATCGCACGCAAAGTTGCCTGGAAAGTAAACAAAAACTCAAAGAGAAGAAATATCGCTGGTTTTAGTGAGCTGTGTACACAATTTTTCACGGTATATGAATATTTATTGAGATTGATATGCGCAGAGCAGTCTCTTAGAAAGAGGTCTTTTCTTGATCTTGTTTTGTTCCATGATTGGAAAAATTGTGAGACGGATTTGAACACAGATTTTCGGGAATTCGAAATAATTGAATACAGATTGCCGACGAAAATACTGTTTATTCGTAAATATAAAGGAAATTGCGTAAAATAATGTTTTCTTCGTTATTAACTTGTGAAAGCTATGGGAGACGCCAGACTACGAAATAACTAAGAACATCAAATAGCTCTTGCCTAGAAACACTCAGCTACATTACGCCATGCAATATTGACGTCATCGGTGACTCATGTCTACTGCCAGACTGATATTTTATACATAAAGTTGACTTTTGTGGGACTTGATTAACCATAAGATAAGCATGTTACATATCTTAACCAATAAGATGTTATTGTTTTAGATAAACTGTTGAAACACATGTACAAGATTGACTGAACAGAGAACATCGGTGAAAATGGGATACCTTGCAGTAAGCTGAATGAACTATGCGATGAAGGTGACGATTATGAAGAGGTTAGGATATCCTTATACCTCTCACTATTCCATCCAAATTTTCCCTTATTTTTGGGTCGAGTAGTACAGAACCGATGTAGATGGCATAATACAAGACGAATGGGACACTAAAGGGAAAACTGCGGCACAATGAAAGCAAAAATACGATAGTAGAGTCAATAAAAAGGTTTTTATATTATAGAAGGAGTATACACTACAGGTATGCGGCAACAGGAAGAAAAAAGGTTTACACTTTGGTTATTCGAACTAGAAATCTCACCATTAGAATACATTCAAAATGATATAACCACACAAGTAAAACAAAAGTGTGATACTAATTATAACTTTTTTGTTTTGGAATAAATCCACGAGTTTAACATTACAAATTTAACGAGGGCACATTGATTAATCACCCTATTACATTCTGTTTAAAAATTTAATAATCCACTTAAGTTAGTTAGTATATTTTTAACCACATTACATAATAGATGCGATTCTCAAGCAAACAATAAACACCTAATGTATATTTACTTTTCGACTCAATTTACTTGTTATTCCTGTGTATCGTGGATATCAGTGGGCAGTGCACGAACTGGAAAGTAATTTGCTAAGTGTTCTTTTGAAATCGGGAAGAGAGTTTAATTACGTGACCAAACTTATTTTGTGTCGAACATTCCTAGCTTTCAGTTAATTAGCGGTATAAAGTTTTCAACTTATGTTTTTTTGTCGACAACAGCTATTATCAGCTATAGCTGTTGGAGGATACAAAAAAACAATAGGGTTGTACTCCCCAATTTATTCAATTCAATATTTAGACAATTGAACGATTTCCCAGAAAGATGATAGATTTTTCGGGCCTATGTTTGTGTCTACAAGTCCCACGCGTTACAGAAAATAATGAGTAATACAGTTAGTTAAATTTACATTTTTAAATGATTTTCTTTTTCAAATTTATTAATATACTCGTTAAAAGAAAAACATAATTCATAAGAATATAGGACATTAAATATTTTAGCCAACAGGGGTCAATATAGATTGGCCCCTGTTGGCTCATTGGTAGTATATCTGCTTTAAGAGCTGTATGGCATGGGTTCGATTTTTACCCAGGACAAACATTTTGTGATATAAACAAACGTGTGTTCTGTACGTATTTACAAAGATGTATGTATTTAAGTATTCTATCAGTTACCTGACTTCCATAGTACGTACAAGCTTTGCTTAGTTGGGTGTGTATAATGTCATACGACATTTATTTATTTATTTATTGTTATGTTTTTTATATTACTCGTATGCAGCATAACATTGTGTTACTTTTAAAATAATGCCTCTCGGAGCTGCAACAACTACACGCGATAGACATAAAGTTTTAAAAATACCTTGACCCATGGTATGAGCTTTGTTCCAATTATGGTCGATGGTCGATATTCCAAAAACTCCAACTAAACAGTTCGATTCTACCTTAATTGTACGAATCGCTAAACAATGGAATTTGCTGTCCGAGTGGGTGTTACCTGACAAATATAATTTGGGTGTCTTTAAGTCCCAAGTGAACCGGTTTCTTCTATGCGAGCGTGCTCTACCGTAGACCGCATCTTCGCTTAACATCAGGCGAGTGGTCTAACGGAAGCCTATTCATAATAATATAATATATCATATATATAGTATCTGTAACGTACACTGTAAATGTAGATACCGTTAGCGGCGAAAAACTGAGCTTATTAGCTTTATGTAGTCTTCTAGATATCTTCTAGATAAGTATATAAAATCTTACCTCACTGAAGAACTCGTCCATGAATCCCCCTTCGACGGCGACGTTGACATCGTCGGGCCCGACATCATCATCGTCGCTTTGCGCCTGCGCAGAAAGAAACACATATCATGAATCATGTTATCAAACTGTTGGATGTTGCTTTTTCTCTAGCTTGTTGACTTTCAATCAATTATGATTGTTGGGTTATCGCATGCATAGTGGAGTGGAATAGGACCTGAAACTAAGGAATTGGCAACTAGCTGCATTTCGCGGTTTTAACATTTTTCGTGGAAGGTAGCTGTAGCATACGCTCTTAGGTCGTGAATTCAAAAAAATAACAAATTACAAATTTCGCTTTGAGTGAGACTGAGTCATCTTCATGTTACTAAAATGACTGTGATAAGCCTCTTCTGTAAAGAACCATAAGTAAACACGTCTCTATCTGTCATATTATCTTCAGCCTTTGAAGAGCAAAAGTATGTTTGTTTAAGGAAATGAAAAAAAAAAGATAAGTCAAAAGCATCGTCACATTTCATCACAATGAAGTAGCTGTTGGTTGAAAAGGTCAAACCCAAAAATACGAATTTGATAAGACCAAAATAAACAGACTTGATACATAGAAAGAAGTATATTTGGCTTTCATAAATGGAAATAGCATTGTTAATGAGTGGCTGCCACAAAAAGCAAGCAAACTCATAATTCGTAGCGTAAACGCGGTCCGACGTTGGATGGCGCGCACGTAAAGCAAAATAGAATCCACTTAGCTGGAGCGAGCTGGTCATTATTCAATTTATACGAACGCGTTCGTGAACGTACCCCCACAAAAGCCTACCGTACGGATGTACTTCCCCGCATATGAAAATAATTCGGTTAAATTATGCGACACAACAACGTTAAACTCATCTATAGTTCCTTTTTACATGTATATACTCCCGAGCGGGAGATTGCCTGAGAAGAGGCAACAGGGATAATATTTCCTTTGATAGCCAAATATTCGACGGAATGCTTAAAAATTATATTTATGGTTACCAGAATGTATGTAATCAAATTTTAGAGTACTAGCGACCCGCCCCGGCTTTGCACGGTTGCAATGTAGATGCTAATGTGGTGCATTTTGGTGTGTAGTGCAATTGATGGAAATCGCATTAAAATCCGTTGCGTACTTTACAAGATCTAAGCATACAGACGGCGTGTAGCTACTTTGTTTTATAGTATGTAGAGAAGAAAGAAAAGGTGATAAGAGATTTCGACATAATCCTAAAGAAGGAAAGTTCAACTGAAGAAGTTTCAATTGATTATGTCAACACAAGGCACTGACTGACTGATGAAATGTTTACAGTTTAATAACAGTTCGATAATAATCTAATCAACTTCGTTATCAGACTTCCAAGACAAGCAATCTGTAACTTTTAATTCTTATCTGACAAAATTTCCAATGTATGAGTAATAAATACAGGAACCTATTAACAACTGATCAGATTAAAAATAATCACTATGATGCAATTACGCTATCAGTCAACAACTATAAACACAAGAGACTGTGAGCAATTCGCCAGTTTACTTTGCAATATTGAAGTGCATTACCGCCGTGTCAGGAATGAGGGAGGCCAAAATTAGGTCACAGGGGTCCTGCCTGTGATAGATACCGTTAATTCACGGGGGAGCTGTGACAATGGCTTCCATTAGCTGACCCATTTATGAGTTTTAGCACTTAGTTATGCCGGAAGCTCGTGTCACGTGTTCGCTAACATGATCCGTTCGCAGTTCGGTGACTGGTAACAAATTTGATCACTGTACAAGCTCCATGATTAGTCATCAGGAAATAACGTACGCAACCGAAAGTTTAGTCACACAATCAGCGCAGCCGGTACTGATTCACGCGTGTAATCATTTCAATCCTCTATTTAGTACTGGTTTTATAATAACTAAACTTTGATTCTGGGATTATGTCTGCAGAATCGGCAGCTGATCGAGATGTTAAATAAAACGAGTATTTTGCTCGACAAGCAGTATTTAGCCAATCATAGTAAAATACACTCGTGTAGATCAACTAGCGATTGGCAGAAAAATAGAGATCAAGATAGAGAGGGGAAGGGAATGAGTGAACCGGTTTCTTCTAGGCGAACGTGCTCTAACGTAGACCGCATCTTCGCTTAACATCAGGCGAGTTCTCAGTCAAACGCAATCTCATTTGTAATAAAAACAACACAAAGAGTTAATTTTATAGGTTGCTTGAATATGTTACCAAGACATGATAGTAATTTAGGTTAAATTCTGAGATGATATAGAACGCAAAGTTATGATAACGTCTATAATTAGCAACAACACACACTGAACATGACAACATTTGCAAACACAATCATATCATAAGGATTAACTAATCTAAACATGAGAAAGAGGTAATATTGACGGGCCTTAATTGCATAACATATGTTCCGACCGGTGCTGCCTACACAATTGTCCTGATTTAAGTTAATCGCGTTAGAATGAAACAACCGATTGTTTTTACGATGCTTCCGGCAACGCGGGGTCTCGCTGTAAATTTTATTTTTTACTTTCGTTATTTCTTTTCTTTCCATCAAATAGGTTTTACCTCGTTTAAACGGACGTTTCATTTCGCTAAATGAATTTAGAGTAGGTAAAGGACTCCCGACAAAATATACGATTTTCAGAACCTTTGATATAATTTGGATATTCCGATTGTTTTATAATGTAATTGAAATTTAAAAAAAATAGAAATGTTGATAAAAGAGAAAGTTATTTTCATTCGAAACATGACTTTACAACAAAAGGTATTGTACCAAAGTTCAAAAGAAAAAACTATCTTTTGTAAATCTTTAACATTGATAATGATAGCATATCTTTGTTCTGTTTTGTATTTCTATGTTCTATTTGATTTCTAGTATACACTTTATTTACTTGGTGGTCTCAGCAGGAGGTTGTCAAGGTAGGCACCATCGCAATACCAGATATTCTGCCGCCAAGTAGTAGTGCGTAAACATTACTGTGTTCCGGTTTGTACCCTTAGTACCCTTGTACTGCAGCTAGCGAAATTACAGAACTTTTGAGACTAAACATAAAATTACTCAAAGTAATAAGCAGCGATGACTCGAACTTTGTTTTGTTACAATAACGTCATATATTTATTAATTCATAATTTAAATATTACTCATAAAGATATGGTATATCTACAGCGAAACCACTTCTAAGAATTCGAAATGATAATGGAGTTCCTTTTCCTGAAGAAAATCCCGAATCTCGTTCTCTTCTATTACTTTTGCAGTTTTACCATTATTTCTATTTACAAAGCCAAAACAACTTTGACCTTTTGCAACTTTTTCCCACTTATTTTCAGAGTTTCATCAGCCTTCTGCTGAAACGTGACCGCTATATTCCAGCGCTGTCGTCAAGTAAAAAACTTTCTAACCCTCAAGCGGGTAGGAATAATAACAATTGACTTTTTTTTTTCAATTACTTAGTCAGTTTTACTTTTTTTAAGGAAACTTTACGGGGACCCTTTTAGTAACCCTTTACAGTACATCGATAGCATAGTCATTCTATTTTTGTACAACTTTTTATCGGATCGTACCTGTTAAACCTAATTGAACTTCCAAGAATCTAGACACCTTTTTCCAAATTCAAATTCTGCTCGTGAACAAACATTGGCAAGTTGGGTAACAAGTAAACAAACTCGTTTGACTTAAATATAGCGCCTCGTTATTTGTCGAAATCGCGTTTCGGGAAAATTTTATCAAGTTGGAGACATTTTCAAGTCGGAGACGGTTCGCTTGTATCCAGGCTCGCAACGAATTTATCAGCCGGCTCGGTCACGGCCGTCGCCGCCCCCAGACAGAGGCTGCGGATTATAGCTGGCTAGTTTATCGCCTTTCGCTTCTTGCCTGCGTTTGAATAGCTTTTTGCTCAGTATTACCCATAGTTCTCAGATTCATAGTTGATATGATACATTGTAGGGCTAAATCCTTATAGATGATAATAACAAATGGTTATAATGAGAATTTCATTAGTAAACATGATTATTGATTGTGGAATTCGGAGCGAATAGATTTTTTTTATCTACGTGCAGTGTAGTCGTCACTGAATCAAGTACAAGGTTGGTCATGGCTTGATATGCTTACCAAATAGCTCTATTCATTAACAATTAGATGCAAGACATGGAGTCTGATTTATTTCCGCGACTAATTATAATAAACGGGCTAAGATCAATGATTTAAAGTAAGTTATTGTTTTGAGTTAACTACTTCTATCTCTTGTCGTTACCTAATATGTCAACTAGATATATTATCTCTGTCAACTAGATATATTATCTAATGATAAATACATGTATGTACATACATAATCTAAGCAAGGTCGGTCATGGACGCTTTTACTTGACCAGACAGAAGGGTCCTACGGATTACCATACGTCACTCCGCTGACGTTCTAATTCCTTGCGGTGGACAGGTTTATCGTAAGTCCGCGGTCAGAAACTATCTTGGTCAACCTATTTATACAATCAGTTTTAGTACACGTTAAGTAACTATTATTGTAAATTTATGAAATTTACTATGTTTCTTAAAATGTTACTAACAAGCACAGTAAATTCACGAATGTTAAAAGTGTAATTTGGCTATTATTATCGGCCATATCCAGACTTTACAACCCTATAATAAAACAGATTCGGTTTTATGAAACTAATAAAATCAGAATCACGGGTCAGGGCTCTCAGGGCTGCGTATAAAATGTAACCTACCTATTACAGTATTACGGTTGAACGTGGAATATACACTGCTAATTGGCACCGGAATTTCAGTAAAAATGTTCAAGCTTGCAAACTCGATGAATAAGTTAAAAGTAAAACGAGAGCACGGACAAAATGTCATAAATCAAAATTACGCTGAAATAGGTGGGTGGTTAATTAAGCTCGCACGGGAGTACTGGTACCATGGCATTTTTGATGTTGACGGAGGTGATAAATTGTGAGTCGCGACACGTATTTCAATCGAAGCAGAACTGATAACGTGAGATGTATTGGCTTCCCAACGCGTTCAGGAAGCGGCGAGACTACCGTGTTTTCCTTCTGTCGAGTAGTATGATGTCATGCTATAACAGTTAAAATACGTTTTTTAATATTGTATTAGCATCTCAAAGTGCACGACATTGCACTGCAGGCAAAACTGATATGAATAGAAGTATCAGAAGCATACGTTATTGCCATTTGTAAGCCAGCCGGGGTATGAATCGATATCAATATCTCTGAAAGTTCCTTTTGTAACTCCGCAGCAACAGTTGGATCGGATGAAATATTATGGAAAAGTTTAATGAGTTAATTGTGTTTGTTCGCGTTTGATAATTTAGCAGGGTTTAATTAAACAGCGGCATGGTTATCCGGTGCGGAACAAAATTCTTGTTACTCTCTGGTGAAACCTGTTACGTATGTTTCAATTAACTTGAGTGATGCACGATTTCTTTGCTCACCATAAATTTCACGTTAGTCCATAGAAATGTAATATGCCTCAATACAATAACTAAGTACTCGTGAGAATAGCTGCCTTAGTCGAACGATTAGTTGTACAAGAGTAACAAATATTTAATTTACATAAGTAATCCATTTCCAGTGTATTTAAACTCCAGTCGGTAGACTGGTTTACTTCCAGCGACCTTCATTCGTTGGGTGCCGTCACAGTCACACGATAATGAAATTTAAAGTAGAGGATTTATTGGCAGTTGCGCAACGAGCAATGCGGCGGTCTTTTACCTTCTCGCAAATCCTTTCTTTCCGTTTACCGGGAGCCAGGGGGCGCCTGGGGCAAACGTATTACACAAATACATCTAACCGGGTAGAATTCTAAATTCAGCTCAAGGTAAATTTCTATAAGTTAACCGCGAGAATTGACTAATATCGTTACCGGCTAGCTCGGGGAAGACGAGAAAAGGGAAGGTTTTCGTACGTGGAGAGCATTTATTTCGGTTGAAATATACTCGAGCATAAAAATCGAGCGCGTGTCTAGTTTATGAAAGGGGGAATAACTTGAGCTCGACAACAAATTGGGCAAAGCCAAACCGCAAACAATAAGCGTGACGCAATTTCACTGTTGTTTGGTGCACGGAAAAGCGGAACCGCCTACATTACGACAGCTTAGCCTTCACGATACTGCAACGGAACGATTTTACAAACCTCAATGACGAATTTGTGCCATTAATAAGTCTTTAAGGCAAATTACGGGGAGACAATATTATGGGCGGAATTGATAAGAAACAAGACAATACCAATGTTTCCCCTCCGAATTCGAATCACGAGGCGGAGATACCGACAGTTATCGCTAACGGGCGTAGTAATGATAGAAACAAAGAAACTATCCAAACAAGAGCAAACAATGCTCGACAGTGGATGTCGATTGTGGCAAATACACGGCAATGGACAGAATCTGAACTTCAAAGCTTTCAGCACCAACACAACACCTTTATCTCCGCAACGGTTTAAACGATTGTGACTTAACAATGGTATTGTATTAATATTAAAATTGGAACTTTTAGGCTGTAAATATTTATAGTTCTCAAATTATCATCGATATATTTCAGTAAATTGAATCCTTCTTTTGCTCGGTCAATTTTACAGAAACATGACACTGATTAACTTTTACTATCTATAGCATAGTCAAAGTTTGTCGCCATTTGGATCTTTTTGGAATGATCAGTTTATTATAAATAATAAATCAAATTTGATACTCAAAGTCGAAAAATATTGTTCTACATTGCATATTAGAATAATTCATTGCCTTGCAATCAAAGTCAAGCAAAATTCTCAAATAGAGATCAAGTTGTTGTCTAGATTGAGAAATGTCTTTCAAAAATCACAGGAACTTCAATACTGTACGAATTACTGTACTGTTGTGAAGGGGATTACGAAGATCTGGGTCAATTCGAAGCCGGTTTCCATCCCTAAATCTCAGCACATAATTACGAGGCCGGGAAGTGAGGCGAATGGGGAGCGGACGGGCAACCGCCTGAAACGTCTCCTAGTTTTTCAACACTGCACCGCTTGCTTCTTACAACTTTTTGACCCGTCCTATTTGTGGCCACTTCAGCACCGCGTCGACACGCTATGGGTGCGCTCTTATAGCTTTGAGAATCGTTTAAAAGATCTTATCCACAATTTTTATAAGCGGTTTCTTTGTTTATTTAGTGCGATAGAAGTCTTTAGCTTTGCTTAGTTTGGGGTCAGAAGGCGCTGTCTATAACGTCCTACGTATATTTTTTTATTTTATTTAAGAACGCTTTCACTGATTCTATTAAACTGAGATTTAGCTGACACTTGGTACTGATAACAATCGATGATTAAGCGGACATTGAGCTAATCTAATGATAGATCGTCAAGATAAACACTGGAACTAACTAGTGGGAAACTCTATAAAATGTGGCATAGTGATCAAGGGCATTATTAAATGATAAATTAAGGGCATTAATAAGAGTAAATCCAGTATCAGGGCTTCTTACGCTACGTTTGCCAATTCGCGGTCTCCTTTCTATAACACGTCTACCCCAGCAGCTATCAACTTAACGACAGATATGTCCAGCCCACTGCCTCTTCAGCTTGCTAATGCGTTGCTGTGACTCTAAGTTCTCTGTCATGACCCACGGAATCGAAGCGTGGACACTCATAATGGGAATGATCCACGTGTTCAAAGTTGCTCAGAGAGCTGTGGTAATGTACTAAAAATGAAATATTATATTATTAAAAAATACTAAATTTGCTTGTTTTCTAATCTTCAATCTGAGAAAACATCTACTATAGTTTCGGCCACATACGGCCTTCATGGAGACAAAGCTGAGTGAAACGTGTGCGCAACTCTGTCTTGCTTCGCATTAGTATAACAACAATGTGTTAAACCCCATCAGTTTCCATAGTATGTATATATCTATATAAATATACATACATACATATATTTTAATTAAATTTAACTTATTTAAAAATTAAATTTTATCTTAACATGAACGACATAAATTTGACCTAAATTATTTCCGTAAGTGAGCTGTTTATTAGAAAGCTGTCTGTAAGTAGGTATATATGCAATATTTAATTTGCCTGTAATATACTTTACTAAAGGTAATGAAGAGATAAAAATATGTAAATGAAAGGACGATACATTTCTAGAGTACAAGGTCGCATAAACATTTTATCTGGGGGATGAAAATTTAATTAGGGTAGCCGGAGAAATGAACACGCTTTATATAAAGAATGTGCGAGAAAATTCCTAGATACAAAGTCAGTATTGACTGTATGTGTACGTTGTTCTTATTCTAGTATAGGGACAAAAACGTTTCTACACACAACATAATATATGTATATCATGTTAATTGAAACGCATATTATAGCAATTATATTTCGTTTGCGTTACATAGATAATTTAATGGCTGAAACTGTTAGCGCAACTTCTAAAATGTAATGTCAAAAAAATCAAAATGAAAATGTCAAATTAAAACAAATAAGTACACTGAAATACATTGAAAGAACATTACATACAACATGTCAATAAAAACAAGCAGTCACTCGCGCTTTGCACCCACTAGCCCAAACGTACCCATAAGTCTAGCAGCGTTTCCTCATTGCCAGCGAGAGATGTGCTGGGTCAAATAAAGAATGAGAGATAAGTTTATGTATAAAAAATATTTTTCCAACTAAGATACTCTTCGAAAAACATTTGTAACTGTTGATTTTCCACTAATTAAAACAAAGAACAAATGTTAACTATGTGAATATCGTGATTTTTTTATATCATAAGTCTACATAAACTGGTAAAGGCTATTAGAATTTTGGAAGAGAAAAAACGCTTTTATTTTCTCTCCAACATTCTAGAGCTAAAGCTGAAAAATTTATGGCCACAAGGGATCTCCTATCTGACCAAACAAGCCAGGATAACTTAGGTAGGTAAAGTCAGTGCCTGATTTGCCTAAAAGCTCAGACTCGGCTTATGTAGTCTCAGTTTTAGCATTTTATACGGAGAGCGTAGAAAATTTTTCAATTCTTTTAAAAAAATATCCAGTTGAAAGCTAAACCATGCGATAGTAATGGTACAAGAACAGTTAGGAGGGTTTCCGGCAACTTTTTTTTTTTTTTTAATTTAATCATAATAATTTATTTATTTGACATAAAACATGGTGTATAGATACATTAAACCATAGGCTCCCGAACTAGTCAAAGACTGTGTGTCAGGAGCCAGTGACTTCTCCTTTTAGATTAAGATACAATAATAATATTACAATAAATCAAGTTACATTAAATTAAATAATTTTGAATTTTGAGTATATACAAAGTTTCCAGTGTTGCCGAAAATAAATAAAACATACGTAATATGTGTATAGCTGTAGGTAAACACAACCATTGTGATGAAACCATAGCATGGCGGTAGAGTTCTTTCTAGGACTCTGCAATAGTTTGTCACCAGTAAACAAAAAAAAAAACATTTCGTCAAAAAAGCCTGAAAAATTATAATATGGTCTCAACTATTTTGATACTAACTTTGACGAACAAGTATTGGCGGCTAGTTTTTAGACGGAAAAACCACGCATCGTCCATGTTGCAAGATTATTCACGAAGTCGACCGATACTAAAAGAAATGGATTGATCTCGTAACAGAACCCTTTGGACCAGCGATCTATATTTTACGTTTTTAAGTTACGGCCTAGAGCGACAGTTTCGCGAAATAAATAGCGGCCTTCCGTCCTCGAAAGCGTTTTTTGAACCGATAAAACCGAAGTACGAGGGTTTGCAATAATTTAAAAATAAAACAGACATTTTGGAAATACTTACGAATGTCGATGCACAATAAAACCATAAACATTTTGAAACATACATCATTATTTATCAATATTTAATAGTTTACTCGCACATATGACATATATACATATATATTTGACAGCCCTGTCGGTTCATTGGCAGTATGCCTGCTCCAAGCGCTGAAGGGTGTGGGTTCGATCCCCACCCAAGATAAACATTTTATGGTATAAACAAATGTTTGTTCTGTGTCTGGGTGTTCTGTATTTATTATAAGTTCGCCGTTTGTTTAAATATTAATTATAATTTTAAAAAAAAGGATTTAAGTATTGTATCAGTTATCTGACTTCCATAGTACAAGCTTTGCTTAGTTTGGGGTCAGATGGCGATTTGTGTAATGTCCTACGATATTTATATTTATTTATATAAAAAATTTTGAGAATATAGAATAACTTACTAAACTTCTTACAAAAAAAATCTGAGCTACATACTAAACAAAATTTTAATCAAAACAAGAGTAATTAATAATGTTTCATGCAATTGATAACGAACGATTATAGGGTGTTTAAAATGAGATAAAACATATCAAAATGACATCACTAATTGTTGTGAACTAGACTAGAAATATGTAGTTAGCTAACCAACACCCGATTGATATTAAAACTCCATCAATTGAATCGGATACTTGTTCCATTACCGATTCCATTAATTTGTGAGTGACATTATGACTAGGCACTAAGGTTTTGTTAGCCCTTGAATAACCATATAATAACCATACAAATGTGACTTTCAATAATAATAAATAATAGAATGAAGTGAATTAATATTATGTAGGTGTATCATCTATAAGTAGATATATTAATTGGTTCCATTGATAGCGAAATGAAATTTCCACGAGTGTTATTTTAACAAAAGAGGTATCAATTAACCAAATCTCTTTTGGGCCTTGTTAAACGAGTTTGAATTATTTATAAAGCTCGATATTCGATGTTTCGAGTGTCGATTTCAAACAAAATATGGATTAATGAGCGGAATATTGATGGCTTATAAATAAACTGGCATTTATATAATAATCACGATTGACGCGTAACCAAGATAGATAGCACAGCAAAAGATGGTTAGACATAGAAGTGTAATTAAGAAGGCTTCAAATGATGATATAGGAATAATAACGCGTAATTTATTTAACAAATAAAGTTAACAAGGTGATCTATTTTTTCATAAATTAATAGATATGACGATATGGAGGCATAACATGCTTCCGCTATTATAAAACATAAGGTCCATTAGTAAATGAAACTCTGTGTCCCGGGAAATCAGTTGAATTTGTAAGCGATTGTTTCGCATTCGACATGCGACATCGATGTTGAGTTTTGACCTATATAATGGTGCGGTGCAAATCGAGAGCAGCGTTCACACTTAAGCGCCTAGTTTACAGACCAGTCGTAAAACTCGTAAAGCATGTGAAGGGTGATGCCGACCCGGCTTGTATCATCGCAACCTTATTTACGCGTCCCAAACCAAGTCGTATTCCGCAAGGATTAACCCCGGCCACCACCTCGTACGACTTAAGTACCTTCTTGCGAACAATGTTTCACGACCCCCCAACGCTACACAACATGAATATTTTTACAGAGTTCCCTGAATTTTCCCTGATATAAAGGTATTCATTATTTTAATCGCAGCCGCGCGCTCTTACATAACTTACGGGCTATTGAATATTTCATAAGCACACGCGAGATGGCGACGTTCGACGACAAAACTATATGCGGCTAATGGATCTGCAATCGCATGAAGGATCATGTGAGGAATAGCAGCCAGCATTGTTATCCTGGCTCATGGTAAAATAAAAACTACTGAATGATGAATAGGGATTGTCGTCCAATAAAAGTTGAGCTGAATTGCAAGCAGGCGTGCGAGCGTCGACAATAGGCGTGCATCGAGTGGAGTTGCGGCAGACGCGGACGTTACGTAACCGACCACCCTTCAGGCGCGCCATGCCATGCCTCACCCACCCCCGTTTTGACACATCCGAGACCACCCGCTGCCGCCGCCGGCTTAGCCGCTCGAGTCGCATGTAATATTCCTCTGCAAGTCATTTCCTAATGTTATTCCACTATAATTAAAAATAAATATATATGAAAGTGTATAATATACACACGCATACAAACTACTTATATTGAATCATAACGATTCGAGCACGAATCATAAAAACGAACTGCGATTTAAAAAACCTATTTAATAAAATCGTCCATTTACTGAATAGCTTTGTTTAACTAGAGGAGTAATTTCAGTCATTTTAGCATTTTAAACTTATAGATATTTTGCTCAGCTAATCTAGTACTTATTAAACACAGCATTAGACTGATGATCGACTGCAGTATTGTGTTTCAAATGGGAAAATTTAGAGCCATAGGTAAATATTCAAATCTAACCCAGTTAAGTAGTCTAGAACAAAGGAAAATTTTCATCCCCATCATAAGAGATCACATTGTGAAATATGAATCGATCTTCTAAAACGAATGTTATAATCTTATCTTATGAACCCTGTTTCAGGCAGCATGGCAACCGGGCCCTTCTATCTGCGATACGCAACCACAAACATAATAAAGCGAAACTTTCCGGAGCTTGAATAAATAACGAGATATGTCAGGATATTGTGTATCCTATCCGAAACAGAATCCGGGCAGGTATATCACCTGCGACAAATGAATCAGGAAGGGCCCCCGATGGTCCGATGCTCGCCTGTCTTACATGCGTCTTCCGAATCCTCAAAACTCAGTCGACCCTAATAAAGGGTCGCCATTATGACGCCACAGCAGAATCCCTATCAATAAGACACTCTTGACGTCCGACAATTGGAAACCCCGTCTGAGAACAGATTTTATGTCAGCAGTAAAGTTCGCGGAGAAGACGGCCGATAAACCACTTTGCGAAACAGCAGATATTTTCGTCACAAAATCGTTATTATTCCACTGAATAGGATGAAGTCCGTAAGGCTCATTCGCGTTCTGCAGATAAACTTTGGTAGAATACGAAGTACCTATACGCGCATAATGGGCTCGGTGAGTAATTCCGTTCGCACTTGGGTATCGTTTAACAAATTCGAGCCTAACCGTGGGATATTACTTACAATGCCACGGAGCGATGAGATAATTTGAGCGATAACAATGTAGCGGGCGTGTCTCGTTTTCGCATTCGACCCGTGTTACGACGTCACGAATCTGCCGACCTCCTGCCTCCTAGATCCCGAGCCAAGGGAGGAACCTTGTTTACACTAAATTACGCGAAGGTGGCTGCCACGAAGCTTATCATGAAACATTGAACTATAACAATAATATTGAATTTTGGGTGCGACAAATAATTTCAAACGGAACACTCATGTTTATATTTGTTTGATTTGACATTAGAACATAAATAACAAAAGGGTTTGGGTGGCGGCGATGGATAAGTTTAAATGTACAAATACAGATCATTATTCGATAAACTTTATAAGATATAAGATGTAATGTATGTATAGAATGTTATGTCACTTTTTTCTTAACAAAAGTTTAAAAAAAAAGTGAATATGGTTTATAGCAAACAGTAAAATTAGAAGTAATTTTAGAAAAGAGTTAAATGTTACTCACTCTTAGTCAATTAATTATTTGAATATGAATATTATATATACATATATGAAAGTTTGTATGTTTGTTACTCAATCACGCAAAAACAGCTGAACGGATTTGGATGAAATCTGGCACACATAGTTTATTACCTGGATTAACATATAGGATACTTTTTATATCAGAAAATTGTTAAGTTCCTGTGGAATTACCAAAATATACCACCAGTTGTCAAGTTTCACAATACACAATAGTAATTGCTTTTCTACTCATGACTTGACGTGAAATGAAATTTAACGCGGATGAAGTCGCGGGTAACAGCTAGTGTGTAATAATTATAACAAAAAATTCTCTTACAAATGAACCTTTTTTTCACTAAATACTAACTTTTTTTCTTTTTAACGCGTATAAGTATCTTTGACTGACCTCCTGATGGTAAGCAATTATCGATATTATAGAAATGCAATATACGTGCGCGCATAAATATAAATGAGCGCTATCCTAAGATAACAATAACCACAACAACGTACTAGAAAATAAAAGTAAACGAGGCAACATTTAGAATATTTACTTTGAATTAACGCGAGAAACTGCAGTGGTACATAGAATGGACTAAGTTGAACCACAGTTTCCCTTGAAACCACTTTAGTGCAAATAACTAGTTTGATTTGTTTCCAAAGAAGCACTTCGCATTACAATAAGTGAGAGAAACATATTTGCATTCAACTGAGAAATTGCAACTTTGTACTGCACTGCGCATTTACAAAATCATTTGACAGCCCTGTTGGTTCATTGGTAGTATGTTTGCTTCAAGAGCCGAAGGGCGTGGGTTCGATTCCCACCCAGGACAAAGAGTTTGTGGTATAAACAAATGTTTGTTCTGTGTCTGGGTGTCCTGTATGTATTATAAGTATGTATTTACAAAAAATAAAAAGTATTCTTTCAGTTATCTGACTTCCATAGTACTTACAATCTTTGCTTAGTTTGGGATCAGATGGCGCTGTGTGTAATGTCCTTCGATATTATTTTTTATTTACTTATTTATCATTTCACTGGCTGACTACCGGGGTTTCACCTGCGTTGTATACAAAGGATAATACGTAGTTCAAGAATAGTGAAGTTTTTTTATCAATGAAAGAAATTTTAAAATTGGATTTGTGGTTTGTAACATTCGTTTAGTTTGTTTATATATATCAGCTAAGTATACATTTTTTCTGCCTGTTTGTTATTTATTTATTCAATCGTAACGGAAATGTTCCTAATTTTGTATCTCTAGAGTCAGCTTCCAGCATTCGGGTTTCCGTATAAAATAATAGCTATATTACGTGATCAGATTGTTCAACAGAAAAGGAAATAGTCCCGAGGGAAAAATCTTGTCATTCAATGTTGACTAATGGGCTGAAAACTCCGGTTTACAAATCCTAGGACACATTTTGATTCTTTTACCTTCATAAATCATAAGAAATTGGGCGGAGACAATCTTGAAATAGATAAAATAGAACTAGTATTAGACGAAAGAAAATCGGCCAAGTACTCGCGCTCGAAGGGTTCCATAGCATTATCTATAAAAAATCAAGTTGGTTGTATGGGAGCCCCCCTTAAATATTTATTTTATTTTATTTTTAGTATTTTTTGTTATAACGGCAATAGAAATACATCATCTGTCAAAATTTCAACTGTCTACCTATCACCGTTCTTGAGATACAGACAGACGGACGGACGGACGGACAGCGAAGTCTCAGTAATATGGTCCCGTTTTTACCCTTTGGGTACGGAACCCTAAAAAAGAAACAAATGTAATAACAATCACAGTCGTTTTTAAAGACACAAAAAATCACAATCGCAATCTTACTAACATTGCTAAGCCCTGACAGTAAGACCAAATACCTAGATTAGCGAGATCCATATTGTCACCGAATTTTGACTGAATTTAAATATAATTTCTGATATAAAGCGCTTTATCAATTTAGCATACAGAGATAGTGGACAACAATGTACTTGACATGACTGATAAATGATAACGTGTCGCGGTATCATTTGTACACAAGGAATCTGCGGTTTGTTATATGAATCTTTCTCTCTCTCGAAATAAATATATCCATGAACAATGACCATATTATGTAATACCAACTTCAGAGGGTTTCGCTTTGATTAATTGATTGATAACTCTTTATTGTACACACTAAAATACAGAAAACAGAAGAAATAAACTTAACCAGAGTTAACGCAATATTATTCAACTTTTGCAATTTTACTTTGAGTTTTTATACATTAAAATGTAACTTTTCAACGAAAACAATCGCATTTTTTAAAATTGAACTTATTATATTCAAATACTTCGTAATAGTAGGAATGTACGACAACAATTTAAATCATAGATCATCGTAGCGATGATAGCTCAGTGGTTAGCGCGGTGCTTCACGCGCGGAATGGCATGGGTTCGAACCCCAACAATAAGCTTAAGCTGCCGGTGAAGAAAAACATCGTGAGGAAACCATAACACGGTGGTAGAGTTCTTTCTAGTACTCGGCTGGCTAGCTACCACTCTCAAGTTGAAAATATGCCGTCAAGCACCTATCGCATCATATTTTTGCTTTACTCAATGTGACTCTTATCTATCACAGCATGAGACTAATGATCGTCTGCTGTAACAAACCTGGCATATAGGGTCTTAATACCACCACGACTATAAATATGTACATACATACCCACCTACATAGGTATGTATAATCTTGCTATCTTCACGTTAGTGTAATGTTAAGAGTTTGTGTTTACCTTCATTTTTTATTTTAGCATATAAGACCTATCAACGACTATTTGATACAAAGATCGATATAAGCATCTATTTCTAAGTATACATGCAATCACGCTTTTATCCCGTAGGTGTAGGGTGACACTATTTCATTTATTTTTAAGACAACATTTTATCATTGATTAAACTATGAAATTAATAAAATTACGACGTATAAAGTGTTGACACAAAAGTGTAATATGACCGTATAATTGCTGTGAGCGTCGGAAATTAGTGCCATAACGATCAAATAAAAATAAATTAATGTCAGGTCATAACAATAACGGTTATAACACTCTGCAGTATAGAATTTATACAGGGCACCATAGCCGGGTAGGTATAGCACAATAATCATGGAATTAATATGATGACAATACACAGCGACATCATCAAAGCCAAATTTAAAAATATTTAATTATTTCTAATCTAATATTGTTACACAGTTTTATACAATAAACATTTCTGATTTCTGAAAAAAAAACACTACAAAAAGGTATTAAAATATTCCTGTTATTAGCACCTCTATTTTTATAGATAAGTACCTACATAACAACTAGGAAAAACAGAAGTTTTGGGAAAAAAGCAATTCGGAGACAAAAAAAACCGCGTTCCCGCCATAACTCCGAAAGCCGTGTCATGCATAGTAAACTTTTACATTATAGAAAAATGTATATACCAGATGATATTCTGCTACTAAGCAATAGTGTGTAAACATTACTGTGTTCCGGTTTGTACTGCAGCTAGCGAAATTACAGGGCTGTTGAGACTAACCATCTAAAGTCTCTTAGTAATGAGCGCCAATGCAGCGATGCCCTGGACTTTGTTTTGCTACTCAAAGTTCTGTGTATAGCCGTTATATGTTGCCTTCAGAAGAGAGTCACGTTCGTCTTATTACTTTCATATAAAAAAAGAATGACGTATGAACATGACTGTGAAAACTACAGCAAAACTGAAATGAAATTCAATCTGTTCAATAACAGCATGCATAAAATATTTATTGGCATGCCAGGTTTGATTTATGCATCGGCGAGGACTGTTCCCAAAACCAGCGTTTGTAGGAAATGCAACTGTAACAACAATCACCAGCGGTTCAGCGTGAAGAGTTATGAGGAGACAGGGAACGAACTAGAACACGTTTAAAAACACTGATATTATAACAGTAAAATTTTCCCTTTTAATTATTATTAATGAAGCTTTTATGAAACTTGGAATGGAAGGGGAGCAAACTCTTCAGTGCTATTTCGTCTGAACAGTGTAGGATAAGACCGTAAGCGCATGCCAAGGGTCATTAGATAAAAAAAATGTTACCATTACCAAACCTTGAGTTCAGTAGCGGCGTTAGGGTAGGGCGCGGTTAGTCGACCGCCCAGGGCGCCAAATTTGAAGGGGCGCCGTAGAAATTGCGGAAAACGTAGACTTTGATGTCTTAAAAGAGTTAGCCGAGAGAAAGGCTAGAAAAGTTAAATTTTATTAGTTATTTTAATAAATGGTTATTTCATTATATCCCTTGCTTTTTTTCATATGGGTTTCAATGGCAGATAGGGGGCGCCATAGAAATCTCGCCCCTGGCGCTGGAAGTGCTAAAACCGGTACTGCTTAAGTTGCATCTAAATAAAGAAGCTCGGAAGATCTCACCGTGTAAAATATTGAGGATTTAGTTTGAGCGATAATTATTTATCGGTGACAGCAGAGCTTGGTCTCCCAACACTACATGCTTTGACAGACGTACATATTCTGCCCAATACTTCCGTTGGCCGACGCCACGAACGCCATTTGCTACGATACTACTACTGCATACACATTATACATACATCTATATATTACACTGCAGTATTTTCAAAATTTGTTTGCGAGAGAACAACGGATTACAATTACTTGCGTAGAATTTGGCTACCAACAGCATATTTTAAGAGACTATCTGGCGCCGGTTTTACAGAATTTTGAGATTCCACTAAACACATTACTAAACTTTTTATACAATATTAACTCACCGACTCGTACTTCCATTCATATTAATATACCCTGAGTAAAAAAGGGGAGAAGAATGAACTTTTTTGTTTATCTTTGGAATTACTTTCCAAAAACAATAGAGTTTAGATATCATTTTACATTTTTCTTGGTTCCTGGAAGAGATTGCTCTTTTCGAAAAGGCCGCCACTTGTGGCACTAGTTTATAAGGTTATTTTTTTCTCTATAGTTTTTTCTGTTTATGGTGTGCACAATAAAGAGTTATATCTATCTAATAACTGGCCAATAATTCAAATAGGAACGGCGCGGCTGGCAAGAATTCCCATATATATCTACAAAGTATGAAAAACAAAATGCGCCAATACACACGTTATTGTCGTGTTGGTAGCTTCAATAGATCACATAGACCACGACACTATGTAGGACACCGACCAACATGAAATGAATTATTAAACAGTCCAAAAGAAACCAATCAATTTCAAAACAAAAATATAACGAGTGTTGTATATTCGTAGATATAGTTTGGAAAAGTTTACCTAAGTGATACTTGGAATTCAATTCCAGCATGCCACGCAAGTCTAAAACATACAATGTATAGAAGGGAAATGAATATAGTAGAAAAAAAAATAGGCAATCGTGCCCCATCTTTATTTTATATGTAAAAAGTAATAAAACGAACGAGATGCTCTCCTGATGGTAAGAGATAACGCCTGTCCATGACAATTGCAGCGATACACAGAACTTTGAGTAGCAAAACAAAAGCAAGGCCTATTTTTTTTTAATTGTTGGCAATCTAGGTGTTTTGATTACAGCTCACCTGATGTTAAGTGACGATGTGGTTGAAGATGGTAAAGCCTACCTAGTCTGAAATAGAACTAGCTCTCAGGTGAGGCTGATGGAATACATCGTTAGGTGCTTGGCGGCAGATTTTCAACTTTAGGGTGGAAGCTAGCCAGCCGAATACTAGAAAATACACTACCACCATGTTATGGTTTCGTCACGATGTTTTTCTTCACCGGCAGCTCAAGCTTATTGTTGAAGTTTGAACCCACGCGTTTCGGTGTGTGAACCGACCGCGCTAACCACTGAGCTATCATCGCTACAAAATAAAAGATTCCAACTATTGTTATTTCGCTTACAGCCACTGCCAAACTGCTAATAGACCCTGCTTACGCATATAGTCGACCCATCGACTCGCAGGACGATTCAATATTTCGTCGTCTAAAAATGTAAAACAAAAATGTATTTAGGTTTAAAGTCTGAAATTTACATGGCAAACAATATTATCCTATCAATAAATTCAGAATGGGATGATTTGGCATACAGTAACAGTCACAGTGACCTCAACAACCCGCCAAGTGGAGCCTCCACTCCACTTGGAACCTCGCCAGTAACATTAACACAAATATCCCGGCGGTGGATGCGCACGACATGCGAAGCCTCATACTAGAATCACCAGCTATTTTTTTACAGTAAAAGCGTCATAAGTTTAAACGTCTAAGTATTTACGTTCATAACATAAACGTATCTCCTAAAACATCACATTTTGTGAAATAAATATCATAGGACATTAAACACAGCGCCATCCGACCCCAAACTAAGCAAAGCTCGTACTATGGAAGATAGATAACTGATAGAATATTTAAATAGTGGATAATGTGATGTGTATCGCCTTCTTAGTCTATGACCGGCTCTCACCGCTTGTGTGTTGAGTATTATGACGTTTTGAAGTTAATCCAATATGGGCGATAACTAACTCTAAAATTGGATTCCGATAACAACGTTAAGACAAAAATTTCGTAATTAGGATCAAACGAAAAGGTTCAATAGACATTATTTGAATTGTAAAATTTTCAAACTATGATTTGGCGTAAAAATCGCATTTTAGTTTTCCAACATACATCTTGTAGTGTTCCCAACCTACATCTAGAGAGCAGACCATTGTAGAAAAGTTTCTATTTGGGCCTCCGATGTTACATGATCCCCAAGGGCGTAATTTTGGAAATTAGGGTCCTAAACGCAAATGGCTGGGAGTCCGACGTAACGGATGGGTGGCACAGAGTATACTACAGTACCGATAGCTATTGGCCTCCCAAAATGAAGATTGCACCTGTTTACATTTTATCTAGGCGATTGCACTTCCATTATTCGGTATGCGAAGAATCTTGGGCTCTACGAAAATGAAACTTGGTATTTCCTGAAAAAAAATTGTATGCCTATATTTTTAAAGGCAATTATACTTTAGGTATATTTTAGACATTATGTACTAACTACGTAATGAAGTGTCTGATGGCTTTTTAATAGTTATGGATCCGATAAATAGAAAATAATAGGATCAGATATTGGCTCCGCCATGCGATCCTTAATCCTCTTTATAGCATGCCTGTCTTTGGTAAATAATTGGGAGATTTATGCGATGCACGTTTAATGTAAGCAATTTAGTGCCAAGTCCTGGGAGCATCGCATGCTCAGCGGCAGGCAGCGCAGCGTTGAAAGACATTGAATCTATATTATAACATAATTACATATATAGTTTCGGAATCACAAATTTGCGACCTGAATAGAATAACACTTGCTTGAATTATTGTATACCTGATATAATCTCTATTACTTATTGACCGGTCGAAAAATGATTGGATTTCCATTTGGTACACTTTGGTGGTTATAATTTCTCACTTCAAATATAAGCAGTCGACTGAGGAGTTGTCGAGATATAATATCACGAGGTCACTTTAGGACACGTTCGCGGTGAAAAACCTGCAAAATCTGCAAAGTCTCTTTATAATATCCATTCGTTTTAGAACTTCACTGTTTCAGTAAGGGGAAGGGTTTAGGATGAACAATAAGGACAATTCTATATTATACAATACAGTAGATGAAAGAGGACATTGGATACTTAAATAACCATAATTAGAGATCACACTAGCGATCATCAAAACTAGCGAGTTCTTTTAAATACGAGTAGTCGAGTGGTTCTAGCTTCCTTCCCACTCGATAAAAACGCCTCGTGGGTCATCTGACAAGAGCAAGGACTTGACGTTGAGCCTTACGTAAGCATTATACTCCACTCGCGATTCCGACCGAGTACGGTAAGAATTCAGTGTTCGTAAGTCGAAACACCAATTTCGTGGCAATCAAACAATTTCCAAAGTCTTCTTAAATAAGTTAAAGAACTTTGCTTGGAGATACAACTTAAAATGTAAACGGTTTTAAGCGGGGGAAGTAGAAAGCAATTTCTTTTTATCGGGTTTTATCTAACAAGTTTAGTACACTTGCATAAGGGTGTAACGAACGGAATGGTGGACGCTAGAAATACAACAAGATGGTTCGTGACGATAAGGAAAATTCCAGCTCTACTAAAACAGTCGAGAAACTACTAGGTATAATATTAGGACTGAATTGTGCCGACTAGAATAAACTTGTGAAATAAAGATAAGAAATGTGACCGTTTCTGCTCTTGACGCAGAACCTATTAAAGTTATACTTTTAATCGTTAAATGGCAAAACTGGCGTCTACGTTCTGGGACACTGGTGAATTGATAACTTAGAACTAAAAGGAGATAGCAACCGGTTACGAATAATGAATATAGACCGTCAATAAATACATATAGGGTAGATGAGGTGGATCTATAACATTATGACTGATACCTTTGTACGATACCGTGTTCCCTGTTATCCACGCATTTCCAGAGACACGCGCGTCAATCATTAATCGTCAACATTGTTTCTCAGCTTGCGAGCATTATTTATCGACAGTGAATTTGAACGTCAGTGATTGACGATGCGAACCTCATGGACGATGTGAGTCAAGTACTGTGAAGGTCACTCGCCGGAAGACTGATAACGCCATCACAAGCAGCACAAACGTATTAACGTACAACCCGAATTACAAAAGTTAAATATTCGTGTCTATATTTAACAAATGGAATGAGAACTGTGAATTTTTATCGTCATCGACACAAAATAATCTAATCGCACGCTTGATGCCTGTGCTGGCATGTGTAGGCGGTTATGATGGCGACGTATACAAAAAAATGTATGCGGTGGATCGAGTTGATAAATTGAAAGTCCCGGTTCAAATTACGAGAGAAATTATAGCAAAATAAAGGTTTTAGATATAGCATAGTAGCTAGCTGTCCCAAGGAAAGTAGACATGAGTTTTTCTGATTTGCCGGTCCCCATTGTAAAGCATATAATTTTTAGCAATATATGAACATATCCAGAATTATATATAAACGTAAGTTTTTGTCGTACTGTTCGTGGCGAACCTTCTTTCTGGCGTACCATAAGCTTGTGAGTTGTGACTTCACGGTTCGATCATCATGATATTCTAATCAACTTTAATAGAAGACAAGTTGTTACCTTCGCCATTTAACTTTTAATGAGTTTTAGATCGGAACGTAAAGTAATGTTCATTAGCACACGATATCGTGCATAACAAAGGTAAAAACCGCTATAAATCGACTGTCATCAACAGCAGCGTTTAATTTCGTATTCAAAACTTAATTTAAATTTACATTTTCAAGAGAAAATTCTGGGGACAAGCTATCCAATTCCACCAAGACCGACTTTGCACAACTGTGAAAAGCGCTCTATCTTCGCTACTAGTTTTGCGATGAAAACATTTTAGGAGATTCGCTCATCTCATTCAATTTTAAATAAGATTTTCCGCTGTTTCCTATGTTGTAACAAAGTACAGTGAAATACATTTATTCTATGGATATTGGCTAGAATGCTAGAATGGTTCGGCCAGCCGTTTGTTTCTATAGTTCTATTTACAATGACTTTTAATAATTGTTCGTTGAGTTTATTATAGAAATTCACAGGGCTTTACTCCTGGATACCCTTTTCTTTATTGCCGAAGAAGAATATCTTAGACTGCCCTGGAGTTACCGATTTAAACCCTGCATTGGTTTGCCTTGGTGTTTGACTGTGAGGAGGAGCTTCCACTGAAAATATCTTCAAAGGGTTTTCAGTGCTCCCGTTTCTCACAAGCCTCTCGAAAAACATCTCTATATTCTATACCAATTAGAGTCACGCGACATTGTCATCCTCTCCACACTTGTGTGGATGGATGATGAGATTTTACTAGCCATTGATATACGTGAATCAGCTTACTACTTGTTCACGTCTTAAGTATAGAGATTATTTTAAGTTCTCTAGCCGTTGCTAAGTCCCAAAGCAACCAATTTAACTCATATCCCGTTCACACGTTATGGCAATTAATTTTAAACTTTATGCCAATTATCTTACGGTTCGCAGCGGAACGCTTATTAGCGATTAAATAATGTACGTTCGAATGAGATTTATGTTAATTCCAGCTACGTACGCATATTCGCAATGTTTACTTACTTTCTTCCTACTAAATGTGAGCATTTTTTTTAACTGTTTCCGACTTCTAGGCATTTTTGTAATACTTGCATTAATTATGTATGTCCTCCATAGTACATATATCTATGTGTATATATATAATTGTTGACGTTTTATAGTAAATTTTTTGGTATTTTGAGTGGTACACAATGTGCCTGTTGCACTTTATCATGTTTTTGTCATTATCCAAAAATTGCATGAACTAAAAGTTAACATAATTATATGAAGATCAGGCAAGCTTAACAATTCACATTACAGTAGTAAATATAATAAACTAAAATAAGCAAATGAAGTTATCGCTTTAGACGATAAAGACGCCGTTGTACTACCGGTAACATATCGTTAGTAAGCATTTAGTGTTTTTTTCCTCTTTTATCGGATACTAGCTGCGCCCCGCGGTGTTACGAGCTACATTTTTCGGAATAAAAAGTAGCCTATGTGTTAATCCAGGGTGTCAGCGAACTCCATACCAAATTACATCAAAATCGGTCAAGCCGTTTAAGCGTGTAGTAGTTTTGGCATCTCAAAATTATTAACAATCATTCATTCTATCTCATCAAATTTTTTTTCATCGTCATTTTCAACCCTGCATCGCCCACTGGCTGAGCATAGGCCTCTCTTCTTTTACGCCACTATCTTGTCCTATGCTAATCTTAACTAGATTTCACCCGCGATTATTACGATATCGCCAACCCAACCAGTTGATAGGCGACAGACTCCCGACGCTTCGTTTCCCATTTGGCCAATCTGTCATTGACAATTGACATCTTACTTTGGGCTTTATGTAATGAAAGTAGACATGAACACTTTCATGCCTCATAGTAAAAGCAATTCATTTTAATTAAAAAATTTAGCTAGCCTTACAGACTTGAGTAATATTTTAATAAAAAATTCCAAGCCGTAAAGACTTGATTTACTCAAAACAATGTTATAAGTTATCTTGATCTAAGGTAATTTGATACAAGGCAAAGTAGGCCAATGGTACTCAATTTGCTTTTAGAAGGCAGTTAGGCACTTCTTTAGTAAGGGAATATATATTTAGAAAAGGCTACTTGTGTTTTTATTATATATACAGACCTATAAATATGTAGATTTTGTAAATTTATGGCTTAGCATGTTAGTAGTAGATTATCTCTAGAATTATGAAACAAAATCTGAAAATTCTTTTATTAATAGAAATCGCAAGTCTTGAGTGACATAATTCGGTATGTAAAGTTTTTTTTTTGTATTTATTTTATATTTTTTACTGATAGTAAACTTTATTTTATGAAACTAATTTGAATATTTTGGCTTTCTATGCGGTAGTTTAATTCTAATATATTTTCAAACTTTTTATAGTTATGACGTCATAACATTGGCTGAATATGTAAAATATGTGCACCTTTTTTAGGCACTGAAAGAATCCTTATACAGCCAAGGACATGACGTCATTAGAAGTTAATTGAAAGTCAAATTTATTTTATGTATTTTATTAAAATAAACCCCGTCTCATAGTTTAAAGAGTTTTAAACGGAAAAATCATGTACAGGAATGTAATATTTCGAAATGGTTTTGGAATCAGCAAAGTATTTTTTTTCTTTACATACCGAATTATTATTGAAATAAATAAATAAATTATACAGTAGCTTTGTGATATTGGTTACTGTTAGAAATGTTCTTGTAACATACATTCCTAAACGTCTGATGAATAAACACTTATTATAAAACATGAAAAATATACAATCCAGTTTTTAGTACTACTATTTATTTTGTAGTGCAGAAACTTTAGAATCAGTAACAATTACATAAATAAACTTCTCACGCCCGAAAAACAAATAAACAGACACGATTTATCTACATGTTAAAAACTATAAATTAAGTGAAACATTAGTATAATTATATATTTGCTGCAAAAAATTAACAAAATTTAGTTACATAATTTAAAAACAACATCAGTTTCAAAGAGAATGAAATATGAATGTTTATTCTGTCTAAGTTGGTAAACTTAAGCTTTCTTTAGTTTGCGGCTAATGTGAAATTCCATATTTATTTGTGCTGCTTACATAGGTGAGATTACTGAGATACTATTAACAGTGAAAACAAGGTTCAGATTTTCTAAAGAGTGTAGAGAGCAAGTGAAATCTTTATATTAATTTGGTTTCTCATTAAAAAAGTTATTAGTATGGTGCAAGGTGGTTTTTTTTAGGTTTTGATGTATGTTATGCCCTTCTTTTTCTTTTTAAAGTCTGTATCAAATTTGTTTTATGAAACATCTGCACAAACAACATAGTTTACATAGTTTATACTTACAAGATCATGTACAACTTTTTGACAAGTTTTCCTTGCATTATACCAATTCAAAGTGTTTAAAAAATAAGGTCTCTCACATATTGAATAGTACAAAGAACACACTCAACTTTTTTTATAAGATAATCACAATCTTTTTACTATGGAAACTGACATGTTTGACATGACAATAGGTGCCTTTTGTCAAATAGTCTTAATTACAAGATAAAACTGAATCTACAGAATAATTTGACAGGAAATTATACATTACTATGACAATGCACTTGCTAGAGATAAGATAAGCATACTGATACGGGGAAAAGTTTGCAGAGATGCCTACCTAATTGTATTAGGTTTGATTACAAAACTTTCTTAAAATGGTTACTTCATTTGAAAACGTACACACTCTTGAAATAATGATTAATGTGCATGTGTACTTATTTATGGCATATTCTTTTTAATAAAATGCATGTGCTCAATTGGACAAACCCAAGTTATTAGATTTAATCTAATAGGAATCTCATACAAGCATTATTATGGTTTCCAAAAATGTATTGTCTGTAAAATCATGTGCTGTTTGTAGGTTTTTAAAGTTATCAATAGATCAAGTTCAGGTAGATATTTATACTCAAAAGTGAGTCATATTTAAAAAAAGATTGCCTTTGCCTTTCCAGCAATGAGCAGTTTTTCAGCCTATTTTCAAGGCTTTTATCAAAAAACAATACATTAAAGCAGGTAGGTAGTTATTGAAAATGCGGAACGCAACAAATTGTTTCGCTTCAATGACAGCTATCATTCAGCAGTGCCAGTCTGGGGTGGGGCGACGAGATTACAGAATCTTCAGACTAAGTTTCCCCGAAACTTAGATTACTCCAACAAATCTAAATAGGACCAGGGTATACAAGAGTCTAGGCTGAATTCACTCGACATTTCAATGCTATTACATTACGAATTCGAGGTCACCAATGAGACCTTTGGTTATGGCAATGCCGAGAAATCAGACTTACCGCTTGGAGCGCCGCTAACCTGTCCTTCGTCATCCTTTAAAGATAATCACACACCAAGTAAACGTTTTATCTTGTTACACAATCCCATTCACAGATATTTTGCTAACAAACGTCACTAAAATAAAGGATACGAACACTACGTTCACTTCACTCAAAAAATCGATACACACGAAACGAAATGAAACCAACTAAACGTCAACTCAGTCAGTCCATTCTACACAGAGCTGGATTCAGGCGTAAAAAAAAATGTCGTACACATTCAAGTGTAAATGATAAAATTTTCATATAAAAGATCGTACGTAACACGTTCTTCAGGGGTAAAGTAATTATTCTTTTATACAATTTACACAGTTTGCAGAAATAAAGTTGCCATTGTATTAAATAAGCTTGTACCGCCTAGAGCTAATAATTTTCGAAATAATATCATCCAACCAAATGATAGTCGCAGTCGTGCGATGGTGGGTACCCTTTAATGAGCTATAATGTTTGAGTTTTAATTATTACGTGCTATTGTATTATTTTATTAGAGGTGTTTCCTTTCGAGGGTTTATGTTTAAAATAGTGTTGTTTTAATCTGAAAGTACTGAATTATACGCACGAGCCCATGCAAGTGATATAATGAGATGAAACAAGCCTATAGGGTCATTTTTAGAACTTCGTTGAAGCTTCTAATAATGCCACTTTTACTTTAATAAGTACTGGACTTCATCATGACTTTGACTGTGACTAAGATTTAATCTATTCAACATAAATCAAAATTATGGAAAAAGATTAGACATTAAGAACGCTGTAGGTATCTAATTGCCGATAGTAATTTATAACAGAATATATTGAGACTTTCGTAGTATAACCTAATACCTAAATCCTTAACTTCAGGGCTAAGTATTTGTAACTAGTTTGCATAATAATATCATGTATCTCTTATATTATCATAATTATTATTTACATTTTATTGAATCCGAGTAAGTATTTCTGAATGTACTGTATTGTGTAGTATACATTTCTAGCGCTAATTGATAAAATTTCGTCCATACCATTTGAATTTTCCACATCAAAGTTTAGGTATACATTTTGAATGAAACATCGACTCCATTGAGTGAAAACCTAGGTAATAGTCAAGAGCTAACTTTTCATAAACAAGAAAGCATCTTATGTAGGTATAACACTACATCATACAACATGTAAGTTTTAGTTATTACCCAGCTACGGCAAAGCCAAAAGAAAAATATCTTTTTGATAGTCTAAGTGCACGCTGCTGGTATATGTATGTATGACTGTGTGCTAGTGTGTTCCACAGTAGCGCCGCAACTTCTCATTTAATTCGATGACTGAGATATTAATCGAAACAATAAAAAAAATAAAATTATATTTTCGTCCACGACTCTTGAGTTGCGCTAGGATAATCGTACAATATAACAAATCATACTACAAAAATATAATAATTAACGGCCAAAATCCAGCCCTGATTCTGCATTTTGACTAAAAGTTGTAGAGGGCGCAATAGTGCATATTTGGTGTGACGTCAGAATCATTGTCGAAAAAGCAGCACGGAAAATATTAAACAACTGAACAACAATTAAATTACAAAATTATATAACTGATCATTTGAATTAATAAACCATTTTAAAAAACGAATAAATATTATTTTGATGATTTGTTATGAAAAAAATTGTAATATGTAGTGGTTTGAACTTTATAAAGTGTTCAAGCCGATTGTTGTAGTTATTGCAGCTGTCATTGTCACCGATATCTTCCGTTTAAGCAAGTGACGCCATTGTGAGCCGTAACGACTTATATCTGCAACGAGTTTAATCTGGAGTTTCTTTAACAATCTTGGTAATAAGTGTATTAATCTTGTGTGGTTTTGCTAACTAAAAGGTAACCTTTATTTCTCGTTATATATTTTCGAGGTAACATGTGTAATTAAGCTGCAAATTCACTTAACATTCGGTATGGAAGAGCCAAATTCCTGTGAGGCTTCTTGAGCGCCATTCAAGGAGAAGTTAAATCAAATTTAACTTGTCAGTTGCCTTTGGAGAGTGTTTTTAGTAGTTTTCGCGCCTTACTTTTATATTAAAACCCAATATTTCATAATTACAACCCTAAAAGTAACGAAGTAAAAACATAACATAATCTTGTGTTTATGCGTCACTCATCAAAAGTGTATTCTCACTAATATCTTCATAATCCATCTATTTCCAGGTAAAAAAGACTAACAAACCGAAGATGGCAGATGATATGCCTACATTCAAGTGTGTGCTAGTTGGTGACGGTGGTACTGGCAAAACGACCTTTGTGAAACGACATTTGACTGGAGAGTTCGAGAAAAAATATGTTGCCACTCTTGGTGTCGAGGTGCATCCTTTGGTTTTCCATACGAACCGTGGGCCTATCAGATTTAACGTGTGGGATACTGCCGGCCAAGAGAAGTTCGGAGGTCTTCGAGATGGTTACTACATTCAAGGTCAATGCGCTATAATCATGTTTGATGTCACATCTCGGGTTACGTACAAAAATGTACCCAACTGGCACAGAGATTTAGTCAGAGTTTGTGAAGGCATTCCCATTGTTTTGTGTGGCAACAAAGTCGACATCAAGGATAGAAAAGTCAAAGCAAAAACGATTGTTTTCCACAGGAAAAAGAATCTTCAGGTAAGCATCAGACTATATTACAGAATTATGTTGGTGAACTTCTAGAGTAAGCTATATCATAGATTATTTGTGTAATTATACCAGATGTTAAATGTGGGCCTGCCTAAAAAAACGTTGATCACTCTACCAATCTTGAAGGCAATTTTCAAAGTTTAGAAGTTCAAAGTGAAGAAATATGTCATTAAGGGACTCTAGTTTGTTGATAGTAATTGCCATTCTGTACCTCTAATAAAAATTATAAAGCATCTAACGTTAACCAAACTTTGTAAACAGTTCATATTTGTGATTACACTGTCATGTATTAAAAGGTTATCTGTTGTTGAATACCATGCCATTGCCATTGATAAGCATAAAACAATTTTTTAATCATGTATGGTTATTACAATAGTTGCATTTTCTTTTCAGTACTATGACATTTCTGCTAAATCTAACTACAACTTTGAAAAGCCCTTCCTGTGGCTAGCTAGGAAACTGATTGGTGATGGAAACCTTGAGTTTGTTGCCATGCCTGCATTGGTTCCCCCAGAAGTTACAATGGATCCCCAATGGCAGAACCAAATCGAAAAGGATCTCAAAGAAGCCCAAGACACTGCGCTGCCAGAAGAAGATGAAGACTTGTAAATATGCTGCTGTAAACAAAATTTTCCAGTGAATACTGATCATTTCATGATCTGATACTTTACATGTTTGTTCTCACATGTACACAAATTGTAATTTCATTCCATTAGACACCCAATGTCCTGAGACAAAATGTGTAACTTATTTAACATTAACATCCTTCTTTGTAATGTTCATAAGATTGTATTTGTGTTATTGAAAAGTGAGTCCAAATTTGCTTCATGACAATGCAATCATTTTTCTAAATAATGTAATAAATTCAAAAACATCAAAATGTTGATTTACTCCCAAAAATAATGTATTTATTAAAGTCACCTTAGAAGTAAATTGTATTATGCAGTTCATGTAAATTGTAAGTTTTTTTAACTAATTTGTACGGTTCATTATGCCAAATAAGTCTGCTGACATCCTAATAATAAAAGTATCAGTTGGTTTTTTCTTATTGCTGAGGCAATGTAACTTGTAAGCCTATAAGGACTGACAATATTTTCATTGTAAAAATTGTGGTGAATAAGTACTTTTCAATAAAGTTGTAAAACCTGATTATGTATTTTTCTCTTGAATACTAACACTAACATCTAGAACTATTCTTCTTGTTCTTTTAGTTATTGATAGCTAATGCTGGTATAATGTAGAATGGCGTGTGTAATAAACAATAATATTTTTCTCTATTGATTGAAGCAGTAGTGTGATATTGCATCCAGCCAAAACAAGAAGAGTGGTCGTGCTCATGAGGTTTTAGCGGAACACGAAAAATCACGTCATCATGATTCATGATTTCAAAATTCAAAACATACTATATCTATATACACTATTATAAAGAGGAAAGATTTGTTTGTTAGTATTGAATAGGCTCCGAAACTACTGAGCCAATTTCAAAAATTCTTTCACCGTTGCGAAGCTATGAAGCTACACTATCCCCGGGTGACATAGACACAACATACTTTTTATCCCTGTATTCCCATGGGAACAGAAACTGCGCGGGTGAAACCGCGAGGCGTCCCCTAGTATTATTATATAGAATAAAATTCAAGTTTGTGTGGTGTGATGTTTTTTTTTTTTTTTTTAAATAATTTGCCCTTTCGGGCAGGCTAAAGCTATAGAGCCATACTGCCTTGTCTTAAGTGTTATTTCTGCTGTATCTTAGCTATAGCTATCGTCAAAGTCGTCTTTGTCAAGTCCTGTTCGTGTCAGTCAATTCCAGTCATGCTTTAGTAAAGTAGTGGCAACTTTACTACAAAGCTTCGATGGAGTTTTGGAAGCAACACGAAAACTCATGTTTCACCACATTATATCATTTTCCCACACTCGCGCTTGTAATTCGGCACTTTATGAATAAAACACCACCATTTTTATGCATAAACACTCGACAAAACACTAGTTTTGGAAAAAAATACAACGGAGCGACACGACTCTTCCCGCGTTCCCGCCAAAACTCGTGGTGTGATGAGGTAAACATCTGTTATTCATTATTATTATAATAATTATCTGTGCTTTTAAAATTTATAATAATATTGTATATTTTGTTTTAGGTATCTGTTGTTTCAAAAACTTCATTAAAACTTTCTGTTGTGTACCTCTACTTTACTACGGCATGATCGGACTTAACTTTACTATGTGTGACTGACTGTGAAAGTTGATTTTTCCTCAAATAAAAAAAAAGTACTAAAATACTTGGCACTGGCAAAATGCACAAAGTGTAATATCTCAGTAATATCAAACCAAAAATCAAAATTGACAATTGACATTACAAAATTTGATGGGCGCAGTCCGCACACAAGAAAAGAAAATTTAACTTGGAAAATTGATCGGTGTGACAAACAATTTCCTGCTATATCGTTATAGCTAAATTTGAGATACTATAGAAAATTTTCCTCTTACACCTCACGGGGATCATAATTGTAGCATAAAAGTACAAAGAATTCTGACAATGGCTACCATATCTTTCGCTAAAAGTTTGGTTAACCCAGGTAAAATTTAATCAGTATTGTTCATATCTTTATCTAAATAATAGAAACTTAGAAAGAAAGTTAATACATAAGCTTTCTTTCTGTTTTCTTACTTATCTTTCAGGAATTTTCTTTCGTAAAATTATTTTGAACAATAAATACCCTAATGTGTATTGGTTATCAATGTATTATGTAAAAGAGGTTACTATTCCATCAATCTACAAGGGTCGGCTCAAAAAAATTTTTTATTGTTTCTTTTAAACCATAGAATTCTGAAATTTTCATACAGACTGCATTTATATTTTAGGTTAGTTTTATATTGATCTTATCATCAAGACTTACATAAATTCATATCTAATTATTTTTTAGCTCTCAAGTTAGTCTTAAACTCTAACCAGTGTTGTCAAATAAGGAACACAATCACAAAACCTAGTCTGACACCTTTGAGTTTTGTGCTGCGAAGAAATTATGCTGAGAAACAGGTCTTCGAGAGAACCAAGCCTCACTGTAATGTGGGTACGATTGGTCATGTTGATCATGGAAAGACCACACTCACAGCTGCCATAACCAAAGGTAACCTAGCTCTTAGTCTAGACTTATTGCCCCCACTTTGAATGCCGTTCCAACTGGAACACTAATGTTTACATATTACTGCTGCTTTTTTTTAACTACTTAGGCATCCTCCTGCTAAGGAAATCTACCTCCAAGTATTGGATATCAAATAATAAATAAATAAATTACCATCATTCCCATCCTCATCACCACTATTAATATAAACCAATTTCCTTAATATATGGTGTCTGAGTACAATGTAACTCACAGCATCAGATTGGTTTTTCTACAACTGGACATGATACCTAACAGCAGGTCAGCTGTAGTCAACAAGTAGCCTGCAAACAAAAAAAACATTATTCTATGTAGACTTTGTTGTGAACTTTCCCTGGTGGATTTGTGTATTTAATTTAGTCTATAATAATGTTGAACTGTTGCATATTAAAGTTGTAAAAACCACTTAAGAAATAAAAGGAAGGTATGTTCTATCCATTTCTTTCTATGTATATGCATGCCAGTACTTTATAAAATTACATTATTTAATTTTAAACAAATGAAATGTAACAAACAAAATTTCTTTAAACAAAGAAATTTGCTGCCCGAGTGGGTGTTGTTTCATTTAGGCGAGCAAGCTCCAGCGTAGGCCGCATCTTCGCTTTACATCAGGCGAGTTGGCAGTCAAGCGCAAGCCTATATGTAATTAAAACAAAAAATTCAGCCATGGCAGTTATTTTACCTCAAGTATAATTTTTTCTCTTACAGTATTAGCGGACCAAAACCTCGCACAGTCTAAGGGATATGCAGACATTGACAATGCCCCTGAGGAGAAGGCACGTGGCATCACCATCAATGTCGCTCATGTTGAATATCAGACTGAAACAAGACATTATGGACACACAGACTGCCCTGGGCATGCTGATTACATTAAGGTGAGGTTACTTAAATTTTCAACATGTAGTTTTCCAACAGCTAATTTTGTTTTTAATTTTTAATTGGCAACTTGTGTTGTGAGTGTTCTATAATGCATATTTTTAGTACATAGTATCCAAGTATCCATGAACATAAAAAGTACATATTATGGAAGAGAAAAAGTTAGGCTTTATTTATAGACAATAGACTATTATATTATTGCTCTACACATTTAATTTTGATACATTTGCAAAGAAAAAACACATTACAAACATTGTTACTGTTACGTTGTTCCACTATTAAAAGATAGATGTCGTAATATAATGTGGTCAATTATAGGTACTTCTGAAGTTCCTATTTCTCAATAATTGAAGTTGAGACTTGTGTTATATAAGACTTTATATGAAACATGAACATGGTAATTCTTATTCGGAATGGGGGTGATGAGTCCTGCACTGACTTCCCGCTTGGGGTGTATTGTGCATTTCCCCCTACCAGCGTCTACCCGAGCCAACCCAGCTCCTTAAAGTATCGGAGCTAGGCTCTGGGGCGCTGGCAAAGTAGCTCCAGTAGATGACATGGAGTTAAGCATGATAGCGAAAAGCAGTCTGTTGCGGTGATTTAGATTGGTTTGTGAGGAAGCTGCTTCATCAATTCAATCTAGTGAAGATCCTAGTTACTTCTGTGGCTTTGCACCTGCTCTACAGTTTCGTCTTCCACCAAACAGCCACGACATAGCGGACTATCTGTGGCTCCTAGCTTGTACAGATGACTATTCAGATTGCAATGACCGGTTATAAGGCCTACTAAAAGACGAAGGTCCTTTTTTTTTTTTTTGGTGTGGCGACGCAGCAGCTCACGCACTTCCATCGCTGATGGTTTACATAGAGCTGCTACGTCGTCGTTTACCTGTTTCTTTGCGCCTTCCTTAGCGAGAGTATCCGCCACGTTATTGTATGGACGTTATGAACATGGTAATGTATTTCTTTTAAGTACATATATACAATGTACACATTTATATGTATTTTATGGTCACTAATATGCACTTCTATTTTTCAGAACATGATCACAGGCACAGCTCAGATGGATGGTGCTATCTTAGTTGTAGCGGCCACAGACGGAGTCATGCCACAGACTCGAGAGCACTTACTCCTGGCGAAGCAGATTGGTATCCAACATGTTGTTGTGTTCATTAACAAAGTGGACGCTGCTGATCAGGAGATGGTGGAATTAGTGGAGATGGAAATTAGGGAGCTGATGACGGAAATGGGTTATGATGGTGATAAGGCACCAGTTGTCAAAGGTGAATCTCATTATTTTTTAATAATGATACAAAAACAGATTTAAAGATAAAATTCTGTTGTAAAAACATGAATCATTAGTTTATTATCGGTTTGACATAATAATAATTTATGTATCTGACCTAACCCAACAAAATCGTAAAACTAATATCTAATTCTCATAGAAACTATAAATCCTTGGTGGGCATGAACAATGTTCATCCTTGACTTATTCTCTTTCCTTAGCAGTAGCAGTGTGTCTAGGTAGGCACCACCATAGTATTAGATTAGCCAAGTATTAGTGTGTAATTATTACTGCTTATTATTAATACTTGATGAGATAATATATTATATCTTTTGTGTATGCTAGAGGAGGCAAATTTTTAAAGTTTTCCTAAATTAACAGGATCAGCCCTATGCGCTTTGGAAGGCAAGAGCCCCGAGATTGGCGCAAACACCATCAGTGAGCTGTTAAAGGAAGTCGACGCTTTCATTCCTACACCGGTCCGTGAGCTGGACAAGCCGTTCCTCTTACCTGTCGAGTCCGTGCATACCATTCCCGGACGTGGTACTGTAATCACTGGTCGCTTGCACAGAGGTAAGTCTCTTTAAAAAAAAAAGGTTTTTTTTTTCTTTGGTTTTGGCGTCGCATTTTGAGCATTTGCCAGTGTCAATTGTTTTATATTTTTAAGTTTCAAAAGTTTAATAAGTTTCTTCTTAGCTATAGTTACAGTCAAAGTCCATGTCAGTCAAGTCCAGTTATGCTTTAGTAAAGTAGTGGCGACTTTGCTATAAAGCTTCGATGGAGTTTTGTAAGCAACACGGAAAGTCATGTTTCACCACATTATATCAATTTTATTTAAATTTTTAATTATTTGTTTATTATTTTATTTATAAACACTCGACAAAACACAAGTTTTTGAAAAAAATACAACGGGGCGACACGACTCTTTTCTCGTTCCCGCCAAAACTCAAAAAATAGGCTTGCGTTTAACCGCCATTTCACCTGAAGGTAAGCGTTAATGCTGTTTACGATAGAGCACCCACAGTCTTTTGCATTTTCAGAGAAACTTGTATTGTATTTATATCGCACCTTATCACAACGCTGAACGAAACCAGCTGCTCCATACAATTGGTACAATCACAATGATGAGTACAATGACCCCTTATCAGCTTAGAGCTCACAACACCTCAAGCTAAACTATAAACTTGTGTGATTATAGGTGTGCTAAAGAAGGGCACTGATTGCGAGATCGTCGGTCACGGTAAGACAATGAAGACCACTATCACTGGAGTGGAGATGTTCCACAAAACTCTGGAAGAAGCGCAGGCTGGTGATCAACTCGGTGCTTTGGTTAGGTCCATCAAACGCGAGCAGATCAAGCGAGGGATGGTGATGGCGAAACCTGGTACCGTCAAAGTAAGGGCTTGATAAATATATATATTAATAACAAAATAAGAACTCTATACTTTTTCTTAAATTAACCAAAATAGTTGATAATGCGCTCAAAACTACAAAACATCTACATCTAGAGATCATATTTGTCATAACAATCCAAAGTAATAAGTGAGTTAATTATTGGACCCCAAACTAAGCGCGAGCCTTGTTGTTGCTTGTCGTGGGGACAAAGTACATTTTTACAAAACATTAAAATATTTATTTAGCTCAGCGATTTAGCACTTAGAGTGTGTGACGATGTAGCGCTTCTTTCTGAGTGAATTTTCTTTTTGATGATACTCCCTTGTCTAACCATAGTCACATTTCCGTTTGTATCGTTTCAGGCACATGACAACATAGAAGCAGCGGTTTATATCCTTAGCAAGGAAGAAGGCGGTCGCTCAAAGCCGTTCACGTCGTTCATCCAGCTGCAGATGTTCTCCATGACATGGGACTGCGCTACGCAAGTCAACATCCCCGACAAGGAAATGGTCATGCCCGGGGAAGATGCCAAGTATGGAAATCATACCTCTTTTTTTCTCTACATTTTTGGCATCACACATTTTTCATTTTGCTAGTGTCATATATTTGTATTAGTATTTTCATATATCCTGTGTTAAATTAATAAGTGTTAGTCAAAGTTATATAACTACGTAAAGTAGTGGCGACTGTACTAGTAGCATCGTGAGTTTTGAGAACAATTAGATATGCTTTACCATATTTTATCACTTGCCAACACTGATTTCACTCTTAAGTGCTATACGTGGAGCCATACGCGCGAAGGGCGTAGGGGGTTAAGATTAGCAGTTTCTGAACACTAACACTGAACATTAACACACATTTTGGAAATTATTGTATAATTTTTTGAAAAAATACTATAAATGTTAAAAATATTCGTCGTATCTTTTTAACATTAAAGTGACGTTTTATAGAGCAAATTGACAGTTACAAATTTAATAATTCCGCAATATCATATGTCTAACTATTACAGTTGTCATCTACATCTTATAAAGAGGAAAGATTTAATTTTTTGTTTGTTTGAGTTGAATAGGCTCCGAAACTACTGGATCGATACATTTATATTTTTAATAGAGTTTTGTTTTCCCGTGCGAAGCCGGGGCGAGCTGCTAGTTTATTATAAGATTAGTTCAAAGGTTTCAAATTGTAATATTATTATAATTAGGGTCATATAAAATTGCATAGTTTTAAACAATTAAAAATTGTTGCTTTTTCGAAGTTATACCTACTTATAGCTGTTCACTTTTGCAGGCTTCAACTCAAGATGATGAAGCCCATGGTTTGCGAGCCTGGACAGCGATTCACCCTGCGTCTAGCAGACCTGACTCTCGGCACCGGAGTCATTACGAAGATTAACAACAACCTCTCAGAAGAAGAACGTTTGAAACTCACCGAAGGCAAGAAGGCACGAGAAAAGGCGGCCGCCAAGAAGTAAAGTATTTATAGAATAGGAACTAGGGTTATTATTGTAGATCGTTGTATGCATTTAATTTGATGATGTTTACAGAAAATAAAGTTTGAAAAGTAGTTTGTTGTTTTTAGGGTTCCTCATTTTTAAATAAAAATGAGAACCTTTGTAAGATCATTTCTGTTCGTCTGTCTGCCTGGTGTTTTCTGTTCGCCGGTTTTGAATAAATGCACATTATTAATAATAATTATACCTTAGTATTTGTAATCATTTGAGGGTGAAAATTGTATTTTGAAATCTGGACGAAAATTTACGTTTAATTTTTTCATTTCAATGTTTTTATTTCTTAAACATATCTTTGGCAAAACCCTTGAGATTGGCGTCCTTTCTTTTTAGCACCGAAAAATTAATGATTCCAAAAAAAATCACAACAATTTTAATGCGTGAGATTTTTGTGACTGCGAATAAACCCCCTAAATATGTAAATGTATGTACTTTTTTATAAACATGAATTTGCGTCAGAATTTTGCTAACATAATATCTAGCGGATAGATGAATTAAATAATTGGACTTGTATAGTTTTGGTACAGGTACAGGGTTGCAACGATATTTTAAGCCAAAAAGAGCAGAAATATGAAGAGTGAACTCTTTTCGCTTTACCGAGTAGCTGCATGAGTAATTAACTTAACAAATCCTTAACCACATCGTCGCTTACCACCAGGAGAGTAGGCTAAACACGGACTTATCGTATTAAAAAAAAAAGTGCCACTCGGCAAAATTTTCGAGTAAAACCTACTAGTGTCAAGTTTCGGCTTTACACTTTTTAAATTTAAGTTGGCGACTCGATACAATTCAAATTTTCAACTTTTCCTTGAAAATTTAACAAATATTGTTTTTTTTATATAAACCTTGTTCTAAAAATTACGAACACAACTAAAAATGCAGCTATTGATAATTATTTGTAAGTATAAAAAACAACGTATGTTATAAACAATATTTTATTACTATAATACTTATACTTAATACTACATCAATAAATCTAAAATGTTAGAAACTTAACAATTACACATACAAAATAAGTAACAGGTACCTCTACTATTTCAATGCTGTATAAAACAACGCGTTTTAGACAAAGATGTTGAATATGGTATGGTGCGTGTCTGAGATAAGTTGCACGCTTTTAACCTACCTACATTTGTTGAATATTTTTTGTAGTCTACAAAAAATATAAATTCGATACAAAAAATAAATAATGTATCATGGAGAAACATACGCTTATCAAAAGAAAAATAATCAAAATTCAAATTCATCACTGTGAGTGCTGTCGGGGGAAGCAATTACCACTTGGAAGTCTCTCTGCGAAGTAACAGTGTCATATTGAGTTAACTGCGTCGATTTTTGAGATTCATTTTCTGGGACGTATGTTTTCGAGGTATCTAAAATGGTTAAGTAAAAAATAAAAATTAAGTACGTATAACTACTACCCAATGTCCTAAGTATAGACAACTAAGCGGTAAGAGGGTGTACTCCATACTTTTAGTCCGGAGGTAAACAATTTTAGAATTGTACGAAATTTTTAATAATGATAAGTAAAAACCTTTCTATAATGTTTAAGCTATGAGTACACCAAGACAACTTGAAACGCATAACTGACCGTATAAAATATCCGGTGTACTATTGCAGCACCACCTACCGGCCCCATTTGTGAATCTAAACCATCCAGGGACCCACTTAAACACAAATAATTTCACCTTCAACAGCCGTTTAGCAGTTCAGTGCCAATCACAGAAAAGCTAGGATTTGAAGTTGGAAAAAGACGCATTAATAAAGTTACAAAGTGGCGCGCGAATTTTAAAATACATGACTTGTATCAGGGGCGCTTTAAAAACTTAAAAACTATCCAGGGCATTCCAGGGCTCAACAAAAACTAGGGCATGTCCTAGGAAAACAGAACGGTTGGCAACTCTAGAATATATATATATATATTTATAAAGATTATAACATTGAAAACAGGTCAATTTCCTTTTTGTAGGTAGGTAGATTTATGGATTATGGAAACAAAACAAGTATTAGTTAGTGTCGACTGCGAAAAGCACGTGTCAGTACAAGTAACAAAAATAAAAGATAAAAAAGAAATAAAGGTTCTAATAAAATAGGCTGGTAGATGGTTTTTCTTGTGTTTTTTAAATATGTTACATAACGTAAAACAAGTATAATTTTTCGTAAAAAGCCTACACTAGCGATGTCTTGGTGTTACTTTGGCTTGATATGAAAAAGGCCATCTTACCGTTGTCAAAAGTTTCTTCTACAAATGCCGAATCAACGTTGCTGCCGATTTGAACTGCCAGAGAGTTAGCTTTATTGGAGGTATCAATCGATGCTTCAGTATTCGGTTCAATTATGACCCCATTCTCAACCCTTTCAGGTTTGAATTCTTTGGATTTTGCGTCACCGTTTTTCTGTCTCATTTCCTTTGCAGATTTAGAATTTTGTGTAGTGGCAGGTTTAACTTCGTTGTCTTTGCTAATTGCACGCGTGTCTGGATTTTTGTGTGTACCAACTATTATAACATTACTTTTGACAGTAGGTTTTGGTTCTGGCATTTCATCTGAATCTGAACATTCGAATTGGATATTGAACTTCCGTTTTAAAGTCTTCTGCTGCTTCTTTAACTCTGTTTTAGTAACTTTTTTTGGCGTGTTAAAGTTTCCTTTGTATCTAGCTAAGAAGCTATATTTTTGAAGTCTTTCCTCTAAAGGAAGATTTGAGGCATCGTCAGCTTGTTTAGCTGCAATTTGTAGCCTATCCTTGTATTTCGTATTTTTGAAGAAAGTCTCGAATGAGTTTTTGTACGTTTTGTATGACTTTAACTGCTCAGGAGCTAACCAAGATCGCGTCACTTCAGTGTCAAAGAATACCACATGGTAGTGAGTCTGAAAATAAATTTTAGAAAAGTTTTCTGTGTAAAAAATAAATTAAAAATGTATATTCTGTTCTATCCTTCGCATTATATGTATATTTTCGATTAGCTGAGGAATAAGTTTATCTCGGACTAACAATCTACCTTGTAGTTATCGACAAAGTTATTTTTAATTCAAAATTCTATAAAATCTCCATCTACATATAAAATAGTTATAATAAAATTATTTAGTCAATTTGTCAAATGAAAGTTTATGTTAAATGTCTTCACCGAATTATTTTTCATTGATTCTACACACTTAGTTGTGATACAATAGAAATAGGCGTGTGATAAATTTCAAATAGGAAAAAAAACTTTTGACAAGAACGTTTGCGTTAGTCTTGGTTGGAGCCGTGGTAACGCGTTCTGTGTCTACTTATTCAGAGCTTTCAGAAAATTTAGAATTAACTCTAAATACCTCATCTATGCAACGATTTTTATTGAACGATTGTACTCATAAGGAATAGTAAGTGATGATTATAATAAAAGTTGTTCATAATGATAATATACAATGAGTACAAAAACCTCCTTTCAACACAGTGCACCCCAAGCTTACAATGGAGTCAATTAGAGAATATATCATTTATAATATTTACAGCAATCTTTAGTTCTCACCGGTATGTCGGAGTAGCCATCAAGCCAGTAGTACTGTTCTGTGTCGGGGCAGTCGACGACCATAGCGGGCCACCACGGCCATCCTACTATGCGTGCCCAGACTATCGACCCTAAAAGATTATTAGGATAATAGCTATACCACTGAAGAAAGAAAGATTCCTTTCTCTTTTCATTGATACAGGACATACTAAATTGTTTTTCTCGGAACGTGACAGCTAGAATACGGATGCGTATATCTCGTCCGTATCATGTTTTCGAGAGTGGAAAGACTTATCACGATTTGCGGGCTAAAACCAAGTTTTTGATTGGATATGAAATCAATATCTTTGTTGTGAGGGTAGCTAAGGACCTGTGTGAAGTACATTCTTGTATGTAAAAGTCATGAGATGAACGAAACGCCTTTCTGGCGGTAATTGTTAACTCCTGCCCATGGCCATTGCAGTGGTTCCAGAACTTTGAATAACAAAAGAAAATCCATTAGATCTCTACTTTAGCGCATATCACTTCGAGTCATTCGATGGTTAGTCTCAATAGTCATGTAATTTCTAGCTGCGTCGAGCCCTACAAGTCGGAACACAGTAATGTTTAGGTATACTTACCCGACTGCTTGATGGCAAAATATTTAATACTGCAGTGGCAATTACGTAGATGATCCACCTAGTAAGTTCTGCTTTTCAATACACAAGGAATCATCATCAGCCGTATCAATGATACGGGGCCCGGGCTACAGAGGCCCCAACCAAAAATTAGTAAAATGGTATCCAAAATCTCACTGTAACTCTTAGGCCGTGTCCACACTGTATTTCTCATATTTTCTGCGACCAGGATTAGACTTTGCAATATTATTCGTACGTTAATAAGTTTGTGAAAAAAAAATATTGAAATAAAAATAGAGATTACTCTAATAGAGCTATGAATGACTGGTAGAAGTCCCAATAACCAACCGACAAATTTTGATACAGGGCCCGTCTAAGGCAAGCTACGCCATTGGTTGGGGTGTTCAGACGACCGACGCGACGCTTCTATTTGTGTGGATTTTCGTTTGTAACAAATACCTACCTGCGGAGTACTCGGCGTGTATCATATCCTCTTCCTCGCGGACACTGATCGATGTTTCGGGTACCGAGCAGTTGGCGACGGAGCGGTCTGAAATAAAAATCAGCCCCCGTACTGTGAGCTTCCTATTCCGACTGTTAGGCACTCATGAGAAATTGCATATTAATATTCTATTAGTTTTCTTTTATCAACTCAACACTTTTGATGTCATAATTAAAGTGTACGTTCCACCATTGGAACGCGCGTGCGTAACGTCACACGGATCTGACGGGAAACCAGCACTTGTGCAACCGGCACCATGTCGAGTTAAAGTCAGTTTTTTTTTCTTTATTACTATAATATAAAGTTGAATATTTAATATGAACGAGACGGTCTCTTGATGGAAGGCGGTAACGTCTCTCCATGACCATAGCAGCGATGCACAGAACTTGTAACAAAACAAAGTCCAGGGCAGCGCTTTTGTACCTTTCCAACCGGAACACAGTAATGTTTACACACTACTGCTTGGCGGCAGAATATCTGGTACTGCGGTGTAACCTATCTAGACGCCTTCCTGCTAAAGAAATCTATCACCAAGTAAAAAGGTTTGCTTTAAATTTCCGTTGAAGCTGGATCATGTCTAAAAGTTCATTGATACCGGGGCGATGTGAACTCTACTTCGGCGAAATAATCTTATTGTTTAGGTACTTGATTGAGTTAGCTAATGACCGCGGCTACGACACATCGAAATAAATAATTTGAAACAACTGAATAATTAAAAAATACCTCGACACCAGTAACATAATACCTACAAAATTTCGACTCTGTGGAAAATGTGAAATCCATTCATCAACTAGAAAAGAGTAAACAAAACTTAACAGCTGCATGAACTGATTTTTTTGAATCATAGCCAATCTCGATCAAGTTCCCTCTAAAACAAAAAATAGTTACCAGATAAACACGTTATATTTTTAACACTCCTCTTTTTGCATCGGGGTTTAAAAACAGCGCTTTACCTGGATTCATGCGACAGTACCACTTGTTAGGCAGTTCATAGCTGTCGAGTACATGGGGCAGGAAGCGCCAGCGGGCGCACTCGTCGCACTGTGCCCACAGGCCGGTCTTGCGGCGCTTCTGAAGCCACTCAAGCCGCTGCCGGTGAGATACGTTTGGCGCGGGCTGGCTTAGCACAACTGGGTAAGATCTATAAACGCAATACAATTTTACCGCCTTTTGAGACTTTTTTTATTTTTAATATAATGTACCTACTATAATTTTGATCACCTCCTTAAGTTATTTGGTAGTCCTACTTCTTGAGCTGATGAGCCTGAGTTCGATTCCCACCCAGGACAAATATTTATGTAACGGACATACATTATGTTTATTCTACTTCTGAGTTTGGGTTTACTAAATAGATGTATAAAAAAAAAAAAAAAAAAAATATCAGCTGTCTGGTTTTCATAGTAGGTAGTAGCTTTGCTTAGTTTGAGGCTAGATGGCGCTGAGTGAAATGTTGAACATATTTTTTTTTCATAATACAGGATTATAAGCAATTATAATCTTGCATGTAAAACATATAACATATATAATGTGGTGTGTGTGTGTGGTGGATATAATTATGATAACTAGTTATAATTTATAACCACAAGGTGCTGCTCGTTTGCTATAAATATTTAGGTACAATATATACTTATAAGAATTTCCACGGTGGATACGATATATAGATGAGCTACTACTAATGAATTGACAATTAATTTCATATGTAAGTAGTAGAAGTAGGAACGCCAGGAATACTACGAAAATGTCTGTAGGTACTAATCAATAATAAAGTTTTTGGAACATATAGGAACAACGTCCGTGGTAAGCGATCGAGAGGGTTAAAACTACAATTAGGTCGTAAGTCTTAGGCAATATACGGTTTCTGTGATTCCATCGAATGCTAAGAAGTTTCATCTGGCTGTCCCTGGGGCAGTAAACATCCTTAGTTATTTTTGATAACGAAGTGACCCAAAATGAGTTTTTACTCCGATATTAAAAGTTGCCTTCTGTTTCTACCTTCAGAATGATCAGATGATGATGGTGTTAGACTGTATGTTGTTTAAGATCTCTTGCCCCTTTTCCAAACAAACACACTAAATATAATCTAAACGTCGGTTTAGCTACTAAACCTCTAATAAACAGGGGCAAAAATCTGGTTTAGTAAATATAATAAAATTCCAATGAAACTAACGGAGTAAGTACACACGCTGATTTCAGTTACGTTGAGAAAAAGAATGATAAAGAATAAGATAGATATAAATGAACATCACCTGCTTTTCTCTGAAACAGCTTCATCATCAGAGTTATCAGCAAATGTTATCTGCTTTTTGGCAGGCTCCCTCGCGAGAATAGGTGTCATACTTTCGTCTTGCGTCTGTAAATATTGTTGTAAATCTTAATAAATATGTGCCACCAAACAAAGAAAATGTAATCCTGCCACAAGCAAAATAATTTTTTTTGTCACTTCTAAAGTGTGGAGGTAAGTAAGCATATTGTTTTAGAAAGGGGTAGATGTATTTTGTTTATTTTTAGGTTTGTAAAACTTTGATTTCACTGTACCAGAGGTTGACAAGCTTCTTCATCTGGCTCAATGGCTTTTTCGATCGGCAAATTTCCTTTTCCCATGATTGGATCACGTCGAAATCGATAGTTTCTTTTCTGAAAATTAGTGAAAATTCCCGCTAAGGAACATAGACAAGCACCTATTCCCGCCTTCTGGTTTGGATTACCGGATGTAGGAGATGAATGGGAATGATCATTGTCTATGATATAGTTTTTTTTTTTTCTTTGGTTTTGGCGTCGCGTTTTAGCATTTGCCAGTGTCAAGTAATTATATATTTTCAAGTTTCAAAAGTTAAATAAGTGTCATCGTAGCTAGTTTTAGTCAAAGTCGTCTTTGTCAAGTCCAAGTTTGTGTCAGTTAATTCCAGTCATGCTTTAGTAAAGTAGTGGCAACTTTACTACAAAGCTTCGATGGAGTTTTGGAAGCAACACGAAAACTCATGTTTCACCACATTATATCATTTTCCCACACTCGCGCTTGTAATTCGGCACTTTATGAATAAAACACCACCACTTTTATGCATAAACACTCGACAAAACACTAGTTTTAGAAAAAAATACAACGGAGCGACACGACTCTTCCCGCGTTCCCGCCAAAACTCCTATGATATAGTTAGTGGCGCAATTTGAGTTTTCGTGGCGAAGGAAAATGGAATAAATATTTTATTCGTTTAACATCGAACATCAGAACTGGCTACTGGTGTTTTGCAATTATATTACTGAGTTAGTGTGTTGAGGTTAGTTTGATATATTACAAAGTTTCATTATAAGTTTTGAATAAAAAATTGAGCATAAAATTGTTTATGTTAATTCTTTTTTCAGGGCCATATCTAATCCAAAGTATAGTTTTAAATTTAAACTTTTCAATATAGTGATATGATTACAACATAACATAAACAAACAATCAATATGGTTGATTATCAACTGAAACACGGTCAATATTTCCTTATATACCATAATAATGCCATCAAGTCCCTGAAATAATCCTACTCTTACAATATATATAATATGTTCATATATGTATGTATACATATATTTATATCTGTATAAATTACTATAATATAAAGCTAAATTATATTATAAATGTGAACGTTTGTATGTTTAGATGTTTGTTACTCAATCACACAAAAACAGCTGAGCGGATTTGGATGAAATTTGGGACACATAATATAGTTTCTAACCTGAATTAACTTGTAAGATACTATTAATATCAGAAAAAAATTAGGTTTCGGCGAGATCTTAGAAAAACGAACTACTGGATGCTTTTCATTTGAAATTTGGTATAGATGCGTCGTATGGAATATTATTCCGGGATAGAACATAATTATCTTTTATCTTAATCTAATACCTAATGAAATAGCGCAAGTTTCATGACTATTGCTTATTTACGTGTTTCATTTATCTCTGAACCTAATTTTAAAGTCAACGTAGACGTATTCACGGGCGTATGCCAATAAAATGAAACAAAGAAGTAATTAACAATAAGTAATCTATTATTTTGTGTTGTAGATTTCTATATTTTTTTATTTACTATAATTGCGATTGTCTCTAGACTTATATGGATCTAACAATTCATTTGCTTTTGTGCAGTTAAGAAGGTAAGTGTAGTTTATACTTTGTAGTAGGTACATCTAAAAAACCCCTTGTTTTATAAAAAAAACTATTCGATTAAATTACCTTTACACCACTAGATATCAAAATTTCCCAACTCTAAAAGTTCTACTAAATTACCATAGATAACTTGAGATCAAGATAAAAACTTTTAATTATGATTAAAGACCTTTTTCGTATTTTTTAAATCTACGTTATAAATTAATCATTTAAAAAAAATGTAAAATTTGTTTAGAAATAAATTGCTGATAATTTCTAAAGACTATAAGAATTCCTTCATATTTTCTATACAACTACAAACGGAAGTGCGCATCCGTGTCTTCGGCTGGCTGCCGGCTGGTCGCCATATTTTCTAGCTAGCTAGAAAATAATTCGGGCTTCGAGGATTTCCTCGTCATCGGCAAAAGGGAGTAGCTATACTCCCTTTTTTGTGTTCCACGTTTAGTTTATTTCTATACTACCGTTTGGTAAAGTATTTTTCTAAGGAGATTATTATTTTCTTTGTTGTGGATCAAACATGGCCTGTTAAAATGTCGGCCTCGTCGTACGTAATCTTTGCTCGCGGAGTATCCCGCTCAGCTGTTGATGTTGGAAGAATCCAGAATGGACAAGAAATCTTTGAATCGATCTACTCAACCACAGTCGAGGGCATCAGCCATCGACTGTAAAAAGAGTTCTGGTAAGCAAAGCAACAATTTCCAAGGTCAAAATATCCAAGTCACTTTGTGAAGGTGTCGATTGTGACTTTTTTTGCCTCATACTTACTCAACTGGATGATGTCAACAAACCGCTTGTTTATGTAATATTTTTACAAAATATTTTACTAGTTTGACGTAAAGTTTTTTTGCAATACAATGAACTTTTTTGGTACATAACTCACTCACTTACTTAGGTCGCAATACACTAGGCATAGTGAAATTATTATGTATATATTATAAATTCTTAATTTCAGAATTAACGCACAAACCTTGGCCACGTAATAATAACAAAAAGCGCGATGGTGCTGGCAGTGCACCTAAGAATGAGGCATATCGCAAGAATGTGCCGTCGCAAAGGGGCAGGGGTCCAGATGATAGGAGACCAAGACCACGGGGTAATTCTTTCAATGCTGTGGGTGGAGCGCAGAACACCGGGTATGTGGTTGATAACTGATAACTATTATTGGTGTTTGTACATTATCCAGAATGTTGTTTTAGTTTATGATTCTTTATGCTATGAAATATTCGAGACAAAAAAACTATGCTTCAAACAAAGGGTGAATAGAGTCCTTAAGGAAGGCAACACTGTCACTGTCGATAGCTAGCTGTGGCCACTTACCATTAATTGTCCCATTGCTTGTTTGCCACTTTTCACAAGAAAATAAAAAATATGCTCTCTCTTGAAGTTACACCTGGCATGATGGTTATAGAGCTACTTAGAGCTAAGTAATATAGCCAAAGGCATAACCAATACTTACTTAATACTTTTGAAACTTTCTATGATGTCTCATTATAGCCCTTATATTTGGCCAGTGAAAGTATCTACCGTTCAAATTGGAACCTGGTAATGGTACTTTTAATTCTAGGTCTGGTAATTTGTGGAACCCTTCTAGACTATGTACTGCTAAGTGAATCTATCATGTAGAAATCCTATTTTTGTACTTTGGGATTATTATTCTGCTGCTGCACAAAATCTTATGATCAGGATGTTAGGCCACAGAAACACTTCACTTTGTAGGAGTTAAAGAATCTTATGCGTAAACACTAAAATATACTATATGAAGTATTTTACATTGGGCATTTCAGACATTTCAAATGTTTTATTTGAGTGACTAAATTACTGAACTGAACAACAAACAATATTTAGTGTTTTTTTACAATTGACACCTAAGTATTTATTTATGGTTAGGTTGTTTTCAAGGTCAGTGTAAACAAGTTTAATAAACGTCATAGAATCAATAACAGCTATACCATCAGACAGATTGATTTAGGGCCAGAAGTAGATTTTTTACAATGCATATGAAATGGTGCGCATAAGTAAGTAGTTCCATATTATATCGAAAACTATATTTAGATTTCCCAACACTTTGAAATTACACTGTAGGTGGCTGCTGCTTGTGCAGGAGGCATGATTACTGTAGCAAAACATTGCAGAGAAATGGTTAGATTTATAACAAGTTTTATTACTGTGTATATATTTAGTGATTCATCTGTTTTTAGTAATAAAACAAAGCTAGAGCAGCTAACTGTCAATAATTATTTATTTTACAGGATAGACGGTGATGATGAGCCAGAGATTGGCTCAGTATTTGTGCCCGGAAGCAAAAAGCAGAATTTGAATCATCTGCTGAACTTCATGTACCCATCCCGAGGGCCACCGGAGCGCAGGGGACTGCAACCCCGTCGCCAGACCCAGCACCATCGCATCCCATTCAGACATGAACATGACCTTTATCTTCGCGCATAGTAAGTATAATAACTCCAATATAGATTGCTAACCAGCCTAGATTGCCAGCAGCCCAGAGCCTCGCTCCGGTATTTCAAGGAGCTAGGTAGGCTTGGGGGAAATGCACAATACACCCCAAGCGGGATGTCAGTGCAGGACTCATCGTGCCCTTTCCAAATAAGAACTTCAATATAGTCTGAATGCCATTCATATAATGGCAATAATTTCTAGTTTACATTTTCACTGTATAAAAGATATTTTCATTTTATACTGTTTTGCTAAATTCCATCAAAATCTAACTGTACATTTAAGAGTTGATCAGGCTTACAGATGTTTTTTGGTGGATTAGGTTTGTTAGGTATTTATACTGCTCAAAATTTCTAATATGTGTACATTATACTAATGAAAGGAAAACTTTCCAGCATTGGTGTCACCACCATGCAGGTGCCATGTCTATCGTTTTGTAGGGACAGGATAGTACCTAGGACTTACCACTCAGGTCAGCCCAGGTATATATTTATGTATACAACATTTACACTTACTTTTACTGCCCATGTTCTCATACCTGCCAAACCAAATTCAATATGATAGGATCATATCAAATTTGGCCAATGCTGCTTTTCAGCAATAAATTTATAAAAGTTCTTGGCAGGCAGAGGTCTTTTAGTAGATTATAGAGAAATTTTACTGGAATTCCTCGCGCTCCCACTTCTGTTACATATAAGCCTACTTATTTACGTAATTCAGTTTAATTTAGTTGATTAATATTATAGCATTGTTCAGTTACTAACTGCAATACATCTGTATAAATATTTGCAAGACCTTGATATCTGTTTTGCAGCTGTCAATTTGTGGTAAAAGAAAATGGAGACTATAAGGCGAATTTGCTGGATCCCGATGTGCCGATAAAGTGGGAGCTAATTGAGGAAGTTGTAAGTAATAAAATTTTTCTTAACCATAAAAGAGCAGAAATCTTTAGTCACATAACAAACATTAAAAAAAGACACATCAAAATCAAGGTTCAGCCATTTGAGAGCAACAATGACATAGACAGACTACATATTAAAACACACAGATATAAAAATATTAAATATATAACAGCCTGTTTGTCTGTTTTTGTTAGGGGTTAAAGAGTAATATGGACAATTTTAATTCTAATACTCTTCTGTACTCTAACTTAGTGTTATAAGATGGATCGGTGCTTTGTGTCAGCTCAACAAGTGAGAGCACTCGTGACACTTCTCAGTAAGTACTGATGAATTATGTAATAGAACAAAATTAGTACATTAAAAGTGCAGTTAACTTTGGTATTAAAATGTGTAAATTAAATTCCATATTATTTTATTCAAAGCCTTTCAACTCTTTCAGTGTTACATAAAGACCCAATTTAGATGATGACAATTTTTAATATCTTATATAATAAATGTAGACAAGAAACCATTTCAAAAATATTACAACTCTTTTTCATGCACATTTGACAGACTTTCGTTTTGTTATTTTACATTTTATTGTTTTTATTGCTAGAATTAATGAGATGAGATTATAATTTCTCAGGTGGTACGCAGTACGGGTCGGTCAGAGTGCCCCATTTGCCTGGGCGCCCCGGTGGCCGGGCGCGTAGGGCTCTGCGGGCACGTGTACTGCTGGCCGTGCGTACTGCACTACGCGGCCGCGCATGACAAGCAGCCGCCGCCATGTCCCGTCTGCACCACGCCGCTGCAAGTCCACGATATGAAACCGACCAGGATGGTGCAGTGGGACTCACCTGCTGAAGAGGTAAAAGAAACAGATTTAAGTCACTGGCAACAAATAATATATAATGAAAAAGCATTCAACTAGCTTAAAAGTGGTAGATCTCCTTAGCAAGACTACCATAGCAGTATTAGATATTCTGCTACTAAAAGCTGCTTTGTTCTGGTTTAAAAGGCTTTAATTTTTAAACCAGAACAAAGCAGCGAAAATACAACGCTAATGAGACTCTGAATGTCTCGAAGTTGTTATGCTGATGGGATAGACCTGGATTTTGTTACTCATTTCCTGGATACTACTGCGAGGGTCATGGGTAGGTATTAGCTTTTGAGATTAACCCTTGTTACATTTCGTCGACCTTCTCCCTTCCCCTTAACGTTTGACGTAATTTATGGATGGCCCCTTATTATGATTTGTGACATTTTATATTACATGACAATTTGAATTTCAAATATTTACTAAAATTATTGATTGGGTTTGACATAAATAAGTGTACAATATTGTACCTATATTTATATAAATGAATTGAATTTTAAAAAAGATGGACGAAGAAAAAAGAGTAGAATACGGACAGGACCATAGAATAAATAATATAAAAGAACATATAATGGAGATGGCTGATTACTGATTATGGACTGAAAATAACCATGTATTCTAATATTGCAGGTAACAATGCGATTAGTCCGCCGCCTACGAGGATCTACAGCGGTGGAAATAGCTCCAGCTCGTGGACAAGTAGATGCTATGTCAGAACATATCTTGCCTCTAATTGACATCAATGACTCACCATATTGCAAGCTCTTTTCAGCCAGTAAGCAACAGGTCAGTTGATATAAAGTGATGGTATACCACAGTTTTAAAAAGTTATACTTTAATATTTCATGGATGGATTTATCTCTGTCTTTACTGTAGTTAGAATTGAACACAAATCGAGATGTAATACTTTTGATGGAATAAATAAAAAAGTGTAAGGATTATTATGGTATGGCCAAGGTTTCTTGGATGCCACTCTGGAAAATCATCAATTTAAATATGTAAATCAGTTGCTTAAATCAGACTTAAATATAGTGTGGTGCAAGGCACTGAACATACTTTTTTTTTATTGTATATAGGCTTAGGTTTGACCATCTCGCCTGATATTAAGCAAAGATGTGGTCCTATGGTGGAGCACACTATCCTAGAAGAAACCGATTCACTCGCGACTTGAAGGCACCTAGTATTGTGTCTATCAGGGAACACCCACTCGGGTAGCAAAATCCATTGTTTAGCGGCTCGTACAATGAAATAATAGGAACATGATCAAAACTAGTTAGTAAATATGGAGCTTTGTCACACTAAGTGCTTGGCTATAACACAAAACTCTATAGGCTAAAATCTATATATTTTTTTTATAACAAGAAGAAAACGAAAGTGGTCACATGAAAAGCTCTTCTAAAACAGTTCTATTGGACTTTATACCATATTTTTGTTCAACAGGTGCAAGATATTCTCGACAGGGAGAAGAAAGAAATCGAAGCTCAGATTCTAGCTGAGATTGACACAACTGAAATTGTTTTCATGGAGCAAGCTCTGAAAATGCTCGAGACAAAAATGAAAGAAAAGGACATTATTTCAATGAAAGAACCTGTAATTGATCCCACCTCCAATGATGAGGTGCCTATAATATATGAAAAACAAGAAGTTAATGGAAATAAGATGGATTGGTTTGATGTGACAGAGGAAGGTGCAGCAGCAATTGAAGTACAAAACGTTCAGAACCAACTTGAGGACTTGACTATCCAGTCAAACTTGAATCCCGATGCACTGGAGTTCAATCAAAATATTAGTCAATGTTGTGAAGATGTAGTTGAAGAGTTTCCTCTAACTGAAATTGAGACGGAGACTGAACAAGCATTGGACAATACCCTGACTGATATTGATAAGCAGAATCAGGCGAAATACTTTTACTTCTATCAATGTAAGTCACAATGTTGTTTGCTTTTGATGTTTTATACTTGCAAATACAAATTTTTTATTCGTAACACCAAAGTAACATGTCATTTCTCCATTCATATTTAAAAATATCACAATCATAACATAATTATGTCAATATAATGAAAATGTCAAAAATGAAATATGTCAATAAAACAAAAAAATATATACACATAATTCTTCTTATTGATAGCCCCGTTGGCGTTGGTAGTATATCTGCCTTGAGAGCTGTAGAGTGTGGGTTTGATTCCCACTCAGGGCAAACATTTTGTGAATAAACAAATGTTTGTTCTGTGTCTGGGTGTTCTGTATGTACTATAAGTATGTATTTACAAAAAAAAAAGTGTTTATGTATTCTATCAGTTATCTGACTTCCATCACACAAGCTCTGCTTAGTTTGGGGCCAGATGGCGCTGTGTGTATAGTCCTACGATATTTATTTTATTAATTGGACACTCTTGGCAGAGTGGTCATGGCTGTAGATTGCAGTCAATACATTTTTAGTGAATTTTATTTATTTTATTTCAAATCGAAAACAAAGACTCATCAGCAATCAAGTGAAGTTTCTTATTAGTGTTACAACATCTCACGTCTGTTTCTTATGTCATCTATCGCGTTTTTCTATTTTTGCTTTGCCTGGAAGAGATCGCTCTTAGCGATAAGGCCGCCACTCGTGGCACTAGCTGATAAGGTTCTTTTGTTCTCTACTTTTTTTCTGTTTATGGTGTGCACAATAAAGAGATTCTATCTTATCTATTTTCAGCTGACGACGGGCAGCAAGTGTTCCTGAATACCCTGAACGTGCGCTTATTGAACGCTTCGTGGGGCTCCCTGGCGGCCGCGCCGGCTCTCATACGCGGCCGTGTGCTACACCGCGAGACATTACCTCTTAGCGAACAAGTATGTATACTATATCCATAACTGTAATGTACTGAAAATTATAACTGGCATTAAAAAAATATTATTACTAAAAAAAAAAAACATTGACAGCCCTGTTGGCTCATTGGTAGTATATCTAGGTTGGTCTTGAGAGCTGTAGGGCGTGGATTCGATTCCCACTCAGGGCAAACATTTTGTGAATAAACAAATGTTTGTTCTGTGTCTGGGTGTTCTGTATGTATTTACAAAAAAAAAAAAAATTATATGTATTCTATCAGTTATCTGACTTCCATCACACAAGCTCTGCTTAGTTTGGGGCCAGATGGCGCTGTGTGTAATGTCCTACGATATTTATTTAACTTGAATGAAAACTATGTAGATCAGCTACTACATAGTTTATTGTCGGAACGCGGAAAAATCATTAATTACGTTATTTATTATTCAAGAATTGTGTTACTTCGCATTGCAACAGTTTTTTTTTTTAATTTCTTGTGTAACCATCATAAAAATCTGAATTATGTGCAGAAGCGTGAGCAAGTGCTGTTATATAAAAGTTTTTTTGTCTATAAGGCCTGGATTCCATCAAAGCGGACAGGAGATGTGAGCTTTACGTAGCTTTCGAGTGTGCTTGCGGCACAAAATTCTGTAGAAAAATGAGACATCTCTCCTCTCCGTTTCTTTCATTTCCACCAAAGCTAAGCTAAGAGATGTGGAAATAACGAAATCTGATTGGTTATACAAAACACATCTCTTCACTCCGCATTAGTGAATACCGGGCCTTAAGATTGCTTTGTTCCGGCTTGAAAGGTACTGTAGCTAGTAATATGTAGCTATTACAGGGCTGTTGGGACAAACCATTACGTATCTCAAGGTAATGAGCACTAAAACACGAACTTTGTTTTGTTACTCTAAAGTGGCACTGTAATGGTCATGGACATGCATTATCTCTCGCCATCAGGAGAGAGCCTTGTTTGCCGTATTAGTTATATATATATATATATATATATATATATATGTAACATAATTATAAAGATAAAGATAATTTATTTGCTGAAACACGAGTAGTAATTGAAATACATGGATAGATTTAATTATGTCCTGTGATTGTGTTTTGCCCTTTAGGCGTACAAGTATGTCATGTCATGTATAATAATAAATTCAAATTAGATAATAAAATGTACAAGTCAATCAAAATAATGTCGAAAAATAATAATAAAGAGGATAGATTTGATTGTTTGTTTGTAATTAAACCTGAACCTATTTCAAAAATTCTTTCACCATTGGGAAGCTTCTCTATCTCCAGGTGACATAAGCTACTTTTTATCCCTGTATTCGGGAACGGGTTCTACGCGGGTGAAACCGCAAGGCGTCCGCTAGTATTACATAAAAATTGTAAATATGAAGCCCAGTTTCTCATAATTATAATTGATATTATTTCTCTTTACAGACTCGGAAACATATGCCATGCACAGCGCATTTACCCCTCCATTGCTCTTTTGATATAGTGGAAATGGATCTGCAGCCTCCCTATGTTACCCTGGAAGCTTTGCAAACTTTCACAGGTATTTTCACCACTTATTGTAAAACGTTAAATTATATTTTTTTATTTATTTTTTCTTTTATAGTAGAGAGGCTTGCGTTTGACCGCCATCCCGCCTGATGTTAAGCGAAGATGCGGTCTACGGTGGAGCACGCTCGCCTAGAAGAAACCGATTCACTCGCGACTTGAAGGTACCCAGACTATATTCATTGGGGAACACCCACTCGGGCAGCTGATTCCAATGTCTAGCGGTACGCATGAAAAAGGTGGAATCAAACCGCTTAGTTCGAGCTTTTGGAACATCAACCATGAAGCGGTGACGCTTTTTAAAGCTCCTGGCTGTCCGATAGTAGAATGGGCAAGGTGGAATTAGGTCATGCAGATCTGTATTATAGAAATTAAACTGATGTTCTTCACATTTAACTTATTAGTGTTACATCTCCCGTCTGTTCTTAATATGTATCGTGTTTTCTATTCTTGGTTGCCTGGAAGTGATCTCTCTTAGCGATAACGCTGCCACTTGCGGCACTAGCTAATAAGATTATTTTGTTCTCTTTACTTTTTTTTTGTTCTTGGCGTGCATTATAAAGAGTGTCTATCTATTAGTATGACGCAGATAGTTAACACGTTCAGTGCTGCCGCGAGCACCCCAGGCGTGCCCATATATCAAAGATTTGGGCATATTTTCTGTCTGAAGCCGAAATATGGCGTTTTATGATTTCACCTTTGTACAGTTCCATGGGCACGTTAGGCGTTTCATTTTGCACTGCCGAGAGCATGGCGTGCTCGCGTTTTATATAGGGCGGAATCGCTGGGAACTTGTCGAAAATAGTAGTGGCAATGAAAGTGTTTTAAATTAATTGGTATTATGTTCAGATGAATTAGACCGTCGAGCTCGTAACCGCGCACGCGTGGAGCGCGAAGAGCGTCGTCGCGAACGCGCGTACCGGCGCGCTATGGAAGGCCCTCCCAAGCCAGACTTCACCTCCGACCTGGTGTTTCCTCCCGCACAGTCTTATTCCAGCCCTCCCTTAGACCCATCACCCCTGGCTAGCTTCGATGCAAGCCCGTCTACTAGCGTCGGCTCGCCGCCTTCAGGACTTTCATTCGCCAAGGTATGACTTTTTTTTTTTATGGGTGACAGGCTAAGTGTTTGACCACAGCTCACCTGATTCTTATTCTTATTCGAAGTGGGGGCAATAAGTCCTGCACTGACGTCCCACTTGGGGCGTATTGTACATTTCCCCCTGCCAGTGTCTACCCGAGCCAACCCAGCTCCTTGAAGTACCGGAGCGAGGCTCTGGGGCGCTGGCATAGTAGCTCACCTGATGTTAAGTGAAGGTGTGGTCGAAGATGGTAAAGCACACCTAGCCTGGAATGGAACTTACACATACATACATTTACACATGCTACTACAACATAATAATATAAGAAGAGTGAATTGAAAGGTTAATAGTGAAACATGAAATCAATAGATGACGTCATTTTGCATGGTTTTATTTTTTGCAGTCTCGTGATTCCCAGATATAGAGTAAGACAGTGCAAGAGGCTCACCTTATGCTAGAAAAATACTATAAAATAGTTATACAAAAATAAATCTAATGGTGTGTTCCGGCAGCCTCACTTGAGAGCCAGTTCTATTCCAGGCTAGGTGTGCTTTACTATCTTCACCACAACGACCACACCGTCACTTAACATCATGTGAGCTGTGGTCAAACACCTAGCCTGTCAACGATATAAAAATAAAATGTTAATTATTCATATTTAATAATTATTAAAAGATGGCGAGTACAAGCGGCACATGGCGCGTTCGTAAGACAGCGTCTCCGCCTCCGCCGCCGCCGCCCGACGACGAAGCGTCCGCCCCTCGCACACTTAGCCTCAGCGACGCCATCGAGGCCGCTCTTCACGCCGCACCCTCTCCTGCCGGCAAGAAGAACAAGAAGAAACAAAAAGTTCTCTTCGCGACCGGCATGCAGCGTACTGCTTAGTTCTCTCTACAATTATGTTATACTAAACCAATTGTTACATCGTCCATATAACGATCTTTTACGCCTACCACAGCACAGTATGGAGCTCATTCTTTTTCTTCTTTTATTTTGGCGTCGCATTTTGTGCATTTGCCAGTGTAAAGTGTTTTGTTATTTTCAATAAGTTAAAAGTTAAGTTGACTACTTGTCAAATCCAATCTAGCTTTAGTATAGTAGTGGCGTCTTTACTATATGCTTCGATGGAGTTTTGGAAGCAACAAGAAAAAAATCATGTTTCACCACATTATATCACTTTCCCACTCTCGTGCTTGTAATTCGGTACTTTATGAATAAATCACCGCTATTTTTATTCAAACACTGGAAAAAACACAAGTTTTGGTTTTTGGAACAGAATACAATGGGGCGACACGACTCTTTCCGTGTTCCCGCCAAAACTCCAGGAGCTCATTCTCTCATTTGGATTTCTTGTTTATTGGTTTGATGTGTGGGGCCCGATGACGCATTTATGCCGTGGCGTTAAAAACTTAGACCTATCATATAACTACTCCAAATACATTATAATGTTGCAATTGGCTTAGAAGAGAAATTGGATCGCAATACACGATATCCTATCTATTTTGAACACCTAAACTACATTTGTATTGTTATAAACATACTTGCCTTGATGTCTAGACTACTTGTAGTTGACTTTTTGTCTTATTATGGTTTGCAAACCTTTGAGAACTATGGTTTTATAGATTTTGTTACATCACAATAACAATTGTGATAATGATGGTCAATTATAAGAGTAAGGCCTACCATTGATGACGCGCCAGACTACCACACTGATACGTGCGGCGCACTCTATTTATTTATTACAATTTAAATGTTTTTTTGTTTGATTTATGCGTGATTACTTACGTTAAATTTTATCGTAAAATGTTTATAGGTTTGGATAGACTATAGTCAAAGTATAGAGTTTCCAATAAAATTTAACGTGACGAATCCCGCATAAGTAAAACAAAAATGTGAAAACCACGTCAGTTTCCATAATTCATAATTTAAAGGTTAATAGATTATAATATCCAAATCACTAAATATTAACTAACTATTAAGATTAACGGTATGGGCTAGTTGGGTACTCTGGCTCGACTAAGCATTGACGCCGACAAAACAATACAAAAACTGCCATAAATAACAAGCATTCAGGCGCATAGTCTCGTGTTTTTGCGCGCCAAGTCTGTGATTGTCCTAAGAAATATGCTCAAAGTGTGATGTCTGGAAAGTTACGTGCCAGTACCAAAAACTTGTTTTATTTTTCATAATTTGCAAAAAATATTGTTCGGCGAAATACCTATTTTGCTTGTTAAAAAGTTTTTTTTTTTTATAAATAAAGATAATGTGTCTATTTTTATTATCATAAAGCTTTTATTTGAAGTTCGTTTTACTTGTAATATATGTATTTGGTAGTGACAAATTAAAAATGTGGTTCCAGTATAATATCCCATTTGTTGACATGTTGTAGCAAGATATTGAAATAAACTACTTTTCTTTACGATTGTACCAATGTGTTGTGAAATAAAGGATATTGGACGTAAAATATTTTTCATTTTATGATAAGCTCGATCCCTACCGACACATGAAAGAAAGCGCTGCTATTATAATTATAGCAGACATCTTTTCATATAATACGGAAAAAGGCTAAACTACTAGCAGACGTTGAGGAGTACCCCCTCCAGTGGCTTCATCGTCGGACCCTTACGTTTGTAGTATGTGATAATAATGAACCTGAGCTCGATGGTCATATTGTTAGCCGAACACCCTTAAAGGGCTTAGCATAATACACAAATGCATACTACTTGAACCCTCGGTAAAGCATTGAAATAAAAGTTAATGGAATTTTCAACATAAAATTAAAATAAGTACCGACGATGCATCATACTTTTAGTGAAGTCTACAACATAGGCATTTCGGTATGTAAAGAAAAAAAAAAACTTTACTGATTCCAAAACCATTTCGAAATAATACATTTAATAGTCAATAACGAGGATATGCACAAAGGATAATACATAACTATAACATAAATACTTATACCTACATTCTAATAATAATATATCCTAATACATAAAATAGGTAACTAAAATTACTATATTAAAAAGTACTGTACAGCTTTAGCTTGCCCTATGGGTCAAATTAAAAAAAAACTTGTCAGTTCTGTTGTCAAAGTTAATAAAATGTGTCAAATGTTTTGTATACTTTTTTGTTTTATATGGCAAAGGCATATTCTACATATTCAGCCGACCTCATGACGTCATAACTATAAAAAGTTTTAAAACGTATTAAAATTAAACTACCGCATAGAAAGGCAAAATAGTCAAATCAGTTTCATAAAATAAAGTTTACTATCAGTAAAAAATATAAAATAAATACAAAAAATTACCGTGTGGCATTATTACACTATTACACTAGGCCATAATAGAGGTCGTGCCATACACGATATTATAAGATTCATTCGAATTTCTAAGTACACGATACTGGCAAGTGTACATACCATGCGACACCAAAATATAATCTGTGCATTTGCCAGTGTCAAATATTTTGATTTAATTGAGTCCGGTCCTTGAACTCTTCATAAATTATTCGTCTGAGGTCCGGTCACACTGATTATTCGTCTGAGTGTCAACCCCTACTTTATTTAGTTAGGTATATACTATACATATACATCAATTACTCAATTACAGTAGTGGCTTTCCTTCCTACAAGCTTCGATGTAGTTTTGAAAGCAACACAAAGTCATATTTCACCACATTATATCACTTTCCTACACTCGCGCATGTACTTCGGCATTTTAGGAACAAAACATCACTATTTTTGTGTTGAACCTAATATCCATATAGGTAATACATGTACCTAAAAATAATAATAAACTGTAATGTACTTAATGCGGTGACGCAACCTTTCCGTGTTCCCGCCAAGATTCAATTTTTTTTTCTTTTTCGACCAAAACACGTTCGGGCTGTCAAATGTCAATGTAATGCTATTCTATTTGTCTTGTAATAACATGTGAGCTCGTTATTTTATAAAATGAAAATTGTATTTGTTTTGTGGCCAATAATAGAGAAAATTAGAGCAAGAATATGATAGTATACGTTCATATATATTAAATTGGTGTGGTTAGGTACTTTAAAGGTTATTTAAGACACACAATATGTCATCACATAGAGAAGACTATATCTTCGAACCGTTTAAGGTTACTGAAGTAAAATACCGTAGTTTTGAATGTCCTAGGCCCCGCAGTGGGCACCGAATTGCATGCGATGAGAGCCATTTGTATTGTTTCGGTGGATATAACCCTTCACTACCCCTCACTAGTATTGAAAGAGAGAATCCAACTTGGACTCCCAATCGCCCACTTTTCAAAGAACTGTGGAGTTTTTCAACAGCTGGCCGCAAATGGACACATCATAAAATCATCGAGAATATGCCTGATGAACTCGCATCGAACGCTATGTGCGTGTATGGGAAATATCTAATGGTATGTACATACATATAAACAGCTGTCACATAAAAAAAGGATATTAATTCAAGTGGCACATATATAATCAAAAATCAACCCTAAGTCTACTAATTTGTATGTGCATTTAATTTCATTGAAGTTTTCATATTTTGTTTATTCATGTAATTTTGAACACTACCTAATTATCATTAATTATAATTATGAAATTTAGAACAGCATCATCACCAAATAATACTACTACATAAAATTGTTAGTATTTATTCTAGGATACATTAAAAAAAACTACAGTAAAAAGTGAATCTGTTTAGGTACAAAGTGACATGTTCCAGAACTTGTTTTATTTGAATTGAAAAAAATTTACATACCTAGAACAAAATTTACATACCTAGAACAAAACTGCATGATTAAAAGATATATGATAATTTTCAGATTTATGGTGGAACTGGTGAACCCTTTGGTCATAAGTGCAGTAATGATGTAATTGTCTGGAGTAAAAACCAAAATGATACTAGATTGGGCATTTTGAATGTTGAAGGAAGCAGACCACCCGGTCAGTATGGGCAGTCAGTACTGTGTCACAATGGTTACTTTTACACAGTTGGTGGCACTAATGGGTTTGCTTACAACTGTGATATTTATAGGTATGTAACTTATAGCTATAAATTACAGTTTCCTGTTCTATTTTCTTTACTGTCTTAAATATTTAAATTTAAAATGCTGTTTCACATTTTGTCACCTCTGGTTGTGGTTCAGTCTCTTCTTCTATTGTTGGATAAATCCAAAAAAAATGTTGTTTTACCTAAAAGCTACCTGTTCAACATCAGAATGAAAATGATATAGAATTTACCAAATTAAATTACACTTGTTTATTTTTAGAATAAATTGGGAAACTGTCATCCACACTAATATTATATTATTTCTATTTTTGGATTTTTGTATGTAACGAATAAACTCAAAACTACTGAACCGATTTTAAAAACTCTCACTGTTGGGAAGGTACACTTCCCTGTTGACATAGATTACTCCCTGTATTCCCACGGGAACGGGAACTATGCTGGTGAAACTGTGAGGCGTCCGCTAGTAATAACTATTTACATACTGTCATTGACTTGAAAATAAATTATAGTATGTAATGTTTTGTTGTAGGCTAGATCTTCAAACTTTGAAATGGGATGCATTATATGTAGGCACTGGCCAACATGATGAACCACTCGGCAGGTACCGACATGAAATTATACGAGATGACAATAAGTTCTACATAATCGGAGGTGGAACTGGAGAGTGGGCATTTGAACTTATGGAAATCCCCATGTTCGATTTAGAAACAAATACATGGAAAATCATGGTGGCTAAAGCTGATGAGAGTGGAGAGGAGCCTTTAATTCCATTTGCTAGAAAGTGCCACAGTGCGGTTCAAATCAACACTCCAGATGGTGTTCAAGTATTTGTAGCTGGTGGCTCTGATGGGCATTCAGTTTACAGTGATATTTGGAGGCTTAGCATTTCAGACATGCAGTGGACACTTATGAAAAAAACAGTGCTACCTAATCCTTTATATTTCCATTCATCTGCAGTGACCCCTTCAGGTTGTATGTATATTTTTGGTGGCATAGAACCGAAGGATGATTTGACTGATAGAAATAACATCCTTTATAAAGTGTGGGTATGTATACCGAAATTGAGTGATATATGTTTTGAAGCTCTTTTAAATTCTCATCCAAATTTAGATCAAATAGATAAAAAAGCACTGTTGCACACTGGCATTCCGAAGCATTTTGTACAGAGGTTGCATCGAACAAGAAATTAAGGAATACACTAAGCTAATATTGTGTTCAGTTTTGTGTGTATTTGCGATTTTATATCTGAATATTTTACAACGAATTTATTATAACATGGAAATATTTCGAAATGATACCAACAACCAGTATACAAATATTAAAAAACACAGTTTCACAATCTGATACAGATAACGAAAGCAGGCAAAATTAGTGCTTATAATATATATATCAATCAATATCATTGTTACATACCTACATTGCCTAAAACACACCGGTACAGCCGTTCCAAATGTTCAATTAAGGTGGTACAATTTCCATACAAATAATTTTTTGCCATTTATGGGCATGGAGCATAATTTTACAGTGAAATAACAGCTACTGCCATTTATTTTGGTCTTTATTTTGCGGTACACAATATCACAATTGCTTGATTTTATTCAAAAATCATAAATTTATAAATCATTAATAAATTTGATTTTATGCTAATAATCTACTGTTTTGTTCAAGCAATTGTGATTTACCGCAAATAAAGACCAAAATAAATGCCAGTAGCTATGATTTCACTGTAAAATTATGCTCCATTTGTCCATAAATGGCAAAAATTTACTTGTATGGAAATCATACCACCTTAATGCTATAAAGAAGATGGTACACTACACGATACTTTAGAATGGTTCGACTCAAGTGTAGTAAAAATCGGGTATCTAATATAGGGTCGATCAAATCGATTTCTCGATCTATCGACTTTATTCCCGACCCTATATTAGATACGACAAATTTGCTTCCATCTCAAAGACATCCAGCCTGATGTGCCGTGGAGCTAGACTTAATAGTTCCAAATCTTTGTGGGTGTTTTAAGATCTACACTGATGTCCTACTTGGTGTGGTAACACCAACCACTTGATCGATTGATGGACTTCTTAATTACTCCCAGCGTGAGAGATGTTTTCATTGCACAAACGCGTATTCTAGTCACGGTGCCTCACACTAGCGTCGAAACAAAATACTTCATGCATGCAATAAAATAATGTTAAAGTAAAATCGTTACATCCAATAACATTCCCATAAATCTTGCTTATAGGGTTCCATTCCCAAAGGGTAAAACGGGACCCTATTACTGAGATTCCGCTGTGCGTCTGTATTTCCGTCTGTCACCAGGCTGTATCTCATGAACAGTTAGACAGTTGAAATTTTCACAGATGATGTATTCCTGTTACCCCTATACCTAACAACAAATACCTATATAAGGGGGCTCTCATACAACAAACGTTTTTTTTGCCGTTTTTGTAGATAATGCTACGGAACCTTTCGTGTGTGAGTCCGACTCGCACTTGGCCGGTTTTTTATTCAAATAAAGCGATACTAATGTCCTATGAATATCCAAACATGTTTGTATAGTTCAGAATTGATCGTCGAGAGGGAAATGTAGGGACGCAAAGCGGCTCTGTGATATGACAAGTATATACCAACACAATATGTATGTACACTTTATCACGGAACTATAATAAAATAATAAATATCGTAGCACATTACACACAGCGCCATCTGACCCCAAACTAAGCAAAGCTTGTATGATGAAAGTCAGATAACTGATTGAATACTTAAATACTTTTTTTTTTAAGTACATACTTATAATACATACAAAACACAGAAAGAACATTTGATTATATCACAAACTACGTATTTGTGGGAATCGAACCCACGACCCAGCTCTTAAGCATCTCGGCGGACGTATCTCGAGTCGAATAGTCATTCTATTTATTTATTATTGGCATGATTAAATAATGACATCTATAGGTAATATATGAAATGTAATTAATTGTTTTGTCGCAATAAAAACACTGATTTAAATTCTTATTATGTCTTTATATTTAAGCTGCTACAAATTAAAAAAAAAAATCGTAACTTTCCTGATATAGCCTATTTTGTATTAAATTCATCGTAACGAATAATGCTTACTCAGCTAAGTCACGTTTTCGTAAGAATATTATGCAATCCATCCATCGTGGTGTCTGTCACAATCCTTTTAGAAAAAAAAAACATCGTAATGGAAAAATAGTCCGTTATCCATCTATTAGGTCGTGTTCACGAAATGATTGATTTAGGCCGGGATCGGAGGAGTAAAATGTCTCCATGCGCATTTACGTGCTTTTTGATTTACCTAAGTCCGGTAAAAGCAACATGGAAAACCTCTTAAGCCAGCAGTTAAGATATAAGAAAAACTATGTGCCAAGCCAAGGTGCCATTTTTATAGGCCATAACGCGCATTTGATTCCTTCCTCAAGGGCAAGCGGCAGCGGTCAGAGTCGCAACAAGTGGTGAGCGCGTCGGCGTAGGGCGTCGGGACGCCCGTTGGCGTTTCGCGCCAATTCGCGCCCGCAGTGATGGGACGCGAGCCGAGAGCGGGACACGCTCGCACCTTCCGCCGCCGCTCGTGATCCGAATGCGGATAACCGCTAATACGAAGTTTCTACGCCCGAATTTCGCCACAACTTTAATCAAAAATGTTTTCGAGGAATTTCTTTCATAAAAAATATGCAGTGCTTTTCCGAGATTGAGGATATGTCATGCTTGGAGATGTGAGTGAGGGTGGAAAGAATCATGGAAGAGATGGTGTCGTCGACGCCAGCCGCGCCACACCGCACGCCGACGCCGGAGCTGCATGCGGTCTACACGACCTTCGAGATCCTGGTGGCGCTGGTGGCGGTGGTGGGAAACTGTATGGTCATCTATGTGTTCCGCCGCGACAGGCGGCTGAGACGACGGACGAATTATTACATCGTGTCCTTAGCAGCTGCGGACTTTCTAGTCGGCCTCTTGGGCATACCGTTCGCGATCTTAGCGTCGGTCGGACTGCCGAGGAACCTCCACGCATGCCTGTTCACGGTGTCGTTATTGGTGATGCTGTGTACAACAAGCATATTCTGTCTCGTAGCGGTATCAGTGGACCGCTACTGGGCTATTCTGCATCCTATGTGCTACTCTAGGAACGTCCGCACCAGAACTGCCATATGTGAGTACAATTTTCAGCTTAGGAAATGTATACGGCAAAACATGCTTTCAATTTTTGTTATCGTTCAAGCGGTTTCGCTTTCATTTGTTACCTTTCGAAATCGGTAATATTTTTGTGCGATTATTCATGCGTATGATCTAAAAATTGAGCCCCATATCAGTAGAAGTAACCGTTTAATGATTTTATTATCTCCATAGATTAGGGAATGGTAAACGAAAGTCACAGTTTTTTTTTACTGTGACTGTGGGTGATCGTTATTTGAATACAATAGCCATCGTTACCATTGCCTTACAAGCGCCGAGTGCGCAGAGACCTGATAGCAATTAGTTTTACTATCAATGTAGCTATAGGTATATTGACGTTCCATTCATATTGTATCTTCAAAAACAGTCTGAATTTATTTGTGACTACAAAAATGTTATTTTATGATTTGTTTTATTCATCTGCTCTCACCCATTTAATAGTAATTAGCGATAATAGTTCTGTGGTTAGCGTGGTCAGTTCACGCGGTCGGGCGTGAGTTCACATCCCAACGATGAGCTTGAGCTGCCGGTGAAGGAAGATATCGTAAAGAAACCATTGGACGACAGTCTCTCATCATACTTTCTAGTACTCGGCTGGCTAGCTACCTACCTCGAAGTTGCAAATCTGCCGCCAAGTAACTAAAGGCGTGTTCAGACAGCCTCACTTGAGAGCGAATTTCATTTTAGGCTAGACGTGTTTACGATCTTTGACCACACCGTCACTTAATCTATGGTCAAACGCTATTACCTTAATTGTTAGGAAATCCTAAAAACTAAGTAATCTAAACGTAATCACAAATATGGTACCTACGAGTGGCTCTGGGCCAGCTATTTAGATTGCTAGTATTTAATATATATTGCTAGCAGTATTAGGTATTTGCTGAGTGCCTAAAAAGACATTTTAGTTTCATTTGTTTCTATGCTCATGTAGGTATGTATAACTTGATTGATTGATTGATTGATTGATTGATTAACTCTTTATTGCACACACAAAAAAAAATACAGAAGAAATAAAATTAATTAATTGGTGTAACAACTGACGACCTTATCGCTAAAAGCGATCTCTTCCAGGCAACCGTAGGACGGACAGGATTAGAGAAAGAAAAATACGGGGTGGTTCAATAACTCTGACAATAGGGCTGGCTGACAAACTTACTCCCTTTACATAAATCACAAGTCTGCTAAGTTTGCTCTCTAAATAATAATACAACTTGTATAGATTTTGAGTGCTCCTAATGGAAAGAAGACGATGCAAAGCTGCAAGCTAGAGTTGGAATAAAAATATAATATCGTGTTTATACAGCGTTAAAAGCTTTTTGTTTATTAAGCCGAAAGGAGAATATTGTACCTACTCATTATTATGAACAACTTTTTCTGTAAGCAAAACTGAAAAAAAGTCTTTTATACGTAGCAAAGGTTCTTGTTGTTCTGTTTTATCTATAGTGGTTTATCACCTGAACATATTGATACCCGAGTTTACGATCAAGTGAACGACTTGCTCGTTTACAAATAAGTTTTTTTTACAGCTTAGTAGTCGTAAAAAATAATCTAATTTCTAATTATTAATTAGAAATTTTCTTATTATTAATAATTTCAATTCATTTTTCTTTTTGGTTACCAAACTTTTCTATCAAAAGTTTCTAGCCAATTTTCATCAAAGCCGTTGCGGTCACAAGATAAAGTTAATCTAACTTATAGAACACTGGCTGTGCTTCTCTGATTCCTGTTTTTATCTTATGCTTTTTGTATACCAAATGTCATACAAAGCCATTCAGCATTTGCAACGCAAAGAAGTAGGCAGCAAGCGTATACAATATTTACCTATTTATTTGTATACAAATAAACATCCCGTTCATGATGTTAGAGAGAAACAATAGAACTTTAATGGTGAAAAATGAAATAAAATTAAATGAATGATTATAAAAAATTATAGGTACCTACTTGTATCTATTATAATTATGTAACGTCATCTCTATAAATTATTTTTTTAACTTAGTTCTTTTTTTTAATGCTTGACATGCTAGACCACAGATTACCTGACGTTGAGTGACGGTGTGGTCGATGATGGTCATTATCATCATACGATAGACATATATTTATATACCTTGAGGAAAATAACAGTAATTTCTAAATACTATAATAAGTTAATGACTCATACGTAGAGGAAGCTAGGAGTAGTAGATTGACGCAATACTAACTTGTGCGAGGCTTCCTTTATTTATATCGTTACATTTTCCTTTGATAGCCAAAGTATAGTAGGTACCTACAGATCCAGCTGCAGCCTTATTCCCTATGAGCACGTAATGCCGGCGCGATTGCTTAACGCGGCTCAAATAGATTAAATTTGCGCGGAAAGCAATTAGTCCTATGCCAATATCAAATTTAAAAACGCGACGAAGTGTCAAGCTCTTGTTTTGAATTGTATACTCAGTCGAATAATCAGCAAGTATATCTAATTCTTACAAAAAAACAAGCGACTTTGTTTGACTAAGCCCAAACACTGGGTTACATTGTTTTATTATGTAAATTATAATCAACAATGATCAATTTTGCTCTTAATTCTTGAAAGGTGCTAATGAATTTTGAAATATGAATGTTTTGACAACCCTGTTGGCTCATTGGTAGTATATCTGCCTTAGGAGCCAAAGGGCGTGGGTTCGATTCCCGCTCAGGACAAACATTTATGTATCAACAAATATTTGTTCTATGTCTGGGTGTTCTGTATGTATTTTAAGTATGCATTTACAAAAAAAAAAGTTTTTATGTATTCTATCGGTTATCTGACTTCCATCACACAAGCTCTGCTTAGTTTACTTGGTGGTAGATCTCCTTAGCAGGAGGTCATCTAGGTAGGTACCACCGCAGTACCAGATATTCTGCCGCCAAGCAGTAGTGTGTAAACATTACTGTGTTCCGGTTTGAAGGGTACTGCAGCTAGCGAAATTACTGGGCTGTTGAGACTAACCATCGAAAGTCTCAAAGTAATGAGCGCCAAAGCAGTGATGCCCTGGGCTTTGTTTTGTTACTCAAAGTTCTGTGTATCGCTGCAATGGTCATGGACAGGCGTTATCTCTTACCATCAGGAGAGCGTCTCGTTCGTCTCATTATTTTTCACATAAAAAAAAAAAAGTTTGGGGCCAGATGGCGCTGTGTGTATAGTCCTACGATATTTATTTATTTATTTAGTCTTATTGCTATTATGAGAAATGAACCCCAAATTAGGTGAAATCTTTTGTAATAACTAAGTAGATATCGAATCGCCGCAATTATTAAAAGACTTGCGGGAATCAAACTCATCCTGGATTTGATTCCCGCAAGCTTTTTAATAATTGCGGCTGTTAATGTAGACGCACTACCACTGAGCCATAGAGGTCGTCCAATCAATACAAAAGCATAATCTGTGATATTATGCTCGGCGCAGAAATTTTGCTGACTGGGGATATTTGAACCGCAACCTTCGACATAATCATGCTGACCTAACAATTTGTATGGTAGATAACAGCTTTTAGTTTTTCCTTGTTTTTCTGACATTTTCTCTTAGGAAAACAAATTATTCGTTTAATATAAACTTTAAAGAATTAATCAGCGATTCTAAATTATATAGTTGTAATTTCAGTATCACATAGTTTAATTTTTATTTATTTATTAAGGCTTCACATTAGCAACTACATTTAAAAAAACTAATTATAACACTAAATTAAAGCTAAATGCGTTGCTTACGATGCAATTCTTAAATAATTAAAAATGATTAAATAATTAAATTGAAATATGGATAGGTAACTACATGCAGAGTTGATACAAAAAAATGAGCTGAAATTCCAACATTTAAATTGAACTAGTTGCGCCCCGAAATTTCACCCGCAGCTTATAAACTTTCCAAACTTCCGAGTCTAATAAACATATTCTTACAAAAAATTACACACACTTAAATTTTGGCATTTATATTTTTAATTTATGAAATATCTTTTCTGCGATTGTATGTTAGTTGTCCTTTTTTTTGTATGCAATTCCATGGCCGGTACGGCATTGATACGGCCCCTTTGTGTAGAGTTGTCCCGATCTTTATAAAGCAAAGATAAAATTAATTGATGATTATATGAGCCAAATAGTGTGTGAAGACGCCTAGCCAGGTCACAGTTCGGGGCAAACAAGTTGTTGAAAATGAGGGAAGTAACATATTTCATATCCAATTTTCGAGTAACATGATCTTGTACAGTCCCCATAGAGTTGGGCGGAAGAGCCACTACCATGTATCCTGGTAGTCGTCCGTTGAAAATACTTAGTTCGCTCGTTTGGCCGTTTTTGTAGAAATGTTGGTCAGTTACCGCGCCCACATGTTAACACCCGTTTATTAAGACGATTCGTATTTATTTGGCCTTGGTTTCGCGTCAATTTAGTTAATTGAATACGCACTGCTTCATAGGCAAGCTTTCACGTCTAAAAGTAATTTAGCTATGACATTTTGTATCTGATGCTACCTACCTACTTTTATATATAGGTTTTTGACGTAAGTATTTAATAACGTTTTCAATAGAAAATTAAAAGCGAGCAATAATAATTGATGTATAACTTGTTCGTTAGAACGTGAAGGTTGTTTTAAGGAATGGCTACGCCTTCGTATGTTGCTACGATGCGATGTCGCGTAGTATACAGCTACGAAAGTATTTTTTTCTAATTCTTCTTTCTTTTTTTGTCATCGCATTTTGTGCATTCTACCAATGTACTTTCATAATTCATATTTTTGAGTGTCTCAAGATAAAATGTGGTGTGGTTGGTGGGTGTTCTGCATGTATTATAAGTATGTATTTACAAAAAATAAAGTATTTATGTATTCTATCAGTTATCTGACTTCCATCACACAAGCTCTGCTTAGTTTGGGGCCAGATGGCGCTGTGTGTATAGTCCTACGATATTTATTTATTATTTATTATTATTAGAAGCTTCCACGGAGTTTTTAGCAACAAATTAAGCATCGAGATAGTCATTATCCTGAATCTAGACACAGCGTAATTTTTGTCCCGAAAAAATATACGTTTTTTTATTGAGCTAAACTGGGAATCGCGACGAAGTAGGTAATAGTTGTCAGAGTAGCAAAACCCGTGTCAAATGGGACGAGAAACTTTGTCAACGTTTGCCTATTAATTTGGACTTAGAAATAATTTTACAAGGTATTCGAAAGCTATTAAACTTGCCCTATTCAGGCAAAGTTTATAGTAATTGAAGTGGTACAGATTTAAACTAAATTTACCTGCTTGGGGGTTGCTTGCGGTTTAAACCGGTCAAATTAAAGTAGTTTAGAAGCTTTAGCTAAAATTGTGTGTAAACCTCAACCTTATCTGACTTTACACAGCCCGGTCTCTCGTAACGCGAAACAATTTTGTACCTACTTAACTTTTCTAAAAAAAAAAGAAAGGATTTTGTAGACGCATCTAAATTAGGAGTTTTTTTTGCGCGAAAAGATCTTTTTGCCGTATTTATATTATTACTAACATCGTGTTTTTGTACAAAAATTGTGGTGTTTTATTCATAAAGTGCTTTTTACCTATTAGCTAACAATAATAATAATAATTTATTGTTATTTAATATGAGTAGGAATCCCATATTGGGTGAAGGCTATTAATTAAATTAGTTAAGTAATTAAAAAAAACGATGTAAAGTAGGAAATAAAAGGCTTTATTTATTTATTTATATTCATAAAGTGCACGAGTGTATAAACGTGACTTTTCGTGTTTCTTCCAAAACATGATTGAAGCTTGTAGTAAAATTACTGCTACTTTACTAGGACATGATCGGCCTTGACTTAATTTGTGAGAATTTGACCGCAAATTATATGTGATTTATTTTAAAATTCACTACTGCTACTTAATTTAAATAACTTAAAACTAGCGAAATACTGTACATAAATTGATATCGGGAAATTGGGCATTTTTAAAAAAGTGCGAAGCCAAAAAAAAAGAACAGGAAGACTTATTATCTATTTATTACCTACAGGTGTTTTGGCGGGAACGCGGGAAGAGTCGTGTCGCTTCGTTGTATTTTTTTCCAAAACTAGTGTTTTGTCGAGTGTTTATGCATAAAAATGGTGGTGTTTTATTCATAAAGTGCCGAATTACAAGCGCGAGTGTGGGAAAATGATATAATGTGGTGAAACATGAGTTTTCGTGTTGCTTCCAAAACTCCATCGAAGCTTTATAGTAAAGTTGCCACTACTTTACTAAAACATGACTGGCACGAACTGACACGAACTGGACTTGACTAAGACGACTTTGACGATAACCATAGTTAAGATACAGCAGAAATATCACTGAAGACGAGGCAGTATGGCTTTATAGCTTTAGCCTGCCCGAAAGGGCAAATTAACGAAAAAAAAAAAAAAAAATTTATTACCTACATATTGCTGCAAAACTTTGTTTAGTTCTGAGTTTTTGGCGGGAACGCGGGAAGAGTCGTGTCGCTCCGTTGTATTTTTTTCCAAAACTAGTGTTTTGTCGAGTGTTTATGCATAAAAATGGTGGTGTTTTATTCATAAAGTGCCGAATTACAAGCGCGAGTGTGGGAAAATGATATAATGTGGTGAAACATGAGTTTTCGTGTTGCTTCCAAAACTCCATCGAAGCTTTGTAGTAAAGTTGCCACTACTTTACTAAAGCATGACTGGAATTGACTGACACGAACAGGACTTGACAAAGACGACTTTGACGATAGCTATAGCTAAGATACAGCAGAAATAACACTTAAGACAAGGCAGTATGGCTCTATAGCTTTAGCATGCCCGAAAGGGCAAATTATTTAAAAAAAAAAAAAAAAAAATTGTTTAGTTCTTTTAAAATTTATGCAATTCTTCTAAAAACTCGACGGTACGATTGTTTGTAATTTTTTGTTTGTTATTGACTGGTTCATGTTTAATGTTATCATTTCATAGAATATATGAAATCCAAATAAATTTGAACTTCCGATTTCGTAAGGTACGTTGTAAAGCTTACTCATAATAAATACTTTCACGTAAAACGTGGGCGTAGGTAGTGAAATATGACTATTTATCCGAAGTTCTTTTAAAAATTGGATCCGTCGATTGAAACATTACATAAATACGCAGATTTATCGAAAAAAGAATCGAAATTCACCTGTTATGTTTGTTTACGTAGTGAAGAAACACGCTTTTAACTCTTACTCTACCAGTCTCCATTCACTGATTTAGTAGTTAACCGCAGAATAAATAACAGTAACTGACTTCAGTAGTCGAAAATACGTATAGATCTATCTATTTATCGTACTATTGGACGTTATAATCGCATCACACTAACATAAAAGCGAATGTTTCCCAGTTTGTTGTGTTCCATGTTCGTTACTTTTTCGCGCTGTAACGGTTTATTGAGTTTGGATCAAATTTGGAATGTACATAACTAAAATAAGCTAATTAGCACAGCCTACTTTTTATCCTGAAAAACAAGCGTTAAACCGTGTGGCGTAGAAAAATTCTTAGTATTCAATGGTAACTAGTCCATCGCGTCCATATAGGTATATAATTTAAGTGTTATGAAGTCACGAATATAATATATTCGTGACTTCATTATATTCTAGGCAAATGTGTTCCGTGACAGACCGCATTAGGATATATAGCTTGACTTCAGGTGACAAGGCCGCCAAACGCAAGCCTACTTCAAAAAAAAAAAACGTGAAAGTCTCTCAACCGCTGTTTCTCTGAGTTTTTCTTGCCTTTTCACGACCATGAGATAGATCTGGACGAACAAACAAACAAACGTGTTCATAATATGTCTCCTTGAAACAGACGCGGCCTGGGATAGCGACCTTATAATGTGGTTAAATAAAACCAGCTACTGACGTGATTTAAATGACGGCAACGTAAATTGAAGCCTGTACAGTGTACACAGCCACCGCGTGCTGCGATGGTTAATTTTGACGATGCCAACTACTGTAAGACGCGCCATTGTTAGGCAGGTTTTGTGTCAGGGAACCAGCAAAATGGTTTTTCGGTACCATTTTTGTCATTTTGCTGGTTCCCTTTATATGGTATACTTTTTTTAAATTGTTGTAAAAAATATATTACTAGCTTTCTTCGTCGAGTCGATGTTTCAAATTTTTTTTTTGGTATTTGTTGGTTTTCTCCCAATATTTAGCCGCTGAAACACCGCGGGAGGCAATAATTATAACGTGTCTTCTAGCGCACATAATAATATAATAATAATAGCCTTTTATTCAGATCTAGCTACAGTGAATTTGGACTAATAATAACATTGGGTTCTTTGACTAAGTAAACTATTTAACCTAATATCTGTTGCTTAGTTATTTTTGCTAGGTCTGTTTGCCAATCGGCAAAGGCCTCCTCCAACCTTTTCCATTCTTTCCTTTCCTGTGTCACTCTATTCCACATGACTCCGGCCACTCGTCTAATGTCGTCGGCCCATCTTTTTTGCGGTCTGCCTCTCTTCCTCTTGCCCTCTCTGGGATACCACTGGATCACTCTTTGGCTCCATCTGTCGCATCCTCTTATCACGTGGCCAGCCCATCTCCATTTCAGTCTTTTGATTTTAATTGATATATCTGTAGTTTTAGTTTTATTTCTGATCTTCTAGCGCACATAGCACTTATCTATTAACTGGATTTAGGGACTGGAATAATGTAAACATGGCTTCCCTTAACACCATGGTCATGTCTTTTAATTGGATAACAGAGTAGCTAAAATGTTTGGTAATTCTGAAATGTGTAAACATTGTTGTTATGAGTGAAAATTTTGAAACGAGTAATAACCAAGGTTAACTAGTTGTAGAAAGTGATTAGATAACTAATAACATTAATGGAATTTTAGTTTTGTTTCTGCAACACTTTGTAAGCATTATTATCATTGTAGAAATTTTTATAACAAAGAAGTTTTGTAGTATTTTACTCTACTGCTCATGAAGGAAGACAATGTTTTTTTGGGTGATTGTATATACATATATAGTGAATAATAAATACGTATGTTTGTCAGTTTCTATAATTATACTTTCATCTTTACCAAATTAATTCAACTGATTTTGAAACGTAAGCGTGACGAAACGAATTCTTGGATTATATTATGGAAACTATACCTAGTGGTTTTGAGATATTTTTTTTTTAATTATGCGAGATTACTCACGATTAATTAATTACATGAGATACTCAGACTATGGTTCCGGCCATATCCAGTGGTCTTCTTCAAGGAGTTAAGTATGTTTATACTTTTATAATACAAACATTAAAACCAGACAAATAAAAAAAATATCTACGTGTCACATAAACATTGGTCCTGAGTGGGAATCGAACCCACACCCTCCAGCTCTCGAAGCAGATCTACTACAGAATGAGTCAACGGGGCAGTCGAAAGAAATATACATAATATGTATGTGTATGATGGCATGATGTTTTTCCATGTTCGCGCTAAAACTTCGTAAAATAAAATAAGTGGGTAATTTCATTTTCGTTCATGTCATATGAGCCCTCTAATATTTTCGTGTGCATCGCATGTGCTCTCTGTCACCAGAAGATATTGAGGTGGAACATGTCAATATTCGTGAAGACGCTATCTATCGTCAATTTACATGTATATTTGAGACGGTGCCGAGACGCCTTTCAATTGCGGCGGATATGAAACTGAAAACGGTAGCGAGAATTCTTGCTGTATGTGTCGAAAAGAATCGACAAAAGAGGATGTAATTTTTTTTGTACTGTTCTCCCGAATCCCGGTTTGTTTAGGAAAAAAGAAAATTAGGAAAAACGAAAGAGTAGCCGCAAAATCGAAATGATGATTTTGTATGGAAACTGCCAGTTCGGACAACTTTTAATTTTTAGGTATATATATTTACAAAAAAGTATATTCTATTAGTTATCTGGTTTCCATAGTTTTCCTACAGGCTTTGCTTAGTTGGGGCTAGATGGCGTTGTTTTTAACGTCCTACGATATTTATTTATTTATTGATTTTGTAACTGGTATTGAAACTTATTACATTTAAAAATATTTTAAATCAACTTCAGATAGTACAAAGTTTAGCATGTAATAAAAAACAAACCTAAAATTTCCAAACCTACATTATATAGGTAGATACCATTTATATTATATTGCGAGTGTAATTTATGTGTGTTTGCTAATTGCTGAGTCGAGGGCGGAATGTTGAAGATTTACAGCACACATGGGGATTAGGCAATGATGGTGACACATTGTGATTAGTGCTTCCGTGAACCTAATAGTACTTAGTCCGCGCCCAGTCTTGGGACTGTTTGTGAAAAATAAGGCTAGCACGGACAACCCAACGGTACAAGATAGGTAAATCCATTTCTTTTTTAATTTGAGACGTTTATGTCTTGAAATTATCAATTATTGAGGTAGGGTTTAGTCATTGCAGTACTGGTGCTTGATTATTTTTCTAAATTTAAGTCACAGACAAGTCATAGTCGTACACCACTAAATTATCTTTATCTTTACCTCTATAGTACATAAAGGTAAACTTTAGTATAAAGTGACATGAATTATTTTCAGAAATTGCTATAACACAAGTTTTGGTAAATTTGGTTTCATCGTACGATAAGACAGTTTATTCATTTCAGTGTAAGTTTTATTAGTCGGAGTGGAAAGGTCATCGATTTTAGCGTTAGCGCCAAAAATAATACAGCAACATTTTTTTCCTATTGATAACGAACAAATAGTTCAAACCGTCCATCATGCTACCAGAAAATACTTTAGAGGCTCCCTCATCCAATTCTGTAAGATACGGTCGTACTAATCACGGCTCAATCTCGTCAAGGATCTGAGAGCGTAGTCACGACATCACTCCGGAAGCTGCCCATTTCTGACATTATCTGCAGGATGTTCTGTCTTCATTGGCGGAGGCGAGCATTGTCCGAGACACGTGTGAACACTCGATCTTATTTCCTTCTCACAGATATTTTCAAAAAAGTCATATTGATGAGTTTTTGGTGAATTTTACTTTACCGCTAAGGAAAAATGCATGGAGAATGGATGTAATAAGTCATAGAAAAGAAGTAGACATAAACTTATGGAGCAAGCTATAATTTTAATCAAATTAGAGTCTACCATATTATTAAAACGATGTAAGGAATAAAAGTTATTCAATATTGCAATTGTTGTATTACAATCCAAGTACATAATATTTTAATTTATCCCTTCAGTTAACCTATTGCAATATCTATATTTAATTTATTTCAACAACAATCAAATACACGACGCATACAGACATGGATACAGGAAAAAAAAGAATGTGAAAAAAGGTACAGAGCTTTTGATGTACCTACCTACAATTAAATATACATAAATCTATAAATTTGATTTTACACTGTATCCTTCCTCACATACATATTTTTGATACACTGTTACATACTCGTACTCGTAGTTAGAGAAACTCTATACTTTAGTAGATATCTACTATCATCCTTGTATTTCATTGATATAAGTTCTATTAAAACAAACACACGTAACGATTCCCAAATATTTTCACTAGGCACGGGTTTTCACGTCGCCAGTGCATTGATCTCTCCCCTTGGCTCCCCATATTGGGGCGACAGGCTGGCGCCGAAGAGTCTGCGTTACTCGCCGACCGATACCATCTTTCAAACGCGGCAGTCGAGCTTCGGGATCCCATCGCGTTGCACCATGAACTTCAGTGCAAGAAATATTTATATCATAATAGTGAATATAGTGTTCGTGACTGCAAAGGTGGATGACGATGGCATACACAGCAGCGCTCGTGGAGGTCATGGGGGAGGACATGGCGGAGGACATGGCGGAGGACATGGCGGAGGCCACGGTGGCCACGGCGGTGGACATTACGGTGGAGGAGGCCACGGCATCGGCAGAACACACTTCTCAAGCTCGCATCACACTTATTCCTACCATCCACCAAGCCACATAACATATACTTGCCGGTATTGCAGTCACACTGCAACCTACCCCGTCTACCACGGACAGCCTCCAACTTATGTTTACCAGTACCGTGATTCGTCTAACAGATACGGCGACTTGCTCACCGGCCTCGCCCTTTACAACCTCGGGAGATCTTCAGCCCATCACGACCACAGCAGCCATTACCACACCGCAGTTCCAGACGAGACATGCTCCTTGCAAGTGATCGATAAAACGCACTTCGAACAAACGACTATCGACTGTATTATCATGTCGTCCTTTTTGAACCAAGCTCACGATATGGATATTTATAATGCTAGTTCCCTTAAAGTCGATATTACGTCATCGGGGACTCCAGTGCAGACAACAGTCGATGATGGATATCGATTGCAGATCACAAACGATCAAGTATGTATGCTGTGGCATAATCGGACCATGGTTAAAGAAAGGAAGGACATCCCTTGCGCCTTGTTGAAGCAATACGCAGAAACCATGAAGCCATCTGGTGTGCCAGTCTATATTTGGCTGCCAACACTTGTTGGTATAGTATTGGTGATTACTCTTTGTTGCCAGTGCTGCAAGAAGAAGAAAGACGTTAAAGAAGATGCGCCTCTTAATCAAGATCATATGGTGGGATATTGTTCCAATATTCGTATTGAATAGTGTGTTTTCTAAGAATCGAAAACCTGATTAGGAATATCGACTTAGACACATTTTATTGTAGCAAACTAGGAATTTTAACGTATTACTTATTATATTGTAGTCGCCTCAGCTTATCTTGAGTATGGTAGACGTAGAGTATGGATTATTTTTAACGCTTTCAAGTCCGGCTTCGCGCGTCATTGTGTCTACCAATTAGGTATTATTTTATGTGATAAATGCAATAAATAATGAGTACTTCTTTTATACTTAAATATTAAATAAAGACTGATAATGAGAGGTGTGTTTATTATTTAAAAGGCCAATGTTTATGTAAGAAATAATATTTAAAAAGAAATATTTACCTCTCATCACAAATAAATATTAGTAGCGGTAGTATTTAACAATAATAGGCTTAAGCTAATAGAAGCCCATTTATAACCGATTTCGAAAAATAAGGAGGTTCTCATTATTTTCTTGTTTGTTACCTCAGACCTCCGTCATTTATAAGTCGATTTGATTTTTTCTTTTATGTTAAACTAAGTCCTATAGTATCTTCATGAAACCTGGTTTAGTAATGATTTTCTTTGAGCGCATAGAGTTGTATTTTTTTCAATTACAATATGAACAACTTTTACGAAAGGATCAAACCTGTTATAAAAAGTTGTTCTTTAGAAAAATGTCATTCTCACTTGACGAATTGTATAGGACATAATTTTTTCACTGTTTTTGCCTTTTTTAAGTTATAAGTAAATTAACAATTGCTATGAGTTTCAAATGGTATAGGAAAACATCTTGAACAAAACTTCTAAGTATAAAAATTGTTAATAATCTCGAAGATTTATGTAGCCTGCCAACCCGTACTTGGCCAGTGTGGTGGAATTTTAGCCCTACACTTTGTAATAGATCTCCTTACCAGAGGTCGTCTAGGTAGGTACCACCGCAGTACCAGATTTTCTGCCGCCAAGCATTAGTGTGTAAACTTAACTGTGTTCCGGTTTGAAGGGTACTGCAGCTAGCGAAATTACAAGGCTGTTGAGACTAACCATCGAAAGTCTCAAAATAATGAGCGCCAAAGCAGCAACGCCCTGGTCATTGTTTAGCTAGTCAGAGATCTGTGTATCGCTGCAATGGTCATGGACAGGCGTTATTTCTTTCCATCAGGAGAGCGTCTCGTTCGTTTTGATACATTTACATTAAAAAATGATGAAAGCCCCCCCGCTTAAAACGCACGATAAGATAACTGTCCAAACTGTTAAACTTGTCTTAACGTGAGGTGTCATTTCTAGTGAGAACTTGGTATAAATGCATATTGACTAGGTTATACCTACATATTTTATATCGTCTTCGAGTCTGGCCGTTCGACCGCAAACGTCTACCATCTCAATTACAACACCGCTGTTCTGTTTTATAAACAATTCTCTATTTATTTATTTTAGAACTATTAATATCTTCATGAATGTATTATGAATAAAAATACGCGTAAATACCGGAATCTGGGATTTTGTTGATAGAAGCAAATAGAGCGGATTTGTACATTCTAGTATAGTGTAAAAACTTCCTTGTAAAATTAAAACAAGTTTGGTCAGAAAAGCAATAAATAAGTTTTTTTTTATTATTTACAATGATGTTACTTTATCGTGATCAATGATCGCGGCACCTATTTTATTATTTATCCTTGTAGCGACTATAGCTCAGTTAACGGGCAAGTCTTGTGAAATAAGGCAATCGATGTGTTTTTGTCAACATTTTTGTGCCGTTATACATCATGTGGAAGTTTGAAATTAATGAATACTATAGTACATATCCTGAATTATTATGCTTGGAGAAAAAATAGTTTCAAACGCTTTTCGTTTCTTGAAATTATGAAATAGAATATGGCCAAATTATTTTTAATCCGTAATCTTGACATCAAAATAATTATAGGAAAGGCGCAATTTTATAGATGCTAACTTTGATGCAGATACATTTAAGGCTTAGACCTTTTATTGTACGTTTTGTTTATTCTATTAGCAGATAAGTACGGATAGTTTGATGAAAATTTCTGATAGTGCCTGCTGAAAATCTCTTTTCTGCGTTACGTCTGTTGCTGTTTTATTTTGGTAGGCGCTACAAACCATCGAGAATCTCTGAATCTGACAATCTAACGTCACGAGTCTCGTGGTCGTGTATAGCACGTCACGAGAGGGCGCGCGGTGGCGGCGGTACCGAGCACCGCGCGCATGCTTCCCGCCCGTTTTGTATTTGACACTTGACACTGGCAAATATTCAAAACGCGATGCCAAAACAAAAAAAAAAACTTCTGTCATAATGTAACAGATAATCAATGTAAAATCCGCTTCCGGCAATAGGAATAAACATTCTGTCTCCTTCTTGCTCGTGGCTATAGTAATTTAACTCTCCTTATCTATTTTAGCGTGACGTCAATGTATTCAAATCTAACGTCAGACGTATGTACGTCTGTGTGAGTGGAAAATATCAATGTAGGTGTTCAAGCAGAAGTTCCCACGGTCGAGGACTTGGCCCTTAATAGCGCAGTAGGATCACACGCCGAAGGGCGTGGGTTCAAACCCCCAATAATGAACTTGAGCTACCCGTGAAGGTAAACATTGGGTGATTTAGGTTAGTACAGTACATATTTTTAGTTTTCGGCTGGTTAACTATCATTCTCAAGTTGAAAATCTGCCGCCAAATAACAAACCGGTATGTTCCCGCAACTTCACTTGAAAGCCAGTGAGTTCCATTCCAGGCTAAGTGTATTTAACATCTTTGACCGTCGCTTAACATCAGATGAGCTATGGTCAAACATCTAGACAGTCACTTCTAAAAAAACCTGTGGTGAGTAGTAGTAGGGTCAAGATATTCATTAAATTATGTTGAAGCCATTTGAATATGGTACTATAGTACCACGAAAAACAAAATACGAGTAGTAGTACGAAATTACTTTTATAGAAGTAAAATTTCGTTCGCGTTGAAAGAAAGAAAAGAAAGAAAATAATTTTTATTTTGTAACAGAACAAAAAAAACAAAAATAACAACAAATAGAGACAAACAGTTACAAAATAGGGGCTCTCCTCAGCATAATGGTCATACTAATTAGTATGACCAGCGCTGGTCTTCCAGTGAGCCCTTGTCGGTCAAACAAATCAAACATAACAAATCACCAACAACAAATATAACAAAACGAAATAAAAAAATCAAATAAACAAACTACTATGCAAATAACTCATAGTATATTGACGTCAGTCAAAATTTGAGAAAAGAAATCGTACGTTACCCATCGATCACAAATAGACCATCATAAGAATAGATTACGCAAATCTTTTATTTTAGAGTTTAAACATGAAAAGTTTTTTAGTTAGTTGGGAGACTATCTGGCTTCTAATCTGGAAGTCCTGGGATCAAATTCCACAGCACACATCTCTGTGTTTTCTACGTTATGTATGTATTGACGCTGACTTAAAACGGTGAAGGAAAACATCGTGAGGAAACCTACATGTCCGAGAATTCAGAAAAAAAAGTTCTCAGAGATATGTGAAATCTGCCAACCCGCACTTGGCTAGCATGGTGAACTATGGGTTTACCATTCTCACAATGAAAAGAGGCCCAGCAAAGGGGCAGTTTATAAAAACAGGTCTGATTTAGATTTGGAGTTTTAGTATGATGCACTGTCGCCGACTCAACTCTTAATAAAGTAGGAGTACTAATGCCATTAAAAAGAAACTAGAAATCCAAGCCTTCGCCCATCTAATAAGTGTATAAGGCCGACCTTTATCTGAGTGTACGATTATGACCGTTATGTGAGAAGGGTAGTTTAGTTTTAAGTACCTTACTTACTAATAACTATTTGCTAGATTTAACGGCTGTGCTTTTATTAGTTTCAACCAACAAAATACATACCTACGTCCTGATCTAACGAACCTACTACACTAACACAAATCGATTGTATTAAGGTCGATGAAAGGAAAGAGATATCATGATGATCAGATGTTCAAACCAATAACATTGACAGTCGGCAGCATTCGCAGCATGTTGACGGCATTGATATGTTGAATGGCAATGCTTTATAATCGTAATGATCATAACCATACTCCTTATTTTATAAAAACATGGTTGATATGCAACGTAGGTACAAAGTGGTCACGAAACTTCTGTTTCCCGCTGTGATTTCTAGATGAGTTTGTCGTATATTGAAGCTATGGCAGCTTAGTGGGGACGCCGTCTGACTGCCAATCTGGAGGTCCAAACGGTGACCAAAATTACATCACTGAGAGTTAAAGTTGTCAAAGATGTGTGAAGTATGTTAACCCGCACTTGGCTAGCGTAGTAGGCTATGGACACCCTTGTCGCAATGAGAAGAAACCTGCACCCAGCAGTTTTTTCTCCGACTCCATGACCCTCAGGCTAACTAAACGCACTGCTCCAATGAAACAGCGATGTTTCGGAGTAAACGAAAATATCATCGATGTATACAATTTTTAAATTTTTGTTGTATTTTAAAAATCGCTCGATCGATTTCATATTTTTTTATGGGACCACCTCTGAAGTGTGATCTGTCAAGCAAAAAAGGATCATCAAAATCGTTTTATAATTGGCGGAATGACCGCGTAACATACAAAAAGACATAGGAACATACAGTTCCATTCCACGCTAAGTGTGCTTTACCATCTTCGACCACACCGTCACTTAGCATCAGGTCAGCTGTGGTCAAACACCTAGCCTGAAAAAGAAAAAAAAAACAGTCGAATTGAGAACCTCCTCCCTTTCGAGTCGGTTAAATTCAGGACTGATTCGGTGTTCCCACTGTACGAGTTACATTCTGCCAAAATTTTGATATTTATAAATGCAAACACCTGCTTTAATTTCTTTAAACGCTCGGAAATAACTGTTTAAGAATATTTATCTCTGAGACAGGGATAAACATAAACGCCTACTAAAGAGGACATTATTTATGTGCATACACTTGGGAATTTGGAAATATAATCGATGAAAAAAAAACTCGTATATCTTGAGTTTCCGGTACCTGCTATCTAGCATCTTTAAATAGTAATAAATTACGAAACTGTGTAATAAATTTCAGAAATAGCAACAAATTTACACACACACACATATTTACGCACATTTGAGCCACAGGGAAGCAATTTTGACATGAACATGGCTGTTATACAATGAAGAAATGGAACAAGGTGGTGTCCTTGCTCCCTGAAAGATAATATCTAAAATCTTTTCAAGGTTATCTTCTAAGTCTGCGTGCTTCATCTTTGACTTACCACCGCTTACCATCAGATGAGTTGGTGGTCAAACGTAGACTTATCAGTATCGAAAAAAAAAACTACTGGACCGATCTGAACAATTCTTTCATCATTAGAATGCTACATTATCACTGAGTGACATAGGCTATAATTTATATTGTTAATCGAGTTTTGTTTTCCCGTGCGAAGTCGGGGCGAGTTGCTAGTTTGTAATATATTTATCTATACTGCGTATTACAAACCAAAATACGCGTGTCAGGCGTCACCTGTCGGTTCCAATGGTAAACCAGCGCCCGTCGTGCGGAGCCGGCATTATGCTGAATTGAGGCCAGTTTGTGACAAAGTTATTTTAAGATAATTTTGTTCACTTTAATTTTATTTATTTTATGGTTGACCGGACAGGCGTTTGCTCAACTGTCGTTGACGGTGTACGCAAAGATGGTAACCACACCTAGTTCAGAATCGAACTGGCTCTCAAGTGAGGCTGCTGGAACACACTGTTAGATGCTTAGCGGCAGATTTTTAACTTGAATGGTTGCTAACCAGCCGAGTATTAGAAGGTACCCTACAACTGCTATCTTAAGTTTACGGTGTTATTTTTTTTGTCACATGTAAACAGTTTAGACGTGTAGTAATACTGAAGAATGGTGACCTGCCGAGGAATTGGTTTTTTTTTTAAATTAAACCCCGGTCGCTATGTTTTCTGTCAGTATCAAGTATACCTACTTATTCGAATGTTTTTAAATTCACGATATTACCAAGTCCAAGTGTTAGCCAAAGCTATAAAAATCAAGTCGCAGTCAAGTTTTATACTGAGTCAACTTTACTTCTACCTCAATTATATGGAATGGAATAATTGTTTTTTGTTAATCTTGTAAAAGAGAAAGTTTGTAACTTCTTCACGCTCAAACGGAAGAACCAATTTTGATGATATTTGGTATGGAGGTAGCTGACTCCCTGGATTAACATGTAGGCTACTTTTATCCCAAAAAATTGGGCATGGCATTCACGTGGGATGAGCAAGGAATTAAAAAAACAACGGGTAACACCACGGAGCGCAGGTAGCTTCCTATAAAAAGGACAAACAATACAAAGAGGTATGTTCCACTACCTTATATCACTTGCCTACAGTGTCATCAATACGTATAAAAATCAAAGAGTTATCTGCGGTACAAGGAACCGATCGTCGAATAATTGGCACTTGTCTGGCAAAACAGGCCTTCAATGAGTATATTACAGAGATAATGGGCCTATGACGCGCGCTGAATCACAATGATGGGTTCTTTATGTTAGTACAAAAAAATATTGACGGTTTGTCTGATTTTTTAATGTAATTATTATATTAGGGGGTTGACTAAAAGAGTAGAAAACGCGTAATTAAGAAAAATAAAAAAACACGAATCCTCACTAATGAACTAATGAAAAATGAAATAACCCGTGTTCAAGGTATATATTTAATGTATTTCCACTTAAAAGTCGTTTTGGTTGCAGCAGTAATGATAATGATGGATTTAGTTTAAAATTTATATAACTTGACAATTTTACTAAAAAGTAACAAACAATTTTTGTAGCGATGATGGCTCAGTGGTTAGCGCGGTAGGTTCGCATGCCGAAGGGCGTGGGTTCAAACCCCAAAAATGAGCTTGAGTTGCCGGTGAAGGAAAACATCGTGAGGAAACCAAAGCATGGTGGTAGGGTACTTTAGTACTCGGCTGGCTAGCTACCACCCTCAAGTTGAAAATCTGCCGCCAAGCATCTAACGGTGTGTTCCGGCAGCCTCACTTGAGAGCCAGTTGCATTCCAGGCTAGGTGTGCTTTACCATCTTCGGCCACACCTTCACTTGACATCAGGTGAGCTGTCGTCAAACACCTAGCCTGCCAAACATTAAAAAAAAAAAAAAAAAACAAAGTTTTTTTTGTTTTTATGATGTACTAGCGACACGCATCGGCTTAGCACGGGTGCAATGTAGATACTAATATGGTGCATATGCATGTATTATACATAAAAACATTCCTCTTGAATTCTTCTGTCTAATGATGGAAACCGCGTTAAAATCCATTGCGTAGTTTAGAAGATCTAAGCGTACAAACGGCGGGAAGCGACCTTATTTTATACTATGTAGAGATTAGTACATACATTTAAGTACTATGTAGAATATATATTTACGTTATACTTACATAATATGTAACCAAAGATTAATTTTAACCCTTATTCCACGTTTTATACCTACTTGTTTTGAGACCTTCCATCCTAAACGATTTTAGCGATATGGTTGCCAGTTATTTTTAAAGTTTTTCATTGTAATAGATATAAAATCGTTGCTGTGAACTTCAAAGCGTATATATCTATTCATAAAAGTAAAAAAAAAAAATACCCACATTTTTGATTACCTACCTACATTGAGGGTTGGTTGGATGGTTGAAACCGATGGAAGACACGAGTTCATATAAAAAAAAGTGTAAAACTATAACGTTTTGTGAGTAACAGCTTACCAACACGTTTGTGGCATGGAATGTGATAAAAACAAGCGTGATTACGCGTGAATGGAAGATAAATTACTTGATTATTAATTTTGGTAGGTACTTGCGTTGACTGTTTGGTTAGCTCATGTGGTAGTACTTCTGTTTGAGATCTATAAAGCGTGGGTTCGATTCCCACCCAGAATAATCATTTTATTATTTACTAGTTGCGCTTTGCGCCCCGTCGTGTTTTTGGGGAAAAAAGATTCATAAATCATTCATAAATTTGATTTCATGCTAATAATCTACTATTTTAATCAAGCAATTGTCATTTACCGCAAATAAAGACCCAAATAAATGCCAGTAGCCGTGATTTCACTGTAAAATTATGCTCTATTTGTCCATGAACGGAAAAATTGATTTGTATGGAAATCGAACCACCTGAAGGTTCCTGATCAAAAATCTCAAAGTTATAAGCACCTAATAAAACGATGTCCTAGACTTTGTAGTTCTGGATATCGCTGCAGTGATCATGGACAGGCGTTATATCTTACATCAGAAGAAATTCTAATCCTAATTAATTTTGCACAAAAAAGTTAATGCTTAACTCGTGAGTTTGTAAAAGAAAAACAAGTCTTGAAACCCCGCATTCATTTCACATCGTTGAATCTAAGTCAGAGAGATTATGAGCCCTAAACGTCACCGCAACTGGGTTGCGTCTCCTTTTCATTTAAATTGACATTGTTTATACAGAATGGTAATGAGAGCGGTGTTACTTTTTAAGTCTTTTTTTTTTGTTAATTTATCATCTGTATAATAAATGCCTTGTTAAATTAACTAGAGTTAATATTTTCATTCAATTCATAGTAGGTTTCGGCGAATTCTATTTTTTTATGGTTGTCGGGCTAGGTGTTTGTCTACAGCTCACCTGATGTTAAGTGATGGTGTGATCGAAGATAATACCTACCCAGAAATGGAACTTGCTTACAACTGGAACACACTGTTAGCAATAGATTTTTAACTTTTAGACTCCGTTTTTACGTGATTGAGTAACAAACATCCAAATACCCAAACATCTAAACATCGTCACTTACCATCGGGCGAGTTGGTGGTCAAACGCGGACTTATCCGTATTAAAAAAAAAACCTTTCACATTAATAATATTGAGTAGTTTATGAAATTAAGTAGGATATAGCATATAGCCTAAAAAAAAAAAAAAAATATTGCAGGACATTACACACAGCGCCATCTGACCCCAAACTAAGCAGAGCTTGCTTGCTTACTTGATTTCTGCTTCCATCAAATTAGCATGAATGTTTTTGAATAGCCTAGAAAACAATACACTAGGCAACAAAATCTATTCGCCGATTTTAATTTGTATCGTAAATCGGATCGTAAATCAACGTTTTAAAAAATCGGTCAGGATTATAGGCCGGTATGCAATGGTCAGTAAAAGCATTGAAACGATTTCGTTTATTTTTAGTCGACATCTTTCACTTCGTTATGTATTTGTGTATACTTGAATACAAAGTAGGTATGCTTACCAAAAACTATCCAGCAAAACAATGCTGCTAGCTTTCTGGTCTCATTTGCGTTCTCTTGTAGGCTTTTAGATAAGGTTTGTTTTAATTTTATGATTTTAAATTAAAAATGACAAGTCGACTTAAAAAAAAAAGTAAATACATTGTATTTACATGTATGTATGTTATTGTTATTTTTACATAAAAGCAAAGCTCAGCAACACCCGTTGCCGTGTGACAATGACAATGGACATGTCATACTTATAAATGGATCCATAATATCCATTTATAAGTATGATATGATGATTAGTCAGCTGATAAAATCAATTTGGTGTCTTCTTATCAGGATCATAGTTGCCACATTATTAATTTTTATAATACCAGCCTGTGCTTTTATCTTTCCTGCGGTTTGCAAGTGGGGGGAAAATCCAGATTGTACCCGTTAGTGCTAAATCCCATATTACCCTTTTGTCCGATAAGTTTAATACTTAAATATATAATCACTAAAATAACATTATTATTAAAATGAAATATTTGTTGATAAAATATAACTAATAGGTCAGGTTACCCAACCCTTAGGTACGCCTTTTACATAAAATAAAAGTCAATTTAAGTTAGCGCACCTTTATCTACATAATTTAAGTTAGTAGGTATGTATTTGGGGATATGTATTGACGTCCCCCGCGTCGATATAAATAAAAGAACGTGGTCCTTAATTTTTTTATTCTTCCTGGTGATATATCAAAGTTTTACTTCTACAGTTTTCTGAATTCCTACTACGTAAATATCTTTTGTCATGTTGACAATTCTTAACTTTTTGATAGCTAGGGCTAGCTACATATTTAAGCACTACCTGCAGGTAGTGCTTAAAATCTTACAGAGCGTATTTAGTCAACATATCGATACCCGACGTTGATAGCCTTTTTAAATTACTCTGTTTGTATAAAAGCTTCAGAAGATTATGGAAGTATATAATATAACTGAGACCCTCGGTCTGAGTCACTGATTTAATTTAGATAAAATAGCATAAAGATTAAACTTTAAGACCCTATACTTTAAGTTGCTAAAATCCGAATGAAACAATGAGAACAAGGTTATCTGGAAAGTGTCTATCATTTATTGTTGTTTGTTGTAGATTATATAGATCCGTAGCATAATACTGTTTTTATATTTTCACTGCGGTCATGATGGGAAGCATTTACTTACGCATTGTTTTGTATGTAGTTAATGAGTTATGTTGTTGTGTTGAAAGATTGACAGTAATATAAACTGATATACACACATTCAACATTATAACAGGACAAGATTTGGCAATGATCCAAAGCGAAATGTGGAGTAGGACGCAAAAATATTTCAAGTAGGTAAATGTCTTTGTTTTGTCGTTGCCGTATAAATTTTTCCAAAGGAAAGTAAATAAGGATGGATTGTTTTCTAAAAATAAAAAAAAGCCTTTGTAAGCATCATATAGGTACACTCTAAAACGTTCTGTACGATCCCATAAAACTTTGTCATAAAATCCATTAGAGTACCATTAGAGTATGCTAAAGCTAATAATAAATAATCATATAGGTATCGAAAGTATTCATTTCCAGTTGAATCAATCGCGTACCCACTTCCATTCGAGATGCACCTTCCATCGCAGGTTTCAGAAGCAAGCTAAAGATTTTGACTTCAAGAGAACTTGTTTGAGGACTTTGACGATTATTTAAAAATAAATAGATAAGAATATTAGTATTTCTAGCAATTACATTTTTTTTGTTGTCATTTAATCATATTGACATAATTTATATATGCCATAAAATATTATGACATTTCATTTCATTGACGTGTTGACGTTATGATTTTGACATTTCAAATGTCATTTTTAAATATGAATCGAAAAATTACCTGTAACTATGGTGTTATCAATAAAATATTTGTATTTGTAATTTACCATAAAGTTAGTAAATTATAGACATCGTTATGATTACATAATATTAGGTATTGTATACATACAAATCTTAACATTGTCGGTCAAACACCGTTTTCCATCGATAACGATAAGTAGATAGAGTGAGTCAAGTAAATAAGGAATACTCTAGTTTAGCACCTAATCCTCGGTATTTATTTCAAAACTCACATTGTATCGCATTTAGACTTTCTGAGACAAGAACTACAACTTAACAACTTAGTACTAAAATCTACGAGTTATGGAAATCTATGTATATATTTGTTACGTAAAGTTCCAGTATAAGGTTCCAAATCGTATAAAGTATACATAAATATAAATGCTATATTGAACACCAGTTACCAGTGACCAATGGGGGAGAGGAGAGGGGTCGCCTTAAAGATTTCTTTGGATCATAATATTCATAGAGCGTTAAGTCATAGGCAATATAATTTAACAACTCGGACGCGGCGCCGACTAGGTTGTGGTTATCGAGTTTAGCATACTGACCGTATAAATGTTGCTTCTTAGAAATGGTCGATACTATTGTCCGTTGTGTGTAATACAGGCAAGATTTAATCCTTCTGTTAAAAGTAATGCCAGACCAATGCAATGGTACTTACAGCTTTGATTATGAAAACAAAATTCAGAGCAATGACGCCACTAATGCCAATGCAGCGATGCATTGGCGTCCATTATTTAATTTAACCTGGCGGGAACTTTAAATAAGTCATTAATAAATAAATATTAAGAAAGCACTGACAACAATATTACGCTTTAAAATTTACATTAAACAGTAACATTACTTTATTCACACAAGATAAATAATGGTCGATTATTAATCGGTCGGGTCAATTTAAAGTGACAAGGAAAGAAAAACAAATATTCGTCACAATTCGTACAAACAGTAAAAAAAATATGTCGATTGTGTCCGTAGCGTTACATAGCTGCCGATTTTCACAAACAAACGGCTCTAGATTTTAGAAGGACATTGAAAAATGTATTACATCAAAGTACAATTAATAACTTATAAGTTAAATGGGATTGTTAGAGAAGTACGCCTTCTTGTCTCCATGATCCTCTTTCACCTAAGTAAATGGTCGACCATGTGAAGTCTCTGAAACAGTCTCACCGATGTCCCCGTCAATGTCCACCGTTGCAATGCTGCTAACATAAAGTACTGGTATCTAGAGCTGGGTATACAAGACAGTCAGTTTTAGTAGCGATGTTAGCTCAGTGGTTAGCGCGGTAGGTTCGCATGCCGAAGGGTTCAAACCCCAACAATGAGCTTGAGCTGCCGGTGAAGGAAAACATCGTGAGGAAATCATAGCATGGTGGTGGGGTACTTTCTTGTACTCGGCTGGCTAGCTACCACCCTCAAGTTGTCAATCTAACGGTGTGTTCCAGCAGCCTCACTTGAGAGCCAGTTCCATTCCATTCGACCACGCCTTCACTTAAAATCAAGTGATCTGTGCTCAAACACCTGGCCTGTCAACCATAAAAAAAAAGTCATCAGGTGTACAGTAGCGAAGGTTGATCTGTAACCCTAAAAGAGGAAAATAAACAACTCACGGGGATATATTTAATTTGAAAACACCCATATAGTAGCACAATATGTCACTCACAATGAAATAAAGCAAACAACGAGGAGCAATTTATCTGGGGTCACGTAGCACTAGGTACTCCTACTACGATATTTATTTTCGTAGCACTGCTACGATTACTCTTCTACATAGAAAAACAACGTGTTCCTTTACATAGATATTTCATAAGGAAAGTTGTTTCATAGTTCTTTGTTTTTACGTCGACTTATATTGATTTAAGTTTTTTAGGCCTCTCGAAGACTTTCCGTACGGCATATCAGTTTTGTAAGATCAAAATGAGAAGGTTTTTGTAAACTTTTGACAGATTAGCTTTGACAGATCTAGCTTAGTGCAGGGTCCACAAGTAATGCTACAAAATCTAGTTTGTTAATTATAAGGTTTAATTAATTTATACTAATGTAACTCGAGTTATGGTAATAAACAAATTTATTTATTATTTATTTATTTATTTATTTCACGATAAAAACGTTTTTTTATAATAAATAATGGTATTATTCAAGGTGGACAGACGACCTAGTAAAGACCGCAGGAACGCGCTGGATGCGAGCCAACCGGTCTTTATGGAAGTCAATGGGGGAGGCCTATATCCAGCAGTGGACGTCCTACGGCTGAAATGATGATGGTGATGAATGGTATTATTATATTCACGCGTTGACTGATTTTTTACAAGCTTTTATATAGTTTCTTGTATCCCGACCGTTTTCTGTTGGTCTGTAATCAAATTTCACAAGCTACATTACACCCACTTGTCACTTCCCGATGTCCGATTGGACTCACATTCAGTGTACTTATATATCTTCAGTAACAATACAATGATATGGTACCATGACGGAAGATGGCCATAGGAATTGCTGAATTAAACAAGATAACCTCACTTGTTTCGAATAGTTTGGGCTCGATTGATTCGTCTTGAGGAGCACTAATACATAGGTGTCTATTAGTCAAAATACTTACATACTAAAAAGTTAAAAATAAAAAAAAAACATTTTTAATACAAGCTTTTATCTGAGACAATAAACTAAAAAGTTAAAAATAAATTCTATTAAGTATTTGACGTGTAGGTACTTTTCTATATTCTTCAAAGCTTGAGACACTACCCGTTACAGGTTAGGTACTAACTATACTTCTGTGTTTGTTTTGTAGAAATCATTGTAAACAAATTAGATATTGAGTTACGTAATAAATAACCGGAGAATATAACGCCAACAATGAAATTCTGGCGGAGTTGTTGTTTATCTCCGGTGGGTTTCATTTTATCTCGTTCAATCTCAACTAAAATAATATACCTATCTAATTTTCCAGAATAGCTTCATTACCCTCGACGCGTCATGCAGCAATCTTGAATCACTGTCGATAAAATATTGATAATATTATACTAGCAGTGTGCATAGGCGCAACATGATAGCAAAAACGGGCTTCACCGGAAGACCATTAGTTAAAAATCCGGTAAAGGTATCTAATGAAAACTAAAATATCGTTTTTTTATATACATCCGATATTTAAATAAATAAATATCGTAGGACATTACACACAGCGCCATTTGACACCAAACTAAGCAGAGCTTGTGTGATGGAAGTCAGATAACCGATAGCATACATATATACTTTTTTTTTGTACATGCATACTTATAATACAAATACAAATACAAATCATTTATTAATAACACCAAAGTTACAGACCATTCATATTTAAAAACTATTATCAAAATCATTACATATGTCAAAACAATGAACATGTCAATAAAGTAATATGTCACATATAAAATAATTATGTCAATATAATTAAATGCCCATAAAAAACAAAAATATTATAATTACTTACTAGTAATTCTATAATCTCTTAGTTTTAAATAATCGTCAAAGTCATAGAATAAGACAGACAGTCACAGAATACATACAGAACACCCAGACACAGAACAAACATTTGTTGATAGGTAAAATGTTTGTCCTGAGCGGGAATCGAACCCACGCCCTTCAGCTCTCAAGGCAGATATGCTACCAATGAGCCAACAGGGCTGTCAGGTATACGTATATCGGATAGGCAATAAAGGATAAAAAAAAATGTTTCAAGCTATCACGGCGAAATGTTGCGAAACACACACACACACACACACGTACGTACACGTACATGTAACTGTAACGTTTAATTATCCCGTAATTAATCATAATATTATGTGAACAATAGTATGTCATAGTAGAAGGTATATATACCAATTTCGGTGCGCGAGGTTCAACTCGTCTTCTTTTGTTTACGGTTTAAGAATAATTTAATCTCATAAAAATTACAAGTAATTTACTTACTGAGATTACATATTTAAGTAAGTTTATTATGCCACTAAGCATAGTGTGCAGGCGTAATGACAAGTACACAAAAACATTACAAATTAAAGAGAAAATAGAAAACAAAAACAAAATACCAACAATCAGTTTTTTTTTTAAGGTGAGGTAGTTTTAAAACTTCTTTTGTGTACAAATGCGCTTTACCGATATTATAGCAGCATAAAGACTGTGTCATATTGGGAGTTTGCTGAATGATGTATTGAAATTTTCCTTTTATTATTATTTTTCTTTTTTTTCAACTATTATCTTTGTTTATTGCCATATATACAAACAAATATTGACATGTGTGTTTAAGTATATTTGTCAGTATTTGTAATGACGTTTTTATAATAATTTAAGTATTGTTTTGTCATTATATCCTACAATACTATGATTGATTGTTGTGAGCTTAGATGTGATTATATAAGAACTTACGACGGCCAAACCAACATTATTTAATATATTTATGACAGTATTTGTCTCATGATATAATATTTTGGCAAAAGTGCGGTTGTTGGAGTTTTTATGGTGCAATAAAGGCTTCATTGTCTTCCGTGAGGAGTTTTGGAGTTGGTTTCTTACGTGCCACCGGAATGAGTATTGTTGATAACTTTATTGTTTTTATACAGTGGTTCTATGTTATTATCACGTATTTCGTTTTTCGATCTATTATATTGAGAATGGTTGCCTTAAAAATTAATGGCAAAAACAGTATATCTCGAGGAAAATAAGTTAAGTGTTTTTATAACAATGTAGGACGTGACTGGAGTGTAAATCATGACACACTTTAGAAAGCAAGCCTTTGTTAGTAATAATTACAGAGAATACTTTAATAATTCCGAAAAAATGTTACTTAAAGTTATGTCTGTGTGAAAAATTAGCTTTATAAATAGTTTGGACGAATAAATTGGAATAGTTACATTATGGTTAAATTTAATAAGTGGTAGCAGGTGGTAACTCCTTAGCAGGTCATTTTGGTATGTACCAATGGAATATTTGGTAGTCTTGATAGATGAAGCTTGTTTTTAAAAGTATTTTTACTTTTAATTTGTTTTCTAGTGAGGTAGAGCCCTGCCAAAAAAAAATATTTGTATTTTTGCATAACTGAATTTGAACAACGAAAACATATTTTCCTTTCAGAGAGAGTATCCTCGTTAGGGGCATAGAAAAATAGTTGGTGTAAGGGTCAGAACTAACATAACACAATTTGGGAACTTTCCATATTATTATTTGACCTACAACTAAAATATTAAAAAAAATATAAAGCTAAGCATTGCCATCCAGCGTGGCAATGTTGCCAGCATTCTGGCCACATATCCCTCCTCTAACGGTTTTTTAGACTAAGTTTTTGTATACATTTTGTAAATACTATAATAATTTAAGGTCTTTTTTATTTTGTTTAATAAATAAATATAAAAAACATTAATATCGCAGGACATCAAACACACAGCGCCATCGGACCCCAAACTAAGCAAAGCTTGTACTATGGAAGTCAGATAACTGATAGAATACTTAAATACTTTTTTTTGTTCATAAAACTTAATGAAATTTTAGTTAGCCGATACAGTAGCATTAATAGTTATGTTTAATTTGTTACAGATCTTTAAGTATCTTTAAATGATCGAAGTCAGAGATGCACTGGAGCCTAATCAATTCTAGTCCAGTACATAGAACATTTTCATGACAAATTCATAAACTTAATTACGCGCATAAAGATTTATGAATGTAGATACAAGGCGTCATAATTGAGTTATTTTAATTCTATGACGAACGACAGTTTTAGCCTACGGCACATTCCCAGCTGTCCGTTTATAAATGAAAATACTAATTTTATGTTTGACATTTACAAGGTCTGATGTAGGGGAAACGATATATTTATTATTTTTATGAATTAGACGACAGTTTTGATCCATAAAGAACATGGCTAAATATCTTTGAAGAGATGATTTTAATTTAATTTGTTTTTCATCTTTAACTCTTTGAATTTAATAGTGAAAAACAATCATCACATATGTCATATCATAGCCAATTTACTATTCCGTTTACTTGATGGCAGATCTTCTTAGCAGGTCGTCTAGGTATCACCGTAGTCTCAGATATTCTCCCGCCAAGCAGTAGTGTGTAAACAGTACTGTGATTATGTGTAACATTCCATTTTGAAGGGTACTGCAGCTAGCGAAATTACAGGGTTGTTGAGACTAACCATCTAATGTCTCAAAGTTATGAGCGCTAAAGCAGCGATGAGCTGGATTTTGTTTTGATACTTAAAGTTCTGTGTATCGCTGCAATGGTCATGGATAAGCGTTATGTCTTAACATTAGCAGAGCGTCTCGTTCGTCTTATTAATTTTACATTAAAAAATGTTTATGCCGATTCGATGCCATTTTGGCCGACGATATTTTCATTCCTATCTACATACATATATTATCTACTTACTGAAACTTAAACTATGATGTAAATGATTCAACTTCAACTTTGATTGATGGCTTTTGCGAATGGACTCCACAATTCTAACAATATCATGTGGAATGATAGACCGTTACTCAAAGAGATTGGGTTCGGTGTTGAATGTTATGTACAGTTATAATGGATTACAGGCTTTTTGTGTGTTTTTCCCTTTTCTGTGACAAAACATTCAAAACTAACTAGAGATGACGAAAAATTAACATAATAATAATAATTTAAGATTTATAAAAGTAACAAACTTCAATGTAAGATTTACTACTTCTTTTTCGTTTTTGGTTTCTCACTTTGTGCATTTTCCAGTGTCAAGTGTTTTCAAGTAATGAATGTAGTCTAAGTCACAGTTAGAGCCACACAAAGTAAGTCAAGGTCGAGTCCGGTCATACCCTAACCTACAGTAAAGTATAGTAGTAGTGGCAACAAAGTCCATGTTTCATCACATTATAGGTATCATTTTTCGACAAACGTAACTCGGCTTTTTATGATTTACTACCTATTTAAAATAAAACTTTTATGTACTTGTTGTTTTTCTAATTACACGTCTTTCTGCCACTTTAAGCTAACCCAAAGACCAAAACGAGCTCTATTTCTAGTATTACCAATTTTAATAACATAATGATAAAAATATATATCTAATAATATTCTTTGTATTGGTATCGTCTGGAACACGTCTTCTATTTCAATTTCCCTTTGAGCCAAACAGAATTGCGTATGAAATCGGTAAGTAGGTAACGTTGTTGCTATCTTTACCTACTTACAGAATAATTGTTGTGCGCTGCTCACAAATCATTGGCATAATTGTAATTTTATAACTGTTTGTATACTTAAGTGTAGTGTAAATAGGATTTTTGTAACAATCAGCATTTTTTTTCATGAGCTAAAAATGGAATATCATCATCATTTTTGAAATTGATACCATAGTAAAAGTTGTTCTTAATGATGAGTGCATTAAGAACCACTCAAGAGTCCTTTCGGCGTAGTAACCGTTTCGCATAACTCCAAATGTAGTATAATTACAATTGATTGCGTTTTTAAATTTAATTTGGATTATTATTTTTAGTAAACCTCCAAAAATTGTCGTCAGCTATAAATTTAAATTAAATCCTTAATACTGATGTAACGTCAAAAAAATTTATCTTTTGAATACTCAAAATGAACTTCCGCAAAGTAACGCCTGAATCAATTAATTAATATTATGTAGCGTTTTATAGTTATTTAAGTAGCAAGGTTGTCTTAGTAGTTTGTTTACTTGACAAGTTGTTTATCATGGTTAAGTTATATTACCAAAATGTCAATAGAATTCGTAGTAAACTCTCTCAATTTTATTTAAACTTATTAAACTCGGATCATGATGTGGTATGCCTGACGGAAACAAACTTGAATAGAAGCATATTTGATGGTGAAGTTGTGGATGCTCGCTACAACTTATTTAGACGTGATCGCGAAAATTCTACATCTGATAAAAGAGAAGGTGGTGGCGTCCTTATTGCAATAAAAAAATATTTTCAAGTCATCCGTCAGGTATCTTGGGAAAGCGATGCTGAGGATATCTGGATCACTATTGTACCTGATAACCGCAACGCCTCTAATCTTAATATTTGTCTTTGTTACCTTCCTCCAGACTTACCTCTTATAAAACTTAATGAATTTTATTCTAATTGCCATAGAGTCCTGCTCAGTAATTGTATAGATGAACATTGTCTTGTTATTGGAGATTTTAATATTCCTGAATTAAACGCTTCTGATACTGGTGAGCCCTCGAACTTGCAACATAGTAAAAAACTTTCTCTCCTATCTGAGCTCACCTCATTGTGTAACTTATATCAATGTAACAAAATTGTCAACGACAACGGACGCACTCTAGATTTGGTACTCTCTACTTCTGATCGAATTATTACTTACGTAGCCCACCCTCTGTCTCTGGTAGACCGCCATCATCCCGCTATTGAATTTAAATTCCCCTTGACACTCAATACATTAAAAGATTTAAAAAAATGCAATAAGAAGCGATTTAACTTTTCAAAGTGCCGGTACTCGGACTTACGCAGTGAACTTGCTAAAGTAGACTGGGACACCATCTTGTCCGTTACTGATATTGATCATTGTACTGATATTTTCTATGAAAAACTCTACCATATTATTCACAAACACACCCCACAAACAAATATTAAACCACAAAAGTATCCCATTTGGTTTAGCAAACCCTTAATCAAATGTAATGTAGAAAAGAACAAATATCATAAATTATTTAAAAAATTTAATAACCCCCGCGATTATGACACATTCTCTTTACTAAGAAACCGATTTAAAACTTTGGCAAATGAGTGTTATAACAACTATATTACCTCTATTGAAAACTCTATGAACAAAGATATCAAACAGTTTTGGAGATTTGTTAACAATAGAAAGGGTCAAGTGACAATGCCTCATGTCATGCATTTCGATGGTTTATCTTCTTCCGATGGGCAGGGTGTGTGTGAATTATTTTCGAATTATTTCGGGTCAGTTTTTGAAAACGATATACGCAGTAACACCTCCTCTCCATCTCATGATGACATTTTATTTACAGCCACAGGCAATAGAAGTACAAATTCTCTGACTTCTATATCAATAACTGAAAAGGATATTATCATTAATATCAAACAAATAGATAAAAATAAAGGAGCTGGACCGGACGAACTTCCTTCTTCATTCGTGAAAACATGTGTAAATGAGTTGAGTGTGCCGTTGAGTATAATATTTAACAGGTCCCTTGCCTTTGGAATCTTTCCCAAACGTTGGAAAACAGCTCACATTATTCCCATCTACAAAAGCGGAGATAAATCACGGTGTGAAAATTACAGGCCCATTAGTATATTATCTTGCTTTGCTAAAATATTTGAATCTCTGGTATATACTCAACTATATAATCATATTAAGCCTCTAATTGCAGATAATCAACATGGCTTCGTCAAAAATAAATCAACAGTAACTAACCTTTTGGAATACAAAAACTATCTCTGTAAAAGCTTCGCTGTAGGAGGCCAAGTTGACTCGATTTACACAGACTTTTCAAAAGCTTTCGACAAAATTAATCACAGATTACTCTGTAAAAAACTCTTATCTTACGGCATACATGGAAATTTGTTTCGCTGGATCAGCTCGTATCTCACCAACAGAAGTCAGTTAGTGGCACTGTAAGGATTCATTTCCTCTCCATTGCCGGTCCCTTCAGGAATCCCCCAGGGATCACACTTAGGACCTCTCCTATTTATTATCTTTATTAATGACCTTATTGACCGTTTGTCATGCCATTGTCTGCTCTACGCTGACGATATGAAATTATTCTACACAATCTCTTGTCCTGATGATTGCAATTTATTACAAGCCGATTTAGACACCGTATCAGACTGGTGCTTCTCAAACCGTATGCATCTTAATATCCGCAAATGCTTTGTTATATCGTTCACAAAAAAGCGTAATAAAATTTTGCACGATTACATGATCGACGGTCAGGTTCTTACAAGATCTAAAATTGCAAGGGACTTGGGTATATTGTTTGACGAGCAACTATCTTTTCGAGCCCATTATCAACATATAACTGCCAAAGCTAATCAGCTCCTCGGATTTATTTTCAGATCTACTAAAGGTTTCAAAAACCCAAACTCTCTCATTTACTTATTCTCAGCTCTCGTCAGATCTGTGTTAGAGTATGGAAGTCCTATATGGTCTCCTTTCTATAAGGTGCATATTGAAGAAATAGAAAAGGTTCAAAAGAAATGTTTGCGAATGCTATGCTATCGACTAAAGTTAGGTCGTTCCAATTTTAATTACGAATCCCGTTTGTCTAAATTTAATGTACATAAACTAGAAACCCGTCGTAAATACTTCGATTTTGTTTTCCTCCATAAAATAGTCCACTCGTTTGTCGATACTCCAAATTTACTCTCTCAACTAAATTTTAACATCAAATATAGCGCGCGTCGTTCTAATCGTACAAATCTCTTTGCTTTACAAATTTATAATAATAACATCTCTATATACAACCCCTTAGTACGGATGGCTCGCCAGTATAATGAGATGGCAAATAAGGACATAATGGTCGACATCTTCTCTCCCAAATTTAAAACCAATATCAGGAATTCTTTATGCCCTAAGCGCCCGGCTCAGTCCGACCCCTAGCTAATTAAATATAGATTTATTTTACCTATAATTATAATTATTTAATCGCTAATCCAACATTGCACACATGGTTTTGAGTTGCAATCCCGCTCTGATCCAACATTTCTGTACTCTAGTTTCTTAATAATTGTAATTTGTTTTGTGTGTTTGAATAAATAAAAAAAAAAAAAAAAAAAAAAAACAAGCCTGTATCGCACAAACTGAAAAAAAAAATAAGAAAATTATTTTTTCAAAACCATATTGATGCTACAAAGGTCTCGACGCAGAGTTTTTCCATTTCTAAGTATTTTGCGCAACATGTCGCGTTTTATTATAGTTGGGAGCTACCGCCCACTTATATGAGACCGCTGCCGTCTGTTGCGGAGCTATTCTTCAACAAAGTTCGGAGAATAAGGCTATTCTTCCGCCATCATCATCAACAGGCATCGAGTCGCTGGAAATTCAACTTGCTTGTAGTTGTATATTAAATTTCAGTCGGCAATGAGCGTGACTATAATAAAATTCTAATTTAATTTATTTTGTTGGCATGACATGTTTACATTTATGTTATAAAATTACAGAAATATTGATCGATAAAATTTTTGTTACATGCCAAAAATGTGTTAAATACTTTAGTTTAGTTCTAGTTGTCAAAATGAGGAGTTTTGGCGGGAACGCGGGAAGAGTCGTGTCGCTCCGTTGTATTTTTTTCCAAAACTAGTGTTTTGTCGAGTGTTTATGCATAAAAATGGTGGTGTTTTATTCATAAAGTGCCGAATTACAAGCGCGAGTGTGGGAAAATGATATAATGTGGTGAAACATGAGTTTTCGTGTTGCTTCCAAAACTCCATCGAAGCTTAAAGTAAAGTCGCCACTACTTTACTAAAGCATGACTGGCACGAACTGACACGAACTGGACTTGACTAAGACGACTTTGACGATAACCATAGTTAAGATACAGCAGAAATAACACTGAAGACGAGGCAGTATGGCTTTATAGCTTTAGCCTGCCCGAAAGGGCAAATTAACGAAAAAAAAAAAAAAATTGTCAAAATGATATGTTAAAATTAATATTGGCGGAAAAAAGCGCGTTATGAATGCTACTAATCACAACCTAGTCCCTCATTTGCTTTAAGAATGTACACGTAACATAATGATATAATTTATTGTGGTTTTAAAATTTGAACACATAAATAGGATTTTGTATATTATTGAATTACAGAATATTGTGCACGATTAATTCCCGGTGATAAACATTGTAACTAATGTTATGTTTATGAATGTGAGTTTATTTGTTACGATGTTTTCACCGATCATCATCGAGAACAGAAACGACGTGGGAAACTGACGCGCGGAGTGCTCTTTCTACAAGACAACGCGCCTGTTCACACCGTACATGTTGCGAGGCAAGCCCTGAAACACACGGGGCGCTCAGAGATTGACCACCCTCCATATAGCACAGACCTAGCACCTAGCGATTTTTTCCTGTTTTCCAATTCGAAAAAGGACTTACGGGGCCAGAGATTTGCAGATGACAACGAAATGAAAGCTGCGGTTGTTCGTCATTTTGAAGAGAAAGATACAGAATATTTTTTGGGTGGGTTAAAGGCATTGTATGCGAGTTGTGAGAAATGTATTTTACTTGATCCCTCAAGTAAAATACAAGTAAAATAAAAAGAAAATAAATCCTCAAGTAAAATAAAAAGAAAATAAATGGTTTCTATTTTTTATTTTTCAATATAATCATATTGAAAAATAAAAAATAGAAACCATTTATTTTCTTTCATTAAGTACCTAAGGTACTTAGTGAAAGAAAATAGCCACGGACTTATCAGACTTATCGCCCCTCGTACATATAATTCCCCAGTAATAAGCTATCATATGATCGTCCCACCTGCCTTGATATAGTCTATTCTCTATCGTGGAAACTCTCATGAAACGTTCTCCTCGTTCAATTAATGATTATTGACTTGTTAAACAAATTTAACACAGAAAACGTGCTCAGAATAATTTTACAAGTTACCTACTTATCGAAATAATGTTTTGAAACTAACGTTAAAGAATGATATTAATAATTATGATTTGTTTTAGCCACTTCAAAATGTTGACTTTGATTTTGACATACAGCGTCTTAAATTAATATCTATGTATCTATGCTACAATTTTTTTTTTTTTTTTTTAATGATTGACAGGCTTGGTGTTTGACCACAGCTCACCTGATGTTAAGTGAAGGTGTGGTCGAAGATGGTAAAGCACACCTAGCCTGGAATGGAACTGGCTCTCAAGTGAGGCTGCCGGAACACACCGTTAGGTGCTTGGCGACAGATTTTCAACTTGAGGGTGGTAGCTAGCCAGCCGAGTACTAGAAAGTACCCTACCACCATGCTATGGTTTCCTCACGATGTTTTCCTTCACCGGCAGCTCAAGCTCATGCAATGCAATTATCCCAAATAATGAGGTACACCAATTCGTAATTATAGTAAATTACTATTAAATACTGCGGAAATGTAAATCTAAGCAAACCTTAGCCCAAATATTTGCTCATTTATTGAATCGCTCTCGAAATGATTGCGAGGTTCAACCGTACTTAGCCTAATGTCTGAACAGGATCCACTTTACAAGTATTGGTGCTTACTTGGACGAGTAAACAACATATCCAAGTGAAGTGGAGCTAGAAGTCACTACTCTTACATAATACTGTACGGATTTTCAGCGTCTGAAAACCAAAACAATTTGGTAAGTATTCTTGTGAAAATAGGTAACAAAGCTGCTTCAATAAGACTTACTTCTTATTTCATATTTAGAACTTATCACAGTTAATATGTGTGTTTGTTACTTCTTTACGTAACCGTACCGTACCGGTTTAACAGATTTGGATTAAATTTGTAATTGTTTAAAAAAAAAAACTATTTCGGAAACCGCGAGGGAAGTATTATTATAAATGAAAACGAGTGTTTGTATGTTTGTTTCTTCTTCACTCTGAAACGGTAGTACAGATTTGGATGAAATTTAGAACGGATATATCGTATGCTTTGGATACATGAACATTTCTTTCGTTAAAAGCGAGTGGGTCTGCAAAGTAGTGTCAAACAATCAAAGGTTTATTATGGTGGTATTACAACAAACTTTTTCTATGGATCAGCATATTTTCTGCGCTTCAAGGTATGCCTATTCTAAAAGGTTGTTAATTGTGTATATTGACCCCTTACCGGTTTAGTACATTCAAGGTATTATTAATTAAAAACCTAATCTTACTGAATATATGTCATAATTTTTAAGTTTATTAAAAATTAATTTTGAATTTAACCTTGAATATTCAAAATGCATTTCCGCAAAAAAAACGCCTGAATCAAACAATTATCGGTTTAGTAGGTACACCTAAATAATAAAAAAAATATATATATATAATAATAATGTAAGCAAAAATATAATATACATAGCTTTTACTTTCATACTTATATATACATATATATTAATGAGTTCACTTGCATAAATATCCCCGCTAACACGGCAAAATGTCATCTAAACCACGTATCACGTGTTATCTCGGATTTTATACACACTCTGACCTCTGCCACCATCCCAAGGTCACTAAGGTCACGTGAAAACAACTGGGTTCGTTATATATAATAGTAAAACACAAACAAACAGTATGAGAAGTAACGCTTGAATAATAACAAGTAGGTTTTCTCGCTATTGTGTTTTGATTTTGAAAACAGCGGGATACGAGTAAATGATCGACAAGGTTAGTTGCTGCTAATGGTTTTTAGGGTTTCGTACCCAAAGGGTAAAACGGGACCCTATAACTAAGATCCGCTGCCCGTCGACTGCATGTCTGTCCGTCTGTCACCAGACTGTATCTCACGAACCGTGATAGACTTCAGAGACTTTTGAGATTATGTTATCTATCGTGTTTTTCTTTGCTTGGTTGCCTGGAAGAGATCGCTGTTAGCGATAAGGCCGCCACTTGTGGCACTAGTTCATAAGGTTCTTTTGTTCTCTGTACTTTTTTCTTTTTATGGTGTGCACAATAAAGAGTTTTATCTATCTATAAAATATTTTTCGTTTTTTATATAAACACAATAAGAAATTTTTATACGTTGCCCATGGCTATTCTGTTTGTATGAATAAGGACGAAGGTTATATGTTACCATGACTTTATTGCTTTTCTAAGGAATTCACTAGACTGTTGATAGAAAAGTTAGATTGGTGGGCGTTGTTTTCGATCTTGTGGTCGTTGGTTAATTATATGAAAATCTATGTTTACAACATGTAGTTTGTAGCGATGATAGCTCAGTGGTTAGCGCGGCAGGTTCGCATGCCGAAGGGTGTGGGTTCATGAGCTTGAGCTGCCGGTAAAGGAAAACATTTATATATTCTATCAGTAAACAGTTTATCAGTTATCTGACTTACATCACACAGGCTCTGCTTAGTTTGGGGTCAGATGGCGCTGTGTGTAATGACCTGCGATATATTTTATATTTATATTTAAGTATACCCATTTGTTCTTTCATGTGTTTCACTTTTTATTTACTACCGGCTAACTACATAAAGAGTCAATCACAGATAGATATCAATTTTTTTTCTTTATGCAATTCAGTTGATTGCTAATTCCTGGGCTGCACTGAATGAACGCTAACTACAACCGATATTTTATCTATTCTAATTTTGATGTATTTTTCATGAACATTGTCACGATTACAAATAATTATGTAAAATGTATCACGAATGTATTGTGGCACATTTTTTTGCTTATATAGTGTTTCATTTACTCACTGTTTCGTTCATTCCCTGAAATTAAGTGATGAATAACATATTGTTCTACAAAAGCCCAGGTCATCGTTAACAATACACTTTTTGTATTAATCGCTTATTTGCGGGTGCGTTGTAATTAATTTTGTGTCGTTAACAAATAAAAGGTAGGTAAGTGTATTGTATAATCGACCTACCTTACCTACCTGTATAGGAAGCTCTATTGATAGATGAAAACGAGTATTCTATTGTAGTAGGCTTTTGTCGACCCCTATAAGAAAGATTAGGGCATTACTACGCTTTAATCAAATAAATAATAATCAATTTTTACAAAATTAACACCAATATTTTAAATGTGTAAAATGTTTGTTAGTACGTTACATGAAAACCTGAGCGAGTTTGGATTAAATTTGGAAAATATTGTGTTTATACTTTGGATTAACACATTGGCTACTTTTTATCCCGTATAATGCGGTGAAAAACGAGGACGCATTTAGTTAGTTATTAACTTTGTCTTGCAGTTCTACCCACATTTTTTCCATTTTCCTATATGTTAAAGCATGGTAGGTATACGCTTAATAAAGCCATTAAAGCGTGAAGATGTAACAAACGCACGAGTACATGCACATGAACAGACTTTGCTTATATCTATAGTTCTCCAATAATAATGTATACTTATAGATATGTAGGGGATAAATGAGTATGAAATTAAAGAAATCAGTTATCAAATTCAAAAATATTTTTTCAAATCCGAGCGGTAGTTCCATACATTAGCGCGTTCAACCAAACAAACAAACAAACCTCATAGATCACCAGTGTCCTTTTTTACTTTTATAGTTTGCAGGCTAGATTTTGACCACAGCTCAGTGACGTTGTGGTCGAAGTTAGGAAACCCGTCTAGCCTGGAATGGACCTAACCAAACAGAGTCCTGCCGGAGTCAGTTTACCTAATCATTAACACTTTTCAAAAACTGTTGTTGTTTTGTTGTGGAATAATAATAAAGTACAAACCTTTTTAGCACTTTAGTAACGCAAGTGAAACGCCTGCTCAAAATGAGCAACATTATTTCCAGTAGGTACGCTATCACAAAATATTGCCAGGCGTTAAGCTCGTTCTTGCTCTATTTATCCGAAAACCTGTCATTCCCAGCTCAGCCATCCTCTTGATTTATCAAAAGTCATAAATCACTTGGGAGAAACAAAAAGCTGACTGGCGAAGATAACGCCTATTAGTGTATAGGCCGCTGTATAAATCTTGTCACGAACTTCAAGGCATGTCGAACTACGAATAATGTAGACAAAGCAGATAATTCTAGAAATGCGTATCGAATGTCGCTGTAACCTGGTTATATATAATTTTGGAGTAGTCTGCGTTATTTTACTGCGAAGTTTAATTTTTTTTTTTTTTTGTTCTTATTATTTTAATTTGTATTGTATTTGACATTGATTTACTATTTTTTTTTTTTTTATCACTGACATGCTTTTATATTTATATGTTTAATTTAATTTTTTTTTTAATGAGATATTGTAAATAATTATGGACCGAAATCCGAAATAAATGATTTTATTTATTATTATTATTATTAATTATGTCAAGTTGCCTACGCAATTTTTTATCGAATTGCATCAATGAAATATTATGTAGATACGAGTCAATAGATTATTTTTTATAGAATAGAATAGAATTTATAAGTTTATTGAACACAGAAATATATACATCTTAAAATATAAGAAAAGCACTCGATGACCTATAATTTTGCAGCGGCGGCCTTATCGCCTAGAGCGATTTCTTCCAGTCAACCTTTGGATGAACAGAACAAATAGCACAACTATTACGGTTAGCGGTGTAAAATAGGTGGATTTACTTAAAATGTCCCAATACATATGCACAACAAATGAACCAATTAGCAACTAGCCTGCAAAATATAAAAAAAATGCATGTAGATAAATAATGTTAAAATACCAGATTATTGATTTAAATAATTTAAGACTCAAGTATAAGCGTATAAAATAAATATTTGGCTTCTCCTAGTCAAACTTGCTCAATTGTGGATCGCATTTACGCTCAATATCGAGTGAGATGGCAGTCAAACGTAAACCTATTTTTAATATCCCGAACGAGATGCTCTCCTGATGGTAAGAGATAATGCCTGTCCACGACTATTGCAGCGATACACAGAACTTTGTGTAGTAAAAAAAGTTCAAGGCATCATTTGGTGCTTATTACTTGAGACTTTCGATGTACAGTACCTTTTAAATCGGAACACGCAGTAATGTTTACACTCTTCAGTTTGGCGGCAAAATATCTGGCACTGCGGTGGTACCTACCTAGACGACCTCCTGCTAAGGAGATCTACCACCAAGTATAAGTAGATATGTGTTAGCAAAAAAAGTATCTAATGTATTGTATTTTCTATTTTAAATAAATAAATATCGTTGGACATTACACACAGCGCCACCTGACCCCAAACTAAGCAAAGCTTGTACTATGGGAGTCAGATAACTGATAGAATACGTAAATATATTTTTTTTGTAAATATATGTTTATAATACATACAGTACACCCAGACACAGAAAAACATTTGGTTTTATGTCACAAAATGCTTGTCCTGGGTGGGAATCGAACCCACGCACCACAGCTCTTGAAGCAGACATGCTACCAATGAGCCAACAGGGCTGCCAATTTTGTATCAGTTATCTGGTTTCCATAGTACAAGCTTTCCGTTGGCGCTGTGCGAAATGTCCTCCAATATTTATTAAGGATGATGTACGGAAGCGGCCTGCGTTAATCAAAGTTAACTATGTATACTTATTTGTGCTATACGATAGCAGTAATTCTCAAAGTAATTGATAGAGCTTCGAAGTCCCGAAAATAGCAGCCTATCAGCCAATTGGAAGCCTGTTTAGATTCGTACAGTTATGTATATGGGAGGGCAAAGAACGTGACTATTGAACTTGGTAAAGGATTACTTGTCTATATATAAATCTTAGAGGGGTTGATATTATATTATGAAAAAAGAATCACATGAACTCAATTAGAATTTATTTACATTGATAATAGAATAGCATTGCGTTTGAACACAACCTGCCTGATATAAAGGAACAATTACTTGATAAAACGTATATATACACAAATATATAATATAATAAATATAAAATAAAATATAAATATATACAAGTGGTGGTATGTAGTGGTATGTATCGATGTAATAAGCCAGGTAGGCCATTGTACTCATCATAATGTAAGAGCTGTTTTTTTCGTGATTTTAACAATGTAAAAGATTTTCATATTAACAAGTACATACCTACAGTGACTCTTACTCGGCTTGGTAGGTACCTACGCTACAAGCTTATAACCCTGTTTCAACCACGATGTAGTATCAATATAGCAGAAACATAACTAATAGAGAAAATTATTGTTTGTGGTTTGATTTTGTAGCTATTTTAGCGTATGAGTATTACATTAATAAGTAGGTATTGCTGTAAAAGTTTAAACTTAAACCACGCTTATGTTAGTTCAATGCTAATTTTGTCCAATGCAATCCAATGAAATCTTTACAAAGATCGTCCAATATCGTCGAACATTTCATACAGCGTCAGCATCTAGCCCCAAACTAAACAAAGCTTGTAGGTGTACTATGGGAACCAGATAACTGATAGAATATTTACATATATTTTTTGTAAATATATACCTACAATACACTAACGGACGCCTCGCGGTTTCACCCGCGTTGTTCCCCTTCCCGTGGAAGACAGGGATAAAAAGTAACCTATGTCATCCGGGGATAGTGTAGCTTCCCAACGGTGAAAGAATTTTTGAAATCGGTTCAGTAGTTTCGGAGCCTATTCAATACAAACAAACAATTAAATCTTTCCTCTTTATATTAGTATAGATAGATAAAAAATACCCAGACATAGAACAAACATTCATGTGATGATAAATGTTTGTTTTGTGTAGATGTGTCTAGTGAGAATTGAACCCACAACCTACAGCTCCGGAAGCAGACATTCTACCAAATAAGCCAACAGGGCAGTCAATATATGTATATATATATATGGCATGTTGACTGTGTTTGTCCCCGACTCATAGCTATCAAGCCATATCAAAGTAAATAACAAGTGAACATAAATGGTGCATGTATTGCCTGAGAACGCAATGAACTCGTAACAGAATTAATGCAATCGGAAACTTTTTGTTAATGAAATGGAATTTGACACGAGTGACTAAATGCAGATAGTGTCTATTGTAAGTGTCGCTTGGACCGTAACGTAACTGTTATCCATTAGATATTTCTATGAAAGGCTCATCTCAAAGTTTAATCACATTATGCACCAATTCTATCCTATCATCCCACTAATATTATAAATGTGAAAGTTTGAATGGATGTTTGTTACTCTTTTACGCAAAAACTACCTAACGGATTTGGATGAAATTTAGCACAGTAGAGTTTATGGTTTTCATTAACATTTTTGGGATGTTTTTAATACTGTAAACTGAACAAACTTTTTGTTTTACTCTACGCGGACGAAGTCGTTCTTACTCTTTATGCCTTGTTATTATTTATGTCGTCTTTTTATTATTTATATATAGTGCACATAAATTGTTGTGTGTAACAAATAAATGTTTTCATTCTATCGTCTTTAAGTGCTTACATTCGCACTAACTTTATGCGTATATCCTAACTACTAATAAAAGATACAATTAAATAAAGATACGTTGTAGCAAAAATCTATCTTTTTTTTAAACCTACTCCTGATTCGGTTCAGTCGTTTAGTAATTACGAGGGAACATAGGGGCATACTTAGTACATACACGTTAAGCACATAACCCTCCTTTTTGTCTTCGTCGAGTATTTACTATTGTCGAAAGTAACTTTGTATCTTTGTTGTTCTGTAAACGTTTTACGACTAAACGACTAGCGATTTCAAAGCGGTAGGAATTGTACCTACATCACGACGACTGGAATGAGATGTTTCCCCTAGAAAATGCGAAAAAAATAAGATACAGCAATTCATGTGATAAAACTAGTTGGTAGACGTAAACGACCTCCTGCTAAGGAGTAGGACGTCGTCTAGGTAGGTACCGCAGTATCAGAAAAACACAATTGAATGTAATCACTGCTTTGTTCCGGTCTGAAGGATACTGCAAATTGCGAAATTACAGGGGCAATAATTTTATTTTGATACCGCTGCAATAGTAATATAGGAGACGTTATAATAGCGTCTCGATTTACAAATACAATTTTTAACAACTTGACTATACCCCTAATCTCAGGTTTTAGGTTGTGACATCGTTTCATGGTTGACGTTCCAAAAACCGGTACGAAAAAATTTGAATCTGCTTTCATTGTTCGAACGGCTAAAGCGTGGAATACGTTACCCGAGTGAGTGTTCCCAGATAGATACAATCTGGGCGTCTTCAAGTCGAGCGTGAATCGGTATCTTCTAGGCGAGCGTGCTCAATCGTAGATATGGCGATCGAACGCATGCCAATAAAAAAAAAAGGTATTTTGGTTTAAAAATCAAACTACTGAACTGATTTTCATGAAATTTCTATGGAACCAGTTGGATAGTACATCTACCCTTTTAAACAAAAAAAAATTTTTCTCGAATTGGTAAATTAGAGTTATAGGAGAAAATACATTTTAAAAAGATTCAGATGAATTCAGAACCTCGTTTTTTTGAAGTCGGTTAAAAAGATGAAATACCTATAATCATGACAAAGATGACTCGCCGACTCTACCACGTCGTTGTCAAATATTACCTTTTCTAAAACGGTGCTATTTACTAATTATATTCATTAGTAGACAAAATAAATATGCGTAAGCTATTCCCAATAAGGTTAGTTTATTTGTCATTATAAGAATATTTATTTAAATAATTCACAATACCAAAAATCTAAGAAAATACGTAAATATCAATAATAGAGATACTAATTATTTATTTATTTAATGACTCTAACATTAAGCTTAAATTCGAATCAACCTTTTTTATCTTTTTAGTAACATACCACTAACTAGCTAAATCCCAAAGCTTGTGCTGTGTGTGAGCTGTGGTCAAAACCTAGCCTATAAAACATGGAAAAAATATACGCTCATTTATTTACAAACATTTCCAAACGGTTATCTCTCACACTTGTCATTTTAACATAATTTTAAACAATATTATTTGAAACCTCGACATCTTTTTCAGAAATCTGACGTAATTCCTAGCATACCGCAGACTTTTTTTGAAATGTTTTTACCATGGGTCTTTTTCATTAACATTTCAATGACCTTATTAAACTATCTATCTTTGCTAGTATCGGTGACATGGAAAAGTAAGTTCAAGACACTTGAATTACAATTGGTTGTTTAAGTTGTATTGTAAGCGAGCAGATGTAACTAATTACATTGTAGGACGACCTTCGCGGCGCAGACAACCGTGTTGTCGTCTCGCTTCGTTATCAAGCATACCAGTTTCGTGATGTTTCTTTCAATGATTTGCATTTTATTACACACTTGTTCACACTGGAGGCTCGTGTAGTAAAGTATTTCACTACACTGTTCATTTTAAGCTAGTGGAAGTTAAAACAAAATAATTATTATCTCTACGATTTAACAAGTACAAATAAGCAATTAAAAAACACCGACTCTTAGGCCTCTAAGCCCAAATAAGGTTTTAGGTATTTTGGTTTAAATTTTTTTTTATTTTTTTTTACACACTACTAAACAGATTTTCAATAAATTACTATGAGACAAATTGATTGATTGATAACTCTTTATTGTACACACTAAAATACAGAAAACAGAAGAAATAAACTTAAATATAGGTGTAACAACTGGCGACCTTATCGCTAAAAGTAAGTCAAAATAAAAATCTGAGTTTATTCATTTAAATTAAAAAAATAAATTCAAATCGTTTTATAAATGACGGAGTTCTGAGGTAACAAACAATAAAAAATACAACCGAATTAAGAAACTTCTCTTTTTTGAAGTGTATTAAAAATACCTTAATTTATTAATGTAATTCTTCGTATGAGAGATGTGTGCGTTCTCTAGGCGTTGTAGCATAAAAGTGATTAGACAAATAATAACAGTAAATATCATAGGACAGTTCATACAGCGCCATCGAATCCCAAACTAAGCAATGCTTGTTTTATGGGAACTAAATAACTGATAGAATACATTTTTTTGTAAGCACATGTAATACCAATACACAGACACAGTTAAAACATCTATGTTTGTCACACAAATGTTAGTCCTGACTGGGAATCGAACCCACACCCTTCAGCTCTCGGAGTAGAACTTACATATTCTAACTACCAAATGAGCTAACAGGCACTCATTATTTCTCAGTATTTTAATCTACTTAAACAAAAAATGAGTTTAGAATAAACAAAAATTATCTTTAAAATAATTCACAAGCGACAAAGATTTTAAATTATTTTGCACTTATCCGTCTACTAGTACTTCTTACTTAAACGTTAAATCATCCACAACTATTTACTTATCTCAAATATAATACCTACTTGCTACAGCGTACAATATGGTGCTTTTTTAGTAAGTAGATATTTATTTTAACAGCTTAGCAGTTCGCATGGGTGCAATGTAGATACTAACATAGTAACTACATTATTACTTTAATATATCTCGTAAGGTTTAGCCAGTGTTTGCAATGTATTCGCACAAAAACATGTTTTTTACGACATCACATTACAAATCTTTGAAATTATTGGATTTTCTTTACTATAATATCCATGTATAATTGTATACCTAATACATAAAGACCTTCTTCTTGAATCATTCTGTCTATTGATGGAAACCGTATTAAAATCCGCAGTTTTGATCTAAGCGTACAGACAGCGGGAAGCGGCTTTGTTTTATACTATGTAGAGAAAATAAGTTACTTATGTATTAATTCAAGAAAAGAAAATACTAGAATAAGAATATAATAGATAATGAAAAGTTTTATCAGTAAGAACTTTATTGCTTGGTTACCTTTAGAAAGTTGAATAACATTTAATTCATTTTGATTTCTGATTTAGCGCGTACAACTAAAATACGTCTAAAGTTGTTTTAATATTTTGATAGGTTATAAAAAGCAATACCCTTTTTACCAATGAATATAAATCAATATTTAAAAATAAATATTACATTTCTTATTCCCATACTTTGGCTTGTCTAGTGCATTAATTACATTACTTATTATAATCTTAATTAAATACAATAAATTATTGCCTATTCATTTCAATAATTACATAAGATTTATCATTTGCTTTGCTCGATTGTTTACTTGGTAGAGTACGTAGAAATGTTGTTTATCACACAATGACATATAGGAACGACACCAATGACATCACTAAAATTGTTCACAAGAAATAAATGGGAAGAATTTTAAACCACAGATACCAGGAAAGTAACGTAAATAGGAGCAGCCTGTTTCCGCTGGATAACGCGGTGCTGCTAGAATGTTCGTTCACAAAGTAGAGGATTGTTTCACAATTAACTATGTAGTTCGTCACTCCTTCTCTACTATACATTATTATCCTACAAACAGCATTTTTAGACACGTAAAGTCTTCTTTGGGTAGTTGGATCCATTACGGTCGTCACTCTCCAGTTTATAACCCCGTTAACAACGTCAGGTGGTTCGTAAGCAGCGTCTTTTTCACGTCGCGGCTTCTCAATCCATAAACTGACATCAACGCCGTCTTCTGCCATTTTTCTTGAGTTATAGTCATATGTGTAGTAACCGAGAAATGCTCGCAATATGTGGCAGTACACGGCGAGCGTCTCCGTTAGTTCGACATCTTCGATCCGTAGCCAGCATTGGTCCGCACGTTCGTTTCTGAAGGGTAACTCAAAGGGCACAGGGTATGTGAACTGTGTTATTTTCCCTGTGTTCTTGTCTATCACATCGCAGGCGGTTAATTTATAAAGAAACGTCACGAAAAAAACTCTGACTAACATTTTAAATGTGGTGCTGTGCCGATGTCATGATTGTAACTAACCAATTGTGGTGACGCTTTGTGTCGCCGCCACAAAAAGCGTTGCAGAATGGCCGGCTGCCTTCACGAGTAGCGATTACAGGTGGAAGATTATTAGATTGCGAATAACAGCTCATTGTTATTGGTACTCTAGGTAGGAGGTACTAGCGCATATCATGTGTTCGGACAGCCTTAAGTACTTACAATAAGTCCACTATACTAAGTATTTATAAATTTGCTCGCATATCTGATCAAAGTCAATTGCAGTTTCCTGAGTTATGTGATTGATAGAAGGCCTTGCTAAGAGTTCGTTCCGGTGCTTATATGGAAAAGATATTTGTCTACATCATATTGTAGGTTAACCATAACAACAAATATAAATTTCTATTACTTTTTTGCTGACAACTATAATATCGGAAACTTAAAACATTACTTGCCATGATTTTAGCAGTAGCATCACGAAATGCTCTTTATTTACGTACTTTATAAACCTAACATCTAAATTAATAAAGCAACTAAGTCAGTTTCTTATAGATAATCGTTCTCCATCATAGACTGCGCCATTACTTTACATTAGTAGTGTCATGGTGCGGTCAAGATCAAGTCATAGGTCAAATATAAAATCCGCGTCCTGACTATCTCTCTCTAATAACTCAGGTCATGAGAATTTAATGTTGATTTATTTTCTCATCATCATCATCATCATCATCAGCCTATACTAGTCCACTGCTGGACATAGGCCTCTCCCAAGACACGCCACTCAGCCCGATCTTCGGCTTTTCGCTTCCATCCACCGCCAGCTGTCCTACGTATATCGTCACTCCATCGGGTCTCAGGGCGTCCTACGCGTATTTTCTCATACGTAACTAAATTATGGATTATTTATTAGTGGACTGTAGGTTATAGCAATGTTAGGTAAGCCTTATCCCCCTATATCCCGCTACAAAAATGGTCGTAGCGATTCAAAGTAAACTGGAAACGATAGTACGCAAAATTTCCGATCACCCACTAAAACAAAATGAAAAAAAATAGCACGATCTTTTTAAGTGTTGTACATAATATTATAGTATGGCAAATTATGTGGTACAAATGTTTAGGGTTCAAGGACACGGTTATATTTACATTAATCCTATCTAATGTTATGCTAAAAACTGTAATTACTAATAGACACTGCATTTCTAAGTAATTGTAATTGGGTTGCCCATTAGCGGGAATATTTTTATCTGCATGCGTGTCCGTTCTAATCGTTGTTTACATCACCTCTAGCCTAAAGTTATCTACTGGTGTTGAGGAAAGAGCGAGGCAGCTATACTTACGTGCTTCCCAGAATAAATGATTGACGCATCACACTAAATGTTTTTAACGAAACAATCAAGAGCAGCGGGATCAAACGAGTCCGGGCGGTCGGGCCGGTCTGACGTCATCCGCAATGGCCAGCAGAACGATTCTGTTGTGCCTTTTGGTTTTGTGTTTCTCAATTTATGTGACGGAATGTAAAGGTTGGGGAGGAAGATCAAGCAGTAGAAGCGGCGGCAGCTCGTGGGGAAAAAGTTGGGGTGGAAGATCAAGCGGGTCAAGTTGGGGAAGTAGTGGTAGTCACAAGCCATCGAGTTCATCCGGGTCGAGTTGGGGGTCCAGTGGGAGCAGTTATAAGCCGTCATCATGGAGCACCGGTTCAAGTTCTAGTGGAGGCTACAAACCTTCTTCATCATGGAACACCGGTTCAAGTTCTAGTGGAGGCTACAAACCGTCTTCATCATGGAACACCGGTTCAAGTTCTAGTGGAGGCTACAAGCCGTCTTCATCATGGAACACTGGTTCTAGTTCAAGTGGAAGCAGTTATCCTAGTTCATCATCCGGATTATCAGGCTCAGGACGTGGATCGGCTAGTTATCCGTCATCATCGTCAGGATTATCAGGCTCAGGACGTGGATCGGCCAGTTATCCGTCATCATCGCCAGGATTGTCTGGATTTGGAAGTGGATCTCATGGCTATCCGTCATCATCTGGAGGATTATCTGGTTCAAGCTCTGGTAATAGATATTCTCCATTTGGATCAGGATCGGCAAAACCTAGCTACCCATCTGGAACAGGTCTATCAGGTTCAGGAAAACCTAGCTACCCAACTGGAACCGGTCTGTCGGGTTCTGGATTTGGAACTCACAGTTACCCATCTGGAACAAGTCTATCAGGTTCAGGAAAACCTAGCTACCCAACTGGAACTAGTCTATCAGGTTCTGGTTCTGGTACTCACAGTTACCCGTCTGGAACAAGTCTATCAGGTTCAGGATCTGGAAGCCGGTACCCTTCATCAGGATCCGGTACGCATAGCTATCCATCTGGAACGGGGCTTTCAGGAGGAACCAATAACAACCGTGGATCAAACTATAAACCCAGTAACACATACAACACAAACACTGGTTACGGATCAAACTCTTATCATCCCGGATCATACTCGTATCACCCGGGATACACTTACCACCCTACGATCTACCATTATCCTCAACACGTATACGTAACGCAATATAGAGACTCTGGCAGCAGGTATGGAGACTTATTGACTGGCCTAGCTTTATACAACATGGGCCGCTCGCACAGTCATTATCACACAGACCATTATTACTACGATGACTATTATAGACAAAGATACTACGGATCTGGCAGTAGCTATAGACCACAAGAACAAGAACGGCCCAGAGATGAAGCTACATGCAACTTAAGAATTATTGAAAATGGAAGAGTAGAACTACTGAAAATACCTTGTGAGATTGTATCAACCTTCACGGAAGGCAGTCAAAAGGTCAACAACCCAACTGAAACACGTTTGAATCAAACTGTTTGCACTACCAATAACACGGTTATACGTAACACTAACACAACGGCTTCGCCTAATGTACAACCTAATGTGACTCTGGCGAATGTTACTAATACAGTTTCCATTCCTGCAAATATGTCAAATGTTAATGTAACGGCTCAAAATGTTAGTGTGATTAACGAAACAATACCAGTACTTACACAAAATATTACCGTCGCAAATGCTACAAACATTGCCAACATGACTAATATTCCCGATATGATCAATCTAGCCATGCTGTCCAGCTTTGCTCCAGCTAATATCAGTGCAGTAAATACCACAATGGCTAATATGACAAACGCAGCAAATTCCTCTAACGCTTTCACGAAAGAAGAAAAAGTAGTCACTGAAGGCAATAAAACTACGACTGTCATTCGAGTAGTGACTTCCACTGAAACTGTTATCAATACTACTGTTTGTATAACATCGTCCACGGCGACTGATCCTTTGCGTGTGACAGGTCCTCCAATAGATCCATCTGGCATGGAATGTTCAGTTGATATAAACACTAAAGATGCATATTTCCGAAATAAAATTGATTGCAGTACTTTAGTGCAATATTCGAAAAAGCCGTTGACGTCACCTAAAAAGGAGAGCGCTTTAATGCCAGATAGGGAGAAACTGAAGTCATGGCTAAACAAACCACCATGGTGGATGTCTATTTTCATCGCAACATAGAATACCTGCGTCAATTTTTAGTAATTTTAGTAATAAGACTTTAGTTTTAAATCTTATAATACTCAGCGTTTATATGTAGCTAGATAATAATGTAAAATTATATGTTTATGCATAGATAAAAGTTAATACATTAACTTTAAGTGTAGTACTTACATAATGACTTATATGTCAATGTTAAAATATATTACATTTTCTGTACTTAGGTAGATACCTCATTTTTAGAATGTTGTAAACAAAAACGGTGTTGCATTTACAATAAATTTAAATGTAGCAATCTCATTTTTATTGAAAGAACATGAAATATGTACTCATTTTCGTTTGTTGCCCAGTGAGTAGGTATTATTAACAAAACGTGTCTACGAAACTGTTGCTTATAAATTGGATGGAAGTCAACATGTAGAAAAACATGTTGTTATAAGGAAAATAATAATAATTATATTCTTAATATAAATATCGTTTTATTCCTTGAACCCAAACCGATAAATGTATGTACTCGTATATTTAAAAACACGTCATCATACTCGGTTTCTACTGCTTTTATGTACCTACGTGGCTGTATAATAAATCGCGTATTACAATTTTTAATCTCTATAAATTATTTTAGTAAATAATATAACTAACAGGCGCAGCAGTAAAGTCTTTTTGGATATCCTTCTTCACGTACGGTACCCTAGAAGGTAACACAAAAATATCTCATGTTTAGTAAGAAATGTATGTGACAAAGGTTGATTGAAGATTATTTAAGTTTCTAAGCTTGTAATCATGTACCAAAGATCGGTACGGGTTTCTGTAAATGACTGTTATGGAAGCAGTATTGATGAGCGAGCGTTACATTATGTTAGTCAGAAATAAGTAAGTATTTATTGTTTAAAAAAATATTTACAAAATGATTACGGAGCATCTGTCAGCGCATATAATAAACAATATAAGCTTGGGATTTATAAATCCAAATGGCGGTCATTGTACTCATTATTATAAATATTGTTTTGTTATGGGTACATTGTAAAAAAAAACAATTCTATAAAAACAAAGTTCGCTGACTATTCACAAAATGTGCGGAGCAGCAAATTTTTTTGCGGGATTCATTTCTCTTGCTCTGCGTTGCTCTTATTGGTGAGTAAAATAACCCCTTTCAGAAAAGTACACCATAAGATTATTACCTTGTATATTACTCATCGTGGAGAAGCAATTATCTCTAATAGAATAAATTACATATTATTATTAATATTCAACACTTTTTCCTGGATATTCCGGGAAGTAATTCTGTGTAAAGGATGTATTTTACCATGGCGTTAAAATCGCGAAAATAATTAGAAGCTATATGTTTGATCTTCAACAAAATGTATCGATGTACATATATTATGTACGTATAAATTTAAACAGCTGATATTTTCTTATCGTGGTTTTAGGGTCAGTTGATTGTAAAAGTTCATATTGATGGATATTCTATCCATGATTAGCTAGATCCGTACTTTTCTGATTTTACTGCACTTAACCGAAACATATTAAGTTTAGAAATAAAACGAAATGCATTTCACATAGTAACTAAGACAACTGTAAATAAATCAGGACTAGGTTAGGTAAAGTTGAAAAGCAGGGCCGTCACGCCAAAATATTAATGTATAATAAATTGCCAAAATATATTACAGAATTAAATCATACCGAATTTAAAAAAACCATTAAATTTTACGAATTAAGTGAATATATGTCAATGAGGTTCTCAGAATCCTCATTTATGTGTAGTACATAAACGGAGCCTCCGCTGCAGTATGTTCGTTGTAAATTACTCGCATAGGTATAGCTTCATTCATGAAAGTGTAATCGTAAGGTTTTTTTTTGTACATGTGACTTGCCTTTAACATTATTGTTATTTATGGCCAATAAATATTACTGATTTACTGATGAAAAATCTTTTAGATTTATTTACGTACATATAACTTAGGTATTATTTATACCCCTAACAAAAAACACATAGCACATTTCTCAATAGAGCAGTGCAGTGAGTTTTTCGCTAAGGAAAAAATAAATATGACTAGACATTACAACTAATACAGCTAACAAATACAAACTATAAGTAACAATCTTTTTATTATGTTAAAATGTGCAAAGGAAACCACTAGGTAATGAATATCAATTACATTATCATTTTAAGAGAATCAATTCTAATTTTATTAAACCCCATCAATGGTGATTTGATCAATGGAGATTCACCGTGTAGGTAATGCTGATATAAATAAAACAAAGAAATCTCACAAGTTCATCGGTTGAACTAATCGTGTGTACTAGGAAATAAGCGTTATTTGCAACAAAAGTTAGTAATAGCCTAAGTTATTAGTCATAATGTACATTATAGATGGAGTGCCTGATTAATTTTAAATAGCTATCACCAAAAATTGCCAATTCGAAGCATACCAACATGTGACTTGGTTATAGAAAGGGAAAGTATAACCAAATAATAACTTAAGACATTGAAAAAAATACATATGGGGTATAGTTTTTATATCCGGAAGATGCGCTAACAGCGTTCGAGAAAATGCTGTAGAAGAGGCAGACTGGAAAAAATGTTTCGAAAATTGCTTTAGATTAGACGCATGAGACGCAGTCGAGGTCTAAAGCTTCTTGGACCTGATTACACGCCTATATCCTAAATCCATCTTCCCGGTTGAAATTGCGATATTTTTTATTTTACCCGTGAACCATTCTTGAATAATAATGACGTTTAATCGATAGGTGATAATCATAATGTGTGTTCGAATCGTGAATGTTTAAAAATTACCATTACCAGGTCCCAAAGTACTACAAATAAGTAGTTCTGGAATTTGCTAGTCACCTAGTCGGCGATCTTAAATAAAACGAATAACAACAAGCTAAATTTATTGAAAAGAGCCACCGTTACTTCAGAAAATCCATAATAGTTCCCGATTTACTTCGCCTGTCCGAGCGTCACGAAGCCAAGGAGAGTGTAAAACTTATCTGTTAGTGACGTCATTCTATGAGTAATAGTAATTTCACATTGTCAACAACAATGTGAAATTACTATTTGCAAACGCGTTACAGGCGCCCCTGGCGTAGAAACTTGTGACTAATCTGGACGAGTAGGGTTGTGAACTGTGTAGGTTGCATTCATGCAATAAGCGTTGAAAAAAACAAGTAGGATATCTGTGTCTCTTTCGTTTCGCCGGGGAGTATTGCCATTGCGTAAAAATCTCCCATGTTTTGTGATCCCTCTTATAAAAACGAAATTGAATTTATTTACATCGTAAAAATGAAGCTTGAAGTTTTGTTTAATTTACTATATTTTGAAATGAACATATCTTAACAAAATATTATCTTAAGTCCAAAACACTTTGAAAGAGTTCTTTGTGTTATTTTTTTTTTGTTTTTTGTTCAGCTTCGACAATACCACTATCTTTAACGTTGCAATCAAGAGCACATTGGTAATTTAGCAATGTCTTATTATCAGGTGGGCCTTTATTTGCCCCTCGTTGTATCAAGTAAAATATACAATATTTATGGTCTTTAAAATTAAGGTTGGACTTTTCCTTCACACTATTTTCCATTTAAATGTGCGTTATTTATTAACTTCACAATTTTTCTATACATAACATAATATGTATATTATTTAAAAAACCGCAAGACAATACTTTGAATGATAATAATTTTATATGCGTAAGTTAAATTCCACACATATTGATTATTTTACCTGTGATATGGCTCACGTTATTAAATAACATCAAGCCGATTGTGTAGGTACAAACGCGAACTAATCTAATTTTTTGCGGTATGTCCATCTACTTTTATGGTTTTAAAAGTTGCACCCGACCTCGGGAGCGAATATACCAATATAATAAAATATAATATGGAAGTATTTAAGTCTGTAAACTCGACGGTTAAGATACCATGGCCCGGTTTTTATAAATAAAAAGAGCTTGCGTACAAATAACACCATCTTGCAATTTCAAAAAAATATTAATGGGTGATCAAATAATAATGGGCATGTAAGCCTCGAATAATTTATAAATTAAAGCGAGCAAGAGTTGATTTGGTATGGTTTTTTCAAATTCCGGGGAACTAAGGAGAATAATCCGCGTGCTGGCAACATCATTAAAGGAAAAAGAGCGCATGCTATAGAAAGGAATGGAAATAATGAGAAACCGCGAGCGAGCGACGAGCGTCGGTTGTTCAAACATTAACAACGTAAAGTCCCACAGACAGTTTGATGCGTAAGAGTGTCTGCGACGGCCGTGTTTTAGATTGATTGTTTGATAACGACACAATGACTTTACCGCGGTGTGTGCTCCTTGGGACTTTATTACTACTAGTTACCTTATTATCAGTGGACAATGTGAGTGCAAGAAGGAGCGGTGGTCATCACTCCTACCCTTCATCTCGAGGTTTATCGGGCAGCCATTCGTCGGGCAGTCACGGGTATCCTTCGTCTGGCGGCCTTTCGGGCAATAGCGGAGGCAGCCATGCATATCCATCTTCTGGAGGCAATCATGCATACCCGTCTTCTGGAGGTAGCCACGGCTATCCGTCTTCTGGGAGCAACCACGGCTACCCGTCTTCAGGCGGCTTGTCTGGTAACAATCAAGGACATGCTGGAGGCAAAGGCATGTCAGGAAGCACACACTCAACGCATACAACAAATGTATACAACAATTATCACTACAGCCCGCCCCAGCAGATTAGTTACACGCCTGTTCACGGATCCCCAAGGAGCTACCCTGTGTATCAAGGCACACCTCCAACGTACGTCTACCAATACAAAGATTCCGGCAGCAAATACGGTACCCTGCTCGCTGGCCTTGCATTGCTCAATCTCGGAACTCTGGCCGGAACCGCCTATGCCGTCAGCCACTCAGGATCTGGCTCCGGCTCCAACTACAAGCCACAACCGGGCGAATTCTGCAAATTCGGTGTCAAGAAAGAAAATGGCGACTACGAAGAAACACGAATCGATTGCCAACTTATTACGAGTTTCATATTCCAAGCCGAACAAGAGAAATCGCAAAATGGCGGCACCAATACAAGTGTTGTGACGACGACCGTGACGAACGTAACAATGGTCAACGCAACTGGCGGTGTTGCCGAACCGGCTCCTGTGACGCCCAATCTGGGAAATATTACCTACACTATGTTGCCTAACGGGACTCTAGTCCCAACGACACCGATAAACGTGACGAATCCCGAACCCGCTGCGAACGGAGTGTCATCATCCGTATCAGTAATGACGACCACCACTAACACGACAGTGACGAACGCTCTGGACGTAAAGGGCAAGCCTATAGACGTGACGCCGGGAATGCAGTGTTACGTCATCAGAATCTCTTCATTATCCAATTTGAAGAAGACAGTCCCCTGTGGGCTACTACAATCATACGCCACCCAGTCGTTAAAAAAGAATTCTGCGACACAAAACATGCCAGTGTTTACAATATTAGCAGTTGTATCAACAGCGTTACTAGTCTGGTAGAACTTATGTTATGATATGTATTTGTATTATTTGTAAATGAGAAAGAAATAGGTACGTGTTGAGCTCATCAGAAAAACATTGAAAGGTAGTTTAATAAAACGAATTTGTATGCAAACACACTTAGTATTAAAATAATTATATAACATAAGATATGTAACAATGAAAGAAAACTACAGACTGTCTTTACAAACTCTTGAAGCAATCGTTTGATATTTTCTAAAAGATTTAATTAAGCCTGTGATAATTATTAAACGTTTGATTTTATTTATATATTCTTTTTTTTTTTTGAAGATCGTATAAACATTTAGTACTTTAACTATAGCTCACCTTAGATTGCTCAGCCCGATCTCAGGATTTTTACCTTCTGTTGACGTAGAGATTTCGTCACACCAAATAAATTTAGGTCCTCATTACTGTTGTAACTGAAACGACTGTTAAGCGGAAATAAACTAAATATATACCTCGAATATTTTGTAACACCGTCCAAATTCCGTAAAGTTTGAAGTATAGTTTCTGATATTTCTGATCAAATCATAGATTTTTATTAAACTAGTCGCAGCGTAATTATTGGGATAAAGTTAATCGCGTTCGCGTGTTGAAAACTACATAATTAAAACTAATACAACAAAACACTAAAACGAGCCGTTTGGTTTGTTTTATTAGTAGAAGTAGGTACGTACCTACTTCAGAAAAGGAAGTTGATAATTTTGCAACAAATTCGACTCGATTGAAAAACATACTTGAAGGAAAATTTACACTTTCAATATTCTGTTATGACGTACTTGTTAAAACAGATCAGCAAAAGCATTGTTAGGTATTTGAATGTTAGATAGGTCTAAATATTGTTTAGTTTTACAACATTCGTATTTTTAATATTAATAGTATAGTATTGCTAGTTACATAATTGTAAGCATCTAAGTTATTATTGCATCCCACGAATTCTTTGTTTTCCCAACCGTTCAACGAGGAAAAGGGTTCGCGTATTCGAGTTCGTATTCATGCACACGCGGATAAGCTCACTCGAGAGCCAGTTCCATTCCAGGCTTGGTGTGCTTTATCATCTTCGACCACACCGTCACTTTACCTCAGGTGAGCTGTGGTCAAACACCTAGGCTGTAAACATACCAACCTAGATAAAAAATAAGGGTACTTTTTGTATTCATAACATTGTGTGACTAAACCACCCATCTGTTTGTAATTGAACTTCTTTATATCCTTGAATATTCTTTAATAGAGGTATGTACTAGGTATTTACATATACAATTATTGATATTGTATCTAATTTAGTTTAAAACATCTAACATGCTTTGAAGAGCTGTGATTATGCATTGCAAATTATGGCTGTGACATGTTGAAATTTTACCGGTGACGTTCGTCACAAGAGAAAGGTGTTTGCACTTTCAAGTAGGTATGAAATAACACAATCCCGGTTAGCTGGTGGAACGGCAAAGTTCGTCGACAATAGAAAGGAAAACAGTGTTTACCGCATCAATACTGTTATCGTTATTGGTGCTTTGGGAATTACATTTTTCACCACAGATATGTGTCTTTGTCTGTCACACTCCAAAACATAAATGCAAAGTGAAAACGAACATGATAATGTTCGCTGGCGCTGTTACTATAATTACCTCATAATAATCATTGAAAACAATCTAAGTATACGTTTTTATTTTGACGACATTCCAAATTATGATGACAGTGAGATAGATTTCGAAGGCTGTTTATTTGTGACTAGCGGACGCCTCACGGTTTCATCCGCGAAGATCCCGTTCCCGTAGGAATACAGGGATAAAAAGTAGCCTATGCCACCAGTGTATAGTGAACCTTCCCAACGGTGAAAGAATTTATGAAATCGGTCCGGTAGTTTTTGCGTTAATTCGTTACAAACATACAAAAATACAAATAATTTCTCTTTATAATATTAGTGTAGATTGCGATCCTTGTTCTTGGCTGCAAGGAAAGACTAGAGACTAGAGGACTAGGGACTAGAGATGAAGCATTATTTTTGGTAAATGTAGATTTACCAAAAAAAGCCTTGAAAATTGGTCATGGTATGAAACCGTGACAATGTCGTTTTGTTAGCGATGATAGTTCAGTGGTTCGCGCGGTTGGATCACACGCCGAGGAGCGTGGGTACAAATCCCAACAAAGAGCTTGAGAAAATCATCGTGAAGAAATCCTAGTTAAGTTTGGTGGTAGGGTACTTTCAAGTATTCGGCTGTATAGCTGCTAACCTCAAGTTGAAAATCTGCCGCCAAGCACTACGGTGTGTTCCGACAGTCTCAGTGCCAGTTTCTAGGCCGGGTGTCTTTACCATCTTCAACCACACCGTCACGTGATCTGTGGTCAAAAACCTAGTCAGTCGCCAGTAAAAAATATATTTTGTCAAAATTTTTAATGCTGAATCGACATTTCCATCATTTCATTCATTATGAAAAAAAAGCATTTCATAATAAATTTCACAAGTAAATACATAATATACCTACTTATGATTTAAAACGTGTATAAGAAAATACCAAATAAAACGTAGAATACTTAGTAGCAATTTTCTCAACCAACTAAAGACTTTTAAAACTAGGGCAGCTTCGTATTATTTGGAAATGATAAAAATGTAGTTTTCAATCGTGTGTTATCAACGTGGGATCGTTTTTTGGTCATGAAGACATAAACATTAGATAACGCACCTTGTGTGATTGAGTTCATTGGCCCAGTTTTTTAATTTTATGTAGTGACAGGCAATGTTTGACCACATCTCGTATGAATTTAAGTGGACAAATAAAAGAAGATTAGTTATGATGAAAAACTGAAACAACACTTGTTTGCAATGAGGGATTTCAGTTTAATAGCGCCGTTGCGAGGACAAATCCATTGCGGACACCAAGCTTCATGGAATGTGATTAACTAGGTGATATTTACTGATCCACAGATCCGCCATATGCCGTGGGCACAAATATATTTTAAAATGTGAGAAACTATTTTAAACTTAAAAGTGTTCAGAGGTAAAATCTCTTGTAATATTGACACATATTTACAATTAATCATAATGTATTCGGAAAGTTTCGACAGCTTAGTTCGAGCTCCAATCCCATAGAACGCTACTCTGTGTTTTTCTGAATTATGTGCGTCTTCAAATGGCGAAGGAAAACATCATGCAGGTTTATTATCCGAAAGATTAAAAAAAACTTCTCAAAGCTATGTGAAAATTGAAATCTCTAAGACCACGGTAGGCTATTGTTTAATTCTGATCGTAGCTATGTCAATACACATATTCGTGTATACCACCCTCTTAAAATTAAATGGTTTTTAGACGTGATGATCTTGGCCGAAACTTAAAAAAAAGTGAACCTCTTCGTTCGTGAGCGCGAAGAAGTCGTCGAAACGCTGAAGTTTTACTTTCACAGGTGACTAATTAAAAAAAAAACAGATTTAGTTCAAGACTTGTTATTGAATGCTTGACTGCCCATGTTATGTATTCTGAATGAAATTCCTTGTAAACATTGTGACGTCACATACCATGATATTATGACAACCATATAAACAAACGCCCATAAATTTATGAATAAGCGTGATGTCACATTCACCATTTCACTTATTAATCATATGATAGTATTCCCTGCATCGCGAACTTACACGCCTGAAGCCTGAAATTTTGATTATTAAAAACCGTCTTAAATAGATACGTACATACTTTGTTAACCAAAGCGTGCTCACATAGTAGGTACAAATTTGGTGAAAAACTATATGATACATGGGTTTGGGATAGATGTACAACTTTTGTATTTTTTAACGAATTAAGTATCAATTTGTCTCAGTGTTCATAATATGAAAAATTAGTTTTGGTAAGAACGCAAAACAATCATATCGCTGTTTAGTATTATGTTTTAAAACTTCAGAGTGTTTAAATGACTCGTGTACTAAACACATTACACTTGATTTGTTTAAGAAACATGTGCAAATACAGAAATTAAAGTAGTTTGTACTTTGTAGCGATGATAACAGTGGTTATCGCGGTCGGTTCACACACTGAAGAGCTTGGGTTCAAACCACACACACGCTAACTATCCTCCAGTTAAAAATTTGTCACAGCCAATGAGAGCTAGTTCCATTCCAGGCTATGTGTGTGTTTACCATCTTCGACTACACTATCACTTAACATCAGATGAGCTGGGGTCAAACACATATCCTGAAAACCATAAAAAAGTAACAATTATTTCCAACCACGAGTCTTATATTCTTGCTTTTGCATTTTGTACTAGTACCACGGAAAAAATCATACCAATAGCCTGAGTATGATGGTATGGTGAACCACTTCCTTGGCTAACTGTTTTACGCCACAGCAGATAAAACCAGTTTTTCCCTCCCACAGTGGTGTGGCCACTCATCAATTATAAAAGCAACACATGAGTGGATTTAAATTGAAAAATTGCCTGTTCACAGATATTTTTACGTTATATTCCCGGCTTGCTCATCTTAGTGATTCACGTGTGACGTAGCAGACAAAGCGCAATTGAATTTATACGAGTAGGTAGCCAGTTTTAATACAATTGAACTCTTTCAGTCTTTGGTATCGGACTAATAGCTCTTAACGTCCTATCTGTATTGTATTTTTAATATTTATATTATCTTTTTAATTTTTCGCGTATACAATAAACAGTTTCCATCTAATTATCAATTATGCTCATTATCATATTCCCCTTTATTTCTATTTACTTACTTTTTAACAAATAATTTAAATATTCAATTCAATATCATAAATTAACAAAACAAATATACTATACTACTATAAAATGAACACGCCGTCGAGATCGCTGCCGCGCGGTAGGGTTCCCCGTTGTATTGCTAAGCTTAGCCCTTGACGTAGGTAGGCGCCAGCTCTGAGATTCCCCGAAGCGAGGGCTAGCCGCTGCGAAATGTCTTTTGAATTTTTTTTTGTGTCGGACGACCACGGACCCTTTGTTTCCACAGCCAGCCCAACAAACTCATAATGCATACTCAGCAAATACTTTCTTTGTTTGTTGAGCTGGGCGTGTTCCGCTGCGGTTCCTATACTGCGAGCGGAAATACCGACATGTGATGGTGCCAGAGTATCCACGCAAGTAGCGTCCCAGACCAGGGCTCGACCTAAAGACTATGGAACTAACGTGGCACCGTCTGGCATATTCTTGAATCCCTTTGAATATTAGAATAGAATAGAATATAACTGTGTTTAGCTGTGTGTAAAATTACTGTGGGCAACTTTATGTTTTCTAAAATTTCTTACAACGTTTCATAATTAACTAAGCTCTAAGACTTGTCATCTCGTCTATTCGCCGCCACACGTGACCAAAATGCTGGCCTCTATTTTGTACAATTCAAACAAACCGCCATTTTGGGAACTATTCCTATTGATAGCGGACTTTTAGATTAGTTAGTTAATTTTTATTGTAGTATGTATTTTAAATAATTGTTTTCTGTTCATCAATGGATGTAACAACCATTCGAGGCTAGGTGTGTTTACCATCTTCGACCACACCGTCACTTAACATCAGGTGAGCTGTGTTCAAACACATAGCCTGTCAACCATAAAAAAAAAAACAAAATCTAACATCTAGCAAAATGTTTTACGGCAAAAAGTAAATGAGGAATGAGGGAAATGATATTGTTTGAAAACATCTGCGGTTATTCATGTTAATAGCTAAAGTACACTCACTGAAATGCTAGATTTTATTTCTCATTCATTCCGCACACTGTGGCATCGTTCTCCGGGGTTTCCTCAGAGTGGCAACGTGACACAATTTAAAAAGAGCAACAAACATCGACGATGTTGTAGGTTACGGCGGCTTATGACCTATTTCATGAAATAAATATCTTCCTTGCACATGATTGCATACTTCTCTTGTTCATTTCTACACGTCATCTTAAGTTTCTAGTCTTTAAAAATGTCCATAGATACTTTGTGATATTTTTTTTTGCATGGTGGTAGGGTACTTTCTAGTACTCGGCTGGCTAGCTACCACCCTCAAGTTGAAAATCTGCCGCCAAGCATCTAACAGTGTGTTCCGGCAGCCTCACTTGAGAGCCAGTTCCATTCCAGGCTAGGTGTGCTTTACCATCTTCGACCACACCTTCAGGTGAGCTGTGGTCAAACAACTAGCCTGTCAACCATAAAAATAAAAATATATAGGGGTTCCTAAGAGATAGTATACGGATGTTCTGTATTAGAATATAAATGAGCTTATACAAAAGAAAAGATGCACTGCGGCAGTGTTGAATTGTAAAGGAAACGTAGCAACCCGTATTGGTATGTATGTAAATGATTATGCATATAGATATATTGAGCCATAATAAGGTTTCGAAACCTCGTCAGTTTCTGGTTTTTAAAGGTTGTGAAGGTTATACAACAACAAGAATGTTTTCCCGTAGTTTAGCAAGTCTACTTGTACAAGCAAGTTTAACTATTCGCTTATTGGTTAGGTATATACCAGTGATAGATAGATATAACTCTTTATTGTGCACACAGTGCACAATAAAGTGTGTGGGTGTGTGTGTGTTTGTGTTTGTTTTTTTTTTGTTTTGTTTGTGATCAAACAAAACCACAGTTTTCGATCTGTATTTTTGTAAATGTTTTAGTGAAGTTGTTTGTTTGGAATCGACGTTTAACCTTGTGACTGTTTTAATTATTTTAATAGGCCTAATGTATATAGGTTTTTTCATAATTTTCTTTTGTATTACCCAAATACTGTAGTGCCTCGAGAACTTATATCAATAAGCATGCAACCTGACATCATTAAAAGCAGAAATGTAATTGAGAATGATTGACCCAATACAAATTTAAATCAAACGCGACGCTGATAAATTTGTTTTTCAAGATTATATGTGATGGCAATGATAATAATATAGCAATAGATAAGTCTCATTATTTACTTTTGACGAAAAATCGAAATCTAAGCGTCAGGCTTAGATAAATTTTATTAGCCGCCATATTTTTGCTTTGCTAAATAGAACCTTATGACACACGGTTTACCTACAAACGGACCTAAAACGTCATACTATTTGGCCAGTAAAAATAGACGTTTTTTTAGGTCGACATTGCACTAAATTTGCGATCCAATTTTTTTTATGACTTACCGAGTATAAAATCACAAAATGCTGACAGATTCCGGTGGAGCCTTATGCACTTTAGGGCAAAAGTCATTCAAACCATTTTCGTAGAGAATAAAATTTCGCATCTTTTGTTTCCTGTAAAAAATTTTTGTAAAACTTACCGTTTAGTTTTTTTAGTTGTACGAAATATAATAAAAAAAGTTCATTACTAAAGCACGACTGACATATTATTATGTTTCAGTGCTAAAAATACACGATTTTATCTCTCCACCCCTTTTTCCCGACTACAGCAAAGCCAAAAGGAATGATTACGTATTTAGTAGAGTCTGTACCTATGTAGGTATGTTTACATTTACGTGTAGCGTCGAAACTATTTATATAATTTTGATGATTGACGTGTCGTCTATCGACTATCTATCGATCTTTATTATGTTCTACACAAACTACATGTTAGGTCACATAAGCTACATTTTTTTTTCCTTCTAATGATGTATCTGTTTGTTGTTAGATACCTCATTGTTATTACGATCTAGCCTAGTTGAGACTAATAAGTAATTTTAATATAACTTAAATTGCTAAGTAGAGTATAAACGAAGAATGCGTCCATCGACACTTTTCTTACTGTCTCTATTAAGGGGAAGACACTTTGTTCATGTGTTCTATAATATGTAGTACTCACTGCACTCACATTACTAACTTAATACACTAACTCAAAAGGTTTTGTCCTTTTTAGTCTTCTTACTATATCCGTGTCCATCTCCTTTAATTATGGTTATTTTTTTCATAGTTACATTTTTTAAACTTTTAAACTAATTTGTTTAGAAAAATATATGGATTGACGATCCATTACCATTGAAATATCGTCGACTTTCCTTGAATTGGAAATAAGAGTCAAGGCGCTTAGCACGTATTGATTTCGGCGTCTTTGTTTCAAATAAGCTATAATGTAGATATTTTCATAGCCTTCTACTAATTATTTATTAGATACTTCAACTATTCAATCTTCTAATTTTGCCTCAGACAATATGGTCGCTTTAGTGGTCTAAAAGCTTTAGTGAAAGTCGCCTTTATTCTTCAAGGTTTGTGTTGACTCATGAAACTTCCAACAGTTTTTCTTTCTTATTTCAGGGATAATATCAGTATGCTGGGTGTCAGGCGCAGGAGTTGGCCTCTTGCCGCTGTTCGGCTGGCACGCCGCCGAGGCCTCTCCCCCCGGCTGCTACTTCGTCGACATCATGGACTACAACTACCTCCTGTTCCTGTACTTTGCCACTATAGTGACCCCCAGCGTGCTTCTAGCAGCGTTCTACGCTCACATATACCGGGTGGTGGTGAAACAGGTTTGTTTTTAAATAATTACTGTGTGTGTGTTTTTATATAATTGAAAATATGATAATATATACCTATAAGATAATTATGTTAATTTTTACGGTGGTTCGATTTCCATACAAATAATTTTTTACCATTTATGGACAAATGGAGCATAATTTTACAGTGAAATCATAGCTACTGGCATTAATTTTGGTCTTTATTTGCGGTAAATCATAATTCTTTGAATACAACATTATGACATATTTATGTATACGGGTTAGTAATTAATAATCTTTTAGTTTTTAATAATGTCATTCCCAGCTTTTCAGATATTATTTATACGCCATGCGTTGTGAATAAGCGATATCAATACGGACTGTAGAAACTGAAACTCTCACGCCTGCATGAGCTCTTTACGTACGTAACTTCAGGAAACTCTTTGTTCATTGTACTCGTATGAAAAACACAATATTTTTGCCTTGCTCACTTTTCATTCTCAGTTTTCTAAAGCATTAATTCCATTGTTTTTACCTGAAGCAAATATAATTATTTATCTAAAGGATTAATCTTTGTTATTTGTTAATGGCAATTATTTATTAACTGTACATTCAGTGGCACAATACTTCAGATTTCAAGGTTCTATTGGCTGAGCTGGAAGCCAGTGCAAGTTTAACGTTAAATTCAAAACAACGTAATTGATCACCTTTCTCACGAGCGACATTGGTGTTCCAATTAAACATTCCTGTTTACAGTTACCATCCTTAATTACTGGATATCGTGTTAAGCCGATATCATGTTCTAATGGCTGTACCCACATATCACAATTTATGATGATTTGTTATTCAGAGTAGGTTTTTCGTTTATTTCAGATGAGTGAAGTGATGACTGTCGAGGGAGGCCGTCGCGTCCCTGGAGGTGGAACAATGTTAAGAGTTCTCGGAGCTGCTCAAAAGCGGGAGGTCAAAGCTACTCAGAACCTCGCCATCATCGTCTTCTTCTTCATCATTTGCTGGATACCTTTATACACTATCAACGCTATTAAGGCCTTCAAACCTGAACTTGACATCCCAAATCCCCTCACTTACGTCTGTATTATTGTTTCCCATCTTAATTCTGCCATAAATCCTCTGCTCTACGCGTACCATTTAAAAGATTTTCGTGCTGCGCTCAAAGGCCTACTTTGCACAATAATTGGACGAGGCGTCCCTATGCCAGCAGCGTATAGACCTCCAGTCCCGATCAGGAGACCGGCGCTGGAACGGAGTAATGCACTGAGGGAAAGGCCTAAAGTTTACGTGGATTCACCAATATGGTTGAGACAAAAAGAAGTAGACTCCAATCATAGCACAATAGTTGAAGACAATAGAGCTGTTGCTACTTCACCTCCTGTAGTACCAGATGTAGAACCATTTTTAAACAAAACTACAGCGGATGTGTCCAGTGAATCCCACACTCCAGAAAACAGAGACAGCGAAGCTGGCCCCTATTTGATAGAAGCTAATGGCAGTGACATAAGCCAGAGTCCGTACAAACGAGTTGAGGAGTTGATAAGAAGAGTACGAAGTGTCAGCGGAGAGCACAGCTGACACGAGCCTTGCCGGGCATTCCCGGCATATAGCGTCACTTGAATTTAAAGCTTTAATGATACCAAAATGAAGACATTCCCCGAAAGCAGAACGACTTCAAAAGTCTATTATAATAGTCATTTAACATAATGTCGTGCAACTAATTTATTAAAATATGTTATTAAATTACTTATACATAGATAGATAGGTAAATATTTTTAGATTTAACGATTTTGAATGGTGTTTTTGTGCTGAATGTTCGATGTTGCTTCTGAACAAGTTGGTCAATTGTTGCTTCGGAAAATATAAATGTTCAAGAATTCTAGTCGTTCAATTTATTTTTCTGTTTTACCTGTTACCTACTCGTAAAAATTCGCTTGCGTTGCGATAAGGAGGAAAACAGTTAGCTAAGGCGGTCAAGCATGTATCTGCGATCAAACCTTTGATTAATTTAAGTAGATAACATTTTAACACAGAAAAAGTTATGCGCTTCGAATTTTAAATAAGTACTTTTTTTTAGTAATAACTAAAATAGAACAGTTAAAAAGATCACTAAGTCACTAAATAAATCATTGAGTTCCACTGATACGTAATGACGTTGATACATTAACCAAATATTAGTCTCTGTTTATTCAAACATACTTAGGTATCTAGCTACGTAGATATAGAATCATTGTTTAATATTATCGTTACAACTTACGTTTTATTTTATAAAACCAGGACCAATAAATTTGTCCGAAAAACCCCCGACAGATTGTAAAAAAGAACAGTTCAAAACCAGTTTCATTAGCTGACCTTCATTTTGCGTCATATGACTGGCTTTAGTTGAAATAACTTTTGTTTTGACTGAAGGTTTTGCAACTTCGGTTGAGTATTTAGAGCGCCATCTATTATTTTTTGTTTGAACTACCGCTGCATTCTTCCATCGCCTGATGCTTTTGCGTATCTAAATACCTATCTGTTATATAAACATTTTTGTAGGTGGCAGCACTGGATTGACAACAACTTTATTGCGACTTGTGCGACTGAGCCACAAAGTTTTGCTTCGACACGTAAGTTTAGCGCCAGCTACGCGTGGTCACGAGTACTAGAAAGTACCCTACCATAATTATGAGCTACCATGATTCAAGCTCACTATTGGGATTTAAAGCCTCGTTTTCTGGCGGATGGATGATCCTTCCGCTCTAACCACTGAGTTGTCGTCATCTCTAGAAAAGGTTCGAGAAAAGTTATGGACTAAGTAATGTCATACGAGTACAAACTTTCCCTATAGTGTACCTACTCCCGTTATGTGCCCCTCGGTTTAGTCTCGGTTCATGATTGGGATCATAAAACTCCTGTTTGTCCTGCATGTGCCTTTATGTAGTATGAAGGTACAAAATAAAAAATTAAACATTTTAAATACCGTGTCATTTCAGAAATTTTCATAATTATGCTAGGCGATATCTACTTAATAACAGTAGGTTTAGTTTTTAATCAAGGGTGGTTTGGGCCGTCAAACTACAATTATTTAGCAGTAAGCGTTCATTATCTATACTTTTTTTTCCTAGGATTAAAAATTATATTATTTTTTGATGCGAAAGAAAATGTTTCATTCCTTCAGACAATTTTCACCAAACTGTTGTTTTTCAAAGGAGTTAGAAATGTCTTTGATTAGACTTTTGAAAGTGACTTATCATAGGATAAAAAATCGCTTTCGAGAAAACACGTGTGATAGTATTCTTTCGATTGTAAATTTTATTCCAAACCTTGCCGGATTTTCTATACAACGCAAGAAAATAGCCGGTTTGTATAAATTTGACTTAGTCTAAATATATTTTTACACACACATGCAGCCTATGGATTCACTTTGGAGGCTCTAGTATCAAAATGAATTCAGGATGCTGTTCAGGCTGCCGCGCTTTTGCAGCGCATAAGAGGGCCTAGACGAAAAAGACAACATTCAATATATTCGGTAACGCTATTAGAAAAGTCCAAAAATGTACGGGATTGACATAAGCTACCTACACAACGACAGCTTATGTCAATCCTGTACATTTTTTACGTTTCTAAAAGAGTTATCGCTAGTCGAGTGTTACTTTGTGTAGAGCCTAAACCAATCGCCCCACAACGACACCACATCGACTTAGAGACTTGTTTTTTTTTTAATTACAAATATGCTTGCGTTTGACCGCCATCTTGCCTGATGTTAAGCAAAGATAGGGTCTATCATGGAGTGAATTTCAATTCACGCTTGCCTAGAAGAAACCGATTCATTCGGGACTTGAAGGCACCCAGATTGTATCTATCAGGGAACACCCACTCGGGAAGCAAATTCCATTGCTTAGCGGTGCTTACTATGAAGGTAGATTCGAAAAGTATAGTTCTAGTTTTAGGAACGTTTACCATGAAACGATGTCGCTTTTTAGAGCTCCATGTTATCCCATAGTAAAATAGGCAGGCTGGAATTAGGTCATGTTTATCTATTAGCCATGAATATGCGAAATGGCATATTCGTTTACTTCTATTTAAGTGTTACCTTCCGTGCTTCTCTGATTCTAGTTTCATTTTGGTTTCTGCATCTATCACTGTTATTGTATGTGTATGGCGTGGGAAGTTTGGTGTACCAATTGAAGATCGCGGAAGATGCTGAAGATTTTATCAAGAGCTATGTGAACGTGTCATTGTTGATGCTGATTTTTAATATAAGCTGGTGGTGGCTGAGTAAACGGTGAGGTGGAAACAATTTTTTTGTTTATTTATTTAGTTTAAGTTCGTGTTTGATTTTTTGTAGTGGAACATACGTACCATCTAGTTTCTCGGTTAGGGAATAATGCAATCTTTGATGAAGCAAGCTTGCTTAGAATCGATTCACTTCTTATTCTTATTCAAAGTGGGGGCGATGAGTCCTGCACTGACGTCCCGCTTGGGGCGTATTGTACATTTCCCCCTGCCAGCGTCTACCCGAGCCAACCCAGCTCCTTGAAATACCGGAGCGAGGCTCTGGGCCGCTGGCATAGTAGCATAGTAGCGATTCGCTTGTAAATTGATGTTTATTTTAATTTTTGACAGCTTAGGTGTTTGACCACAGCTCACCTGATGTTAAGTGAAAGAGTGGTCGAATATGGTAAAGTACATCTAGCCTGGAATGGAACTGGCTCTCAAGTGAGGCTGCCGGAACACACCGTCAGGTGCTTGGCGGCAGATTTTCAACTTGAGGGTGGTAGTTAGCCAGCTGAGCCAGCACTCGACTGGCTACTTTCCACCAAGTTAAAAAGGCAGTTAAGGCAGTCTCATACCAACCAATCCCATCCCGTACTAAGGGGTGTTTACTGTTTACCATCTTCGATGACATCGTCACTTAACATTAGGCGAGCTGTGGTCAAACACCTAGACCCGTAAAAAAACAATAAACACTTTAAATTATTTTTTGTTGAAATTTTATTAGGGCTCTTCTTCTGGACACGCTAAAATTGATAAAGGAGAGCGATATGGAAGCTTACAGTACTGAATATTTACAAAAGAAACATACAAAGATGTTGTACAGGATCAAAATCATAATCCTCATCTTCTACATGGTTAACTATACGAATGCCACTTTTATATACGTGCCGCATCGAATGGACGTGTCTAATGAATACTCGATGGCTCTTTGCGTAGGTAAGTTATCTGAGGGGCTAGGGGATAGAATCATGCCAAAAATACGTAAATGGGTACACGATGAAACATGTAAGAAAAAGAGCAGTTACCGTTTACGCTCCATACCGCGCAGCTGCTGTCTTTGTTTACCTCCATATCGAGCAGCTGCTGTCTTTGTTTACCTCCATAACGAGCAGTTGCTGTCTTTGTTTACCTCCATCTCGAGTAGCTGCTGTCTTTGTTTTGTACATTTTATGTTAACGTTTTCTCGCAAATTTGTATGCTGGCCACTTTTGGTTTCATTTTTTTATTTTTTAATGTGAAAAATAATGAGACGAACGAGACGCTCTCCTGATGGTAAGAGATAACGCCTGTCCATAACCATTGCAGCGATACATAGAACTTTGAGTAACAAAACACAGTTCAGGGCAGGTTTCATTTACAGACCACCCATAACTAAATCACTTTTGTGGGACAACAAGTGAACGATTACCTATTTTTCCGGTCAAGCCGTGATAGCTATTACTGATTTTATTTAAATCTGTATGAATTTCAATTTTTAACAAAACAAAATCTTTGCACGTTTTTTATTTTTATTTTTCAGGATTGGAACCTTTAACTGCCAGCCCTAATGGCCAGATTTGCTCCGCTCTCCTCTGTATCCAAGAATTCACAATTATGACCGCCGTTCTGAACTACCAGGTTCTGATGCTGTTCCTCATCGCGCACACGGCGGCCATGTATCACCTGCTCGCTGAAGAACTCATGTTATTTAACATATTCACGGACTTGAAAGAAAACCAAGAATTGGTGAAGCGAAAACTTCCGATGCTCATTTCTCGCCACTCCTCGATCTTATCCACCTGCGATAAGTTGAAATCTTTATACAGCTTTCCACTCGGTGTCGATTTTGGATCGAATGCCATTTGTATATGCCTCTTCTTCTATTTACCTCTGAAAGAAATGCTAAAGTATGTGCCAATCGTGGTCTACTGTGTTTTAGCGTTCTTTTTGTACTGTTTCCTTTGTCAAAAGTTGGTGACCGCTTCTGAAGTGTTTGAGAGGGCAGTCTATAGTTGTGGTTGGGAGAATTTCGATAAAAAGGAGAAGAGATTAGTGTATGTTATGCTGAGGCAGGCACAAAAACCTGTGATAATACTGGCAGCAGATATTATTCCGGTTAACATGTATACGTTTGCCTCTACGCTGCAAGCAATGTTTAAGCTTATTACCGTTGTAAAGTTTTAGTGCTGTTTATGATTATGCCCAGGAAGTATATACCTAGTATCAAGTAGATAAATATGAATAAATAATTATCGTAGGACTATACACACAGCGCCATCGGGCTCCAAACTAAGCAGAGCTTGTGTGATGGAAGTCAGATAACTGATAGAATACATAAATACTTTTTTTTTTGTAAATACATACTTATAATAAATACAGAACACCCAGACACAGAACAAACATTTGTTTATTCACAAAATGTTTGGCCCTGAGTGGGAATTGAACCCACGCCCTATAAGAATATAATATAGGTATATATTTTACATTTAGAGCACGAAAAGATGTAGTGGTAGGTTTTCAATAAAGAAATGCATGGAATTTGAATATTATGAACAAAGTGTTTTAATTAAAGAACATTATAATTTGCTTTGTCTACTAGTAAGTTCAAACAACTCAAAGACTTGCAAATAAGCTATTTAATTTTATTTTTTGTTTGGAATGGAACTGGCCTGCCAGAATACACCGTTACAGAACCTACGTGCTTCAACAAAACACTGTTAGATGCTCAGCGGCAGTTTTTCAATTTAAGGGTGATAGCTAACCAGTCCTGTACCAAAAATTAGTCAGAAATCATGCTATGGTTTCCTCATGATGTTTTCTTCCACCGGCTTAAGCTCATTGTTGGGGTACGAGCCTACGCCCGTTGGCGTGTGAACTGACTGCGCTAACTACTGAGCTATCGTCGCTGCGATTAATGTTGTATGGAGAGTAGAGAAGATGGACGTGTAAAACCTATCTATGTAGTTGGACAGCTGGCATTCTAAAGGCCAATGAACAGATCATTGTCAATTGATATTTTTTGTATGATACATTGCAAACTTTAAAAAACAAATTAAATACATTTTATTTACCGTTTGTATATATACTCAAATAATAATTATAATAAAAAATGGAAATACTTATTATATTTATATAACCACAATTATTTATACATGTACAATGTACACATATTTATTACCTGTACAGTCATTTGTCTTCGTTTTTCAAATTCAAAAATAATTTATCTCGACTATTACTTATAAACAAAACACACACACACAATAAAATTTAATAAATACTATGCCTAAATAATAATTGCGGTAAATTAACAACTAAAAAGATTTCCATGTGATTATTATTATTAGTCAGTAGGTACATGACCCAACCCCATGACTAATACAGCAATGAAAGTAGGTACTGACAGTCAAACGTGTAGCACTTCCATACATGCAGTGCAGACGTGCAAGATATCGTCAAAATCTTCTTATATAAGAAATATAAAAGAGATTAAATCAAGCAACGAAATAATTTACAATAGATACTAGAAATAAAAAAATTTAATAATACTTAAATAAAGTCTAAAGTCATGCATTAAACGGAACGGCCTTTTATATAGGTGCATTTACAACTAATAGAAACATAACGAGTTATGTGGATGGGTTGTAGATACACCTCTCTTTCTATGCCAGAATTAAGAAAGAGACAAAACCTTATTGCAATAAGCAAAAAAGCCTAAGTTTTTTCAATACCTCTCTGTTACACGTTACAGTTTAGAGAAAGACGCAAGCATTTGCAGTAAATTGAAAGGCCAATGCTTCTTGCATTCGCTAAAACCTTTGCAATGGAACTCGACCTTAGCCACTAGCCACCCAGCTACCTAAGCCAGTGTTCGATTTAGAGTTAATGCGTGTAGTCACGTTTTACGTTCTTACACATTAGAATGTTAATAAATAGTTTCGTGTTATGATTTTATGACTTAAATATTAGCTACTTAAGGCAGAAAATAGCATAATGAAGGTTCTAGTGTGTTGTTTGTTTGTAATAGCAAATATCAGCGATAATGGGAAGGCATCGTTGGAGAGTTTCGCACCAGCAAACTCAAATATGCTCCTAGAGGATACAACGAAAAATTCCGGTAAGATATTCAAGATACATAAACTCTGTTGTTGATAATTCTTATCTATAAATACGTTCTGTCATACACTAGAAAAAAACTTAGAACTTCACCAATTTTAATATTGTAACTGCGAAAGATATTAGCAGGTTTGTATCTCCTCTATAACAAACAAAATTTGGTGTAGGTTTTGGTTTGGTTTAGTTTATACCATGCAGTGTTCTGTATTTATGTGTGGTCTATTTGTCATGTGTAAATACCATTTTAAATCTTAAATTATATTCTGAATAAGTAATAATATGTAATCTGATGTATGTTTATATTTTATTTTTCCGAGTTTCTGTGTGATAGAATATATCTTTATTGTACACCAACACATTATGTACATACAAAAAAACAAAAGCAACAAGAATTAAAGTAATACAACGGCGGTTGTATCAAGTAAGCCGACTTCTTCCAGGCAACCATCGGATGAATAGGACAGAACGCTCAGCTAATATTGTTATTATTATAGTAATCTTAGTATGTAGAAAGGACTGGGAAGCGTTATTTTTAAAATGTTATTAACAAAAAAATAACAACCAATAAATTAAATAAATACATATACCTACATGACATACATATTTAAGTATTTACACAATAATGACGCCATTTTGGATCATTTGATTATACTATCAAGTTCAGTATCTAATAAATTATTTATTAGATATAAACATCTACTAAGGTGATCATGGGCAAAATTGAGGTAAAAGACGCGCTAGAAGAAGTGAGGAGTCTTGATAGTGAACGAGCATTAGGTACCGGGGCAACTTATTAGCTTGCATAAAGGCTGAAAAGTGTTCTCTGGACTGACGGCTAAACTCCAGCAATAGAGACTGATTATGACGATAATAATAAATCGACTAAGTTAAATCTTAATTATTATTCCAAAATGCATTGCTTTATCACTGTTTTCGCATCAATAGCTTTTTGCATGTCATTATAATATCATCATCATAAACGAACACCTTGAATTTAATATCACTCAACTAACTCGGCTTGTATTTAAACAACGAGGTATTAAGCAACTTCGACCTTCCAACAAAGTATATTTAACTTTATCTGCAGACAAATCATGCTACCGGCCTTGCAAATTCAACGTGAAACCCAAGCGATGCCAATACAAATTTAGGATCGAGTCTGGCGTAGTTGAAGACGGAAACTTGCATCTTACAATCAACGGAATAACTCCTGGACCTCAGATACATGTCTGCGTCAATGACGTCATAGTTGTGGAAGTAGAAAATAAAGTTCCCAGTCAAGATATTGCAGTGCATTGGCATGGCTTGGAACAGAAAGGAACTCCTTTCATGGATGGTGTGCCTATGGTTACACAGTGTCCTATTGGATATGGAGAAAAATACAAGTACGCCTTCATAGCATCGTCTCCTGGGACCTTCTTCTATCATGCTGATTCAGGTATTTTTTTCCATTTAATAAACTTGCGTTGCACCTGCTGTTAAGCGAAGGCGTGCTTAGATTTTTAAATTTATATTTTCATATTTTTAACATAACTAGAAACGTTGACATCCTCGTCGACGACAACGATCTAAACCATTTCATTCCTAAATTTTGCGATTATTATTAAATCTGACGTATTCTATAAGATTTATGCACATGTAAATAAAAACAAGGATTACATTGTGAATGCAAACTACATGCAGGTATTAAATGGTCGAACGAACGTGGTAATTCTTGACACGGCAAATTCTTACAATAATATCTTTGAAAAGCTTACTAAACGTCTAATATTGTTATTGTAAATAAAAAGGAAACTTTGAACATGTTCAAGTACATAGTTCTAGAGTAGTGCTTCTCTTTCTTACAAGAGTAGCGTTTTGTAGCCCTCACTTGCTCTCCCTCTCGCTTCTATAAAAAAAAAAACAAAATCAATCAAAAAACATTATTGATACAAATTCAAATCTCAACTACAATGTAAACCTTGCAATGTAACCTTGGTTGCCCCTTGGCGTGCTAAGTAGATTGCATTAGGCAATATACCTTTGAAACCTTCATGAAATGTACCTTATACACATAGTAACAATTATACAATGAAATGAATAAATACCATGTACATTGTATATAATAAATACTATGAATGCATTCTTTATCTTGATCGCTACATCCGTTTCCATCAGGCGAGTTGGTCATTAAACCCATTACACAGGGCAACACGCAACATTAGTACTATGCCGAAAGGGGGTTATGATAATAATAATTATAAACAACGTTTACTACGAATACAACGCTGAAATAACAAAAAAAAACCAGCAGATTCATGAATCGACCTACATTTGTATAGTATACATACATACGTAATAGAGTTATTTAGCTAAATTATTGGCTTAGTGCACTCGAAGTTTATGGTACTTAGCTATGACCCTGTATTACTATAAGATTATTTAAAATTAACTCAAGAAGTTTTAAAAAAAATCGCAAACTGCGATGTATCAAGCGAAGTGTAGGACGCCGTGAGACTGATATAAGATGGATTTAGATTAACTATGTAGTAATATAAGTATTGTACGTAAGACAGCTGGAAGTGTAAAGCCGAAGATCGGGCTAAGAGGCGTGTCCTGGGAGTCCTATAGAACCTATGTCTAGCAGTAAACTATGATAGGTTGATGATTCGATAAATTCAAAATTAAAAAAAAAAACCCTGTAGAATTCCCTTGAAAAACCTTGTAGAACCCTATTCCTTTAAAAATGCCGTGACACTCCGTGTGTCTTAATTTTTTTAAAGAGCTACTGATCATCATCTAAATTTAAATTTCAGTGGTTCATCAAAACGATGGCGTGTACGGATCGTTGGTCATAAACCAGCCCCAGCCACTGGACCCGCAATCTCCCCTGTATGACTACGACCGAAGCAATGAGAACACTCTCCTCATCGGTGCCAGGTTTCCTATCTTGATGACAGGAAACCTTGAGGACATGAGCCGAGTCACCCCTGACACTTTGTTGGTAAATGGCCATAGAAAAAACACAAAGTAAGTACATATAATAAAAATACGAACGGCTAAAATAGTTCTACACAATTGCAAACCAAAATTCACAGCCAATTCTGGGTCAGTTAAAACTACCTAACAAATATTACTATGATTTAGTATTCTACTTTTTCAGCACGAAAATTACCACAATAGTTACACCAATTTGTGAATTTCTCTTGTAGGCTGTTCGTTATGCAAGGCTACGCTTACAGGCTTCGATTGATAAATGCGATCGGCATAGAGTGTCCAGTGTTCGTGCGAATTGATCACCACGATATGATCGCAATAGCCACCGACGGGCGACCTGTCAAACCTGTACCAGCTAGGAGCGTACACTTGTATCCAGGTAATGTCGCAATTTAAGACTTCATTTCTAATGTTGCAATTAAGAATGCATGCTGGTAAAACGACTAAGCATTTAAAGATATGTCTTTGCGGGTGTTGGGTTATCGCGTTGCAGGGACAGAAACCTGTGTAGCTGCCAAGAATAGTATAATTTGAAACTAATGATAATAATTTACAAATTTACAATTTTAAACAACGGCTTTATGACCCTTAGGCCAACTAAACGCACTGCTCCAATGATACAGCGTGGTTTCGGAGTAAACGAAATCGAACGATAATTGATATATACAATTTAGATTTCTGTTTATTTTTTTAAAAACCGCTCGATCGATTTCGATAAAAATTCCTCTGACCTCTGAAGTATGATCTACCAAGCAAAAAAAAAAATCATCAAAATCCATTCATAATTGGCGGAATTATTGCATAACATACACATAAAAGAACATACAGCCGAATTGAGAACCTTTTTTGAGTCAGTCAAAAATAGATAGGCTTAGACATAAAACAGGTGACTCCCGCTTGCCGCGGATGAGTGCGAAAGCGTTTCCGTAGCTCTGGCAGATAGGTGTCAGAAAAACCCCTGGGTTTTTAATGGATTGGCGGAGAGTCCCTAGCTTCCCAAGGAGCCGGTGGTATTCATTAAGGATTTCCCTGGGCAAAAAAGGTGACTCCTGCTTTGGTTCGTTTCTGGTGTAGAGTAAAATAGCATGATTACCTCACGATATTTTCCTTCGCCGGTAGCTCAAACTCATTGTTGGGGTTTGAATCGAGCGCGCTAAACACTGAGCTATCATCGCTACGAAAACACATGGTATGAAAAGTGAAATAAAATCTAAAAATAGACAGTCATGTCAGTAAACGTTAAAATAAAAATTCTACGTCTCTAACGCGATTACTAGATACTTTACTTAAGTGAGAGTGAACGGCCTGACTGACATTTCACCTTCATCGAAAGCCCAATGTGAGAGAAAGTACACAATTTTAGATCGTGCTTCTATTACACTTTGGCCATAACAACGACATTAGGAGCGTAATGGGAATATTATGGCTATTTAATGAGTTCCGCCGTGGAAGTAGTTGTTCAATGGAGAATCGTGCGGTAACGTACTATAATTGAACCATGCCATCTTCACATAAACCTTACTTTTTACGGTTGACATGCTAGGTGTTTGACCGCAGTTCACCTGATGTTAATTGACGGTGAGGTCGAAGATCGTAAACACATCTAGCTTGGAATGAAGATGGCTCTCAAGTGAGGCTGCCGGAACACACCGTTAGTAGTTTGGCGGTAGATTTCTAACTTGAACTTGGTGGCTAGCCTGCCGAGTAGTAGAAAGTGGGAACTTTTTACCACCATGAAGTAAATAGTCAAAAAAAACACCAATTGAGAAACTGTCTGTTTATATTTGGATTTTAACCGTACGTTTAAAATCATATCGATCAAACCATACGTTTAAAATTTAACTGTACGTACATTTTCATCCAATGATTGGTTGGAAGAGATCTCTTTTAGCGATAGGCCGTCACTTATGTCACTAGCTCATGAAGTTCTTTTGTCTGAACGTATTAATTATTATTGGTGTGCACAACATAGAGTAGGTATTTATATGTCAAACTTAGGGTTATACCAACGCAAAGCAATGCTTGTGACAAGCAGTGACGATGTTTTGAAAATCACGTCTTGAAATGTATATTTTATTATCTAGAAATATATCGATGAAAAATCTACACAAAATATTTTTTTTATAGATGAAATTATTTTGACAAGTATGAAAAAAAATAAAAAAATATTGTTGACAAAAAAAAATTGAAGTATCTCAGTTTATGTTCAAGTAGAAATGTTAAGCAAACTTTACCGCTATGCTTTTTCTCTTGACTTGAATGTAGCGGAATTATAACATTTTTAAGTTTTAGGTGTACGTAGGTAGGTACTTGTAATGTCTATACAAAATTTTACTTAGTTTACTCATAATTTTAAAACTCGACGATGAGAGTTACGCGGAAGTACAAATTTGCATTTTAGTTTCGCTACAGACTTTTTTAGTTAAGTGGTCTGTATTTACGATTGAGACAAAAATTTCACTGTTTCTATGAGACAAGAGAAAGGTGCATTAGTCTTACAATCTAAGCGCAATATAACAGGTTTCGTTTCATTTTGTTTTCACTTTCTTTTAAACTATCTCTTTGCATTGTTATTTTTTATTCTACAATATGAGCTTCAACAGTTTTTGTGACAAATTGACTTATATTAATATTTATAATTGTCTTCGAGTGCAAATTTATTTCAACGTAATTAAGCGAGAAAAATATGAAATCCATTTTATTTATGTAATAAAATTATAAAAAGCTGGTATAAAACTACATATAATTATACCGGTTTCAAGCTCATAGATTAGCTGTTAGCTTATTTGGTAGTAACTCTGCTTCAAGAGCTGTGGGACGTGAGTTCGATTCTCGCCCAAGACAAACATTTGTGTGTTGAGCATTGATATTTTTACTGTATCTGGTTGTTATAAAATATATGTATTAATAGCTTACAAAAATAGTATAGTATCAGTTATCTCGTTCCCATAGTACTAATTTTGATTAGTTTGGGGCTAGATGGCACTATATAAAATATATCCTACGATATTTTTTTATTTATTATTTAATAGCTGAGCCCAGCGGATTCATCAGCTTCTACGGGTCATATCGTGATGTTATAATAGATTGTCTACAACCTTCCTCAAGAAATCTATCGAATGCAAAAAATATTTTATGAAATCCGACTGGTAGTTCCGGAGATCAGCACGTACTTTATTATGCACTAGATATAGAAAAAAAAACTTTTCGACAGAAAAATAATTATGCATCATCGGGAGAGTTGTACGTACGTAACTATATATAAACAAAATATACAAAAAAATATCAAATGATATTAATTTTACTTTGTTTTTACCCGAGTCAGACTTGTTTTTATAAACTGTCCCACTGCTGGGTATGGGCTTCTTCTCATTGTAAGCAAGATAAGGCCATAGTCCACCAGGTTAGCCAAGTGCGGGTTCAACACACATCACCGATAATTTTTTATGAGAACTCTGACATTTTGGTTTATTCAAGATGTTTTCGAAACGTGCGAAATGGAAAGTCTGATAGGAAAATGGGAAAGTTTTGATAGCTACCACATAATATTACATGTGTTATGCAACAACTACAATGTAAAAGACAGCGGCAATCTAGCTAATTACGGTTATTAAGACGCGTGAAGTTTTATGTGCGATCAAAATGGCACGCAATATTTTTTTTAGCTAAATTTTAAAATATAAAAAACAGCGATAGAAACGTATTAATCTTGATGATATTAAGGAGATCATTGTTTTGAAAACAAGATTTCGATAATTTACAAAAGAATATCGAAATCGTGTGGTTTTTTTTCTGTTTATAAAGGTAGAAAAATAATACTCAAGCACATTTTCTGTGTTTTCTTTACATCAAGAGATATTTAATTAAATTAGCACGAGTTTACTTTATTTGTTGATAAAAGAAAAAATAGAAAGAATAACATTTATTCGACACAGTACAAATACATAAAAAAAGTTTACATTGTATGTTTTTTTATTACGCAATAATTTTAATGCAGTATTTTTTTTCTAATAAAAAAACCGTAAGAATTACAATGTAGACGCGTGATTGGCATGTTTTTCTAACTGTGTGTGTTTTATGTAATACTAGTTAGTAATCGATTATTGTATTAAAACACGTTCGCATTAGATACTGGGAGCGCCTTAATCAAATAGTCGTAATGAATTTACCCATGCACTTACTTACTTACTTTCACTGATCTTTGAATTAAAATGCTTAGGTGCTTGTCAGGTCTACTGACTATTATGTGAGTTTATGACTATGACTGACTTTTTAGTAACATCATGTTACGTGTACAAAAATGTTTGTATCATCTCATTTAATTGTAGAGTTATATGAGCATGATAATTAAGTTTTGGTAGTTTAATGTTAATCTATTTTTACTATTCACTATTGACTGTCGTGTTATATTATTTGGTATTCCCACCCAAAACAAATATTTGTGTGACAAACATAAATGTTTGTTTTCTGTCTGCGTGTTCTTTATGTATTACATATGAACTTACAAAAAGTGCTAATATCTGGTTTCCATAGTAAAAGCTTTCCTAGTTTGGGGTAAAGTTTTTTTAATGTAATTTCATATAATAGCTAAAAAAACAGAGACATGCTAAATAAGCACGAATTCATTTACAATATTTATAGTTGTCAAATAAATCGCAAAAAATATTGAAGGTCATTTCACACAACGTCTGTTATGGTAGATCTCCTTATCTTCTTATCTCTATTAGCAGGAGGTCATCTAGGTAGGAACCACTGCTGTACCACACATTCTGCCGCCAAACAGTAATGTGTAAACATTGCTGTGTTCTGGTTTGAAGGGTACCGCAGCTTGTGAAATTACAGGGCTATCTTATGTCTCAAAGTAATGAGCGCCGATGCATCGATGACATAAACTTTGGTTTGTTATTAAAAGTTCTGAGTATCGCTGCAATGGTCCTGGTCATACGCTAACTCTTGGAAGTAATGAGACCAACGATGCGCTCTCCTGATGGTTAGAGATAACGCATGTCCATGACCATTGCAGCAATGCATAGAACTTTGAGTACTAAAACAAAGTCCGGGGCATCGCTGCTTTGGTGCTCATTACTTTGAGACTTTCGTTGGTTAGTCTCAACAGCCCAGTAATTTCCCTAGCTGTACCCTTCAAATCGGAACACAGTAATGTTTACACACTACTGCTTGGCGGCAGAATATCTGGTACTGCGGTAGTACCTACCTAGACGACTTCCTACTAAGGAAATCTACCACCAAGTAAATGATGATAATGATAAAGATGAGCGTCTTATTCGGCTCATTATTGTTACATACAAAAATTAAAATACTTATGTTAGTGTGTGACTTCATTACAGGAGAGCGTATGGATGTAGTCGTGCGAGCGACACAAGAGAGTAGCGGCTACTGGGTCCGAGTGGTAGGTTCTGGCGCATGCGCAGCCGTGTCCGCAAAAGCAATGCTCATTTACTCAGGCTTCAATTACACATCTATGCTGCAAGAAAATCAGGTACTTATTTATGTTTTATTAGTAGTTCTTTATACATTTTGACAGCCCTGTTGGTTCATTGGTAGTATGTCTACTTCCAGAGCTCAAGGGCGTGGGTTCGATTTCCACTCAGGACTAACATTTGTGTGATTAACATCGGTGTTTGTTCTGTGTCTGGGTGTACTGTATGTATTTACAAAAAAAAAGTATTTGAGTATTCTACCAGTTATGTGTCTTCCATAGCACAAGCTCTGCTTAGTTTGGGGTCAGATGGCGCTGTGTGTAATATCTTATGATATTTATTTACTATTATTTATTGATATTTATACCTGAAACCGAATAAATACTTATACGCTAAGTTGATCAAAGTAGTTTTGGATGGTGTTGGTGGTATATTACTTGTTTGATCTGCCTAACAAGAAGACATGTCATGAACTCTGATGTGTTGCGACAGTCTCTTTGGAAATCCAGATTTAATACAATACAATTTGTATTGTATTTTACTACACTTTTTTTTTATTCATATTACAATAGAGTTGATATTTTTTTGTCAAAAGGGTTTTTTTTTAATGTAAAAGTAAAGAACTCACGATGCTCTCCTGTTTGTAATTAATAAGTTAAATAATATTTATTCTAAAAGTGATTTTACATTCATATTTTTTTGTTAATTATGCTCACAGTTTATGAAGAATCTTACCATGATTGCGAATTTTTTTTTCAGGATGAAAAACACAGCGATACAAGTTTGGATTCAATCGGCTTGAACGGGCAAATGATGGAATCTCTGCATGGTATAACATTTGCTCCAAAATCTAAAGTAGTGTACCTCGGAATCGATCGTAATGTTATCAAGTACAAGGATAGTGACTTAGATTATAGGTATATCAGTGATGCTATACCAAAAAAACCTCACTATCCAGCAGCTTTGTGTGAGTATCTCTTTTTATCATTTAAGTTTTTTTTTAAGTGTTAGTATCGAATCGTACGTAACGCTCTCCTGGTGGTAAAAGAAAACGCCTTTCCATGAAACCTCATGTCTTTAAACGTAAACTTAAGACATTTCTGCTGGAGAAGGCATATTATGCTGTCACAGAGTATTTGACGGAGAAATTTTGATATTAATTATTTTGACATTTTACCATAACATATATTTTTGACATTATTATAATTTATGTATTAATGATTATTTGACATTTTTGCTCTTGACATTGAATATTTTTTTTGACCTTGTATTTTTGTTATTGATTGTATATATTAATTTTTTGCATGCCGAAAGGCGGCATATGGCGTGCTATATTTTTAATTTCCACCATTCTACCCATATACGCAAACAAATAAATGATTATGATTATGATTATGATTATGACCATTGAAGTGGTATCCATCCTGAGAGTTTTTTTTTTTTTTTTTTTATGTGACAAATAATGAGACGAACGAGACGCTCTCCTGATGGTAAGAGATAACGCCTGTCCATGACCATTACAGTGATACCCAGAACTTTGAGTAACAAAACAAAGTCCAGGGCATCGCTGCTTTGGTGCCCATTACTTTGAGACTTTCGATGGTTAGTTACAATAGCCCTGAAATATCACTAGCTGCAGTACCCTTCAAACTGGAATATAGTAATGTTACAATTATGTATGTACCTGATAATGCAGTTACATACATAAGTGATCTCCTGCAAAATACAGTAGGTATAACTGCAGTTGCAGTAACCTCCGGGCGCAGCTAATTTACCTAATCAAATTGTTTGCTATAATATTTACATAAGGTTTGTAATCACGATGCTTTCCATATTTTTGAATCATTTATATTATTATAATTTCTGTATGTATTTACAAAAAATGTATTTAAGTATCAGTTATCTGACTTCCATAGTACAATCTTTGCGGTTTGGGGTCAGGTGGCGCTATGTGTGTGTGTGTCCTACGATATTTATTTATTTGTTTATCTGTCAATCGGACAAATGTTTACTAAAATTGTTTCAATTTCCAGCCATACAAGAGAAAGGCGTAGTTCAAATTAACAACAAGAGTTTCTTGTACCCAAATTCTCCGATACTGTTGAGACCTGACGACGTGGAAGCAAAGAAAATATGCAATGTCGGGTCTGAGTTCAAGCAGCAAGACACACAATGTATTCAGGTCTTAGAGGTTTCTGAAAGAGATACGTTGGAGATTGTTTTGATTAATGAAGGTAATAAATCATATTTTTTATTTTAGTTGGCCACTGGCATTACTTTACCATTTCATCTGGTATTTCACGGGAACGGGGAAAAATAATCTATGCGTGTTCATTTAGGGTGCCTTTAGGGGACTTTCGATGGTTAGTTTCAACTAGTAGTAATTTAGTTATCTGCAATACCCTTCAAACCGGAACACAATAATGTTTACACACTACTGCTTGGCGGCAGAATATCTGGTACTGCGGTGGTACCTACCTAGACGACTTCCTGCTAAGAAAATCTATCACCAAGTAATATGAGCACCAAAGCAGCGATTGTCTCTTGCGTCTTGTCTTCATTACCTTTACATTAAAAAAATTATTGTCAATAAGAAGATTACTTTATCATAAGTCCCATTCTAGGCTACGTGTATTTAACATCTTCGATCACAACGTCATTTTCAAGAGCAGTGGTCAAACAGCCTTTCAACCATAAAAACCAACTAAGAATAATTATGTACATGCAGTAATAAGTCCAATGACTTATTCAGATAATAAATATGTATATCAAGAGTTCAGTTGTATGTTTGCTATAAAATTCCAGGAAGGGGCAGTAACGACTCGTACACGTTCCACGTGCACGGCCCAGGCGTGCAAGTTCTCGCGACCAGACAGAACTACAATGAAACCCCTCTTAGCAAAGATCTGTTCATAAGGATGGACAAGCAAAACAAAGTTACCAGGTCAGTTTGAATAATATTTTTTTTAACCAACCAAGCTACTTACACGCACTCGAATGCGTGTGTACGTTGTTTGTGTGTGCGTGTGTATGGACTGCAGGACAGTGAACTAGGTATGACTAAAACGTCCACTAGCCTGATCAAATGTGTGTTGACAGATTTCATATATTTTACTTGGTGGTAGATCTCCTTAGCAGGTTGGTACCACTGCAGGATCAGATATTCTGCCGCCAAGCAGTAGTGTGTAAACATAACTGTGTTCCCGTTTGAAGAGTACTGCAGCCAGCGACATCAAAGGGCTGTTGAGATTAAGACTAACCATCGAAAGTCTCAAAGTAATGAGCGGCAAAGCAGGGACCCCTGAACTTTGGCAGCCCGTACACGTAGCGCGCGATCCGCGATCCGCGATCCGCGATCAATGATCGCGATCCAGACTGATCGTGTACGAAGCGGATTGACGGACTGATGCTCCGGATCGCATAATATCTAGAAATTTTGAAATCATGATCGCGGATCGCGGATCGCGGATCGTGATCATGATTGAACGTGTAAGGCGGCCCTTTGTTTTGCCACTCAAAGTTCTGTGTATCGCTACAATGATTATTGACAGGCGTTATCTCTTACCATCAGGAGAGCGTTTCATTTGTTTCATTTCACAACAAAAAAAGAAGTTCTTACTCTCTAACATACCTGTTTCCTCACGACGTTTTCTTCATTTAAAGCTAGCAACAATACGAACATACCTAATTTAGCAAATAAAAGCAACTAAAGAAGTTAATGCTCTGGAAATCGATCTCAGCACCTTCAGATAGCCAGTCAGACGATCTTCCATCTAGACTACTGTAAGCGGACTATACAGATAGTGAATCTATAACAAATATATTACATTACATGCGTATTATATACTTTTCAGAAACGTTCAAAATCCACCCGTAAAAGATACAATTACTGTTCCCAACAAGGGTTACACTATTATTAGAACACGCCCGGGGAAAGGCAGCTGGCTGCTGGAGTGTCGAGCATGTGCCGTGTCATCGTTACCAACAGCGGTCATCATACATACTCCTCAAACATTGCCCATTGCTATACTCGATGCGCTACCTAAATGTGGGAACTACAGGCCACCTGATGTTCTTCTAAACTGAAGCCAAAGACTGATGAAAGGACTTTTATAGTGATATTAGTAATCAGATATGATTTCTATAAATTGTATCTCATAAGTGTATGTGTAAAGACTTGAAATTGGACTCAAAACGATCTGATTTTGTATTTTTATTTGTGGGACAACTGAACTGGGACAAGGCGGGGCACGTTTGTCGCATGTGACACAACCGTTGGGCAAAGGTCACCCCAAGTTGGATCTCAAAATTTAAGCGACCTCAGGGTTGATTTAGACGAATATGGTGTAAAGAACTAAACCGTCACGACAGTTTCTGGACCACCAAAGTCGAAGCTGGGCAGTTTTAAAGGAAGGCATTTGCCCAGCTGTGGAACACTAGAAGCTTAAATAATAATATTAATTTTTACTCTTAGTTTTACATGATTCATAAATTATAAAAAGGAAATGTTTTGTACATATATAATAATAAAGCCTTTGCATTTTGTCTTAATATATTTGTGACTACGTCATACAATTACATTTGTAATTTTAATTCTTTCCTTTTTTATTACTCTCCGATCATCAATTGTTTTTTTATATTAGTTCTGGTTAGGTATAATAAAATCAAATATTCCTATAGTAACCTTCTGTGCAAACAGTACAGTGTTTTGGTTCGAAGGGTACTAGAGCAAGTGAAATTACAGGGCTTTTGAGACTAACCATAGAAAGTCTCAAAGTAATGAACGCCACAGAAGCTATGCCCCAGACTTTATTTTTGTTACTCAAAATTCTGTATATCGAAGCCATGGTCATGGACATACGTCATCTCTTGGCTTTGGGAAAACGTCTCACTCCTCTCATTACATTTACCATTTCTATGAAAAAAAAACCGTTTTTGTATTTTTTTTATTATTGTCTGTTTATCGATTGACAATACAAATTTTTTTTGATAGTTATCATTACAAAAAAAGTTGCTAGTGTCATTTTCTTATCCTTAATCTATAGGTACCTATTAAATTATAGTATAAACATAGATAAGTAATATTTTCTTTAAAAAAAAAGTTTTTATTTTCAACATTCATAGCACATTTCTACAGAGATATAGGTAATTAAAAATATACACATTTAGCATATATTTTATAAAATTTTAGCATGCATATAGATAATTTTACACTCACATGCTTGTTCTTAATACAATACATGAGATCTAATGATGAATCTATCTATATTAATGAATCTTAAAAACTACATTATATAAAACACAGAATTAACTGTACAGATATTTATTAATAAAATCCATATAGTGACTGACATTGCTATAAACAGTAGGGGCTCCCCTAATCCCACAAGGGACTACCCCCCACGAGATCACTCCAACGACAGTTGGAATCAGAGAAGCATTCATAGGTGGTAGATAATATATACTCCTTTTATTGCCGGAATCGATTTCATTATTGTTTTGAATGTATCTCAATTTTTTACGCGATGCTATAATGGTTTGAGCTTCTATAGCTGTCTCTGCTGTGGTAGTAGCTAAAGCAATAGTCTCTTCTTCAGTAGTCATGTCAGCGGTATCTGATACAGAGGTAGTAGATGACGCGGTAGTAGATGACGGCGTAGTAGATGACGCGGAAGTAGATGACGGCCTAGTAGATGACGCGGAAGTAGATGGTGTGGCAGTAGTTGTATACATAGTAGTCATGTAGGAAGTACTTTTAGTAGTTGTACTAGAAGACATGCCAGTAGTCAACGAAGCAATAGTGTTTGCAGGTCTAGTGGATGTCATGGGAGTGGTATTTTCTGCTCCCGTCCCCGTTTCAGAGATTTGAGGGTTTGTAACTGAAATGTATCGAACCAAAGGTCCACCCGAGTCACCAGTACATCCTGCTATGCCTCCATATGTAGGGCCAGTACATATATTATGATATCTTTTTAGAGGGTTGCGTTCGTAACTTTCTTTTAGACGATCGACAGCTCGATAGCAATCTACAAGATTAAAAAAAACAGTTCCATGAATCAAATCCGCTTTTAACCACTTTTATTATGCAGAGACTTTTCATGTATATGTAATATTTTTGTACCTAGGTAAACTATATTCCAAAATTTACAAAACTTGTCACTCACACCAACGATTTACGTGCTAGTTTTGAAAATGTCTGATAGAAATTATGTTTTTTTATCATAAAGAATAGTACGGTTAAAGCTTAGTATAAAGGTTAAGATTAATTTATTTGATTATAATAAAAAAAGATCAAGAAAATTTACTTACCTATATAAGGAAGATATGAAACTTTAGCTTCCTGTAGTTTAGTCGGTATTTCTGAATAGAAAAAATTGCTTTGCAAGGCTCCCCAACCCGTAATGAGAAGATCGTCACTGATATGGTATGTATTAGTAGAGGTGATAGGTAGTCTTATCGGTTGGACTGTGTCGGAAAAACGTATATCACGAGAAGTCCTCATCATAGCTATATCGTAAGGTCCGACTCCACTGAAAAAGAAATTTGTAAGCTATAGCTAAATTCAGTGAAGATTAATATTTCAAAATGAGGAAACTTGTGAAAATTGTTTTTTTTTTCACGAATATTAGCTGTTAACATGAACAGCTCACCGTAATAGCTAGATCGATATCCAAGTGAATGATTATAAAATTAACATAAAGATGATAATAATTGAAGTTCTTTACCCGCTATACAATGGATGGGCGATGCGATGGGAAATTGGATAGATCATAGAAGTTGTAATCCTTGCAAGATTATGAGCTCCGATAATGGCATCCAGAGCTAACCATTTTGCCCAAGAATCTGTTACGCAATGTCCCGAAGAAAGAATCTATAAAAAAAATTAAAAGCTTTTATAACTCGACGAGCTTATTCATGCGAGTTTTTTACCTTTTTCTTTAGATTAAAGCGATAAAATTATAGTGTTCTTACCCATCGCTCGCTAAGAATGGATCCTGTGCAAAGACGATAATATCTCTTCCATAAGTATCTGTTTTGTAAAGATACTACGTAAGGGTGGCTATGCGGCCTTGCCTCGTGTCCTCCGGTTATTTTACCTTCTCTTCTATTACTTGCTGTGACAAACACAAAAGGCATCATTAGAGATAGAACCTATTTAAAAAAACGTTTATCACACAAAAAAACAAACAAAATAAAGTATCTTAAATTAATACCATTTACAATTTTTAATTAACTTATTCTAAATGTCCGTCAGAGGAGGGATATGTGGTCAGAATGCTGGTAGCATTGCCACGCTGGATGGCAATGCTAAGCTTTTGAGCGAAGTAGATGCCAACATTCTGGTCACCTGAAGCCTCCTCTAAACGTGAAAGTTTGGATGGATGGATGGATGTTTGTTACTCTTCCACGTAAAAACTACAGAACGGAGTTGGATGAAATTTGTTGTGGAGGTAGCTGAGACCCTGGATTAGAACATAAGATATTTTTATCCCGAAAACATGTAGCCGGTAACACTGCGGGGCACAGCTAGTTCGTTATAAAAAATATAGAAAATGTTTCGGTGTTCACCAGTGTTAATAATTATTTCATATGAGCTGATCTGATATTGTGAAAAAAGTGTTAATTGTTCCATAAATTTTCAGGATTTTTTTTTCTTCAGATTTTTTCGCATTTTCAGGGTTGGTTGACCATATTTGACGAAGTCTTTATAAATAATGAAAATTCTACTCACCACCACCTAATACTTATGTGTTAGGTTTAGGGCTCAATTACTCACCTTCAAGGCAAATTGAACATAGCAATAAAAAGAAAACAACACTGCAGCACAGACTCATGGCAACAAACTAAACAAACAGAGTGTTAATGAGGTTATGCAATCCATAACAATTATAGTCGCTTTTATCGCCACATTTTTTCAGAGGTTTACAGCAATTTGAATATTTTTAATTCTGATGCAGAGGTAGTCAATACAGCAGCTAGTTTGATTGAATGATTTTGTGACATATTAAGAATTAACTAATAGCAACATTTGTGAAAGTATGGTCTCATTTTTGATACAATATTTCTTACGTTTGCTCAACAGCTTTCAATTTTCTGACTTGTTTTTTACAAAAAAGAAAATAAAAATTATGAAATAAATTACGATATATACAATTTAGACTGAAGAGAAGCTTATAATACCTAACTTTAACGCAGATTACATAATTATAATTTATGAAAAAGTTGGTTTATGTACATTTACGCGATCTCTATTTAGTTTTAATGTTAGTTTACTTTGCATTTTGTGTGGTTTAATATTACTTTTTTCAAATGTATTAAGTTAAATGATATATACACAATCTCATATAAAATATGTAATGATTTATTCTAATTAAAATACATTAGCTGATTTAATAATGACCACGAAATGCAATAAAAATCGAAATGTAGTTTTAAATATTGATAAATCTCTATTATTTTTATGTTACTTTTAAGTTAAAAAAACGATTTGTGACCGAAATGCTTTGCAAGATAAATCACATTTACGTTCATCCTAAAATGTAGTAAATCATAGGTAAGTAGACAGTGCATACGGGTTATTTTAATATTAGATCAGGGTCATTGAAATAACACTTCGATATCTAACCAATGCAAAACATCAACAGAATTTACTGAATTAACGTACGAATTTAAAAATAAACTTTCTATTTTGCGAGTCCATTCGCAACTTGGGATAGAACAATGAAACCAAAAAGAGATACCTAAATACATTATCTGTCTTTATTTCTTGAACTAGATAGTAATTCGCCGTAGTCACTTAATTCGAATCTTGAGTCATCATCATAATCATCAGCCCTTCGCTGTCCACTGCTGGACGTAGGCCTCTCCCAATGCACGCCACTGAGCTCGGTCGACAGTTTTTTGCGTCCATTGCTTTCCCGCCGCTTTACGCAGGTCGTCACACCACCTGGCCGCAGGGTGCGCTTGCCTGTACGCGGTCTCCACTCAAGAACCTGGAGTAGTGCTGCATTGAATTTAGTGTTTCTACGTTCATTAACAAAAATAAACGTGGTAGGTAATAAGTATAGGGTTATCGACCGTAGATAGTAATGTTTCTTCAAAAAGATCTAAATGATTTAAAATATCCATAGCAATTTTCTGTTAATGTTGATAAAATTTGCTGCTTCGTGCCAACGAAACAATTTTCACATTTTTTAATAGCAATCATAGTGCTAATTACTAAATTATTCTTTTTACTAAATTACAGATATCTTTAGAAAAATTTAAATTACTACATACGGGCGTTTTAACATAGTCTACGAGCCTAAATACTGTCAGCTATCTGACTTCCATTCTTTGCTTAGTTTGTGGTCAGATGGCGCTGTGTGTAATTAATTATTTATAACTACATGTTTACGTATCCTTGTTATGGCTTATCTACAAATCTAAAAAAAATGAAATGAGTAAAAAAAAAATGAGTTAAAATGAGTGGAAATGAGTTTATCTGAAATATTAAGATCATTACTAAACTAGCTTCTAGTATCTTTTTATAGATTATGTACCAAACAAAGTCGAAAATCTACCGCCAAGCACCAAACGGTGTATTCCGACAACCTCACTTGAGATTCAGTTTTATTCCAGGATAGCTGTGTTTACATTGTTCAACCACACCATTAAAACATCAGATGAGTTGTGGTCAAACACAGCCTGTCAGCTATAAAAAAAAAAGTTGTTTAACGTATTTTCTGCAATACTCGTAGTGAGAGCAACTCTTCAAAATAACAATAAATATAATCGAAGATTTTGAAGGCAGTAGATGAAAACAAGCGAGATATTTAAAAAAATCATATATTATTTTCATTATAAAAACTTAATTTTAATTTTATTTCGTAATGACTAAAACTCTTCACAAACATGCTGACGATATACAAGAATAAAATACAAAACAGGACGGGCAAGTAGTTCATTCCATGTGGCTAAACCTATCACAGGTGTATATTTCATACAAAATATTACCCTGTGTCATATTTGACTGCTATAGCGTGAATTTCGTGCGAGATAAACATAAAAATAGCTGATTAGAGCTTTTTGATAACAAATAACTTGTTGCTATTATTAGCTTGTTTGTACATACTTAATTATTAGCAAAGAAATCTTAAACTTCCAGGGGTTTATTTATCTTTTACGAAATATCAGCACTAAGCACGTTTCTCCAGATACATAAGAGTGTTTTAACATAGTTAAAGTTTACTATACACAATATTACTTATTTTGAAACAACATATTATATGGACGAAAACAAAATGATTACCGTAATCCAATTACGGTCTTAAGTTTTTTCAACTTGAGATTTTGATTATAAATGCGTGTAAACACTTTATATAATGTCATGTGAAATATATCATAAATATCAAGGGCTAGAAGCTAAAATATAAATTCACAATTTTTTAACTAGTCATGTACACATTATACATGAAGCAACAGCACTTCATGGTCGACATTCCAAAAACACAAACTAAACGAATCATACCTTTATTGTACGAACCGCTAAACAATGGAATTTGCTGCCCGTTTATGTGTTCCCTGATAAATATAATCTGGGTGCTTTCAAGTCGCGAATGATTCGGTTTCTTCTTCTAGCGTTCTCCACCGTAGACTGCATCTCCGCTTAACATTAGCCAAGTTGGCAGTTAGTCGCCTAATAAAAAAAAATTAAATCTTTTTCCTAATATTGATAGTTGAAATTTGAAATTTGAAGATGAATAATAAATGGTAGTTACATGTCGTATTTTTGGAAATCGGTTAAGATTTAATGTCAATACGATTCTTATTGATTATACTCTTTGAATAACTATACAAAATATTCATAGTTGCTTACATGCGGTCTATAGTATATTTTTAGACATTAGGATAATCTAGTTATAAAGTATATTATATTTGAATATTTGCACTCAGCCCCTTGATATTCCATCACTCAAAACTTAAATGATAAATGTGTATATTTGTATTAAAATTAATTTTCATAATCCTTTCTATTATCACTATAAGACGGTTAAAACAGCGTCAGGAGATTTATTAATGAAGATGGTGATGTGTATTTCCTTAAAATAAACAGGTAAGTTGCTATTCTAATATTTATTTACAAAAAAGAGTAAAGAACTTACAGCTAACTAAAAACAAAGTTAAATCTTTATTACAATGGCATCTATCATCATAGCCATTGAGTCTATAATCTTTGAAGCCAAATCGTATACTTGTTACAATGATTGTACTAGTGAGTCTACAAATTGTCTAAATGTCATAATACATTTTACTGTCTCGAATAAAAAAGATGAAGTATAGATATTTGATCATTACTATTGTAAGGTACTTACTGTAAATAGAATGACAAAAGGTACCACATATTTTTGGGTAACAACAATAAATAAATAAATTATTGTCGTTACAATTTATGTATTTATCAAAATACTACTTTCATAATTGAAGCTTGATTCAGTTAACTTTTAGATACATTTTGTAGACCACATTAAAATCATCCTATTGATGCTTCCTAAATCTTAAAAGTACGTTGTTTCGTGTGATTGCAATACTTTGGTAATAGTTGAAAAGATGGTAGTTTTTATTATTATCAGCACCTCAACATATGTATTTACATAAACCTCATCATTCACCGTACGTTGTTCATATTTCAACAACTGAATAAAATATGGCAGTACGCATTTCATATTCGAATCGATTTCAGTCGATCGTAAGTCGATTTCACAATAAACATTAAAATAAACCAGCACGTTACTAATCTTTTTTAAATTGAACGACCAATTATACTTCTTTACTGACAGCTCTATTTGTTTAAATCTTGAATTGATTCTATCAGTCCATATGCTTTATATTTAGCATTATATTACTTAGATCTATGTATTAGATGGATATTAGTATGAATGTAAATCTCTTGATCAATTAAATTCAGAGTACTGTTTTAATGTTAACTGTGTCTTCGTTTTGATACCGTCAGTGTATCGGGTAGAAGGACGGTGTGATTGCTGGCAGGTGGTGACCGCAGCGAGGGAAGTTCGGCGGGACGGGAGGCAAGTCTCCTTGTGTGCCTATATGAATGATCAGACCCATACCGATCACGATGTGGTAGATAAAATGGCAATGAAATAGCCAGTATCCTGAAAAAAAAAAGAATTTCGTTGTCAATGTTTTATGATCAAACACCTTAACAATAAATTGGAAAGAGTGCACGCGGAAAGAAACTTACTGTGAATAATTTTAACTACGAAACCAACTATGAAATCGTAACAAAATTTGTAGTTTTATACAAAATTCTACTTTAATAATAATTGTACAGCTTATAGGACTTTTTTTCGATTTAATGAAAAGTCCCGCCAGAGATCCGAGACAGTCCAACAAAAGTTTTTAAAAAACAATAAAATGGTAATATGTAATAAATGTGTAATAAATTAAATTCTAATAAAATAAATTAACGTAATTATTTGTTTGTTTTATTTTTAATAGTTACTGTAATTGTAATTCATTAATTTGTAATGTGAATAAATGTTATGAATATGTTGAATAACATGATGTGATAGAAAAATATAAAGCATGCACCTATGTATGTATGATTAGTCAAAGTTGATGAGATCTTACCTGGATTATCTGCCTTTAGCCTCAACACCACATATCCATTATTAGGCACTGCTAACGTATCTTTCAGCGGCGGTAGATTATACTGCCTATGCAGCAGACCTTGCCTGTCCAGGTCCAGAGCATGTTTCAAGTTTATCTTTTTGATGTTCTTGTCAGGCGACCGGCCCATGCCGATGACGTTGTATGATGCGCCGTGCAAGTGGAACGGATGCGACAGATTTGGTGATTGTACTGTAATAACATAGCCAACGATAAGAATAATAAATTTACTTTATAGATTTTTTTTGATAGGATATATGTATAAGAACGATACATCCCACTAATATTATAAATGTGATAGTTTGGATAGATGGATGTTTGTTACTCTTTCACGCAAAAACTACTGAACAGATTTGGATGAAATTTGGTACGGAGGTAGTTGAGACCCTGAATTAGAACATAGGCTACTTTTTATCTCGAAAACATGTAGCGGGCAACACCGCGGGGCGCAGCTAGTGTAGGATAATTTTTAAATATTTTTTTTGTTTGATAGTTTATTCCTTCGAAAAGTATCAAAAATGAATATTTATCGAACAAATCACCTAACACTAATGTCTCAAAATATATTAAATATTTCTCGAAATATAATGCTTATGGTTAGTAGTTAGAATAGGAGTCAAACATAGAAATAAATAGGCGCATTCTGTGCAATGTTAGCAACTTTTTGTTTTACTTATAAATATTTTTTATGTGGCTTCTTAAGTCTATATTTAGATAAGTATTTTTCAACATAAGCAGATGCCTCACCTTCATCAACGAGCACTATTTCAACGATAGAGTTTAGTGGAACATCTATCATATGTGTGCAGCGACAGTCTACTGCACAGTTAGGAGGTCTGTTGTCACCATTGCAGAATAGATCTGGGCTGAGTTCGTGCATCTGAGAGAGAGGCGGCGCGGGGGGCGCGCTGTATGAAATCTCGTCAATTAAGCTTAGCACGTGGTCACCTCCAGGAGCCACTGGAAAATAAAACATACATTTAAAAACTTGCACTTGTTCAACAACATAATCAAATCCGAATCAATTTATCCTCAAAGTCAAAGGTAAAAAAATTGTGGTGACCGTATACACTACCTAATTCGTTTGCTTAGTTTGGGGTCAGATGGCGCTGTGTGTAATGTCCCACGATATTTATTTACTAATTTTTATTTTATCGGAGACTCCAACTACTGTTTCAGCTATATCCCGTGACAGAAACTCATAGAGACAAAGCTGAGTACTACTACTACGTGCGCGCGGCCTCGTTTGCTCATGTGTCGTATTTTTGCTTTGCACTACGGTGCGTGCCTAACTCGCACGTAAAACAAAACCACGTCAGTTTCTTTGGTAAAATTAGTGTAGACAATTTTTTTACTTCGCAATTAACCAATTTTGATCTGCAACTTCCAATAATTCGAAAACATAATACGCAGTCCCTAAGGTTTAGGTATAGAGTATCAACAAACTTGTTATACGAGTATGTATAGGACAGCTGATTTTTTCGAATGATTAAAAGTTTAATCCTTAGGAAAGAGAACGCAATTGTTCGAAAATACTTGTGAATTTCTTACCTAAAAAGTTCCTGTAAGTATTCTCTCTAAATAGATCCTTTGGCTTGTAGAAGTGGAATCGGAACGGCAAGAAAATCTTGACGTCAGGTCGTTCTTCCAATATAGCTTTATCTATAGGCTTTGCTGACTTCATATTGCTCACACAGACTGCATCGTTTCTTTTGACATTGCAAATCGCATCCAGTGGGTTAAGTACCTACAATGTTTTAAACAAACTTTTTTAATTGTTTCAACAAATTAAAAAAAGAGAAAGAAATGTAATGAGGAAAAGTGAAATTATATATTGTGGAAACAATAATTTAGGCGTAAGAAAAAATAGTAATAAACAATTAAATGGCTAAGACATAATTTAAATTTTCGACAAATAGTACAAATTGATGAGCAAATTAAAATTTTAAGAAGCAAGGAAAGTAAGGAAATATTACAACCTGATTCCTGTGTGCGTTGAGGAGTGGGTTCTATCAGCTACTAAACCCATTGAATACTGCTACTAAGAGGTTCATCAAACTAAAATCAACCATGTATATAATATATACACAAGACATGCAAAATATATAGTTACAATATTTATATACATTTTATATACATAACTTGTAAAATAGGTATTTTGTGCATAATTGCTAAGAATATATATATATTGTGTGTGCTGGGATAAAAAAAAACTAGTCTATTTTTCAAATGTTTTATTAAATGGTATAAAAATTTACATTTCCTTATTACAAAATTACATTTATTTGTTAATTTTGCCATATTTTTGGCAAGATGCATAAACATGCGTGTTTCGGTTGTATTTAAATTATCATTGAATTTATTTATATTTTCATAATTCGTAATTCTCGCATTCTTTCGTACTGAAATAAATCACGTGTCTGTAATTAATTCATTGTATTACACGGTACAGACTAGTGTTGCTGATTATTGTATTATTCATATTTATTATAAATCAAGTTTTTAGTTATTGGCACATAATTATTAATGTATTGAATAGGTGATATTTTGTTTGTAAATAATTATATTGTGAAATGCATACAGAAATAAATGACAACTTACAATTGTGATAATGTATTTACTACATTATACCATAAATATAAAGTATTTTGTATAATTTATTCGTATTTATTAAAGGCATTACTAATCTACAAGGTGAAATTGTACATGCATATTTACACTTTTGTGTAGGTACATATTTACATATTTTACGATAATTATTTAATAGCATCACTAGTAAAAAAAAAACTGGTCCAATTCTCTTAAAAATCTAAAATCAGGTTATGACCTTAAAAATAATTTTAAATATATACAAGTAATAAATATCCTTGGTGAAAAATATAATGGCAAGTTGTTAGTTTCAGGAAATAGTCAATTTCACGCTGGAAATACCAAAAGTAAACCTATATGCAAAGTAAAACATATTCGAAGAGCCTCGATAAGCATATGAAGGAGACATAATCATTAATCTAATAATTAAGAAATATATCACCGTATATGGCATTAAAACAAGAATCGATGATGAACTAATGAAACGATTAGTCATGTAACGGTGTTAAATAAAAATAACACAAACTATCAGAAACTCCCGTTGATACATTCTACAAAATAAACACAGCGGCAGAACCGAGCACTTCGGAACCGCCGGACACATCACACAGAACAAACATAAATTTACACTTAGTTAACATTAACTTCGTTTTATAGTTTTGCACAAGTGCAGGTATTCTAGGAACGGGGTCAGTGAAGGGAGATGGAAGGAAGGTGATCTCCGCAGGTCGGGAAGTTGGGTGGGATGGGGGGTAGGTCAGCCTGAGTTCCGACTTGGAGCACGAGGCTCATGCCGATAACGATGTGGAAGAGGAAATGGCAATGGAGAAGCCAGAAACCAGGGTTGGTGGCTCTGAAACGGAGAATGACGTAGCCATTGTTGGGAACAGCGATGGTGTCCTTCGCGGGAGGTAAGTCCCCTTGTTTCAGATGACGCTCAAGCAGACCTCTCCTGTCCAGATCGAGCGCGTGCTTCAAGTTAATTTTCTTGACGTTCTGGTCGGGAGACCGGCCGATACCGATGACGTTGTACGCATACCCGTGAAGATGGAATGGGTGAGATAAGTTTGCGATTTGAACTGGAAGAGAAATTTTTGTATTATGATCAATCAGAACAGAGCAAAAGCAGTAATAATACATATTGCGTGATAACCGCGTGTTTTCCTTGCAAATTTATGTTTGCATGTAGACTGGAAAAGTATTAAGACACGGCTACAGCTCCATTTTGTGCATTTAAAATGGTTTCTTGAATAATTATGCAAAACATACCTTCGTCTACAAGTACAATTTCTACAACAGCGTTTAGCGGAATATCGACTTTATGTGTGCACATGCAGTTCTGCCCGCAGTTCGCGGGTCTGTTATCTCCGTTACAGAACTGCTCAGGGTTGATATCATCGTACTGACTGAGCAGAGGTGCGGGCGGTGACATGTATGATATTTCGTCAATCAAACTTATTACGTGATCACCTCCAGGAGCAACTGTGGAAAGTAAAAAAGATTGTAATGTCAAAGTAGGTGGTTAAAAATAAATCAACGTAAAGTAAGTAGGTACGCGTTTGAATTCTGTCTTACAGAATGACCATAATATCGAGAATAGACTGATCATGTCGTGCTGTTACTGAATTACGTTATGGTACGAGAAGAAAATCAATTTCTATAATGAAAATCAGTAACGTTTTTAGTTGTTAATGCAAATTTATAGACCTAAAAAATCCTTCACATACACTGCAAATTTTGTTTTTTCTACGATAAAAATTGACGAAGTTATGACCTTAGTTATGATTTTCAGAGAAATTCATCAAGTGCCAGCCGCGGTAGCTGTGACGTCATTGGGATGGTTACCGCCAGATGGCCGTTGGCAGCGTGAGGCGCGTAATGTTTTGTTAGGCTAATTGTGACTTTGAAACAAATTAAGTATCCGATTTAGGTCCGAATAAAGTGGAATCGTAAGTAAATATAATATGAAAAAATATTAATTTTCAGGCGGAACGAAATACAACATTTCCCTATACATAGCCTACGACTATGTGGTAATAATAAATCTTACCTAAATATCTGTTGTAGGTGTTAGGTTGGAACAGCATCTCGGGTCTGTACACAAAGAATCTGAACGGCAAGAAGATTTTAACGTCGGGTCTCTCCTGCAGAATAGCTGGGTCGATGTGCTTGGCGTTCTTCAGCTGACTGACGCAGATCGCGTCGTTCCTTGAAATGTTACACCTGGCGTCCAATGGGTTCATCACCTGGATAGTTAGTGGGAGAAAGGTCCGTGCAATTACTAAAATACGTGCTTTACATTATCTACTAAATCTATTCAACTACTCCGCTTGTTGTGCCACTCGTAAAACTTATATTTAATTGCAACAATCGTGAACGACTAAATAAAATTAAAAACTATGTAAATTAAGCCACTACTAAATAAATATTACTAAGGTAGGTTTGAGGGGCTAAGGTATTTACAAACCGGTCATTACGTCGGCGGCCGATGTAAGTGACTGTACATGGTCTAATTCCTCAACACCTATAATTTAATATTTTTCAACTTAATTTATACGAAAATGCAAAATACAGTTCATATCAGAGCTCGAACCTGGAATTAAAGTTTGGGCAACGACTCGATGTTAGGTTGACAGTAGAGTCAAGCTTAATCGAGGCTGACTTGTCGGCGGAATTCAACTTTGCAATTTCCGCCTTTTAATATCTGCAGGTACCCTTCTGACACGAGCATAAGTTGCTACCAGATAAATGCAACGTAAAATTATCGTTTATTTACACTAAAATTATCTAAAAGTATGTAATCTACTCTACGGACGTGTTGTATCATACATGGCGCACTGCGGGGAATACTCACGACTCCTTGCGGGATTCCGACGTCGTACGTGGGGGGAGCAGAAGACGGCTGGTACGGTCCCCTCGCGTACCTGAGGATGCCCAACTGTTGGGCTCTCTTAATTCCACACTCTCCCAAGCCTCGCACTTGGATCCAATATGCTCCTGGGATGTTGTTGGCTTCGATTACGAAGTCGTATCTTTCGCCTGAAATGCCCCAAAATAATAATAAGGCCGACATCCCTCTTTCCGTTCAACCTTCATTAACTCTAGAAAATTGATAATGACTGACAGAGGAAGTTCTGACGTCATACAATATTGCTTGCTTCAGTGGGTGCACTACTTTGCTGAATGCATGATTACGCCACAGTCGAGGCGTGTCTTTTATGATGCTTACGCCCGATTATCACGATTATGAAGTTGAATAATACCAATTTTTTCACGAATAATTTTAAAAAAAGACAACCGTTATCAGCAAGCTATACTAATGCGAAAACAATGAAATTGCGGATTCAATTACGTAGCTGTTGCACGATGCAAGGTAATCGGCACTGGAAAGTTAAGTAAGTATAATATTGTGAAACGGGTGATTTTATCACTTCCTTGTGTTTTCCGTACCTGAGAACGAGATGATGGTGTTTACTTGCACGGGCTGTACGGGCTCGCCGTCAGTAGCGATTACAGTCAGGTTGTGACCTTCGAAAGTGACTTGCGCCGGGCACACGGAAGCGAACGCGTTGATCATTCTGAACCTGTATCTTCTACCAGGAGTGATAGTGAATACTTCCAATGGAGTGTTGGTCATGAATCCTGTGTTGGGGTCTCTAAACTGTCCCTTTCCGTTGATAAGAACTGATTCGGGGTCCTGACCGGTATTGACGGCCAACCTTCCTGGATATCTCTCAGCGGCATCTTCGTGCAACCAATCGCTGATAAGCATGACGTGTGTGGTTAAGTCGTAGTCGTATAGGTGACTGTTGGGATCCTTTGAAGGAGGTTGTCTGACAACGATGCTGCCATAAAGACCGTCCAGTTTTTGTAGACCAGTATGAGCGTGCCAAAAGTGGGTTCCTGCGTTTCCTTGCCATTGGTACCTGAAATTATTAAATGTTGTTATTTTATAATAATTTTGTGTACTCTTTTTATAAATCTAAAATCTTTATAATCACTGAATGTTGTCTTGATGTTAACAGCTATATACGTATTATTTATTTCTAACCCCAGACGCAAAAAGAGGTGAATAAGTTCGACGTTTCTGTCTGTATATCTGTTTGTCTGTCTGTGGTATCGTAGCCCCTAAACGAATCGATCGATTTTGATGCGGATTCTTTTGTTCGAAAGCTAACACGATAAAATGGTTCCTAGCTTTAACTTATGTAGATCTTTTCAGATGTTTGATCATTATCCCATTTCCTTCTTGACAAATGGGTCTTACTATCTTTCACAGATCCGATTGATTTGAAATTTGATGTACGGTTACTTCGGTGGTATTTCTAAGATATGCTGACCTTGAGCCGATGCTGTAGCATCAAATAGTCTGCGGGATGCCCAATTATTTAGAAGCTTACTGCAGATATAGTGTGTTTGGGCTCATATGAATAGTCTTAATGAGAAGATGTTGTTAAATCATGATCGATGCCATATGTTAATCTTAAAAATTTTGCTAAGACATACATACATATTAGTATTTACCTAGTGCAACATCTATCCCTAGGCCGCCTAAATGAATTACGTTGAAATAAAATTACGGTAAATACGGTAAGTACGTTTACTTCTTAAGAGGTTTTGTCGTGAGTTACTTAAAAAATATATTATGTACTAATTATTTCCAAAAATAGACTGAAAGTTAAGAGTGAGGTTTTTGTTGTACGTGAAAAAGTTACCTGAATGTGTTTCCTTGTTGGATAGGGCACTGTGTAACAAACGGTACACCATCGTAGTACTGTGAGCCTCTCTGCCAAATTCCGTGCCAGTGGATAGTGACTTCCATTCCCTCCATGTGATTTTCAACGTCGATAACAACTTTATCGTTCTCGCAGACTTGGATGGAAGGTCCAGGTAACATTCTGTTCGCTGTAAGGATTCCTCGCTCGACACCGTCGGCTAACACGCATTGACAGTGGGACCACACAACGTTAGTCGCGTTGGGGGTACACACTTGACAAGCCCTGTAATAAGAGAATTTTACGTTAATGTACACGGCGTGTAACCATTGCCACTTTGTTTGTAATCAGTGCATTGAACAGTGACCTTTTTACGCATGGGGAATAAGCTAGCATTTTCTGACGTGGAAGCTTTATGCATACACCATTTTTTTTAATGTTTGAGAGATTAGGTACAGCTCTTCTGCTGTTAACTGACGATGTGGTCGATGATGGTAAGTTGAAATGTTGCTTGGAATGGAACTAGCTTTCAAATGTGGCTGCCGGAATCAACTTTTAGGTGCTTGGCGGCAGATTTTCAACTCGAGTGTGGGAGTTACTCAGCCAATACTAGAAGTACCTTACCACCATGCTATGGTTTCCTCATGATGTTTTTCTGCACTGGCAGCTCAAGCTCATTGTTGGGATTTGCATCCACACCTTTTAATGGCGTGTGAACCGACGCGCCATACACTGAACTATAATTGCTACAAATTGTACTCAATAAAATAAAATGTTTGAAGGATATTTCATCACAAATTAATTATGAATAAAATTCGTCCATCGTCCAAAGAGTCCAAAGAGTCCATACTTAATTTTTTTGTCGTGTTTGTCATTATCAAATGTACGTTACGAGCGCGAATCAAGTTTGGAGTCATTTTTTGATAAGCCAATTAGAAAATATACAGTATTTTCTGTATTCATGGGTAGGTAATAAGCATAAGTCCATAAGCAGTGACATAAGTTGGAAAGTAATTTTATTTCCTTATCACAATGTCCCCCGATTACACCACAGTTTCCTCAGGCAATACGTTTGAAACGGCGTTTGTTTGCATAAGCTCTGTCGTCACTTATCAATTACGTGCCGACGGAATTTGGATCACTTGGCGTTTACTTGAGTGCGGCATTGAAACCTATGCAGTCAGCGCTTCGTGTGAAACAAACCGTAAAATGTGCGAAATAAAAAAGTCGGTCGCTGGGTCGCTCCTAGCCACGTCTTTACGTGATCGAAACATTTTCAGATGTTATCTTTGGTCGTGTAGATGGCGTTGTGATTACGAAACTTGAAGTAAAGTTACGCAATGATTACTTAAGATATTTAAACTAATCTCTTATTAGATAGCTAATTTTAAAGCAAACGCTCAATCTGCTTGAATTATCGTTGTTAGATTGAATAGCCGTTTCCGGACGCAGTTTAGATTGAAACGGTTATTAATTTCTTGCTTGGTAGGAACCTTATTGTTCGCGTTGTGAAAGACTATTAGACCACCTTGTGCGCAATGTCACTTGTAGAACTGCAATTAACGTTCAATTAACAAGCAATAGTTGCCTTCAAAAATGCCCGATACAATATCACATAGCAATGCTTAGAACAAATTAAACTCATCATCATCCCATCGTAGTCGACTAGTGAGCATAATCTCCTCCTAAGATGCGCCACTAAGCTCGATCTTCAGCTTTGTGCTTCTAGCTACTACCAGCTGTCCTCTGCAAAATTTTTAGATTCGCAGCCTCCACTATAGAACACGTGTTCAGAGGTTTCAACGGAAAATTAAACCAAATTTTAGTAATATATCAATACTTACGCTCCCAGAACAGTGTACAGCTCAAGAGTGAAGTGGTAGTAACAAATCCTTGGGGGTTCATTTTCTCGGCAGGCTCTTGCACACTCATCGGGAGCAGACAGTGCTGGGTTCCTTCTGAGTTCGGCGGTGGCGCTACTCGTGAAGTCCAAGTGCTTCAAAGTTGTCCTTCCGTTAACATTTCTAGCTAAAACCGGCAGTGGGTTGTTTCTGATACCACCGCTTAGCGGACCGCTGCCGCTTGAGGCGAATGGGTTTGAAGAAGGTCCACTTGTACTGCCGATTCCACCGAAAGACCCGAAGGGATCGCTGTCGCTCGGGTGAGTTTGAACCAGTCCGTGGGTGGAAGAGAACACGCTACTACTCCCCGTATCTCTAAAAGGTGTCGCTGTGCCCGCTTGCCACCATGACGCCGACGTCGACTGGTCGTCAGCTGTGCTTATGGCTTCTGTGGACAAAACAAAAAACCTAATCAGATTATGAGCACAGGGCTGATTGAGTAACAATAAGATTGTCTCGGAGGTCGTCCCGCTCTACGAATATTTGGATCTTAAGACCCGCTTTTTGTGACCGAATTGCTTTAATTGCACAATACTGAAGTCTATAAAAATGTTAAAAGCAGTCAATTGGTACTCAAGGATACCTTGAAATGTTCGATAATAGGGATTTCTCACGTTCTACATTTGAACAAGACCATGAGATTCAATTCACCATCAATTGTAATAGGTAGATACGAGTATACGTATATACTCAGCAAGTGCTATATGGTTTTATGTCAAAGTTAATCAAGATGCATAAACATGCAGCGGTCTTGCATTAGATCTGAGGCAACGATTATCTGAGGTACAGAGTATGAATTGTGGGGGTATCTTAAGACAATGTGCTTGCGTTTATTAAATAAGTGGGCTGTTTGGATCTTGACAGCAACAGGTGCGCTAACGCAAATCTACCTTGGGTTGAGCATTAATTACAGGTTCTATTCTTGAATTTTCCGCATAAGTATTCGTACAGAGAATATGACTTTAGAACGAAACCAAAAAAAAAGTATAATCGTATAATGCGCTATCGTAACGAATAATCACAATGCGGATGCCAATTCTAAGATTCGAAAGTTTGACAGGACAAATACACAAGCAATTTTTTTTCATCCTTTCCGAGTACATTGCCCATAGCATATTTACTCGTGTATTTGTTCATCTTTTAAAAGTGAACGCATAAATTCTTTTAGAGGTTTAATTTTTTTTTTAAGTGACGTTCCTATCAACGTAACTTAAAGTTTTACTGCTTTTTATTTTGATGCGAAGACACTATGTCATGCTGCGTGGAATGGAAAAGTGTTAAAATATTTTAGATGCTTAAAAAATTTGTAATAAGATCTTTTGAACTTGTTTGAATATATTTCTGCGATTCAAAATTAGAGCTCCCAATGTAATGGTTACTACCGTTGTGTTGTCACTACAGTTTTGCAACCGATTTGGAAGGGACTCTGGTCTTACGTCCTTAAATAAAAGGACTTTTACTTCCTTGATCCAGTTTTCTAGACTTAATTGAACATTATGCAGTCAGATAAGATTGACAGTTTCAACACTGTCCAATGTATAAAATTATATAATTGTAGCTTTTATTAGTTAAATAGTTGTGCATTTTAATAATAACAAACTTACATTTTTTGTAGTTTTTTTTATTCCGTTTGGCACAGAACCTTGAACCGACTTTATCTTTCATTTCCTTATTGGTAAACACTTGGCGAGCGTGAATTCGTTATGCTACTATACAAAATTACTATACTACAAAAGTTTATCGAGTTAAAAATACTAAATATTTCTTAATATTACGACGTGGTTCTTTTCCCAACACTATTTGGAAAATAATGTAGTTGGCAATACTTAAGCAACGGACTTTTATTATTTTTGAATTAGCTATTTTTACCCACGACGGAACGGAGACGGTATATGCGTTTGGGGTGAGAGGATGTTTGTTTGTGCAAATACATGTTACCATTTTTTTCCAAAACTACTAATCCGATTATGTTAAATAAGTAGTTTCGAAATATTTGACTGGAATAACATTAAACAGGATTTATGTCGAGTTGTCAATATGTCTGAAAGGTATATAAATAATTCCGTCAAAATTCTGATCATTAGCAACAAACATAAATATGCCGCCAAATCTAATTTGTGACCAGCCCGTATCTCGAAGACTTGTTTATTATTTATTTATTAGAGACACGGGCTATAATGGTTGCAGTTTAAATCATGATTCAGGCTTTTGGTACGCGCCGTTGTAATGATTGCGAATTCAATTAGATTAGATAATTAAGTTTTGCATTATTTGGAAAAAGTATCAACACGATATTTTTGTAAAAATTCGCTTTGATATTATAATACAAAACTAATACCACTGAAACAGTCAGGGAGTAGCGATGATAGCTCAGTGGTTAGCGCGGTAGGTTCGCATGCCGAAGGGCGTGGGTTCAAACCCCAACAATGAGCTAGAGCTGCCGGTGAAGGAAAACATCGTGAGGAAACCAAAGCATGGTGGTAGGGTACTTTAGTACTCGGCTGGCTAGCTACCACCCTCAAGTTGAAAATCTGCCGCCAAGCATCTAACGGTGTGTTCCGGCAGCCTCACTTGAGAGCCAGTTGCATTCCAGGCTAGGTGTGCTTTACCATCTTCGGCCACACCTTCACTTGACATCAGGTGAGCTGTGGTCAAACACCTAGCCTGTCAACCATTAAAAAAAAAAAAAGTTCTTTGCCCAACATTTTTACTAACCAAGCCAAACCTTGAAATGTAATACATACCTATTTTTTTTTTTTGTGATTTCATCACAAAAAAAAAATAAGACAGTCTCAAAATACCACTTTATCGCTATTATTAATAGCCTATTATCGTATAAGTGACATGAAATTATTTTTTATTGGCAGTGTTGCAACAGCTTGGAATGTGCATCTAGTTATTTACCTTTGCTTCAATCGGTTAATATTAGCGGCCACTCTTTATTGGTGTCATTAAATCTGTCCCAAAAGGTTAGTTCACAAAGTTCCGCGAATTGCGACTCAAAAGAAAAACCAACGCTGCTGAGAAATCGGCAGCATTATCACTGAAAGCTGGGCTAAGGATAGTCATAATGATAAGGCTAGAAATACTTATATACCACATTCTGTTCTTGTCATATTTTGTGCCTTTATTTTTGTATAATTTTTCTTTTAATTGAACTTTTCCTTTTGGAACGATTATATCCATTAAAGATAACAGAAACATACGTATCTGAAATTTCTGTAATGTATGATGTATGTACGTACATAATACATTATAGAATTCGATTATTCGAAAATATCAATCGTTGATCTTCTTCTTCGTCGAGTCGATGTTTCAATTTTTTTTTATAGATGATCTGATTAACATTTTTGAATGTTTAACTTAACTCCGTAATTCGGTATGTAAAGAAAAAAAATACTTTGCTGATTCCAAAACCATTTCGAAATATTACATTCCTGTACATGATTTTTCCGTTTAAAACTCTTTAAACTATGAGACGGGGTTTATTTTAATAAAATACATAAAATAAATTTGACTTTCAATTAACTTCTAATGACGTCATGTCCTTGGCTGTATAAGGATTCTTTCAGTGCCTAAAAAAGGTGCACATATTTTACATATTCAGCCAATGTTATGACGTCATAACTATAAAAAGTTTGAAAATGTATTAGAATTAAACTACCGCATAGAAAGCCAAAATATTCAAATTAGTTTCATAAAATAAAGTTTACTATCAGTAAAAAATATAAAATAAATACAAAAAAAAAACTTTACATACCGAATTATATTTTGAACAAAAATATAACTACGGAGCATACGTATAATGATTCGGGGCATAAAGATATTAAACGTTTGGTATTAAGTCGAATGACCTATTCCAGTTCTCACGACTTGTTTATTGAAACTTAATGTGATAAGGTTGTTAACACTATCTACGTACAGTTTGTGTTTGAACTATTTTGTAGTAAAAACATGAATATGCCACCTTCGATATTGTCTGCGATTGGTCATAGCTGAAGTTCACGCTATCGTTTGATTTGACTTTTATGTACCTGTGTATGTTTGTTTTATTTTGTGAATATACGTTAATAACAGCAAGCTTATGTGTACCTACCCGTACCCATATTAAAATTAATAGAAATATTTGCGATTGTGTTTCTTTCTTTTAATTTTATTTCCAGATTACTAAGTTGTCATCTGACATGAACCTCTTTTCATTTCAAGTAGTTCAAACTAAATCTACATCTAGAATTTAACAAATTTCCTTCAAATTTTTGCTTGTCAAACGTATTGAAGACACAACACAAAGGCTTTTACAGTTTTGGCGGGAACGCGGAAAAAATCGTGTCGCCCCATTGTATTTTTTTTCCAAAACTTGTGTTTCTTCGGTTATTTATGTATTAAAATTGATGTGTTTGATTCATTAAGTGCCGAATTGCATTTTTTGCAAAGTTTGGAAGCAACAGCAACAGCATGCTTGCAATTGCAAGCATGCTGTTGCTTGTTGCTTCCAAAACTCAATCGAACCTTGTAGTAAAGTCGCCACAACTTTACTAAGGCATGACTGGACTCAACTCTGAATCACTTCGTTAGACAGTGGTTGTGACTTAGACTTGTTTGACTTAATTTTTCATGATATCCGTCAAAATATCTAAATACTTGACTCTAGTAAATGCACTAATTGTGACGCAAAAGACAAAGAAAGAGACCTTTCATTCAAATAAAAGTCATCCTGAACAGAATGTGGAAAATGGGTTGCCAAGTGTAGTTAAATACAATCAACTTGTATAATTGTATATGAATAACCTAATCTAGAGTTTACCAAACAGCCCGTGTCTAAATCAACCTAACACCTACAGAGTACCAAGTATTGGTTAAAGGAAATCATAATTAGCTATTACATTGGTTTCCATATACTTTGCAAGACAACCTGTTGGTGGTGATCGATTAAAGTTAAGTTAGTGCAATGTTGGCTTCATGGAATTGCATTCCATCAAGTACAGACCCAATGCACAATTTAAAGTGTTACTTAAAAGCATCCGATTGATCAACACACGTCATTTGAATTCTCAGAAATACAACGAAATACAATAAATAAAACGCGCAATGCCAATTAAGTAAAGCTCATCGTAATTAAAAAAACGTTTGCAATCTTTTTTGAAAAATAAAGTTGCATGACTCTTTGTATGTACCTACGATGTGCGATTGATGTACTATATAGGTACTCTTTTTTTTGGTTTTCACCTGCCTCAATTAAAGAACAAGAAAGTAAATAGAAATAGAATAAATACATCTTTCAATAAGTCATAGTCACGTGAAGACAATACAAAGTCATGAAAAAGCTCTATTAAAACAGGCTAAAAAGTTTAAAAAACTATAACCCGTCTACGGAAAAATAAGGTTTTTTATAGAGGAAAAATGTACTTTTTGGCGCCAAAAAATTTGTCAGATGACAGATTGTCGGTGTTCTTATATAATTTCAATGGGCCCAGTGACATCGTAATAATGACGAATACAATGACATATCATTTCAAAATCGGTGTAGTTATCTGAGAACATAGTTACTTAGAGATGGACAGGCATGGATGGATACGTGGAGATGGATATAGGTGTACCGACCAAACATAACTTTTCTTTTCTGGGGCCCCCGGGCTGCCGGGAAACAACTTGACAAACTTTTCTCAGAAAAAAGAGAAAATATATTGATTTTGAATAGAAGGTATGGACAGTAAATGTAATTATGTTTCTCTAGATCAATTCTTTAGATGGTATACGTGATCAGAAGAACTTATGATAGACACAACGTGTATTGTTTAATAGTAAGGCCAAATCTTGTTACATTGTGGTTTTCTGAATGCGTGGTACATATTTCATGTAAGCAAGACAATGGCGCCTAGAACAATAATGTTCAGAGAATCATCAATAATGTTCTTATTTCGCAACCTTATCGTAATTACATGTAACATATTGATTTGTATGTGAACTTTTAAAGGTTATTGGAATATTAAGTAAAGCTCAGGGCTAGATACAGCCCATGATACAAATTGAGAATAACAATTCAGTTAATTTAAATCAATAGCGTTATTCACGTTGTAATGCATCGTTTTTTGGATATTTACATAATAGCTCTTATATAAAGAAAAAAAGAAGAGTAAATGGATGCTTGATTAACCTACCCAACTGGTTATAATATTCTAAGTGGCCGACTTCTGTCGGGATCAGATTTCGATTACAAGATAAGAGGTGTGTCCAGTTTGTCGTGTTTGTGGGTGATTTTAAGATATCTATCTTTATGCTTTAATGATTTTTGTAACGATGCATTTTCTATCCATTCCGAGTCACGTGATTGCATTACTCCTATTTATTAATTTATAGCTTGTGAATTATATTGGCAGGTATTGCGGTCATAGCAAGGCCGGAACCCATAAAAATATAATAAAACGAAATACCATCCAGTTTACGCTTTCCGCTTAATTTGTTATGGCCAATTAATATGGATATACGTCTTGTTGCGTAACATCTTACGTTTTCTAAAGTCTAGACTAGCAAGACTATAGAATTTTCTAAGTAACAATCGTGCGCATTCAAGCGGAAAACGGTGAAAGTTTAGTTGAATTGGCTCTTAATAGTCAAGTCAAGTTCGCTCTGAGTGTAAAGACATGTCCGCTTAAGTGATTTGTCAAAGGCAATGGATGCAGGCGGTAGACGGTGGTTGTAGACGCTCGTCTGATGGTATGAGGTAACGCCTGTCCATGACCATTGCAGCGATACACAGAGCTTTGAGTAGCATAACCAAGTCTAGTGCATCGCTGCTTTGGCGCTCATTACTTTGAGACTTTGGAAGGTCAGTCTCGACAACCCTGTAATTTCGCTAGGTGCAGTACCCTACAGACTGGAACACAGTAATGTTTACACACTACTGCTTAGCGGCAGAATATCTTATGTACAATTACAGTTAATATATTTCGTATTAGAGTTAGATCGAAGCTAAATGTAACACGCGTCCGAGCAATAAATGTGGCGCACAGTACAATTCTATTGACTACGCTATTTATACATTCCGAGTGAATTCGTATCAATTTCAACTTAGATTTACATTATATCGGTGCATTGCCAGGTATTTAAACTTATGTAAGTTTCACTTGTTTTAATATCATGTCTGAGGCTTCATAACGTCTGGGTTTTGATAGTTACAAAGATAATTTATGTTAGCAGGTAATCACAGGGCTTACGCATTCAAATCATGCAATATTGGGTTAAAATGTTGACTAGACCGAAAAGGAATTAGTATTTATCTAGTAAAATCAACTTAGATAATTAATGGAAAGCCTTGTTGTAATTTATTTAGCAGAGCTCATGAAATATTGGTGCAAGACGACAGTTTTAGTCCACAAGTGCTTATCTGGCGCAGTTAACAAATTTCCTTCATTTTGTTACGCACTTTGTAAAACATGGAATAAAATTAACGCGTTTGTGAAATTTTGTAATTTAGAGCTTATAAAGCAATTACTATCAGACCGAAGGACTTAAAAGCAGATCTACTTTCATTTTTTAACCGACTTAAACAAAAGGAGAAGGTTCTCAATTCGGGTCTAATATATTTTTTATGTCTGTTAACTCAGAACTCCGTCATAAAATTGAATTCAATTATTATTTTTTTGTTTGCTACTCTTCGACATAGTAACTACTGAACGGATTTGGATGAAATTTGGTATGGAGGTAGCTGAGACCCTAGATTAACACATAGGCTACTTTTTATTCCGAAAACATGTAGCGCGTAACACCTCGGGGTGCAGATAGTACAATCTAAAAGGAGTGCAGTGAATTAGCTATCTATAAGTTAAATGGCATATAATTATAAAAAAAAAGATGAAACATTTTGTTAGATCTTACTCAAATTAAGCCATTCTCGAAAGTTTGTAGAACGCAAGCCTACCGGTACGAACTTACATAATAATGAATCCGTTTTAAATGCACAAATAAAAAGAAACAGAATCAAACAATATACCTATGAGATAAGAGAAAGTTTTAATAAAGATATCAGATTGGTTTCCGCTTTCAATTGTGCTGTAAAAGGTTATTATTAGAAACATGGGTACTCATTTGAAGTTTTGTTCTGCTGAGTTTCATATTATGAAAGCGCTGTTAATTGAAACGAGATACGTTTTACAGGCCTACAAAAGTTATAACAATTTTAATTATAATATGCAAATAATTGAATCAATTCATGAGTTTTTTATTTATTTTGAATGTATAAAAAATGATCTAATAATTAATTTATAATCCTGATTGATGACTTAAGAACTAACAAATACATTCACGAGTTGACTTTTTAAAATGCAATTATAATGAATCTTTTGCATTGTGATACAGATGTATAAAATGTACATTGAATTGGATTTAGTATTACATTTGGTTTTATATCTTATTGAATCATCATCATCATCATCATCAGTCCATGGAAGTCCACTGCTGGACATAGGCGTCTCCCGAGGCACACCAGTCAGCCCGATCTTTGGCTTTCCACTTCCATCCACCGCTAGCTGTCCTACGTATATCGTCACACCGTCGAATCTCAGGGCGTCCAACGCTACGTTTGCCAATTCGCGGTCTCCACTCTGGAACACGTTTACCCTAGCGTTTATTGGTTCCATGACAGATATGTACAGTCCATTGCCATTTCAGCTTGCTAATATGCTGAGCTATGTCTGCGACGTTAGTTTTCTGGCGATTTTTTTCATTCTGCATACGATCCCTCAGAGAAATACCAAGCATAACTATATGCTTATGTTATTAAATAAATAAAAATGTGAAATAATAAAAAAGTTTGTGTATGAAAAAAAACACGTGACAATTATATTAACAATTATTTTCTAAATATGTACATACATTTTAAATGCCAATGGTGATTCATTTTTTTCCAGTTTTTCTAAAAATGAGATTTTAATAAGATTTTTTTTATTATTTATTGTCTGTTTTTTAGGTACTATTACTTTCCTAGCTCATTTCATTGCAGTTCTGCATCGAGACATAAAGGGCGTGAGTTTGATTCCCTCTCAGTACACACATTTGTATAACCAACATAGATGTTTGTCCTTTGTCGGGTGTTTTTTTTTGTAAAAAGTAATTAGACGAACGAGACGCTCTCCTGATGGTAAGGGATAACGCCTGTCCATGACCATTGCAGCGATACACGGAACTTTGAGTACCAAAACAAAGTCCAGGGCACCACTGCTTTGGCGCTCATTACTTTGAGACTTTCGATGGTTAATCTCAACACCCCATGGTTTTGTATGTATTAACAAAAATAGCTTGTATTGGTATTGGTACCAGATAGCTGATATAATAATTATGTGCTTTTATTTGTAAATATATACTAAACTCATCAAATAGTGTTGAAGGTTTGATTAATTTTAAATTTATCCTGGAAAATGTAAATACTAGTGATGTATTCACATATTTTATCACTTATAGCTTTTTATTGCTCTACTAATCATAAGGCGTTTCACAATGAAACATATTTCATTGAAGAAGTGTGTCAATGAATGTAAACGATGCTTTTAATTGGAGCATGCCGCCATAAACATCACTAATGAGCTATCAAAAATCATTCACTCATTTAACCACGTCAATAACTCATTTCCTAACTACATCATTAACACTTAGTATTAATTAATGACACGTTTCAGATCATGTATTATATTTATATTAGTTAGATAACACTTTATTGTTCACACCAATTACAAATGTTAATCGATAACAATTAAACTTTTATAGCTTGTGGATTTTTTTTACCTGCTTCCTCTGACTTTGGATGTCAGAGACTTTTGTTATATTTTACTTATCTTATTGCCTATCTTATGCTAATAACATTGTCATATAACTACTATATTTTTATTTCGACGTTTATTTTGACTTGACCCGTTATTTTCCAACTGAATTAATTGCATGTTTGCTATTACTAATATATTGTGTACTTTGTGTTTTATTTCTATATATTACTTGTTTTGCCATCACTTGTGGATTAATTGATCGTCATATCGCTAAGAGTGATTGTCTTCCAAGCAAGTTCACTATGTTAGCTTAAATTTTGAATTTACATTTGGCGGGCTTAAATTAATAGGTTTGACATAACGACTAAATATAGTATGACTAGCTGCGGACTACTGACTATTTTTTCGGAATAAAAAGTATATGTGTTAGTCTAGGGTGTCATCTACCTCCACACCAAGTTCTATCAAAATTGGTCCAGCCGTTTGAGCGTGAAGAAGTAACAAACATACAAATACACTCACAAACTTTCGCTTGATAGTATTCAGTAATTGTACCTAAAGGGAGTTCAACAAGTTCCTGTTGTTAAATTTACGTTATTTCTCTGGATGTCATTTAATCCTAATTTTTTTTATTGAATTCTTATTTATTATATTCGCATATTAAAACTATTGGCGTATTATATTGTTCTAGTACTAGTATCAAGCATAAATGAGTAATAATTGTTTGAATTGACACGCTTACGCACAAGCTGCCGTATCTGCGCATCACTTTCACTCTAAGTACCATATACCGGCACATGCAGAGTCTAAGCTTCCGATAAAAAAATTGTTTATTAAAAAAAACAAAGTTTTTTTGTTGGTGATTTTGTTTCTTATTAATTTATTTTGTTCTTCTATAGAACATGTTTCGATTCTATTTATCGTACTACTTATGCTAATGTTGTATAATTGAGATTTTGTTTCCGCTTCATTCTTTAACAACTTAAAACTAATTGAAACAAAATTAACAGGTTATTATTTATGTTATTGAATATTAAAAGGATAAAAAAAATACATAGTCAGTGCAGTTTGTTAGTTTTTTTACGAAGAAAATCTGAGAGGCTCTCCGTTTTGTTAGAAAAATGTATTTTTTTAGAAATTACTATGTTTAAGTAATTAGTTATTACTAAATAGTTATTAATTTCAGAACATTAAAAAAGAAGGGGTTCCGTTGTTATCTATTTTGTGAAAAAAAATCATTTGCTTATATATTTTCTGATGTCATTTCAAGCTATCTTCGATACTGTCTTTTCAAATTGTCTAAAAGTGAACCGCTGCTTGTTAGCGGCTTGGCTCGAATTGCGTAAACCATTAATGCACTTATGAGCATATGCTTTTTATGCGTAAGCGGATATGCAGAATACCGGATATTGTAATTACTATAGAATGCTGATTTTGTAACATATTTTTATTCTGGGTTCCGTATTTCTATTAATGCTTATCATGAATTCAAAGATAAGAAATTTGAATATATCGAAACCGATTGTTTGTACAAAAGATATCAACGCGTTCCCCATACAATTTTAATGGGATTTTAAGTTAAATTGTTTACATTTTTTCCAGGTAATTTAATAACGTAAAAACGTATATAGAGCACTTTGAATAAAATATGTACATGGCATGTCGAAAAGCGTCGCGTGATTTCAGCATCTAACCTAGAAACGTCGATTACTATTCCGGAATAAAAATGCGATAAATCCAACTTAAAATCTTATTTTTTTATCGAAATCCTTTTTACCCAAAAATTGGCCAGGAACAAACTTATTAACACACGCAAGTAAGTACATTTTTGAAGAATAAATGATTATACGCGTTGTATTAGTATTGTTAATATAATGTTATAATATACAATATTATATAGTATAATAATTATATATTTCCGTAACAACAACCATCGAACATAATCGAACGTTTTCGGGGGGGCTGTTAACTTTGGAGCTGGCCTATTAGTCTATACAGACTTCGTTCACCAACCGTGATTATAATTAGTATTTAATGTGTCTAACTACTAGTTTTTTAATAAATAAATAACTCGTTTAATTATATCATTGTTATGTCATTTTAATCAGCTTGGCTCATATAGTGTAAATTGTAGCGTTTTCTCCAAATTAAAATGAAGTAATTATCTACCAAAAGTTTATATTCTACGTATTTAAATGCTCTGAATACATTTAAAAAAATGCTCATTACTCAATTACCACTCATTTGTATTTATAATTTAATTGGCATAAAAAGTGAGAAAGCTAGCGTGAAATGAAAACTGAACTTCTTTCAGTATAAATAATGATACTGTAATGAATCAATAAGCGTTGCGATTCTTAACAGTGATTTATTAATTTGTAGATTAAATTTTTAAAATTTACTTTCTCTATTATATTTATAATAATGACGATTATAATTGTTAAACGTTGGGTACATCTTTTTTAGAAAAGTTTATAGTCTTTTCGAAAAAATAAGTGATATTGGTAAACATTCTGGGCCAATTACAAATTAGCTTCACCAATAGAAAGATAATTTTATTACACATAATTACTATAAAAATGTAGACGTCTTGATTCTTCTATTTTTCTCTATCTTCTCTTTTTTTTTGAAGATGGATAGGCTAGGTGTTTGACCACACCACTGATGTTAAGTGACGGTAAGATGGTAAACACGCCTGGCCTGGAATGGAACTGGCTCTCAAGAGAGGCTGAGGGTATGTCGTTAGGTGTTAAGCGGAAGATTACTTGTTTAGTTGTATGTCTGAGTGTTTTGTATGTATATAATACATTACATACATACAGTATGTATTTACAAAAAAAAAGTATTTAATTATTCTATCAGTTATCTGACTTCCATCACACAAGCTCTGCTTAGTTTGGGGTGAAATGGCGCTGTGTGTAATGTCCAACCAAAAAGCTTTAATTTTAGAGAATATCCAGCGTAACAGCATACGCTTAATTTGTAAACTGTCCAATGTCCAATTAACAAATAACAAGTCCAAGGGCTAAATTTAAGATAAAATAAAAATGTCTGAAACGTCAAGAAATGTAAACAAAACTGATTTATAATATGTTGTGCACGACGATGTCTCGGTTAAAAACATATTTATGTATTCAAATCGCGCAAGTTTAACAATCTTTTTAATATTATGACATGTTAAGCATAAAATTTTGTTGTAGTCTTAGTGTTAGTGTAGTAAAATAAAAATCGTAGGACTATACACACAGCGCCATCTGGCCCCAAACTAAGCAGAGCTCGTGTGATGGAAGTCAGATAACTGTTAGAATACATAAATACGTTTTTTTTTGTAAATACATACTTATAATACATACAGAACACCCAGACACAGAACAAACATTTGTTTTTATTCACAAAATGTTTGCCCTGAGTGGGAATCGAACCCACGCCCTTCAGCTCTCAAGGCAGATATACTACCAATGAGCCAACGGGGCTGTAGTTACAGTATTACTAGGTAAGCAGTATGAGTTCCATTTTATAATACAGAAATCGTTAAAATAGACAAAGCAATGTCAAAACCATTCCACGGTTCGTGGCCACACATTAGTAGATCAAAACGCGTGAAAATATTTGAAGGTGAATGATATAATACTTAATTCATGGTAACTAACCATTAATTTAATTAGTTTGTTAGTAAAACTGAATTAAGATTTTTGGATTGTGCTCCAACGTTTCCGTTAATTGTATAATTTGTGGCTTGTTTAGGTATATGGAATTAAGTATTAGATTAAAGTTTTATTGTTGTTTATATAAGTTTTTTTTTTTTAAATAAGTATATTAACCCTAAAAGAGGTTATAGTAATAATTATTATGAACTAGGTACTTTTACTATGGGTGCAACTCTGCAGAAACATTAAATTGCGGAATAAAATTACCTACTTCATACATTTGGCCATGGACCAACGAACTGTTTCTATGGAGCAGCTGATTTTCATTCACGATTTCAAAGTTTTTTTTTTTTTATAGCTGACAGGCTTGGTGTTTGACCACAGCTCACCTGATGTTAAGTGACGGTGTGGTCGATGATGGTAAAGCACACCTAGCCTGGAATGGAACTGGCTCTCAAGTGAGGCTGCCGGAACACACCGTTAGATGCTTGGCGGCAGATTTTCAACTTGAGGGTGGTAGCTAGCCAGCCGAGTACTAGAAAGTACCCTACCACCATGCTATGGTTTCCTCACGATGTTTTTCCTTCACCGGCAGCTCAAGCTCATTGTTGGGGTTTGAACCCACGCCCTTCGGCATGCGAACCGACCGCGCTAACCACTGAGCTATCATCGCTACAAATACATAGTTGTACATATTGATGTGTATAAGGACCTCCTTTCGGCTTAGTACACTCCAAGTTTATAACAAAATCCATAGTCAATATCAACGCAATGTAACATTCAGAGTTGTGACATTTGTGACATTCACAAATGGCACATACTCCAATGAATACGTGAATAAAATTTTAGAACAGGATTCTTTTAATTCAAATACTAGCAACCGCAATTTACAAGACGATTTATTTTTAGCAGCCGCGGTCACTGGTTACAATTTTAGCAATTTGCACTGTATTTGCATACGTAATTAGATATTTAATTCAATCTCCTTATTGGGCAGTCTCTCACGGAGGAACGCAATTAACGGTGAAGCAAGGATACCTGTGCTTTTGGTTCTGAAAGCATTTTAATATTGTAATTCACGAAGGGATTATAATTTTAGCGATTTTTATTAGAAATTGCGTCAAGGACTATTCCTTTTGCAACTCTCTGCTTGGTGGGCAAATATTGTTGCCTTATACACAACTGGAGCAAGTTGTGTTTAAAAATCCCACTAATATTATAAATGTAAAAGTTTGGATGGATGGATACTCTGTCACGCAAAAACAACTTTTTTTTTGTATTGACAGGCTAGTTGTTTGACCACAGCTCACCTGATGTTAAGTGAAGGTGTGGTCGAAGATGGTAAAGCACATCTAGCCTGGAATGGAACGGATAAACGGATTTGGATAAAATTTGGAGGTAGCTGAGACCCTGGATTAACACAAAGGCTACATTTTATCTCGAAAACATGTAGTGGGTAACACCGCGGGGCGCAGCTAGTGTTAAATAACTACAGACAGAGACTAATCTTTTTTCTAGTTGTAGACTAAATATTTTTCTAGTTGTTACAATCCCAGCACATACATATTTTTCACTTCTTCTACATTAATTAGCATTTCACATACATACATCATTTTCCTTCTCATCGGTTGCGGTGACTTTTGATTTGTCCCTGTACTGTTAGCTTTCTATTACGATTCTAGTTAGGTGCTCTTTAAAAATTACATGATAGTGAATCCTATAGCGCTGGTATATGTAATGCGGTCACATAGGTATTTCCTGAGCGTCTAACCGATAATTATCAGGGATCGCAATAAGAAATTCACTGTACAGCGGCAGGCCTTTCTATTTAACGTCAACCTTTAGTTACCAATCGCATCACTTCCCTCTAATACCTGTAAATATTTAAGTTGGAGTTGTGCTCATGTTTGTTACCTGTAACAAAAAATAAAAGTATTTAATGTAAGTTATTGACTTAAAAGTAATTTAAAAGTAGATACTAGAGACAAATGTTGAGAAATATTTACGTGAGGATTTATGACAAAATATGGTTTATACTATCAGCCGAGACGAGATCTTGAACGATTTGGAACTTCAGGAGTCGTACCATGCTCTCGTATTGCCGTTCAAATTAAACGACCAGTAGCTACGAAACCGCAAATTGTAAACTAAGGTTTTTTTCAATGTAAAATATAATGAGATGAACGAGACGCTAACGCCTGTCCATGGCCATTGCAGCGATACACAGAACCTTTAGTAGCAAAACAAAGTCTAGGGCGTCGCTGATTTGGCGCTCATTATTTTGAAACATTAGATGGTTACTCTCAAAAACCCTGTAATTTCGCTAGCTACAATACCTTTCAAACCGGAACCCAGTAATGTTTGCACACTGCTACTTTGCGGCAGAATATCTGGTACTGCGGTGGTACCTACCTAGATGACCTCCTGCTAAGGAGATCTACCACCAAGTAAGGTTTGTAATTGCACAATTCTTTCATGATCACCTAATTTGAATGGCAATAAGAGTACAACCTCAGGTCTACAACTGAAAGTTAGCTAGCTAGCTAGTTAGCTGTTTTCTATTGTAAAATTTGAAACCGTTTATCAAATTCTGTATGTATCATAATGAGGCTGAAGAAAATGCAGTAACGACTCGCCGACAGCCTTATAAGCAATTAACTTAACACAAAAAGATAAAGTTATCGTAACAAACGTGTGTAACAGATGTTTAATTTGCCGTACAATGTGTAACGCCCCTTACGATCACGAGGAAAGGCCCGAAGCCCATCTGTGTGGCGTAGCACGTGTTCGACAAGTTTTCCTAGCACATAATACTTAGGCGTTTGTAATTTAGATTTTACGGGTTACGTATGTGATTACAACACTTCATATAAGTGGGTTAAGCCTAAGGGTAGAGAACGTTGCTGGTTGCCGGAAAATTTCATCGAGTTGGATGTAGAAGTGACGGAAAAGACACAAACTGCGTCCAATCTTACTAATATTATGAACTAGCGGTCCGTCCCGGCTTCGCACGGGTGTACATTTATTTTTAAATTAAATTCTTGTAACAAATATAGCCTATCAGGGAGAATGTAGCACTCTAATGGTGAAATAATTTTTGAAATTGGCCCAGTGGTTTTTGAGTTTTTTCGTTACAAACATATAAAAATCCGAATATAGATAATTATAGATATAGATGTGAAAGTTTGTGAGGATGGATGGATGTTTGTTACTCTTTCACGCAAAAGCATTTTTTTTTTTTTTAATACGGATAAGTCCGCCATTGACCACCAACTCGCCTGATGGTAAGCGACGATATGGTCGAAGATGAAGCACGCAGACCTAGAAGATACCTATTACTACTACTACCTATTACTATGCTACTGAAGGGATTTGGATGACATTTGGCACACATATAGTTTATGGCCTGAATTAACATGTAGGATACCTAATTTTCATACTGCAAACCGAACAAACTTTTTGTTAAATTCCGCGCGGACGAAGGCGCGGGTAACAGCTAGTGTACTTATAAAATTGTTCAATAGTTTCTCTCGAGAAAAAAAAAGATTGATTTAGCTAGATCGGTTTGTTTGGTTGGTTACATCGTTAAGTAACTGTGAAGTGTTGGACTTCTTGTCCAGGTGATTTCAATTGACATTGTCACACTAATATTATAAAGGCGAAAGTTTGTGAGTGTGTATTTGTATAATCTGGACCTTTTGAATTTTGATGAAATTTGGTATGGAGGTAGCTGATACTCTGGATTAACACGTAGGCTACTTTTATCGACAAAAAATGTTGTGTTCCGGTGAGAAACAGCGGGTAACACTGCGAGGTGCAGCTAGCAATGTGATAAAGCTTTAGAATTTACTGAACTAAGTATTCAATTAATACACAAGGTTACAAAATAATACATAGTCCAGCAACTTCATAAGTAGATACATAATAATCAATTAGGAGGTGTAAAAATAGTTATTATTTGGCTCGGATTTTGTGACATACTCGTAATTATATTTCATACAAACATTTCAAGGTGTTGTCAAAAAATCACGTGAAATTATTATAATTATTATTGTTCGAATTTATTCAAAGAAGAAGGTCGGCGACTTTTGGTGGCAAAAAGTGTTGTTATTTCGAAATTTGGATCGTTACCTCAACCTTAATTTGACTAGCATTCATTTTTTTACATAGTCTCAATTATTCAAGATATATTACCATATTAAAATTATTGCCGTTATGTTTTTAAATTTCAGACCTTAAGCTATCATTGAAAAAAAAATGTAACATGGCATCGCAAAGTAACGGCCAGTCAAAGAACTAGTTTCAAACATAAATCACTAAGGCATCACTGAGTAACAAAACAGTCACAGTAGGATAATTTTTATGGCGACGACGACGCAATCAATCGGAAACTAGTCACCTGAGTGACGTTTTATAGACTCGTTTGCGATTTATGTTCAATTTTTTTTTTTATTATTCTGTTATCAGAGCCAGGAGAATATTGGCACCGAACAGTGAGCATTAGCGATAGAGAGAGCAGTATTATACCTTGGTTTGAGCTAAATGAACTGTTAATGATGATGATGGAGTTATGTGAGCACGTAAAAAGGCATGAGTCAAAACAATGTCTTAAGTTTTCATTCTGTAGTACCGTATGCCTACTGCATTTTCTTTATTACAAATATGTTTGTGTTTGATCGCCAACTCGCCTGATGTTAAGCGAAGATACGGTCAACGGCGGAGCACGCTAGATAGAAGAAACCGATTCACTCGTGACTTCAAGGCATTCAGATTGTGTCTACCAGGGAACACCCACTCGGGCAGCAAATTCCATTGTTTAGCGGTTCGTACAATGAAGGTAAATTCGAACCGTTTCGTTCGTGTTTTTGGAATATTGTACAGAAAGCGGTGCCGTTTTTTTGAGCTCCTGGCAGCTCTATAGTAGAATAGCAGAAACATATTTGAAGTGCAAACGACTTTTGAATAAAACGTTCAATTCTGTGTTAATTCAAATCTCTTAAAGAATACAATTGTCTTGGATACGCGAGGTAAATTGGTAGTGTTATGCAAATTGCAGTTGCGCTAACGACGGCAGGCAATTTTCATTGCGTATTACAATATATGCAGTTTACTTTGCACGCAAAATCATGACAATAACTAATAGGGTTCCCTACAAATTCAAATACATATAAAGTGTTTTTTTTAAATAGAGAAATGACCATATTACATATACTATTTCCGAATTCCTTGCAAGTTCCAAATTCAAGTCACGTGGACGAGTTAAATGGTGAATTTATATTTACGGTCTACGATGGCGCACGCTAGAATTTTCGGTAGAATATCTGCTTAATGTAGCGTGTAGGGCGTGGGTTCGATTCCCACTAGAACAAACATTTGTGACGATAAATGTTTGTTTTGTGTCTGTGTACCATATGTATTTGAAAAAAAGTAGGTAAGTATTCTATGAGGTAACTGGTTCCCATAGTACAAGCTTTGCTTAGTTTGGGGCTAGATGGAGCTGTGTTAGTCCTGCGATATTTATTTATTTATTTATATTTATTCTAATTAAATGTCAGTACTGTTTTTTGTTCAGTATTATATCTGACGCAAAAGTGGATGCGCTTATAACGTTTAACGTTTGATGTTGTCACATTTAAAAATTAGAATTTTCTTACACTACAAAAATGTACTATAGTGCTATAGTTCGTTACTTCTAGTACCAAGAAGTTCGTTACTTCTCACCAGTACAATGCGTTAGTCATACAAACAAGCCAGGGAACTAGTAAAGTTTTGAAATATACACAATTATTCTTTGCTAGGATTTCAAAACACTCGTTCATCTTATCGAACTTTCAATACGTCATGTGTATTTGTATCGATAATCTTGACAACACATAATATCGTCACCTAAATCGACAGGTAATTTACGGTCGCTATCTTATCGGTCAAGCCATTTATCAAGCCAGCGGTGTCTGGGACCTTGACATCGCATTGTTACGCTTTCGCAACTCATGGCCGCTAGTACCTTGTATTTTGCATTGGTGATTTGTAATTAATGAAATAAAATTACTAGTAATGGTCAGTGTTAAAACTACTGTGTATTATATATTAAATGGTAACTGCGCCCCGCGGGTTCACCCGCGTTTTATGAGTTATAAATTATTATTACCATTCCATAGTATAAGCTATCTGCATTCCAAATTTCATCCAAATCCATTGAACCGTTACGGAGTGAAGGATTAACAAACATACATACAAATAAACTTATGCATTTTTAATCTTAATCGAACCTTTAATAGTTTCCACAAGATTTAGTCAAACTATAATGCCAAACTAAGCAATGTTAGTATTATGGGGCCAAGATAAGTGATAGAATACATATACGTTTTTTAAATACATAAGGAACACTCAAACAAACATCTATGTTTGTCATACAAATGTTTGTTCTGGGTGAAACCTTTTTCTCCCATTTTTCTCTACAGTTGCGATCGCAAATGATGTTTTTATTGAATAATACATAAATAGCAGTTGGTTGAATGAAAAGATTATCTTCGTTCACCGAACATTGAACAGAATGACTGCGATAAAATCATGCGGCAAATATCAATTTCACTTGCAAAAGTCATAATTTGCTAAGTCACTGCAAGTGTTTGCGGTTCAATTAAGGCTTCTGCTTCAATAAGTTTCAAGTGAGATTTCTTTTTATAACAAGCCATGGTTTATTTTATAAGTAGGTAGTACTTTACCATGAAAATTTACGAGGTTTTGACAAGTGATATAAATGTACTATTTATGCCTTATATAAGCACTATTTTCGTTCAGCTTAATTACACAGCAGTGTATACTACCTTGATAAGTAGGTACTCCACATATATTTGTGCAATTAATTAAGATATTCATAATATACGAGTATCAAATTGCATTTTTTTGGATCATTTAAAACATTACGAACCGGCCGCATAACTAAACTTATTACGCAGGTTGGTAAGTAGCTTTTATTATAATTTTTTGTGCTGAAGTTCTCTTCTATTGAATGAAACTCGTTTTCACATATTATTGTAATCAATCAATAAATCATTTCAGAATACTTTATAATGGCAAAGTTTCAGAAGAGTCCGCTGATACAGTTAGTGTTAGTGTATCGTGGTGACAGATTTATGTTTTTAAAACACCTAAATGGGGGCAAGAGCTCGCAACACCTAATTTTTCACCGAGATGACCCTAGCCGACTCTCACTTTTCAGTATACTTGTGATCATGGCTTTTGCAACATGGATGAAATGTCGAAGTAAATATTTATTTTTTGTACATACAATATTTAGTGCTTTTTTACCCCCAAAAAGCACTATTTATTGTATGTGCGAAAAAAATGAAGTCACGAGAGCGTCGTGCATAGACTCATTGAATAGATAACAGGTTTTGATCGAAACTATAGTCGGAGTATACCACTTAATCAAACGAATGAGTGAACCCATTGAAAATGACTTATTTTCTACTTTTTTTTGAAGATACATAATCTTTACCAATGTATCTTTACTGGTAAAAACTCATCTTGAAAACAGAATAGAACCGCTCCAAAAAGGACTAATATTACAATCTGATTAATCTGCTAAGTAGGTAAAGTCAACATTTTATCTGTAAGTTATATTTTAGAATCGTTAATTAAATTCAGTGGCTATCGTGTACAATATCAGTTTTGCCTTTTAATTCAAAATGTGCTTTAAGCACGCCTTTTAGCGAAACATTTTATCAAGTCGTGATAAGTCATCAAATTAATGTCACAATGTAACTTTATACGAATATCGATAAATATCTATAAACTACAGAGCCAGCTCGATAATAAAATAATGACTGGCTTAGTGTTTCGCATAACAACGTAATAGCAGCCTGAGCAAAGTACTAGTCTCACACAATTACCCCTCGCAGGCCTCCTATTTGTCAGTAGACTATGGTCGATTTGTGTAAGGTTCTTTAGATTATTTAGTTGCTGATAACTGTGAACGTGAAAGTCGTTTGCACGTGGGGTAATTCACAACTATGTTCGGACGTATAAAGTCCTAAATAAAATAAAATCTCGGCGATGCATTGTTACGTCTCTTTTGCTTAGCAATTTGGTATATATCCAGGCTTAGGTTTAGTGCGTAGGGTGTATTATATTGAAAAATGCGATTGATTGCGTTCTTAAAGTGCTCATAGTAAAAGTTCAAGTTCTTCATGACGTCTACAATCTTAAATTCAAAAATGTATTTATTAACATGCGCTGGCATCGTCATTAACAAGTAAAATATGGTAGGCTACAATGCTTTGAATAGAGCTAGTTGGTACATTTTGATCTAAAGGAAGTCTAGAGCAACCTTACAATTTTTTGATCTTGCAGATAGTTTTCTCTCCAATGTTCAAATATTACAACTTTTTAGCATAGTTTTATAAGACTACCAAACCTTAACTCAAGTATCTTAGTCAAAATGTCCACAGGCTATCCAACTATATAGGCTCAGAATCACTCATTAGGCCTATGATTCATAGGTACAGCGAAATGATATCAATGCCTTGAGCGAATTTTAGAACAGTAAATAGAGAATTTGTTCACTTCCGTGAACCAAACATTTCCTGCTTTGTTTAATTTAACCATTTGATCACTTTGTACGACCTTGTGCCTTTCTATAACTGTCAAATTGACATGTTTGAGGAACTTTAAACTTATTTGATACATAAAGTATCTTACGTAAATACCAGCATGAGTCTAAAAGTGTATGTTTTTGTCAATTGGCGTTCTGTCTTTGTTATTTTTACACAATTTAATGGGAAATTCCATTTAAAGACAAAGAGAGGAACTCAGTTCAGATTATTGTTGAATTGTTTTATTTTGAAAACGTTGTATTATTTTGAACACAATTTAACTATTAAGTAAACTTTTAATCAAAATATGCATTTTAAGAAAGTAAATTATATATCAGTGCCCTACAAAAAATATTTTACTGAATTAATAAAAAAGTAAGCTAAATTCTATTATTAACGACAAGGTAACAAAATGAAAGTAATATTTTTTTTTCTTGAGACGTTAAAATAAAAAATAAGTATCAAAGCAAATTAAGCAAAGCTTGTTACTATACTATGTGAACGAGATAACTGCTAGAATACTTAAACATGTTATGGAATACCCAGACACAGAATGAACATCTGGTTTTACACAATATCTGCCCTGGGTGGGAATGAACCCGCACCTCACAGCTAGGGAAGTAAAACTACTATCAAATGAGCTAACAGTGCAGATGTTATACACAATTAGATAGAGTTTCATAGTCTGACAATGGAATAGAATCATCAATATTTTGATAGTCATTTCCATACATTTATGATTGTGATGGGCACTATTTATTTCACACTAGCATCCTAGATAGAAGTAGATACTAATGTGGTGCATATGCATGTATTATACATATAAACCTTCCTCTTGAATCACTCTGTCTATTGATGGAAACCGCATTAAAATCCGTTGCGTAGTTTAAGAGATCTAGGCGTACAGACGGCGGGAAGCGACTTTTTTTTAATACTATGTAGAGATTACTTATTTCGTATCTTAGCTTACGTATTTATTGAATACGTGTGGGTGTAAGAGGTTCCTTACTGGAAATAATAGTGGATATTTCGAAAACGATCTTGATTTCAATAGGTTCGATTGTGCATGACTAACGCACTGCTCTCGTGTTGGGTAACTAACTTCCTAAAAGCACTATAATTCTATAATTGTGTCACAGTATGTTTACTGTACTAAATATTTGTGTAGAAATTGTTGGTGTAGGAAACCCTCAACTTGAGTGCTGGATTCTTGCATGGGGCGTAATTATAGTTATTGCTAAGGTTCTCATGCGAAACTATAATTATTCATATTTACATGTTACTTAACTGTTTTAGAGTCTTAACTGAAAAGTTAAAGCAGTTTTTGCTTTTTTTACTATTTAAAAACGAGCCAAGTGCGAATCGGGACGCGCACCGAGGGGTTCCCTACAATTATCTATAAAAACGGCCAAAAAAATCACGTTTGTTGTATGGGAGACTCTTAAATATTTATTTTATTCTGTTTTTTAGTATTTGTTGTTATAGCGGCAACAGAAATAAATCACCTGTGAAAATTTCTACTGTCAAGTATCACGGTTCATGAGATACAGCCTGGTGACAGACGGACAGACAAACGGACGGACAGCGGAGTCTTAGTAATAGGGTGCCGTTTTACCCTTTGGGTATGGAACCCTAAAAATGACCTTGACTGGTGGATACCGAACGTCAAAGCCTTACGTCACACAAACGGATCTAGGAATTTGTGTGCGTGTAGTTACCGTTTGTCAAGCAAAATTATAGGACCAATCTTTATCTATTTTCAACGTAACCTTATATCTATATCTGTACTATTTTTTAATAAACTGTGCATTCATTATTATTAACTAAATATTATTATGTTCCTACAATAAATGCAATTGATATTATTATGAAAATGAAATTGGGCCATAATTTTATAGAAACAAGCGAGCGCCGAAGAAAAGAAGAAGAAAAAAGAAACTACACTACACATTACAAGTAATACTAAATTATGTGATATGTGATTTTGAATAACAGAGTGTCATCTGAGTCCGAGGACACGGTTGTCTCTTGTAGATCCTCATTAAAAACGTATCAAAGATAGGCATCACGCGTGGGTGGCTGAACTGGCGACATCGGATGTTGTGACAGTTGACTCTTGCAGCGGCCCTGGACTCTTTGCTCCGAGGAAGTAAGGAATTACGCCGATTGAAGCGATAACGAAACAATGGAACGAACTCGCTAGTAGAAAGCCGACGTTTGTGAAATGAAATGTGTGCGATGTTTTAATAATTACAATCTAGATAAACCCAAACAAACAGCTAATATATTAGCTACCGGTATAATTGGCTACTAATGATAATTAATTTTCATATGACAGCTTACTTAATACTAGAATGTTATTTATTTTATATATTCCGTATAAATTATAGTTTTATTAACACTAAATTATGCCTGTCATCATTACTGCGTTTGGTGATAGTCCAGTCATAAAACATGTTTAATATTAAACACATATTATTAGCATATCACTCTTTTTTTTTTAAATAGTCAAGTAGGGAAACTAAAATATGGATAAAAATAATTATCTTAACATTTGCGGAAATACTAAACTTATTTATTGATTGCTGACAGATCCAAAAAGAACCAGATTATCACAAAGTTCGTGTTTTCATCGGATTCATCTTACAAATATTATAAATCTGAAAGTTTGTATGGATGAATGGATGTTTGTTACTTTGTCACACAAAATGTACTAAACATATTGGGATGAAGTTTATGACCTAGATTAACATATAGGATACTTTTTATACTGCAAACTGAACAAACTTTTTGTTAAATTACAAGCGGATGAAGTTGCGGGTAACAGTTAATCCTAATAATATTATTAATGTGAAAGTTAGATGTGTCGATGTTTATTTCTCAATCACGCAAAAACGGCTGCACGGATTTGGATGAAATTTGTTTACTTTTAAGGTGGAGTAATTTGTCACTATCTCCTCAGTGTATGGAATGACGAATTACTAATTACTAATTATGTAATTCGCCTTTAGTCATTCCATACACTGAGGAGATAGTGATAGTGAGGATATCTATCACTGCCAATGGTGTTTTTAATTTTGCGATATAATCGAATAAGAAGCTACTTTGACAGCTGTCATTTCATTAAGTCCCCCAACATTCATGTCAGTTTGAACGCCACGAGTGTCTTGTAAAGTATATTAGAAACCGGTGCACAGTGCTCAATTTAGAATGGCTATTAAATCAGACTGCTTTTTACCCGTAAACAGGTTGTACAGTTATAAAAAATGTAATAAATTCGTTTCGTTACGTTGTCAGTCAATTCGATTTATTCAGTTTGAAACTTTCAGATCAGCCGAGTCGTGACGAATCGAACTTGTCACACTAGTCTCGTCATCTATTAAATAACTTAAGAAAATAATCGTGAAACCTGTCTTCTGAGATTGTAAAGCATTTTAAGATCTGTATATTACCCTATTTTTGTGAATAAATTATAATTGAATTGAATTGAAATTAGAATACTTACAATTATATTTTTTTTTACTGCACACAAATCAACACTCTTTTTTAATCGTCTGCGGCGAACTTAAAAAGGAGTTGTAGAAATATGTAATGTGCCCTATATTTCTTTGCTACTACAGACCAGCTGAATCGATTTTAATGATATGTCGTTGGGTTCGTCTTTGTTGCGCGACTGTCACTGGTTATATTAATTCTGTAGTCAGGTTATAATTAAATGTTTACCTTAAACATTAAAATCATAAAAAGTGTTTTGGTAACATCTTTAAATAGCACATTAAAAGTTGTTCTATTTACACTATGGGAAAAATCGCCGGCAAACAAGAATTTCCTGAAAAATTTTGCGACTTGTACTGAAAAATTATGCCCTATATGTAAAGTATAATAAAGGTTTTTTTTCTACAACGCTGGTGTAAAATTGAAAGTGAACTAGCTCGTGTAACCTAATTTTTAAACATTCGCGACTTGAACACGTAGTTTTTTAAGTTTATTTTTTTAGGATTGGATATCGCAACTACTTCATTTTTTCATCGTGACGACCCGCACTCTGCAGTCAACTCGTGACCATGGCCATTACAACATGGTCCAAAAGTCGCGGTAAATAAACAAAACTAATTTCATAATAGATACTTTGTGCTCGATTAAGACTCGGTGATAGACATAATCATAATCTCGTGTAACGTTTTAATAACAATTATGAAACTCTAAATTCTTGTTTCATTCCAACAAACGGTTCAAAGTCAAGTAGGTATTACCCAACAATGAAATGAATCATTACTAGAGGCTGGCTAGTCCAAATAGAAGCAAATATTTTTCTGGTTATGTAATTGTGATTGATATGTCTGGGAATACGGGTTTGGTCGGCTGTGGAAGCGCTTGAATGTGGTTATAATTTCACTTTTGATTAAATGCATGATGCTCATAATCATAATGAATGGTAATGACTAAATGTTCAACCAGTCTTTGAACATAAGATTATTGAATTTGTTGATCAATAAGTATTACGTATATTGTCACTCTATCTAGTTTTAGGGCGTCTTAAACTATGATCGCCGATTTGTTGCCTCCACTCTACACTCTCACAGATATGATCACTGCCAGTTCAGTTTACCTACTTATTAAAAAGTTGAAAAGCTGAAAATTGCATGAGCGGCAAGTCTTGAGAGAGGCATATATTCAACAGTTAACTATGCTAGGCTGAATACAATGAAGATGATGGAAATCATGAAGTGGCATCAATTAGTTTTACAAAGTTAATCAGTGGGATCTTTTTATCTACTAATGCTTTTGTCTAGGTGTAGGTTCATGTACCAAAGCCCCTTAAAATCGCTACCCACCATTTCTCTAAAGTTGCCAATTAAATTTTTCGCAATAGTGGTATTGCCAGTGTTGCTACACTAACGAGCGTCAGACTAATCGGTTGCAACTGGTAATACAATCTTTTCTTTATAAAGTCGGATAGCAATTAATATTACTTAAGTCGGTATAATGAACGTTTCACGCCCGAGTTGCCACACTAAGCTCCGTCTAAACTGAGCCTTTTTATCTTATCATGTTACAAGGTATCGTTTTCACTACAAATAAATTCAAGTGACGCGAATTAAATTGATTGCTTGTACGACTTTGCAAACGGAACGGTACATCTGATTATTTATTCATACATTATGAGAAAGCTGAAACATTTTATGTATGTATTATAAGTATGTATTTACAAAAAAAAAAAGTATTTAAGTATTCTATCAGTTATCTGACTTCCATAGTACAAGCTTTGCTTAGTTTGGGGTCAGATGGCGCTGTGTGTAATGTCCTACGATATTTATTTATTTATTTATTTATTTTGGCAACATTACCCACACTTTGATGCACAGACTGACAGAAATTCTTTAAGAGTATTCTATCAGGTCTCTAGCAACTGCAGTGTATTATTGACTGTGGCATTAACTAAAGTGTTAAAAGGATAAATAAATAAGCCTAATAAATAATAAAGCCCTAAACTAAGTAAAGCTACCAAGTAGCTATAGGAATGTGATAGCTGACAGAATAATTACACATGTATTTTTTTTGTAAATACATACAAAATACACAGACACAGACCAAACATTTACGTTCGTCACACAAATGTTCGTCCTGAGTGGGAATCGAACCCACGCTCTTCAGCTCTCGAAGCAGAACTGCTGCCAAATGAGCTAACAGGGCACTTAAAGTCGAATAAACCGTTAAATATTTCGCTACTATTGCGAGACGAACCTTAACTCTAACACATTTTACTGGATTTTAATACCTTGAAATGTTTGCAAAATATTTGTGTGTAAGTAAAAAAATAATGTTATTAGTTCTATTATAAGAGTACTGTACTGTTGAAGAGTATCGACACTTTATTCCACTCAAAAGAAAAAAAAAAACCATGTGAAAAAATATTTTTTTTGCCTTTGCTTTTCATGCTCTTAACTCAAAACTTTAAATCCTTAAAACAACTTTGAAACGTTAATATGCTAAACACATTATTAGGTGATAATTGAATGGAAGTTTCGCATTCAAAAACCATTTAATGACATAAACCAACTTAAGTTACGATGCACGTACATTTCACACATTCGAGAACATTGGATCCACGTGCTAAGCACGTTTTATTCCGAACGCGTTAGTATTCGTTTTCACTGCTCTATAAATATAAATTTTATATAAAACACTTTCGCTAGAAGTGGCTTTTGTTGGCCGTTTCGCTTCGTCATTGATCTATTTCCGTGTTCGTGTCGTTTTAACAATGTTTCGATTTGAAATCACATTTCCAGATTTATTTTATTTATTTGAAACTGAAATAAAACGCGCTCGTGGTTTAGCTCAATGGTGTTCACAAACGATAACTTTCCGATCGGTTTTTAGATGGGTGACCGCTGTGCATTTATTTCTGAGCGCTACCGCGGGTCAAATTACACATTCAATTAAAGGTCCCAAAGGTCGTCAAGTCATATTGGATGTTAACTTTGACTCTAGGGCTGAGCACTCTGACGATACAAACCCATTTATATAGTCACTAAACTAATAAGAACTTAGCTCCCAAGATTAATGAAACAAAAAATCTATTGTAATTATATAACAGACGTTTTACATAAAAAAAGTGAAATGTACGTACTTTTATGAACCTCATTCTCACTTAGCTTTTTTATACTCTTTTGGCGAACTTAATAAGAATAATGCCTAAAGATTCTCGTTTTAACTTTTTATGGAATCTTTACGGCTCGATTTTACTGTTTATTTTCACTTTTACTTGACCCAGTTATACGATACTTTTTAGTTTATATTACGAAAGTATTCTTTTCTACAGTGATATGATTATTTACTATCGTGATTGTGTTGAACATTGAGCCTACAATATTTACATTTCTATACGTCGTGTTCTTGGGTAGACTGAAAATTTATTTAAATTTATTACTCAGCAGTAATCGTCAATCAATAGTTCTACTGTAATAGTTTAAAACTATATTCGCAGGCGCTATACATATATTGGCGCAGTGGAAGCATGCTGGGCCCATAACCTGTGAGAACTTTTATATTATTATTTAAGTAAAACGGCAGTTGTGCGCAGTTGTATATGTATATAGCAGTGTGTGTAAAATAGCAAAATTTCAGTTTTTTCTATTTCTTATATTTTATTGTCAGCATTCAATATAAATAAGTTTTAGTTTCTGTCAGTAGAAACTTATAAATAGATTAACTTTATATAATATAATTTCCAGTTACATGTTAAGTCACCGAAACCTGTTATTAAAACTGATCATTTCTAACATTAACAAACATTCAATAAAAATAGTTTAATTTGTTTAAATTTATTAGTGTCTCTCTGGTGTTACATACCTAATCAGTTAGTTAATAATAAAGTAATTTAAGCGATACATTTATAGCAAATATTATTAAATTAAAATGAAATAAGATTTTTGCAATTACATAAAAGCAGACGTGTAAATGTAATTAATCTTTACTTTTTTATGAGGATTATTACCGCTCTCATAAATAGCTTTCATATGGCTTTTATAGCAAATAGCTTTCATACATTAGTAAATTGTCTGCAGTATAATTGGTTATTTATAAACTGGTATTGATGTATCACCTCTTATTAATACTAAGTGCATTCTCTGTTGATCATTTCCGGACGCAGATTGGTATACCAATCATGAAACTGTTCGAGTTATATTGGCAGGTGTAACAAATACTTTATTAAAATCTAAGATGAACAGCATTTTGATCAATGAGCTTCTCCGTTTTTCTTATTGAAAGCGTTAGTGGAAAAAAAGTTTTAATAACAAACTAACAAATAAGGTTCTATTGTTTTTTTAATTCTTTCTTTTTTTAAATCTGGCGTGCACAATAAAAAGTTTCTATATAACAGTATTTCATGAACTTTTTTTACCAGCTCTATAATTTTCTCTTAGTTCCACTAGTAGGTTGTCTTACAGTTAACTAGCTACATTTTACGTTTTTGTTCGCGTTTTTAGGATAAAAAAAGAGTAGTTATTTTTCAATATTGTACCTACTAGCTGCGCCCCGCGGCGCATCCGTAGGCGCCCGCGTAGTTCCCGTTCCTGTGAGAATACAGGGATAAAAAGTATGTCTATGTCACCCGGGGATAGTGTAGCTTCCCAACGGTGAAATAATTTTTGAAATCGGTCCAGTCGTTTTGGAGCCTATTCAATACAAACAAAAAATCAAATCTTTCCTCTTTATAATAGTATAGATAGATAGATAAGTATTTATTTCCTAAATCAAAGCATACGAGCATTACCTAGGCCTGTTATCTGGTTTCTATATTACTAGATTTACTCTGTTTGAGGCAAGATAGCGCTGAGTGAAATACATATATGTAAATCTATATTTATTCATTCTGATAAGTTCTGACTCGAGAGATACTGCTCATTAAGTCCAATAATTTGAAAGTGTTTTGATAATACCCACTAGAAAATAGTATGGCTACGATAATTTATGTAAATAGGTATCATTACAGTATAACTGAACATAATAGGCAGATGTTGCGAAGTGTGAAAACCTTCGTTATATCCGACAGATTGCGTATATTACATGAAAACGTTCCAATCGCGTCTTACAGCCGGATTATTATGACACAATAGATTATGACAGATTGTGTGAAAATGTCATGTTTTTATCGATACGCTGTGAAAATAACGTACTGTTATCAAATTATTTACAAGCTAACGCAATGCAACCTTTTAGTTAAGATTTTTTGCTATCAACTATTTCTCGCGTAAACGTTGACAACATCCCTAATGTTGCAAGTGAAACGAATCCCTGTTAGCTTTTTATTTAAAACTATCTCAACTTGATGCATAAACACCTAAACACAGAAAAATGTTGAATCTTTGTCGTCACATGATATCTTTGTCCGAGGTGGGAATCGACCCCACGCTATGTAGCACATTGAAATAGGGCTACTAAAAATGAGCTAACGTGTAAGTCAACATGAAATTGTTGATTGTAATAAAAATAATTAGGGGTTCAATCTCTACCCAGGACAAATATTAACATTTATGTGACGAACATAGATGTCTGATCTTCATGTGTCATTAGTATAAGTAACATAAATTCATATTTTTTTAATTTATATTTTTACAAAAAAAAAAACTATGTAACCATTCTATCAGCTATCTCTTTCCCATACCTAGTACAAATCTAGATTATTTTCGAGCAAGATGGCGCTAAATAAATCTTGGTGCCTTCAAGTCGCGAGTACACCGCATGTTCGTTTACCATTAGGCGAGATGGCGGTCAAATGCAAGCATATATGATAAAAAATAAATTTGACAACCTCTGTTACTCGTATCAACTGGTTTTTCAAGGGCTTACAGTGTTTTTTCTGCACGCAACTTGCGTCGGCGCCATTGCACGTTATTAAGCACATAATATCGATATCTCCTTAAAACCACTGCGTTTCTAAATTTGGTCTGCTCTCTTACTGTACCGGTTTCAAAATAAAATCATAGCTAATTTTGCGACATGTCACTATTTATAAAATAACACTTTTTTCGCGATTGGTAGATCTTATTTGAGTAATACATATATGATTTTTAAGACGAGTTTTCTTTAACTGGTTATTTGTAAAAGTTGTTTCATGACATCTATCGCGAGTTTGAGAAGTTGCTTCTTGACGTTAGATTATTATTAAAAAGTTGTAATTACGATTACGTATAACGGAGGCTTTGTTATAAAGTAAGAGCCTGTGTGGGTAATCCTAGTGATAAAGTTATAATAACGCTTTACGACTATAGTTAGAGAAGGTGTAACTGGAATTTATACGATCGTTCCAATGCGTAGCGTTCAGTTAAAGCACATCATAATATCATAAATGGATATTTTTCTATATTTCAAGTCTACAGTGAACTCTAAACTGTCTATAAAAATAACAAATAAGGTGTTTTTAATTAACTTTAAGACGAAATCTTAAGCCGTTGAGTTATGAAATAAATCATTTACGGCTACTTAAAAAATGCCTATTACTTAATTTCGCGTGTACTCGCGGTGCGTTGGATAACCGTTATTATAACGCGTTACATAGAAAGCTTGTCACATTGTTTATTTGACAAGTTCGCATAAACTCGACAACGCTATTTTAGTTAAGAGGAAGAAACTAATTTTTACTTATAGTCGATTGTTTATTGTCTATTTAGTGTCATTAAAGTAGTAATATTTAAATACAACTGTATAAAATTGTGAGTTTGTAAATTAGTTTTCCTGGAAAAATATACGGTTTCCATTGGTTACCTGGTATGTGACTAGAATATAAATAAGCCATCTAAGAAACGGTGCATATAACAAATCGGATATACTATTCTTCTGACTGTGTATCATAAAATATACTACTTACTTTGTATTTTCAATATCTTGTACTGTATGGAAGCAATACATAATTATCTTGAATATTAAAAATTGACATTTACAATAATTGACAATCTTTCTCGCTCTTTATATTTTCTATGTTAAATTTAATGTTTATAGTATCTTTCTAATTCTGCGACGTAGATGTTAATGTATTATATGAATGATGTACTTCATTTGACATTTGGTTTTTATTCATTGACATGTTATCAGTGTTTTGTAACTTTTTTAATAATACACATTTATTTGAAATGATTTTACGAAATTTGAGTTGTAACATTGGTTTTATCAATAAAAAAATTTGTATTTATGCAATTTTATGTCAACAAAACAATATTGTGAATTTAAATATAAAATCATATGTTTTTTTCAGTACTGACAATATAAAATATGTCATATACAATTAAGTAGGTACCATCAAAACAAGCAAGTGTGTTCGTGAAAGAACGGCAAACAGTTTCTCCCTCTTAAGCTGCGATTCGCATGTCCGTCCGCGTGTGTGTGCGTGTTGTGTCATAATACCTAAATAATAGCGGCATTAGCATTGGTTCACAATAGAACGGCAGCACAATGTTAGCAGGTGAATTGCGGCAGATTGCAGAGGAATTTTCGAGGCAATGTCAAAGATACCATTATTTTCGAGGGCTGGCACGCAAACATTGTTAACTTTACTGAAAGGCATCGTTTTGCTTTTATTTATTATTTTACTAGTAACAACAAACACTATTTTCAAACTACAGTATTTTATTTAAATCTTGAAATTAATTAGGTAGTCGTAACCAAAAATAGTATTTTTTGGCGTTTAGGATAAATTTATTGTGGAATAGCTGCGCCCCGCGGTGTTACCCGCTACATGTTTTTGGGATAAAAAGCAGCCTATGTTTTAATCTAGAGTCTCAGCAGACATATCATATTTAATGCAAATCCGTTCAGTACTTTTTGCGTGAAAGAGTAACGAACATCCATCCATCCAAACTTTCACATTTATAATGATTAGTTACTACTAATCATTATAAAACGTGGGTGTTTCTATCCTACTATACTTAGTAGGATAGAAACACCCACGATTTACTTGCTTAGTCTCCGACCGCGTCACTTACCATCAGCCAAATAGCTAGCTAAACGTAAATAAAAAATGTATAGGTAAACTGGATGTTTAAACCGGTACCGGTTGTAGGTACACACTGTCCATTATAAATCAATACAAATTCGACGTGTTGATTTAAATATCGGTCATTGTTTATATAAAATACAGTATTGAGTGCGTGATCTACTGTTTTTGAGTATATTTGAATTGATTTGAATACATTACTGCTATCTCGAACTGGGTATAGCCATCTGTCTTGTAGTTAAACAGCGATAGATATTATTGATAAGTTATTTACACCTAGTAAATAATAAATTTAGGAAACTGGTATTCAGATGACAGTTCTTTTCTTAGAAGGGAAGTGACCAGAACGAAAACCCAGATAAATAAAACGAATATAAGTGTACCCGTCAAGAATAGTGGGCAAAAACTTAACAGTAATTTTGAACTTAGTTAAACATAAAGGCAATATATTACTTTCTTCATTGAAGATAAAAACTTTTTTCTTCTGTAGTTTTCTTTATAATCAATTTCTATAATATGTTGAATGTCGAGCAGACGAATTGTGTAGGTACATTGCCTAAAAAAATATAAAAACAAAAATTTACAATTACGCCACAACGTATGATCTAATCTACAGGTAAAATACATATATACAGTATATCCTTTTTCAATAAACAAAATTAAAAAACAGGTTTTTTAATTATTCGTTTATACTTGTTTGATACAAAGCAATTAGGAATCATAATTACTATCAATTTAAATGTTCCCAATTAACAATCAATTGTCTCAATTAGCTGTAAGTGTATTTTATTAATTGTCAAAGTTGATAAATGAAAGTGGGTAAAAAGTTGATAACACCAATTATCTCAATGCTTTTTTGTATAAAGAAATTATATCTAAAGCAGTAACCGAGGGAAATTTGTGGTTGAGCTCGAGTAGTTTACTACTTTAGATGTTGTTTTATGAAACATATTGATAGAAGTATTGGTCTATTTATTTGTATCAGCCCTGGAATTATCATTTTTTCTAATCAAAGCAGAAATTATTGTTAGAGTTTTAGGAACACCGACAAAGAAACGGTGACGCTTTTAGAGTTCCGCTTGTCTTTATTAACGTATTTGTCAGGTACTCGTGAGTTATTGACAATGTCTTATGTTTACTTGAAATGCAATAGACAATATCAAATCAATAAATCTAATCTTAGTGCACAGTTCTTTGCAGAAAATATGAGGTCATAATGTCTTTCGAAACCATTTCAATAATCGACTATCGACACTGTTCGTGACACTTCAGTATTACAAAGTTCATCTACTCAATAGGCTGCTCAGATCGAGGCAGTGATCAGCGTTTATGACAAGGGCGTTGCCGACATCCGTCTCTACTGCGTTTGTTTGCGATTTGAAATCGATTAGATTCGCTTTTAAAATTGTCATACAACCAAAGGTTTCAATGGCACGACGTGTCGCAATAATTTAAGCTTTAACGCCCGCGACAAAGTTGCTAAATTCCCTTGAACAATGGTAATATGGAATGCAATTGTCGTGAACTGAGTCGGTACGTTCACGCCATATGGCCTTGTCTGATTGAAGTGCCTTTAATGGTCCGGAAATTATAAAATTTAGTAGTTTAGTAGAATTAGTGTAATATCATTTGTGTTTTTGCGGTTTCCACGCTGTCCGTGCCGCGCCGGAATCGGATAGGTGACTGGTGTCACAACACGCAAAATTATATTTCTGTGGTTCAAGTATCCTTGGGGTTTATTTATAGCTTAATTTAAAACCAAAGATATTGAAGCGGATTGTCGGTCTAGTTCGACATTAACGGAAGTGTTATAAGTTCATGTAACATTTTTATTTTTTTCTATATTCCAACGCCTTTGTTTACCGCTGATTCTTAAGTTGACGATCAATAATTAGCTTTCAGCTATAAACCATTTATCCATAAAATATTGTTATTGATAGTTTTTTTTACAAAATACCTTTGTACAACGTTTTATAGCCTTTTATCAACAAATTTATAAAAATAAGAAAATCTAAAGAATAGTACATTGTCAGCTAAATAAATGATAAAATATACGTATATCCGTTAAAAAGGCTTATATACTAATTTGTAATTTTAGTCAATGTGCCGAAAATGATGCCTATAACTTTAATAAATAAATAAGCTACACAAAATTTGAAGTAGATTTCAAGTCGGCGATAATGATTGGTAATAGGATCACGTTTTGTATATAAAAATACAACATTGAATAAATATGATTAATGTTTTATTTTAATTTTTACTCATATAAAGGCAATTATAATTAAATAAAGAATGCGGCGTATTTGAGTACTCTAACTTTACGACTCCCACTAACGAGCTAAATCTATTTCAGTTTAATTAACATCTGTTAATCAAGTTTCAAAATTCGAATAACGCGTTCCGCTTTTTATAGCGTAATTTTATTCGAATGTTAGTTCTTAAGTGCGTAAGACCAGTCCGGCTTATTTCTCAACCTTGTCACCGGTGCTCCAGTGCACCCGTGCAAACCCGTTGTGCGACTCATTGCATTCAACTGCACCAGTTTGGCGAAAGTAAAAGTCACTGAGAACACACGTTCTTGAACTGCCAATGCAACTGGTCACACTTTTTTATCGCGAGTTTGCAACAGGAAGGGTGTTTGTCAAATTCGAAGTATGAAAGCTAGCTGATTGATTTACTACGACGCATGGGTCAGTATGTGTAGGCTTGCGTGGTACGGTGCTAGTCACCGAGACTTTTCCTTTGATGGATAATAAAAAGCAGCAAGACATGTCAATTAGACACTTTCGTGCTGTAATCATCGCTGGAGGGAGCGATTCATTGACATGGGCAACTTAATTAGCTTGAATGAGGGATTGAAATCTTGAATAAGTAAATGGCGACTTCTAGTTTAGTTAGGTATATTACATAAATCACTAATAATTTGAAATTTAAACATAAATATTGGTTAGATTTTTTTTATAAAATCCAACTGTGCTGTTTTTTTCTTAGTATAATAAATGTAAATTATGACAAAATACGTATCACTAAATTAAGCTGTGAGCCAATGGCGAAATATCTAGAATTATATCGACTTTAACATTTTACATTGCTTAAAAACTTTCACAAAGTTTACTTACGTTCAAGCAATTGATTCAACCAAAGTTGTTGCAATTCATTTATGACGTACATAAAAGGATGTCACAAAGATCCAAATGTAAATTTAAGTAAAATCTAGTTAAAATTTTGGTAGCACGTTTAATTTGGGACCGGCCTAAAAAACAAAAAGTAATGCATTATGATAATATTTTCATTATGATTATTTATTCTTCGTATGTAGACTTGCAAAGAAACGATGAACATACGATGTTGTTTTTTTTTTTTTTTTTTATGGTTGACAGGCTAGTTGTTTGACCACAGCTCACCTGATGTTAAGTGAAGGTGTGGTCGAAGATGGTAAAGCACACCTAGCCTGGAATGGAACTGGCTCTCAAGTGAGGCTGCCGGAACACACCGTTAGATGCTTGGCGGCAGATTTTCAACTTGAGGGTGGTAGCTAGCCAGCCGAGTACTAGAAAGTACCCTACCACCATGCTATGGTTTCCTCACGATGTTTTCCTTCACCGGCAGCTTAAGCTCATTGTTGCGATGTGCAAAGTATGAGTGCTTTAAGTTGTTGGTATAACGAAAGTGTTAACGTTTTAGCAAGTTAAATTGGACAAAATTTTCTGTGTCATAATAATATATGAATAAGGTAATAAAATTTGTCTTGTAATCAAATGTTACATTTCGTACTTCCATATAAAAGTTTGGTATTCGTCTCCTTCCAATGAGGTTCTCTCTTAAAGAATTTGGAGAATTCAAGAAGGTTTTCCAGTACAAGTAATGAATGCCCTGTTAGCTTGGCTATCTCTGTTCAGGTTAGCTCATTTGGTAGTTGGTATTTGGTTTGAGCTGTAGGGCGTGGGTTCCACTCCTACCCAGAACAAACATTTATGTGACGATTTATGTGTGTTTCTTCTGTGTCTGGGTATTCTAATGTTTGTGGTCTTATTATTATTAATGTATACAAGGCTTGGAGTGTATCATGCTTTAAGGGAGTCATTGTACTTATATAGAACTGTAACTTTAACACAACTGTGGACACAACTTTAAAATAAAAAATAGCTGTTTCATAGTAAAAATGAATAGTAATAAATATCATAGGACATTACACACAGCGCCAAGTCAGATAACTGATAGAATACATAAATTCTTAGATACCCTTGGTATATCAATTATCTGGTTCCCTTAGGTTTAGGTTGCTTGATCATTGTGGGTTGGATTATATAAATACGAATCGTGGATCTTTTTTCATGTTTATAAATCCCTAAGCAATTTTAAAAATTATTCACTTGTCTGTTACAATTAGTGAAGCAGACTGTTAACCGGCTGTGCATAAGTTAGGCCTTAGGTAAATGCTTTAGTCATGAGAACTATGTGCCCCACTCTTGGCAACACCTGTTCTAGTTATTGTAGAACAACTAGATCGGGACCAATAAATTCCGAATCACATTTCTGAATCGAATTTAATACCTTTTCAGTATTAAACTCGACTAGTGGCGAAACGTTTTAGTGGATAATATATACATAGATAGGCAGAGGTTTAGGCTGTCTAGTTGGGAGACGGTTTGGCTTCGAATCTGAACGTTTGACTTTGACATGGTATATAAATTTGAGATTTTAATTATTTTATTTTTATTTTGGCCACTAACTATAATCTAAATAGTAGCATAAAAATGGGCAAATTACATTTTAATTTGAATTTGACATTGTTTAACGTTATTATGAGTTTTTAAGTTTTTACTTTAGTTTTAATTCATGTATAAATTTGTGATACAAATGTCATTAATTGTTTTTATGACAGTCAATAATTAGAATTTGAAGCTCCTGGGTTCTTGTCTCACGGGACGCCAGAGGTGCGTTATATACTACGTATTGCGGCTGACTTCAAACAGCGAAGAAAAACATCATAATCCTACATGTCTGAGAATCTGCCTTCCTGCACTTGGCCAGCGTGATGGACTCTGTCTATAGTGTACTCTTCTCACAATGAGAAATAGCCCGCATCCAGCATTGAGATAGCTTACAAAAACAGAACTAAACCAGACATACATAGGAGCTAAATAGACAAAAAAAACATCAATTTATTTGTTAAGATTCCAAAGAAAAGTAAAAACGTACATGGAACTTCAATTTTTTTAATCAAGCACATAAGTTTTCGCATTCGAATATGCTTATTTGTCATGCAACCATACGAACGATTACAAAATTGAACCTTTTACATTAATTAAACAAATTTGTTGTCTTTACCGTTTACCGTTTTAACATTTCTGCGCTCGCTATTTTCCCAGTGTTAAGAAAAGCAATTGTTCTGATTTCTTACCTGAAAAAAAGAAAAAAAAATAAGTAAAACACGAACTGGCCCATTCTTTAGCGGCTGTTTTTTTTACACACGCTTAGAGTTGTGCCTATAGGAAAAGTTGTACATATTAGATATATATTATACTATATGTTGAAACTCTTATTAGATATATATTATACTATATGTTGAAACTCTTTACAAATGCAAATATTTTATTGACAACACCAATGTTACAAGTCAAATTCCGTAATATCATTAAAAGAGTTTTTAAAACATTGATCAGGATCATGTTCATAAATTAAAAACAAAATGTCGAGATAAAGTGTCTATATAAAAAAAGTCAATATATTGTCAGTTTAAAATATGTCAAAATAAAAAATATTGTCAATGTAATTAAATGTCAAATAAAATTAATTACGCACTAGTAACGTCGCGTTAATAACGTCTTTTAATTTGAAATACTTCTCTATGTTGTAAAACATTTATTTGAACCCTTTTCGGCTTAATACATCCTAAGATTGTAACCCTGTATACTACAGAGTACCTACCGTATTTTATGCAAAATATGATATTTGCATTAAAATTAAATCGGTTGTTTAACACTTAACTTAAACTGTAACAAGTGACGATGATCATTTATATGTAACAAATAAAACATATTCTGTTTCTTCATTTTTATCGAACATTAACTTTACGTCCACGTAACATTTGACATTTCAGAGTAGAGTTCGATGCCACGGCCACTGGACCGCACTTGACCTAGCGGTGAAGTACCGAGGCGCAGACGCTCCATCCATCGTGAACAATCGATCATCGAATCGATAACTGAATAAGAATCGATCATCAATTAGACTGTGGGAATCGTTACGCAGCGCAGCGGCCACATCACTTTCTATGCAAATCTCAAAAAAAAAAAAAAAAATTATAAAACATTCAATTAGCTGATTCAACTTATCCATACCGATTTATTTGAATACCAGTAGCGCCTTTAATTTTTACTTGCATTGTACTTATTATTTTTTGTAACTCAATGGGTATTTATCTGGTGTCATCAAATCTATTGCTATAAGAATCGATCGCCAATTACATTGTTCAAACCGATATAAAACTCAGCGGCCGCATCACTTTCTATACAAATTACAAAAGAGACATTTTTGAATCATAAAATAATCAATGAGCTGGTTGATTTTATCGATATTGATTTATTTCAAATACCACGCGGTTTTATTCGATATTGTTGTTTTTGTCGATAATAATCGATTGGGTATTTATCCTGAATAAAAAGCATCTTATGCATTATTCGAATTTTATGCTACGTTTATCTCTATTTCATTCGGTTTCTTTGGGCCGTTACAGTATGCCGTAACATGTCCATGTTTATTACTTGGAAACCACCCACCGACCTTCGCAATTACACAAACACAAACTTTTGCATTTTCATTTTAATTTACATAAATAGATACGTAAATATCCATTGTAAGCTAGTCTTGGCTCGATTTTTCGATTATTTTTAGTCAACCAAATATTCTAAATTCTAATTCATAAAATTATTCTAAGGAACATATTACACAGAATTCAAACTGTAAAATTAAAAGTCACTATAGTTTTGCTTGTTTGTTTTCTCTTTTATTTTCTACAGCAAATTAGTTCTTAACTTAAAAATCAACTAATTTCTCAGTCGTACCAAAAAAACTTGGTTACGGATACAGCAGTCCTAGATTCTAAGAGCTGATAATGACAAACATTTTATTTAGTTGAATATAATGTAATTATATTTTTTGTTATATTTTTTATTCTGGTGTTCGATTGATTGACTTACTTGATTTCAATTACAACTAACAAATAATTTTATTGAAATATTCCAGTTCAAAAGCAACTAAATCAAACCGCTACTGCATTATTAATTAGTATTAGTAAGTACGCAATCTATTTTTACTAGTTTAAATATTGAAACTTAGTATAATAAGGTAAGGCTATGCTGGTATCTTTTGGGCTAATCTCCAAGATTACTTTAAATGTAGCTACCTAGGAAGCAAATGTATGTATTCCAATAATAAACGGGGGCTATAAAAAAATATAAATATATCCTGTCTATATCCTTTCTTAGAGACGCTTCTATATAATACAATAGTTCTGTATTAACACCACATAAAGTTGTTTCAATAAAGAATTAAAGACCAAAAGGCGGGTTTGTAGTTTAATGCAATCTCTTTCAGATCACCATTGGATGAATAGGTAGCAGTTATAAGAAATATAAGCCTATTTCTATCTTATGTGTTAAGGTAGAATTACATTTACTCCGCTTAGGTTTCTTCTAGGTAAGCGTGCTACATCGTAGACAGCATCTTCGCGCCTATTTTGAAATAAAAAAGTCTAAATACACTACGTATTCTAAAGTCCAAATACTACGTATAGTATACTTGTGTAAGGTAAAATTATGCCTTGTGGGCTTTGCACTGGAAACTAATGTCAGAATTTTCCAGCCATGTGTTTTCGACATGGTTCTATAATTAATTTTCATAACGAACAATTTCAAGTTTAACACTCGAAAGTTGAAAGTAAAGGTAACAAGCGTTTACCCATCTGAAGTTTGAGCGGATCGTTCACAGCAGCTCACTGGCTCTCTGCGAACGTTAACTAGCTACTTAGCAGGTGCATTTTCCAGTTAATACAAATGATAAACTCAATGAAGCGTCAACGCAAGGAAAGGGAAATCTCAGGCTCGGCTGGTCTAAGTCTTTAGAGAAAGTTTAAAATTATATGTCGCGGGTAAACTGGTAACAGACGCGACAGCGGATGACCAAACCCCAGGTTTTCACACGTCACTGTTTAGAAGAATTACATTTATTGGACCTCCAAGCCAACTTGTTGTTAGACAAAGAGACAGGTGATAACAACATTATGGCTGAAGATGGAAGAGAAAACAAAAGACAACTGGTTTTATTGCTGATGTCATTTTGTTTTAATATTTCGATGAAACTATAAAAACGACTGTGAGAAATATAAAAATAATAAAAAAAATACCTACATTAGTGATATTATTATCATTAGAAGCTTGTGTGCTTAAATGTAGAAAGTTTTTTTAATGTAGAATGGTTTCAAGTTTGACCATGCTTCACCGACGCTTGCTCTACTTTAGATAAATCTAAGTGGGACAAGCTTGCCAGAAGATAACCATTAGCTCTTTGTTTGAAGATCCTCAGATTGTATGAGCTCTACATTATTACAGCAGGTTGAGAGGTCTATACATTTGCAATAGGGGCGATGAATGTGCTTTCAAACAGTAATCCAGACATGTCGACCGCAAAAATGTAGATTAATTTACCAATATTTGACCTCGTATCGCGAAAAGGAGAGGGAGATCAATTCGTGGAGTGTATTTTGTGAATAAGTGCATAATTACTCTATATTATCTCTGGGTGACAGATGCAAAACTTTTCGAGTGTGTTCTAGACTTTGTAATCACTTACCAACTAGTGCTTTGCCATAAGTTTAATGGTGCGTTTTTCTATTTCTGGTTTCACAGATCTGATTCTAAAAGCTCTTAAAAGTATGTTGTTAACAATAAGGGGAAACGGTACACCACAGATACAGCTACAGTACCATATATTCTGCCGACATGCATTTGTGTGTAAAAATTGCTGTGCATTCAACATTCCGACTTGAATAATACTGCAGCTAGCGAAATTACAGGGCTGTTGAGACTGAGCGTCGAATGTCTCAAAGTAGTGAGCGCCTGAGCAGCGATGCCCTGAACTTTGTTTCGTCAAAGTTCTGTGTATAGCTGCAATGGCTATGGACGTGTGTCGTTTCTTACCATCGGGAAATCATCACGTTCGTTTCATTACAATTTCATAAAAACATTGCAATCGACTCTTTATGTTGTAATGAATAAAAAAATATTTTTTTTGATTTCAATGATACAATGGCTTTTTGACTACGAATTATTTTAAAGACGTACCTAAAATTTTATTACCTTGATATTGGAGCTACGAGAAGGTATGCGAAAGCGAAATTGTCTAAATTATTACATAATAAACGGTTTAGGTCCGGTATGCTCCCACACATTATGTCTTTGAAACTCGGTTAGTAAGGCGAGTTGATCAAGCAGTTTGTACTAATTACATAATTTTCAGTTGGTAGGCATAATAGGTTAGTCTGCAGCAGGAGCTAATTGATGCTTATTGATTAATGATAATCTATTATTCCAATACTATTAGTACATTAAGCTTCGATTTGAATATAATTATAAAAGTAGTCGCTAAGGGGATAATTATTAGACTACAATTATAAAATAAATATAAATAATGAATATCATAGGACATTACACACAGCGCTCTCTGACCCCAAACTAAGCAAAGCTTGTGCTATGGAAGACAGATAACTGTAGATTTTTGTAGATACAAACAGTACACCCAGACACAGAGCAAAAATTTGTTTTTATCACAAAATGCTTGTCCTGGGTGGGGATCGAACCCACGCCCTTCAGCTCTTGGAATAGACCAATGAACCAACAGGGCTGTCAAATTATAAACTAAAGAAATGTAGGACCGTAAAACTAAAACAATGGAAACTTGCATATCCGTGAAAACACGCAGGAAATTAATCAAATAGAAATTTTATCGTGGTTACTGATAAAAAAATGGATTGCTTGTGATATAATCATGTTTGCCTGACCGCATTCTTTAGTTTTGAATGGTTGGTGATGTAACTACAGAAACTATTTCTTTGTTTGGACTTGACTTGATCTAAAACAGGTAGTTAATACGTTGTGATTTTTAATAGCGCTGAACTGACAGACAATTTGTTTTCAAAAACTTTTACATGTGCAATGTTGAAATGAACAGGCTGATTGTATGTCCTAAGAGTGATAGATTAACAACCGACCATGCATTTGCATTTTGGAATTACAACTGTTAAAATTCTTTTAGATAGATTGATTTATTATCGTTTACAACATAATGCTTCTATAACACGGATCAATACTTCCTCGTCAATTAAAAAAAACTCAGTTCCAACAAATGCGATTACTACGAGTGTTAGACATGCCAGCTTCTTTTGTTAACAAAATTTTGGCAACATTGTGTTCTTGTGTTGCCATCGTTAATTTACCTGTGTTGACATCATAATTGGTCCTGTCATCAATACCTGAGTTTGGTCTGACATGGTCACTAAACTGGCAAGGTTTTGTCCAGATAATTAATGGATAGATGAAAAATTAAGTACGTTTATTTTTATTTTACGCCACATGTCTTGTTAAACGTTTTGATAGTCAATAGACTCCTGAAGTTATTCAACTTGACACGAACGTCTCAGAAAAGGAAAGGATTTTCAAATAGGTACATCCATTTCCCGTCGTAGCGTAGTCTTATAGCTAGCTACAAATGATTTTGATTTTTTGAAGTCGATTGTCAATATTTAAAAAATGTTTTTAAAAATTACCTAATAACTTAAACCTTTCCTTTTCTTATATTGATAAAGTGGTAGTGCAAAATGATATTAAAATAATCCTAAAGGAAAAGTAAGACTTAACATCATTTCAATTTAGTATCATTAATTTGCAAAATTTGTTTTTTTGTAAACAGTTGAATCTTTGTTACTTTTTTTTAAATGTTAAGGCTCGTAAATATTGGACTCAAAAAACTCCCACAGTCGAAACTAATTCTAAAGGTTAGTCATCGTCAAAAAATGGTAGCCCAGTTTTGAGCTATTGTCCATTCATTCAGAAGCCATGAATACATGGTGATAATTACCGCTCGGTTACGTTACACATGTTACCCACATTGTTTGTTTTAACCAAGATTAATAGGTTTGTTTAGAAAGTTTATGTCAGATGGACTTGCGCTTATACATGTCATCATCATCATGATCAGCCTCTGTCCACTGCTGGACATAAGCTTCTCCCGAGACATACCACATTGTTTTTTAAAAGGTTGATAGGCTAGGTGTTTCACCACAGCACACCTGATATTAAGTGATGGTATGGTCGAAGATGGTGAATACATCTAGCCTGGAATGCAACCGGATCTCAAGTGAGGCTTTCGTTGACCATTTCGTTCATTCTGGAAAACGTCTACCCCAGTATATCAACATTACGACAGATATGACCAGGCTACTGCCAAATGGCAGTGGCAGTTTGCTAAGCTATGTGACTTAGGTTGTCTGGCGAATGATTTTACTCTGGATAAGATTTCTTACCGAATGCCGCGCAAAGCTATTTCCATAGCTCGCTAAACGACTTTGAACTTGTGAACCGCTTCAATTGTAAGTGTCTACGAATTCCCTGTGTGGCATTTTTACAAATACATACATACATATGTATTTTTAACAGCCATTGATCTAAAAAGTATTACGTTTAAAAACGTAATATCTGCCCTGAGATGCTCTTATGTCCATATTAATGCTATAAGTATGTGTTGAAATAGTGTTTGAGTTATGAGAGTAAGCTTGTTATTGGTAATAGGCCACTTTCTAGTCGGATGACTAGAGATGAGCCGGTTAGCTACACCTTTAGCATTCTAGCTTAGAAAACTAATGAGCGGACAAACGAGAACCATTCGATCCATTAGCTTTTTATTTTTATATTCGTGTTCCAAATCGTAGTCGTTTATATCGCTTAGTATTTTTTGCTGAATAAATGTATAGAATGTAGTTTACTAAAAAGAAATTCAACTATATTTTGGTCAGAGTCAATTCAGTCACGTGGTGGATTTGTGTTTCAGTTTTGGTCAGTTTTATTAAATGACTAGCGGATGCCTCGCGGTTTCACCAGCGCAGTTCCCGTTCCCATGGAAATACAGGAATAAAAAGCCTGTGTCACCCGGGGATAGTGTAGCTTCCCAACGATGAAAGAATTTTTGAAATCGGTCCAGTAGCTTCGGAGCCTATTCAATACAAACAAACAATGAAATCTTTCTTCTTTATAATAGTATAGATATAAATGAGTGAAAACAATTGAATCTATTGACTCTTGCCAAATTATAATTAGCAGGAAACAAGGACATCGGAAGTGAATTCTATTTTTGGGCAGTACGTATTAGGATAAAATACTTTTATTATTTTTTTACTAACTATTTGTTGAACAACTTACCAGAGATTTAGAACTAATGCCACACTCTGAAATCTCTAAAAGTTTTACGTTGTTTGTAACGTCGAATAATTTTCATGGCAAGAAGGAATTTATTTTTAATACGCAACTAATGGTTAATGGACAAATTGTTTCTATAATGTAATGCGGATTGACTAGATTGGAATACAAAACGACAAATAGAGAGCTTTTGCTATTGGTTTTCGGAATAAAAAGAAACAATCAACGTGTTTAGAATTCGTGATCGAATCGAAAGTGAAAAGATCACCGATTCTAGTAAAAGTAACAGTCATATGACTTTTATAGACAATGTTTTATTTATTTATAAATTCGCATAATGCCCACAATTTCACTAGAATGGCTTTTATAATCTATGATAAAAAGTCACAAAATATAAAAGATCTGACTAGAAAATATTTATATACTTTGTTTTTTCGTAAAATACTTGTAATACATAAACGCCCAGACAGAGTACAAACGTTGTTGGTTACATAAATGCTTATGGGATGAGAATCGAACCTACGCCTTGTTGCTTACGAAGCACTTAAATAGCCCTATCAAATGATAAAGTAGTTAAATAAAAATATGGAAACAAGGTGTTATGTGCACGCTTAGTCAAAATTTCCACATTAACGTAAGTAGAAGGCTGTTTTCAAGGATTTTTATCAAAATATGTACGTATTTTACCTAAATTTCATACAATGTAACCCAATGAAATCAGTATAACGCGTTTATTGATTGCGTAATCGGACATGCGTTGTTACTGTGCAGCCTTTATTAATAGTTTAATAACACATTCCATTCAATGAGTGCGGTCGTAACTAAGCCAATCTAAAGTTTAATTATTTTGTACTTTTAATAATAGATACTTCTTTTAATTAATCGTGAAGAATTTAATTTAAATGAACCTAAGTGCTTTTCTAAGTAGAGACTTTCGTTTGCTAAATTATAAATTTCCAAATCCAGCGAAGCCTGCCGATTTATAGCAGAAGTTATCTATCATACATATAAATTTACAATTAAAAAAACCGACTCCCATGACCCTTAGGCCAACTAAACGCACTGGTCCAATGAAACAGCGAGGTTTCGGAGTAAACGAAAATATCATCGCTGTATATAATTTTTAGATTATTACTGATCAAAAAAAATCAGTAATCGATCAAGTTAATCGTATCGAGTTAATCGATCGAGGGGGATCGATTTCGATAAAATTTATAACGGATCATATATGAAGTATGATCTATTAAGCAAAAAAAGAATGATCAAAATTGATTCATAATGTGCGAAATGATCGTGTAACACCCATACAATGAAAAATAGTCGAATTGAGAACGTCATCCTTTTTTGAGTCGGCCAAACATTAGATAGATAGGAACTCTTTATTGTGAAAACCTGCCGTCAAGCACGTAACGGTGTATTCCGACAGCCTCACTTAAGAGCCAGGTCCATTCCAGGCTAGGTGAGTTTAACCATCACACTGTCAGATGAAATATGATCAAACACCTATCCCGTCAATTATTAAAAAAAAAAGCAATTTGAGGCTCACATCACAAACAACGAAATATAAATAAAAATGTAACATAGTATTGAATATAATTGAAAAACATTAAATGTGTAATTTGAGTCTGTTAAATAAATCCAATAGGATTTGTTTGATAGAACTTTTGTTGTAAGTGACGAGTCAAAATTACGTAAAAAGATGCACAGTCAGAAGTCATGAGATAGTTTTTTGTTTTTCAAATATAATTATCAACAAATGGTATAAGCACGTACGCTTCAGCATATGCAAGGCGATATTATTATCATTAGGTATGACCACAGATGGCGTATAGGTCATTAACGTTTGTAATATTAACTTTTTGCGAGATTACTCCCGCCATTATATAGTTGCATGCGTGTTATGAAATAGAACAATTCGTTTCTCGTTTTCTATTTAGATCGTTGCTTAATTCGTGAAGTTGTTTGCTTTGTTTAATTTATCTGTTGAGGTGGTGTTAAACTAAATAATATTCAGAAGTTGCAAACGCCATCAAAATTATTTTGCTGTTTGATTATGACAAATATGTGAAGCGACAAACATTAACCGAGAGACATTTAATTTAGTCGGACACAAATTTACTTCAGCAAGACAAAACAAAATGTGTGTCGGAACACACTGTTAGGTGCTTGGCGACAAATTTTCAACTTGAGGATGGTAGCTAGCTAGCTGAGTACTGGATAGTACCCTACCTAGTGGTACAACCACCACCTCCATCCTATGGTTTCCGCACGACATTTTCCTTCACCGGCAGCTCAAGCTCATTGTTGGTCTTTGAACCCACGCCCTTCGCCGTGTGAACTATCCGCGCCAACCACAGAGCTATCATCAATTTGTTCAAATTTAATATAGCACAAGTTTGTTGAGCATTAAAAAACTTTCCGTGTAACAAATGTAACAGATGAGTAATTACGTAACCCAAATACCATTATATGAGTCAATAAATTTCTCATACATTTTAAATAATGTGTTTAGGCCTACTGACCCGCCTGACACCGGTGTCATCACCAAACTGTAATAAAATAGAAAATCGGAGTTTTTATTGCCGTAGCCGCGAGCCGATTAAATGGGTATTTTTTTATGTAAATGTAATGAGAGGAACTAGACGCTCTCCTGATAATAAAAGATAAAGCCTGCCCATGACAATTGCAACGATACACAGAACGTTGAGTAACAAAACAAAGTTCAGGGCATCACAGATTTGGCCCTTACTACTTTTAGACATTAGATGGTTTGTCTCATCAGCCCTGGAATTTCGCTAGCTGCAGTACCCTTCAAACAGTAATGTTTACACACTACTACAGAGCGGCAGGATATCTGGTACTGCGGTGGTACCTACCTAGCCGACCTCCTACTAAGAAGATCTACAACCAAGTAAAATATAAAAAAAAATATTAAAGTACTAGTAGACATGAAGTTACATGGTAACGAGTAAAATATGAACAATACGCCTTGAGAGTAAGGAATTGGTGCTCATGAACATCGGTCATGGAATTGCATCGGTAGTCACACTCAGTACTTCCAGTAGCATTAGTAAACAAGTACAAGGTTATAAGCTTGGTTACTAAGCGAAAAGTGGAGCACTGTGTTCATCATTTGAATTGTGAACAACTTTTACTATTAAAACAACTCTAAAATCGTGAAAAAAAATTTAAATCAGCTATTCGATGGGAAAATGTTAATCCTCCCGACATTTGTATGAAACAGTTTTTTCTTCGCGATTTCAGAGTTGTTTCTATAGTAAAAGTTGTTTACAATAATTAGTGCAATGACCCACTTTCGGATTAGTAAACTACAAGCTTATGATCTGTTATAAAAAGCTGAGTAGTCATTTTTCTCATTTAAGATTTTTTTCACGATTTCAGAGTTGTGCCCATAGTAAAAGTTGTTCACATCTCAAGTGATGAACACAATGATCCACTTTAGGCTAAGTAACCTTCGTTTTGTTTACTAGTGTAACTGGAAATGACTCTTTTTGGCTTAGTGCACCCAAAACTAAAGAACCAGTTCAGCAAATCATACAAAAACAACAAAATCGACTTGATTAGACCAATAGAAGATTCATCAACTAAAAAAGAATTGTTAAGATAACTCATAAAATCGATTTTAGATAATTAGGAGCTAACGTTTGAATATTATGTAAATATATTATTATCCTAACAAACGTTAATATTATAACGAAATTTATTATTTGTTATATAATACTTACTTGACAAAAGTGTAATATACACACAACTTACGTTGGCAGGTCACACATTTCTTCTGCGTAAATACATTAACATCTTTATGTTCAAGTTTATGGTTAGGAAAATGTATTCAGTTTAGACGTGACGGTGTCGTCGAATAATTTCACTTTTGTTGGTCAGTTACACAATAGTGATTCGATTTAAATAAATATTGCTCTAGCTAGACGTTGCGCAATTTAAAGAAAAGACGTTTTTTATTTGAAATTTAAATTTGGTTTGTAGATATCTTCATGATAACGTTTGGGTGTATGGAAAAATCCGACCAAGTGTGAGTGGGATTCGCGCACGAAGGGTTCCGTACCAGTATCTATAATAAATATTTATTTTATTCTGTTTTTGTTGTATTTGTTGTTGAGATATATAATCTATGAAAATTGCAACTGTCTAACTATTACGGTTCATGAGATACAGCCTGGTGACTGACGGACAGGCAGACGGACGGGCAGCGGAGTCTTAGGTTTACCATTTGGGTATGGAACCCTAATAACGATAAAATACGGAATTCATGGTCTAGCTATTCTGTCTTTTCAAACTGTCACTGATTTTAAGCAACTGACGCTTTGGTCAGTTTTCGGATGGGTGACCGTGTTTAGCATCTTTTTCTGGGCGCTACCATGGGTTGAATGATGCGTAAACTGTAGGTCCTCGTTGTTTGTTCTATATTTCTATAGTAATAACTATCAAGTTACCAACTCAAGTAATAACTCGACCTTCGATCGGCATATTAACACAAAAATTAGGGCTGGCCGTGGCCAATCAGCTTTTATAAATTGATATTATTTTGAAATTGTAAGTGTATAAAAAAATAAAATACAAGCCTCTAGTGAAGTGATCCTATCCTAACATTATGAAATAAGGTCTAATGAGATAAATGGGAAACAACCCAAAAAAGTAAATTTGAAAATAACTCTACCGTTACAATCCTGGATTTATAAAACAGAACTAATCTTGATAAATAACGATAAACTGGTAGTATGTATAACAAGGATGATCGTGACACTATTTCCTTCGCGTAATGCAGAAAAACTGACAAACCGTCGGTGAAATCTTGAGACGCATTTAGTTTAATATTAAAGTAGTTCTTACTTACCTATACAATTTAAACATATATAATTATAGATCCATGTAGTGAGCCTGGGTTTCCTGTTATTTAATGTCTTTTTGCACTAAATATCTATGTAACAAATCTCAGCACCAACCTCAGAGTACTTATGCAAATCGGTAAAAAAACGAGTCGATTTAAATATCGGCAGTACTAGTTTTAATCACTTAAGTCTACGATTTACCGGTTTATTTTTTATTCGGTTATAAATCAAATATTTACTGTTAATAATTATTATGTACCGTTTGAGACAGACAATCAAGTGATCAGATGATTATGAATAGGTCTAATGTTTTTATTTACGTTTATTATGTAAATTTATTCAGACATACGTAACGTGTCGAGTGAGTGAGATCATAAATTCAAAATTCAAGTAGGCCCAGCAATCTTTTGAAACTTTTCTCGAATTTGCATATTCAAAAAACGTTTTTAAGCAATAGTTTTGAAAGAATTATAAACGTTTTATAATTATTATATTACTTAGTACGTTCTGTTTCACCTGTTATCCTACAGATACTGTTTTTCCAGAATAAAATTGAACTGTTTTAATGCGATTTAATTCAAATACGTTCCGATATTAGGCGTTTAATTTAAATTAAAACGCCCACACCATCTTACACTTATACATTATACACCCCCTTTTATATAACTATACAAACCACTTGGTGGTAGATCTCATTAGCAGGAGGTCGTCTAGGTAGGTACCAGTTATTCTGCCGCTAAGCAGTAGTGTGTAAGCATTACTGTGTTCCGGTTTGAAGGGTAGGTACTGCAGCTAGAGAAATTACTGGGCTGTTGAGACTAACTCTATCAAAAGTCTCAAAGTAATGAGCGCCAAAGCAGTGATGCCCTAAACTTTGTTTTGTTACTTAAAGTTCTGTGTATCGCTGTGATGGTCATGGACAGGCGTTATCTCTTACCACCAGGAGAGCGTCTCGTTCGTCTCATTACTTTTTACATAAAAAACAAATTAACGCACTCACTTTTGTAAGTGGACCAAATAATTATTATAAAGCACATGTCTATAAGCATATGTCATTTGTGTTGGGTTATAACGGATGTCTAACAACTATATAAAAAAATCGTCTCTGTCATAATTTTATTTTTTACTACATCTTCTAGAGCTGTAAAAATTGCAGCCGTCCATCAACCTTTCACCTTTAACGCTTAAGCGTCAGTAAGGATAAAATTTGACAGGTCCAGTTTCAAAATAGAGATACCGAGATATAACTTAATAATCGCGTCGTAACAATAATTTTTTTTATTTTTTATTAATTTGCCCCTTCGGGCAGGCTAAAGCTATAGAGTAACTGCCTTGTCTTAAGTGTTATTTCTGCTGTATCTTAGCTATAGTTATCGTCAAAGTCGTCTTTGTCAAGTCCAGTTCGTGTCAGTTAATTCCAGTCAAGCGTTAGTAAAGTAGTGGCAACTTTACTATAAAGCTTCGATGGAGTTTTGGAAGCAACACAAAAACTCATGTTTCACCACATTATATCATTTTCCCACACTCGCGCTTGTAATTCGGCACTTTATGAATAAAACACCATCATTTTTATGCATAAACACTCGACAAAACACTAGTTTTGGAAAAAAAATACAACGGAGCGACACGACTCTTCCCGCGTTCACGCCAAAACTCCTCGTAACAATCAGGTGCATGTTTAAGCGGTACAAATAGATATGTATATCGCTATTTTTCCTGATTACCGGTATCATTTTGAACAAAGTGTACCTACCGCAAGTCTAACATAAACGATCGCTTATGTCAGTTATCTGGTGCTCGCAACGAAGATGCAATTGAGACTAATTATTTGGAAAACGTAGAAAATCGGACATGACACGCGAATCGACCACCAACTCTCTCTGGTCAATCTCACTTTTTACCATGATATACGGCACCGATATTTCAACGACAAAAATATCGAGTGGTGACTTGCAAATTGTAGTGTAATCGATTAAAGTTTCGATTATGTGTGTATATATTCCGTGAGGCTTTGCTTCATTGGCTGTTAAGTGACGTGGTTAAAGGAAGGAACATCTTATTCGGCTAATGACTTCTAAATCTACATAAGTACGTCTTGCCAGAAACACTACTGGCCAGTGTTGCTAGCAGCAGATTTCTAGTATAAAAAAGATACTTGTAAAAGAAAATAAAGTTTTGGCTTATCAAAGGAACAACACAACTCTCATGAACTACTAGAAGACTTTAGAAAACATTACAAAATTAAAATAAAGAAAGATTTAAAAATTGTTTGAGTCTATATACACTAAGCTTTTATTTATTTTTAATGATATTTATTATACAGGTATAGAAAGTAGACGAATTTCTATCAAGAGTATTTGTTAGTTTTTTAATTTTGTTTTGTAAATTTAATTTAATTAATTTAGGACTTTGATTTAATTTTTTAAATTGTATTTGTTTAACGGTTGTGACTTGTAACCATTGGTTATTAATACATGAGTATATTACGCTTCTTTATGATTAAATTATTTTCCTAAATGTTTTATGTTTTTCAAAACCTTATAAATAGAAAAGGCTTAACGAGTAGTTGTATTTGAATTGAAGGAAGTAAGAGAGATTCTGTCGCTCTTGCTAGAGACATAGTTACTAGCACCGGACGCTAGCCAAGGCGATACCAACGTCGATTGAGAAACCAAGCGAAATAAAAACTAAAACGTATTCACGTTTTCTACATACAATGTGTTATTACGATAGAAAGCCTAAGCGTGGTATAACGATGTGGTTTAAGGATATTACGGTATATAGAATTAAATATGACGCATTTGCGTTTTTGTTTTAAAGCGGTATATTTTTGCGGCTTATTTCTTCATGTGTTGGTAAAATATGAGCTTAAATTGAATATTAAGTAAAAGTAATCAGTTTTTGCCGTCGGAAGTCATTAATTTAAAGCAGTCCTTGAAACATCTCTGCGCTCACTTGTATTGGAACACGTTGAACTTAGCGTTAGTTGGTGAAGCTAATAATTGAGATTGCTAATAATCTTTCGATCGATACAGGATGTCTGAGAATCATGGAAATTGAGAAATCACAGAATTTCAACACGTTACGTGTAACCTTGCTTACTGCGCCCACACACTTGATGAATGAAATGGTAAAAATTGGAACGACTCAAAAAATGCACCTTTTTAACGAAGTCAAAGTGGCGAGCGATTTGCGACTTTTTATATTTCATCATTATTTATGGTGTTTGTTTCCTGCATGCGAGTGATTCTGGATACCTTCGACTTTTTAATTTATTTCTCGGGCAAGTAATATTTTTAAAGTAACTAGTTATTTAGACGCATTTTTATCATTATGATATATAAGTTGTTCTCATTTTACATCATAAGTGGGATTCTATTTTGTTAAATTACTATGTTTTAACGGTTTTTTTTTTGTCAGAGCGTCCCACTATCCCATCCCACTAATATTATAAATGTGAAAGTATGGATGGATAGATAGATGGATGTATGTTTGTTACTCTTTCACGCAAAATCTACTGAGCGGATTTGGATGAAATTTGGTATGGAGGTAGCTGAGACCTTGGATTAGAACATAGGTTACTTTTTATCTCGAAAACATGTAGCGGGTAGCACTGCAGCTAGTTCCCAATATAAAGATTAGATAACAATGTCTGGTGAAAGAAATATAACATTTTTTTGACTTTTATTTTTGTTTAAATTGACATTAAATAATTTTACTGTTTGTTATTTTTGGTCACCTCCATGATCAATTACGAATCATAGAGCTGAAGTAGACAAGCAATTCCATTGTGTTGCCAGGCCGTATTTTCCAACAAAGGTATTTTTTTTCTCTAAAATAAGTCCGGATATGACTTGAACAATGTTTTTGTTGTATCAATTTGGCATTGAAAATATGTAACATTCTTAAATTGCTTTTTCCAACTACGAACAATGTTTGAAGCCGAAAGTTTTTTATGAAATTTGAAGTGATATTTTCATTTTAAATTGGACTGAAACTGAACATGAAATCGTCATATAATTAAAACGCCATTTTGCTTGTACTAAGTCTATGGCATTGTTTTACTTACAACGCGAACAAAAAGTGTTGTCAAGGTGAATAAGCACACACCAAATTAAATGATTCTCTAAAATTCGGCCAAATAGCGGTATCTCCGGTGCATGCCAGCTGTTACTTAAATTGAATTTTGTATTAACGGTGTTTTAGACATAAAAATAAACGATGCAATTTTCGTCAAGATTAAATTAAAATGTGTGTCAGTAGGAAATTACATCAATAACATTATTTTTATAATAAATAAGCTACAAAAATAATTATGTTTTTCAAAGGATCTTAAATTTGATAGGAAACAAAACGAATTGCATTATTTAGCACCTTCACAATTTTTAGGTGCTCTTTAAATATGTTTTTCATAGGTTTTTTTTTTCAATATAAACGAATATACCTACTGATTTCATGAAGAAAGTATATGGTTCTGAAATATTAAACAAGAGTTACCACTCATAATAGGCCTTTACCTTATTAAGAATACAAAACGTCCTTTTAAGGATAGTTTAGAACTTTCGTAGTCTATTCATAGATTTCAAGTATTCATAAGTCAACATTCACTTAACTCTTAATATGGACTAGTGTTCAACAACTTAAGTAGCTTCATCATCACTTACCATCATTGTAATTATGTTACTGTTTCAATTCTTGTATAGCGTCATATGCCTACAGTAGAGAGAACCAATACTTCGCTTCAAAAATCTCATCTATCACTTATATAAGCTACTTTGACTGTATTCCGTTTAGACCAAATGTACATGGTATACATACATACATTTTTATAGTTACACTTCGCTATCGGTAATTGGTGTAATTAATACAGAAATCATCTACTTACAATTAAAAAATTTAAATAAAAAAACCTTAAATTAATTTAAGGTTTTACTTACAATTTAAACATTTCGTGTGTGTAAAAATTAAAAAGCATACATATATATGTAAAATAATGAATAACTATGTAATCTGAATTAATGACTGCATGTAATAAATTTAACTATTTTAGTTGTTTATTAAACTGGTTATAACTAAAAAAAATGTTGCCGAACATTATAACTCATAGTAGAGCCAGTATAAATTCTTTCAAGGCAAACGTAGTTTTCCCGAACATTTGCCACAGTATGGAAAATAAAATTATTCAAATGAAACACTGTATTATGTAACTATGAAATATACCATGTAAATTTATTGAAAATGCAGATGGTGCGAAAATTATTCTCGTGACGATGCCGATGACCGCATTTATATAGTCCATCAAATTTCGGAAATGCAAATCAAACCTTGTTAGCATAATATGAATATTTTAACAGTTAACATATCGATTTTTACGTAACAAAAAGATCGTTGTACCTAATTAGTTAAAACAAGTTTTCAAAGGCAAATTTTTTAGTGCTTGTGCTTGTTAAATTGTTAATATTTATTTAATTGTTTTTTTATAGTTATTTTTTCGTTTTTAGTAAAACAATATTGTTATAAAAAGCTTGACAATTTACTATTCTGTATATCTATAGTATCTGCTTTTCTCGAGTGATATTTTTTCAGCTGGAAACATTTCGTAGCAAAATGTATGATTTGTGCATAAAATGTTTTAAAATTGAAGTGTTACTTGGCCAATTAGTCAAATTTGATGTGCGTAAAACAAATTATAATGCTAGTATATTAAAATGAACTGGTATTTGAATCCATGTGAACTTTACTTATGAATGAACCAAAACATTGCGACATATTGACGCTGCGTTCGCCTTGCGGTCGCTTCCAGCCGTTCACATTACAACTTAGATAAATGTACGTTTGCTTAATTAAATAATAAGATAAATAATGAATTACCTTTCTTTCTCTTAGGCACCACTCTCACACCCAAAGTAAGTTCAGACACTAGGCACACGATTAGAGTTAGTAAACAATATCTTCCACAGCACCCCATTTTAACACTCAGTTTCCTGCCTCTTATATGAATATCTATAAAGGCGTCCAGTAACTTTGCATTTGCCCTATGGCACTATATTTTTAGTCTCATAAACTCGCGTACGATTCACAATCGGAGCCGCGTCGTCGGGCGAGCGAGTGAACCGCTCGGCTACCCTATATTTTGACTTATAGCAATTTGGCAGTGCGAATTCCACTTGTATATAAAACCTTTCGCCGGTTCGAGGCGAGCTGTTATTGGCTGCAATGCAGCGGTGCTTGGCGCGAAGGTGAAGGGAGCTGGAAGTGGCTGCCCCCCTCTAGTTAAGAGGGGCAAACCAGGGTCGCTAGGCACTTTTGCTATCGTCAGCGTGCGATAGCTATCGCGCGCCGTAAACGGTGTCGTTGCGCTCGACGCATTACATCATCCGCTTCGTAGCTCGTCACGTAGCATGAAACATTTACTAACAACGTTACGAAAATGATAGTAACACTGAAAATTGGAGACTCCGGCACTGAAGCGAGGGAAAATATACATTTACCATAATATCTAGATTACTCAACGTGAAACTTTCAAATGGTTTACCTAAATTAGAGTTGAAAGAACCAATATTAAACGCAACATAAGCAACCAGCATTTTGAGCACGTCGCCTGACAAAAAAGCATTTTGCCAATAGATTTATACGATCTCCATCTTATTTAGGTTTTTCAGTTTATGTAATTCACGTACAACTATTTATCTTTATTTAGTATTTGTTATTGAAAGCTACTTGAACTGTATTCAGCTTTGACCTTCTTCTTCGTACCTTCTAGGCTAAAATGATCTATGGTATTCCTTCATTAAAAAAAATTACAATGACATATTACCGGCTACATATAACTTTTTTAACACAGAAAAATATAAAATTCCTAAAATATTTTCTCCTAAGATGATTATGACGCTGTCACGTGTCGTGTTTACTAGAATTAAGTACCTATTTTAAAATATCAAGGTCATCATGTAAATTCATACGTAGGGTTAAAAGTTTGGGGCGTACCAAAAACTGAAAGAGGGTTAATGCACTCATCATTTTTACTATGGCTACAACTCTTAAATCATGAAGTAAAAATCATGCTCATAATTAAAATCAGCACGTTGAAATTTGATGCAGATTTAGATATTATTGTAAGATTTCAGACATGTGCTCATAGTAGAAGTTGTTCATAATGGTAAGTACTTATAATAGACCCTTTCTACTTAGTACATCTGAAGTTTATAAGCGTGTAGTTACATTTAAGCTGTCCTCATCATATTTGGATCAAAATAATAGTCTACAGCACGTTAGACATTTGCAGCAGGAAAAAGAAAGATGAACTAACCAAACGCTGTCGCACCGTCTCGTCAAGTCGAAGAGGTTGGTGTACATTCTGGTCCACAACCGTGTTCTCTTACTTCCGTCCAGTTGTACCTTCCATCGCGTGCCTTAGAACCAATTTAAGACTTTGGCAGCTAGTGAGCTTGTTTTGTAAAATTTGAAGATTATTTAAAACCAAAAGATTAATAGTCTTCAAAGGTATAATATAAACTGTATTTCCGCTTATAAATAGTTTTGGTTACAACAATGATAAGGTTTTCATTTAAAATATATCCAATTGATGACAATTTTTAAAATATGTATCAGAAATATTACTTAACAAGCAGACGCTTCGCGGTTTCACCACGTTCCTCACGTTTGGTTTCACGGACGTTCCCGTAGGAATACAGGGATAAAAAGTAACCTATGTCACCCGGGGATAGTGAAACTTCCCAACGGTGAAAGAATTTTTGAAATCAGTTCAGTAGTTTTTGAGTTTATTCGTTACAACACACACAAAAAGCCAAAAATACAAATCTTTCCTCTTTATAGTATTAGTGTAGACTATATCTAAAACTAAAATCCAACTTAAATAAAAAAATAAATAAAAAAATAACTTCAAATCTATATATTCTCTTCTCGCTGCAGTAACCACGTGTTTCGCCTCTATACGAGGTTTACTCAGGACGTGTTGAGTGGAGTGTCGAGAGGAGTCAGCACGTCTTGAGGAGGTCCACGGAAATACACTAAATTTATACCTTTCACAAAGTAACGTTTGAATCAATCAATTTAAAGATTGTTAAATTAATGTTTAGTAATTTTTAATTTTTTATTAACATATCGTTATATTGACACTTAATTAATATTTTGACATTTTTTGATGATATTTTAAACTAATATAAGTACGAAATTTGGCTTGTAACTGTAGTGCTAGCAATAAAATATTGCATTGTGTTGTGTTGCAATATTAATCCGTAAGCAGAAATCTCGAAGAATTTGAGAATGGATTTGAAGTAGGCAGAATAACTAATTAAAATTCCTGAACTTATTACGTTCAGCCACTACTTGCCTTATAAGTCGCATAGCAATAGCATTTTTACGTAATGCTTTCGATAATTTTATTACCGAAATGGGTGTTACTCCAATTTTAAGGTTTTTGCTAATTGTTATTGTGCACTTTTTATTGAAGTGGTTTTAACTGCTTTTAATATTCGTGCTGTGAAAGTAAATTCAGTAAAATCCGTGCGAGCAGCAGCGTAATAAAGCAAAAGTATTATTTATCACAAAAGATAAAAAAAACAGGTAACCTTTATTACTCATATGTCAAAATTTAAACATACTACCTATGTCTAGGATAGACAGGTCAAAATACATCGAACGCCAGACATACTGAGCTGACACCGTGAGCTTAGTAATAGCACAGAATAGATAATAAATTATTGGTAATAGGGTACAATTCGGGCATGGCTAGTAGAACTGGCTCTCAAGTGAGGCTGCTGGTACACACTGTTAGGCTTGGCGGCACCTACCATCATGCTGCGGTTCAACGGCACTTCAAGCTCATTGTTTGGACTTAAACCTACACCATTCGGCGTGAGAACCATACGCACTTACGACTGAGCTATCATCTTTACAAAAATTGTTAATATTTAAAATCTGTCATTTTATTTTATTTAACCGCAATTAATTTTTTTCAACAAATTCTAAAGTTGAGGGTAGTACCTAGCCAGCCGAGTACTAAGAAAAAACCCTACCACCATGCTATGGTTTCCTCACGATGTTTCCATTCACTGGCAGCTCAAGCTCATTGTTGGGGGTTGTCTCCTTCGTCCTATGAACCGACCGCGCTAACAACTGAGCTATCATCACTCTATTACTGTTATAAAGTATTGCTTACACGATGTTGACGTATTAAATTACATTTTTTATGAATAAATATTAACAATATATGAATATTCATATCGTTATTCCACTAAACAGTGGTTGAATATTATCGTCTTCTCATTAAATGCGTAATTATTATATAATTATGCAGACTGCAGCTATCACGGTTGGTTTACGGCTAGTCGCTAATCCGTAACATCATACGGAAAGTATGTGAATTAGGTAATAGGAATAATAGCATGTAATACTTTATTACTGGATAATCTAATCATTTAATCACAGCTCACATAATGTTAAGTGGCAACGTCGTCTCATATACGAAACGCCATTCGATTATATTTTTATAACTAATAAGCTTATGTTTGACCGCCAACTCGATGCGGTCTTCCATAGAGCACGCTTACGTAGAAGAAACCGATTTACTCACGACTTGAAGGCACCCAGATTGTAACTGTCGAGAAAAACCATTCGGACAGCAAATTCATCCACATCGGTGTCCACTGTTATATAGGTATATGTATACCGGTTCGTATAATGAAAGTGGGATCAAACAGTTGAAACATCGATAATAAAATTGTGACACTTTTTAAAGCTCCTAGTCGGATGTAAACTAACGGTTAAATAATAATAATAATAAATATCGTAGGACATTTCACACATCCATCTGACCCCACACTAAGCAAAGCTTGTACTATGGAAGTCAGAATTTTCTTAATAGTTTAATAGAATACAACAGGATTAGAAACATGGCGGACATCCCCCCTAAACGGTAAATGCTTCGATTTTACGTTTTATAAATGCACAGCGAATGTGAAACTCTTTTTACCCACGACGGAACGGAGACGGTGTATGCGTTTGGGGTGAGAGGACGTTTGTTTGTGTGTTTGTTTGTGCAAATACATGTTGCCATTTTTCTCCAAAACTACTAGCACGATTTTGATGCAGTTTTCAGTTATGGGTTCGGGTTTGATTGGTGCATGTTCTTAGGTAGATGTTATGGCGACAACTCACCAGGGGGCGCTGTAGTAAACATTTTTTGTGCAAATCTATGCTGCCACGTTTCTACAAAACTACAAGTCCGATTTTGATGAAGTTTTCCGTTATGGGTTCTGGTTTGATTGGTGTATTATCTTAGATAAGTGTTATGATGACAACTCGCCAGGGGGCGCTGCAGTAAACATTTGTTTGTGCATATCCATGTTGCCATTTTTCTCCTAAACTTCTAGTCCAATTTCACACAGGTTTCAGTTATGGGTTCGGGTTTCATTGGTGCATTATTTTAGATAAGTGACAATTAATTTTTAACTGTTGTGGGTTGTTTCAAAATTCTTAATTTTGCTTTTTATTACTACTGCCCAACTAAGGGTGTGGTAAAATGCACAACAATTTTAAATAAAAAAAGAAAAAGCTTGGGGTGGTAGCTAGATTTTCTTCCATTCATGTTATCTTTGTTCATCCGTACATCAGCGATTAACGGTAGATTACAAGATACAAGCATAATCTACTGTTTTATTCAAAAACCATAAATTTATAAATCATTTTTGAATTTGATTTTATGCTAATAATCTACTGTTTATTCAAGCAATTGTGATTTACCGCAAATAAAGACTAAAGTAAATGTCAATAGCTGTGATTTCACTGTAAAATTATGCTCCATTTGTCCATAAATGGCAAAAATTGATTTGTATGGAAACCGTACCACCTTAAGTAGTAAGGTTACAAGATTCAAAGCATTGTAGGTTTTATTCTAAACTTTATGCGTTACGAGTAGAAGACGAAATAATATGATAAAATTTAAGCCGTGATCAGAGTGAAGAACGAGTAAGAAGTTTGTAGAATTGTCTTGAAGAGCTCCATGTTAAAGATGACGAGGTTGTTGCCGGTGAGGATAAGTTCTTTCTGAGTTCTTGCTATCATGAACATCAGTGTTTTGGTGACAGATGTGTCGCCGACATGCTCCCAGGGGACGCTGTATATATCCACACTTGCACCCTCACCTGCCTGCAATATTAAAAACATTTATCTATCTATCTATACTATTATAAAGCGAAAAGATTTGATTGTTTGTTAGTTTGTATTGAATAGGCTCCGAAACTATTGGACCGATTTAAAAAAAAATAAAAAAATATATATATTATTCTTTCATTACAGAAAAAAAAATCTCAATTGTTACTAGGTATGTATATTGCGTTAATACAACTGCCCGGTTAGCTGGTTAGCTCATCTGGTAGAAGCTGCGCTTCCTGTGCTAAGGGGCGTTGGTTCGATTCCCACCTCGGACAAACATTTATGCGACGTACAGGGATTTTTGTTTTGTATCTAGTTGTTCGATACGTATTAAGTATTTACAAAAAAGTATACATGTACAATGTACATATTATTTTTATCAGTTATCTGGTACAAGGTTTGCTTTCTTTGGGGCTGATGGCGCCCGCCGTACGTGAAATGCTCCCGACATTTAATTTAATTAGTAAATTTACCTTAATTAAGGCGGTGGCGTAATGACACGGCAAGTATATGTGTAGAACGCTGACTACCCCAAACATTGTGTACTTCACATCAATATGTCCAAGGAGATAGATATGATATAGGTTGAACGATATAAGAAATGACGTCAACGTAAAAACAGCGAACAACCAAGTCCCGTACACATCTTGTATTTGAGCATAAAAGTCCAAAGCAATCTGGTGATCTTTTATCGCTTCTTTAAGAAGTTCTCTTAATTCCGTCAAATTTTTGGAATATTTGAAAGCTCTCAGAACTTTGTGCGTCATCAATTTTAATTTCATACGCAAATGCGTTGTTACTATACAGAACGATCCGTCGAAACCACAGAAATTAGGCACCAGAACGATACATTGAACGCAGTTGTATGCGAACATGCATTGAAAAAACGGCGTTTCGCTTTGTATATCTTCTACAAACATAAGGTCCATGTCATGTACCATCAAACGCGTATAGTCATCGGTCTGTATACTTTCTATACACATACATATGCCGGCGTAGATCGGAAATTGTGCGCTTAAAATTAAAGGTATAAACAACCACAGCTTTTCACCAACTTTGCCCTGCGCAATGTATTCATCATAAATTTCTTGATAATCTTCATGCAAATCGTTTGCTGTCACAATATCTCGGCTCATGTTATGTAATAAAGGGGCGAATTTTTTCGTTGCATAAATTGCGTAATAAGTTTTTATCAAGAAAAGCACCAAAATGATGGCCAATGTCATATTACGAGCGAAGTTGTAAATATCTATAGTATATAGACATTTCAATGTATACGTAGTGAACCAAAATAATTGCCCTCCGTTCATTAAAACTATAATCGTTACGATTATATATCTTTTGACTACATTGGTTCTATTTGGATAAAGAAATCCGAATGCAAGGGCGAAAGCACATAATGGGTAAGTTTCTTCAAAATCTTTGTATTTTTTTTTATCGGATCGAGGATTCAATTCTATTTTCATTTTTATACGTGGTAAAGCTTCACAATTGTAAAGAAATGTGAAGTTGAGTTATTGGTGAGCAATGTAACCATTAAAGCTAACTAGGCAAAAATTACAGGGCAATTTAATGCTAGTAAAGCAATACGTTTGTATCTAATTTAGAAGCACACAACACGTAATTTTCTTTTCTTCATTAGGGCTAGTTATCATGGAAGTGTTTCTTGTACTTAAAGTATATATTTAACAGATAATTATAAAAGGTTGATTCAAAATAGGAATTGAGAAATAAGTCAAGCAAAAAAAAAAAAAACAATTACGGGTAGATCATAAAATAATATGTTCTACAGCGTTTTTGTAGAATTGGCTGAGCATATGGATGAATCATTTTGGCCCATTTTAATTATAACCTTAAAAGGTAAAACTGTATATTTTTAAATGTTCAAGGTATATATTTAGTTTATTTCCGCTTAACAGTCGTTCCAGTTACAACAGTGATGTGGACTTAAATTAAACTAATTTGACACCGTTTATTAATTAAAAACCGACTAAAAACTAATCTTACTTAAAATCTAGAACTAATTTGACATAAACTTAAAAATAAAATTTAATTATAATAACCACAAGTCTTAAAATCCTCCTCTCTCTGCAGTAACCACTTGCCGATATGTGTTTCGCCTCTACACGAGGCATCCTCAGGACGTGTTGTCTCTTCGAGCGCTTGGTCGAGACTGAGTGTATATTTTTATTTTATAAATCGTCGAATTAGTGATGGAAAGTACTTTAATGTGGTGAAATTAAATTTTTCGTGTTGCTTTCAAAACTCCATCGAAACGTGTAGTAAAATCAACACTACTTTGTAAAATAGTACACATGACCGAACCCGACCATGACGATCACTTTGTGTGACTTTGACTAGACTTATTAACTCGATTTTTATGAAAATAATTGAAAATATCGAAATGCCAGAAGTGAGACAAAAAAAAAAACAGAATAAAAACGCAATGATATCCTACAAATATAAACAAACCATTTTTATAAATAAAATAGGCTTTCTGTACTTGTCTCCGTATAGTATCGAACCCGCATCAAAGAGGTTGTAACTTCATTAGGTTAAAAAGATAAATCAACACATAAATATCAAATTAAAAGAATTAATCAAGCGGCACTTACAGCGACATTTTCTGAATGGACTGCGATTAGTCTCCATGCAGTCATAGACACAAAGAGATAGCAATATTTGAAATCAAACTGATCTTTTGGGGTATCGATCATAAGATATAATTAGTAGAAATCTGTGACTACCCATATTTTCTGACTGATGTTCATGCGAATACGTTAATCAATTAATTCATTTGTTTCCAAACATGTACTACAACTAGTAAAACGTCTAGAGTTAGTTGTACATAGGTGTGTACATGTGATTATGTGCCGCATCACCTACAGATTTAATGACCTATGTCTATGATTTGTCAAGAAAAACCTTAAAAGTTGGTCTTAGTTACTTCTTTTATCCTTTTTGAATGCTCATTATGTACTTATTAAATTTCATTTCAGATAAACCAAATTACCATTATTGTTATTATAAGTATAAATCTACTTCCGTTTCTATCCAAATATAGGTATAATTTGTCCTTGAGCTATCAACACTTACATCCGACTTGGTCATACATAAATAATTTTTCTTTAATTAGTGCAGACATTTTAAATCCGCATTGACTGGTCGGGTTTTCCACGAAGGCGTATATAAACTAAGTTATATCCGTTATGGTGCCTGGAATTAGTTTTCAATAATGTAGTGCTCCTACAATAGCTTGATTATCATGTTAAAATATCATCGGTGTTAAGAAACGATTGATTCGATCAGTCTACGGATGGGTGGGCGGATGGGTGGGCGGACCGTGAATTGCAGTTTTTGTAGGATGAGTAGTAATGTATTTTTTTCTTAACAAACATCGAACCATGTTTTCAGGCACTAGAGCTGGCCACTTACTCTATATTTACTTATTTAATCAGAAATAAAAATATTAATCAATTTCGGTATTTAACTTTTTACTTACAAAATTAATTAAAAAACAACAAACAAAAATTTTCATGTCATTGCTGAAAATCAGCGCTGCGGAGTAATCCCCAGCACAATTGCTGAGCACTGACCAATTTTTTTCTTAGTAATGCACTAGTCACTGCAGCGATAACCCTCTTGCTGACATTTTAAATTTGTTGTTGTCTGTATGTTAATTTATATCTTTTTATTTGTGTGTAGTTTTATTGTTATAAATTTCTAAAAAAACAAAACGATCTAAAATGTAGAAAAGGGTAGAAACGTGGCCAGAATGCTGGCAGCATTGCCACGCTGGATGGCAATGCTTTTTGTCCAAAGAAGGTTGACAGTTCGAGAGTTCATAAAAAAATCTCTAATGTAAAATCTGCCAACCCGCACTTGACCAGTGTGGTGGACAATGGCTTTACCCCTCTCACAGTGAGCAGAGACCCGCGCAAAGCAATAGGACAGTTTATAAAAACAGAGATGATTCGGAAGGTAACACGTATATTCTTTGAAAATGCAAACTGCCTTAATAAGGTCGTAAGATACACGTTAAAATAGGTTGGACAGTCACAGTAACCAACATCTTTCAGATACGCAACCCTAAAGGTTAGAGGTTTCCGATTACACAATTTTTACAAACGAAAAATTTCGTAATTATTTAAGTTAGGCCTATTAACAACCGCCAAAATGTGTATCTACTACATCCGAAATTAATAAAAACGTGTTTAACTAAGTGCTATGGTGTTGAAAACTATGTTAATTAGTTAATTACTAGAATAATAATCACCTTTTACATGACAGTTATGTTGCTTTATCAATTAAGACGACGTGAGATTTGAAATAATTTAAGTCACTCTACCCAATCAGGTCACGAATAATACCTTATTTTGTTGCAGTCCACCTTGATAAAATTAGAAGATGTGTGCCAGGATTGTAGCGAAGTGGAAAGGTATAGTCTCTATCTACCGGGAAAAAGTCGTGAACATATAGATACTTTATGTTACACATAGAAAAATGTACATCAAACAAAAAAAATATTATGAGCTTGTGCCACAAAAAGCGCGCGTATCTACTTACTAGCAGCGTCCTGCCGTGTTATTCGCTACATGTATAAAAAGTAGCCTATGTGTTAATCCAGGGTCTCAGCTACCTCCATATCAAATTGTATTCAAATTCGTTCAGTAGTTTTTGCGTAAAAGAGTAACACACATCCATCCATCCAAACTTTCACATTTAGAATATCAGTAGTAGATACGCGTAGTGTGGTTATAAGAGACTAGGTGGCTAGTGTTATATATGTAAGTTCATCTCGGCCACCAACTCTCTTTTTAGTATGTGACTATGAGTTGGAAGAAAAACACACGCAAATAAATAATCTGATAGTAACCAGGGCTTCTCGTATTCTAAAACAAGATAATATAACTATATTGATAGAATTGAAGAGAAAGAGCATGTGCTTTTGCATCGCAAAGCCACAGAAGGCAGTAGAATTGCTAATAAGCTGCATGAAACTGCTTCGCTGTCATTCATGTCATCATCATTGAACTTTACACCCAACTCACTGGAGGTACTATGCCAGCGGCCCAGAGCCTCGCTCCGATACTTCAAGGAGCTGGGTTCGCTTGGGTAGACGCTGGTAGGGGGAAATGCACAATACACCCCAAGCGGGACGACAGTGCAGGACTTATCGCCCCCCCTTCGAATAAGAATAAGAATTGATAGAACTAGCTTGCACCAAAAAGATAATATAGATACGCAGATCTGCAGCGCAAGCATACTTTTTAACGTCTAAGTTTATTGGTCTTCTGCTTTTTACTTTTTTTACCTATTTATCTTATCCTTATTGTATAACGCTTTGAAATCGTTTTGTTTGACTATACTGTTAGCTTGTTTAGCAGTTGCTTTGCTTCATGAGCAGTAGAATTTGGGTTCGATTAATTCAATAAATAAATAATTAATATTGTTTGTTCTATGTTTGGGTGTTCATATATTACAAGTGTGTACAAAAAAAGTATATATGAAAGTATTTTATCAATTATCTGATACCCATAGTATGAGCTTCGTTTTGTATGGGGCAAGATGACGTCGTGTGTGGTACCTAAAAATAAATCAAACAGAATACGAAAAGATAAGAGAGTAAACCTTTTGAGCTACTGCTATAAGAGGCGGCAAATATTTAATAGAACAAAGATAACAATTTGCCAAATTTTACCTCTTTTGTGAACAAGCTTCATTAAAAAGCATAAATTAAAAGATTTTTTGTCATAAATAATAACCAGTGTCACTTGGGATGGTGTAAGAATTCTAATGACACTCCATACAACCACATCTGTTTGGGCATTTAGAATTTATAGTGGTATGTAGGTGTAACCAGTGAAACTCCAATTGTAAAATAACTTGCTATATTTCAGTGCTTAACATTACGTACATCGTCTCACCACCGGTGTCTAACAACGTGTGCCAGCCTTTCAAACGTGTCTACCGTCATTATATCTTTTACTTCTATCGTGTTGCTTGTGTATACCGTTCTAAATTCCAACAATTTGTAAATTAAACTGTCGAACCTTACAGGTAAGAAACTTACATACTTAAATGAACCCTGAGAACAGTATATAATTTTTGGCTATAGTTATGTCAATAAAGAAATATTTGACTTTAAAAAATTTGAAATATTTTTTGAACATAAATGTCATGTTGAGCTCAAAATCCACTTGACGTGATAAGCAAATTTACACACGTTACGCGTTTGGAAAACTTGTCACGTCACGTAGTTGGGTTCCGGGCTTTTTGTAGCGACGATAGCTCAGTGGTTTGGTTTTGATTTATTTATTTATTTTATTTTAATCGGTTAACACGTCGAAGGGCGTGAATTCAAATCCCAACAATGAGCTTGAGCTGCCGGTGAAGAAAAACTTCGTAAGGAAAATACTTCGTACTTCTTTCGTTTCTTTTTTTTGTGTTTATTGTTTATTTTTGTATGTATTGTTAATTATGTTGGAATATGTTTTATGTCACAAATAAAGTGTTGTCTATTGTCTATTGAAACCATAGTATGGTGGTAGAGTTCTTTCTAGTACTCGGCTGGCTAGCTAAAACCTTCAAGTATAAAATCTGCCGGTAAGCACATATCGGTGTGTACGGCAGCCGCACGAGAGATCCAGTTCCATTCCATGTTAGATGTGCTTTACACACCGCCACTTAACATCACGTGAGCTGTGACCAATCACCAACAATTAAAAAAATAATACAGAAACATTTTCCACGTCGCTTCCTCCGAGTTACTCAACAGTTCTCCGGAACTCGTGGCACACGATCGCTTGTGACCATCCATCAACCAATAAATAAATCTGCATTTTGTCTATACTACAAGTATTGATAACGATAGCGATCAGAAGATTGCGCGATGTGGCGTACGGACGAAATATATGGTAGTGTCGGGTTGTCGTGTTTTACAAGCCGCTACATTGAATAATGGTGAATCTTTTGAAAGTTCCTCTTTAGATCTTACGATTAACGTTTAAAAAAGTATTTAAGTACATATTTATAATTTCTCTGTAAAGTTCGAGACTTGACGACAGTTTTGTATATATAAATATATCTTAGCTTCAAATGTCACGTTGTGAAATCGTTAAAGAAGATTCGAAGAGTTTTAGCTTGATAGTCAAAATCTATTCCAGTCAAAGCGTTTCTGCTACTTTCTATCATAGCGCTGTCACTTTTAATTTGTTGCGGTGATGGCTCAGTGATTAGGATGGTTAGATCACACACCAAAAGGGTGCAGGGGCACAATATGAGTTGCCAGTGGAGGAAAACATTGCGACGAAACCATAGCATGGTAGAGAGTACGTTACTAACAACTACCAGTTAGTTGAAAATCTGCCGCCAAGTTCCCAACGATATTCTGGCAGCCTAGCCTGTGTTACTTGTGATCTAGTTTCAAGGCTAAGCTAGATATGCTTATTATTTTCGATCACACATTTTTTTTCTTACATAATATAGGCTTGCGTTTGACCGCCAACTCGCCTGATGTTAAACGAAGATGCGGTTTACGGTGGAGGACGCTCGCCTAGGAGAAACCGATTCACTCGTGACTTAAAGGCACCCAGATTGTATCTATCATGGAATACCAACACGGGTAGCAAAATGCATTGTTTAGCGGTTCGTACAATGAATAGTAGACTCGAACCGTTTAGTTTGAGTCGTTGGAATAGCGACCATCAGTCTTGGTATCTAATAACATCAGATTAGCCGTGGTCAAATACTTAAGCAGTCACACTGTCATTTCACTTTAGCTCAGCACTGCAATGTTGTAATTTATTGTTCAGAAAAATCATTGTTGGTAACTGCACCTTTGTTGGTAGGTAGGTACTTATAGGACGATTTAACTAAATTTGTCGATAAAAAGTTAACAATTCCATTCCAAAGCCCTTGGTCTTAAAAGTCGGTGTCACCTAGTTTACTTCTTGTACTTACAGATATTTCGTAATCGAATTCCTGTTTTTGCAAGTGCTCCAGTTTTGCTTATACGAGCACTCTTGTTGAAAGTCTGGGGTTCGCGACTTAAAAAACAAGACTTAACAACATTCACTTACAAAACTTACAGTAGGTAATTACAAAAGCACGTATACATGTGACTTGAGCAGACTGTAACAAGGACGTAATTGGAGAAATACAATTTTTATCTCGTAATGGGCTTTATTGATCCGGATGGGGCTAATTTCTTATGACGTTACAGTGGTAAGCTGTGGTTGAAACTCGACTCTCTGGTTTCATAATACTATGCATAACGTTTCTCACTATCGGATAAGCATAACTGCTTCAATTAGTGTGCAATTTACCACTTTCATTGCAAGTCTAATCATAACGATAGAAGGAATCAACTACACATGTATATAAAAGAATAAAAGCATTCACTGAAAAAGGAAATTATGTGTTACTGAACTCAAGGCTGTGATTTAGTACTAGTAAATTGCTCTGCAATTTACCGCGTGATTAGCTTTAATGTGAACAATATTCATTAATCACACTACATTGGAATTCTGAAATATTACTAGAAACTTCTGCATATAATCAATACATACCTAATATCGTTCAAGCGTTACCGTTGAACGATACCGCTACCTTCGTTAGTACCAAGTATTTTGGTACTAACTCTGAAATAAAAAAAATAGCTGTTTAGTAGGTATTTTGTTCAGTATGATTGATATGATTTCGAGAAACGGCTGACTAATGTAACTAAGCATTTTTGAAACAAACAAGAAATTGCAAAATCAAAAATTAGCCTTTTTTGTTAATTGATATGGTTTCGAGAAACAGCTAACCAATGTAGTACCTAAGTATTTTTGAACCAACCCTGAAATTGAAAAATTAAAAATTAACTGTTTCGTTCAGTATGATTGATTTGATTTCGAGTAACGGGTAACGAATGTAGTGCCTAAGCATTTTTGAACCAACACTAAAATCGCGGATGAAAAAAAATTGCTTCTTCGTATATTTCGTTCAGTATGATTAAAACTTACCGAGAAACGGCCATTTTTGCCACGATTTTAGAGTTAGCCCTTTAATAAAACCGTTCGTGGTAGCTCATTCGTCTTAATACCACCATTCCGTGTAACCCTGCATAAATACTAACGCGGGGCTATTAATTACAAATTGATAATGTTCATTGAAGGTTACACACATGTAGTTATTTTTATTTATTGTTATTTGAAGGCCGACAGTAAGGTACAATTTGAATGTTAGTTATAGCTGGTGGATATGGGTTTGAAACATATAAAAACCGTAATTATCGTGTCGAGGTTCAAGCTTCGATATTATCACGGAAGGTTTTAAATTTATTGTTAAGCACATGAGCACTTATTCATTATTATAGATATATTAATACAATTTTGATTGGCCATAACACTAACGATATTTGCCACTAACATTTATTCACTGTTGCTGCCACGAGTAAGTCGTTGTGTATTTTTATGTTTCCATTAAGTTAAAGTATGGAAAACGTATATGTATTGTTTGGTTTATGACAATTATACGTAACGTGCATACGTTTTTTAATATAACTGTAATGAGACGAACGGGACGCTCTCCTGATGGTAAGAAATAACGCCTGCCCATGACCATTGTAGCGATACACAGAACTTTAAGTAACAAAACAAAGTCCAGGACATCGCTGCTTTGGTGCTCATTACTTTGAGACATTAGATGGTTAGTCTCGACTGCCTTGTACTTTCAGTAGCTGCAGTACCTTTCAAACCGGAACACAGTAATGTTTATAAACTACTGCTTGGCGGCAGAATGTCTGGTAATAGATATTAAAAGGACCTCCTTAGTTAAATTATCTCGCACGTACAGTGCTGCTTGTAAGATGAGAAGACTGTTTTTTTAGGTGTTTGACCACAGCTCAGATGTTAAATGAAGGTGTGGTCAAAGATGGTAAAGCACACCTAGCCTGGAGTGGGATTGGCTCCCAAGTGAGGCTGCCGGAATACACTGTTAGATGCTTGGCGGCAGATTTTCAACTTGAGGGTGGTAGCTAACCAGCCGAGTACCAGAAAGTATTCTACCACCAAGCTATGGTGGTGGTATCCTTCACCGACAGCTCATTGTTGGGGTTTGAATCCACGCCCTTCGGCATGCGAACCGACCGCGCTAACCACTGAGCACTGAGCTATCATCGCTACGGTAGTGTTAATAATGGCAATAAGAGATCACGGTTTGGCCTCCAGACATGGTCAATGTTTTAAGTTCTAACCACGAGTTCTGGTCAGACGCAATGGCCATAGGTGTTTGTTACTTTGTGTTTACTCAGTCACGAGAATATATTGTTCGTATATTTGCTTATTAAAATAATATTTTCTATAATTAAATACATACTTTGTTAAGCGCAACACAGCGTTAAGTTGATTAGACGCAATCACTGGCAGTTATGCAAATAGGCACATTGTGTTTAATTTTCATGTTATGTTAGTTTTTGCGATTGATTCTCATTATGTAACATTGTTTAGATAGTAATAGTATTAAGTTATAAGTTATAAGCTTGAGATGTAATCAGATAGGGTTTAATTATTATTGAACTTACCATTAAGAATAACTTTTACTATCGGCACTGCTTTGGAATCGCGAACAAAGAAATCTGCCGCTCTATAGGTCTATACATTTTATTAACGAACTTTTTCTACGGAAAAAATCCGATTTATTTTCATAAGTAAGTGAAAAATAAGAATAGTATATTGAAAAAAAACCGCCCAAATGCGAGTCGGACTCGCGTACGAAGGGTTCCGTACCGTTATCTATAAAAACTATAAAAAATAAAATAAATAAATAAATATCGTAGGACTATACACACAGCGCCATCTGGCCCAAAATAAGCAGAGCTTGTGTGATGGAAGTCAGATAACTGATAGAATACATAAATACGTTTTTTTTTGTAAATACATACTTATAATTCATACAGAACACCCAGACACAGAACAAACATTTGAATTGTATTTTTATGTAATGTTGACTCTCTGTGTGCTTTGGAGTAATCTGTAAGCACAACGAGTATCTGTTGTACAATAAAAAAAAATGGTTTATATCACAAAATGCTTCTGTCAGCTCTGGGCTGTCAGCTCTGAGCTAGCATCGCTACAAAACTTTGTTTTATGACTCAAAATTGTTACCGTAATATTTTATGGGCAGGTGTTATTTCTTACCATTAGGGAAGAGTCTTGCCTGTTACTTCTTACCATAAAAGTTCATATCCAGTATCGACACAAGATTTAAATGTAGGTTAGTAGGTACCTAATCTAAACAAGTACAATTAAGACAAATCTAAGTTCAAAGTCCTAAGGTCTAGGTTAGCTACCAACTAGTTTACTGATATGAGAACACTCTTCAATTACGTAGGCACTCCTATTAAGTGCATGTGATTCAGTAATTTCATCAGTCATTAACACTATTTGAGATAAACCGGCACGGACAAGGCATGTGTACCGCCGACTCGGGTCGGCGTTGTTTCAAGGTAAATAGGCAAGTATTTGATCTCTTTAGATAGTTGACCGCGGATATTAAAGCGTGTTTTCATTGTCTTCCGATATGGAAAAACAATTATAAAGTTAATTTAATTAATTGTAAGAAATAGGGTGTTGAGCCTTGTCGTTCCCTGACCGTCCTTTCCCTACACCTTTACATCGGCCTAACCATCAGACGAAAAAGTCGCGCGTCACAAGATTTGAATTGCGCGCCTACACGATGCGCGAATTCGCCGCTAGGAGACGCTACTGGGAAAAAAGGATTACCCGAAAACCAAAATAATAATAATAATAATAATAAATATCGCAGGACATTACACACAGCGCCATCTGACCCCAAACTAAGCAGAGCTTGTGCTATGGAAGGCAGATAACTGATAGAATACTTAAATACTTTTTTTTTTTTGTAAATACATACTTATAATACATACAGTACACCCAGACACAGAACAAACATCGATGTTAGTCACACAAATGTTAGTCCTGAGTGGGAATCGAACCCACGCCCTTCAGCTCTCGAAGCAGACACACTACCAATGAACCAACAGGGCTGTCAAAAAAAAAAAAAACCCCTTCTTTTTTTTGATAAATGTATGACCGGCTCTTGTGGTGGAGTGAGATAGCCTAGGAGGAAGGCACGAGAGCACCATTATTTACTGCGAGTCTTCCCGTTCGATACTAATAAATGGGATTCCGGGACTCCGAAGACAACCAAAGTACCTATCAGTGTCGTGTTACATTGCAGCTTTGAAAACGTAACAGTATTATACCTAATCTGAATATTCTGGAGTATTCGATGGTGGATTGTGGTTTCCGAAGATTGCAGTGTGGCGATCAAAGGCCGAGGTGAGTACTCCCTTTTCGTCTACATATCCTGGAGCAAGCCTCAATTTATTGCAATTCAATTCAAATTTATTTTATTCAGGGCTTCCGCGATGGAAGCGCATACATAGGGTATTAATGAATAATAATAATAAATGTTGTAGGACATTCATAAAACACGACAACTCTTGTTGATTCATTGGTAGTATGTCTGCACCAAGACCTGAAGGGCGTGGGTTCGATTCCCATCCAGGATAAGCATTTTGTGGTATAAACCATTATTTTTTTTTTATTGTACAACAGATACTCGTTGTGCTTACAGATTACTCCAAAGCGCACAGAGAGTCAACATTACATAAAAATACAATTCAAATGTTTGTTCTGTGTCTACGTGTTCTGTATTTACTATAAGAAAAAAATGTAGCTAAGTATTCTATCAGTTATCTGACTTCCATAGTACAAGCTTTGCTTTGGGATGAGATAGCGCTATGTGTAATACCCTACGATATTTATATTTATTTATTATTTAAGCGCTATCTGACCACAAACTAAGCAAAGCTACTATGAAAGTCAGATAACTGATAGAATACTTAAATACTTTTTTGTTGTTGTAAATATATACTTATAATACACACAGAAAACCCAAACACAGAACTGACATTTGTTTATACCACAAAATGTTTGTCCTGCTTGGGAATCGAATCCACACCCTACAGCTCTTAAAGTAGATTAAGAGCCGACAGGGTTGTGTATTTAAGTAAGTATCCGGTTGAAGAAATTGAATAAATACCCGCTTGTATGCACTGTCATATTCTTATTTTGTGATTCATAGATAGTCCGTTAATTCCAATGTAAATGTTCAGGTAGGTAATGAAGTACGATTAAAGCTGGTTTAGGGGATTTATTTTTACCACGGTTTTCCTTCAAACTTCACCTTTAAATTTTTTTTATTTTTAAACACCAATTAATTATAATTATAATATATTATAATATATAATACATTCTACATAGTACTCATAATTATTTTATGGAACATTTATGTAGCAATGAGAGCTCAGCGGTAAGCGCGGAAATGCCAACAATAATCTTTAGAATAGAATAGAATATAACTTTATCATACACCAAAAACTTACAAAAAAATCACAATTAGTACAAATATGAAACAGACAAAAAAATAATAAAATAAGAAGAAGATTTATAACAAAACAATATAATAGATACTTGATGTATAAGGGCGGTCTTATCTTCTCCTTTAGCTGCCGGTGAAGAAAATTCACGTGAACGTAGCATGGTAAAGTACTTTCTAGTACTCGGCTGGCTAGCTAGGTATATATCTTAAGTTGAAAACCAGCCGCCAAGCATTTAACGGTGTTCTATTGAAATATATAGCCTATAAAAAACAATAATTTTTAAATCTATGGTACTGACCCTAAAGTTACAATGGACTCCAACAAGACGCCTTACCGAATGTCATGTCGTGCTCTTAATTTTCGGTAAGGTTACAGACTCAATACCATACAATTCGACAGAGCAGCGGCGTGTTGCGTTATGACGAAGAGTCAGCCAAATATCATAGAATGTGGCCGCACCTAGTAGGGTCAAAGAGACAACTGCCCCCAAAAAGTAACCACTTAATGTGTTTAACCTATTATTCCTCTTGTTTTGGTAGAGAAACTATTATATTTACTTGGTGGTAGATCTCCTTAGCAAGAGGTCGTCTAGGTAGGTGCTACCCTGGACTTTGTTTTACTAGTCAAAGTTAGTTTTTTAGTTCTTACAGCGCTGGCTTACATTTGATATGCTCTTTTGGTGCTAAGATATAACGCCTGTCCATGACATTGCAGCGGTACCCAGAAGTTTGAGTACAAAACATTGTTCAAGGAGTCGTTGTTTTAGTATTAATTAGTTTGATGTAATGACGCTTAGTCTTGATAGCTCTGTAATTTTGTCAGTCTACATAAATATACGGCTGCAGAAATTACCCCTTTCCTTAGTACATATCTGAATTCTCAGTGGATTATAACAAAGGCGGGTCCACCTAGCAATTTGGAACTAACTATCGATTAACAAGTACAGTGATTTGATCGTGACCTCATCTTGACAGACTCGTATCGTGTGCCGAGTGATTTAAACTATCTGCTTTGTTTCCTTATGACTGAGTTGAAGATTGAAAGGTCTCCGACTTAATTGCTTGTTGAGTAGGTTTGACAATTGGTTAAGCAATTTAGTGTTTAGGAAGTTGTTATTTGCAAAACCAACTGTTGTGACCAATTATTATCTAGATATCCTAGACACGGTTTATATATTTCTTGTAACGTTAATTGCTTAATATTTCCATGTTAACCCTATTTATAACTGAAATAAAAAACCAGGATATGCCAAAATGACGACACGTACTTTGGGCTTTTAATGTTGTGGCTTCCGCCCCCATGTATTTTCAGTTATTCCAAATTTAGAATATCGGTGATTCACATGCACTCGTTGCGGATGTCAACTGATCAGGAAAGGAAATATTTCTCATTTTTTTTTTGTTGACGGGCTACGTGTTTTGACCGCAACTCACCTGATGTTAAGTGATGGTGTGGTCAATACGTACTTTTCGTCGTTTTGACGTTGACATATTTTTTTATACATGAAAGAGCGAAAAATATGCCGACGCTTCGCCTAATAATAAGCTCACCGTCGATCATAGAAACCTCCAACAATAGGAATGTTACCGATGCGTTGCCAACACAAAGTGTTTTAGTTTTTTTTTTCTTTGAAAATACTTCATATTGTAGTTCAGCTTGCAAGCTGTGGAATTTATGCGTGTGCCAAAGGATGAGCGCCGCACGGTGCGGGATTTCCAAATATGCAAAATGTGGGTATAATTCTTTTGAAGATGGCGGAATATGCGGTAGTGAAACTCCGAATTTAATCGAATCCGAATTAAGTCAAAAAGCTCATTAAAGCATTATCCGAAGAATAAACGATTAAATAGATTATTTTCGACTTTAGAAATAAGTAGAAATACCTATGGAAAAAAATTTGAAACTAAAAAACCATACTGGTCAGAAATGAGATCTAACTAGATCGATTTCGAAACCCATAGAGCCGTTATCGAGATCACAAAATTTATACAAATACTGCTCGTTTAATTTTATTAGATAATATAATACATCTACATTTATAATACATACATTTAGAACACCCAGACACTGAACAAACATGTCTTCGTAACATAAATATTTGTCCTGAATGGGAATCGAATCCACCCCTTTCAAAGCAAAAAGCATAGCTACTATTAATAACTAATGCTAACCTGTTAGTTGTATATATAATAAATAATATAATCAAAGTTTTCAGCGGCGTAACGAAATATTAGTTATTCGTTCCTCAAAATTAAGATTAGTGAGTTAGGGCTAAATTAAACAACTTTGAAAACCAGAAGCGATTTGCTAATATCCAAGCCTTTTATAACTTTATAGGCGTTTAATGACACAGCATGCACGAATAAACCTACTTTTCAAATGAGGTTCTATTATCATATCTCTGCCCCCAGCGTGAGCTAGTATAATCTCATTTCAAGGGTCAAACGTAGGGTCAAGAATCGACATTTGTAAATATCGTGCACTTGTTATTTCGAGAAATTGAACTGCCATTGTTGTGGTTTGGTATATTGATCAAAGATTATCTAAAATATATAGCGACTAAAAATGAACAAAAAATAAAATTATACGAGGAACTATATATCTGTAGCGATGATAGCTCAGTGGTTAGCGCGGTAGGTTCGCATGCCAAAGGGCGTGGGTTAAAACCCCAACAATGACCTTGAGCTGCCGGTGAAGAAAAACATCGTGAGGAAACCATAGCATGGTGGCAGGGTATTTACTAGTACTCGACTGGCTAGCTACCACCCTCAAGTTGAAAATCTGCCGCCAAGCATCTAACGGTGTGTTCCGGCAGCCTCACTTGAGAGCCAGTTCCATTCCAGGCTAGGTGTGCTTTACCATCTTCGACCACGCTTTCACTTAACATCAGGTGAGCTGTGGTCAAACACCTAGCTTGTCAAACATAAAAAAAAACTAATTCTGGAAAGATTTTACGCATTTACTGATATGACTAAATAAAATAAGTAATAAATATACAGGATAGAGACACAAGCATCATTAATTTCACATGAGTGAAGGGTAAATAGTGCATTGCAAAGAAGTAAAACTATGGGAAAAAAATGATTTATACAATCGCGTGAAAACTAACAAAATGTATGCAACAGCTGAATTATTTTCTAAAAGTTAACCTATTTTGCTGCTGCTGCCCTGATGCGAATATGTATGTTTTTTTTAAATAAATGACTCGCTGTTAGCCTTTACTTCGTCACCGTACTTTGGCAAACACAGATGGAGTAGTCTGAGTGTAGTATATGGGTGACTAGAAGGTACGAACGTCGACTTGGACCGTCGTGTTGCCGGACATGGGGAATCAGACTTGCCCTGGCAACCCAGAAAGGTTGCACCCTTAGGGCTTAGTAAATAGATCTGGTTGACTATTAAATAATTATTTATTACTTTATCTGGAATTAAAATTAGAGAGAATCTAACTGATCTGGGAAGAATAACAAATGAGCAAGCAGCGCTATTTATATCATACAATGGAGATAGACTAAGACTTCTCTCTTAGTATATCTGAATGTAAGACTAATTATCCTAACTTATTGTACAATTATATTTCTTACTAAGAGTTAGGCCAGGTGAAGGGCAAGATAAAAATAGCTAAACATTTATTTACTAATAGACTACTTAAAAAATAAAATTAAAATGAGTTCAATTTAGCTAATTTTACAATACTCAAGTAATTAAGCTACATTCGTACGTCACCATACCTATAAATCCTAAGTATATGGACACAAAAAGACTCATTATATTTATTCAATTTGTGAGAAATAACAGTGCCAATGTACAATAATGTTCCCATGTGTTATGGTCTTTAATGTCACGGTCTTTAATGTCACCGATTAAAATATCTGACGTTTACTTCAAAAGGGTTTTCTACAAAAGGGACTTGTAAATTTATCACCCAAATACCAAAAGCACCAGTAGCTTTCAAAATTGTCTGCTTATAGCCCTACATGAATCATTATATTGAGTAAACGAGAGTTCAGTGCAACAATGTCTTCAGGAATTCGATCGTTGCAACGCGGCAACGGCCCAAGAAGTGATACATTTGGTATAAATTTAGATCCTACTAAAATGTAAGTACCTATCAATAAACACTATAGTATTATAAGTTATCTCGATGTTCAGCTAGACAATAATATCTGTAGCGTATGATTAGGCAAGTATATGTATTTATGGCATTTTTAAATACCAGCATTTTTACGGGACGGGTCTTTCAAGTTCATCGTCACGTATTGGTGTTTTCTAAAATAGTAGGTTGGTATTTTCACAACATTGTGCTTTCGTTTTTTACACAAAACAATGCATTAGTATTTTTTCAAAATAGTGCTTTAACATTCTTACAAAGATGTACTTTAGTATTTTTGCATAAGCTTGGTCCACGGAAGTAATGTTTTGGACGTCGTTTTTAGAGCCTTTGCGTGTTAAGTCTTTTAAACTTTCTGATCAAAATAATCATCTCGTACGCTTAAACTGTTTTAAAACGAGAAGAATATTTACTGTTTAACCAACAACATATAACGCTCACATTTGTGAACTTTAAAACCATGATTATGACCTTCTTACTTTGTATAGGAAATTAAATTAGATACCTTTAACTAACTTCCTAAAAGTTCGTGACAGGCTTAGTTGGTCATGGGTTATTGATAATGGCGGATATCAATTCTTAGGATATTAGAAAAGGGTGGGCGTTATAAAGAATTAGGTTATCGGTCCATTAATCAATTTGAGGCAGAACGTGGAATTGATTGCTTAAGACATTACTGCAGGGTCACCTGTGAAATATAGGTTATGTCTAATCGGTAAATAGTACAAACAAAGTCGCTGTCCGTGTATTTTTCTTACTGCTTTTAAACCGCGGCTTCAAGTTGCGAGTGAATCGAATTTCTCTAGGCAAACGTGCTTAACCGAAGACTGCATCTTCGCTCAACATCAGCAAAATCATTAAAATAGCTGCTCCAATTTGAGATCTCGCCTTGTTAGTTTAGCTTTTGAGTCTAGGGGACGCAAAGTTATGTGTCAATGTTCAACACAATAAAAACCACCTACTTTTTAAAGTGTAAACAAAAATGTAAAAATTGATGATATTTTCGTTTACTCGGAAACTCCGAAGCCTGCTGTTTCATTGGAGCAGACATTTAGTTGGTCATGCAGTCAAATTAACAAAAAATAAATTGAATTAAAATTCATTTATTTCAGGTTGTTTAGCCTCTAATGCAGTACAAAAAAAGGGGGAAAAATAAAAAGTTTGTTAATTTTGTCGTGCTCTGCTTTCTTGTAAGCGAGCAAGACCAAGTGTTACATTTTAATCATGACAGTGATGGAATTAAAAATGGTGCGCCAACCCCACCTTTCTCGAATTAGTCACGAATGCGCACATAATTTCCTGCAAGCCATTTGGATTAAAACGTAGCTTGCATAATAAGCTTGCATACTAATGTATGTTTATTGTGATTAGTTGCCTATAAAAAACTTTTCTTCCTTATGATAGATTCGTAAACAAACCAGTTTATGTATTTTTCACTAATAATATTAATAAATATCGTACATTTCACACAGCGCCACCTGACCACAAACTTAGCAAAACTAGTACTCTGGAAATCAAATAACTGATAGAATACATAATAAATACTTACCTATTTAGATACTTTTTTTTTGTAAAGACATACAATATACACATACATTTATGAAGAATGAAAATTTCAGAACATTGAAGTGTGTTGCTAATCGATCGGGTTAGCTTCCAAGTTAATGATGCCCCTATACTCATAACCACAAGTTAGGTGTAGTAAATACGACTAAAACCGCCTCAGATATTTTCACTTTAACAACCGTTATCTAATATTTGCGTAGGCGGCACCACCTGCGATTAAATATACCTGATACTTGTATCTAATGCGAAGTGATACCTGAGTTCAGATACCATGCACCTCTGTCTTTATGTGCGTATTGTTAGTAGCTGCTAGGTTTATTGGTGAAAGAAAACATCGATTGATCTAGCTGATGAATTTCGAACATTATTTCCGCACATTATTTCGAACAAAGGCCACAAAAAAATAATTACAGTTTTAACAATATAATATGCTTCATAACAAGAACTAACTACTTATATATTTACAATAACAGGGTGATAAGTGGATGCTTTTTTATGACTGCCGCATTTGGTAGTAGTTTTGCTTCTTGAGCTGTGGGCCGTGGTTTCAATTCCTACCCAGGACAATCAATTATGTGACGAACGTTAATGACGAATGCTTTTTCTGTGTCTGGATGTTCCATTTATTCAAGTTTTATGAGTATAGGTATATTTACAGAAAAAAATCTAGGTTATGTAAAATGTAAAAATGTATCAGTCATCTGGTTCTTATAGTACAAGCTTTGATAAGTTTAGTAGTAGATGGCGCCGTGTGGAAATGTCATCTCATTTATTTATTTATGTTATAACATCTAAGTGATTTACCGTAATTTCAGTTTCATTTGCTTAGCAACGAACCATTTGCTTCCAATATGTAAATTTAGTAAGTCAATCTCAATGCTTTTTAATAAGGATTTATCATTTTACAACGTGATAAATCATAATTATGCGAACCGCTCTCAAGATCCATTGCGTAAACCGCAGACAAAAGGTTACGTGTGTACGTCTTGCAATGTCCAAATCAAGTTCAAGTATAACATCATTCAGTGACTGTGTCGTTTGCACTCATGTAACGCGCTATCTCAACATTGATCAAATTAGATAAGTCCACTTTTAGCCATGAACGCCTGAGCCAATAGAAACATTCCAAATTGAATGCAAACGCTACAAGTCGATAAGTAAATGGATATCGTACATAATACGGATGAATGGGAACCTGTTAATCTTGAAACTCACGGTTTTAATTGGGGTTTCCAGGATAAATAGTAGTATGAATATGTTTGTAACCTGGATTAGCTCGTTGTCCTACGATTAAAGTGGCAACGCGACATGATGTAACGCGACTAGATGCAACGCGCCGAGAAAATCTATCTATCTATACTATTATAAAGAGGAATGATTTGATTGTTTGTTTGTATTGAATAGGCTCCAAAACTACCGGACCGATTTCAGAAATTTTTTCACTGTTGAGAAGCTACACTATCCTCGGGTAACATAGGTTACTTTTTATCCCTGTTTTCCGACGGGAACGGAAACTACGCGGGGGAGACCGCGAGGCGAGGCGAGGCGAGGCGTCCGCTAGTATCAAACAATTTGTTTACTCGCGACGCGTGACATTACGCGAAGCGACCGAAACGAGCGTCGCGCCTTGTCGTTGGTCGTCGCTCACGTAGGATTCACCGAGATTTTAGTTTCTATCAATTTCGTTCGTGTTTTTCAAGAAATAAGCATTCATTTTTAATATCAACTGTACACATGTTTTTTTTTAACTTATTTTTATCGTACGCTACGATTCAAAATGAGAAGTGCCAGAATTGTCTTTTTGGTGTCCGTTTCTGTAATATACGTATTTAGAGATTAAACGAACTTACCTTGGGGAATTTCTATTATAATTATGCGAAGTTCAACCGAATACATTTTTATTATGTACTTTTAGTACCGATCATATTTCAGTAGATTTATAGCGGACCGTTTTGTTGTTAGTCATCTTTAGGATGAATAATGTCATGGTTTAGATTATCTAAAATCTTGCTGATTAGTACAAAAGAAATGTAAATAAATCCGTTGAAACCACTACTGGTTAGTGCGTAATTAGTGTCAAGCTCACAGAATTTAACTAGCCAAGACCTTGTTTTTGTAAATTAGATAACGAGATGTTGAGATTATAATGCTCTGTGAAATGATTCATTGAGTTACCGGATCTTATTTAACTCGCTGTATTTTTATTGAAGGTTGAAAAGTTACTCTATAATTCTTTTGTGTTGTAAACTGATATCTTTATTTTCGTGAAACGTGATGGAACGATGTTGATAGAGTCCGTATATTGCTGTAGGTAATTTATACTATTATTATATTTCAAACTCCTAAACAAACATAATTACCAATTACAGCGTTTGTATTATTAGATGTAAATCTTTAAATACATTATAAAGCCCCATTGGCTCATTGGTAGTATATCTGCCATGAGACTCACGTTTAATTTTATCGGAAGCTCCGACTAAAGTTTCGTCCACATGCGAAGCAAGACGAAGTCGCGCGCGTTGTATAGCGTAGCTTTGTCTCCAAATCTCTTCTAGATTAATACAATATATTCTCGAGCGCCTCGTCGTTTACTATCACAGGAGTGGATTCTCGAACATAATTCTACGTTTTACGCGTGCGTAGCGTTTCGTATAAACTTGTTTATAGATCACGGGAATTGAGTCTCGAATTTTTTTCACCATGTAGGCCCCCAACATTGCTCAAGACAAAAGTTAAGCCGTATCAAGCGATAAATTTTACATCGCAGTTTAAAAAAAAATCTCCCATACAGCGATTTAAGTCACATTCTTTTTGCCAACAGCAAATGTAAGTTTGCATAAACTGGCAACAAAGTTTTCCCATATGGGGTTCTTTTTGTTTTGGGGTACGGTACCCACAAAAAATAATATAACGTTGAACTGTAATCCCAATTTTATTAAGATTTTATTGGTGACAATATAGATACATATATATAAACTCTTCATTGTTCACACCGAAAACAGAATGAAAAGTATAGAAAACAAAAGAATCTTATGAGCTAGTGCCACAAGTAGCGGCCTATAAAGATTGTGCTTGGTCTACTGTTATCTAGCTAATGGACCACCAACGTCTAAATAACATTCAGATATCAACGACACAGATAATAGTTACATAGAACTTCACAAATAGCTTTTAGAAGCAATAAAATGGCTAACAATCCCTCGCAGCACGCCACCGACACCAAATTGATATTATCAGGAACGAGGAACTGCCGAGTGCCGAGAGCACACTGGGCGGTCTATACAACTTAAAAGAAAGTAAATTTAAGCTAATCGAATTTACAATCGGAAGAATATAACTCAATAGAATTAAAAAATAAAAAGATTCTAGTGCCGTGCGTTTTCCGGGATAAAATGTAGCCTATACGCTAATCCAAGGCTTTTTTTCTATAGTTGATAGGGTAGGTTACCACAGTCTACCTAATGTTAAGTGACTGTGCGGTCAAAGATGGTAAAGCATACCTAGCCTGGAATAGCTCACAAGTGAGGCTGCCGGAACACACCGTTAGGTTCTTGGCGGCAGATTTTCAACTTGAGGGTTGTAACTAGCCAGCCGGCTACTAGAACGTACCCTACCACCATGCTATGGTTTCCTCACGATATTTTCCTTCACCGGCAGCTCAAGCTCATTGTTGGGGTTTGAACCGAATCCTTCGGCATGCGAACCGACCACGCTAACCACTCAGCTATCATCGCAACAAAAATATATTCTTGATTTCATTTTATTTGGTAACCTATTTATTTTAGAAACCGACGAAATGTTATACGATCACTTTCCATTATTAATACTATTTAATTTAGGCGTCTAGATTATCATTACAAGCACATGCATAGCCCGGAGACAAGTTAAACTCAACAGCGAGCAGACTGAATTTTAATTGGAAGTAACACGATATTGTTACTCAAATTTAAACTACTTTCATTTTAAATTAAAAAAAGCTAAGCCAATGTTTGACCAAACCATGAGATTCTTCACATTCTTACATAAGTCTTTCATTAAAACGAATTAGCAAATTTCTCACATAATAGGTACTTAGCGTCATTTAAAAGCATTTCTTTCGGAAGAGTTTCATTTAGAAATTTATCTTAACATAATGTTTTTAAATCTTTAGTAAAACAAAGGTACATTATTCTGTGTGAGAGTACTCTCACAGTGCGTTATATTTCAAATTTAAATTGAGCTAATCAACAATATGTTGCGATGTTGGGAGACTTCAGATTTGATTTTATTATTTTAGTAGATAAGATGGCATGAAGTCTAGATGCGATAAGATAGTCTCGTGGTACAGCTCTATAATCTAGTTACTGCGAATAATGGAGTACCTATTGCAAGTAGTCGGCAGTTTGCTTAAGGAAAATGACAAGATTAATTTCAATTTAATTATTGCATAATAACTAACATTACAGTCGGTGCACCAATGTGATACTTATCTTATGAAACTAATAAAAACTTTTTTTTTAGAGTAGTTTTATATTCCGTTTACAAATTTATAATAATAATTACATTAATCAACGGTCCTATTGTGTAGTTTTCTAAAGCTATTTGACCTAATACTTTGTAGCGATGATAGCTCAGTGGTTAGCGCGGTAGGTTCGCATGCCGAAGGGCGGGCTCTCAAGTGAGGCTACCGGAACACACCGTTAGATGCTTGGCGGCAGATTTTCAACTTGAGGGTGGTAGCTAGCCAGCCGAGTACTAGAAAGTACCCTACAACCATGCAATGGTTTCCTCACGATGTTTTCTCTCACTGGTAGCTCAAGCTCATTGTTGGGGTTGAACCCACGCCCTTCGGCATGCGAACCGACCCCGCTAACCATTAAAATAAACATCAGGTCAACTATAAAAAAACAGGTTAAAAATCTAGCTTGTCTATCATAAAACCTATTCACTCATAACAATTACTTAGGTATATGTTCGAGTGATTGATTAGTGCTTAGAATTTAAAAAATATCGTACTGACACCTACCGGACCTGTTTGTTTAAACATAAATCAACTCAATTAATGTATTGTTGAATGGTTTATAGTAATTTAAGCGGATGCAATAAAGTAATAGGTAGGTAGATTTGTGTTACTTATTAACACGATCTATGTAGGTAGAATCACGCGGAATAATGACTATAGCTATTGCCAAACACATACATGTATGAAATGATAAAAAAATATAATAAATGTATTAGGTCGCGTCCCTTTTCTATCCGATATCATTTTTATGCATTTTGTTCGCCATATCAGTTATTGACGAAAAAACAAGGGAAGTCTATACAAAATGTCATCTCATAACAGTGAAGTAGCTTGCCCTAGACGGGCCCTGTATCAAAATTTGTCGGGTCCCTTTTATTTGACTTTAATTTTATAGCCTCAAGGGAGGTCATGTCTATCATTCTTTCACAAACTTGTTAACGAACATAACATAATGGTATAAAGTCTAACCCTGGACGTCCATTGTTACCGTGGCTGACGAGGTTTACGAAATTTTTCTTATACATGTTGGGGCCCTTGAAGCCCGGAACCGTATTCTAAATCTGTCTCTAAATAATAAATATCGTAGGACATTACACACAGCGCCATCTGACTCAAAACTAAGCAAAGCTTGTACTATGGAAGTCAGGTAACTGATATAATACTTAAATACTTTTTAAAATTAAATGAATGAATGACTTATGAAATAATACAATGAAACAAAGCCTGTTTCCGCGTCTGTCTGTTTCTTAATTCTCGTAAGCTACGACACGGATTTTGATTGTCATTTATTATTTTTTACGATTGATTTGTAAGTAAAATATATCATAACTAAACTTTTGTTAAAGTAGGTAGACAAGTCTATAGTTTTGTTATTAAATTTTTGAATATAAATGAAGTGCATTTTCACAAGATATACTTTTTCATACAATGACCGTTCAAGTATTTGCTGTCAAGCAGTGGGGAAAACATTTAATGTTGATGATTGCGTAAATTCTACAGTTACAAGGTCAGTGAGACCTTAGTCTTTATTTATACTTTAAATAAAGTAATGAAATTACAAATACTCGTAATTACTACTTTATAAGGAACAAAAAATTAAGCAAGTCACTAACTTCGAGTTGATACTTAGTTCGACAGCTTTATTATTGAAAAGTAGATTTACAATTTCATAAAAGGTTGCAGGCGGTCAAGAAATGGCATTGCAAGGTTATCGGAAAAATACTGACCTTAAACACAAGCGTACTGAAAGGCTTGTCCGCAGTGTTTTATAACATAATCTAAATAACGTAAGCATTTAAATAAAATATCTATTTAAAATCAGAGAGAGATTTTAAATTTTGTTTTCAAAATATACTTGAATTTTCGTAATGAACGATTAATTTTATTGCAAAATCGAACTGTCTATATTGGTTCTTCTATAGTAGGACATTATTTCCAAATATATTTCACTCGGTAAAATTTTTGAAATTTTGTAAATGTTTTGTTTTTTTTTTTAATTTAAATGTCACCAATATATTTTGTAATTATTACAGCTTCGTAAATCACCACTATACATTTTTATTTAAAAAACACTTTTTTGTATAGATCGTGACCGAGTTGAGCTAGATCTAGATTTTTTAAGTGTAAGGACCGAAATTAGTAGCATGGTGGTAGGGTATTTTCTGGTACTCGGCTGGCTAGCTACCTCCCTCAAGTTTAAATCTATCGCCAGTTCCATTTTTTCACTTGAGAGCCAGTTCCATTGCAGGCTAGGTGTGCTTTACTATATTCGACCACACCGTCACTTAACATCAGGTGAGCTGTGGTCAAACACCTAGCTCGTAAAACATTTAAAAAAAAATGATTAAGAATAAATCTCCTGAAGCATAATGTGAACCCAGAACATTCACGCTCACTTAAAAGCGGCGGCGTCGTCTCTTTCCCCTAAAATAGTTGAGGAGAGCGATGACTGGCACATGCGTCATCTAGTGAACGAGTCCTACTTGCGGACTGGTCTGCACGGAGTATGCATGCCAACTCAAATACTCTTTGACACATTTTTGTGTCATAGTTGGAGTTTCCGATAAAATGAAACGTGAGTAATCTCGCAGAGGTAAAAATGAAATGAAAACTAATAAAAAAAATTACACAGACTAAAAATTGTAATTGTAGCTATGTAAGTCAGATAACTGATAGAATACTTAAATACTTTTTTTTTTGTAAATATACTTTTAATACATACAGTACATCCAGATAGAATTAATGTAAATAATATAGTGAATAGATATCTAAGTCTGCGTGTTTATCTTCGATCATATCATCGCTTACCATCAGAATCAGATGAGTTGGTAGTTAAAAACGGACTTATCCCTATTAAAATATTAGTTATTTTTACTTCTAAAGTTACTCTAGCCTACTTATTTCGTTACACACAAAATAGAATGTACCTAACAATATTAATTTCAATACGAATACACATTTTTCAGACCTGTATCACATTCCAAAACTCTGTGTGCCTAGGTGCATTATAATTACACTAGCTACGCCCCGTGGTGTTAAGCGCTACATGTTTTCGGGATAAAAAGTAGCCTTTAATTATGTTAATCCAGGGTGTCAGCTACCTCCGTACCAAATTTCATGAAAATCCATTCAAAAGTTTTTGCGTGAAATAGTTACAAACATCCATCCATCCATTCATCCAAAATTTCACATTTATAATATTAGTAGGTTTAAAAAAACAATTAAATTAACATAAACTATTGCAAACGTTTAGTATGTACTTAATACCTTTTCCCTGCATTCAAATATCACAACGGTAATCACTAAGGTCATTCAGACCTTTATGATAATAAAGCCTACCTACTGCTACAATCGCTTTGAGTACCAGATAAATCTCCGGTCTCACGAAACAGACTGCTTTAATTACTGTAAATTTGCCTGATAATATAAATCTTTGTGTATCCGGCTGCTGGTGCCGTTGCGAGTATTGTCATTATTTTGCTAATAAAGGTATTACGCTAATAAGTTTATTTTGTACATTTCAAATGTTATATAAACATAAATAAATAAAATTCAATTGTGACATGTATAACAAAGCATTATTTTGTGTTTGTAACAGTCCGGACAAAGATAGTATGAACATTTATTTTTAAATCTGCCAGAAAATTAGGAACTTTGTATAGTATTAAGTTGCCAAAGTACACCTATGCAAAACCGCTTAGGTCGCTAGTCAGTAAATAAACTATAAAGGAGGTTATAGCTGTCAAAGTTTTCATTTCTGGCTGACATGTAGCCGTACTCGTGGTCATGACTTAACAATATCGCACGCAAATTTGGCCATTATACAATATCACTAAGTATGGATATCTAATAATTGTAGAAATGTGGATACCTAGATACATAAAAACTTCTTTAACACAAAAAATAAGAAAAATTAAAAATGTTACAAACACTTAAAAGGTTGTGGCATAAGTGGCGGTCTTGTCGCTAATAGCGACCCCATCCAGACAACCACAGGATGCAATGAAACAATAAAATATACCGGAATGTGTTAAAACACTTATTACATGTTACGTACTAAAATATATTTACAATAAAAAAATAAAACGAATAATTTAAATATGTGTAAATATGCATGAACTTAATTTATAGAAGCAATTAGATTTAGAAGAAAAAAAGATCAATTTTTAATTATTTTTTTTCGGGGATTATTTTTTAGTCAATACATTTTATTCATATTGTATTTTTGCTTATAATTTGCTTTTTGTTTCTATTAAATTTAAATTTTAATATACCTACTATATATAGCTTTAGCATAATTATGCAATAAAATGGTTCTTTTATCACATTAGTTTACCCATACTGCAATAGTTTACTAATTTTTTTTACAAAAAGTTGGACAAGAAATTTCTTAACGCCCAACTCATTCAAAATGCAGAACAACGTGATGAAATTGTTATGACATTTTTTAATGAATACACCTCGTTTGATTGCGTGAAATTGAATATTTTATATAAACTGCATTATGTATTTGGTCAGCCAACATTAAGCAACAAATAAACATATAATTGCAGAAACTAGGTGAAACGTGCTGCAGTTAGTGGAAAATGAGAGTTATTGATACTATTTTATGCTAATATGGTGCGTGCTTGGTGTTTTTCTGGTCTCAATTCAATCTGATAGAGTTAGTTTCTATGCTCATTACATGACAATTATTTATTTTCCTAACCAACAAGCACCTTTTATAAATTAAAAAGACGAAGAAAACGCTGTCTTGATGTTAAGAGATGACGCTGATTACCGGTTCAGCGCTACCCAGAACTTTAATAAAAATATTTATTGTCTAAATAAATAGAAAACAAAAAAGGTTACATGTTTAAATTTTAACTAGATTACGGAAGAACAAGTATGTAACTACGTGGTTCTCTGTTCCCCAAACTAGGATGACCTGTATAGTGACTTGCACTCCGGTTAAATTGTATTTTACATTTATGCAGTGTAGTAGGTTTGCATTGTTTTGCGTTAGTAACTTACCTGAATCAACATACTTTCCATCAGGACATCTATGTATTCATAGATGTTTAGTTTTAATTTTAAAGTTATTTAAGACTAATCATACGTCGACTTAAAAAGCGGCGAGACACTTTCGACAACTAGATGGTCTAAAATCCAGCTAGTGATGAAGAAAGGGCTGGCTCCAACGGGGGCAGCGTCCTAAACGACCAAGCAAAACTTCACCTCATCTGCTTATAGTCTAAAAGACTGATTGCAAATTATAAATAACAAAAAAAAAAATTTAAGACGAATCAGGACTTCCGAAACTTATAATTTAATTTTAATTATAACATGGTTTTTTTATTTTAATTATAATTAAAAAAGAACATGTTGCTTTCGAAAGATGTAGTCAATGCCCTGGTTAAAAATATACTTAAAAACCTGCGAAATTACAGGGCTGTCGAGACTAAACATCGCAAGTAATGAGCGCCAAAGCAGCGATGCCCCGGACTGTTTTGTTACTCAAAATTCTGTGTAGCGCTGAAATGGTCATGGACAATATGGACATGCGTTATCTCTTACATTCAGGAGAGCGTCTCGTTCGTCTTATTACTTTTAAATAAAAAAAGGAAAGAATATGGTTCAGGGCATCACTACCATAGCGTTTCTTATTTTGAAATAGTCTTTCTCATTCCTTCAAGTATTGTATTTTGAATAAAATGCTAATAAAATATAATGTGGAATTAATTGTAGTCTGTATCGTTTAGAGTAGAGTCGTTACGTTGGTGTAAAGTCGCATTTTTCTCGTATTTGTAGTTTCTAACGTTTATTATCTTGAATCATCGCGTAATAAAACCAAGATACAGTTTATCTAACCCGTCTAACATAAAAAAGATTTTACTACGATAAAACTTTTGAAGGTGCGAATTGTGGTTGATTTTTAAGTGCTACAAGTTGTGGCACATAATATTATGCAAAAAAAGTAGACTAAAATATTTGCCAGCGCGGTTTCGCGAAAACGCAAGTGAACATTATGCGTTTAACAAGCAGGCGTATTGTTCCAACGCTAGCCGCCATCTCATACGCAACTTTCTCGGCACCTTTTACGTAACCATTGCTACACTTTTTTGGTTGATTCCGCTTTTAACCGGCCTTGGTACGATTCGAGCGGGCGACACGAAAGTCAAGAAATCATATTTGACGAAACACAAAACTATATTAACATTATCTCCCGTTTAGTTACGGGTTATGAAACGTTATTTCTAGATTTCTTCGGGTGTTGTTTCGGTGCAACGGTTTAGTGCATCTGCGCAATCCGTCCTCGGACACGGCGACTTTAATTCAGTGTCGATTTAATGTCAGTTATTTTTTTATATTACCTGATCACAATGACAAAGGTACAAAGGGTTTCCCAAGATACTTATATTATATGCCGGAGGACAACTAGACGTAGCCGATAAAAAGTGGGGAAACCAACATGACAAAATCGACACGGCGTTCGTTTTAAATTTCGTTGACACAACGTATTGTCACAGATCAAAAAAGACAGCCCTGTTGGCTCATTGGTAGTATATCTGCTTTAAGAGCTGTAGAGCGTGGGTTCGATTTCCCCCTAGGACAAACATTTTGTGGCATAAAATATGTTTGTTCTGTGTCTGAATGTTCTGTATGTATTATAAATGTTTAAAAAAAAAGTATTTAAATGTTTTATCGGTTATCTGACTTCCATAGTATAATTTTTAATTAGTATGGGTCAGATGGCGCTTGCGGTTTTGTTTTATTTTGTGGTATAAACATTTCTTAATACCATCTTAAACAGTGTGATCTGGCAGCCTTACTTGAGAGCCTGTTCAATTTTAAGTTTTTTTTTATCATCTTCGACTATACCGTCACTTAACAACAGGTATATTTTTTATGGTTGGCAAGCTCGGTGTTTGACCACAGCTCATTTGATGTTAAGTGATGGCGTAGTCGAAGATGATAAAGCACACAGCCTGGAATACAACTATATCTAGCCTGTCAAACGGAAAAAAGCGTCAAAAATAAATATTTTACTTAGGTACATAAATTACAATGCCAAGATATTTACGAAAACGAATTTAAACATTTGAAAAAATGTTTAAATTCGTTTTCAGCTGCAATTATTAATTCGAAATAAATAATTCAAACTTGTTAACTTTTTACGTAAATTCAGCGGAAATATGCAAATCACCTGCCACATAACCGACAAGCCTAATTTAAAAGAAAATTGTAGCATTCTGCGTTTATTCCGAATGATTTCACAACTGAGTGTGGCTAGCGAGGTAATTGAGTACGATTTAAGTGTGGCGGTAGTGATAAGTTTCTTCTCTAGGTAATAGTGACTGAATTCACCAAATTGCTCCCTCGCTTGAATCTACTAAGCGGTAGTGAAGAAGGCAGTTTGTAGAAAATAATCAGAATGGGGTATCACAACCATTTTTGAAAAGTGTTTCAATTAGATTCTGCAATGATAATAAACCACAAAAAATTACAAATTTTTTATTTAATCGATAATTTAGTGGCATAAAAATGCAATTAAATTTTACATTTTCAAAATTTCGCGCGTAATTTGCTAAAAACGATGGGCACCATTATTGTTATGTGGTTATGACGTCAGTTGGCTCTGTAAACAAATAATCATCATCATTTCAGCAGTAGGACGTCCACTGTTGGACATAGGCCCCCCCATTGACTTCCACAAAAACCGGTTGGAAGCGGCTCGCATCCAGCGCGTTCCTGCGGTCTTTACTAGGTCATCTGCCCACCTTGTGGGTGGACGTTCTACGCTGCGCTTGCCGGTTCGTGGCCTCCACTCCAGAACTTTGCAGCCCCATCGGCCATCAGTTCTGCGTGCTATGTGCCCTGCCCAATGCCACTTCAACAAAAAAAAAATGTAGACAAATGCGCATCTATACATTTTGTATTTGTATGACAATTGTGAGTTATTATTCTGTTTATCATTGGTGTGCTGTTCCCGAATGCAAGAACACTAGTGTAAAAACAACGGGACAAATGATGGATTCGAGTGCCAACTTATGACTATGTGAGACTAGTTGACCTGACAGACGTTGTCTTGGCTTCGGGTTTATTGAAATTTTTCAATTTCCTGTGCAGTTAGAAAACTTAAAAAAAAAGATAAAAGATGGATAGACGACATAATAAATATTGGAGGAGAGAAGCTAGAGACGGAAATGAGTGGAAACAGTTAGGAGAGACCTATGTGTCACAGGACACGCTGATAACAAATCCGAGAAACCCAATGTGTTAGATTTAAGCTCTTAATACTACAATGTTATACTTGTGTTTAGTTCTTCAGCAATAAAAGCTTTAATAAAATATACGTACACTACATACGTATAGATAGTCATTTCTTAGATTTTCAATGAGTAAACACCAGATACAGAAGTAGATTGTTTGTGTGTTTTTTTGCGATGACTGTATTTCAGGATAAATAGAGGTCGAAGTCGGAAAAACTATCGAGTAAATTAATGAGAACCTACCGGTGGAGATACTGAAGAGCAAAAACATTTAATTACCGTTTCGCCTAAACTCTAAACCTAACATTACAAAATCTAAATTTTTCCACTGAAATGGTTTTTATGAGAAATTAGAAGTAATTAGTATTGTTATAACGATAATTAGAAATTTAAATTAATTTGACGCTAACAAGAAAAACATAACTTTTAGCCTACCTACCTAGTACCTACTTTTAAATTAACGAATCTCAAAGTATTGTCAAGTGTTTATGGGACTTTTGCGACAACTTCATTGCAATCCCATCGTACATATATTTTTATAGTTTATTTTATAATAAAGGAAAAATAACATGTAGGTAATATATTTGCATATAGTCACACACACACACACTACCTATCAAGCAAATGTGATTAAAGCATCTGAGAACGAAAATGTTGGTAACTTTATTAGTAAGATTATTTCCGTTTAAGCCTAAGTTTTTTATTTCTTTCAATCTATGAAAGATAATATTATGCGTGTGAGTGACGTAGGTAATTATACAAATATGTTGATATAGTGAAGTCAATATCAGTTGAGCTGTGGTCAAACACCTAGTCTGTCAACCAGAAAAAAAGTACAATTTAGGTATCTGCAAATCCGAACAGGTTTCTTCTAGGTAAGCATGCTCCATCCTGTATAACAACAGGCAGGGTGTAGTCAAACGCAAACCTATGTGGAATAAAGAAAATGTCTTTTTCGTTAAACTTCAGGTAAGTCATACCAACAATTCATATAATTTTAGTAGGTTATTTAGAATCGGCAGTTTGATTGCAGGAGTTTGTTTTCCCCTCTAAAAAGGTTTTACGTATTTGATAGTTGATATTAGTCACTCCATGGGACGTTCTAAAATGCATTTAAATCAACTACAGCTTGGGAGTTTTGGCGGGAACGCGGGAAGAGTCGTGTCGCTCCGTTGTATTTTTTTCCAAAACTAGTGTTTTGTCGAGTGTTTATGCATAAAAATGGTGGTGTTTTATTCATAAAGTGCCGAATTACAAGCGCGAGTGTGGGAAAATGATATAATGTGGTGAAACATGAGTTTTCGTGTTGCTTCCAAAACTCCATCGAAGCTTTGTAGTAAAGTTGCCACTACTTTACTAAAGCATGACTGGAATTAACTGACACGAACTGGACTTGACAAAGACGACTTTGACTAAAACTAGCTACGATGGCACTTATTTAACTTTTGAAACTTGAAAATATATAATTACTTGACACTGGCAAATGCTAAAACGCGACGCCAAAACCAAAGAAAAAAAAAAAAAATAGCCACTTAATTTGACGTTGAAATAAGATTCTGCTAAGGAAATAAGGTAAGTAAGTCATAGTTGATGGGTTTTGGCGGGAACGCGGGAAGAGTCGTGTCGCTCCGTTGTATTTTTTTCCAAAACTAGTGTTTTGTCAAGTGTTTATGCATAAAAATGGTGGTGTTTTATTCATAAAGTGCCGAATTACAAGCACGAGTGTGGGAAAATGATATAATGTGGTGAAACATGAGTTTTCGTGTTGCTTCCAAAACTCCATCGAAGCTTTGTAGTAAAGTTGCCACTACTTTACTAAAGCATGACTGGAATTAACTGACACGAACTGGACTTGACAAAGACGACTTTGACTAAAACTAGCTACGATGGCACTTATTTAACTTGAAAATATATAATTACTTGACACTGGCAAATGCTAAAACGCGACGCCAAAACCAAAGAAAAAAAAAAAAAAAGTCATAGTTAAAATGTGCACAAACGACATGGGTTTCGAAATGCCGTGACGGGATGTAACAAATACTAAGCAGATTTTTGTTTTTTCATTATCTTTTACAATCAGTCATTCTTGAATATTGTATAGAGTGTGCTTTTAAAAAAAAAAATCAGCCAACATGTCCCAAATAAAAATAAAATAATATTACAATTTTATATACTATTTGAAGTAGATTGGACCATGGAATCACGTTGACCCATACAAACTTTGCCCCCGTCTTTCATCCCGTTAGGGGTAGAATTTCGGTAAATCCTTTCTTATCGCTTGCCTACGCCATACAAAGAATAAGTTTCTCCAAGTTTCTGGTCTCTACGATCAGCGGTTTAGGCTGTGCGTTAATTCGTCAGTCAGTCATTCAGTACAAAGCATTTTATAAATAGAGATAACACTAACACACTACAAAACAAAAACTTTCTAATACCAAGTTACAAGTCAACAAGACATTAAACATAATATATATAATTATATATAATAACAAAATCGATTAAAAATTAATACCAGACAGTAATAATTTGACAATAATGTATACTTTTAGATCTTTCTCTTCGGGACTGGCCCCGATAAATACCTATTGCTGGCATGCTGAAAGAAACAGCAGTTTAGTCTGGTGGCAATCATGTTTTTGGTGTATAGAGCGCTATTCCTAGTAGAGCTAACCAGTTTATTAAAATTAACTGGTCGAAATATCCGCCGCTTTTTATCCGACGATGGTTTCAGGGATGGTCAATTGCCCCGCTAACTGGTTCGGGTACTTTTGTAATCTAAATTCATAGGCAGCCTTAAGATCAACTATTTCCTATTTCATCATTGGCACGTTCAAAATGTAGTTAATTAAACAGATCTGTGTCAGTAGACATCTTGGCTGATCAGTACTTTTACTTAGGAGTGGCGTCTATGTATGTGAATGATAAGGCTCATGTAAAAAAGACAATACAACTGGTGGTAGATTTCCTTAGCAGGACGTCGTCTAGGTAAGTACCATCGCAGTACCAGATATTCTGCCGTAAGCAGTATTGTTTATAACATTGCTGAATTCCGGTTTGAAGGGTACTGCGGCTAGCAAAATTACAGGGCTGTTGAGACTAACCATCGAAAGTCTCAAAGTAATGAACGCCAAAGAAGCGATGCCCCGGACTATTAGACAATTAGACATGCGATATCTCTTACCATCAGGAGAGCGTATCGTTCGTCTCATTACTATTACATAAAAAAAGACAACTTTAATAGCCAAGGGATTTTTCATCACGAGACAAATATAGACCGAATATTACATACAAAAATTAAATAAGTAAACAATTAATAGCGGTCACTTAAAATTGCGTGAGCTACGGTCAAACACCTAGCCTGACAAACATTAAAAAGTTCATGAACTGGCGTTATATTATTTCCATCCAAAGGAGGTTTCGTACGTCTCATTACATTTACATTAAAAATAACATTACAAAAGTTGTACACTTAGGCTTTTTTCAAGCGGTAACTGTAGGTACTGCTAGAAAGTAACCATAGCAAGGCCGCTTGGAGGTCAGCCGGATGTTTAAAAAATTAATGGGCATATTTTATAACTATAACCCCGGTCAGTCTATTTACGACAAAACTGTAACGCATTTTTGGTTTCAAAGAACATTCTCGAAACTTTTTGTAACTATGCCATGTATATTAAAAATATAGGTGATTTTGTTAGAAAGTATAGTATAGGTTAAGTTTGTTAAATAGACTACATGACAAACAAAGAAATGAATAACTTAACAATAAGTCTTGTTATAAAAGTTATCTCAGGAAACCAGGAACCGTATAAAGGAAATTCAGAGAATATATCAAGGCCAGAAAATACATTACCTATGTAGAGAAAAATCTGCAAACTATACCAGAACTTATAATATGTATAAAAAATGGATCCGCATCCCTCGGTCACGCTATAACTTGACAATGACTTTACTGATTTCATTCATCTTTTTTTTTAAATTTCTTATACTTTGTAGAAGGTTTTTATGGAAAGAAAATTGTGCAGACAATTGGAAAGTTTCAGATTTTTTTTGATAAATTCTACGCGGACGAAGTTTTTTTAGCAAACATTTTTTTTTCAATTTAACCTACTTTTAATAGCTCAATGACTGGCATAAAATGTATTTGCCCAAATCAATTACCGACCGCCAAACGTATCTATCAGCGTATTGATAAATTTCCGGCTTAATACAAATCGATACCTCAAGCGCTAACATGTAACGTTCGCACTTTAATTATGGGAACGTACCTACTTGGGTACAACATTATTGCCAACCCGTATTTAACTTGATCCTTTGTCAAAATGTATACACACTTGTATTTAATGCATGGTATCGCTGTATGGGTGCCGGATTTATCACGTTGCAGGGACTGCTTACAGTACGTAGGACTTACGACCTAGGTCTAGGTTATAAGGGACCCCTTTTGGTACACGTCAACGCTTACTTTCACTACCTGTATTCCAGTCCCTGTCCAACCAAATTTGAAATTATTGTACCAATGCTTCTTTAGATACTGTTTCCAGAAATTAACTTATAATCATTTACATATTTTAGAAAGATATGCTGGCTTCTATTTTTACTGCATATAAATTAACCACAAAACCGTTTATGATCAAATCATTTGTTAGACCATAATATCTGTTTAGTTTTGTCGTCAATAAAATTCATTTTAGTAATATAAAACTTCTTGCGGTCGTAGATCAATATTAATAATCTTAATCCTTCATTTTATCCGAAAAAATCGATATGTTATATTTCTTATATCTTATGTTACAAAATGTAATTTTATTACGATAAAGTTCCAATACAAGTTGAAAGAAATTAAAATTAATTTAACACATGTGATCGATTACTAAGCGTGACACACTCATTTGTTTAGAAGGGCGTGTTTATGCGTTAACTAAAGTCAGATATCGACTAGAAATAAGATTTATATTATCTAAAACACAATATTATTTTAGTAATTTGATATGTTAGGCCTAGATAATTGATAAGACAGAGTAATGGTCATTTTCGTTTCATATTCAAATAAGTACCTATACGATAAACTTGTATTTAATTCTAACTTTAGCAGTGATACAATTTTGCTGAAATTTATATAATAAAACTGATTTGACTTTTGCTTAAAATTTATTTTGTGAATTACCTTACCAACGAAATTTCAAGATGATAGGATGAACTAAGTATGGACGTTTCCATATTTTAATAATAGAGCAAGAAACAAAAAATACATCAATAATCTTGGGACAGCGTGTGCGTGTACAATTTTGAACCCTAAGAAGTTCTTCGGATTCCTATGAAACTTTCAAGTCCTCACTTAACGTAACAAATTCTTGATCCTTTAGCTATTGAGTGGTGTAATTAAATTTTAGACGTAGATTATACATAGAAACTTATGTGTAACATCAAACTATCACCCGATTGCATTATCATCAGTTTTCTGAATCGCCTGCGACTGCGGAAAAAAATAAACAAGTAAGCATATTATAAAGCGAAGCAATTTTTTTTGGTTATCTGTTCCGGTAATCAAAGTAAAAGTAAAAGTTGGGCGGACAGACCGATGACAGACTTACAACCTTTTTTTTAGCCGTCCTCCTCCACCAATGTACCTCTGACATTATCAAATCCCTTATTTGGTTTTTTTGTACAATAACTTACTTTTGAAAAAGTTGCTGCCAATGTAGCTTATCTGTAAAAAAGATTTCTATATAAATATATATCTATGTATATTGTTCTTCTAAACAGTTAGTTTTTACAATGTCTTAAGTTTATTTATAGTTTTTGAATGTAACCTTTTTAGTTACTGTTTTTTTACAACCTTTGAGTATAAATAACTAAATAGGTTACATTGTAAACTCAAAACACACGTTGTAAGATTTGCATCAGGCAAAACAACGAAAAAATAAACTTGACTTGAACGTTTACGTTTAGTTCGAGTCATTAGTTTACAAGTGGACTTTTGCAAATGCCTACATTAATTAATAAAATATTACAATTAACATAAATTAAACAATTTATATAAATAATAGGTGTATTTATTTCTGACAGCATGTAAACCAGCAGTGACCTACAACATGTCAACTTTATGTCCTGTTCCGTAGAAAAATAATAACACCTATTACTTTGTTTCTTATCCGAATGCACAAAAAAGAAGGCTGTTATTTTAGGAGTCTTAACAAGTTTTTTTAATGGTTGACAAGCTAGGTTTTTGGTTACAACTCGCTTGATGTTAAGTGACGATGTGGTCAAAGATGGTATGCATACGTAGCCTGAAATAGAACTGGCAACAACTGAGGCTGCCAGAACAAACCGTTAGGTGCTTGGCGGCAGATTTACAACTTGAGGGTGGTATCTAGCCTGTCGAGTACTAGAAAATACACTACCACCACGCTATGGTTTCAAGCTCATTGTTGAGGTTTGAACCCACGCCCTTCGGCATGGGAACCGACCTCGCTAACCAGTGAGCTATCATTGGCACTAACAAGTATGTGTTCACTAGTGTCTTTTAAACAACTCCTATTATTTAGAACTGAGGTAATTTATATACTTCGTCAATAAATGCGGTATGGCCAGTAAATCCAATATGGCGGATTTTATATACATAGTATTTTTAATATATATATATATATATGCATACATTATGTACTATCACTAAAAAACAGTAAGGGATCCGTATGGAAACTTCAATAATGTAAGCCAAGCTGTGAAAAAATTACCAAAAAATAATTGATTGATTCAGGCGTTACTTTGCGGAAGTTCATTTTGAATGTTCAATGTTTATATTTAGTTTATTTCCGCTTAACCGTCGTTCCAGTGCCAACAGTGACGAGGAGACTTAAATTTAACTAATTTTACACTGCTTATTTATTAAAAAACCCTAATCTTACTTAAAATCTAGAACTCATAAACTTAGAAATATTCTTAATTTGACAAATATATAAAATTAAAACTACAAAAAATCTAATTAAAATAATCAAGAATCCTCCTCTCTGCAGTAACCACTTTGTCGACACGTGTTTCACCTCTACACGAGGCATCCTCAGGACGTGTTGACTCTTCGAGCGCTTGGTCACTGTTGGCACTGGAACGACGGTTAAGCGGAAATAAACTAAATATAAACATTGAACATTACCAAAAAATCCCTTACTTTCCTCTTTATAATTAGTGTTGATGACCTATAAATTAATGCTACTTTAACCTGAATAATTACTAACAGTTTGCAATTACGGCCAACTATTCAAAGTTTATGTGTGACTATAAAGTTCCTGTCAGATATAATGATACAACATCGTTAATTTCGGTTAAGTTTGCATGTTAATATTTTGCCTAATAACAACATCAATAAGTAACAAATCATAGATTATGCAAATAAAAATGTAGATTCACAGATCAAAGACGGATTCGGTAAGCCTGATAATACAATCCGAATGGGCATCCTTCGTGTATGGAACCCTAAAAGTAACTGCACAGAACCTTCCGAGGACAAAAAAATTCTGTCCGCTGTTGAAAAAAAAAACTTAAATTTGGCAACACACTCTCAGTGCATTGCCAGTGTCAAGTGATTCGTGGCTTCTTAGTAAATCTTACAGTCCATGATCTTAAATGTAACGGTACTTTAAGCAGCTTGTGACCATGTAATGCAAACAACACGAAAAGACATGCTTTATATCCCTTGCCTGCAATTCGTGCGTATTAATAATAGCAATACCTAAATCATAAATTACGTTTTTTTTTTTAATTTTTTCTTTTTTCTTCGGCCTTGGCGCATTCGTGCGTTGTGGTTTATTTTATTAAACGTTTAAACATAACATAGTCATGATATTTTTTTTCTTCAAAATCATCTGACATCATATACCCATCGGGGACAGCCCGATTATTTTTATGTTTTTTTTTTTATTTTCCAGTGTTGGACATAAGCGACAGGCTTATGACCAAAATGTGCTTAAGTGAAAAATTATACAATGTAGCGATATAATTTTACAAATTTTTTGAGTGTTCCCGCCAAAACTCAAAATAGTTTCAGCCAGTTGTTTTTTATTCGATAGTAAATACGAGTAGTTTATTCAAGCTGAGATGGGTTACTCGACCTGAACAAGGGTTAATTTTACGAAATGAAGGAATGTCGCATAAACTCGTGCGCGTGACATTAAACTATGCTTTGCAAGACGGACCGTCATTAGGGCTGTTAACTTTTATGCTACAGAATAATTAAATAGGTTTACTTACATAGACATTCGTTACTTTTATAATTATGTATAGGTATAGTTACTTTTTTTTTGTGCATTCTTTATTCTGGCAGCCATGTTTTTCTTATTTGTTTTTGACATCGCACTTAGCATATTTTGGCAGTGTAAATATTTTTATAATTATTATTAAGTAAATTTTCTACGTTTATCATGATTACCAATTTAAATAAGTCTGGGGCACATTCATAGTCACACAGAGTAAGTCAAGCCCATACATGCCCTGTCACATTTCAATTTCAAATTTGTTTGGCTGAACTACAAGATTTGAAGAAGAGTCTCAAGGAGTCTTACGCTACATTTGCCAATTCACGGTCTTCACTCCATCTGCCATTTGGCACACAGCATATTCGCGGTTTAATGATAATGTTTAATTATTCATGCCAAGATCAACAGGAAATCAAGGTGATAATAATTGACAAAAGTTATTTTTGGATTTACATTACATATACCTTCTCATTTCTACTAAAAATATAAGAAGATTGCCATTTTAGGATGTGGCAACCCTATAGCCTACCAACGGACTATTGCTTATAATTTTCCCACGGAATGACAAAACACATTATGCTCTCTTTACACACTATACTGTGGTATTGTTTGTTCTATAGAAATTAGATCTTATCAATTGAAACAAGCTAGTTCGGTGCCGCTCTACGTCATTGTATTCAAATATTATGAAGTCACTTTTAGTTTTAATAATGTTATGTCAGTCGAGTTGAATTCCAGGGATATTTGTACTAAATTCGGCGGGTACCTACTTTATAAAACAAAAAGACAAGTCAAGGCCTTACAATTGATAAATAACCAATTGAAAATATGAATCATAAAATATGTAAATATCTGGATGTAAATTGACTATAACTTTTTCAAGTGGAAGTATAATTTTTTAAAATTAATTTGTCCCATCGGGCAGGCTAAAGCTGTAAAGCCATACTTCCTTGTCTAAAGTATTATTTCTGCTGTATCTTAGCTATAGTTATGGTCAAAGTCCAGTCCGTGTTAGTCAAGTCCAGTCATGCTTTAGTAAAGTAGTGGCGACTTTACTATAAAGCTTCGATGAAGTTTTGGTAGCAACACGAAAAGTCATGTTTCACCACATTATATCATTTTCCCACACTCACGTTTGTAATTCGGCACTTTATTAATAAAACACCACCATTTTTATGCATAAACACTCAACGAAACACTAGTTTTAGAAAAAAATACAACGGAGCGACACGACTCTTCCCGCGTTCCCGCCAAAACCTCGTGGAAGTTTAAGACCGTTTTAAAACCATAGACGATCTGCACTATGGGTATGTAAGAATGCCTAAGTCACGTGATACCACTCTGGCAACTGGCATGAAATTATTTCACTGAAAGTACGTCAATGCAATAAGAAACATTTTATATCTTTCTCACAATAACAAGTCAAGGTAGTATTGTTAAGTAAATGATAAAATATTAAATGTATATTGTGACAAGGTTCTACGATCCAAGTTCAATTTCCCCAGCGCAAGATAATAAGACCTATGTAAAACCATTTACGTCACATTTGAACGATTATTTATTTGTGAGTGATTGGCGCAATTATGTAAGTGCAAGGTAAGTCGATTGTAAAAAATGTATCGGGCCTGTCGATTTTGGGTCTCTTATGAAGGCCTTTGTTACACTTATCGATTATTAAGCTTACATTTCTGAGAATTTGGGTGTGGCATTTAAAATTCCAAACATATTTAACGCACGCGAATCGAGTTGTCATTTCTTAATTTAATTTTTATGCATGGCTAGCTGCGCCTCGCTGTGTTACCTGATACATGTTTTCGGGATAAAAAGTAGCCTATGTGCTAATCCAGGGTCTCAGCTACCTCCATAACAAGTTTCATTCAAATCCGTTCAGTAGTTTTTGCGTGAACGTGTAACAAACATACTCACAAACTTTCGCATTTATAATATTAGTAGGAGTAGGATAATAAGGATCGTCTAGAAAATAATAATAATAATAATACTTTAAAGTGTGTTTTTTTTATAAACCTACATGGACAATACGTACAATAAAGTAAACTCGATTTTTTTTTAGCTTTTCACTCTACGTTTTATCAGTCAAGTATTTCAATTTAAAAAAACAAATGCAATAAAACTAAGTCATTATTCCGGTCATGCAACAGTCATGCTGTTGTAAATATAAGAGCTACAGTTTCAACACTGTATACTAGAATTAAAAAAGCTTGCGTAATTTTATCATAAATATATGTAATGATTAACGCGCTGGTAACATTTTTAGCAACAGTTTTGATATGTATGTGAGTACCAAAAAAACTTTGCTGTATTCTGGTTTGAAGGGTAGGTACTGCAGCTAGCGGATTTATAGGACTCAGTCTTAAAGTAATCCATACCAAAGCAGCGATGCCCTCGACCTCTTTGCTACTCAAAGTTACGTGTACAGTTGCAATAGTCATTGACATGCCTTATCTCTTACCACTAGAAGAGCGTCTTGTTTGTCGCAATACCTTTATTTGAAAAGATATAGTTATTTTTCTTGTATAAATGGACATATCTCATATTAAATTTATTAAAATGATGTGTAGCTATGAGTTTCCGCCAAATATGTATGTACTAACACCGTAATTTATGAATTTACGTGATTTATTAATATATCAAATAGCGACAAACAAAAGGCGGGAACGCGGATAAGTTTAGCCTTCAAATAGTTACTAAAGCGACCCATATCGATCTTATCATGGAAATAGGAAGTAGGTTAAGTAGGCATGTCGAATACATATTTTATTAGGTTGTTCTATAAAAACTTACACACTCAATTAATTTAATACTTACAATTAAAATGTTTAGCTATATTTTATTAAATTCAATGCAGATTTTTTGCACTTTTTTTTTATTTGTGGCACTGTGCGCTATTTCTTCCAATAAAACTAGAATTTTTTAGTATCCCTACATAATTTAATACAAAAACATTAACACAGTTTTTCTAATGTGGCAATATTATCGGTTCTGTTTCTGTGTCTTTTTGTGATATCGCCTGAATCAAACCTATTGTATAATAATGTCGTCATTTAAATTAGGCAATCTTAAAAATTGAAAGATTAAATTTACGATTTGTAATTGCTACATAGGTACAAGTAAAATTTAAAACACGGCTCATTAAAGTTTTAAACGTAACCCTAAAATTTTCGTTATGCAAGATTATAAATTAACGACGCCCAAATGTAAATTCAAATCTATAGAGAAATCAAGTATTAGCAATGTTGTACCTACCTTCCGGTTTCATCATAATCCTGATGATGGAGTCAAAAGGTGGGCAGTTCATTGGAACTATTCTAGGAACCGTTAACACCACTGAAAAGTCATAGGATAGCAAAATACGCAACTTCGTTTACTTGGATGACATATTTTTTCCAGTTATTTTGATGAAGTTTGTATAGGATCAAAGTGAAAGTAGATATATATACTTACAAATGAGAAAAATATTTTGAAATTGGTTTTAGGAGTTCTGAGGTAACAAACAAAAAAAATACCACCTCCTCCTTTTCTGAGTCGGTAAAAACAAATTGGGCCCATATGAAAACCAATGCCGCTTATTTATTAGTGATAATGAAATGAGTCCATTAATCATTTATCTATAGTTATTTTTTGTATTTTGTCGAAGAAATGTTTTTCTTTCTTTATTCAGTCTTTAGATTGGTGAAAATTTGGCAATTATTTACTACGACTTCGTCAGCGCTATAATCAGATGGTTTACTTTGGTAGATGTTTGTCTTACCCACCTATAGCGAAGTTTGGGTGGTCTGTCTCCATTCATGTCTTGAAGTGACGAAACTAGTTTAGTAGGGTCTCCATACATCAGATCAATAACGGTGACAGTATTGATATGTACTGACAGTGACAGTTCTAATATGTCAATACATTTCAGGACTGTTACCGTTGAGGGTTTTAGCGGGAACGCGGAAAAGTAGCGTTATATTATTTTCCTGTATTTTTTGAGTGTTTATACAATAATAGTGCTGTTTTATTCATGAACTGCCGAATTGTAAACGCGAGTGTGAAAATGTGATATAATGTGGCGAAACATGACTTTTTGGGTTGCTTTTTAAAGTTCTTTTGAAGCTTGTACTAAAGTCACCACTAATTTACCATGACCTTTTTGTTTGGCTGTAGTCACAGTCTAAGTCCGACTTACTTAACTTGATTTTCCATGATATACGTGAACATATTGAAATACTTGACACTAGCTAATGCACTAAGGGCGACGCTAAAAACAAAGTAGAAAGAAAAAAACTGTCGCTACTATTGAAAAGGGCAGAAAGATAAAATTAGGATATTTTTACGCTTATAAGAACTCTTGAAATTAGTAAGTGTATTCTGTAAGATAAATTTATACGTGAAATAAATAGTCTATACAAATAAATAATATTAAAATAAAAATCAAATGATGTTTGTTGATAAGTTTTTGTTTTAAATGTTCATGATACTTTAAATAAGGTATACGAAGTACCGTGCATTCAGCTACTATATAAAATTAAAAATATTTATCACATATTCATTATAGCCATACCTAACAAAAGTCCATAAAAGTCCAAGATTCCATACCCAACAAAAGTCAAGCAAAATATGGTGACCCTAATCATAGGGCACATTGGTACATAATGTTGACAGCTCAATTAATTTTTGCAATGTCAATTTCGTTGCTTGTGAAACTGTTAATGATACAGTTAGTGATATGGATAGAGCTCGTTTATGTAGTAAAGTCGTCTAAATAATAATTTTAATCAGTCAGTTTAATAAATACTAATTTACGTGAGTAGATGCGTAATAGTTTACGCTCTGTTTCATTTAAGAATACGGTACCTAGTAATTTTCTGAATGATATTGGAAATAGTGTGTGGCCAAATCGAATCAGCAGTTAACCCATAGAAGCGAACCAGTTTTAAAACATGTTAACAATGAAAACTTGACGATAAATATTTCAAACATACTTAGATGTACTGAGATTCTACTCTTTTTAGCCTAGTTCCTAATGATCATACATGTAACAGAGTATCAGAATCTTTCTTACAATCTGGTCTAGCGTACTCTGAAGTTCAGGGAAACGTATCTACGATTGGTATATTTAAGTTTTATTTATGTTTTATCACATACAGCAAACTAAACCTGAGATGCACTTAGAAGTACCTTTTTTATGGTTGACAGGTCAGGTGTTTGACCACAGCTCACCTGCTGTTAAGTGAAGGCGTGGTCGAAGTTGGTAAAGCACACCTAGCCTGGAATGGAACTGGCTCTCAAGTGAAGCTGCCGGAACACACCAAACAACTAATTTTTAATCTTATATTTCAATATGAATGGAAAAAATTACCTGTAATGGTGTTATCACTAAAATATAATTATATTTTCTGTTAAACCTACACCAGCATTGGTACCTGGTGAATGCTAACAAAATTCATCTTAAAATGCAAATCCACTGTTTAAAGTACTGTTTACTGGAAGAACATATAATGATCTTCCACCTTTGTAGCTTCACTGTAGAAGAGACTGGATTAACTAGTGTTGCCCATTTAATCCATTTAGTAACGCATGAATAGCTTAAGATATTACGCACGATCGACATCAGTAGCAGACGCTGTGACAATTTCTAATCATCGAATGCGTGTTCGTCATTCAGATACCAAACGAAAGTTCTAACGGATCTAGATAACGCGCGTATTATACCAATGGTATGCAAAGTGAGCGAAATTGAGATTGGCGTGGGAGACATTGATGTAATCAATTTAGTTTTACTTTTACGTAATATAGTGTATTAGTTTTGTGAATGATTGATCAATTTACAATTTGTCAGGTATTTAAAGGTCAGGTGTGACATGTCACTTAATATTTGGTGATTGTTGTTCAGGAAGTTGGGAAACATTTAAACAAAAAATCACGTCGACACAGTATGTGGAGTTTGTTAGACAACAAGACTATTGATTAGTCACTGAGAGTTGGTCCCAAGGGCACACCCCTTCCAGGTTGCCAGGGTAAGTCAGGTTCCCTTCTCCCGGCGACGGTCCAAGCCGAGGTTCGTGCCTTTTCGCTAGTTTTTTTTTTTTTTTTTTCACCAATGTACCCTTAACATGATCAGGATCCTTATTTAGGTTTTTGATTTTGCAGTATCTAGTTTATAATTTAATTTAGTTACTTACTTTGTAAGTTTTTGCCAAATATTGTGGTTTCAAATATATTTTTGATCATATTATTTTTTATATTATTTTATTTTGTTTAAGGTATGTTTTTAATGTTATTTATTTTTAAGATATAATTTTGTCTTTTCGCTAGTTGCCCAGTATAACTATAGACAGCGCCATCTGCGCTCGCCAAAGTCCGGTGACACATTTCTCTATTTTTTCTCTAGTCTCTTAGCAGTATAAAACGAAATATATATATCTGCATCTATTTCTCTGTTTACTTCTTCTAAGCTACGTACCTCTTTGAACAGTTTCATTATTTTACTAGAGATATTTTTCCAGGAAAGTTTCTGTGAGAAGCTAGGGCCGATGCTAGTCTTTACTAGTAATATTGTAAATGTGAATTAAAGATTCACACACATTTGAAGACACCTAATATGGAGTTAGCTAACACCCTGGATGTGTAAATGTGGGATAAAAAGTAACATATGTAACACATATGTTACTTTTTATCCCACAAAACATGTAACGAGTAACACCGCGAGACGCAGCTAGTGGTAATTTAAACTTACTTCTACATTGAATATTGGGAAATGGTAACCAATTTTTAAGCTATATTTTAGTATTGTGCAATTTATTAGACCACATTACAAATAAGTGTCGTTTGTCGGCAAATCTATATAATAATCTGTTATTAAATCGATATAAAGTTTGCATTTAAATGACAATTACATCAGTTCAGTCCTTGGACTAATTTGTAAGACCGAAAGCCCAGTCTTGTTACCGATCGACTGTTATTAAACAATGATAATAAATTATTACGAGATAGCATTTTGTTGGTATTGTTTCTGTTTCGAACGCGTATTTGCTAAATACTGTTGGCAAAGTCTACTGAACAGATATTTGTATTAATGTTAAAATTGGTAACAAAATATTCACTACTTAGTGATTTGGCATAATATTACGACGGAATTTTAAAGTTACATAAAATGGTTTGAATGCGTAAAAGCTCAGGAAAAAAGTAACTAAATTTACATAACACGAAACATAATACTTGGTTAGCAAATTTGTTGTAAATTGCACTAGCTACGACCTGTGGGTTCGCCGACTCTTTTCAGATTAAAAAGAAGTCTGTGTGATAATCCAGACAGCTATATGCATTTCAAATTTCACCCAAATCCGTTAAGCTTTTACAACGTGAAGAAGCAATAAACGTACATATAAACCTTTTCCTTTTATTATATCTATATGTATATGTATATGTATATCTATATCTATATCTATATCTATATCTATATCTATATCTATATCTATATCTATATCTATATCTATATCTATATCTATATCTATATCTATATCTATATCTATATCTATATCTATATCTATATCTATATCTATATCTATATCTATATCTATATCTATATCTATATCTATATCTATATCTATATCTATATCTATATCTATATCTATATCTATATCTATATCTATATCTATATCTATATCTATATCTATATCTATATCTATATCTATATCTATATCTATATCTATATCTATATCTATATCTATATCTATATCTATATCTATATCTATATCTATATCTATATCTATATCTATATCTATATCTATATCTATATCTATATCTATATCTATATGTATAAAACAGTTATATAGATAGAACAAGCCAACATTACAAAATTTGCTAATGTTATGATTTTTATCACACAAATTTTATTTCAAATGCGAAAGTTTGTGAGTATGTTTGTTACTTTTTAACGCTTAAAAGCCTGTACGAATTTTGATAAAATTTGGTATGGAGGCAGCTGACACCCAGGATTACCACATAGGCTATTTATCTCGAAAAATTGTAGTGTTCACGTGGGAACAGCGGGTAATACCGTGGGGTGCACCTAGTTAATTCATATAATGGTAATGGTAATTTTTATTAATACCTATAAAATGTAATTTACGAACAACTTTCTTCATACAATCGACATCATTCAATCAAACTTCTCATCACTATACATTACTCCGCATAAATTTATTGGTTTTCCGTCTCTTGTATCATCACAGTTATGATATGTTTAGTTTTGATATGATATGTTAGTTGTTAATTTTTGATGAGTTTTAACTTGTCATGAAGTGGGTGTTTAGCGGTTATGCAATCAGTTATATAGATCGATCAGATACTGACGCACCCAATGTATAAATCGGATGATATTGCAACTTAGATTTTTAAAAGTAGGTGTTCTCACGTTACCAGAATATTGCAGTAAAAACCAGCGAAGAGCATAGTTTTTACAGTTCGTTTGAATAAATTAATAAGTTATAATTATATGTCATAACACATTTGGGGTCGCTGTGTCATCATGATTAATTCAATGGATGTACACTTTTAATAGATAAGCGAAATCCTCTAACAATATTCTTTATGCCATTGGTGGCAAATAAGCAGACGGGTTGCCTGAGAGTATGCAATAGCCGTTGTCTATTGGTATCTGCAATTCTAGGGCCACAACAATAAAAGTAACTAAATAAATATTGTAGGACATTACACACAGCGCCATCTGAACCCAAACTAAGCATAGCTTGTACTATGGAAGTCAGATAACTGATAAAATACTTAAATATATATTTTTTTGTAAATACTTACTTATAATAAATACAGAACACCCAGATAGGTACAGAACAAACATTTGTTTATACCACAAAGTTTGTCCTGTGTGGGAATCGAAACCACGCCCGTTAGTTCTTGAAGTAGACATTCTACCAATGAACCAACAGGGCTGTCCAATAGGAGTACCTTTTAAGATTCTATTAACCACCTGTTCAATAACCCAATATTGTAACTTTGCGAGAATACTGAGAAAGAAACATCATTCCACGATATGAGATTTTTTTAAATCAATTAATTATGCGTGGATGAGCTTCTGGGTAAAAGTGGCTAGTGCGGTGAGCTTTGACGCCGGTATAAAATTGAATAATTTTTCGGAACACTCCCTGATATACATTGGATTTTTGTGCGTAATAGTTACGCACAAAAATCCAATGTCTCTTAAATAGGCTAAGTGATAAGGTACCAGTTATTCCGCGGTCATTAATTTAAAAAAAAACAGTGAAGCGCTTGGTAACCGTTACTGATTCATCAAACTTTAGCGTTCATTTTGAAGTCTCACCAATGGTCCCGTTTGTTTTTAGTTGCATTTATTTATACCAGTATTTTTACCAGCCCTCGCCTAGTTCGTAAATAATCCACAGCCCTATTGTTACTTTGTACTGTAGTTATGTACTTTGGCATTTGTTCCGGGCCCTTTCGAAATCCGTTGACATATTGCTCTACAATCATTTGTTTTACACTATCCAACCTTCTTGTATGAATTGTAGTTCTTTATCAAAGTAGGCTAAACTTGTTGTTTTGGATTCGTAGTTATGATATAAACGTAAGTTATATATGTATACGCGTACGTCGTGAGAATGAGATGTTTCTAGTTGATAATTCGTATGTAGGTTAGAGTATTTATGTGTGACACAATCTTAGTTTGTCTTAAAATAACCCCGACCCTAGTTTGAATCCCTAAAAAGAACATCAATCTAATACTAGACTATCTGTGTTGTATGCAATTTTATTTAGACGTGTCTTTGTCTTGTTACGTAGATATTTCAGGCATCCCCAAGTTAAGGAATACCATTTTTTTAGCTGGAACGCATCCGAAATGTCATGAATACGTATTTTGTTTATTTATTGGACATTTATATTATAAAAATTACATATCTGTGTAAATAAATGGTAAATGAGTGTCACAATGATATCATTTTGGCAAGATTTTAATAAAAACCAGATGAGTTCATCACTCAGTTTTCGTATTTTTGAGACTTTTGTGTACATATTACATTTAAGTATTCTGTCAGCTGTCTGGTTCCCATTGTACAAGCTTTGCTTAGTTTGAGGCTAGATGGCGCTGTGTTAAATGTCCTCCAATATTTATTTATTTGTGTTGAAGGGTACCCCAAAAATTAAACACATTTCTAAACAAATGTTTAGTACAAACATGTTGACGTTTTACCATTTAATCAAAATTACGATCTAGACATTTTAAGCAGAAAAGCATAATTAAATGATTACGTTTATCGTCGGGAATTAATCGCGCACAAAATACAATAAATTTGTTTTATTTATTTACGTTTCGACAATGTTACAACAGTCGTGGTCACGAATTGAGTGCAGAATGCGGGTCGAAGGAGGGTGTTGTGATCTAAAAAATAAATAAACCAAAGCTCTATTCATACTCTCATATTATCTGCCAAACAAAATCTGCCAAAAGTTCAAATAGTTTTGGTAGCCTGTAAATTTCAGTATTATAAAAACGTAGGGTTGTCACCAAGGCGTATTTTGTAATACAATATTTTTTACAAGCTTTTATTTAACTTGCTGTTAGTGTGGATTAAATCTTCACCAAAGAACCAATTCCTCTTATCTCACGGAGTTAAAATTTGACACGTTGGCTTAGTTCCGATAACAATCCATTTTTCTGGTAAGCATGACTTGATTCTACATCTAGGATTGGCTCCAGACCAAGTAACACTTCAATGATTAGCAGTGTAGACACAGAACTTTGTAAAACATATTTAATATTGATGCTTGGCTTAATGGATGCGCATATGAAAGATTGTTTTTTTATTTTATTTTTTACTAACAACTTTTTCGTTATAATTTTATTAGGCGAAAAAACTCTTTATGCACGTTTTTGTGTTATCTCTGAACTCGAATGTGGATTCAATTTAAGCGATTATTATTTGAGCTAGCTGGTTGTGATATTCTAGTACGCTCATTACGTAATTGTGTTTGACTTTTTAGTTTTATTGAAATGAGCATGTTCTTGGTATCTTTTTATTAAGGCTTGTCAACTTCATCTCGTCTCATCTGCACGTGGTAGTATATTTAATGAAACTGAACTTGTATTGATGTACCCCCTTAATAGAGGAAAGTTTTTCATGACAATACAAAATGCACGATATCTAGGTCGGTATAGTTTTACTTAAAATAGTCCAAAATTCCGCAACAGAAAGCCTACAAAAACTTTCACGCATTCAATTATTATTCTGAACAAATAAATTTAGTCCGTTGAATAACTTTACTTTTTAACGGCCATTTAAAAACAGTTAGACTACTTTCCATCTTACTATCTTAGAATTTAAATACAAGTATCATAAGAAAGGAAGCTATTAAAATAATGTGACTTAGCTCTCCAGTTTTGGGTGAAATAAATTAAAGTTAGAGTGTTGTAACGTTATAAAACCCATTCTACTTATTTATGACTAGCGGACGCCTCGCGGTTTCACCCGCGTAGTTCCCGTTATCGTGGTAATACTGGGATAAAAAGTAGCGTATGTCACCCGTGGATAGTGTAGCTTCCCAACAGTGAAATAGCTTTGGAAATCAGTCCAGTAGCTTCGGAGCCTATTCAATACAAACAAACAAACAATCAATCAAATCTTTCCTCTTTATAATAGTATAGATAGATGGCGTTTGGTACATAATTTTGTATTTCATTATTATGTCACGTTGAAAAATCTAAAACTCGTTCAATCTTTCCAAGTTTCAGCGTTGTGCCTAAAGTAAAAAAAAATTATATGAATGGATGTAATAACCCCCTTTCGGCTTACTACAATTCAAGCGTGTAACTCTGCATTTACATTTTTAATTTGAAGTAAGTTTCGTTTTATTTGATTGGTCATTAAAGTGGCACCTGCATGATTGTTTGGATAAATTATTCAAGTAGAGCGGTCACTTTATTGCGCAATAGTAAATTTTGCAAATATTGACCTCCTACCAAGGTATTTCGTGAAATACTTGCGAGTTCAACGTGCGTTGGAAGAACGAAATAAAGAAAATAGTCTCAGTTAACATCTCAAGAGGTTCTCGCTAGCCGGTTGGGTCAAGGGTTATATGCAATAGGCAGTGTGATCTTTGACACGGCTCGCACTGTTCCTCACTCTGTAGTACTAAACGCCGGTTATTTGAATCCTGCCGCGCTGCCGGCGGCACCCTGAGTTTATTTCTTTGTACTGTTTATTACTCTATATTTATGTTGTAAAAATCTTTGGGAACAGAAAATAAATAATTGAGACAATAATACTATTATTTCCGATAAAGTCCATAATTACATTTCACAAAATGTATATGTAAGTAAGTATTATCAAAGTTTAAATATTGAGTAAATTAAAACCGGTAAATTTTATTAGTTCGAAGTACTTAGACAGTCAAGCTTTGCGCGATTTATTAAAAAAGTATTTAAGTTGTATTCTATTAGTTATCTGACTTCCATAGTACAAGCTTTGCTTAGTTTGGGGTCAGATAACCCTGTGAAAAAAAAAACTTGGAAAACCTATTATTCCCACATAATTATTATGAGACAGCTAATTTTTTCCCAACAAACACCCCAAATTTCATCAAAACCGTTAGAGCAGTTTTCGAGATCTCAAAAAAAATAAATGGAAATCACATAACAAATATAATTATTTTTTGTATATGATGAATACGTACTTATAATAAATGCATCCCGCTACAGAATAGTCGATGGCACTGATCGATGACGGAATTATAAACCGGTCATAATAAAAGCAACTACTTAATTTTACACAACTGTTAATGGTTTACAAGACAACAAGTAAGATTACAAGCTAGACTACCGTTTCATAATGGCTTAGGTCTTTAGTCACGTAGTAAGCACTCAGCGTTCCGATATCTAGTGTCCGAGCACGTTTTATCAACGATTGTGAAACTGCCGGCGGCCACTCGAAAATCCATTTAAGGGCACGATCAATAGTGCTTTAATTGTATTGTTCTAATCGAGGAACAATCGAATCGGGACTGAGGTAGGCCCCCGACAGGTACAACTCGTGACGAATGATTGTTCAAATTATATTCCAAGGTAAATTGAAATGTTTTGTTTTTCATTTTATTTAATTTAAAAGCTTTTCGAAAACTTTTGTGGCGGTACCAGACTATCGTCCAACAGTCCAACACTCCAACATGACTCCAGTCTATTCTAACTCACGATCGACCTTAACAGACTCTGTCATATCAATACGCACATTCCAACTTCAGGGTCTGTTCGTGTGAGTTGGCCAACTTCTTTGATTTAAGTACGATTGTACGCTATCGGTAGCGCGATCGCTCCGATCACAACACGATCCAACATCGTCAAACATGCATGAACTATCTTTATACACGTGGAAGGTTGGACGAACAGTTGGACTATTGGACGATAGTGTGGTGCTGCCATTACTTTGTGATCAGTTATTTATGAGGGAGATTGCCGTGTGGACGGAAGGTGGCTAATTTTGACGATGTGACTTTGATTAAAATTTAAATTAATATTTATTATTCAATTTGTGACTTACCTAATATGTGACTAATTTTCAAAAACTATGTTGACTTACACCATAGGGAAACCCTGTTAAATGGTTTTCGAATGTCTTAATGTCTATTGGTACAAACTAACTTTTGTATCGGTGATAGCTCAGTGGTTAGCGCGGTCGGTTATCATTCCGAAAGGCGTGAGTTCAAGCCCTAACAATGAGCTTGAGCTACTGGTAAAGGCAAAAATAGTGGTGGTCAAGTACAAAAACTGCCGCCAAGCATTTAACGGTGTGTTCCGGCAGCCTCACTTGAGGTCCAGTTCTATGTGCTTTGCAATCTTCGCCTATACCGTCACCTAACATCAAGCTGTGGTCAAACACCTAGCTTGTCAACCACAAAAAAAACAACCGCTAAAAATCTAAAACATTAATTTTCACGTTTTCGTGCTATTAACTACGCCCTGCGCTTTTACCTACATTTTCCGGTAGATGTGTTTTCCACAGTAGGTATAAGCTACGTGCTTCAAATCCGTTTCAAACCCGTTACAACATGAAGAAATAACATACATATTCACATAGAGACAAAATTTCACATGATATTAGTGAGATAAGCCTATATCTTACGTAAAATTGAATGATTGATAAAGTAGGCCTTTTGCATAAACATTAGGATTTTTCATTCACCTACCCATATTTCATTCACTAGTATTCGGTCACACGCGTTCGACATGTTCTCAGTGACATGCTTACACAAGAACGTGCAATATCAAGGTCTATTCAAACCTTCAAGTAACAGTTGGTTAAATGATTAAAGATTTAACCAACAGTCTTTTTAATCGGAATACAAGTATGTTGAGAGTTTTACTTATAAAGTTGTTTGCGCAGGTTCCTTAGCTTGAATGTGACATCACATTTCAATTGCACCTAGGCTTTAGACACCCACACGCACACACACACACTTTGGTTTTCAACTACTGGGGCTCACCGGAAGACCAGCGCTGGTCATACTTAGTGTGACCAGTATTATGCTGAGGTTAGCCCTTATTTTGTAACTGTTGTTCGTTTTTGTTTTTATGTTACAGAATAAAATATTTTTCTTTCTTTCTTTCGTGGCATAATAGGATTTTTGATCAGTTGGCAATCATTTGTTTTAAGTAGAAACGGATTACACGTTTGATTTTTTTTTTGAAGCCGTTTGTATTTTAACCTCAAAATGCATTACTAGCACACTAGTTTATGCTAGTATACTGGAACGACTGAAGAACCAGATTTATTTATGCAAATGTTACAAATGTTTAAAAAGTTGTACAAAAGTAAGGTTGTAAAATGGGTGAAGACTCCTTGGTCATACAATTCCGTTTGACGTACAGTATCTACATGCACACAAAAACTTTAACGTGTTTTTTTTACATGTATACCTACCGTGGTATATTCAAATTAATTTGTCAGGTTGACTGCATTTAGATTATTGTTAGATTTAACAATTAGTGAAAATTCACAGAATTTTGCATTTATATTTTTTCTAGTCGCCTATAGATATCTGCAATACCAGGGGTACTACAAATACGTTGCCGACCTGTTAAGATTCTATTAACATGCCTTTTGAAGAACCCAATGTTGTAACTCCGCGGGAATACGGAAGAAGGCAGATCATTCCACAATTTGCAAGTGTATGGCAAAACAGATCGCGTGAATCGCACAGTATGCGATTTCCATGGATCAAGAACATGTGAATGAGCTTTGATACGATGGCGGCGGCTAGTGCGGTGATGGAACCGTGACGCCGGCATCAGATCGAATAATTCTTCAGAACACTCCCCGTTGTACATGCGGTAGAATACGCACAGAGACCCGACGTCTATACGCAAACTGAGCGGTTCTAGGGCATCGGAAAAAAAATGAATCTCGACAATATTTTTCAGTTGTCCTTTGTTCCCGAAATTCGATAGGAAACAATAAATCTTGAAGTAATCTCTAAAAATACTAAGTTACGGAACAGCTTTTAAATACAGACAGATATTAATCAACTATTGAAAGTTATGCACAATTATTTATATAACTGAACGGAAGATACCGATAATCTTCTTTTTTTTTTAAATAACGCAGTAGTTTTAATGCAGTTAATCATTTATCGTTAGATGAGTCCAACTAATCATAGAGTCGGAACTGCCATGCCAAAAACGCGCACGTGCCATATTTTTGCTCCGCTAAATGCGACTGCAAAATAAGTTTGGTAATCGTACCTACTCTTTTGAATAGCAGTAGAAATATAGTTATTCTGTATTTACGTGTTATTGTTGTTACGGCAGAGTATTTAGGAGACAGTCTGGCTACCAATTTGTAGGCCCTAAGGTTGTAAGCCTTCACGCACCTTTATCTTTTCTTAGTTATTAGCGTATTGTTGATTGCCACTTACTTCAAACAGGGAAGGAAAAAAACGTAAAGGAAACTGAAAGTTCATTGTGCTATCAATTATGTGTTTAGTCTGGTAAACCTGCTCTTGACTTTCCTAGAACACAAAGAGTCTGACGCCTAGCCATGAGTCATATTATAAAATCAAGGGTAATCCAGGTGTGTCATTATGAAAAATTGTAAAAAACAATACAAAACAAGAATTTATTGAATGAGACAGAAAACACGACGATAACTATTGACAGCCCTGTTGACTCATTGGTAGCATGTCTGCTTCAAGAGCTGTAGGGCGTGGGCTCGATTCCCACCAAGGACAAGCATTTTGTGGTATAAACAAATGTTTGTTCTGTGTCTGGGTGTTCTGTATTTATTATAAGTAACCTATATACAAAAAAAAAGTATTTAAGTATTCTATCAGTTATCTGAGTTTCATACAAGCTTTGCTTAGTTTGGGGTCAGATGGCGCTGTGTGTAATGTCCTGCGATGTTTATGATTATTATTTATTAACTCGTACGTCGGAATCTTATGTGGAATAAACACACTCACATAGGTACATACAAAATACCAGAAAACATTACACTCCTTTTTTGGGCAATTGTATAATAAGAGGTCAATAAAGAAAGTGTTTGCAAACACTTTTGTTCATTAACATAGAAACTGTAAGCGTAAGATGTAGTATAATTAGTTGAAACTCTAAAAAATTTAAATGCAAAGCATTACATCCTACTAAAGATATCAATTTACACACCATAAACACAAAAATATACGTATATCGTGACAGTAAGGAATCCTCATCTTGCAAGTATAGCTTGCTCTTAGCTGGTTTTTTTATTTGTATTTTTTTATAACTTTATTAATTACCTGCCAATAAACGATTCCACATAAAATCTAACTAAATAGTATCTAGGTAGTGTTGCTAGCTAAGCATCAGAGTTAGCTATGTAGCTATTCAGAAAAGATTTGCAGTTCAATCGAGTGTCAATGCGCTGACCCGTTCCACTTGAGATCACGTGTAACAAGCTAGAACAAATTCACATGGCAGTGATAGATCATACTTAACCAAATTTACAATTTAGAATGAAGGTAAATTGTCTGTTGTGAAATAAAAATATTTTTTTTGTACGCTGGTATTTGACTATAGCTCAAGTGACGTTTAGTGGCGGTGTGGTTAAGATGGTAAACACACTTAACCTAGAATGGGAGCTGACTCTCAAGTGACGCTGTCGGAACACACTATTGGGTGACAGATTTTCAATTTAATTAATAGGTAGGTACTAGAAAGTTCTCTACTACCATGCCATGATTTCCTCATATTTTCATTTCATTTACATTTACGGCAGGTAAAACCCATTGTTTGGATCAGAACCCACGCCCTTCAAGTGTGTGATCCGATTGCACGAATCTCTGAGCTATCATCACTACAAAATCGGTTTGAGATTGAATTTTTACATCGTCCAACTAGTGCGCTGTTAAGGTGACAAGAAATTATGTAAATTTTAAATTACGAAGCGAAAGAGGAGACAAATATCTATATTTAGGAATAATTCAATACTGTGATTTTTTTTTTTTTTTTATACAAAATAGGTTCGCGTTTGACCACACTCTGCCTGATGTTAAACAGTAGTGTGGTCTAAGATGGAGCACGCTTACCTAGAAGAAACCTATTTACTCTAGATTTGAAGACGCCAATATTGTACCTAACAGGGAACACAGACTCCGGCAGAGAGTTCCACAACCTCGCTGTGCGAATGAAAAATGTGGAGTCAAAACGCTTTGTGCGTACATGGGGAACATCCACCATGTACGGATGACGTTTTGGTCTCGTTTGTCTGGCCGTCCGGTAAAAGAAAGGTGCAGGTGGAACCAAATTGTGCAGCTCAAGTGCACACTCTCCGAAATGTATCCGGTAGAAAAAATGTGATTTCCGCCATAGGCCGCGTCAAACGAGTTGCACTTAAAAATACTAGTAGTACACTTCGATGGAATTTTGTTCACGACATGAAAAGTTATGTTTCAAATTCAAATTCTTTGTTGGCAACATCTTCGTTACAAGACATGTCATCATTGTCTTTGTTGTGTTATTACCACATTATGGTGACTTTCGCGCACTTGCTCACCTAATTTGGCATTTTGTGAATAAAACAATACTATTTTTATAAATAATCACTTGAAAAAACAAACGTTTTAGAAAATAATTCGCGTTCCCGTCAATACAGATACAGGACGTTTTGTACACATTTTCTTTGTTTTGATATTTTCTTATTGTATAACTTATGTGTATACGATTTAGTTGCTATCTTGAGGGGTAGAAAATAGTTGGTAGTGATGATGATGATGATGATCAGCTCGTTTTATGATTCGTACTTTGAGTCAGTTTCATGATTCATTGAGTCTTATAGGTACATGTTTTATTCGAAAAATGCGGATATAAGTAGTAAAACTTACAAGCACCTGCTGAAATCGACACCGTCGTTCATATTTCACTTTTATTATATTCAAGTAGCCATTGCTACACTTTACCTATTAGCTTTGATTAATCATGTCAATATAAGTTAATCAGAATCAATTTAATTGAGCTCAATGAGAAACTGCTTACCATCAATAAAATTTCATTATAAAAAAAATTTCGAAAGCTTTAATGATAGATATGTTTGTCCGCCCAAAATCAAGCATTCTTTGACCTTCGATTCATTGGCATCATAAAAATAAATGGTATCATTAACTAACATCGTAATTGTAATCAGTTTAACTAAGGCCTTGTTTACACTGGCCAACAGGTTAACCAACCGACCGCACGCAGAGAAATCTTACCTAATTTTATAACAAATAAATGCTCATGCAATATTTATAAAATCGTTTCAGCTAAAAATTCTGTCACTAGGTCACTTACACAATAGGCTACGAGATAATAAATATAGATAAATAAAAATAATATTTAATCAACGAAAATAAAAATCTAATTTCACGGCAAAGATTAAAAATTGCTTTTGGCGTCGCTCTTTATGAAATTGGCTAGTGTTAAGTATAAGTGTCATTTATTAGTATTAGTTTTAGTGATAAAGTTGAATGAGTCTGAGTAACAGTCAAAGTCACACAAAGTAAGTCATGATCGCATCCAGTCCAGTAGTAAGGATGTGACTTTGTATGTACTACAAGCACCGATGGAGTTTTGAAAGTAACACAAAGTTGTAAACATAGATACGCAAATAGTTTGGCATTTTATAAATAAATCATCTTTATTTTTATATGTAAATACTCGAAAAAACACAAGTAATAGAAAATAATACAATGCGGTGACATCATTATGTCAATGACAATCATGTCATGTCATCATTGACATGTTGGCATTTTAATTTTTATTATGATTGGTTACAAATGAATGAGTCATACAATATTATTTAAGATTATTATTATCATTTATAGTATGATCTGTAACTGCTGATTCAATAAGTTAACTATAAACAGTGATTTTTTCTACGATCTCACCAAAAAACCTTTGGAAACTGAAGTCAAACTTTATACGTTGAAGTCGAAGAAAGGTTGGCGCAATATAAATTATATAATCAATAAAATTATGCTTATTAAAACAAAATTCAAAAAAACACTCACACAACTAATGGATTCTATTAAGATTGGACGAAGTTGCATGCAAATTTTAGCGCTTGAAGATTTTGTAGTGTTCTAGTTTTATCTAGTTTAACTCACCCATCCTTGTCATTTTTTGCTTATATAATGGAAGATTAATTGCTTTCGTCGTAAGTTATTTTATTATCTTGATAAACCAGAAGCTTGCGTATCTTTAACAGCTTTATTAGTTAGTAAACTCCTTATGTGAAATTGATGAAGTTAGTTGTTTATTATGTATTTATAATCATCGTTAACCGTTCAACCACCAATCAAAATTGATTGCATAAAAGTCGATTAAATCATTTGTAAAACGAATAATTATGTACTTGTATCAATGTCAGATATGCTCGTATAATAACAATAGTTACCTATTTGTTTTACTGTTTGTTCTTAAATTACGGAAGTATTTTTTTTTAAATTTGATTTCATTGATTTTATAATCTTGGTAAGAAAGAAGGCACAATGAAGTTCTTCCATTTAATACAAAAATAGTAAATCATTTTGGATGTTTATACCAACGACAAAACAATTATTTTAGCTATCATTGTTTCCTGTGTGTGTACCTAACGATGTAAATATTATAGAGTAGAACATAATTCATTATCAAAAACTGCTAAAAAAATCTTCTAAAATCTTGATAAAACTTCTTAACATTTTGTACAGAGACTGGAATCTGTAGTGTCTGAGTCCAGGTGTAAGTTTAAGGGGCTCCTTACATAAGTATCAAAGCTCACCTTCATTGTCTGTATTTCCATTCCTGCCTAACGTAATTTAGTATAAACCAACTCTACTTCGGATACTATTTCTAGCAATGAATCTATACTTATTCTTGGCATCTCAGCGTATCATAACAACATCATAAAACCAAATATGAGGTAGTGACTTTCAAGTAGTCATACGGAAATACTTAAGTAGCCGTTATTCACGTAAACTGTACAAATAAATACCAAAGTGCATAGTTCAATTACTTTATCTGCATTCATGACTTTATAAAGTTTTTGTCAGATAAATGATAAGATATATCTAAGATTTTGTTTCACCATAGGTATTGTCAATTTAATATTTATTATTAAATCAAATGTTGTATTATAGTTGTCGGAGTCAGTCTGACATAAAATAGAACACTGTATAATTGTATATATATTACTAGCGACCCGCCCCGGCTTCGCACGGGTGCAAAATTCGAAAAAAATCAATATGTTTATTTATCAAAATAGGATGCACCACATCACTTTTTGATAGTCAATATTTACATAGTCTTTATCTGCCTCATATACCTATATGTATATGTATGCCTTCTTTTCATATCGCGTCGCGCTGCGGTCGGCGGCTGCCGGCCGATAGGTACCGCCGCAAACGCTACGCAATGTATTTTTAAATCTGTAATATCTTCGAAAATATTCAAAGAAATTATGTGCTGTAAAAGGCCATATAAATCTATGTTAAATCAACAATCTATTTATGGTATTTAATTAAATAAGGAATAATGCTGTAGTGCTTAAAATCGCTTCGATTTTAGCTATTATTTGCCGTAAAAAGTAAATGACAAAAAATGGTTTTGTGGGATATCAATAAGAGATAGACATATACCATCGCGGACTTTTCTGTAGACCTTTTCAAGGTGTACAATACTTAGTACATTATTTTTATAAATCCTGTAAGGTTAAGCCTGCGTACGCAATGTAAGCGGCAAGAAATGTAAGAATTTACGACACCCCATTAGAAACCCTGAAAATAACAGTATTTCTCCATTATTTAATAGATGTTATTATACATAAAAACCTTCCTCTTGAATCACTCTACCTATTACAAAAAACCGCATCAAAATCCGTTGCGTAATTTTAAAGATTTAAGCATACAGACAAACAGACGGACAAAAATAGCGACTTTGTTTTATACTATGTAGTGATTAAATATGTTTCCAATAGTTTAGATGTTTTCAGCAAGAACATCAATAGCCTCACTTGAAAGCCAGTTCCATTCCAGGCTAGGTGTATTTACCATCTTCGACCACACCGTCACTTAACATCAGGTGAGCTGTGGTCAAACACATAGCCTGTCAACCATAAAAAAAAACTGGTTTTGAAATAACAAGCCTAATAGAGATAACGCTTTATGAAATTTTAATTTTCAATCAATAACATTTCATTTAAGATTTCAGACGTAAATTGTGTCGCTTAATTTTTATAATGCATTAAATAAATGGCGCAACAAAACTAAACATTACGTCCTTGTTATTTGGCCCTTTTCGTGTAGCCCCTAGCTATAATTAATAAAAAATCTGATCAATCTAATCTTTGCTCGTGGGAATTATAATGGACAATTATTTATTACTTAACGGGCAAGTCTTGTGAAATAAGGCAATCGATGTGTTTTTGTCAACATTTTTGTGCCGTTATACATCATGTGGAAGTTTGAAATTAATGAATACTATAGTACATATCCTGAATTATTATGCTTGGAGAAAAAATAGTTTCAAACGCTTTTCGTTTCTTGAAATTATGAAATAGAATATGGCCAAATTATTTTTAATCCGTAATCTTGACATCAAAATAATTATAGGAAAGGCGCAATTTTATAGATGCTAACTTTGATGCAGATACATTTTAAGGCTTAGACCTTTTATTGTACGTTTTGTTTATTCTATTAGCAGATAAGTACGGATAGTTTGATGAAAATTTCTGATAGTGCCTGCTGAAAATCTCTTTTCTGCGTTACGTCTGTTGCTGTTTTATTTTGGTAGGCGCTACAAACCATCGAGAATCTCTGAATCTGACAATCTAACGTCACGAGTCTCGTGGTCGTGTATAGCACGTCACGAGAGGGCGCGCGGTGGCGGCGGTACCGAGCACCGCGCGCATGCTTCCCGCCCGTTTTGTATTTGACACTTCACACTGGCAAATATTCAAAACGCGATGCCAAAACAAAAAAAAAACTTCTGTCATAATGTAACAGATAATCAATGTAAAATCCGCTTCCGGCAATAGGAATAAACATTCTGTCTCCTTCTTGCTCGTGGCTATAGTAATTTAACTCTCCTTATCTATTTTAGCGTGACGTCAATGTATTCAAATCTAACGTCAGACGTATGTACGTCTGTGTGAGTGGAAAATATCAATGTAGGTGTTCACGCAGAAGTTCCCACGGTCGAGGACTTGGCCCTTAATGCCAAGTACTGATTAGGACAAACTGTCAGTGTATGTTTGTGATTAGCGCTGTTGTAGAAGTAAACAGGTTTACAAACACATATTTTGGGTCAGTTCTTAAAAATTACCTAAATTATATCCTTTACATTTTTGATAGGTTAGTAGATCTACTATAGTTTATCTATACTATCAAATGATATCCTTAATATTTTTGATATGTTGAAAAATATCAATTTATAATAATTATAATGAATACTAAGTAATAATTACTCGCAAAATTTCATTAAATTTGCTTCAGGTTTATCTAGAGCGGTGTTCTATGATAGGTTACCTAGGTAAATTAACTTGAAACTGGCTTAATATATGTCTATTTAAATTAGATTTTAAATGGACATGTCCGCTGCAAAGCTGCAATGCATTCAAAGTTTGTTTTTTTTATTCTAAAGCGAAGTTTTATTAACGATAACACTCGAGTGAGTTTTTAAAGATTGTGTTACGCCATTTGATACTTCGACACGAAAAACTGTGGGAGAGTTATTGCACTCTTTTATGTTTTTGAAAATTTTTATGTTTTAAGTAATGTAAAATGTATGTTAAAATAAAAAGGTGATAATTATGACAACTTAGAGTCTGTTAAATTAGCAATTAGTTCTAGTATTTAAGCTTACAGTAATATTGGAAAAAAAGAAAAAGTAAGAAAATATTGTACTCTTAAAAAAAATCCTTTTTCATGTGCACACCAGGCGCTTTGACATTTTTTATTCGCACCGAGACGATGTGGAACTCGAATCTGTGTTTCCCGAAAAATACAACACGAGTGTCTTCAAATCGAGAGTAAACAAGTTCTTTTAAGTATGCGTGCTTCATCCTAGACCATATCGTTGCTTAACTTCAGGCAGGATGTAGTCAAACGTGAACCTATTAATAACAAAAAAAGTAGTTACATTAGAAATAATATTAATAGCATTTTTTCGTATCAAGAAAAAAAAACGTGCCAAATTCAGTATGCAGATAAAAAACTGATTTCCTGAATATTGGAACCGGTTACATTTAGTCTTTCTAATTTATATATCTGTACGGATAAGTAAACATTTACTAACGACTTGCCCCGTGTTCACACACGTAATTAACTCGCCGATAGCATTTTTTTACTTAACTTAGTTTTTACATAATTGTATTACAATCCGTTGTATAGTTTGGAAAAACTAAGCAAACGAACAACAACTTTGAATGAAAAGAAACATGTGATTTCTGTTTAAGGTGGTACGATTTCCATACAAATCAATTTTTGCCATTTATGGACAAATGGAGCATAGTTTTACAGTGAAATCACAGCTACTGGCATTTACTTTAGTATTTATTTGCGGGAAATCACAACTTGAATAAAACAATAGATTAATAGCATAAAATCAAATTAATGAATAATTTATGAATTTATGATTTTTGAATAAAACAGTAGATTATGCCAATCATCTACAGGTTTATTTTGATTAATAAATTATAAGAATGTGGTTAATGCAGCATGACACGCTGGATAGCATTGATAAGTTTTTGCCCGAAGTAGATGCCAGCAATTTGACTTGGTTACGTGACGCCTGCTGCAAACGTTTGGTAAGGTTTTTTATAGCTCGGAAACGGTCGGCTCTACGTACCTATGAGTACATAGTTTCAACCCCAAACGGCACACGTTTTCGATTTTAGAAGCAGGATCACCAGTCTTGTAGTTATTTATGGTTGACAGGCTAGGTGTTTGACTACAACTCACCAACCACCGATGTTAAGTGACAGGGTAATCAAAGATGGTAAATTTACAGGCCTGGAATAGAACACGCTCGAACTGCCGAATGTTTTTTTTTCTGAAAGTATCTTACCACCATGCTATGGTTTCCTCAAGGTGTTTCTTTTAGCTAAGCTCATGGTTGGGGTTAGTACCTAGGTTCTTTGGCTTTTTAACCGACCGCGCAAACCAGCTATCATCGCTACAAGTGTTTACAGAATCGCAGTCACAGAAAGAGAAAAGAGCGCTAGGATATTGGCGTGTGTGGCATCCCAAATACATTTTAGAACATTCGTTTTCAAATTCGTCCTTAAATGAAACTGTTAACGATTCTTATTAAAGCTGATTATAATAGTAATTATGTTTATTCTCCTCATTAATGCCGTTCCAAACCCATTATGGTCTAATATGAACTATTATCATAATTATAGAACATACCTTGATATCAGCACGGCTACCGGTCTTGTGGGCAATTACTTCGGATATGGCCAGTAGCAGATATTTAACAAAGTGAATATTTCGATTTTAACTTACAGCGGCATATTTTGACAGCATAAGTATCCTTATTTGGAAAATAATGATACGAATTTTGGATAAAATATAAAATGACATATTGGCAGGCAGTCTGTCGTTTCAGCTGATGTAAATAATAACAAATATTATAAGATAATTTAGTATTATTACGAGCATCTAACAACTTAATCAAACCGCTTTTATACATATTTCAGTACAACATCGAATGTATTAAAATAAGGAGCGCCAACGTAGTGGTACCGTGGACTTTTTTTTGTTACATATAGGCTTGCGTTTGATCGCCAACTCGCCTGATGTTAAGCGAAGATGCGGTCTATGATGGAGCACGCTCACCTAGAAGAAACCGATTCACTAGCGACTTGAAGGCACCCAGATTGTATTTATCAGGGAACACCCACTCGTGCAGCAAATTCCATTGTTTAGCGGTTCGTACAATGAAGGTACACTCGAACCGTTATCACTCATCACTCGAAGTTCTAGGCATCATTGCAATAGAACGAACGTAATTTTTTTCGTCTTATTACTATTACATTAAAATGACTACAGATATTAAATAGTTAAATAAATAATCTAAGCAGTTAGTGCGGTCGGTTCACACGCCGAAGGGCGTAGGTTAAAATTTTAACAATGAACTTGAGCTGGCGTTGATGGAAAACATCGTGAGGAAAATATAGCCTGGTGGTAGGGTAGGTACTTTCCAGTACTCGGCTGGCAAGCTAATGTGATTAAAAGACGAGCCTCATCATCATCATCATTTCAGCCGTAGGACGTCCACTGCGGGACATAGGCCTCCCCCATTGACTTCCATAAAGACCGGTTGGAAGTCGCTCGCATCCAGGGCGTTCTTGCGGTCTTTACTAGGTCGTCTGTCCACCTTGTGGGTGGACGTCCTACGCTGCGCTTGCCGATCCGTGGTTTCCACTCCAGAACTTATTCAGGGTAAAAAAAACAAAGAGAAATAAAAGTAATTAGATTTCTTATGTAAAAGTAATTAGACGAACTAAACGCTCACGCAGCAGCAAACGCAGCAATACACACAATTTTTAGCGGAAAAACAAAGTGCAAGACATTGCAGCTTTGCGCTCATTACTTTGAGTCTTTCTATGGTTAGGTTAGTCTTAACATCCCTGTGATTTCAATTAGCCCTTTTATTTCCCTTTAAGTCTGAAGACAGTAATTTTACATACTACTGCTAGACGGCATATATCTTGTACTGTGACGGTACCTACATAGACGATCTCCTGCTAAGAATGTCTAACAAAGTATCCATTAATTGTAGCTAATTTCTTCACAAAAGTACCTAATCAATGCAGAAATCCATTTTACATTTGTTTTTTTTTTATGGTTGACAGGCTAGTTGTTTGACCACAGCTCACCTGATGTTAAGTGAAGGTGTGGTCAAAGAGGGTAAAGCACACCTAGCCTGGAATGGAACTGGCTCTCAAGTGACGCTGCCGGAACACACCGTTAGATGCTTGGCGGCAGATACGTATGTTTGTATGTTTGTACTCATTCTGAGCGTACAACATTTGCAAAATAATTTCAAAACATTGGAATAACAAATAGGCAGGTATTTCTCGACAGCAAAAACAAAGTTTAAAAATTAACTTCACTTAATTTTCGTAAAATCTCGTAACACTCCAATGAATTAGCGCCCACATTTAATCAGATTACTATCTGTGTACTGTAAGCTGCATAGCTACTAGCATTTTTGTAACTTAATTGCATCTACTTTACTTAACAAGCGATTATCGCTTGTTAAGCTATGTTGAATGACGTTAAACTCTTATCTGATAAGTCAGCCTAAACACTTCACTTGAGTTGAGTAAAATATGATCGATGAACAACCTAGTTAAAATCTAGAGCCGCCAAAAGATATGGTTAACGTCCTAAATTGGCTGTTTCGACAAATTTATACGTAGACAGGTATGCATAAGTACGTAATCAAAAACTTAGGCGTAATCAAAACCCATAATAGGCTTTTAATTACCTACAAACTCTTGTTAAATGTTTTTTACCCATATTACCTTGTGGTGGTTTGGCAACGTGTTGACTTGGACCAAATTCTATATAACTTTTTATTTTTTGTTTATTTTGTTAATATATAAAAATGATGAGACCAGTGAAGCGCTCTCCTGATAGTAAGACATAATATATGCCCCCATGGCAGCGATACATAAACATTTGAGTAACAAAACAAAACTTTTTTTGAGTTTTTTATAAAGATTGGATTAGATTTTATTACATTAAGATTGAAGAAAGCGGCATTTTTCCAACTATTTAGATAATTAATCAAAGGCTTATTTTGGTTTTCGTCAATGTAATAAGTTAAAGAAATCATCATCACATTCAGCCAGTATCCATAGAAGAACATAGCCCACACTATACTACCCAACCTAATCTTTGATTATTTCTTTATTGCCTGTTTATTTTTTATTTTATTTATCGCTAAAAGCTATCTCTTCTAGGCAACCTTAGGATGGAAAGGATTAAAGATAGAAAAAGACGGGCGTTTGATTTTAAATCCAGTCACTGTGTAAAAAAATAATACATCTTATATTTCATAATACTGATAAAATAATCTAGAATAATCATCTTTTCAATGGTCCACCGCAGATCGTGACCACGTCAACCTAACTGACCTAAAATATATAACAGACAACATTCTTGTTTGGTTACTTTGTAATTGATAATTATTTTAATAATAATGTCTACTTGATGCAATATCCTGCTGTTTTTCTCATAGTACAAGCGTTAGAATGTTGATAACAAGAAGAGTGGGTAGATTTGCTAACTTCATACGCGCTTACTTCAGTGTACTATTTTCATTGTGAACTGGCTATATATTTGAACAAAGCCAACTTAATATTGAGCGACAGTGGAATTGAAGGTGGTAATGACACTTAGCCTGGACTGGAAACTGTTTTGTCTTTTACATTCCAGGCAGGCCAACCGAGAAGTGTTCCATTGTTCCATGTTGACAGCCCCGTTGGCTCATTGGTAGTATATCTGCCTTGAGAGCTGTAGGGCGTGGGTTCGATTCCCACTCAGGCCAAACATTTTGTAAATAAACACAATCATGTTTGTTCTGTGTCTGGGTGTTCTGTATGTATTATAAGTATGTATTTACAAAAAAAAAGTATTCATGTTTTATCAGTTATCTGACTTCCATCACACAAGCTTTGCGTAGTTTGGGGTCAGATGGCGCTGTGTGTATAGTCCCACGATATTTATTTATTTATCTATCACCGTTTTTAAAGAAAACATCATCCTTTTTTATATTTCACAGATACATGTAATGATGTTATTACTATTTGTCGCTTATTTGTTTATATATTCTATTTATTTTATTTTATTTTTAAGTGATATTAGTTAATCTATGTATTAGGATATATTTTATTATTGCAATGTAGATATATATCTATTTATGTTATAGTTATTCTCCTACATATGTTTATCCTCGTTATTGACACACCCTGTCGTTTGCTTCCACCAATCCTTTCCGACCTAAAGTTGCCTGGAAGAGATCGCTTTTAGCTAGAAGATTGACAGTTGTTACACCTGTTAATTATGTTTATTTTCGGTTTCTTCTGTATTGTATAATTTTTGGAGTGTACAATAAAAAGTGAATTAATCAATCAATAATTATTGCACTTTATTTGAGTGTTATATGTTTTAATTATTTCTGTTCTGTAATCTTGGCGTGAACAATAAAGAGTCTGCCGTAATACAGGAGTTTTAGCGATGATAGCTCAGTGGTTAGCGCGGTAGGTTCGCATGCCGAAGGGCGTGGTTGAGCTGCCGGTGAAAGAAAACGTCGTGAGGAAACCATAGCATGGTGGTAGGGTACTTTCTAGTACTCGGCTGGCTAGCTACCACCCTCAAGTTAAAAATCTGCCGCCAAGCATCTAACGGTGTGTTCCGGTAGCCTCACTTGAGAGCCAGTTCCATTCCAGGCTAGGTGTGCTTTACCATCTTCGACCACACCTTCACTTAACATCAGGTGAGCTATGGTCAAATATCTAGCCTGTCAACCATAAACAAAAAGAAAAAAGAAAATCCTAGCTCGGCAGCCGCCACTCATTATTATAAGAAAATTACTAAATATTGTAATAAAACTACAACTGTTGTAAAACAAATTGTAATAATAATACGTAGGTGAAATTGTGAGATTATCAATTGTTAATATTTAATATTGAGATCGAAAGAAATTTATTTTCATCTTTTTATAACCACCAGTAAAATTGTTTGTGACAAACCTGTAGAAAGTTTCAGTAATAAAATCAGTAATCAGTCTATCTGACTATAACGTGCAAGATGGCAAATTTGCAAATGAAGTGTGGAAACTAGCAATACACCACAATACTGTGTTCTGATTCCTCTTGTTATTTTCCTTTACCGGCAGCTCAAGCACATCAATCAGATTTGAAGCCACGTCGTTCGGCGTACCATCTGATCCCAATAATCACTGAGTTATCATCGCTACAACAGTATGATTTATATTCTGCCGTCAAATAATAATGGATAAACATGACTGTGTTCCGGTTTAGTGGCTAGCAAAATTACGCGCCTAATTAGATTCAACGCAAATTGTTCTAAAGTAATGAACACCAATGACATACAACACAATATTGTAATACCCTGAATATTGTTTTGTTACTGTGATCTCTGGCTACCGCTGCGATGGTCACGAACCAACGTTACCGTCGCGAGAATATCTTGTTCGTCTCACTAGTTACTAGTTATGTTGTATTATTAGCTGCACAGTTTTTTCCCGTAGTGGAATTACAGTGCTCGGCCAAGCCATTGAATAGGCTGTACATAATTTTTTAGTAGACTTGCCTTAGGTAGAGAGTTAAAAATTTTTAGTGCATGACAATGAACCTAGTATGTTTTTGATTAGGTAAGTTAGTTTGTATTCCTAAATCGCAATGTAAACCATATTTAATTAATAAGATTGTGTTTCAAAATATTTATTTTGACTCAGCTATGTTTTGCACTAGCTGCGCTCTGCGGTGTTAGCCGCTGCATTTTTTTCGGAATAAAAAGTAGCCTATGTGTTAAACCAGGGTATCAGCTACCTCCACACCTAATTTCTTCCAAATCTATTGAGTAGTTTTTGCGTGAAAGAGTAACAAACATCCATCCATCCATCCATCCATCCAAATTTTCACATCAAAATTGGTCCAACCGTTTGAGCAGTAATAAACATACAAACACACTCACGAACATTCGCCTGTAATATTAGTGCCATTTAATTTAAATAGAGATTCTGCGTCGAATTCAAATTTTTACATCTTTTAGTACTTTGTAATCCCTTTGCATGGTTTAAATGTTGCCGAAAAGTCAGTTGTTGTATTTATGTACGCAGAAGGTTTTGAACAGATACCAAAATACATAGAACAACAATATACTTTCGAAGCGGTTGGCCCTCACTACGGAGGATCTCAGAGCTGGCGTCTACTTATATCAATGCAACAACGGGGCAACGCCGCCAGTGTCCTGGGAACATTAATCTCGTCGGCATCTTTGTTTTATAGTAGAGACAGATACATTAGTTTCATTATTAAATTTCGTGAAAGGAAACATTGAAGTGCTCCTATAAATTAAATACAGAAAATGGTCAGTGTTTGCAAAATGAAGGTTGTTGGCAATAATAAAAATAATATGTGCGGCTGTTTTAAGATTTTCAGCTCTTTTCTAGTTGACGAATGTTGTAATGTGAATTTCAACGAGTTCAAATTTAGTTTTCTGTTACTTTCCGAGTCGGTTTTAGTCTTTTAATTTTATATTTATTGATATGGAGAGTAATAAAGTATCATGGAAATGTTAGCCATACATTTTTATATACTCCACACCATTTTATTTAGATTCTGACCGTACTTTGTGTTTTTTCGGTCTAAAACAAGGTTTTTATGCCCAATGAAAATTTACATAAAAACTGCTTCTATTTCAAATGCAGCAACTTGTAATCAAAATAATTGACTGCAAATAAACTGTCACTAGATTGGTATGGTATGATGCTTAATTAATAAGTAGAAAATGTTTTGCTTAGTTTAAATTATTGTAAAGACGCCAAATTACAAAATCATAAAATACTTAGACAATAGAAACATAGAGTACAAACATAGAAACTATAGAAACGTTATACATTATATTGTTATATAGTATATTTGTTAATTATACTATAGTTATGTATATATACTCGTATGTCTACTCTCTAGTCGTAGTCCAACGTTTCGAGAACTTTTACAGTCAATCATAAGTCTGATGTTATGGAAGATAAGGTCTCATTTTGCAAAGCACAAATATGGCGGTTACACAAGTTTGTGCGTGGTATCAAACTTTGATTTTTGAAGATTTTGCTTATATTATTAAAAAAGTAAAAACACTCACGCATGTGGCCAAGTCTTAAAACTTCACATACCTAACTACTAATATACTCTCCGACTTTTAAAAATGTTTGCTTGTCTTTCTTTCATTTCAATTTTTCATGTTTGTCAAGCTACGTATTTGACCACAGTTTACCTGATGTAAAGTGACGGTATGGTCGAAGATAGTACAGCGGACCTAGCCTAGAATATTTTTTTTTCTTTTTCGTTTTTTCTTTCTTTTCGGCAGCTCATTGTTGGTGTTAAAAAACTTGTTATCTCATAACATATTAAAAAAATGTAAACGTAAAATAAAAACCCTACATTTATCATCAACATCTCTATCTGTAAATATTATTGCATTCTGTATTGTGTGTTATGAAATAAATAAATAGTATAACAGCTAGCTGTCTGCGTCTATCTGTTTCTCCGTTTACTTATTCTAAACCATGCAATGCATTTTAGTACGGTTTTTAACGAAATTTAGAGATTTTTTCCAAAAAATTTATACATACAATACATTCTAAGTAATTTTTTTTTTTTTTTTATGGTTGACAGGCTAGTTGTTTGACCACAGCTCACCTGATGTTAAGTGAAGGTGTGGTCGAAGATGGTAAAGCACACCTAGCCTGGAATGGAACTGGCTCTCAAGTGAGGCTGCCGGAACACACCGTTAGATGCTTGGCGGCAGATTTTCAACTTGAGGGTGGTAGCTAGCCAGCCGAGTACTAGAAAGTACCCTACCACCATGCAAAATTCTAGTATAAGTGAAAAATTTCAATGTTTTGTAATCAAGACACCAAAATAAATGACATCAGCGAAGCCAGGGTGAGACGCTGAGCATTTATGCAGTTGATAATATTTACAAGATTTTTTTTAATGTAGAAAAGTAATTTAAAACGATTGACTCAACAGAAATTTAAATCAAAGGTGACACAAATATGTGTTTTTATGACCTGCGAACAGATTCAATTTTAGATTATGCGAACGTTATGTATGGTTATTGATAATTATTTCTAGTTTTTAAGATTTCTTAATTGTGTTCAGTTTTTACTTTTCCAGTAATGTAAGAAAAACTTCAAAATTGAAGTTTGACACGCACGAAATTGCGTAACCGTCGTATGTTTGTCGTGCTAATTGTGACCCTATCTTAATGTAGTTAGACTGCAGTATAAAACGTCGGTGTACAGGTTCTTAAAGAATGCCTGATTTCATACTAATCGTAGTAACAAAATAGTGAATTAATTTAAATGCTAGTAGTACCAGCATAGCTAAAAGCACTTCCTAATATGGTAGCAGTTTAAACACACGAGATGTTATTTAACCTTCGCTATTTTGACTTTCGAAATATTTTCGAAATTTAAAAGACCGCCAGGAGCTCGTCAAGTAGGTTTCTATATGGTTTAGAAATAATGCTATGCACATACATATAAATGAATGTAACGGTAGTTTTGAGTTCCAGATAACTGATTAAGAACTGTGACATTTCGTCATGGTCGACGACATGTCAAAATTGGAAGGTTACATTTTATAAGAGCAGAAAGTTCGAGACACCAATCAGTCTATCACAGAGTATTTGAATTATTTCTCGTTTTACATACTTGCGATGTGTTAATCAAATACATAGGTAAAAAATATGTTATGCAAAAAGTAAGAATGTTTTATCGTTCAGAGGAATGCTTTTATTAAGGCATGATATAGAAATTGTAGTTTTTTATTATTTTGTTTTGTCCTAGCGTTTTTTTAGCTGTTGGTTGATAAGAAGACCTCTTGATATAGAGTGAAAATTTATTCAGCCGTTTTTTATGGGTTACTAGCTAGGCAATTGACCACAGCTCACAATGTAACGGACAAGACGCTCATCTGAAGGTAAGAGATAACGCCTGTCCATGACCATTACAGCGATACACAGAACTTTGAGTAGCTAAACAAAGTCCAGGACGTCGCTGCTTTGGCGCTCATTACTTTGAGACTTTTCGATGGTTAGTCTCAACGGCCCTGTAAATTCGCAAGCTGCAGTAGGTACCCTTCAAATCGGAACACAGTAATGTTGTTTGTGAGTGACTGCTCATTTGGTTAAGCACTACCAAATGAACCAACGGGACAGGGTAGCTAACTATAAATTGGTAATGAGCGCCAAAACATACCTAGGACTTTGTTTTGCTGCTCGAAGTTCTGGGTATCGGTGTCTTGGTCATGAAAATGTATTGTCTCTTACCATCCAGATGCATAGGTTTTAGTACAAATCTAGTTTTGTGGGGCGTCATTTGTTTTCTTCTCATCCAAGACACATTTATAGATAGATAGATATAAAAGAACAGAGAACAAAAGAACCTTACGAATTAGTGCCACAAGTGGCGACCTTATCGCTAACAGCGATCTCTTCCAGGCAACCAAGAAAAGAAAAACACGATAGAAAACTTAAGAAACAGACGGGAGATGTAACACTAATAAGAAATATAAATAAAAATAAAACAATTATTATGATTTATGTGATCAATCACATATTATGTTGATGTTTTTTATGTGTTCGAAATATATGAGTTACAAATAAGTAGTATTTACAAAACAAAGTATATGAGTAGTCTATCTGTTATCTGGTGTCTATAACACGACGATTGCTTGCTTTTGGGTTGGATCACGTTGATAGCAATCGCTTCTAGTATTCATTTCGCCCAATTTTATTGTTCTATTGTACATTGCGCGATACGCCGATATTTCTTATAGATATGCTCGATATCAATCGTATCGCGTCGCATTTTGCGCAAGCTTACTAAAAAATAGCTACTGTAATGAAGTATGTTTTTAGTACCTAATCACATAGTTTAAATTATTTCAAAATGATTTCGAAACAATTAACTGGATAATTATACTTGCTGTAACTACTAACTAGATCACTCAAGGTACAAATTGGAGTAGATACTCGGTCATGGTTAATTTGAGAAGAAATGGACTAATGTGTGTCTATTAACTTTAATTAGTTAGTTTAAGTGGCCATAAATTGGTTTAGTGTAACAAGTGAGACAAGCCATTTTGGATTTAAAAGTATACAATCAAGGACACCTTTTTTTTTTTTTTTTTTTTTTGCGTGGGGGAAATGCATTTACGCACTTCCGCCCGCCGGGCAGACGGGCGGGGTATGTCGGGCTCGACACCAGAGTGGTGCCACTACCGACTAAAACCCCCACGTGTTCCCTCGGCAGTGACCAAGTGACAGGGTTGCGGGACCGCTCTCGCATTCGCCGCAACCCCGTCCTGCCAACGTCCTTCCGGACCCGCCTCGGGGAGGGAAAAACCCCTCCCATTCGGCTCCAGCGACGCGCCAGGAACAAGTGGCGCGTCGCCTACTCTTGAGGGCCTATCCCTGGTGTGGGGCGACAGACAGCCCGTCGTCTGACGCCCCAGGCCCTCCAATGGGAGACGGAGTACGAGCCAAGTTGGCTCGTCTCCGTGTCCGCACCCGCCGGCGGGGAGGAGCTAAGGGGTCCAGCTCTCTCACCCGCTCCTCGGCCTCTCGTCGTGAGACGACGGTCTCACAGAACGAGACCATCGCCTCCCATGACCTCTCGTCGGCGACCATCTTGGCTAAGACGGTCGGCAAGGAGAGGTCTGCCCCCACAACCGCGACCAGGGACTGTCGCGGTTCCGCCTCCCCCGGGCAAGTCACCAGCACGTGCTCTGCGGTATCCTCCACAGAGCCGCACCGGTGACATTCCGGGGTCTCCTCCCTTCCGGCAACGTGACACAGGTATCTCCCGAAACAACCATGTCCCGTGAGAACCTGCGTCAACCGGAAGGTCAGACCTCCGTGTTCTCGCTGGGCCCACTCCACGAGTACGGGCCGGATTGCCTCAAGGAGCCGTTGGGCTCCGGTCCCCCTCTGTGTGGGCCCTGCGAGAAGACCCTCCTTCCACCTCTGCAGAGCCCTGGCCCTGGCATCACAGCGCCACCGCGCCACTTCCTGTGGGGCGGGACGCAAATCCTGCTCCCTCGCGCGTGCCCTTCGCCAGTAGACCGAGGACAGAACCTCGGCCTCTAGCCTCCAGGGCAGCGATCCGGCGAGGGCGCATGCCACCTCGTGTGAGAGTGTGCGGTACCCTCTGCACACTCTCACGGCCATCGTCCGCTGGGCTCTGCAGAGGAGCGCTGACTCCGCCCGGTCCAGCGATCCCGCCCATATAGGGGCACCGTACAGGGCCATGGAGCGTACCACCGCTGTATAGAGGCGGCGGCAGCTCCCATTCCCCCCGCCAAGGTTGGGCAAAAGGCGACTCAGCGCAGCGGCAGTGCCCGTCAATTTGGGGGTCAACTGCCGCAAGTGCGCACCGAACCTCCACCTACTGTCAAGGATGACTCCGAGATACTTCAGCGTCGACCGGACAGCGATGGAGGTTCCCCCAACCACGATATGTGAACCTGCAGGTGGCGCCCTCCGAGGACCATAAAAGCAGATGGCCTCAGACTTGTGGAGCGCCACCTCCACGCCCAACTGTCGAATCCTGGCCACAACCGCAGCCACACCAGCGGTTGCCAGGATCGACGCCTCCCTGTAGGTGTCCCCTCTGGCGGTAACCAACGTGTCATCAGCGTAACAAATGACGCTGATGCCACGGAGGTTAGCGCATCGAAGCACCCAGTCATAGCCAAAGTTCCACAGGGGCGGCCCCAGAGCCGAACCCTGCGGAACCCCGCGTGACATGGGGTACACCTCCTCCCCCTCCTTCGTTGGGAACACTATCTCTCTCTCAGAGAGATAGTCCCCAACAAGACGCTGCAGGTACTGGGGCACGCGATGATACCCGAGCGCCGACGTTATCGTGGTCCAGGGCAGGGTGTTGAACGCGTTGGCTATGTCTAAAGACACAGCCAACATCACCCCGCCACTGGAGCACGCCTTCTCGGAGAGGTCCCTCACGAGCTTAATGGCGTCGATCGTCGAGTGACCTCTCCGAAACCCGAACTGCCTCTCAGACAGGTCGGGCCCCACCCTCTCCAGGTGTTTGACGAGTCGGGCAGCGACCACCCGCTCCAAGAGTTTGCCCGCCTCGTCAAGCAGCACTATCGGACGATAGCCCGTCGGCTCGTCGTCAGGGCGTCCCTCCTTGCGGAGGAGGACCAGCCTCCCTCTCTTCCAGCGCCTTGGGAATCTCCCCTCCCGCATGCAGCGGGTGAAGAGATCTCCCAGGCGAGACCCCAAGGCGTCCTGAGCGAGTGCCCACGCACGGCCGGGTATGCCGTCAGGCCCCGGCGCCGTGTTCTTGGCCCTCATTCTCAGGACTGCCGCTCCCAACTCCCCTTCGGAGACATCGGGGGGCTGGTCCTGCTCCTCTCCGGCGACCTGTCGCCGTGTTGCCACCACTGTGGGAGGCACGAAGTCGTTTCCCGGACTACCGGGGAACAGTCCCTCTACCACTCGCCGCAGGATCTGTGGTTGCAGCGTGCTGGTGACCGGGGGCGCCCATGGGCGGAGCTTCCGCCTCGCCAATAAATACGGGCGTCCCCACGGATCTCGCTCCATCGACTCCAGCAGCTGCTTCCACGCATCCGCCTTTGCCTCGGTGATGGCAACACGGAGAGCCTTGGACGCCTCTCTATAGGCGGCATAGAGAGCGTCCGTTTCGGCCGTCTCCTGGCGCGCCCTTCTCCTGTACCGCTGGTAGCGGCGACGCCTCGCTACACAACGGCGGCGGAGCTCGGCGATCTCCTCAGACCACCAGTAGACCTGGCGCTTGGGTGCCAAGGCCCTCGCACGGGGCATGGCTGCGTCACAGACATGAGCCATTGCCCCGCATAACGCGTCGGCCTCCGCGCCAAGGTCCACTGGCTCTGAGGGAGGAGCATTCCACGCCTGGACTATTGCCGCCTCCTGCAGCAACTCCACGTCCAGGCGCTTCAGGACCCACCTCGGGCCTGACTCGGGCGGTGCGCGTTCGCGATTTTCCGCCGTAGACGATGAGACGCTAAACCGAACATAACGATGGTCGGACAGCGTCTCCTCGTCCACTAGCACCTCCCAATCACGAACGCGCCGGGCAATCTCGGGCGCGGCGAAGGTCACGTCAACCACTGACCCACCCCCTCGCCGCACGCAAGTGTTCTCAACCCCTCGGTTGAGAACACATAGCCCCACTTCCGCGAGCCACTCCTCGACCACCCTTCCCCGTGCATCTGTCGTCGAAGACCCCCACGCCGCAGACTTGGCGTTGAGGTCCCCAAGGACGATGACAGGGCATGGGCGACTCTGTCTCACCAAGGCCCCCATTTCGACGAGAAAATCCTCGAACTCAGCGAGGGCCCTGTTGGGAGAGAAGTACACCCCCACCACGACCACCTCTCCAACCCGAGCCGCGACGAAGCCTCTGCCCCTCGTCACCCCAGCGAGTTTGGGGGAAGGCACCGGCGATTGCGTGGTGACTGCCACCAGTCCGTCAAGGTCCCCAACCCAGTCAGACCTGGGCGGGACCACATACGGTTCGGCAACCGCAGCCACCTGAATCGACCGCTCCGCCATGCACTGCAGGAGAAGGTCCTGTGCGCGGGCGGAGTGGTTGATGTTCGCCTGGAGGAAAGTTAGCGCCATTCTAATTTTCCTCCATGCCTTCCACCTGCTCCGTCACGGGGCGAGTCGGCTGCAATTTGGCCTTGGCCATAATTGCAGCGGACTTCTTCCTTGCCCCTGTTTTCGACGGGGGCTTGGCACAGGCCTTGCCCCCGGAGAGGTGATCCGCCGGCTTCTTTGCAGCCGCACATAAAGTGCAGTGCGGAGCGGCGGAGCAATCTCTGGCCTTGTGGCCGGTTTTACCGCAGCGATAACAGTCATCGCTGCGGTCCACCTCTGACTTGCACTGGGCCCGTAAATGACCCAGTGCAAGACATCTAAAGCAGCGGCGCGGCCTGGCATCTAAAAGCCTGACCTGCGCCGCCACCCACCCGACCATCAGGCGGCCTCCACTGGCCGCGACCTTTTTGGCAGCCACGACGGGGCACCTCACGAAGGCGGTTCCCATGCCGGCTGGCCCTCTCCGCACATCGCCGACTTTTATGTCGGACTCAGGGCATCCCCCGGCTCTGGCTAAGGCCCCCCTCAGCTCGTTGGAGTCCACGGAGTCATCCAACCCACTCACACGCAAGTCCGCGGTGGTGGTCGGTCTAGACACCCGTATGTCCTCCGAGCCTTGGAAGACCTGCCTGAGCCTTTCGGCCAGGGAGTCCGCCTTCCCGTCTTTTTCCGCCCCTGGAACTTCGAGGATGCGTGCCCCGGTGGCCGCGGCCCGCATCCTCAAAGGAGGCACTCCGAGAGCCGCAAGATCAATGCGGCTCTTGGCCTCCTGCAGCACCTTGGCATAGGTAATGCCCTTCTCCGCCGCCCCCGGTTGCAGCGTAATAACCACGGCTGCGGTACGGGGAGGGCGGAGTTTAGCCGCCTTCGCCTTAGCGGCTTTTGGTGCTGGAGCCCGAGTCCGCCCTGGGGCCGATGACCTCGGTCCTTCGGGCCTCGCGGCTGTGTTCTTCCTCCTCGAGCCGCGCCCTACGACCTCCGACCATGTTCCCTGAGCAGGGGGCACAGGTCGAGTCGCAGGCGCAGGCTCCGGAACAACGGGCCGAGCCACAGCCGGGGCCTTCCTCACCCCCGTCCTCGATGTGGTGGGCTTCGAGGCACCTGATGAGTGGGCTGCAGGAGTGACCTGGCGAGCCACTGCCGCTGATGTGCTGGCAGTAGGGGATGTCCCTCCCTCCCTCCGCCGATCCGCCGCCAGAGGCGGCCTGAGGCGCTTCTCAGGGAGAAGTCGCTCCTCCAGCCCTTCAAACCGGGCACTGATCATGGTGCCCACCTGCACCATGACAGCTTTCACTACTTCCTCTAAGGTGGAGGCCGAAGAAGACGTCGAGGGCGGACTCGCCCGAGCGGCGCGTAACGTCTCCATCTCCCGGCGGATCTCTTTGAGTTCCGCCGTGAGTTTCTTGTTGGCCTCCACCAACAAGGCCACCTCCTCAGGAATGGTGCGATCGCGCATCTCCTTTACGGACTCCTGCACTACTCGTGCGGCGTCCTTCAGGGCAGCCACGTATGTGCCCTTGAGGTTCTTAGACTTCGTGGCCACCATCGTGATGGTGTCCAACGAGTCCGCAACCAGCCTCTCAAGTTCGGCAGCGTCGTGGCTCCCTACCTCCCGCGAGTCCTTCTTAAAGAAGGCGCGCGATCGCTCCATTCTCTTCTGCAGCTTCGCAGACATCTGCTTTTCGGCCTCCAGCCGCAGCTCCTCCTCCCGGGCTCGGTTGAGCTCGGCCTTGGCTTTTGCAAGGCCGACGTACTCTCCCGTGGTAGGCGGTCGGCCTCTGCCCCTTCGCACCGCGGTAACCTTAGAGGCCGGACCCTCTAAGGCACCTTCGGAGCCGGAGCAGCTGCCGGACCCACTCTCCCCCTCATAGGCCCTCTTACGAGGGACCCTATCCGGCGACTCGGACACAGTCATCATCGACGTGATCGACGAGTCCGAGTCACCCTCCTCTTCGCAACGTGTCACTATGACGCGCGCCTCCTTCAATTTGGCATCGGTGTCCATTATCATGCTTGGGTCGTTTGTTGAGCGATTTTTGCCCCCCCCAGAGTACGTGGGGCTGCACGCCGGAGCGTGGAGGGATTCCTCCTTTCGGAGACCCTCCTGGGTAGTCGTATTCAAATCGCTAGCTTTCATATTTGTTTTGTGCTCAATTTTAACGGGTAGAGCTCCCCACAATATAAAATAAATATATACATATATAAATAATAGAGGTCTAGCGGCCAAACTCCTCAACCTTTGACCATGCCCAGGAATGCCAACCAGGAGCCATGTCGCAATAGCAACATAGCTCCAGACTAGCAACCCGAGCACTCCCTTCGGCGACCCCCGAACCTTGGGTATCGCGGCCTTGCAGGTCCGCCATCCCCCGACCCCTAAGGGTCCGCTGCAGCCAAAAAAGCTGCCGTCGGTGTTGCCCGACAGGGGAGCCGAGTTGACAACCCCTGCCGCGCCGCAGGCCTTGAAGGCCTGCCATCCCACGACCCGTAGGTCCGCGCAGTCCAACCTTGGATCCGTCCACCGCGGAGCTCAAAAATGAGCCCGCTAGCCTCACATCCACTGTGCGCTATGCTGATCATAGCGCACGTGGAGAGGCTCCCCCCCGTCCAGACTTCAGCTACGGCCAACAAGATCTCCCCCCATGGAGAGAAGTTATTGACCGTACCCAGGGTGCACCCGCCCGAACCATTACCATCCCTCCGGATTAGAAATTCGCAAAGGATAGTAATGGACGAGCTTCGAGGAGGTAGTCTGGCACCGCACCCCACAATCAAGGACACCTAGAAAAATTATAATCGACAATGAATTCTCAACAGAACTTAAAATAAAAGCTATGTTACAACAAAAACATACGAAAAATAAACAGTTTTTTTACATATTTTTTTCTATTTTTGTGTTATAACTTCAGTTTCGAAAATTGATATACTTGTCCCTCTTGTAGCTGACAGAATACGTATATACTTATTGTGTCATTTTGCTGCTCTCCGTTTAGTAATTATAGTCACTCTATCTATTTACAAAGTGCCAGCTATATTTTCTCGATTTTTGGTCTCTATTCAAAGTCAATACGACCAAACAGACATTCGATTGGATAGTTAGAATTCAATTACGTTTTTTTCATCGATATGTCGAAAGACAATTAAGCTATTGCTTTTTCCTTTTTTCATTCCTAGAACATCCGTTATAAAGGTACAATTAAGCCGTGTGCATAAAGACATCGTAGATATTTGAATATCAATAGAAAAAAACTAGGTGTTTTGACATTGCGATGTCATTTACAGCATCACAGTAGTCAAACGGAAGTGGTAGTCGCTTTAAAACTTAAATCGGCGAATGCAAATAAGCCCTTATTTCGAACAATCTAAATAGCTTTACGCCATCATTGAACCAGCTACGCCAATTTGAAAATAATTGATAGCAATTTGGCACAATATCATTGACGGAAATCACACCTGAAATTGACTTCCTCTTTGGCGTCAGTATAAAACTCTAATTACGATTGATGTTATTATAATAAAGTATTAGTTTGTTGACCCTCAATCTCATTCATATTGGTCTTAATACCTATCATTGTAACGTCAACTGTGTCTATTGGTATTTTGTTTAAATAGTTTCTACTTTAAATTGCTTTGTCTCTCTCAGAAATTGTTGCTTGTCGTCTTTTTAAGATGAGAGTTTTTAAAATATTATTTTGACAAAGTTTTATATAAGATTATGCACTTTGATATCTTAAATCAGAACGCTTGGGTACCGGAAACATTATAGTATTGTTCGACGTAACATGCTATTAGTGTAGCCTTCGCCTTCGAGTTATAAATTTTACTTCTCTTCTTTTATTTTATTAGGCGTGCCATAATCTACCATCGCTTTATGAACAGATATCGTTATGTAACATAATTTATTTCGCAGCAAACGTGCTCGCAAACCGGAATATTGAAATGAAATTAAATCTAAACCAGGTTGGACTGTTGCTGGTGCCAGCTTTGAAGATTTTTTTTATGGTTAGTGGACTAAGTTTTTGACCACAGCTCACTTGATGTTTACACACAAGAAATGTTCACTGTTACTGTTACACACAAGAAATGTTCACTGTTACTGTTACACACAAGAAATGTTCACTGTTAGGTCCTTGGTAGATTTTCAGCTTGAATGTAGTAGCTAACCCGCCAAGTGCTAGAAATTTCCTACCATCATGCTATGGTATTTTTTTTCTCCCAATGTTTTCCTTCACCGGCTCATGCTCATCGTTGCACGTCTAAATGTCACTTATGTTTGGATTGTTGTCACTTTATACTTAGATAAAAATAATGGGACGAAAAAAAGAAAAACGATTATTTCTGTCCATGACCATTGCAGCGGTACCTGAACCTTGGAGCAATAGATCAAAGTCCAGTGTGTCGCTGCTCTGGTGCGATGGCGATGATAATGATAAGTTCAAGAGCCCTGTAAATCCGCTAGCATCAGTAACCCTTCAAGTAACAATACAGTAATATTTACAAACGCATTAAAGCTTGTCGTCCGAACATCTGATATTGTGGTGATTATTTAAAAATAAGAGATTACTGAATTACTAGGTAGTAATATTTTTTTTTTCGTTTTTTGACATTTATCATGTTGACATAATTATTTTATATTTGACATATCATTTCATTGTATTGGCATATGTTATGATTTTGATATTTTTAAATATGAATGGAAAAATGTCTTGTAACTTTGGTGTTATCAATAAAAGATTTGTATTGCTACGAAAAAACACTTTTACTCGACGTTGTAAGTACACACCCAATGATTGGTAATTGTGCCCACCACAGGCAAGAAGGCGTGCGCACGCGTCTACGTAACCTTGAACTCATTATTCTATTGATTATTTATTGATTTTTCGTCAAACAACATTTGAGATTAATAGCTGTGATTAACCGGATACAGATCGATTACTAAATAGGCGTAGGTCTGGGCCTGAGGCTTGCACTTGAAAATGAAATTAGTTTGAGCGCCTTGGCCCAGTAAGCAATTGTATACTTTTGTTAAAGAAATGTTGGGGGGAAAGAACTCGCCCGACAACCGTGAGATATGGTTCCAGGGGCGTAGCGATTTTTGATTTATTGCATGATTTTTGATTGCATGGTTTGCTTCGGGTGCCGGTAACTTCTTCAAATTGTACGAATATATATAGTGAAGGAAACCGTCGAGACAAAACCTACATCACAATTACAACTACATATACATGATGAGGACCAAACCCCCAAGAAGAAGAATAAAAATTGAAGAGAAGAAATTCAATTGTATGATTTCGCCAACGATCAGTGGAATGTTAAAGGTTGATAAAATTGCAGAAAAAAGGAAGTGAAGGAAAGTATCGTGAGGAAACCGTAGCATGGTGGTAGGATATTTTTTAGCACACGGCTGGCTAGCAACCAACTTGAACTTGAAAAATCTGCCGCCAAGCACCTAACGGTATATTCTGACAGCTTCACTTGAGAGCCATTTCTATTCCAGACAAGGTGTGCTTTACTATCTTCGTCCACAGCGTCACTTAATATTATGTGAGCTATGGTCGAACAAGGTAAAAAAAATTGGTTTGTATGTTGTTTTTATTCCATATAGGGTTCTGACCCTGGGTGTACCTGCTACCGAGTACGATGACCCTACGAATGATTTATACATACATGAAACCTACTACCTACTGAGGCTGAGATAACCTTTAAAAATCTAAGTGCAAAGTAAACGTTGCACTCATTAATATGAACAACTTTGACTATAGGACTCAACCTGACTTACCGAAAACAATATCAGTAGTTCCGTCAATAAATTTCATTGAGCTCCAACAAAATGTTTGGAACAATCTGTTGGAGGTCAACGACATTTTTCGACTGATATTTGTTTTCCGATTTCAGTGTCGGCCCCAAAGTTTACTTTGTGGTAGATCTTCTTAGCAGGTCGTCTAGGTAGATACCACCGAAGTGTCTGCAGTATCAGATATTTTGCTGCCAAGCAGTAGTGTACAAATAATGCCGTGTTATGGTTTCAAGGGTACTGTAGCTAACGCAATTACAGGCCAATTGAGACTAACCATCGATTGAGACTAACCATCGAAAGTCTCAAAGTATCGCCAAAGCAGCGATGCCCTGGACTTTGTTTTGCTACTCAAAACTCTGTGTATCGCTGCAATGGTCATGGACATGCAATATCTCTTACTAACAGGAGAGCGTCTCGTTCGTCTCATCGCTATAACATAATAAAGAAGTATTTGTTGTTTAAAGCATTAAGTACTTATTAAGAGTTTCTTTCGCCTTAGGACACCGTTTCACGAATACCTGTAGGTACACACATAATTATGTTTACACTGAATATGTTACTATGTGTTTGTATAGATTAATATGTATTATAAGACTTTCTTCACGAGCACACACTTAAAACCTACGTGTTTAAAAAGTGTCGAAACGTAACGAGGTCAATTTTAAAAAGTGATCCGTTTAAGAATCATTATGTAGCAATAGCGTTTAATGATATCTTTTATTTATTTAGTAAGGAGCAGTTGGCCATGACAGAAAAATATAACAGAAGAACGACGAAATGTTTTAGTAGATAAAGGTAAGATACACTTTAAATGTTCTTCTGTTTTTTTTTAATTGCAGCATAATGAATGCTGAAAAGGTAGGTACCCGGCAGCGTTGGATTTCGTACTATAATTATAGTATTTGTACTACTATTTCATGTTCCGTACTAGATAATATCCATACCTAAGGATAGTACGGAAAAATACTACAATTTCAAATTAAAAAAAAATCATTGAGTATTGTTTGACAGCTTACCACAGCACATTGTGGTAAGCTGTCAAACAATACTTCTTCTTCATCTTTTTTGATTTTGGCTTCGCATTTTGTCTTAAAATTATAACTTGCCACTGGCAAATGCTTGGAGTGCGACGCCAAAATCTAAGAAAAAAAAATGCAGCAAAAGTGGCAACTGTACCGATTTTATTCTTTCGTATACTCGCATTAGAAGAGATGTTTTTATGATTACATGAAAATAATAGTCAAGAACTTACATAATTTAGAACAGGAGTAAATTTTGTATAAACATGTTGATTTTAACTATCTATTTTATTGATTAATAGCTTTTTTTTTAAACAATGTAAGATTTAAAATAAGTGTACTATCGGCGTACTATATTTTTCAACGTACCCGAATCCAACCCTGGTACCCGGACTTACCCGGTTAAATCAAAGGGAAGTACCAATAATATGTCTATTGTGAATTCGTGATAAACTAAAGTCCAAAGCGATGAAGGTTTAGAGGGTACTGCAGCTTGCGACATTATAAGGTCTCAATAGTAAACACTATAAGAGCGATGTCCTGGGCATTGTTTTGTTATTTAAAGTTTTGAATAGGAATACTGTGGTCATGAACTGTGATGGAAATTATGGATTAATTCTTATCATGGATTGATTTTAACCATCAGAAGAGCGTTGCGTTGGTCTCATGATTTTTACATTTAGAAGCATTACATAAAGAATTAAAACCTTGCTTAATCCACTAATATTATAAATGTGAAAGTTTGGATGGATGGATAGATGGATTGATATTTGTTACTCTTTTACGCAAAAACTACTGAACGGATTTGGATGAAACTTGGTATGGAGGTAGCTGAGACCCTGGATTAACACATAGGCTACTTTTTTCCCGAAAACATGTAGCGTGTAACACCACGGGGCTCAGCTAGTAGACTAATAAAATTAAAGTCTTAGCGACAATCTGAATACCCAAGCCCTGTATCAGTCCGTAGTGAACCATTTATTGCGGACATTTTATATACCTACAATACTTTTGAAATTTTCATTAAATAAATAATAAAATTAGATAAAACTAAACTAAACATATTATGCATAAGAGAAATCGATACGGTATTATTTTGCACACATAATACATTTCATTTACATAAAATACAGATTAAAAATAGAGTCATGATTTAAACTCAAGTTTAAATGAAACAATGAAAAACCATGACATGAATAGTTTAAGGGTCTCACCATAAAGACCAAGTCATTGTCTGATTAGAACATATAGAGGCTAATTAACCTATTCATCCCGTCAAGATAAAAAACAATCTCGTAATTTTACTAATTAAATTAAATAACTTAACATAATAGATCTCTCTTGGAGTATCTCATGCTATAATAACCGATTATTGTATGAAAATACGGCATTCAACAAGGGCGTTATTTTTTCATGCAAAACCATGGGTGTTATATTTATTAACGATATGTTAATCTTTCACACGCACTATAAAATTACACCGTCTTTGGGGGTATTGTTCACTATGTTAAAGCTAAAGCACCACAATTGTTCACTATTTTGACGGGAAAATTAAATTCGACAATAAGTTCTTACATTAATAGATGTGCCTTGCAGATTTATCAGAGGTTACTGGTTTAAGTAAGTAAAAACTAATTCAAATGCATTTCAAATTTCATTGAAATACGTTGTTTTTACACTGTGAAGAAGTAGCAAAAATATAGACAAAACAAACAGATAAACTTTAGCTTTTTATGTTAGTAATTACATAGCAAATCGACCTTGAATTAGAACATAGATTTAAAGCTTTGTAAACTTTTGACGAATGCTTTGTTAATAAAATGTATGATTGGTCATTTGGTCTTGAAATTTTTTTGAAGAGAAATTTTACATAGACACCAAAAACGACAACAAAATGCTGTGCTTGTATGAGTGGATGGCACTTAATTTTTTCTATGCTTCGAACACATCGTTGCTTGTAATTATAATTAGACACATTATGAGTCAACTTAAGACAAAAATTAATTGACTAAGAGACTGTCATGTTACCTCATTTGGTAGTAGTTCTGTCTCTTGTGTGTATTCTATATGTATTAAAAGTAATAAGTACGTTTTTAGAAAAAAAAGTATTTACATATTCTATCAGTTATCTGGTACCCATCTGACAAGCTATTGTGTACCAATATGGGGCTAGATAGCGTTATGTGAAATGTCCGTCAATATTTATTCATTTCATTTAAATGGCATGTCTTTTTATTTTAATACAAAAATCTAGTTTTACATAAAACAAAGAATCCAAGCAGAAATATTAAATTATCTGGTCGACATATACTTTGGACCACTGTCATTATTTCTGGTCAACGTGGTAAGTGCAGCCTGACCAACATTGCTAACAGTGTCAATGTCACTGACCCGCTGAACTGGATCGCCAAGTGTTATGCATGCAGTTATTAACCGTACCTTCACATAAGAATACGTATAATATTATCCAAGCTATTGTTTCACTTGAGCTTTCAATGTTTATAGATATTTCTAGGCTACAGGTTGTAGTCACACTCTGGATAATTATTGTAGTTTTTAGTTACTGTTCTAAATATTACATGACGTGACACGAACACTCGTTTAATTCAGTTCAACTGTTGAGCGAATCCGGTAGAAAACCGACAGAGAAGTAACTCTATTTTGTCATAATAAAACTTCAGTTGAATATTTGAAAGAGTATGCTATATTTATCGTGTCAAGAGAATTCATATTTATTTTGTCTTATAAACTTATCTAAGCTTACCATTATTTCGTATTATTTACTTACTTAATACATACAGAACACCCAGACAGAGAACAAACATTTGTTTACACCACAAAATGTTTTATATATTGTGCAAATTCCATTGTTTAGCGGCCTCGTTGTTTATTTAATCATATTTTGCATATACTGTTACTCCAAAAACTAATTCGGTGCAGATTAAACTGTTTTCTTAATTTCTAGTTATGGCGTAAAAATATAATGCAAGCTTTTATATGCAGAAGTATGTAAATTGTGGCTAGTTATTATAATTTGCTATATTTGTTGAGTAATTAACACTTTATGTTTTCCAAATAAATGAAACAATAAAGGAGGAACCATTCGTGTGCGACGCGCGTCAAGTGCAGCCAATTGCCAGAATCGTTATAAGTAGGTAGTAAGTTATTGATAGGAACGTGAAACTTGCGTCGTCGTTGTTTTTTTATAACGGAAATGAATTTATAAATTTGTCTCAGTATCAGTTGGTCACATAATACTACTGTCATCATTGCAAAATCATTTTTTTTTAATGTTTGACAGGCTAGGTGTTTGACCACAGCTCACCTAATTTCAAGTGAAGGTGTGGTCGAAGATGGTAAAGCACACCTAGCCTGGAATGCAACTGGCTCTTAAGTGAGCCTACCGGAACACACTGTTAGGTACTTGGCGGCAGATTAATGCTAAGAGGGATTTTTATATTTTGTGTTGACTTAGAATCAATAAATAGCGGGCCAGTCGTGTCGTGGTTTCGAGTTCTATTAGGTATTTCTATTCATTAAATTCTGAAGGTATAGATTGATAGGTATTATACTAAGATAACTGCCATTTTGCATGCAATAATTGGTGGTGAATGGGTAGGTTAGGTACCTATTTACTAGGGTGGCACATTGGCCCATAGTTACTCTAAGCATCTGATACAAAGAGATGCCACTTATTTTGTCCTGTTTGCCAAGTGCATATAAAGTTTACATTAAGCTATGGAACTATTCCCATTGATAGCGGCCTTTTAAATTAGTTGTTTTTATTTTAAATTTCTATAATCTACATAATGTACGTATATGTAAGTCAATGGGTTTAATAAATTCTCATAGATTACTTAGCTATGCAAATATTTACTTTAAGAAATTTCAGGATTTTTTTAAATCATAAATAGGCTTGCGTTTGACTGCTATCTCACCTGATGTTAAGTGATGATGCGGTCGAAGATGAGCACGGTTAGCTCGAAAATACTCCACTCTCGGCTCGAAGACACCCAGATTGTATCAATCGGGCAGCCATTTTTACTTTTAAGCGGTTCGCACAATGAAAGTGGAAGCAAATCGTTTTGAGTCGAGAGTCGAGTTTTGGTGGTGAGTTGATGTTTATACTGATGAACTAAATAAAAAAATCTCAAATTAACACTATATACAAAATTTATACAAACAACTTAGCCTAAAAGTCCGTCAGAGGAGGGATATGTCGCCAGAATGCTGGCAGCATTGCCACGCTGGATAACAATGCTAACCTTTTGACCAAAGTAGATACCAGCATTCTGGTCACCTGAAGCCTCCTCTAAACGTTTGAAAGTACATTGAATGTACTGATGAATACATTGTGCTCCTTCCGCCTTAGTTCAAATGTTCCGCGTGACCCTGTTTAAGGCACCTTCATATGTATTTCGTTTTTATTAAATCTTAGCATTTCTAGTTGAGTTTCGGTTGCATGATTTATTCTAGTTTTGCAATGTCGCGTTTGTTGCACAATGTTATGCATAACAACTGTCAATTATGTCGAACGCTATAATTAGTAGATCAATTTAATATCTACGATCTAAGAGTATAAACCGGCTAAATTAAATATCACACAATAAATTAAGTAGAGTCGTTTTTTCTGACCAAACCTAACTAAAATTGATCGAAATTTTTGATTAATTCATCCAACTTTATTGACAAGGTGTTTGTGTAATATAATCAGTAAGTGTTGCTAAGGCGGAAAAGTTGTTTTATTTTGTAGACATGTATTTTTTTTTAAATCGCTTTATTAGTTAATTGAATCGAATTCTACACGAAGTTGCTCAGAAGGATAGAACTACTAGAACGATTTCACAACATTCATTTAAACCATTTTTAGGTTCCGTACCCAAAAAGTGTCCAACAAGACCTTATTGCTATGTCTATTTATTTCTGTCTGCCTTTCTGATTTATTATAATTATATCTTCCGAATCTTAATCGATAATGAACTGCAATTGTCTCTGAATATGCACTCTTGAATGACGAATGAGTTAATAAACAAAAATTAAAAATAAAATCTGAATTTAATAAAGAAAGATAGTAAATATTTTGAGATATATAATTCTTCTTCGACCAATATTATTTTGATTCCCATTTTATTATCGGTGCATGAGAGAGAAGAAATAAACTGCAGTTAGCGAAATTACAGACAAAATGGTTATGGAGATGCGTTCTCTCTTGCCATCAGGAAAGCGTGTCTTTAACCTCATTACTTTTACTGTAAAAAATTACTAATTGATCTTCTGAAAATAAAATTAACAGTACGATTTAGACAATCCGACTCGTACTTAACCATTTTAATCAGAACCTTGACTGTTGAATTAAATACTTACTATACCCAATGAGGTTTAACATAGTACATCATTGACTATACCTATAAGAAATACATGTTGAGGTATGATAAAATTCATTGTTTCAAAGAAAGTTATCAAATGCCTGATGTCATTAAGAGCTAATAAAGATATACAGCGTATTGTCGATGTTTAGTGCAACAACATGTTAAGACAAGGTGTCGAGTGCACATTTCCTTAAGCTAGTTGGATAATGCGAGTATAAAATTGAATCAATGTTCTAATTACGTGATAACATAATTAGAAGTAATTTTAACAAGTTTAAACTAAATTGTTGTAATTAATACTCATATATAACAACGTTTTACTTGGTGGTAGATTTTCTTTGCAGGAGGTTATCTAGGTACCATCGTAGTACTATATATTCAAGCAGTAGGGTGTAAACATTACTGTGTTCCGGTTTGAAGGGTACTGCAGCTAGCAAAATCACTAGGCTGTTGAGACTAACCATCGCAAGTCTCAAATTAATGAGCGCCAAAACAGCGATGCTCTGGACTCAGTTTTGCTACTCAAAGTTCTGTGTATTGCTGCAATGGTCATGGATATAAGTTGTCTTATACCATCAGGAGAGCGTATCGTTCGTCTCATTACTTTTACATTAAAAAAAAAAACACCGCAGTACCAGATATACTGTCGCCAAGTAGTAGTGTGTAAATGTTACTGTGTTCCAGTTTGAATTGTCTCAAAGAAGTGAGCGCCAAAGCAGCGATGTCTTGGACTTTGTTTTACTACACAAATTTCAGTGAATCGCTGCAATGGTCATGAACATGCATTATTTTTTTCCATCAAGAGAGCGTCTCGTACGTCTTTTAACTTTTACATTAAAAAAAACGTATAATCTATCTATCTATCTATTATAAAGAGGAAAGATTTGATTGTTTGTAATGAACAGGCACCGAAACGACTGGACCGATTTTAAAAAATTCTTTCACGGTTGGGAAGTTGCACTATCTCCGAGTGACATAGGCTACTTTTTATCCCTGTATTACCACGTGAACTATGCGGGTGAAACCGCGAGGCGTCCGCTAGTCTTGTATATTTAACATAGACTACAGCATACAATGTAAACGTCATAACAAATAATAGTTGAATTTATGACGTGCGTTACTCTACTCGTTATCCAGCGTTTAGCTTGAAATTGGTCCCATAACTTTAACTTTGACAGATTAAATTCGATAGTTTCAGGGTTAATTTAAATTAGATTGTATATTAAAGGCCAAACGGTATAAAATGACTTGATTATGTTCGAAAATGACATAAAACAGCAGTTTAGGCGAACAAAAAGTAGTTAGGTGGTAGTCATTAAAATTCCAAACAGAAGGAGTGTTAGGTGTCAAGTGTCAGGCAATGGTCAATTATTTATTCTAAATAACAAAGTCGTAAGCTTGTGCTAATACCTTTTACGAAAAATAAGATCTACTATAAATAAAATAATAGCACGTAAAATAATAGCAAGCACGTAACGGTATGTTCTGACAGCTTCACTTGTCAGCCAGTTTTTTTTCTTTGGTTTTGGCGTCGCGTTTTAGCATTTGCCAGTTTCAAGTATTTATATATTTTCAAGTTTCAAAAGTTAAATAAGTGTCCTCATAGCTAAAATTATAATCAAAGTCCAGTCTTGGTCAAGTACAGTCCGTGTCAGTCAAGTTCAGTCATGCTTTAGTAAAGTAGTGGTGATTTTACTATAAAGCTTCAATGGAGTTTTGGAAGCAACACGAAAAGTCATGTTTCACCACATTATATTATTTTCCCACACTCGCGCTTGTGACTCGGCACGTTATGAATAAAACATCATTATTTTTATGCATAAACATACAAAACACAAGTTTCGGAAAAAAATACAACGGGACGACACGACTCTTTCCGCGTTCCTGCCAAAACCCGACAGCCAGTTTCATTCCAGGCTAGGTATGTTTACTATTTTTGACCACACTGTCACGTAAACCACCTAGCATGTCAACAATAAATAAGAAAAGAAAAAATACTGCTAGATATAGCTACTTTCGTATTTATAACAGCACAATACAATTAGAAATAACATTCACTCTGCACATGTTCTGTTCACTGTTCTGACATGGATTTAATTGACAGTGATTGCTGTCGATGTGTTCGCTACTCTCTAGAACATGTAAAACAGGTAATTATCTAATGTATACTCTCATTATTGCGTGTAAATCTAACTTGCTTATATGAAAGAAAACATTAAAAGTAGTAACTAGTTTTTTGTATCCGAATAAATTTCGCTCTACTCACAGCTATCATCTTAACAGTCTTCTTCATACCCTAATACAGGATTATAAGATCTGGAATAGGATTTTTTAATGTAAAGGAAATGAGACGAACGATACGCTCTCTTGATGGTAAGAGATAACGCATATCCATGACCATTGCATAAATACACAGAACTTTGAGCTGCAAAACAAATTCCGGGGCATCGCTGCTTTGGTGCTCATTTCTTTGAGACTTCGATGATCAGTCTCAACAGACCAGTCATTTCGCTAGCTGTAGTACCTTTTAAATTGGAACACAGTAATGTTTACACACTATATACTGTTTGACGGCAGATCTGGTACTGCAGTGGTACCTACCTAGATAACTTCCTGCTAAGGGAATCTACCACCAAGTTGTTTGTATATAATGACGAGTACAGTAACCAAATACAAATATTTTATTGGTAACACCAATGTTACAAATCAAATTTTGTAATATCATTTAAATAGTTTTAAAACACTTCCATGTCAATGAATAAAAAATAAAATAAAGTACTCATAGATATGTCGATATAAAAATATATTAACATAAAAATATTGTCAATATATTGAAATGTCAAATAAATCATAATTACTTACTAGTAATTTCATAATCTTTTAGTTTGAAATACTCGTCAATATTATAAAACAAAGTATCTTGCAGCCAATATCTTAACTTGGTTCTGAAGCTCGCGGTGGAAGGTGTATCCCGGGCGGAAGCGGGTACGCGGTTTTAGACCGCGGGCCCAAAGATGTCCGACCTCTCCGACTTGACGAGCCGGTGCGACGGTGTTACAAGTTGGTCTTTTCATTGCTGCGAAGTTCTAACTGTGGACGCTCCTGCGTTGAAATTTATGAATAGAGCTACCTGGTAACCTTCCTCTTTTTGGCTTTGTACACCCTAATATAACCTTAACCGTGTATTAGTAGGTACTTTTAGCAATGGCGTAGCGTGCCTTGGAGGGGCTCTGTACTAAATTTAGTTGGGAGCCCAAATGAAGGGTAAAGATTTCACACAAAAAAAACAATGCTTGCATTAAAGGGGCCCTGTATCATTGATATGGCGGTAGCTACGCTCCTGACTATTAGGACACTTATTAAAACAGAACCAAGCTTCTCCTATTAGAAGGATTATACTGAATTAGATTTTGAATTCTATTTCGCAGAGAAATGTTACTATAAATTTTATGGATCGGTAGAATAATCTATAAGCTTGCGCCACTGTTTTGCGAAACGTTACTGTATCTCTAGTTGTTCTATTTAGAGGAATTCAAGCGTGAGAAATTTAATCCGAACGTTTTATTAACAATAAGACAAGTAGAAGAACGACATACTACCACCTGTTTCCCGTAGACGTTTATACGCAACGGTTTGGCTCCACTTACTTGGTGCGTACAGCCAATGAATGGCACTCGTTACCGGCTTCTTTGTCTCCTATGAACAACAATTTGAGCGTTTTCAAGTCTCGAGTAAATGGATTTCCTGTAGATCGCTTTCCATCAGGCAAGTTGCTGACCAAATAAAAAGTGAAATTGAAATTCTGAAATTGAATTTACGCTCTACGCTTGTAGAGCAGAATTACTACCAAAAGAGCTAAGAAAACGGCAAATGGTGCCTGTATTTTATCTATACCTACCGCTAGTTCCTAATTTTTTTAAGATACAAAAAGCAACGTTATTCTGACCTAGATTGTTTTACAAAAAAGAATCGGACAAACGGCTAAAATTAATTTGATTTAAATTCGGCATGAAAAGATTTATCAACAACATTTGGTTCCGTACAAACAGCACACCTGTTGTGCGCACCGTTAACATTTTTATAACCGCTGAAATCGAAGAAACTGACTGTCAACTCATAAATACGATACTATATAAAATATCGTTCTTTACATGGAAACCTGGCACCAAGAAGCAAACAGTTCATAATCATAAAAACATTTATAGATAACGAGGTGTTACAGGTCAATAATTTTTAATAATAAATAATCATATAAATTAGCAATGTCAGTAAAATATTAAAAATTATAAAACAATATATGCAAAAACGTCAAATCAATTATCATAAATGTCAACGAGAAAAATGTGTAAAACGTGTGCGACAGACTTTGTAGAATTGTAGACTACGTAGCCCTAACCATAGAACTGTGAGGCGCAGAAACTCACAAATGAAAGTTGTGTTAACTTTACTTTATGTCATGAAAATTAGACGAAGAAAACATTGTGAAGGATCTTTGTAGCGATTCACAAAACTTTGAGTGACAAAGTTCAGGTCATAGCTGCTTTGACGCTTATTACTTTGAGTACCTTTGAGTACTTTGTAACTGAGTCTGCGACCATAATTCGTAGCAGTGTGGACTGACCTAATTATATTTTTAGCCGGCTGCATTTGTATCCGCTACAGAAGGCTGCGTTTATCTGGGGCAAGCTATAAACAAACCTTACAATACACGAGCAAACGATCTGCTCATTTTCAGACTCAGCTATATGAAAATAGTAGTTGAACGCGTTTAAAATTCAGTTTGTTGAACCCTAAAACTCTTTTCTTGTCCTCAATATCCAGATAGTCTAGATGGACACAAAAACATTTCTTACGACAAAACCGTTCAAGCGTTCATTGTTACAACTTATTAGGTAGATGACATCGTTAAATGTTGACAAACTGTTTTATAATTCCATTTATTCCAAGGTAACTAAGTTTGATATTTGATTAGATAGCGAGCGCCAAAAAAGTTTTATTAGACTTTTATAACAAACTAGCGGACGTCTTGCGGTTTCACCCACGTAGTTCTCGTTCCCATGTGAATACAGGGATAAAAAGTAGCCTATGTCACCCGGGGATAGCGTAGCTTCCCAACGGTGAAATGGTTTTTAAAATCGCTGCAGTAGTTTCGGAGCCTATTTATTACAAACAAACAAACAATCAAATCTTTCCACTTTATAATAGTATATAACACCAAGGTCGACTCATATTTCAATATATTATGTCAAAATTATAGCAATGTCATAATAGGTACATAATACTAAGAATCATTCATGACAATATAAGAATTCGTAACTACTTATTATTAAAAAAATAAATTACAACAATGTATCCATAGCATGGTGGAAGGGTACTTTCTAGTACTTGGCTAGCTTTATTTGCCACCCTCAACTTTAAAATCTACCGCCAAGCATCAAACAGTGAGTTCCGGCAGCCTAACTGAGAATCAGTTCGATTGCAGGCTAGGTGTGTTCACTATCTTCGATCACTTAACATCAGGTGAGCTGTAGTCAAACACTTAGCCTGTAAAACATTTAAAAAAAAACTATCTTCTTATAATAACATACTCTGTTTGACATTACTGGGGATTTAGAATACAGTGTCGGTATTCCTTACCTGTAGTAACAACCCTCTAGAAGGGAATCTTAATGCATGAGATGATTGGAAGTGAGGCTCAAGTGATTATATCCATTCTAAAGAGATCAATGAAGAACTCGTTATATAGTGTTTCACTTGAGATCTAGGACATCTCTATCGAGCTAAAAACCAAGCAAAGATCATATAATATATTGCTTCAAAACTCAGTTTTTTATGATATTTATAACAAAAATAAGTAATATCAAGCTCGCCACTTAAGTTGATACTTTGCCACCGTTATCGTCTGAGAACGTAGACTAAGGCTGGCAGGGCTGTTGTGTGTTGTGGCAAATATTGTACCCAGTGGGTACATCTTTGAGCCTTTTAGATTTGAAGTTTTAGAACCATGGGGATGTGGAACAAACATTTCAAAGATCTGTTGGACTGATATTAAACGGATGTCTAGCCGTCGTCACACGTAACCAAAATGCTGGCAACTATTTTGCACATTTTTTTTTATTTATTCTTGGCCATAACTAAATTGTACAAAGCTTTTAAGTATTGCCATACAACGTGGCAATGGGGTCAGCGTTTTCGGAGCAGTTGCCGTTGATAGCGGCATTGATAGATTAGGTAGTTAATTTTATTGTAGCATGTATGTAGTACCTAATTTACTAAATTCTTGTAAACTGACATATCATTATTATAATTTTGACATATTTTGACTGAAAACTTAAGTATTATCAATTTTAATATTTGTATTGACTTCCATTGAAGATTTCCCACACTTCGATATAAACAAGATGGTATCTCACGAAAGGTTTACCTTGTACAAACATCAACATAGTATTTTTAACGCCCTTCGTTCACACATTAGTTGGTTAGATACGTCAATTAAAATTGTAACTGCTCTATAATCGACCGACTTCTCAAGCAATCGCAAAGGTGAATCGGCCGTATGTTCTCAAAATTAAGTCATTAGACACCATTGTTACATTTCAACGAATATTTTACGGCAATTATGTGTCAAGAACTAGAAAAAAGCTAATCTGTTCGACCATGTACAGTTTCTTTTTTTTGTCAGTTGCCAAAGCGAGGAACCAAATCTTTTCAAAGAATGTCTCTCAGTTTTTTAAGGAAAACAAGATAGTGGCGCCTCAAAATTAACTTGATCGCATGGTCGACTCAATGGAGGAAAAAACTAAATTTGCAAAATAATACAGATGACAATAATTACATGTTTGTGTAATATTTGCCAAACTACATGGTCAGTCTTTATATTTCTCAAATTGGTTTCTACCAAATATTGCGGTTTACGAATAAAATTACAATGCACTTATTTTCATAGTTTGTCTTATGAAATTGTTGTACAAACATGCCTTATTTGTGTCAACTGGGTTTGAATGAGATTTTAAAATATGCTTTTTATAATAAAAACGTAAATAAAAATCGATTGCTAGCGAATATAATAAGGTCATAATATTTAAAGGTACCGCGTATTTTTTTCTTTTCTTTTTTTTAATGTTTGACAGGCTATGTGTTTAACCACAGCTCAACTGATGTTAAGTGAAGGTGTGGTCGAAGATGGTAAAGCACATCTAGTCTAGAATGGAACTGGCTCTCAAGTGAGGCTGCCGGAACACACCGTTAGATGCTTGGCGACGAGCTCACGATGTTTTTCCTTCACCGGCAGCTCAAGCTCATTGTTGAGGTTTAAACCCACGCCCTTCGGCATGCGAACCTACCGTGCTAACCACTAAGCTATCATCGCTACATGCGTATGGGGCATAAATAGCGCAATGCAAACAAAACAAGAATTTAAGACCATAACTAAAGTGCTCTATTTCCAACCACACAATTCACAAATGGTAATACCATGATCTCTCGAAATCACGGCCTTATGGAGATATAAATTTTGTTTATAAAGGTAATTGCGGCCACGAAAAATGATTTGTAAGTGGGACGCCCGCTTCCGGGCATTCGTGTTTGGTCACGAATCAGAGCAAGCTTGCCACATCGAGTCCTGGGCCATTGGGCCTTATGTCATCGCTTTCAAACTGGAGTATAACCAACTTTCAATGTGTATGAAGGGTCTACGGAATGCGGACATGCAGCTTGTGAATAATCTGTGCAATAAACCAACGAATAGCGATCACAAGAATCGGGGTACTTAAATTAGGTATCAGATTTGTGTAATTCAGTCTACTCGTGTTTTAAGGGCAATAAATTTTAAAGTTATTTGATGCAATAAGGATGTGAAATGTAGTCCACACATAAATTTAACAAAAGTTGGTACTAGCGTTATAATGTTACAGGCACTTGCGAACCGCACGGTCTTCGTATGGGTGATATTTATTTTGGCAAATTGATTAAAAACATATTTTTTTTTTTTTTTAATAATGTGTTGTCTATTGTCTATTATTTAAATATAATGCAAGATAGGATAGCTTACTGATATTATAAATGTCAAAGTTTTTATGTTTGGATGTTTGGTAATTACTCAATCACGCAAAATCGGCTGAACAGATTTGGATACAGTTTGGCACACTTATAGTCAATTACCTGAATTAATGTATAGGATACTTTTACATATGAATATCAACATTATAATGATATATCAGAAAAAAAATTAGGTTTCTGTGGGGTTACCAAAAATGTTCAAGAGTACAACCACTACCCACAACCAGATGTCCAATTTCACAATACGCAATAGTACCCAATGACCATTCTACTTTTGAATTGACATCTGGTGGTGAGGTGGTGACTTTCTTTGTTAAATTTCACGTGGGCGAAGTCGCGAGTAATAGTTAGTAAATATACAAATATTTACAAAAAAAAAAACTAAACAGTGAAAATAAATTTATAAAATCCGTTGCGTAGCTCAGAAGATGTAACCAGGCATATAAACAGACGGCATCGTCTTGGTTTTATACCTACGACGCGTATACTAGATAATAAATAATTATGTAAATATCGTAGGACATTTCGCATAGCGCAATTTAGCCTTAAAACCCTATTGGAACCAGATAACTATTAAAATGCTTATATACTTACAATACAGACAGAACACCCAGACACAGAACAAACATCATCGTCACATAGATGTTTGACCGCATGACCGCTGATCTTGACCACAGCAGAATATATTGATTGATATTTATCACTTCTTTAACCTTAACCCTGTTGACCTTTGACCTGCACATGCAGTCTATTTAGCAATTTGGTCGCTCACTAAATATTTAAATTAAATAAAAAAATACACAATCAACGAGTCACTTTTTTATGTATTGAGCGGTGGTATGGAACCCTCAGCGCGTCAATCCGACACAAACCTGATTGTTTTTTTTTATTCCCAGACCTTTGATAAAAAAAGTACAACAGCACATTATCATCATAACAATTCGAGCTATGTACTATTTTGTAATTCACCTTGCCAATGTAAATACAATAGAATCGGACTATTAAAGTAGCGTATCTATCCATTGTTGTAATATCATTGTTACGGATCGTTATATTAAAACGTGCATTAAGATTGTAAATAAACATCTATTTTGAATACTAAGAAATGATTTAAGTATAACTATTAATTTAACAGTCAGAAATCATTCATTTTCATCAAAAATCATTTTGTAGCGATGATAGCTCAGAGGTTAGCGCGGTAGGTTCGCATGCCGAAGGGCGTGGGTTCAAACCCCAACAATGAGCTTGAGCTGCCGGTGAAGGAAAAACATCGCGAGGAAACCATAGCATGGTGGAAGGGTACTTTCTAGTACTCGGCTGGCTAGCTACCACCCTCAAGTTGAAAATCTGCCGCCAAGCATCTAACGGTGTGTTCCGGCAGCCTCACTTGAGAGCCAGTTCCATTCCAGGCTAGGTGTGCTTTACCATCTTCGACCACACCTTCACTTAACATCAGGTGAGCTGTGGTCAAACAACTAGCCTGTCAACCATTAAAAAAAAAAAAAAAAAATAGCTACTAAGTCTAGTCAAAAGATTTTTTGTAAAAAAAACTGGAGATATAATTCGGTCAGATGACTCATAGAGTCCTTTACTTCCATGTTTTGATCCCAGGAATAGCATATATATTTTTGAGATTTGCGTAAAGTGAAAAGTTGTATGGAAACAAGAACAGCGCCTCTTGCAGGAGTAAAATGGAAACTGATTTTTTTCATACATTTGTCTATTTGCCTGAGTGTTCCTCGATGGATACAATCTGGGTGTTTTCAAGTTTATGGTGAATCAGTATCTTCTAAGCAAGCTTGCTCCACTGTATACCATATATTCACTTAACATCATGAGATGGCGGTAAAACACAAGCCTATTTAAATTAAAAAAAAGTATCGTATACCATTTATCGGTCGGGGAAGAATTTACGCGAATTCATATTTTGATTAATCACCTGCGCCGAGAATTCCATGAAAGCGATCACACTTTCCGTTTTAACTTCTCATTCATAAAATAATCGTTGCTCATTGGAAAATATTGCCACATCTTTTTCTTAAAAAATGCAACAAGAAGTCCGGTTTCTACAATCTACAATACTTTTGCGGGGATTCTTACCGCATTTAAACTTACCTCGTTGTTGAAATGATTCCTGTCATGTATCGTTCATGTAGTCGAGCTTGTCTACAATACGGATTACGATCGCTATCACATGACCACTTAACTGCTTACTCGAGCACTGCTCAGTACTCACTCCTACTTACACTAGTTCTGGGCCAGAAGTTCTCACGATTGCTTGCATTTTTGCAATATCTCCGTGTCAATGTGCAAGGACTTTGATGCCTTGATAGACATCTAGATTTTGTATTCATGATTTGACAGCGCCTGATTAGCTTTGTTTAAAACTTGATGACAAATATTCCTTGCCGATAAAAATTTAAAATTGTAGATTTTGCGGGAAATCAGTATGAGTAGGTATACATTGCAGTTTTTAACGTGTCTAACATTAGAAATGTTATACATTTGTTCCTGCTATACCTACCTCGAAAGAGTACCGACAATAATCGAATCGAAATAAGCGAATTTGATGCTGCATTTGTATTGATAATACTGCGAAATAATTTTGTATTATTTTTCCATATTTAGTCCAACGCGGTGTTGTCTTACCGTGTACCTAACACGGTAAGTTGTACATTATGTACTCGTATTGTAATAAAAGCTGAACTTTCAATCTATCGTGTGTGACCGCTCAGTTTTCATTATGCGTACGTAGGTACATATGTTATACATACATTTTCGTTGTTATGAATAGGTACAGGGCACAGTTTATGTAAGTACTCTTATTTTATAGAGCGTAATATCGATTTTCACGATATTTGAGTAGGTAGACTCTGTGATTAGATGACTAATTTGTAGGTGGTTGGCAAACCAAAGTTTACGATGCAAACCTCGTCCAAATTAATTTTACTGATATAATCTTTAGTGAAAGTAACTGTCATCGAATGTTGCAAAATCAATAAGAAACCTATATTTTAAAAGAATAAACTTAATCTTATTAGTAGCCTCTTAGTATCTTAGGTATTATTATTAGGTAGTATCTTAGGTAATTTTGACACCTGAATTAAATTTATTTCTTGTTTATTAAGGCCTACCTACATACTTTTACATTCTTTGTCACGCTACTTACGTCGCTACCTAGTGATACCATGATTTCAGTCAGCAAGAAGACTTTACCAGCGTGAAACTTCTTTATAGTCCCGGATTAAAAATATGTCTTCACATTAGGAATAAGTTGTTATGTATTTAGAGTTTTGGTGACAACGCGGAAAAATTATGGTATTGCATTATACCCGACTATTATTTTTAGAAACTTGTGTATTTTCATGCATTTACATGGGGAAGCGATTTAGATCATGTCTTATGGTGATATTTTTAAAACTTATATGACCGGACTTGACTCTGACAATTACATTGTGACTCAGTTTTACCCCCATTGATTTTTCATCAAATACTAGAAAAAGAAATTGATGTACTTCATTTTTCATTGCAAAGTACACAAAGTGCGATCACAAAGAAAATAGTATTTATTTTTAATAAATTGTATTTAAAAGTTTCGTCAGTTTTCATAAGCGTACACTAATATGGAGTAGAAACCGCTGCCAAAAAAATTACTTCGGAAAATAATTGAATTAGCTTCAAGGCACAACCACAGGAAAAAAAACTGTATTGTAAGTATGAAAAGCTCAACGGTCAGACGCTATAAATTCATAATTTCTAATTTAGAAAAATCGATCAACAAATAATTATCATTTTTGTATTCCGGCAATAATCCTAAAATATGGAAGCCCTACAGCCGGAGCTAGCCTTGTCAAAGTGTTCATGTCATGTCGATGACTTATCTCCTGACCTCATGAGAGTGCCCTTGGGTTTGACATGCTTTTGATTCTAACCTGGAGGCATATTCACACAAGAATGTTATGTGACGTAGCTGAGCTGTTAAGTAGTTCAAGTTATGAAGGCATTCATCTTCTCGAGTATACAGGGTTACGCAGAACGGCAATATTACAAACAACGGTCATTGTACTAGTCAAGTGGTTTTACAAAAAAATGTCATTCACTGTAATGTATGGAACAGGTGTTTTATTTACGATTTCTGCGTCGATTCAATACTAAAAGTTGTTGCTACCCACGAACGGTGACTACAAAAACTACAACTTTACGGTTAATATATTTGTTTCACCATAAACCTATTTATAAACGGCAATAGATACGAAAATAAGGTGTAATTTAAATTATTTCAAAATACTATTTAAAAAAATAATAAATTCATTTATCCAAGTACGATTCAAACTCACACTAAAGTCTCAGAACTGATCAAAACCTTTTTTTAATGGACACAATATCGGTCATTTTGTGCGCGAATTTAATTCGCACGTGAATCGCATAGCTCCAAACTATTTTAAAAACAATAAAAATCTTCCAAGTGAGAGTCTAATTTACATTAATGACTGTAAACTGATCAAAGTCAATTTGATATTAATTATATTTAAGTGGACATGTATTGGTTGCTGGTGCGCGAATTTAATTCACACGTGACTGACTTTAAATAGCGATCATTCGTAAAACTAAGAGGCGTTTTCCAATCCAGTAGCACTATAATTAAGCCGTAACGAAGCGATGACAGCGCGTGCGTGGCCCGCTCACGACGGCACGACGACCGACAAAATGCTTCGCATAACTTGACTTCTGACTTCATAACTTCAACAAATTATTACAACGAAGTTACTGCTCCGATTTACTTTTCATACTAGTATAATAAAAGCGAAAGTTTATATGTTTATGACTTTGTGACGCTATAATAGTTTAACGAATTTGTTTTAGATAACACAGATGACAATGGTAAAATAAATATGACTGCTAGACAGTGGAATGCGATACTTGAGCGGGTGTTCCCCTTTGGATATAATCAGTGTCTTCAAGTCGAAAGTGAATCGGTATCTTCTAAGACAAGCGTGTTCCATCTTAGACCGCATCAAGTGAGATGGCGGTCAAACGTAAACCTGTTTCTTACAACAAATTATTGTCATTACACACACCGTCATCTGACTTTAAACTAAGCAAAATTTATACTGTGGAAGTCAGATAACTGATATACCTATTAGGTGCATAAATACTTTTTTGTTAATAGCTACTTATAATACATGCGGTACACCGGCACACAGACCAAACGTTTGTTTGTTTTTTTTTTTTTTTTTTTTAATGTTTGACAGGCTAGTTGTTTGACCACAGCTCACCTGATGTCAAGTGAAGGTGTGGCCGAAGATGGTAAAGCACACCTAGCCTGGAATGCAACTGGCTCTCAAGTGAGGCTGCCGGAACACACCGTTAGATGCTTGGCGGCAGATTTTCAACTTGAGGGTGGTAGCTAGCCAGCCGAGTACTAAAGTACCCTACCACCATGCTTTGGTTTCCTCACGATGTTTTCCTTCACCGGCAGCTCAAGCTCATTGTTGGGGTTTGAACCCACGCCCTTCGGCATGCGAACCTACCGCGCTAACCACTGAGCTATCATCGCTACAAACAAACAGCACATTGTTGCACACAGAACAAACACACAAAGTAGACAGTAAATATTATAGTTACTATCAAAGAGCCAGTAGGGCTGTCAAAAGATAGGCTACTTTTTATACTGGAAACAAATTTTGGTGCAACAAAAGTTTCACTAAAATTTGTTAGTAGGTACTCAGTTATTATCAGATCCTCTATATTTATGTAAATGTCATCCATTCGCTATCTTTAACTACACCGTCAATGTAAGTCCTGTGGTCAAACATCTAATGATAGTCAACCATATAACCATATAAAAATCAATTTTGATTGAATCGAACAAAAAATACAACTGCGTTAAAAAAAATCAGTTAGTATCACTCCGAATGATGTAAAAATTCTAGCGATATCCCAAACGTCCAAATCTATTCAAGCACTGAAAAGGTTATGATGGAGAAAAGAACGTACCAAAGCCATTTCACTACTTGTTTGGTCAGTCGCGTAAACAATGAACTGCTTCATGAGCTACGTAGGTGGGATCAATTTGGGTCCAGGACAAACATTTATGTGCAAATATGATTCTTCTATGTCCAAGTAAGTATTCATTTTAGTTTTAATTAAAATACGAGATTGGCTATTGACGTTTGATTAGGTTTCATTATAGGTATATGTTATTATAATTATATCGGGAAACAATTACTCGGGCAGCGTTTTAATCGTTTAGCGGTTCGCACAATGAAAGGGGTATAAAATTATTTTCGTGTTAACTAAAATACATTACATTACCTAGGTCGATAACTCCGTCTAGTTTTTGGTCACATTCGGTGAACTTCCAAAGCAGAGTACGACACCATAAAATTAAAATGAAAATGTGCCGAAATCAAGTTAATTTGCATAAAGTATTCACAAAAAAAGTAGACAAGTATTTTATCTTAAGCAGGAGAACGTTACGTCCATCTCATTACTTTTCCTTTAAAATAAATGTAAATTTATATACAAATACGACTTGTTGCTAAACTTCAAGAAAATTAGCCTCAAAATTACTTGCAAAGGTATCATAATATATGCGAACTAGATTTGAATTACGTAAAAATAACTACGCCAGCAATAAGTCATTTAACGGTGCATGATTTTAAATATATTACTTCATTATTTTTCATACTTTACACTTAATAAAATAAGTATCATGCGGCCTAACTTTCCACTCAGTTTATTTTTTTAATTGTATTACTTAGAATACATGAATAATTGTCATAGTAATCATTTTGTGTACATAATTAATGGTTATAGAACTTTCTAGATTTTCTATTAGGCGAGTTCCTAATTAGATGAATACGCAAATTGGTCCGATATAATATAATAATTATGTACCTAAAACTAATATTGGTAAAAAACAGTAAAAGTATTTTTGGCTCATTAGTAGTATATCTGTTTAAGAGTTGGGCGTGGGTTCAATTCCCATCTAGGACAATTGTGATGTAAACAAATGTTTGTTATAATACATACAGAACAATCAGATACATAATTTATAAGTAAGTATTTACAAAAAAAAATAACCATAGTACAATGTTTGCTTAGTTTGGGGTCAGATGGCGCTGATGTGTAATGTCCTACGATATTTTATTTTCAACAAAACGTTTTCCGGTAAGAGATAACGCTTGTCCGTGATCATTCCAGCTCCTGGAACTTTTAGTAACAAAGTCTATGCCATCGCTTTTTTGGCGCTCGTTACTTTAAAACTTTCGGTGGTTAGTTTTATTGGCACCGTTTTTACAGTAACCGTCAAACCGAAACAGTAATGTTTGCATACTGCTTGGCGGCTCAATATACCTATAAGTTATATATTGCGGTGCTTACTAAGATGACCAGGAGGTCATCTAGGTGGTTAAAGAGAACTGATACCTAGTAAAATACTAAAGTTATTCACAGTGGTGTAGGTACAATCACCTCCTTAAGACTTTGTTAAACCGAAGTGCATAACCCCGTATAATTAACAAGGTAACTAATATTTATATAAACAGTCTAGAAGGTTTCGTATATATTACAAAGTCTATAAATATATATGTTCTATTACTATAGAATTACGATACTAAATAACTTAGTATGGAGTTATAATGTATACACTTTTGATTAACAAACATCCGAGATATGCGATTTTATAGCTTCATGGCATGCTATAATCACCTGCCCACATATTACCAGCAAATCGACGCAATTTCCTCCGACTTTCAATCTCGCCTCCGGTGGCTAAGGAAAGACATATCAGTTGCTTTGAATATTTACACGTAGGTATCTAAGTACATAATCTGCTCGAATAATTAGATTAGAGAAAAGTAATACAAAATACAATACGATTTGTTTATATTGTCTATGCCACGAGATATTTTTTCCACCTTAGGTGCATTATGTATGTATTACCTTAGGTGTGCTGTATGTATTTACAAAAAAAAAGTATTTAAGTATTCTATCAGTTATCTGACTACCATTGTACAAGCTTTGCTTAGTTTGGGGTCAGATGGCGCTGTGTGTAATGTCTTACGATATTTATTTAGTTACAATAAATTCTGCATTAATAGACAACAAGAACTTTTACTACTTAATAGTTGAATACATAGGCTTTGTGTTTGACCGCCGTTTCGATTTTTAAGTATTTTAGACTGGTCAAGTGTTTGACCACAGCTAACCTGTGGTTGTGATCTTAAGTAACAGTGTGGTCGAAGATTGCAAATACACCTAGCCTGAAATGGAACTGACTCTCAGGTGAGGCTGCTGGAAAACAACGTTAGATGCTTAGCAGCAGTGCTTTTGCATAACTTAGAAAATACAACAAAATACAACAGATATAAATAATTGCATTATCGTTTGGTTATTTACTTGTACCTACGTAAAGCTTAGTACTGCATGTAGTGGCTTCACTAGGACTTTAGTATCAAACCTTTTGGCACCTCTATACTTGCATCTCTTACCTGAAAACTTATTTAGCATTGAGTTTACTAATCTATGTTTAACTCTACGTTTATTATGTTATCTTTAATGTTTCAGTGAACTTAACGTACCAGAGAATAGAACTCAAATTGCATCGTTGTTTTCTAGAGTTTATTATTGTCAACATTACAGCCTCGAAGTGTTCCGATTGTATTGATAGATAGGTATTACGGCAGACTAAAATGTCGTAAAATTGAACAACAAGTAAAAGCACTTTAGCAACTCCAAGTTATACAATTAATGAAGAAACACAATGCAACGTTACGTAGGTACAAATTACTGTTGAGAACTGAAAACTGATAAGGTTCGGCTGAATGAAAGCGGTCGTTTCAAAATATAGAAAAAGTCTTTTTAGACTTGAAAATTTGGTGTAGAAAGTAGTAAGATTTATTTATTTTTGTTTGACTCGATTATCTCGATTCGAACTTTTTTTAAGTTAGAAGTAAATAGATGAATGTAGGATAGTATTTCTCTTTGTATCTTATATCCGCTGTGTCTATTAACTACAATGAGATTGAGCTGCCGGTGACGGAAAACATCGTGAGAAAACTATGGTAGTAAGGTACTGGGTTTCAGTTACTTATCAGAACCGATAACTGTTGGGGTACACGTACATAATAGAGAGTGGAGACCGCGAATTGGCAAACGTAACGTAGGACTCCCTGAGATTCGTTGGAATGACAATATATACATAAGCAGCTGGCGATGGATGGAAACGAAAAGCCGAAAATCGGGATTAGTTTTTTTTTAGATATTGTTATTTTTCTTCAGTATTATGCAAAAGAAGAAAGAAAGAAAAATTTTTTATTTTGCAACAAAACAAAAAAAGACAAAAATAACAACAAATAGAGACAAACAGTTACAAAATAGGGGCTCACCTCAGCATAATACTGGGTGAGGTGAGCCCCTATTTTGTAACTGTCAGTCTCTATTTGTTTGTTTTTGTGCTTGTTAAAAAATAAAAATATTTTCTTTCTTTTCAATAGGCTGATGATGATGACTATGATAGCAACTGAAGTGATAATCACATCCTAGCTTAGATATTATTTGCTGTATAGGTGCTATTAATGATTGACATTTCATCTCATGGTAAGGGCAGACAGATATTGTTTGCCAAAATATAATGTGTAGGTGCCAAGATTTATTTGCCAGCATTTTACTGATGGCATCATACCAACATACACTCACGTCAGTATTGTATGTTGATTTATAAGTACATATAAATATGTATAACAATAAATTATAATCACAGTGCATACTCTATACAATCCCAAAAGTCTGCTGTCTAAGTCTGTGTGCTGTATTTGTATTCGGAAAGTTCTATAACGACAGAACAAAAAAATAAAAAAGTTGTTTAAGTAGGTGAAGTCTTAAGTTAATTACTTTTGTAGAACAACTACTTTTTTTGTTAGCCAAAACTAATTGCCCCTTTAACTAACTTTTTTTCCAGATACAGTTCGTTAGTTGTTTTTTTTTATTTAATTTTAAGTTCAAATAAAAAAGTGTGTGCAAAGAGTTCAAATAAATCTACGTAGGTATTTTTTGGTTCTGCTATTTATTCATTATACATGTTTATTTGTTACGTTTCTTTACAATAAAAATCTTTCTTTTTTAAATTGATATTGTGTGTAGTACTAGGTGTATACACTACTATGCAGATGAGCTGAACAAAGCGAGTGCTCAGATCGCGCCATGTAGTATATACAACGGGTAAAAATATTGTTCTTATTGTTATATAAAATTGTCATTAACTATGTCTTTAATTTTTTTAAGATACCCCAGCGCCACCTGATGAAAGCTATCCAAAGCTTTTTAGTTGGCCCATGCAATACAACCGTTTCACTACGTACTTGGAACGATTCCAGTAGGAGGGCAGCACTAACAATAAAGTCTTTATATTTATAAATTAACATTTTTATTCGTATTAAAATACTGCGCGCGGTCTTTCACAAATCATTCTTAATCACCTATCCTTAAAATTACAAATTGTGCCTAAAAATAATCATGTGTCACTTATCTTAAATTTACTTAGAACTAGATCCACTGTAAACTCTTCTATTCTCCGGTCATTACCTCCATAAATTCTGGAATATAACAATTGAATATTTTGAACGTCAACAAAAAATTAGGTCATAAAGTATTTTAGTAAGTAGATTTCGATTTTAGTTGTAGTTGATTTGTTGTTAAGTATATTTCTGAATTTGCTATGAATGTTATAAAAAACTGAAATTCAACGTACCTATTGTTCGAACGTTGTATATTTATAATATACTATTTTAATATTTTTAGTTTATATAAAGGCGAGTTTTGGCAAGATCGCGTAAAGGTCGTGCCGCAGCATTGTGTATAATACTTATGTTCATAAATGTAAATAAAAATAGTGGTATTTTATTCATAGTGCTGAATTAAGTGCGAAAGTGTGGGAAATTCTAATGGGGGAAAAGTGTATTTTCGTGTTGTTTCTAAAACTTAAAAATCAAAATAGTGGCAGTAAAGTCACCTATTTTACTAGGGCTTGACCGGACTCAAACTTAATTCACTTCATGTGACTTAGTCTTATTTTACTTGATTTATCCTAAAATATTTCACATTGGCAAATGCAAAAAGTGCAACGCCAAAACGCCAAAAAAAGGAATAAGTAAACACTTATAAGGTCTATTCACAACAAAGGTTTGGATTCCCATATTCCCCTTGAACTATAAATATCAAATTCTTTTGTATGAAATTTTTCATCAAAAATAACTTTTATATATATGTATATACATACCATCAAAGTCTACAGTTCCTGAGCCGTCAGAATCAATTTCTTGAATCATGTTGTCCAAGTCCTCAGCGGTGATAGTGTTATCTAGTTCTTTGAAAATTTCCTTGAGGACATCTGTCGTGATGTAACCGTTTCCTGTAACGTAAATAATAATTAAAATTAAGCTGAAAACACAATGGAACAATGAACAATGGTAGTTTAAAGTCTAAAACTATTAGTCGATAAATATACCCAGATCTAAGATTTTTTCGACCCAGGGCAAAAACTTGATAGTGGCGGCCTCTTTCCTCCTAAATTATTTTAAAAAAAAACAACCTCATAAGTATCTTTTTTTTAAACTAAAGAATATGATGCTCTCTGGCATTATCGTTCGGGACATATGCCCCGGTTTGCCCTCTTGCCGGGTTTGTCGATAGGTATCGACCCGTTGATATGCGAGGATAACTGATTAGATTGGCGTTACGGGAAAACCCCAGTGCTGTGATAAATAACACTTCTGAGAGCCAGTTGCATTCCAGGCTAGGTGTGCTTTACCATCTTCGGCCACACCTTCACTTGACATCAGGTGAGCTGTGGTCAAACACCTAGCCTGTCAACCATTAAAAAAAAAAACTTCTATATTTAGAGTGTCGATAAGGATGATATACAATTCAGTTATCAATACATGAGCCAATTGATTTGATTGATAAACAAAAATGCCTACTATAAAACGTAAGTGATTCTTTAGCTAAATCGAGGTCTTTTTATCAATTTGGTCAAAATCCGATGTAGGATAATAAACACTTAAAATGTTTTTACCTTCTCTGTCATATAACCTAAAAGCTTCTTTTAGTTCCTTTAACATAGCTTCGTCGTCTTCCTCTTCTACCAGGAATCTACCGGCTAAATTGCAGAAATTTTCGAAGTCTAAAGTTCCCGAACCTGTAACATTTTTTTTATATTTTTTCTATTTGTAGATAAATCTTCTTACAATATTAAGCTATCGTAATACGAGAATAGAATACTCATTCCTTAATTTTTAATATTTTCAAAGTGAGTGTAACAAACATTGTGCGTAAATGTGGATGATAAATTCGCGACTGACTCACAAGCCTCGATAGCCGTGATCGTCTAGTGGTTAGGACCCTACGTTGTGGCCGTAGTAACCCAGGTTCGAATCCTGGTCACGGCAATGTTACAAACATTGTCACGGTGAGGCGATTCTTTTGTTTTTCGTATGTACACCTAATTTATAAAATAAACAAAAGTAGTATTCTAATAAATTCCTCTTTTAGCTTGTAAAACAAACATTATACGGCAAACGTATTCATATTAAATGAATACAGCGCCATCTAGCGTTAGTCTTCAGAATTAACTCACTGGATAGGTAGCAGTGTTTTCAGTTTTTAAACCCACGGGAACCTTCTAATATCATTAGTTTATATGGAATTCACCAACCTGTGGTATCATATTCGGCTATGATTCCTTTGAGTTCTGATTCGTCCACTTCAGCGTTCAGCATATCGAGGATGGTTCCAATCATTTCCGTGCCAATGACTCCTTGTTTGTCGTGGTCGAATGCGTCGAACGCATTTTTTAAAACTAGAATTGATTGACACTTGTTACTTTTACATCAACTTTTTTGACGTAACGGATTATAATTTGTTGCGTCAAACAACAAATTCTAATTCCTTACTCGTCAAAATAATTTTAATTAATGTCACAAATTTACAATAAAAAAAAAATCTTATTTGGAGTTCTTTAACATTAGATTGCGTTTAGTTCTTTATGTTCCTATGCTTTTTGTGCGTAAATAAACATTTTATTCTGAAAATATTAATACTATTATGAAAACGCAAATAAAAATTGCTAACAGTCAGCGAATGTCGTGGACAATCTGCTACATTTATTCCAATAAAACTAATTATAATAGTTTAGCGAGAATAAAGCTTTATAGCTATTATTAAAAAGTAACATTTATTACTACTTACGCGTAATATGTTCCTTATCAAGTTCTTCCTGTGTTCGCCACATGGAAGAAAACATTAAAGTTATTGGAAGTAATACCGATATTAAAAGGTACCACTTAGACATTATGAAAAAAAATACGTATAGAAATTATATTGATATCACTTTAATTACGTAAAAATACCACTTCTGTTACTACCATAATTAATTACATCATCTAAAAAACACAAAAAATCGAATCAAAAGCAGCTTAATGTTCTAATTTGTAAAGCAAAACTCTTTTTTATTACTACTGAGAAAGTATGATTTTAGTTTTTATCTTCATTTATTTACTCATTAAATTGATTATAGTTTTTTAAGAAATCCATTAAAAGCTAACGCACCATGTTGTCGTGTAGACGTTTCGAGCACTAAATCACACTGAAATGATCCGTCAGGAATACAGGAGATTTGATTCGTATTTTCTGGACCTAGGCCGTCTTATATCTGGGTTGCGTTAGGTTCCGCCTAGGTGGCATACTGCCGTAGTCGTCAACATTTTGAATTATTCTGTCAAAAAGAAAAGTAACTTTCTTAAAATGTAGACACTGCAATACGATATTTACTTTCATCCTTACAATTATGAGTAACTAGCGGACGCCTCGCGGTTTTACCCGCGTAGTTCCCGTTTCCGTGGAAATACAGGGATAAAAAGTAGTCTATGTCATCCGGTGATAGTGGAGCTTCACAACGGTGCAAGAATTTTTGAAATCGGTGCAGTAGTTTCGGAGCCTATTCAATTCAAACAAACAAACAATCAAATCTTTCCTCTTTGTAATAGTATAGATGTATAATAGATATAACTTAAACTATCTATAAAAATAATGTAATGTTAATAGTAGTACAAAAAAAATCTTCTAAATATTGGGTGTATTATTATAAAACTTTTATAACAATCTACTTGTAAATGTTGCGATTATTGTAACTAAAGTGTTGATAAATGTCAATAAACTTGATAAGTTCACGAAGACATGAAAGGTAAACGGTACTTTTCCCGAATAATTTATTAAGTTTTAGAAATATAGATATGTGTTACATAACTTTTGTTTGTAAGTATAGTTTTGTGTGCGCAATTAAGTCGGTGGTAAACATAATTCTACATTTAAGATAACAGAATTCTACGTTTGAAATTATATAGTTAACACATGAAAATTTGTCAATCTATAAAAAGACTTTCGGAAGACTTCTTTCCAAAATTTATGATCAAACAGAAACACCCCACGTTGTCAGGGCCAACAAACTCATTTGAGCTACGCAATTATATCTCGTCTTTCACGAACTCATTACAGTCATACTCTACCCAATTAGTAAAAAGGTTGGCAGCACCTGCTTTACAGTGCAACACATGGAATCCCAGGACCGTGACGTCCAATGTTAAAGACACGGCCGAATTTATCGCTTGCTATCTATTAATAAATCAATTGAACATAGGTATATTGTAATCGATTACACGCTTAGTTGCTTCCGCTCCATTCGTGTCATTGGCCAATCAGGGTTTGGACGAGAAATTATTTACCATCGTCAGAGATGTACCGGGAGTCATAAAATAAATCCAAATGTACTCCTAAGATCCCCTTGACTTTGTTCAGTTGCCCAAAGTTCTGGGTATCGGTGTAATGGTCGTGGGTACACGTTCTCTTACCATCAGCGATTTGTTAGGCTCGTTGCTTTTACATAAAAAACTTATGCAACCGGGACATCAATTTTATTGATCCAGGGCATAAGCTACCTATTAATCCTACCTATTAATCCAGGGCATAAGCTATCTGCATTATTTTATTTATTTATTATTATTTATTTACGACAAACTTTCGCTACTACTATATCCTATATCCTACTAATTCCACTAATATTATAAATGTGAAAGTATGGATGGGTGGATGTTTGTTACTCTTTCACGCAAAAAACACAGAACGGATTTGGATGAAATTTCGTATGGAGGTAGCTGAGACCCTGAATTAACACATGAGGTATTTTTTATCTCGAAAACATGTAGCGGGTAACACCGCGGGGTGCAGCTAGTAATAATATAAGATTGTGTGATGTTGTGTTAAAAATGTGTTTACAGTTTTTAATATGTAAATAAAATTCGTGTTTATTTGCAGCGATGATAGCTCAGTGGCTAGCTCAGTCGATTCACTCGCCGAAGGACGTGGGTTCAATAACACCATCACTTTACATAATTAAGATGAGTTGTGGTCAAACACCTTGCCTGTCAACCATAAAAAAAGTATTGAAGGGTTGGAAAACTTAACTGGTTTTTTTTTTAAGTCTAAATATCATGTCATTTAAAATACATAAATATATATCATCAATATTAAATTTGTAGATATATATTACAAACAGGCATGACACCTAGAGACCAGCCTTGCAGCGTTTGGGGCTCACTGCTATACCGTGATTTAGTATTTTTTAGTCTTTTATGTAATTCCTTTTTAGCGAAATGTTTCTAATATTTTTTGTGTGAAAATAAAGTTATTTTGTCTTTAATCTTATTTTTAATATTTATAGATATAGTTTCAAATTCACAAAGAACGAACTCTCACCTGGTAACAGTAAGACAACGGAATACCTAAATCTTCAGTATTAGAATAAAGCAGAAAATAAATCCTTTTCGTGAAAATGTTTTCTTAGTTTTCCCACGGGACAACCTCTTCACTATTATTATGAGCAGAAAAAAAGATACTCTGAGAACTTTACAAGTTTTTGTTAAACCGCTTTGTAGAAGTTTTTTTTAATTACACTAATTGTAGAAATTAAGATCTATCTGCCTATCTATACTATTATAAAGATGAAAGATTTGATTGTTTGTTTGTATTTAATAGGCTCCGAAAGTACTGGACCGATTGTTTTTCCTTACAAAACACTAGACACAACAACAGATAAGCACAGATAACACTCACAAATAAAAATATATAGATTAACATAAAGACAACAAATTTGAAATGACAGTAAGCGGGTTATCGCTGCAGTGACGAGTGAATTACCAAGACAAAAAGGCCAGCGCTCAGCTTGTGCTGGGGATTACTCCACAGCGCTGATTTTCAGCACAGACCAAATAATGAATATATAATAATATGTATAATTGTATATAAATTTGAGTGCAGATAAAAGAGAAAATAAGTAGTAGTTAATAAACTAGTTAATAGTGCAGCAGAAGTGAATTGTATGATTTTACTAGATGTACCCCCGCGGTGTTACCATGTTTTCTGGATAAAAAGTAGCCTACGTGTTAATTTAGGGTCTCAGCTACCTCCATACCAAATTCTTCTTTCTTTTTTTTATGTTTGACAAGCTTGGTGTTGACAAGTCTCAATTGAGGCTGCCGGAACATACTGTTACGTGCATGGCGGCAGATTTTCAACTTGATGGTAGCTAGCTAGCCAAATACTTGAAAGATCCCTACCACCACGACATAATTTCCTCACGATTTTTTTTTCTTCACCGGTAGCTTAAGTGTATTGTTGGGTTTGAATGCACGCCCTTCGGTATGCAATCCGACCGCGATAACCGCTAAGCTATCGTCACCACAACACTTATTAGGTATTAGCTAAATACCCAGTACTAGTTATTATGGAAAGGGCACGAATATTATATCTTATCTCTTCATATATCGTGAATTCGCTTACAATTAGTTTACATTACAAATTCATGTCTCTAACTAAGGCATACTCTACACGACCGACGATGAGGAAACAATCAGTGAGCCGAGCTGGCGGAAACTGCTTGTTCCGTCGCTGTGACGTCATTTCCGCTGTACGAGACCGATATGTGGGAACAATTTGCCGATATCAATAGCCTCTGACATATGCACTTGTTACGCAATAAATAAAGTTTTTGGTAATTGCGCTTTTATTTAACGAAACGGAGAATGTGTATGGTTTTAAGAGTAAATAAGAGGTTATTTGTGTCTGTAAAACACTAATGTTCCCATTTATAGAAAACCAGCGACGCGCCCCGGCTTCGCACGGGTGCAATGTAGATACTAATGTGGTGCATATGCAAGTATTATACATATAAACCTACCTCTTGAATCACTATATCTATTTAAAAAACCGCATCAAAATCCGTTGCGTATTTTTAAATATCTAATAGGGACAGAGGGGAGCGACTTTGTTTTATACTATGTTGTTATATAACAAAAAAAAAAAGAAATAATTAAATAAAACACAAATAAATACTAAACATAAAAGATTTTTCGTTCAAGTGTATTTTATTTTTACATATTTTGAATTGGTGTCCTAATCGGAATTTTTCTCTTAATTAATTCTTGTGGCTTTAAAGTTTTTGCTAGCTGTGCCCCTTAGTTTTACAAGTAAATTGTACAAAAATTGTGTTTTCTGTGTGAAAAAAAAAACTCTCTAAAACGACTCACAATTTATAGCCATTAGCAAAAAAGATGAAGAAATTAAATTTACGCATTTTTTATTGAACTTAATAAAATAGTTCTGTCCAGCTGAAATTCTCTGTATTTCGTTTGCCACAAGACTTATGATAAACTAAATAATGTACCGTAACTAATTTACTTACCTACCGAAGTCTAATTAAATGTGAAAGCATTAGCTGCCAGAGCCAAGTTTTGGATTTCGGCCGAATTCTCATTAAGCACGCTCTTTATAGTCAGAAGAAAGATAAAAAGAATCGTTTTGCCACAGGGGCTTATAGTAAGAAAGTTTTAACGAATGTAATAAAAATGATAGTTACGCAAATGAGATTTTTTCGAGCCTCAAAACTGTTCTCAAGTGTTCTCATACTGAACTCTTGTTGTATTATTTTTGTTTTACTCACTCCGACAATTTTTTACTCAATACTGCGCTCCAAAACTCATTGACGTGACTCAAAAAGCTGCCATGCTAAAGTGGGACTGGGCTGGACACGTCTGCCGAATGCCAGCGGAGCTATGGGCGAAAACCACCACCGAGTGGGTCTCGGAGGTTAAACGGCCACCAGGCTGGCCTAGAAGACGGTGGAAAGATGATCTCCATGCTCACGACAAGGAGTGGGCCTCAATAGCACCAAACAGAGCTGCGTGGAAGGGACGGAGAGAGGTCTTTGCCCATCAGTGGGATAAAGTGGGCTAAAATAATAATAGTAATAAAAATATAGCAGAATATTATTTATTTGATTAAAAAGAAAATTGTTCCCCAGTCTCAAGTATTACGACGTTATTTCTGTACGGCGCCTTACAGAATCAGAAGTAACTCACGCATGCTCGTACATAGCTTCATTCCAATCAGGTTATAATGTATGAACCTTAATAATTTATAAATCGGATATCTGTGATCAAAGACAGTAACAAATTATATTTAGACTCACTATCAGCTACCTACTTGATAGATAGAGTGACAAATACAATGTTAATTACTAACATTAACTTGATTTATGTTTATTTTTTGTAAAATATTTATAATCTTAGTCTAAAAGAAAGTCAGATAACACTGATCAAGAGTTATTCACACGAACTCAGATTGGTGAAATGTGTTCTAAGTATCACGAAAGCCCTCGTGTTTTGTATTAATTAGCCTGTTTTCTTGCACTTAAAATATAGTTGATTAAGGAGCTTCTATTGTCATATAAAGCTTTGGGTTGCAATATGTCGCTTAACATTTCTTTTCCTGCACTCGAATATAAATTTTTCGCTCTGAATCCATAAATAAACATCTTGGGACATTACACACAGCGCCATCTGACCCCAAACTAAGCAAAGCTTGTACCATTAAATTCGATTACTGATAGAACACTTCAGTACCTTTTTTTTTGTAAATACATATTTATAATGCGTCCAGACCGTCTTACGATATTTATTTATTTATGCTATGGTTTGAAAAACTTGTCCACCAACCTCCTTATGCCCGCCGTGCCATATTTTTAATAATAGCTTATTCCAAAAGTAACATGTCTTTAATAAAAAAAAAACAAAAAAAAAAACGGTACCTGTCGTATCTTATATTTAGTACATGACCTGCTTTTCTTAAAAACGTTAGACACACAGTTCCCAAAAGCATCCAAGTCTTACATATCAGAAACATAATCATAAATCTTGGAAGCATCTCTACCCTGTTTACATATTCCACGGCTCATTTAACAGCTGTCATTCCACCGTCACAAAATCCATTAATCTTAAGAGCAGTGAGTTCGTATCCGCAACGTTTACAGTCCATCTGCAATACGTTATAATTGCTTCTGTAGATGTAGACGTACGTACTCTCTATTGCTTCAGTCAAGGAGTTATTATCTTGAGCCAACGTATTTTATACGAGAACCAACTGTAGTTATATACTTCACTATAATCTCACTGAGCTCAACTGGCTTAGCGGTATATTTTTCGGTAAGTGTGTCATAGGTAAATAAAAATTACTGTAAAGCTAGAAACGATGTACATTAGTGTTTGGAAGGAAATATAGCGTGACATACATACATAAGGTAATTAATAAGGTAACAATAATTAAGGTAACATAAATGTAATTCAGAGAGTGCACAACAGACAGACGTATATATTAATCGCTTTTTTATAGAATCGAGTGAAACTCATTCAAGAGAATACTACTTCTGAGCTTCCAGACTAACAGTTCTAGAGGAGACGGGTAGCTGCCATCCCAACAACAACAAACCACATTCACAACATCATACCGAAACAACGTACCTATAAATTATTATTAGTCTATTAAATAAATTAATTAATCAATATCGTAGGACAATTCCAAACTAAGCAAAGCTTGTACTATGGAAGTCTGATAACTGATAGATTATTTCAATACTATTTTTTTTTTGTAAAATACATACCTACTTATAATAAATATAGAACACCCAGATGCAGAACAAACATTTATTTATACCACAAAATGTTTATCCTGGGTGGGAATCGAACCCACACCCTTCGGATCTTGGAGCAGACATACTACCAATGAACCAACAGGGCTGTCGATTGTGAAGTGTGTCGGTGGTGCCCAATCCTATTATAATACATTTGTCACACTGTAGTGGATTTAGAACTCATACACGTAGGCGTCTAACAAAGAAGTACGTCGACTATTTACGGAGCCACCTGCATTATAAATGCGAAACGGTCTTGCAGTCGTGACGTTTTGCTTCTATTCTGCTAAACGAAACGCAAGAGAGAGCTATTTAAAGATATTTAAACTAATGCATTTTGGTACAATGCTGAAAAATCACCGAAATGAAAGTTTACTGTTATCATTGTTGACCTATTTTAGATTACAGATGCAATTAAGTTGCACATTTATGCTATAACGCCATTGGAACTAGGCTTCAAGTTCAGACTATATAAATATTACTAAAATAACCAATAGTCAAAAATGTGACTATGACTTGCCTAATTGGATTTATCATCCAATGCTTGAAAAATGTAAACACTTGATATTAGGAGAATTTGGTAGAAGAACCATACCTAAAAAGAAAAAGAAAATACTGAAAGAAGAAATTTACTTCTTTTTTTTAATATTTATTGTTTCATAAGAACATGACCATGCATACTCACCTACATAGTCACCACCTGGGGAACCGCACCATCTGGGAGCGTTCGAGTGAATACCTTAGAACTTACTAAAAGGCCAACATATTTATTAAAGTGGTCAATTAGAGAAACTAACCATCTCCACTAGAATTTAATGATTGGTTCAGAAAACACGATGGTGCCTCCCTCACTCAGATAATTTGGCCACATTATAAACTGAGGTCATGTAGTTTGCTTAGCGGATAGAACCTCTAACATAAACAACAATGTCGTAGGTCATGTTTGTACTAATTTGGGTTATAAATATTACAAACTGCGCTACGGAGTTTAAATACGGAGCTTTCAACGCTCGCGAATGTTTAGTTTTCCCATAAAATCTTTTTACTGAACAAAACGTAAGTTTCCAAGTTTCCAAATACTTGAGATTTTTCTTGTTATACCTAGTACCTAGTCTCGTATTAAGACAGATCGTGACGCTGAACAGCAACACTAAACTGAGAGGGGGTTTTTAAACATTTTGTTGGCAGTAAATACCTAATATTTTTCTAAGAAACAACTGCTAATTTTCAAAGTCGGTAGTAAAGTGAAAGTTATTAATATAGGTAACGATAGATACAATGACGTCCGTATCCCTAAAATTAAACAAATATTTATTTAAATAATAATTATTTATTCATAACATAACAATTAAAAGGTACTTATTTATGTGGCTCGTAAGTAGTTTTGATAGCTGGTTGTTATATGTGACGTATTGGTTTTTGATTGGTTGACACGGAATAATGTTGATGTAGTGTCTTCTCATTGGTTGATGATCTCAATATAATAATGTCACTGTATCTTGAATGGATATTTTATGATGTCACAAGAAAGAGAGAGATGTTTTATTCCTTTCTTGGCAAATGCCGTGGAAATCCTCTCCTAATCATCTCCACCAGTCATGACTTCCATGAATTCTGTTAAATAAAAACAAACATGATACATTAGCAATATATTGATATGATAATTATAATAAACATGCGGTGTCTTATTGACTATCTGTCTGCTTGCTTTATATGACTACAAATAGGCTAAGCCAACCTAATCACAACTGCGTTCAAATTTTACTGCAACTAAAGTAAAATAACGAGCGCCTACGCAAAACTGCTCTGGACTTTGTTTTGCCACTTAAAAGATAAGTAGGTATCTCGTTGGTCATGGACAGGCGTCATCTCTTACCATAAGGAGAAAGTTTCCTTCGTCTCATGAAAATACAAAAAACCCATCATCAATATTATAAATTATAAAATTAATTAAAACTGCAGTGTAGATTACCGAAAAACACGAAAAACGAGTAACCGCTAATGACAATATTTTCCAATTTTGTTAATATCCCAATTTGTAATTTTTTTTTAAATTCACTTTCTTGTTATGACCATTTTCCAAGAAGTGTTAAATATGCGTGTTATTGCTAGTATTTTGCAGATTTAGGTATTATAGTAAAAATGGTACCTGTTTATTATCAAGCGATTTTTTAACTGTCTGCTACCTAAGTATATCATAAAAACCGTGATTTCTCCTAATACCTCTATTAGGAGAAAAGAAACATAAGAAAAATGGAATGTACTCAAAAATGTTTAATGCTGCAGACTGGAAAGAGAAAGGATTTTCAGAAAATACTTTCCTAATACGTGACGGGCTCTATTCGAGCTAATCTATGTAGACAAAATGAAACCAAAGAATACTTAATTTCATTATTCCATTAAACTTTCGTAATTCGGCTTTTGCGCTACGGTTTCTCTTTGGTTCATGAAGTAATCCAGGAACTTCGACTTCTCATACTTATGTAGGAACGAGTATAAGTACAAGTACAGCTTAAGTTTTAATTAACAAATACAACGTGATGCGAGTATAAACCATTTGGGAAAATTGTAAGTAGCTGGAATTGGCAAACAGCTCTGTCTTTTGAAAGTTATGTGCGTATTGCCTCTAACTTTAAACGGTGAAGAAAAACATCGTGGCAAAACTTGAATGTTCTAAATATTCTTTAAAATGGTGTGAAGTCATCCAGTAGTTTATAAAAATAAAGTTTTTTTTTTTTTTTTTAATTTTGATCTCAGAAAAACTGTGCCACTGGAATACCTTGGAAAAAGCGCTAAGATAGAGAGAAACTGAGAAAAAGTAAGTTTTTGTATACTAGCGTTATGAAATGTTATGAGTTGAACGAGACGCTAAAGATGGTAATCGATAACGCTTGCCTGAAACCACTGCTGTGGCACCTAGAACTTTGAGAAGCAAAACAAAAAGTCGAAATCCTCACTACATTGGGGTTTATTTTTTACATTTATGAGACAGATTTTCAGTGTGTCATTTTTATTGAGGATTATTAATTTCGTTTTTTTTTTATGACGTTATACTTACCATCAAAGTCCACAGTGCCAGAGCCGTCAGAGTCGATTTCTTCAATCATCATGTCTAAATCTTCAGCGGTGATTTTGTCATCTAATTCTCTGAGAATTTCTCGGAGAACTTTAGTTGTGATGTAGCCGTTACCTGAAAAAAATAATTAATATCTATTAAATTTATCTTCAAGATTCCATGGTTGTCATGAATACCTTTCTTTCGTCATGCTCCATTATATATAGCATCAAAAAAGTAATAAATAGCCGTAAAAAAAAATACTCATGTTTAGAGGTGAATAAACTGTTCTAATCTATATCTATCTATACTATTATAACGAGGAAAGATTTCATTGTTTGTAATGATTAGGCTCCGATACTACTAAACCGATTTGCAAAAATTCTTTCATCGTTGGAAAGCAACACTATTCCCGGATAACATAGGCTACTTTTTATCCCTATATTCCTACGGGAACGGAAACTACGCGAGTGAAACCGCAAGGCGTCTGCAAATACTATTATACAGAGGAAAGATTTGATTGTTACTTTGTTTGTAATTAATAAGATCCGAAACTACTAGACCGATTTCAAAAACTCTTTCACCGTTGGGAAGTTCTACTATTCCCGGGTGACATAGGTTTCTTTTTATCCCTGTATTCTCACGGGAACGGGAACTACGCGGGTGGATCCGCGAGGCGTCCGCTGGTGCAAAATAAACAGGTGTAATCTAATCCGCCTATCTCATATAAATAGTTCATCAACGTTCCCACATAGCTAGTTATATTTTTATCAACAGAATGCTAAGAGACAATCTGTTTCAGAGTCAATAGAGGGGCTTGAAATAATTTAGTCACGTGTCCGCTGCCGGCCATCGAGCCCTAGCTAATTATCCCAAAAAACACTTGTCTAATAAATTACTTACATTTAAATACTATTGTTTCCGTCTATCGTAAGTGTGCCTACTTTCCATCTGGCCCGTTGCCAAATCGATCGAAAATTACTAGCGCTCGAGATTTTTTTGGTTTTTTGCTAAATGGTTACAATTTAGTGGTTAAACATTGTGTTGCACTCACGTGCAATTTAGAGAAGAATATATACAAACACATGTGTTACTTGGCGGTAAATCTCCTTAGCAAAAAGTCGTCTATACCACAATAATAATACCACAGTACTAGATAGTTTGTTGCCAAGCAGTAGTGAGTCATTATAACTTGTTCCGGTTTGAACGTTACTGAAGCTAGCGAAATTACAGCGCTACTGTGACTAAGGAAATTCACTCAGGAAATAGCTATGCAACCACATATCGTGTGTCTGTGCAATAAGGTTCGCAATCGTATAGCATTTTCGTGAGCGCCTAACAAACATCGAAATAAGAAGCTTTGCGTACAGGGACTGGAATTTGTTTGGACTCAAAGTTCTGCGTACCGCTGCAATGATTTTACACAGGCGTTATCTTATACCACCGGGAGATCGTTTTGTTTGGGTCATTAGGTTACATAAAAAATAATGATATCAGAGAACCGCAAACCAACGACCGCAAAATAAAAGATTTATACAGAAGAAATATTAGAAATGTTTTCTTTTACCAAGTTATTGTAAGGTGGAAAGTCGTGGTAAAAAAAAACAAAAGCAGTCCGTCAAAACGCCCAATTTTCTAAAAAAAATAGATTCTAATTACGATATTACTTGTGAAATGACAACGTATCCTAAAATTTAATTTTCTGGTAGCTATACCTACGCGTAGCGACTTCACGCCCTTTTTTAGTTTTGTTATAAAAGACTAAGCCCTTGTGACTTCCTTATCCTTGCCGAAAATCACGCCAAGGACATACAATCATACAAACAAACACGCTTTCGACAGATATCAGCAAGGATACCATGTAAAAATTAAAACTATAATTCTTGCAATTTAACTTAGGCGCAGAGGGATCCTAAAATATAACTAGATTTCTCACTACCTATACTTAATTCAGAAATGGAAGGTACAAACAAAATTGAGTTAGTGAAACTAACGTATCTGTCAAGGGATTCAAAGTAACAAGGTTATAATTAGTTGGATAGTTTAAATGAATGAATAAAATATTATGTACCTAATTAGGTAGCAAAAGTGTAGGTCATTAACTGATGCGGTTTACATTTCACGTAAATGATAGAAAAATGTATGTGTAAGTGGGACAACGCCCCTCCTGACTGGAGTAAATTTCGTACATTTGACTATCCTTTGCGTATCCTTTTTTGTAGCGATAATAGATCAGCGGTTAGAGCGGTCGAATCACGTACTGAAGGGTGTGGATCAAATCTCAACAATAAGCTTGAGCAGTTGATGAAAAAAATCATCGCGAGGAAACCATAGGTAACGATAGGTAGTAGGGTGTTTTAATACTCGGCTGGTTAGTTACCCTCAAGTTGAAAATCTGCTATCAGGCAGTTAACGATGTGTATTGGGAGCTTGGGAGATTGTCTCTTAATAGTATAAAACAAAGTTTTTGTCTGCCTGTTTCTCTGCTTACTTCTTCTAAATCTCACAACGAGGTTTATCCGATTTTTTTTCTGAAAGTGTTTATGTCCGTGCAAAGTTACGACGGGTAACAATATTTAAAATTATGATTTTAGTAACCATTCGATTATAAGTATACCTAATTTATTTAAACTAAAAATATGAATGACCTCTAATCTATTTGAATTGTTATCAGAAGGCCATAATGTTATTTGTTTTCGAAATAGGTGCAAGGTTAATCGAATGGCACAAATATAAATGACAAATCAACAATTTATAGGGAATGATTAACAACCGCCTGGCAGAATCATAGCGGCGAGAAGATTAATTGGAACGAAGAAAAGCATTGTTATTCTGCCAAATAACTGATGTTACATTAATTGTGACCTAACAGCACATTCAGAGATTTGTACCTATTACAAAGTGAAGGTTTTTGTGAAACAATAAATCATAGGGTCTGTGAAATGGTTACTATAAGATGCTAGGTACTTTCTGTTTCCGCTAGAATTGCTATTTTGGTATACACTTTCGTCTGACGTTTTACACACACTTTCGTCTGACGTTTCACACACACTTTCGTCTGACATTACCACACTTTCGTTCGATGTTAAGCGAAGATGCGGTCTACAATGGAACACGCTTGCTTAGAAAAAACCAAAATACTCGCGACTGGAAGGCATCCAGATTATAGTAATCGAGAAATACCCTCTCGGGTACCATATTGCACCAAATAGAGGGTTGTGTGGTGAAATTGGAATCAAATCGTTTTGGTAGAGTTTTGGAAGATTGAAAATGAAACTGAGAAAGAGTAAATTTTTAGAGCTCCTGGCGGTCCGATAGTAAAGTGGGCAGTAATACTTATATACTTATTTGTAACAAGAAGAGAGAAATTTGGCCAGAATGTTGGCAGCTATGTTTTTGACCAAAGGATTGAAATAATGACAATAGTTTTAGCGCAAATTGTCTCATTAAAAGCTAGAGTTTTCTGAAATGTTTGACGATCTCACCTTTTGCAGCTTCATAAATATTTAAAGTTTTATTAGGTAAATACATATGTTTTACCTCTACTATTGTTGTTTGTTTGTTTTACTTTTTGTTATTGTTATTTTTCTTTTCTAATGTTTTATTTGTAGTGTTTTTTTGTTGTTGTAGTGTTGTGTGTGTGTCAAAATAAATGTTTTCTTTCTTTCTTTACTATGTTAGTCTCCGTATAAAACAGAAGATATTCTGTGGCTACACACTTGACATAAAATGTAAACAGGATAATAATATTGAAATACATCATTACCTTCCTTATCGTATAACCGGAATGCCTCTTTCAGTTCTTGTTGCATCGCTTCTGCATCTTCTTCAACCATGAATCTAGAAGCCAGCGTCACGAACTCTTCAAATTCTAATTCACCAGAACCTAAAAAATGGAAACATTTATACCTACTCATACTTTTACAACAAACAATTCAATTGACCTAGAACAGAATTCCCAAGTAAAGTTATGTGTAAAACGGCCAACCAATATTGTGATTACTCCGTAGATAACTTTCTTATTCGTAACTTGAATGAATCTAGACAAGTAAATTTGCTGTACTTAAAAGTATACATGTATGGGATATGGGGATAGGTAAGTAGGATTCTCATTTTGCCATAAAAATTTTCGGAGCATAATCTCGCTGTAATTTCTTGCTTAATATAATGTCATACAACTATTGGCTGAATTATGTACTCGCAGAAGTCGATCTTAAGAAGTTGTTAATTAGTTACTATTGATTATTATTGACACTTACCGTCAACATCGACTTCGTCGATGATTTCTTTGAGCGCCTCATCAGACACTTGGTGACCCAACATGCCAAGGATGGTGCCCACCATCACTGTTCCAATGCATCCTTTCTTTTCCTGATCAAAAGCCTCGAACGCTTTCTTCAGAACTGAAATGATAATAAATATTTAAGTTGAGTAGTTATTTAACTTAGACAACCCCATCGCCCTGTGTGAAACTATGTCATATAATAGATAATTATTTTTTTATTACTTGTTTATACCAAAAACTACGCACAAATAATTACATTAACAATTAGGGTAACTAATTGCAGCGGAAGAAAATAAAACAAAAACAAAATGAGCCGAAAGAAAAAACAGTCAACTCACTAATGATGAGCCAACTGAGCCATTATTTTGCCGTATTTGTAAACATCCGACCCATAACAAACTAAACATAACTATGTAACAAAATAATAAACAGCATTAACGGATATCTTGTAGATTGCAAAACTAAAACGGAGCATGTACTTTACATTCATTTTTATATTCTTCAAAAATTTATAAACCATTTTGATTTTGTATGTCATATTTAATTTTATTTTCCAATACCACTAAATGATGTGAGTATTTGTTCAATCGCAGTACTTTAAATTCATAAAAATTAAAGTTAACGATAAATAATGTTGTGTTTGACAACACCAAACTATCAATAACTAAATAAAAGAATACAAAGAATAAATTCGTTTTTTTATATATATGTACAACAATACAAATAAAAAAACGAACAAAACTTACTGGCAATCTGTTCCTTATCAAGTTCCTCCTGAAAAAGTCACAAAACTCATTAAAAAGTTAATTCGCAAAATTACTAAAACAATTCATAAAATAAAAAACTCACCATTTTTAATTTAAAATCACAGACTAAGCTACGGCTCGAAGAACTGTATGAATGAGTACGCTATCGTGAACCACAACACGAGGAACACAAGTCCTTTTAACTGAATGGAATGAGCGACTAAGCGTAGTCGAGCGATAATGTCACCCAGGTTGGCAGCGGTCAGAACATCTCAGGTTTATCTTCCCGGCGCAAATCCGCCAAGCAGTTTTAACTATTCTCTTTAAGGCCAGCAGACACCTGATGCGGGAAATGCTCGCAGAACACTGGCCAATATCATCGCAGCAATAATTAATGAAACTAATTACCCATATATCTTGGCACGTGGTATGTAGGATTTTTGGGATGAATTTAGGCAGGTGATATTTACAGTCTAGCTAGATAAAGGTGCAGTTATTTAGTGTTAAAATTTTGCAATTACCGAATGTACCGAAATCAAAAACTAAATTGTATATGGCAACATCTCTTTACATGGTCAACGTAATAACGATTAACTAGAGTCTTAACTAACTAACGCAGTAAGAAAATATTTACGATAGGGTGTAAGTAAATCATTTCGTAGTCATCAGTAATTTCGTAGTCATCAGTAATCAATCATTTTGTAGCGATGATAGCTCAGTGGTTAGCGCGGTAGGTTCGCATGCCGAAGGGCGTGGGTTCAAACCCCAACAATGAGCTTGAGCTGCCGGTGAAGGAAAACATCGCGAGGAAACCATAGCATGGTGGTAGGGTACTTTCTAGTACTCGGCTGGCTAGCTACCACCCTCAAGTTGAAAATCTGCCGTAAAGCATCTAACGGTGTGTTCCGGCAGCCTCACTTGAGAGCCAGTTCCATTCCAGGCTAGGTGTGCTTTACCATCTTCGACCACACCTTCACTTAACATCAGGTGAGCTGTGGTCAAACAACTAGCCTGTCAATCATTAAAAAAAAAAAAAAAAAAATCATATGACAGTAGACAGCATCACGTTTACGCTCATTACACTAATTAAATTAAAATTATAAATGGTAATAGAATAATAATAATAACAACAATTCAATAAAATTTAGATTAAAAAATCAAATTTTATAAAATCCGTAAGTAGATATTTTCCATCAAGACAAACCTGCATGTTAAATAAGCTAATTTGTACGCAAATTTTGTAATGCATGCATTTATGTGTTACTAGCGGACGCCTCGCGGTTTCATCCACGTAGTTCCCGTTCCCGTGAGAATACAGGGATAAAAAGTAGCCTATGTCACCTGGGGATAGTGTAGCTTCCCAACGGAGAAAGAATTTTTGAAATCGGTCCAGTAGTTTCGGAGCCTATTTAATACAAACAAACGAACAATTAAATCGTTCCTCTTTATAATAGTATAGATAGATAAAATAATTGAATTTATATAATTTCAATTGCTACCTTTTATACATATTGTACTATTTTTTTAGTAAAGGACGTAAGCGTCAGTTGACAGGGTTATGTTGATGTTGTTATGTCGTTATGTTGACAGGGAAATTAATTTTATGGCATTGCCTTAATGCCACCTGAAGCCAAATAAACAACAATGTCTCGAAGCAAAACGTGAAGCTCTCTTTGTAATTTGTAAACAACTGTAATATTGTAAGGTCTAGTGTAAATGTGTTTTTTTTTTTTTTAACTTTACAAGATATGACTGTCCTTTTAACTCTACTTCAAAAACTGAGGGGCGTGTCAGTACGATTTCTACCTAGAACATAGATTTTTGTAACAAATATACACAGATGTTTTGAAAAAAAAGAATTAAAAAAATATAAAAAGTATATGTCAGCAAATCAGCAAGTATATATCTCGTACTCATGGTATAAAATATGCTAAGTTTGGGGCCGATGTGCAAAAAAATTTCCAATGATGTTCATTTAATTATTTTAAATAGATTTTGATATCCAGAGACCTTCGCGGTAACAATGTCCATTGTCCATGCATAAATACATTAAAATTTTGATCACAAAATATAGTTGCTTGTGAACTGTATGAAGCAATATTCATTACTCGTGCCCACAAACAATAATATCGTCCAAATTACAAACAGTTTTACTATTACTAAACAAAAGTTATAATACATTTTACACAATTTCAAAAGCACTAACAAATCAAACAGCTAGGCGCAAGTCGTCATAATTTCGGAATACTAACTCCCCAGCTCACTCCAACCACTAGAATCAGTTGCATCCAGATCAAACCAACTTATAAATAAGCACCCATTTCATTAATCGTCGTACACCTGTACCCGATTGTGGCGAGAGTAGACGGGGCATTGAATTAAATGTGACTTGACTCGCAACTAAGTGCTAAATCTGTGTTCGATACAGATACATGAAGTGGTTTTAGATTATAGATAGTATAGGGTGGCACATTTTTATGCCTTATATTTTAACGCCATCTCGCCATAAGATATACCTATGCGTAGAAGATACCGATTCACTCGTGATTTTAAGGCACCCTGATTCTATCGGAGTACATTATACAGCACAGTACTTATGCAACATATTTCATTGTTTAGCGATTCGTACGATTACGGTGAAATTGAACCGTTTAGTCGGGTTTTTAGAACTTTAACTATAAAAGGGAACACGTAGCGGTCCGGTAGTAGAACTGGCCCGGAATTACATCGGCTATGGAGATCGGACGCACACTCTCGAAAATGTTTCCGGCAGAAAACAAACAAGCAGGTTTGCATTGATTTTCAAGGCTTTGGAACCTATTCCGAACAAGGGAGTCATTGCTGATAAGTTTCTTAATGGAAACTAAATTGGAATATTTGGTCGGGTATTTATTTATCTGTCTTTCAATTTCATCAAAGTCTATAGCGTTATAAGTTTGGGGTGTACGTCAAAGCGTAAACTAAAAGGGAATCGTTATACTCATCGTTATGTACAAGTATGGAACAAACTAAGAAAAAAAAAATAGATCAATGTCATTGATCTATCGAACAGCTGATTTTGTAATCGTGATTTTAGAGTTGGTTCCATAGTAAAATTGTTCATAATGATGGATACAAGGGGCTCAAGCTTGCCATATGCTAGTTCCCAAGTTGCTTTGATTTAAAACGATTGTGTGGAACTGGATATTAGGAGTTATGGCGGGAACGTGGATAGGCCCCACTGTATTTTCTTCCCAATACTTCTGTTTTTCGAGTGTTTATATATAAAAATTGTGGTTTTTAATACGTAAAATGCTAAATTACATGTGCAAGTGCAAGAAAGTGGTATAATGTGACGTCTGGTGTTGTTCCCAAAACTCCATCGAAGCTTGTAATAAAGTCACAACTGTATAGGTACTAGGGCATGACCAAACTCGACCAAGACTTACTTTTTATACTTTGACTGAGACTTAGATTGATTTTTATAAAATTCTTAAAAATATTGAAACACGTCACACTTTGTGCATTTGCCAATATCATGTACATTGGAAAATGCACAAAGTTTGACGCCAAAAACAAAAAAAGAAGAAGAAATGGATGTTACGTCACTCAAGTCGACTCCTCAAATCTATGCGGCCGCCATAAGTTGAACTAGATTTATTTCTAGTGCATCACTGACAAGAAGTGGGCAGATACATTTGTCTGTCTGTCGTATGCTAAATTAACTTCTCAAATAACATAAGCTAAAGTAAACTTGATACATTTCTGGCAGGTTGGCACGTGTCACTCACTTTACTATTGTTTTCATCGATTATTTGTATTTTTAGAATATATTTAGGCCACGTAGTGATGTTCTCATGTATTTTTTTCAGAGAATGTTAATTGACAATCTGTGGAGTCTAAAGAAATCAAAGAACACAAATCACGTTGATAAATTATTACAACATGCAGCAGTATTCGAAATATTTAGGGTTTTATAGCTTTTTAAAATGAAATGAAACCTTTTCTTTTAGACATTTTTTTCAGTGTTTTTTTCTTATAGGTTATCTTAATACAAATTTAAGTTATAAAATACGCCTTCTTAGGCTTACTGTGACGTCATATCCTAGGACTAACGCGTATTGCTAATCCGTGTCGATATATTTTTCGTTTATCAAAATACAATTACCAGTTAATAAGGAGGTGCGATGAAACATTGTTATACATATACTTTTAATTTTTATAAACTGCTTAATTAATTACCATCGCTTTTGCACGTCGTCGAGTAAAAAGTATATCTATGTCACCCATAATCTATTAACATCTCATTCATCAAAATTGGATAAGTGGCTTAGTCAATATTGTGGAACACACGTGAACGCAAACATACATAAATAGACTGCTAATAACAATATAACATACTAACCCTTTCTTTTAAATTTGCCGTATTCAGGTAAAAATAGTGGTAAAAGTTTTAACCGCTAAACGTACACACCAACTTTTACAAGTATATAGGTACAGTAAAGCACCTAAGCTATCTCAGATAACTTTTGAAACGAGCTAGAACAAAAAGTATTGTAAAAAGTACGTTTTATTTGAATTTTTACTTCTTCGTACCTCGTAGAAGATACTTAAGAGATCGTATTTTATAGAGTACCGTAACTGAGATTGAGGATCTCTTGAGAAAATTGCTAACAATCAAATCATTTGTAACTTTAAAAATATATTAAAGCATAAATCACTTTGTATTGTAAAAGAAAAAAAAAACATTGACTTAGGTCCTTTTATGTATAAAGTATAGGTACAGTTTAAAACACTGTTCATAGATAAAAATGTTCGATGGCTTGTCTTTATTAATATGTTTTATAGGTAATCCATTATTTGTATGCTTAATTACATCATCGCAATTTAATTACGCGCAAAACATTATAATATCGTGTAGTTTATCACGACGTACTTTAATGTATTTAATTTTGTATTTGTTTTGTTTGATTTAAATCGCGATTGTTTAAAAGTTACATTTTTTGAGTTTACCGATAGTAGATCTTATATATATGACTAATAAGTAACCCTAACGTCAGGTGCTCAAGTAGTGGTTGGTTTGGGAGGTTACGAAAGAGATAAAAAACATAAAAAAATAAGTAATGGTACGCTAAATGAAACTTTGTTCATAAAAACATCAGCGCAGAGTCGTCGCGGAGGGGGGACTATGCGTCAGCTGCTCTCGTGAATTTGTAAAAAAAACACGTAAAATAAAGTAATAGTACGCTGGATGAAATTTGACTAGGTGATTGTTTATATAATTTAAAGTACGAAAACAAGAATCAGCTACGTGGGTAGCGGTGGAAAGACCAGTAAAGATTGAAAAAATTGGAGCATTGCACAAAAGTGATTCTTCAAGGATGATAACACGATAAGTACTCGACATTCTTTTAATTATAATAATAATAATTATATTTTTTACTATATATTAATATATATACTAAAAAAACTAATAACACGCTCAATATCAGACCCTCAACATCGCTTAACTGAACAGCATTTTCTAGAAACTACCGATAAGTTCCACTATCCACCTCCTGGCTCCATCATCAGATCAGCTTTAAGATACTACATTATGGTTTTTTATTTTAAACTACACATACTTACATACAAAGTTTCCTTTTTGATACGAGAAATTAGGAGAGGTTAAAATTGATTAATTATATTTAAACTTTCTTAGTTAATAAAACCTTGTTAAAATGGATTGTTTTGTTTAAGCGACCAATGTAGAGCGATTAATATTCTAATAATCATTTCATTGTTATCTCATGCAGTGCATTTCATCGTCACATTAATCAGTGTTAAACATTATATTAATAACAAATTCATGACCAGGCGTTAACCCTGATAATGTCACTGCCAAGTGCATTGTTCTACTGCATCACAACGGGACCTAGGGCTGCCAACACTATTGTAGCTGGTTTCAATTTAGTGTATCGTTGAGAGTAACAAAAGGTTATAAGAAAGCTAAAGATAGATATAATTAAAGTCTTTCTAATCGGCTTTTGGCAGGCAACGCTTCCGTGACGAATGAAAATAATAGTTCTTTTTGGCAACTGATAGCTATCGGCTGTCTGTGATTTATTTAAAGGAAAGCTCATTAATATTAAATAATCAACTTTATTTTTTTATGGTATAAGTAATATGGTATTTATAGACTATAACAAAGGTTAAGGTATAATAATGTGATATAAACTTATAAAATATCATAGAAAAATTAACGCAGTAAGTATTTAGATGTCAATAAATGACTAGTAAATTATCAATAACTTGTATAGATTTATATATTTGTATTTGAAATTATTATCGTAATATTTTTATTAAAAAAAATGTCAGAGATTTTTACATTACACTGACATTCGTGTTTTGACATTGTTAATGTTAATTTTGACATATGACTTATAATTTTGGTATAATCAATAAAATATTTGAATTTGTATCCATTTTAAAAATTATAGACGGTGTAAGCACATGGATGGTAGAAAACTTAAACGTGACATAATTAAACGCGCGTAAGTAATCTCGACATACACACATAAAATGTCAAAACCAAGTCAGTGTCCATAGTAAGGTAGAAAACTTATTTAGAAAACACAAAGATATCGATGCTTATAAAGAATTATGAAATTGATGAAATGAAATTAAATAACTAATGGTGTACAATTATAAATTAAACACGTAAAGTGGTAATAAATTGACTACTTCATTATTTTTTTGACTTATCCTCAATTTTTCAACTAAAAATATCAGCAACCATCAGAGCAATATCGAAGAAACGTTTACAATAAAATCTCAAGAAGTCTATTAATTCACGTGTTTTAGGCCTATAGCCGATTTAAAATACTGTGTATTTAAAAATAGAAGGTACACCAATGGCCGAGAGTTGAGACTTGTCGAAACAATGCACGTCGCCTGACAACCTGGCAAACTCCTCAAACAGCTGTACGCGATTGATTCACGAGCGCACCGGTGACGAGAGCGGATGGATGGAATAGACGACGGAATATTAGCAAACACTAATGACTAACCACAGAGGTCATAACCTATAAAGATGCCCGGATAGCTCTTAAGTTACCAGTATCCGTATTTGTGCATGCATCCGTAAAACAATAGTCACAATTGTTTTGCGGTATACGAATGAACGGACAAGTTATATGAAATAATACAAGTGAAAAAGTAAATTACATGACCTGGCTTTTAAATATACTAAATTTGTATAAAAAGTCGAGTTCCAGTGTTGTTTCTACCTAGATTTTTCTATTTCTTTTTAATTTTTGGTTTTTGGTGTAGTAACTGTGTAATAAAAAGATTTATTCATCTACTATCTATGTAGACATTTTACCAAGATAAATAACAGTACATAATGATGAACAAATAAAGTGTACATTACATAACCCGTACCGCTTTTTGAACATTTTTAAATGTCGTTTTTGTGTTTTCTATTACAGTTTTTTCATAGATAGGTACATACATTATTATTTCGGTATATACAAATACATAGTAATACTAAATATACGTATAGTTTATGCATATAATTGTGATAGTTTTGTGCTTAACTAAGACTAAATTTAGTCGAGTTTTCTCTGTTATAGAATCATCTCTATAGAGTATCTTCTCTGTGGTATTAACCCACTCCGCAAGTCAAAAACTATCCTCGTAGGAGTTTTGGCGGGAACGCGGGAAGAGTCGTGTCGCTTCGTTGTATTTTTTTCCGAAACTAGTGTTTTGTCGAGTGTTTATGCATAAAAATGGTGGTGTTTTATTCATAAAGTGCCGAATTACAAGCGCGAGTGTGGGAAAATGATATAATGTGGTGAAACATGTCTTTTCGTGTTGCTTCCAAAACTCCATCGAAGCTTTATAGTAAAGTCGCCACTACTTTACTAAAGCATGACTGGACTTGACTGAAACAGACTGGACTTAACTAAGACCGGACTTTGACTATAACTAGCTACGAGGACACTTATTTAAATGTTGAAACTTGAAAATATATAATTACTTGACACTGGCAAATGCTAAAACGCGACGCCAAAACCAAAGAAAAAAAAAAAAAAAACTATCCTCGTGATAAGTAAACAGCACCTCCTGAGGAGTCACGCGACCGATCGATCAACACTACTTTAAGCTCTCATAAGTCCTGTCGCTTTCGTCGAGTGAATAATAATATGTGGTGTCAATCCACGACAGCGTCGATAGTTCTGACTTCCTGGAGCTGATGGTTAAGTCGTTATTGAAATGATGTCTGATACGCCATTCTGCCAGTTGATCCTCCGTCGGCTGCATCGCAGAAATGTAGCTAGGAGATCCGCTTTTGTCACTCCTCACAGATTTCATTCTTTTCACATTCGGCGGCTTCAATTTGTCATTGTGACCCGATGTAAGCGTAAAAACTTCATTGTCCCGAGAATCGATCAAATCGTTCCGTAGTGGAATTTTTGGAGGCAATACTAAAGCCTCGACATTTCTATGTTTCACGAATAGTATTTTTTTGCTGCCTTTCAATAAAGTCGGTTTTTTTCTGATCAAAACGTAAACGACCACTGCACCAAAACAGGAACATAGTAACATTGTCATAAAATATAATATGATACGCATTGTTATTATTCCATCGCTTGATGTTGCATGTTTCTGTACAGACACATTAATACAGTCATCGTTTACTATGCTATCGTTTTTCATATTAACAGGACAAAATATATAACGGGCCCTTGGATCAGCGTCATACAATTTTAATACACAAGGAACTACATCAAGACAGTAAATCTCATTTGGGCAACTAGATTGGTACCATATCAATCCGTAATTCTTTTGTTCTTTAATAGCTTCAATTTGTACTACAGAAAACTGATCTGTTTTAATGAAATATGAGAATCGAAGCCATTTACTGTTGTTATTAACTACACTCTCAAGATTACGATCGATTAACTGAGGCCAGTCTAAGTTGTTTAATTTTTTTGAAGAACATTTATTACTTTCCACAGGTGAAACTAATTTGAATAAGTTACTTTGTAAGCTACTTTCACAGTAACTTGCGCTAACGTTAACGGTTTCGGAGTAGTATGGGTTCTTGTAAACTTCATTTGGATCTATGATAGTCGTATTAGTCATATTGTTCTCATAAAGAGTATCTGCACTATTATTACAGGCGTATTCAAATTGTGTAAAAGTCATAGCAGCAAACGTTTCAGGTGAAGTGCATTTCACGTCTACAAGAAGCAGTTCCTTTCTAATCAACTGCCTCAAATCATTAGCTGAGCAGTCACAGTACCAATAATTATCTTGCAGATTTATTCTCGGCCTAGGATTGTCTAAAGACACAACAGTATGAAATAAATTGGAAGGCACGGTAGAAAGCATATTATTATTTAAGTAAATAACTTCTATGCTGTCTAGGTGGTCGAATGTGCCAGCACCGATTGCTGTTATTCTGCAAAAATTGAGATACAATATTTTAGTTTTGTGAAGGCCGATAAAACTACGTTTGTTTAAAATCTGGTTGAAATTATTGTATGAAAAGTCGACAATAGCTAATTTTTCAAATCCTGTTGATCCAGTAAAGTCAATAGGATCCCAGTCGCCACTTTCAGTAATAGTCAGAGATTGTAAAGTGTCGTCGACTGCTCTCAATGCATTTTTCTGAACACCATCTATCCAACTGTTTATGATACTAAAACTCCTGAGACTTGAAAGGCCGACGAGACTGGTTGATTCAAAGGTTCTGATCCTTATATCTTGAAAAACTAACGATTTGATTCTCCCCATAAATTGGGCCATGAAAGCACCCGACGGTATGTGTATGAGGTTACCACCGACGATGGCAAGTTGATGGACTTCATTACGAAGCCTTGCCAGCCAGGTATGTGGTAACGTGTTGTTCGTGAAAGACGGCTCCTGAAGTACTATACGGACTCGTTTGCATTCATTATCTGCTTCCTAGAACAAAATTCAGTTTCAATAAAATATCAACAAAGCTCCTTGGAAATTTTAAACAATTAATTCAAACTAGGTATATTACCATTACAGTATATATGATATCCTCTTCAAATTTCCCAAAGTATGGTGTTTCCTTACAAATAACAGTACAACTCTGTATATGACATCGAATTGGGACCTGGAAATAAAATTATAAACTTCAATTAAAACTTACTTAATTAACTACAAGTTAAAACGTAAAATAGGGTGTTTGACTTGCCGTGCGTGATATAAAATGAGTTAGTTTAGGTTTTTTTTTTTGTTTCATAGGTTTTGTTTTGTTTGTTTTTCTGTCTAACCACAACTCACCTAATAATGGTTCTCAAGTGTAGCTGCATAATAATCCGATTTTAGAGTACGAGTGAAATATACAATTTTTAGGCATAAAAGAGAAATGTTAAAACAATAGTTAAGGTCATTTATGATATTAGTAGGTTTTGGCACATTCAGTTTTGCATCGAGCAGAACTTACTGAATTTGTTAATATGTAAACGTTTAATGAATTACAGCAACATTTTTAGACAGAGCCTTCAAAGCGCTGCTAATAAAGTAGGTACAGTGCATAACTCGGACCGCTTTTTGAACATTTTTAATGTAATTTTTGTGTTTTCGAAAAACTATTATACCTAATAACTAATTTATGTTATTTGTCGCTTATTTGTATATATTCTCTGTATATAAGTATTTCTTTTATTTTTAAATAATAAATTAATTTAAAATATTTAGGGTATTAGGGTATTTTTAGTTATTCTATGTATTGTTATTAGAATGTAGATATATTATTTATGTTATAGTTATGTATTTTCCTATGTGCATATCCTCGTTATTGACATACCCCTTCTTTTCTTTTTCTGATCCTATCCGTCCTAAGGTTGCCTGGAAGACATCGCTTTTAGCGATAAGGTCGCCAGTTGCTACACCTATATTTAAGTTTATTTCTTCTGTGGTCTGTATTTTAATGTACACATTAAGAGTTATCAATCAATCTATTATAGTTTAACACATTGTTGTTTTAGTACATAAATAGTGATATGTACATAATTATAAACATATAGTTTATGCATATAATATTTATAAATAAATATCCCAAGACATTTCACACGGCGTCATCTAGTCCCAAACTAATCAACTAATCAATTGAAATGTGTGGTCTAGTTGACTGGTGCCGGTGTGTTTTAAATTAATATTTTTGAATCTCATTCCAGATACATAAAATTCGTTATTTACCGATGGTCTCAAAGCTGGCGCAGGGTGAGGGTTTTTCACTGCCATGATCACGATTAAGATGAAACTGGCCACGGTGACGACGGCAAAGATGGTTTGCACCACCAATCGGAGCCATCCGCTGCTGCATGACGTTTTCCTACAAACATAATGACACTTTTTAATTCAATTCTTGGTGACTTTTATGAAAACGTTAACAACTCCGCCACTGTAACGTGGAAAGATAGACCATTAAAGAAAATAATTTGTACGGTGCTGAGCCTAGCTGTTCGGTGAAAGAAAGTATACGACCGACCACCGCACGCAGCCCGATTTTTGATACCATAATATTGTATATACAAGATAAATTCTTTTTCTTTACTTTTAACGTCGCACTTTGTTCATTTACCGCGAGTACATTTCAATAAATTTCATGATAAATCAGGTGAAGTAAGGCAAGGTAAATCAAGGTCGAATTCGGTCATGCCCTAGTAAAGTAGTGATAAAGTAAAGACGAAAAGGCATATAAAAAAATATACAAATTATATCACTTTCCCACATTCACTCACGTACTAATCTGAAAACATTTTTTACAGCTTTTCGTAATACGTATTCCAAAATCAAGACTAATCAACCAATAATCAAAAATCTATTGAATTAAGTACTTGAGCATTGCTTAGCATTGCGATTGCCAGTTCCATTCCAGGCTAGGTGTGCTTTACCATATTCGACCACACCTTCATTTAACATCAGGTAAGCTGTGGTCAAACACCTAGCCTGTCAACCATACCAAAAATAATTACGTATTACTTACTACGTGAGTACAAATATTTTCCTTTGACTTTATTTTAAGCCGTGATTTTGTATCTGTAAGGCAAAAGCTTCCCATTCCTCTTTCCTATACATTTTAATCGTATGTTTTTTTTCTTACCTCGTGGCGGCTGACAGGGCTCTATTTTTGGTGATAAAATTCGGACGAGCAACATCCATACCAATTCTGTGTTCTCATGTGCACGGCTTCGAAGCTTGACCAGTGACTAAACTTTCTGCGTAATTTTTAACCGATAGCTCATGATTACATGATAGCGGCATGCTGGTGCTCTCATGTAATGCTATGCGAGGACAACAATCTTTTCTGTTAAATTATTGAGTATAGCATTTAGTCGCCTTTCGTCGCGAGATTCGACAGTCACCTGAACACTCATCACTACAAAAGCATTACTTCATTTCTACAAATAGAGTTCTTTAGTATCCTTTCGGTTTATAAAGAACTCGAAAGAAAAACTTTAGAAAACAAAATCAAAATCAAAATATATTTATTTGCTAAGTACAGGTGTCATAATGTTGGTACATAAATAATAAAACCCAGAATTGGGTGTGCAAAAATTAGATAAAATAGTTACTATTAGAATATCAAATTGGACAAAATAATAATGTCAAGTTTATATTAATTAAATATGTCATGAGGTGTATTACAAAATGTCAATCAGTGCAATTTATTTAAGTGTTAATACTTACTCTACATTTTTTGCCTTATCATCAACGTTTTTCATAAGTACGCACGAAGCAATCCAGAGAAACTTTCACATACTTCCTTGTACCTAGTAGTAGTATACCAAGATGTTATGGAGAATTACCCTTACCGTATGACAATAATGTCAGGTATCACACCATTAGCGTGGTATAAGATAAACTCTGCAAACAACAGTGATCGAACGGTTCATTTCACGGACAAGGGCGCACTATCAAATGTCAGATTAAAATCCAATGTGTCAAGTGAATCTGTAATTTGACAGGAAAAGCTTTGCTTGTGTTGTTATTGGGCAGAGAAAAGGGGTGCTTCGGAAAATTGTCTGTTTTCTTAAGGCGCTGTATGTAGTCGAAATGCTTTCACAATAAAAATAAAACAAAATGTATAAATTTTGAAGCAGCAAATTAAAAAAAAATCTTAATGACATATCTAAAAGGGCCAGTATTCTCTATATACTCAACTAGAATACTACTATTATATACTGTTATAATATTGCATAACAGACTAGGATTTTTTTAAGTATACTATAGTATTGAATAAGAGGCTAGGATATTATTATAATAATAATATAAGTTTTCTGCATATTTTTTTTATGGAGACATTATTTAAACTATTAAAAGTTACGCACGATACTTTACTTAATGACACTATTCTATTCTTTTCTTAGATAACGCAACAGTTATAATGTTATTCAATAATTTCCTATAAATTAATCGTACGCGTATTATATATATTTGCTCCGCTAAATGTAACACTGAGCAATGCTAAATAAGTTTGATAATCAATTGAGCTACCAAAACACACTGACTTTTACTACTGGGAGCGCTTTGAGGAGTGTCTTTCCATATTACAGCTGGTTGATGATACATTTCATTTGTATTCACACATTATTGTTTTTGCAGTGATTATGACATAACATATGACACGGGATTATGACTATTACATTGTTTAGTTAATTTCACAGCCCTGTTGGCTCATTGGTTGTAGTAAAGACAGAATTGCGTGCCGAGGGATTCGTACCCAGAACTTCCAGATTAGAACTCGACGGTTTCTCTCCTAAGCTGCCGGAATTAAACTACAAGGAATGCAATGTTTATATTTCAATACAAATCTTTTATTGATAACACCAAAGTTACAGGGCATTATTCCATTCATATTTAAAAATATCATAATCATAACATATGTCAATACAATGAAAATGATAATGAAATAATATGTCAAATATAAAATAGTTATGTTCATATGATTAAATGTCATAGAATGCCATGTAATAGAATTAATGTAACATTAATTCTGACTACGATTATATTATTATCAAGACTGAGTGTGTAATGAATGTTCACTTGTACACACACACAATTTTGACAATCAATACTTATTTTGTTTATTTTATTTCATTATCAATATGTCAAAAACAATTTTCAATTAATTAGTAAACTTAAATAACCCGCCCCTGACCGTTCCTGGTGCAAAGGTGCCCATCACACTCGCCGCATTCCCACACAGAATGGCAATGGCCAACCTCTGCACGAGGAACGAACCGGAGCGGGAGTCACCTGTCCTATCTTTAAGTCTTCCTATCTTATCTTGATGTATTAAACAGATATTTCGATTAAAAAAATCCTTTTATAAGTAATATGATAATTTGATGTAATAGAAAAGTTACTATATTAAAATGTTGACCTGATTCGTCGTCGTACTATTGCAATCTGCTTAAAGGTAGCTTAGCACTAAAACTGATTACAGACACATCGGTGTGCGCAGTAATATCTGAAACTCTTGATTTACCGACGTCTATTCGCGGCTTTATAGATGTCAGAATTGAGGACAAATATTATAGCGTAATAACCCAAAATAATGTTATCGCATTTTCTAGAACAATTTTCTCTATATTATTATATTTACATCAAAGTAGCGAATCATTATAATTGTAGCCCTGATTTTTATTGTTCTTGCCCAAATAAAGGATAAAACATTTTGTGGTATAAACAAATATTTGTTCTATGTCTGGGTGTTCTATTTTATTATAAGTATGTACCTATTTACAACAAAAAAAGTATTTAAGTAATCTATCAGTTACCTGATTTCCATAGTACATGCTTTGCTTAGTTTGGAGTCAGATGGCGCTGTGTGTAATGTCCAACGATTTTTAGTTATTTATTTTATTGATTTAATTGTAAAACCTATGCATTATTGCTATATAGCGTGGTAGTAGAGTATACACCAAGCACTTAACGAATGGTTCCGGCAGCCTTGAGACACAGTTCCATTCCAGGGTAAGTGTGTTTACCATCTGCGACCACACCGTCACTTTATATCAGGTGGGCTGTGGTCAAACACCTAGCCAAGGGCCTTTTTTATGGTTGGCAAACAGCCCAAGGACCATAAAGGCCCAAGTTGTAAACCAATTTCTTGTTTATCAAAATCAGATTGGCTAATCAGATAAAACCCTTTTATTACCTACTTTTCAAATATAAATCTGTACAAATGTTTCATGCATGATTCGCTTCACCAACAACAGTGTAATGCATACCTAACTAGTTAGCCATAAAATAGCAGTAAACTAGAGGATACAATATAGAGTTCAAACCTGGTAATTTGAAGTTAAACAAAACAATGTCTAGTTGTTTTAGAAGCAGTTTTAAGTATTACTTCTAGATTATGTCAGGTTTTGTTATTAGGCTAAGTACAAGTAGTATTTTATAAATGGTCATAACCATAGTGTGTTGCTAATTTATCATTAAATTTAAATGAACTGAGCACAGTGAACCGGTATGCCTTTTTATTTCAGCCGCTGGCATGACCAATTAGACAACTACACACAACTTTTTTAAAGTATTTTCGCGCATTTTCATAAGTTGCAAATACAGATTTCGTAAGCAGGAATGAAGAGAATACTTATAAAAGAACCCTAAAATAAAAAGATAACTGACAAAAATGTTTTTAAATGTAAAAGTAGTGAGACGAACGATACGCTCTCCTGTTGGTAAGAGATAACGCATGTCCACGACCATTGCAGCAGTGCACAGAGCTTTGAGTAGCAAAACAAATTCCGGCACGTCGCTGCCTTGGCGCTCATTAATTTGAGACTTTCGATGGTTAGTCTCAACAGCCCAGTAATTTCGCTAGCTGCAGTACCCTTGAAACCTAAACACATTAATGTTTACACACTACTGCTTGGCAGCAGAATACCTGGTATTGCGGTGGCACCTACGTAGACGACTTCCTGCTAAGGAAATCTATCACCAAGTACAAACGTTATAAGTAACATACTTTGAGTTAAATGTCGCAAACAAAAAAAGGAAACAACAATGTGTTCTTTAGTTGATTAACGCATTAATCCTGACTGCGTGAAGCAATAAACAAAGGCTTTATTTGGGTTACCCTGTGGGGTCAATTTTAGCTACATTTTCTTAAATATGGCTCCCAATAGAGCACTGACTCGAGCAGACGGAGACCCCAGGCAATAACCTCGGGCGTTGTTTACGTTACTAAAGACGTTACAGACACACTGTTTTTGTACAACAGTTGGTACCTTTTCGCAGGAATCGAAATATTTGTATTGCAAACTTTAAAAATAATTGTATTTATTTGATATTTCCTTATACGCCTATATATAGACCCAATGTTTTGGAAACTATTCCAATTGATCGCTATCAATTTAGTCGCGGCCTTATAGACTAGTTTATGCAAAACTAGCTACGCCTAGCGGTTTTATCCGCGTAGTGATGGATGATGATGATGAAAAGTATCCTATGTCTTATCCCAGGGCCTATTAGTAAGGATTATTTATCTGTTAATTTGTAAATAGGTTTATTTTATTTTAAGACAAATGTACACTCTTGTCATAGTATGTTAAATGTGAAATCATACCTGGCCGTGGTACCCAATACTTTGCGTAACAACCCAAAGTCATACCCAATACTTAGTGTTGTTACTCAAAGTTCTAGGTACCGCTGATTGGTTTTGGGCACTGAATTGAGACGCGTTCATTACCTTGACACATTCAACGGCAAGTTTCATTAGCCCTGTAATTTTGCTAGTATTTTACTTTGGTTTATCTCTGTTATTTACTAACAAGCACAAACTTTGACTGTGACAAAGTAACACAGCGTTACAAAATATCCTTTGTTATGTCGGGGCGGTGTAAGTTTGGATCGCGATACCAAGTTTGCGGAAGCGTCCAAGCTAGACGAGATAAGCAGCTTCAGTAACTGACAGGGGTGAGATATATTGGGTGTTAGTAAGTTTAGGATTAGCTGCGGTGTTCCATTAAAGAGTGCGAAGAGGGAAGAATATTTTTAAAAGAAAACTCCTCAAACGGTTTTGTATTTCGATCACGCAAAGCTTGAGTGCGTTTTGTTATATCTTTATTGTGGTGTCAATAAAGTGATATTAAAATTGTCCCTCTAGGAAAAAATACATGATTATTCATTTTGTAAATAAAATGTTGATCCGATCACTATCAAACTTCACAAGATCACCTGCTGGCTTAATCTACAACCTGCCTGAAAATTTCAGTAAAATCGGTCCTCCCGTTTAAGAATCGATATTGAAAATACAAACGTTGATTTATATATACATTTATGTATAATACAAATTATTATCCACGTTAAAATAAATGTTAGCCGCACACATATAAAGTATTACAAACTCTGTTTACTAGCAATTTCGTCATATCAAGAATAATAAAAAGCGGAACGGAGTAACGCCATAAATATGACAATAAACGAGCTATTGTCAAAGTTAAAATAAACTGACAAGAAAATCCACTTCGATACAAAACAGGAAGTCACATTACCATTCCTCGCATATTCTCAACATATATTAGTCTACCTATAGGAGATGGAGAAATAGCTTTTCCGCTTTAGAAAAATATTTTACACATTCAATGTGAGAAATATTTTACTTAATTACACTGATTACACAAAGTCAGCCTCGACTATAAACGGTAATTAAAATGTATCTGTGCTTAAAGCTCTCCATTTATATTTCACGTGTAACAAATCACCGCAGTCTGTCTGACTATTTATTCGCAAAATACTCTGAAACTACGCTACGAAATTACGTATGGTTTGAAATATGTTCCGTGGAGTCATGAGCAACTTATAGCCGTTGTTTCATCAAAATCAGTTCGGAGAAAGTTGAGTTATTACAAAAATAAGAGAAAAATGTTCAGACCATCATAACTTGAGCCTCAAAATATAGAGCCACACATATTTAATACACGAGGATCAACTTTTACTGGGTTTTTAACTGAAGCCTAACAATTTGTATTGTACATAATATGTATTTTGTTTAGAACTCTTATCGACTTTTACATCTTGAAAAACCTTTGTATCGCTAATCACTCGTTTACGTCAGCAAAGAAGAACAGCAACTCGTGAACTCAAATCAACAGTTCATCATCACCATATGGCAGTTCCAGTGCTATCTCTCGCGAAAAAAATCATCTCAAATACAAATACAAATACTTTATTGATAACACCAATGTTACAAGTCACTTCAAAATTTTAAAGATGTCATAATATGGGTTTTAAATTTCTCTCTATGGTAGTACGCGTATAGTTCCATTCGAGGGTAGGTCATACCACCATCATCATCCCCCATCCATCCATCCATCGGTACCTTCGACCACACCTATGTAATTTTAAAATTACCAAGTTTATCTACATAGATAACATACATTCTAGAGAGATAATAGTTATGTATAATGAAAGCTTTGTATAATATAGCAAGTAAGTAGGTACAAAGTTAATCTTCATTTGTATTCGAACTGTTACAATCCTGTCAAGGTTTTGAGATATCAGTAAGTTTCTGACATGGCCAATAACAACAACGAACAAACTTAAATCAACTGTATTTAAAATTGATATACAATTTAGTTTTACACCTATAACGTCAAGCCAGTATCAGGAAATTTTATATGTTCAAGCATTTAATGAAATATGTAATTAACTTAAATAAAGTAAGCCAGAGTCCGGTCATGAACATAAAAGGTTCTTAATTCGACTTCGACGGAGTTTAAAAAGCAATACGAAAGATTTATGTATCTACTTCATCACATTATATCACTTTGACGCACTTGCATAATTTGGCACTTTTTGCATAAAGCACCACTATTTTTATTTATAGGCACTCGAAAGTGTTTTACTGTGACAATCAGTTATCATATGTAGTAAGGCCAATAACAATTAACGATGGGAAGCTAGGTGTTTGACCACAACTCGCTTGATGTTAAGTGACGGTGTGGGCGAAGATAGTAAACACATTGACAAACACAAACCTGGAATGAAACTGGCTCTCAAGAGGCTGCCGGAACACACCGTTAGGTACTTGGCTGCAAATTTTTAACTTGAGGGTGGTAGCTAGCCAGCCGAGTACTAGAGAGGTAACCATAGCACGGTGGTAGGGTACCACCGTGCTATGGTCACGATGTTTTCCTTCACCGGCAGCTCAAGCTGATTGTTGGGGCGTGAACCCACGCCCTTTGGCATGCGGACCGACCGCGCTAACCACTCGGCTATCATCCATCCAAACTTTCACATTTATAATATTAGTGGGATTAAGTATGATCCCACTAATATTATAAATCTTGATGTCTTCAAATCAAGAGTAAACAGGTTCCTTCTAGGTAAGCGTGTTCCATCTTAGACCGCATCGATGCTTCACATCAGGCAGGATGTGGTCAAGCGCGAACCTATTCAATATAAAAAATAAAAAATATGTTTATTACTGAACTAGTCTGAAATCTTGTAGTAACAAGCTGCATGAATACGTGTTATGAAATTTGAACAAATTCGAATGATGAATGAGGCTTCAATGATCCATCCTATTTCAAATCCTTGCTATTCAGCGTGGGACACTAGCGACCCACGCACAGACGGGTCGACTCGTGATTGCGACTCCTCGCTTCACCCCTTCGCTTGATGAAAAATATGTTTTCCATTTTGCATTTAGGGTTCTACGATTCAAATGAAAACGATACATATTTTTTTGCAAACTTTTTAAAAGATAACCCTAAAGAATGTAATTTGAAGTTAAAGTAAGGTGCCAAGTTGTACATTATTTTTTCTTTTTCTTTGCGTAGATAGATAGCCAGATTGCAATAGAGAAGAAATGCCTACGCATTTGCCTGCAATGGGCACCCACTTGTTTATTCAGGCTATAATATGCTCGTAATTATTAAACGTATAGTAGTTATATTATAATGAGCGCCAAAGCAGCGATGCCCTGGACTTTATTTTGTAACTCAAAGTTCTGTATATCGCTGTAATAGTCATGGACAGGCGTTATTTCTTACCATCAGGAGAGCGTCCCGTTCATCTCATTACTTTTACCTACATAAAAAAATTATAATTATCAATTTTTACATAGTCAGGCACCTAAGCTATAATTGCTATTTCGAAATAGATAGCAACATTTTTAATAATTAGGTCTTAATGATAGAATACCTAATAGTTGATGATCCTTTGAAGATTTTATTTTATACTGGCTGCGCCCCCCGATGTTAACCGCTGTTCCTACGTGAAGAATTACAATATTAACCTACGGAACAGTAGTTTACAGCGAAATTCTTGCTTGACTATTAATTTTTTGCAATTGCAACACTATTTCCGGAGGCGACGACGCCATATTTCACTGCAGTAGCAACAAGGTTGCGCCAGCAAACTGTAATATTATGGATCATAAATAACACTACAGGCTAATGGTAAATTACCTTTCGCATGAATCCTAAACAGATTTAATGTTTTCAGTAATTATGATGTATTGTTTAAAATATATGAACTTCATTTGTTTGTGAGGATGGTTGGATAGATGTTTGTTACTCTTTCACGCAAAAACTTCTGAATGTATTTGGATGAAATTTGACACACATATAATTTATAGCTTGGATTAACATATAGGTAGGGTGTTTTATACCGCAAACTAAATATTTTTTTGTTAAATTTCACCCAGACAAAATCTCGGGTAACAAAAATTTTGTACTAGTAGTTTATAAACCTCAACTCTTACTATTTTTTGTAGAAAGAGTGGCAAACAAATAGGTGGTTTGTTTGAAGGTTAGCTCAGACCGCCGCCTTTGAACACCTGCAACATTAGAGATGTTATTGATGCGTTGTCAACTCAAATAGATGTTTATAGACTTTGTACATTTGTAGCGATGATAGCTCAGTGGTTAGCGCGGTAGGTTCGCATGCCGAAGGGCGTGGGTTCAAACCCCAACAATGAGCTTGAGCTGCCGGTGAAGGAAAACATCGTGAGGAAACCATGGCATGGTGGTAGGGTACTTACTAGTACTCGACTGGCTAGCTACCACCCTCAAGTTGAAAAATCTGCCGCCAAGCATCTAACGGTGTGTTCCGGCAGCCTCACTTGAGAGCCAGTTGCATTCCAGGCTAGGTGTGCTTTACCATCTTCGACCACACCTTCACTTAACATCAGGTGAGCTGAGGTCAAACACCTAGCCTGTCATCAATAAAAAAAAAAAAAAAAATAGACGCTCTCCACATTTCACGTTTTGCATGTGCGCGGAAGAAAAGATCGCCAAATATGCGCAGTAGGTACAGGTTTCTAGATTTGCAAAATATAGAGATGAGCCATTTGATAAATAATGGAACCCTAACTAGGGTATGAAAACTAACATATATAATAAACAGACAACTTATGAGTGTAAAGAAAAACGGCCTTATCGCTAAGAGAGATTAAAACGTGTGTATGTGTACTTACTTAGTAATTAACGTTTATGTACTATGTGCAACGTACTTAATATAATAAAAGGTTTATGTCATTTTAAATGTTTTATTCTTTAATATTTCGATGTTAGTAAGTTTGTGATCCTGAGAAAAATACTTTTACTGATTGTTATTTATTAACCTTTCTTCACACATAAACATATTTAGTTGAAAGTGTGCCATCTTAACTAATATTATAAATACGAATGCGAGTTTGTTTGTTTGTTACGCTTTCACGCATAAACTACTCAACGGATCTGGATGAAATTTTGCATGTAAGTAGGTACCTTGCCCTGGAATACGTTACTTTCCATCATCATCCATCACCGCGCAGGTAAAACAACGGGGCGCTGCTGGTAAACAAAACAATCCGTTTTACTTATAAGTTACAAACCCAATATAACACCTACAAAGTAGCGGTAGCCAGTAGAAGTCTAGTTTTTGAGATCGAAAATAAAACACAATTTAACTTAAGCGGCGTCCTAGTGTTATGTAAACAGATTTTTAGTCATTTATAATTTTACTAAACATTAGTTAATTTTGTATGAAATAATTATTTAGTTTTTTTTTTAAATCACAGTGAGGTCTCGAACAAAGTGCTGCAAATGACTTTTGAATTCAAAACTTTTTATATCTTTATGGGCAACAGGCTAGGTGTTTGACCACAGCTCACCTGATGTTAAGTGACGGTGTGATTGAAGATTGTAAACACATGGAATCTGCCTCTCAAGTGAGGCTGCCGGAACACACCGTTTGATACTTGGCGGCAGCATTTCAACTTGACGGTGGTAACTAGCCAGCCAAGTACTAGAAAGTACCCTGCCACCATGCTATGGTTTTCTCACGATGTTTTCCTTATTGTTGGGGTTTGAACTACCGAACTAAGATTTTCTATTTCGGTGTAGGTACCTAATGCTTAACTAATGAGGCCCCTTTTTATGTATAAAACTTTGCGTGATAGCAAGAAAATCCACAGATTCCTGTTAGGTTCTCAAGCAAGTTGCTAAACATAACAAAATATAGGTTCATACATGTTAGCCTTCGGCTTATTTAAGTTAGGAACAAGTTTAATTAAAACTTCCACCAAACCAACCCTAGAACCGTAGAAGTAAATGTCTCTAGGGGCCTGTAGAATATGATGTTGTATTTTGCTTCGAATACCAACACCTAAATATGAAATTGTTTTTAGAGTTCTGTACCCAAAGGGTAAATTGGGACCCTATTACTAAGACTCCGCTGTCACTCCGTCTACCTGTCTGTCTATCTGTTCGTCTATCACCAGGCTGTATCTCATGAACTGTGATAGTTAGTTGAAATTTTCACAGATGATGCATTTCTCTTTCCGCTACAACAACAAATACTAAAAAATAGCATAAACATTCAACAAACGTGATTTTTTGCCGTTTGTATAGATAATGGTACAAAACCCTTCGTGCGCGAGTCCGACTCGAACTTGGCCGGTTTTTTAAATGCATTTTTTTACAATACAGGGAAGTTATTAACGATTCTTATTGCATGATATAAATTTACGCACTGGAAAAAAATTCAACCCGTATAAAGCAACAGAAAACCAAACAAAATATTAAAAGTCTCGAAGGAAACATTATGTGACTTTACTTTTTAAAATAATCATATGTCGTTTTTGTCTGCAGTTGCCACAATCATTTGAATTTTCTCTTTACAATGGTAATTTTATGTCAGCCTTTTCAGTTGTACCTATCTATTTAGTATACCTTAGTCCGCAGGCAAGAGTCTAGACTATATCTATATTAATAACTGAATATACCTAGAGCAGTTCTTTGAAACGTATTACATTATCATTATGAATAATAATTAATTATGTAGTTTTTTGAAATAAAATGTCAATCAATAATAATAAATACATTGTCAAATACATAATTTAAAATAATAATAATAATTAAAAACTTAAATTTATTTCAAATACAATTTTCAATTAAACAAACATAACCAGGCCCTGACCGTTCTCGGCGCAAAGGTGCCCATCACACTCGCCGCATTCCCACGCTGAATCGCCATGGCCAACCTCTGCAATAGGAACGAACCGAAGCGGGAGTCAAATGTAGTTAAAAAAGATACACTCACGCACGAAAAATACCTTTTTCTGTTTGGCAGACAACGATATATACATAACGGTATCCTCAAATCAAGTAATTTTTTTTTGTTTGAAATTGCATTTTTCTGAGAAATCTCATTGCAACATCATTTTGACTACCTACTGCGCCATATTCGTTAATTTTATTATCTATATTCATTAGCTCAAATAATTAATCAAACGGAGCGAAATGTTGTTAATTAAGTGTTTGCATGTTTTACGATAGGCTAAACTGATGGAGTGCCTTATTTTAAAACGGTGTTAATCTTAGGATTTACTAACTAATTTAGGTTAATTCATGTTCGTTTTTCTTAGTAAGGCTGTCACAAAATCGAACAACAATAGGAAATATTTAATTTCCTATTTTTAACTCGCTTTTAACGGGTTTATCAAGTAACTAACAAACTAAGTAACAATGCAATCAAATGGTATGTTTAACATCTTCGCCCACACTGTCACTTAACATCAGGTGAGATGTGGTCATACATTTAGCCGTAAAAGAAAATAGTAATCGTACGAATCAAAAAAAAAAAAAAAAACAATTTTTATTTTTTTATTTGGCATTAGTTTTGGACACATTGAAATGAAACCAATGACTCCGAACTAGTGATAACTGTATTTCGGGAACCAATGGCTTCTCCCGATATCTTGATTAATCACATAATGCCAAAGGCAGACACAAACACAACGTAGCCGCGTATCTGTCATAGTTTTGCTTCGCTAACCGCGACACTGATAACTTCTGAATTTCTTGGGTAATCAACTTAGCTAAAAACTCGCTACCATTATCTACAGGGAGTGCCTTAATAATGTCATGTTAATGTGTTATAATTATATCAGCATTACCTTCATTTCACTTACTAATACCTGGTATTTAGTCACTCTTAGATATCACTACGCTACCGCTACGCTAATGGAATATCGATCGCCGTAATGCTTGGGCTACACAAATACGTTAATATTTAAAATTTAATAATAAGGTATACGCAAACTACTCGTTTTATACCAGTGGTTGAGTGATTGATGACGCGACTTAATGCAACCAAATTTATTTGCGAATGTCTGTCAGTTCTTTTAATTAAATAACTGTATAAACATTACTCAACAAATGACCATGTTTTTCGTACAGGCGATAGTAGATTAATTCTGTTTAGAGGCAAAGACTAATCAAATCCATCATATTTATCTACTTACATTTTTATTAATAGAAAAAAATCGTCTCTCTTTGAGAATTATTTAATTAAGGTTTTATTTACATACATTCATATATTGTGGAATTAATAAGACACCTAATAGTATTTAAAAAAACTGCTCAAAATTAAATTTAATATCTACATACCTATTATTATTGTTAGCTCATATTCACTTTACTTGAAGCAGTTTTTTTTATTATTACGGATAACTTTTTTTTATGGATAGATAATATATTACGATAATATATTATGATAGGTTTGCGTTTGACGACCATCCCGCCTGATGTCAAGCAATGACGTGTATTCACTCTATTTTCTCTATTCCTTTTTTTTCTCTATTCTTCTTCTCTTTTGCTTGAAGAGCTGTAAGGTCGTGGGTTTCATTCCCACTACCTGCAAACATTTGTGTGATGAGCATTAATGTTTGTTCTATGTCTGGGTTTCTGTGTGTATTATAAGTATGTATTAATAACAAAAAGTATTTTAGTATTCCATCAGTTATCTCGTTCCTATAATACACTGTGTGAAATGTCTTAAAAAAAATAATTATCATTATAAATGTGCAAAGTTAGAAAAACAAAACAAAAACCTAGTCTATGAGTCCATAAGAGGAGAGACAGAAAGCTTTCTGCCATGCAGAATGGCAATGCTAAGTTTTTGATTGAAGTAGATTCATTTTGACAATAATAATTTACTGATGTCGTAAACGCGTTTTGCAGTTCGTGATGCGCTCAGAATATTTTTTTGCAGTGTAAATTCGGATACCACCAGCCCCGGGGCAGCTTGGTGGTTATGTGAGAATCTTCGACAGAATGGAAGCCTACCCACTAAGCACCCTGGGGTGTTTCTTTGCCGCGCTTGCAGTTAGGACCACGGGAACGCCTGCGCTCGTCTTTATCAGACAATATATCGGCGAGCTTATGATTTATCCGCATAAATACATCACGCAAGCAATGCGCTTACAATATCACATCACAAGGCAAGTTATTCTTTATAAGCAGCTACCAATAAAAGAACATTGAAACCTTTTACGTATTTTTATTTAAACCAAAAAAATAAATACACATTTTACAGCAATTTTCAATATTACATTTTAAATTATCAATACTACAATAACTATAATAAATGTGACCATAAACACTCCACTTTATTCAGGGTCTTACAATTTTCTTAATATGTTACATTCTTACGTTAACAGTTCGCATCTTTTGACGATAGAGTTTAAAAAAGGTAGAAATGTAGGCTACATAGCGGTTACAATGTTTTTTTATGCCACAGGAGGCTATCAAGCTGACGGGTTGCCCGATGTTAAGTAATCACCGTCGTCTATACATATCTGCAATACCGGGGGCACAACAAATACGTTGCCGACCTTTTAAGATTCTATTAACATGCTTTTTGAAGAACCCAATGTTGGAACTACGCGGGAATACGTAAGAAGAAAGGTCATTCCACAATTTGCAAGTATATTGCAAAAAAGATCGCGCGAATCGCACAGTGTTCGATTTCCATGAATAATTACAACATGTGGACAGCCCTGTTGGCTCATTGGTAGCATGTCTGCTTCAAGAGCTGTGGGGCATGGTTTTTTTTTTTTTTTCTTTGGTTTTGGCGTCGCGTTTTTGCATTTGCCAGTGTCAAGTAATTATATATTTTCAAGTTTCAAAAGTTAAATAAGTGCCATCGTAGCTAGTTTTAGTCAAAGTCGTCTTTGTCAAGTCCAAGTTTGTGTCAGTTAATTCCAGTCATGCTTTAGTAAAGTAGTGGCAACTTTACTACAAAGCTTCGATGGAGTTTTGGAAGCAACACGAAAACTCATGTTTCACCACATTATATCATTTTCCCACACTCGCGCTTGTAATTCGGCACTTTATGAATAAAACACCACCATTTTTATGCATAAACACTCGACAAAACACTAGTTTTAGAAAAAAATACAACGGAGCGACACGACTCTTCCCGCGTTCTCGCCAAAACTCCTGGGGCATGGTTCTCCATAGTACATTTACACTGTTTTGGTGTACATTGCTTTGCTTAGTATGGGGTCAGATGGCGCTGTTTGTAATTTCCTACGATATTTATTTATTTTAAAAGCTTTCAGGCGAAAATAACTCACTAATAACAACTTGTAATAAGTTTTCGCTTTGATATGACTCAAAAAGAACAACATTAATTGGTTAAGCATGCAAACACATAGAAAATTCATTGTGGAAATGAAAACAATTACAATTATATAGATACAAGTAGGTATCTGGGTACTTTATATGTCTTATATGCCCATGATATGGTAAAAAAGTGATTCGAACGAATTTCAACGGCAATATCGTTATTATGATTAACATTAATAATAACATTATTAAAATACGATTTGAGAAATTTTAGGACAATGTCTGAATTAAATAAGTTAGAATTTTATTACTGTATTTTTTTTTTGTTTTCATATTGGTTTATTGCAGTTTTGACAACACAGAGATTTCATTTGCCTTTCTTAACAATTATTATGATTTATTAATATATCATAGATATAACATACATTTTTTTCCTTTCACAGAATCAGGGTTTAAATATTTTAGTGCAATATTATTATTTTTATTAGCAATATGACGCTATTAGAAGTTATTCAAAATTTTGATTTGATATTTTATTTATTAGTTACTGATAGGTAATTAACATTTCCTGAGCAGTACATTTCGCAGCTTACAATAAGCTAATAATAACAATGAGTAATAGATAAATATATATTTATATGAAACAGTTATAACACGACATCAACGTAATTATACAATAATAATTATTATAATAATGATATAATACCTATATATCATTATGATAAAAACGACTTATATCTAATTGATATGCAACATCATGGTTCAAATTGTCATTCATGATAATAACATGGTTATATTATACTTAATAGTAGTTTAAAATAGTGAATTAATATGTAAAGAGTAATATTGAATGACATTACTGTTGTTAACGATAAAAAAATCAAAACAATTAATTTTCTGTTTTAATATTATCCTGTGCTATTGATTTATAAATAAATAAATAAAATAATAAATTTTAAACACAATTATTTGTACATTGTATTCAAAATTCACTATGCCAACATAAATTATAATTTCATTTTAAAAGAAAAGAAATACTCATTAAGTATCTCAAACAATTAACTTGCGTCAGATCATATATATTTTACTAAGCAAGAGATCAATAGTTTTATAATAATGCGATATACATATTAGGTATAATAATACACATAGAATTTAGAAAAATGCACATTTAGATACTGTAGAAACACGACACAGAATATAGTTAAAACTCGATAATGTAATAATTATCATGAAATCTTAAATAATCAGGTTCCTTTGACTCTGAAACTTACGTCGTTAAGATATTTTTAGTATTTTTTTTTTATTATCTACTACAGTGCAATATTTATGTAAATAGAATTGTGCATTTGCTTATATATTACGGCAGCGCATTATATATAATAATTAGAATTAATACAGGGTTATAAAATGTATCACTGTATGTAAAAGAACACTAAACAGTGCATTCAATCTCGCGTCATACATACGGTGTACATTTTAAGATATCTAGATAACATTATATATGTTTAGAAATATGACATATTTAACGAACAATTGCTATATTGAATTTATATTGAGATAAAATTGGTGTAATTAATGTATAATGGTATCGAAATGTATATACTTTTGCTGCTATCACATCTCACGCTTTTATTTCTTCTAATGCAATGTAAAATATTGATATAAATATTCTTAAACCTATCTTAATTCAGACTAGGGGATATGTTTTTGGTTATATATGTAGCACTTGACTTGATTGATTATAATTATTTTAAAATATGGGCTATAAATGAACACAGGTATATGTAAATATATAATAATAATGTTATTAATTATGGCTATCATGAAAATGAACTGATGAAATATTTATTTAAAGTCACATTTATTATCCTTTTATCAATTGCAAATAAATACAACTTTAACTATCTATCAAAAACATTAACTAAACTAGAAAATTAATTCAATTAATTTATATCTAAAAAAAAAGATTGCCTAGTAAAAATAAAATATAACACCTTAATAATACTTATCTAAGAAATGCTATACTTTTTTTTATTAAATCATAAACAGCATTAAATGTAATATCGACAAAACTTTACTAACACTTAACTACTTAATATAAACTACGGCAAATTGAACAGTTGTGGACTCTATTGATTTTAACAGCAATATTAATCATAAACAACATATTCGCTTTGTATCGATTAAGCTGATCTTTACTAAACATCGTGATATAGATATGTAGAAGAAAACGGAATCAGAAATACATATACTGATATTCCAACAATATGTCTAGTAATAGGTTTCGATTTAATACAGTACCTTGAAAGAACCCTTACATGTATAGAATAGAATAGTATTATATTAGTCAACATCGTAATACGTATAAGCTTAATAAATATGGTGTACATTATATAGGTATTAAGGCAGGGGTAAATGATATAAAATATAATAACGTTATAAATTTCAAGGTTAATACTAGAAATAAAAATGTTTTGTGTCAATTTCTAATTCTTAGTGAAGAATCACAATTTTGCTTCTGACCTCCTTATGTGGAGGTTCTACGACCATTACTTTAATGAAACTCAGCTCGAGTGATACCTACTGGCTAGAATGCCGATGTTGAATAGCAAACAGCTACTTGGTACATTATTAAGGCATACCGAGAGGTTTCCTAATGTAAAAATACTGTATCACACTAACTTACACTCCTTATTTCCGTCTTCCGTACTTAAAAAGCTACCGCTCCATTTATTTCTAAACTTGTTTTAGCCCCACATTGATATGTATCGTAGTTTATTGCATAAATTCATCACGTTAAGTTTTGAACTGAAAATACGAACACGGCGAAGGGTTACGATCGAGCCGTCCGGCCACAGTCGGCTCGAGGATAGCCCTTCACAAACAAAAGGGGATCGAAATAAAGTTAATATCAAATGTTATTTTAGAGCCACATGGCCGCCATGAATACGAACGTGTGAGTGATAAAGTTGCAGGTGTGTGTGGGCGCGCCACCAGTGCGTAGCGATGGTTTCCGTTTGCAGTTCATCTTCTCCAGCGGCATCTTGGCGACGCTGTACTCGCGGTGCTCGTTGACCATGGTGCAGACAGTTCGTTTCTTCTGCATCATTTCATCATCGCGGTCTCGGAGGCCCGCCAGCCACGCCTCGTACCATCCCAACTCGCAGTCACAGATCAGCGGGTTATCTGTGTGTAAAAAATGGAATCTGTGTGTAAAAAATTGAATTGAAAAAAAATTAACCTAATCCATACGATATGGCATCGAAAAGATAGCAAACTTTGCATAAATAGCAGACAACCTTTTGACAGCCCTGTTGGCACATTGGTAGTGTACCTGCTTAATTAGCTATTAGGCATGGGTTCAATTCCCACCCAGGACTACATTTTTATGGTATAAACAAATGCTTGTTCTGTGCCCATATGCGGTGTATCTATTATATATCTATTTTGCAAGAAATAAATGACTTATGAATTTATTTATTAAACACATGACTATAAAATTATCTGTACCTAAGGTAGTTCGGAAAATACCCAATATATAAATAATACACACAGTAATTATCCTTTAAGTGGAACAAACGAATATCGATCTAACAAATAAAGCAAGAAGCCTCACAAAGCACTTTACTTGTAACTAGGAACCTACAATTTGATAAAGATATTGTGAACAAATGTACTACGAACCCATTATATCCACAACGCGCAGGGTATCCAAAATAGGTTCCATTATTTCCTCAGGAATATGCTGTAGCTTATTGTTCTGTAGGTTCAAGGTCTCCAAAGAATTCAGGTTGTCGAACCCCATTGTTGGCAGCTGGTGAACCCTAAAACCAAGTTTTGTGTGAGCAAACTTCACTTAGGAAGTTCATTAATTAAATTCAAGATAATGAATGGCAGGGTTAATATGAACAGAACACGCAATCCTGAAATGTTGGTAGTAATCCGTTGACTAAAAAGTTATACTCGCAAATGGCAATTGTTCCAGAACTATTGGCAAAATCGTTGCATTATCCCACTAATATTATAAATGTGAAAGTTTGGTTGGATCGATAAGCGGGTAACACTGCGAGGCGCAGCTAGTAGTTAAATACACTAAGAATAAGTTATTCCTAAATTTTACACAAAAAAAAACAAAGTTTTATATGTGCAGCCAGGTAACAGTGCTATTTAAAACGGAAAGGTAATCAAAATTATACAAAATTCATAAAAATGCGTTGTCATCGAAACTGAACAATGTTAAATTTCAACTTAATTAAATGAATGTTTATAATTAATAAACCGACTAACATAATGAATAAAAGTTTGTAAAAAGAACATAATTCCAAAATAGTAAAGAACATTAACGCAAAATTATTTTATATTAATGATTAATAAATTAAATTTTACAAGCAATTTCAGGCGCAGTCATTATATTTTATGTAATGAACCTGATAATGAAAAGGGTTTTGGAGCTTAATTTCTATTTTAAGAGTTGGTTAAGGGTCGTAAGTATGGTAAGAGCAAAATAATACGCACTTATTCGAATTTCTGCGGCAATTTTGATATAATTTTTATTCTAAGTACGAAAAAAGAAATCCGTAATTTATTTTCTATCTTTAAAACTTGCATAATGAACGCACGATGTTTATAAAATGGAAAGTACGCTAGTTAGATATTTAACTTTGTGGAAATGTTTCACTTACATTTCACTTTTTTTTTTAAACAGAAACAATAACCGAAGTACAAAAACCACGTCAATATATCTCTGCCAATATACGTAATTTCTATGTTGTTAAAAATCACAAATTTATACCTACGTAATAAAAATAAATAATGCCCATACAGTTAAAATGATAAAAACCACAAGAATCTCATTATTTTTGATTGCGTAATCGTATCTTTCGGTATTTTAGGTTTTTATAGTTATAAACAAAGAAGTACCTATTAGTAGTATTAGTAGTGCCCTTTCCTAAATATCATTTATTTCATTTCTATTAAAACTTAAAATTTTGAAATGTCGTTTTTTTATCCTGCACATACTACCTGTCTATTTCATAATATTTGTACACGTCTCAATCATTTTTTTTTATGTCAACGAAATGAAATATCGTTCAAAATCAGGTAACAAATGTGTAAGTGTATGTAATGTGCACTCACTCTTTTTATAGGAACTGTTTGATAAAAAGTAATGAGATTGAAATGTTCTTAAGAGGGTACACAATGGCCGTTGCAATAGCACCCAACAACTTTAAGTAACAAAACAATATGTACGGGTAGTCGTTAAGGTAATACATACATGTTCTTCTGCAAGTTGAGGAAGGTGATGGAGTCTCCGTAACCAGTGAAGGCATCCTCGCTGATGTATGTAATGTTGTTTGAGCGCAGGTCTAGATGACGTAGTCGGTGCAGCGGCCGCAGCGCCTCCGAGGGTATCTCGTGAAGGCGGTTGTCGCCCAAGCGCAAGTATTGTAAGTTTTCTGCAGGGAATTGCCGAAGACGTTAGATTTTGAACGTGAATAGATCGACGTAGAAGCGGACGTACGAATTTTGACGTGAATGTTTTTAAATTTACTTCCATAGTGGGAAGAAATTCAGAAAATGTATGATAACGAAATCGGGGAATCACACTGTATCCCCCGAAGATGTATATACTATTGCAGGTAAATAATATCTATCATCGATATTCAAAGTGTGATTACATCACTCGATAGCTGAAGCATCAAACAATTATTTACATTGAATGAGGACTTGAAACATGGAAATCTGCAGGACTTCATAGTGATCCAAAATGTACACGTATTAATGTACACACGGTAGTATCCATGAAACAGCCGCACCCTGACTTTTGATATTAAAACATATCCCATTTCATGTTAAATATATCTCTAAATACTTAGTAATAAAACTAGGACGCATTTTCAGTATCTGTTTGAAACTTAATTCTTTAAATGATATCAAAATGTAAATCGCTTTAATTAATTATATTTTATTTTGACTGGACAATTTACCTAATATTATATTTGCTATATATATATATAAATCGCTTTAATTAATTATATTTTATTTTGACTGGACAATTTACCTAATATTATATTTGACTCTGACATTAACATAATTATTAATTTTTTATTATATCATTTATTTGTATCAACTTGACATTGTTTATCTTTAATAAATTTGTTCTATAATTAATTCACATGCCGAGTTACGGCAAAATAGGAGAAATGACTTATATAATTATAATAACACCAATGTAAACCCTATTTTTCGTGAATAAATCTCATTTCATTTCATTTCATTTCATTTCATTTAATTCTTGTAAACTGAAGCAAAAAAATAGTATAGTATAGTATTTAAATACATATATCTATCGTATATATACCTATCACATTTTTAGTATCATTATAAAACGCCACAATTAAAGAAGAAATTTAAGTTTAAATATGAATTTAAACTTCAGCTTCAGGCGGTAGATAGCCATCAAGCTATGGTCTCCTTGCGATGTTTTCTTTCAGAGGCAGCTCAAGCTCATTCTTGGATGTTTAACCCACACCCTCTGGCGTGCAAATAATGCTAACCACTGCTATCATCGCTGGATAACTAATAATACAGACGTACACGTAGATACACACGTTAAACTTATAACACATTCGCATCAGGGTTAGCAAATGCATACACATTGCATGCAGAAAGAAAATTTAGTAACCTTAGTTCTGCACTAAGCGACGCGCGCCTAAATTTTGTTGACCTAGATTCTCCACAGTAAAACCTCGAATACAAAGTAACTTTGCTATTAAAAATCTGTCTTCATAAAAACACAACACGAGAACTTAGAAAGGTAATTAGGTTTACTTACCTTCAAGTCCAGCGAAGGCCTTCTCATCGATCCGTTGAATTTGATTGCCTTCGAGTTCAAGAGAGTTGAGGAAGGTCAGATGCGAGAATACTTGAGATGGTACCTCACGCAGCTGATTGTGAGCTAGACCTAGCGAATCCAAGCTACGTAAACCTGCCAAAAAGTTAGTGTTAGAATAAAGAACGCGTAATAAAAGCTTAAGTCGATAGTTTTTTTAAAACAACAGTTTTTTTTCTTTATTTCAAAGTTGGTTCCAGTGTTAGATATTCACAAAAAATCTAACTTCTACTAGTGCAACCTTATATATTAGTTTCATCGCATTTAATTTTTAAAACATCAATCGTAACCAAGCAACAACAACAGTAGCAACAGTTTATCATTTATTTATTAAAATTAAGTAGTTTTATGGGTACGTTTGCGGCGGGCTCGACCGGTGGGCCAAGTTTTTAATCAATTAATTTGTTTTTTTTTTTACTTGTATTGACATAGTATGTATTTTAATTGGTACGGATACTTGACATATACAGTAGTATCATATTCATTTGTTTGTAGTACTTTTATTTATACATAGTATATACATCTATATTTGTCTTAATGGTTTTTTTAAATATATTTTGATGCGCGCCTCTCGTATACTGTGGGGATGGCTGGCAGAAAATGATTTAGCATTAAGTCCTCCTTTTGTACATATAGTAAGGGTGCAATAAATAATTAAATAAATAAATAACCAATTAATATTGTTAAAGGGTTGATAAAAAGATTAGTAAATGAAAGTATGTATAATGTATATAGTCCTGTATCAATTACATATTTCGAGGTTTGGTTAAGAAAATTACCTGCAAAGTCTCCTTCTGAAATGGAAGTGATTCGGTTCTCTTGCATTTCAAGTTTCTTCAAATTTTCCAGCAAAGCTAATGCCTTTTGCGGTACAGCTGTCAAATCATTCCCACCGAGATTCAACCGCTTCAGTTTCCTAAACACAAGAAAATAGAGCTTTTGATAGCTAGATAGACATCATTTACATTGTGAATTCTTTGTACTAAAACTGTTTAAAAAGCAGTAATTTGTACTATTGAAGTTGTGCTATATGGGCTGTGGAATAATAAACTTACAACTTATATGGTATACTAGCGACCCGCCCCGGATTTGCACGAGTGTAATGTACCTAGATACTAATTTGGTGCAAATGCATCTATTATACAAATAATTCTTTCTCTTGAATCACTCTAACTATTAATGGAACACGCCGAAAGGGGGTCATTGTAATCAATATAATAATAATAATATTTTTTTAATTGACATAAAACATATTGTACAGATACATTATTTTATCATTATGAAGAACTTTTATTATCAACACAATAGAAAAAGTACGTCGATCCTTACTACTGTTGGACCAGCTCATTTTTTTACGATTTTAGAGTTGTGCCCATATAAAAAGCTGTTCATAATTAAGAGTACAATAACTTCTTTTCTATGTGGCTTCCAAAACTGCCTCGATGCTAAAGGTATGACTGAAATTAGGTTTGACTTACTAAATGAGATTTGACTGTGACTCAGAATTATTTCACTTGACTTTCAACAGATACTTCAAACTATAAAAACGATAACGATATACATACATGACACTGGAAAAATGCACAAAGTGTGATACCAAAAAGAAAAAAAAAAACCAGTTGAAGCGAAATCACTACATATTTAAATTCTTATCGCAGAAACCAAATCCAACGTTAAACACTTTAACAACAGGTTCGAATCCTAGTAAAACACAGACTTGAATACACTCGACAGTGTAATCAAAACCACTGAACGCTAACAGCACTCCCACATAAAGTGTCATTAAGTGTATTACACCCACGCATTAGAGCTACAATGGGAATATTTACGGCGTTAACTTTCAGTAGTTTCTGTTTAACGTTCACATTTTATGAACGAATAGCTACCTGTGACTATAGCTAGTCTATTACTAATGCTAAACTTTTAATCTCGTAGAAATATTAGTATTGTGGCAACAATTTTATTAGGTTTTTTACACTTTCCTGGTTACGTGTTTGATCACGGCTCACCAGCTGAGGATAACATACAGTACTATATTTTTATTACTGACTAGCGAACGCCTCGTGGTTTTACCCGCGTAGTTCCTGTTCCCGTGGGAATACAAGGATAAAAAGTAGCCTATGTCAACCGGGGATAGTGTAGCTTCCCAAGGGGGAAAGAATTTTTGAAATCGGTGCAGTAGTTTCGGAGCCTATTCAATACAAACAAACAAACACTCAAATCGTTCCTCTTTATAATAGTACTAGCAGACGCTTTTCGGTTTCACCTGCATAGTTCCCGTTCCCGTCGAAATAGAGGGATAGCTTCCCAACGGGGAAGTTTTGAAATCGGTCCAGTAGTTTCTTTGTAATATTTTATACGAAGTTAAGATCTTGGCTGCTAAGAGATCTTTTGTGGCATTGACGAGTATTTCAAACTGAAAGCTTACTGAATTACTAGTAAGTAATTATGATTTTTTTGTCATTGTCATTTTATTATATTGACAATATTTTTTTGTGCCGACAAATTTTTATATTGGCAGAATTTTAAAATTGACATACCTTATTTTGACATATAATCAGTGTTTTAAAACTCATTTAATTACATGTTTAAAATTTTGAATTGACAAGTACCATTGGTGTTATCAATAAAATATTTGTATTACGTTTACTTTTTACTTAATTTACAAATAAGCGAATTCTGTATTTTTGAAATAAATGTCTTTAAACTGATTTGTATTAGTATATACCAGAAAACTTATAAATGTAACTCATGCTACAAGTTATCCTTGTACAAATTATCTTCACTTACTTATCTAGCCCTTTGAATGCCTCGCCGTCGACGACAGAAATTCTGTTCTCGTAGAGCGTCAGTATCTCCAGCGTGTCGAGTCCCATGAATGCACGGTTGTGAACAGCAGTCACCTGCATATTGAGTTTGCAATACTATACTGATTTTATAAACAACTCGATAGGACTAAGTTAAGGTCGGTGACAATAAACAACTTTTTCTCAAACTTTTACTTGGTGGTAGATTTCCTTAGCAGGAGGTCGTCTAGGTAGGTACCACCGCAGTACCAGATATTCTGCCGCCAAGCAGTAGTGTGCAAATATTACTGTGTTCCGGTTTGAAGGGTACTGCAGCTAGCGAAATTACTGGGCTGTTGAGACTAACCATCTAGTCTCAAAGTAATGAGAGCCAAAGCAGCGATGCCCTGGACGTTGTTTTGTTACTCAAAGTTCTGTGTATCGCTGCAATGGTCATGGACAGGCGTTGTCTCTTAATATCAGGAGAGCGAGACTAATTTTACATTAAAAAAAAAAAAAAAACAAGATTTTGCTACCCACTGGCCATGTTTGGCGGTTTCGTCGGCGTTTTTCAGGATGCAAGCCTACGTGTTAATCCAGGTTAAAACTTATATTCCAAATTTATAAATTAAATTTCCATACCTACACACAATCAATATATCGCTTTTATAAAAATGGTGCTACTTGAGCCTTCTTCATATAACATAAAATAACCGTACAAACTTTTTTTAAATGTAAAAGTACACACAGAAATTGAAGTAGCAAAACAAAGTCCGGGACATTGCTGCTTTGGCGCTCATTACTTTGAGACTTTCTTTTTTAGACTATTGATGTCGCGGCATTTTTGTGAATATCCTTGCAATGTTTCAAAAAAAGAATATCAGTACAATCTCTGGAAGCAATTATGCATTCATGTATTCAACGGGACTTTGACAATTTGCGAAAGAACTTTCGCCGAGTTTGCGATATCGAAATGGAAAAAATGACAGAACTTTACGTTACTTTCTGTTTGCGTTTACGCCTTTCAGGGATGTTGGTATTCGTCTGAATCAGCCCTGTTTTTATAAACTGTACTACTGCTGAGCACGGGCATCTTTATCATTGTGAGATAAGTAAGGCCATAGTCCGCCACGCTGGTCAAGTGTGGGTCAAATCTTCATAAAAGTACTAAAATTAAAAAAAAAGTCTTTTCGCAAATTGCCATATTAGATTTTCAGGGTACAGTCATGTACTTTGGTATCGCATCGGCCCATATCATTTGTATGTTCCATCATTATACTCTTTTGTATTTATATTTAGTTATAAAACTGTGCTAACAAACAGTGTAATCCTGAAATACACCGAAAATCCTCTTTGTAATCTTGTAAGTACATTTTTATGCTCTTATTGTGAGTGTAAATGCATTATAGTCAAGAGGAATACTTTCCCTTTTGTTTTAAATTTGTTGTCTTACCTTATTATGGTTCATGTTCAAGATTAGCAGATGGTTGAGATGGGTAAAGGAGGACGTCGGGATAGTCGCCAAGCTATTCTGCGATACGTCAAGCTGCGTCAGTTTGTTTCCTGTAGATATAAATATACTTAATTTTTTTACTTACACTTTAAAATTAAAACAGATACTATTTTCTACTATCACATTATTCCTACTAGACGTCATTATTTTCACGTTAATCATTTTCTTATTGTTCAGCCACATCTGTTGTTTTTTTTTTTAAGATTTCTGCCTTATCAAATGTTCACGAGTGAATAACGTTGTGCCTACTATACCCACATTTAAGATTCAAAATACGCAAATAAAATAACAAAAGAATAAATATCCGAAAAAAAATAGTCACCTATAGAACTAAGTGAAGAATCCTCAATAACCGCCAAGCTGCTATTATGTACTGTGAGGTGACGAATATCTAACCCGAGGAATATGTACGAAGGCAGCTTAGCCAAGTTGTTGTGACGTAGCTTCAGGTAGAAAATGATCATGGGCTTGGATCGGAGCGTGTTCATGGCCTGTAAAAAAAGGAAGGAATAAGATTCATGTACAATTAAATTGTATCCGTATTAAAACTGGATGGCGAAGCGGTTATAGGTAATAGGTTTTTTAAATTTATTTGTTTGAAAAAAATAACAGTGAGATTTTAAGCTCTGATTTATGTTTCACTTGATTTAATGTTACCCTAATAATATAAAAACATTTTCGTCCTGTTTTAGAGAACCTAGTTCCAGCTTTGATTGGTTTTTTTCTTTTGTTGTCAGATCACTAACTTCAGATGTACATTAGGAACAGTACCTAATAGATGTTATTTCATAGTAGTTTTGCATTGGTAACTCAAATATTTATCTGGCGAACAATACAATTTGCACTGTATCTGGGTGTTATGTTGGTATGTATTTACACAAAAATATACAAGTATTCGGTTACTGAACCAAAAGATGGGCCGTGAATAGCCCTCATCAATCATATAGGTACTAGCAAAATATTTAAATAATAGGTATGTTTTTATAGAACTACAATGTGCCACAACTAAGAAATAATAATATATTTCCTTTGTTTCGAAATGAAACTAATAACCTAGTCCCATGAGCGAAATTAATTTAAAACAAACACTGTCTGTATAAACTTGCACTGTTATGTGTGTTGCCTTTAAATTCAATTCTGAATTCTCCAAAGCAGCTCGTGAACGGAACGGCAACTATGCCATTGCACTAGTCTTAAAAGAAACCATCTTCGTCTGCACTTTCCGAGACAGAAAGGAAAAATAATAAGTATTTGTATGGTAATGTAGCATTGAATCTCGAACGTAAGCAGCATTTGCTAAGAAATATCAGATAGTCTTGGTCATTTACACAGAACATGTAGATTGTAGACCATACTACTTCAGTATCTAGTTTTAAAAAAACTGTTTATTTATTATTTGCGCTATATTCTGTTTGATTTCATCTGCCTTTTTTACTAGGTCGGCCAGGCGGTGGACATTCCCCATGTGTCTACTAAGCGTTTCGACTCCGCACTTTTCATTCGCGCAGCGAGAATGTTGGAATCTTTTTCAAATTCAAAGTAAGCAGGTTACATCTAGGTAGTCATGCTTTTCCTACACTGTATCATAGACATGCGATCAAATACAAACGTTTAAATATATAAAAAAGAGGTTGCGTTTGACCCCCATTTTGCACAATATTAAGCAAAGGTGGGAGTTTTGGCAGGAACGCGGAAAGAGTCGTGTCGTCCCATTATATTTTTTATGTATAAAAATAGCGGTGTTTTGTTCTTAAAGTGCCGAATTACAAGCGCGAGTGTGGAAAAGTGATATAATGTGGTGAAATATGACATTTCATGTTGCTTTCAAAACTCTATCGAAGCTTTTAGTAAAGTAGCCTACAGTTTACTAAAGCATGACTGGATTTGATTAGACTTAACCGAGACTGGGCTTTGACTGTAACTATAGATGTTAGACGTGAATTGCAAAAATCGAAGACCAGGCAGTATGGCTTTACAGCTTTAGCCTGCCCGATGGGGCAAATTAAGTAAAAAAATAAAATAAGCAAAGGTGGACTTTATGATGATAAGCACGATTACATAGAAGAAATCGAATCAAATTCACTCTGAATTGAAGACACTCAGACTGTTAAGGTTTAGCCCGCTCTTCCAATCAAGAACAGATCAATCAAACTCAATACTCAATACTTGATCAATAATTTCTATCACCAAATGTATTTCAAAAAGAATTGTAAATTACCTCCTACGTCTAAAGTGACATTTTGGTTATCGAGGCTATCAATAATTCGATAACTACACTATAAAAACACCTTATCGATACTAAAAAAGAAAAATGCTAACTTTGTTCTTAGGCAGAAAATATTACCCACATTTCTCTTTCATAACAGTAAAATATAGCTTCAAAACCCCCTTTTCAGGCACGTAGGTATCATCTAACATTGTGTCTAATAAACATAATTTTCTTGGATCTTGCCCCTGCTGGCGGTTTTAGCTATTCAGACCAAGAGATTTAAGATAATTTCTGAATCAGAGGTGTTGAACTCGAAACATAATTTGATGTTGTAAGTCTTTCTTGACCTTTCACGCTATTTCACAGTTAAAAATTATTTGCAGCCTGAATTTATGTTCTATTTAACATAAATAAATGCGTGTTTAGATATTACGATGATGTAAGTATATAAAAATTAGTGGCTATATTGTACTTCAAACTATAGATAGATTTATATTAAATTGATATAGGTATAAGCTTGATAGAATAGAATGGAACAGAACAGAACAGATTAGAACAGAACAGAACCGAACCGAACAGAACAGAACAGAATACAACTTTATTGTACACCAAACATACATACATTATAACATACAAATATGAAACACAAAAAAGAGATAAATAATGTAACACGAGAAAAAAACAATACATAATCATAACGGCAGCCTTATCGCCTAGAGCGGTTTTTTGCAGACACACAGATTGGTGTAAAAAAAGCTTAATAACATAATAAAAAATAACGTTATAGTTTATTTTTAATATATTCCGTTGTCACGTACGAGCTGTACCTTTTGTATGTGCTGTTGTTCAGTGAACTCGCAGAGGATGTCAAGGCCGTTCTTCTTGACGGTGCAGCTGCAAGGGGTGATCGTGTTCGCTGCAGGGCATTGCTGCGCGCCCTGAGGGTGCGCCGGCCGCGCCAGCAGCACCACGCAGCAGACCAACAGCCAGCGCGTCAGCATGGTCCACAGCCTAGGGGGAATTTACATATGAAACAGTATGACATACGTACGTATGCGTATTGACGAATTATAAATACATATATATATTTATATAAGGTGATTGCACACAGCGCCATGGAGCCCTAAACTAAGCAAAACTCATAATATGGGAACTGATAGAATTTTTGTTACTAGGTACATACTTTTACTGTTAACTTTTTTGGTAGTAGTTCTGCTTATTAAGCTTAAGTAAAGTTAGCATTTATGTGACGAACATATTTCTGTGACTGGGTATTGTAATAATAAATAAATAAATATCGTAGGACATTTACACACAGCGCCATCTGACCCCAAACTAAGCAAAGCTTGTACTGTGGAAGTCAAACAACTGATAAAACTTTTTTTTTGTAAATACATATTTATAATACATACAGAACACCAAGTGTATCTATTATTAGTATGTATTCAGAACAAAAAAAAACTGAATATATCAGTTATCATGTCCCCATAGCTTGAGCTTGAGCTATGAGCTTTGTTTATTTGGGACGAGATGGCGAAATGTGATATATCCGCCAATACGTTTATTTAGACAGAACAAATTCTCTACATTGCTCATTATTTAGATGTTTTTCCCGGGTGGCAACATCCTAGTGAAGAAAAACAACTACTGAATTAGCTAATAAGCAGTTAGAACTGAAATTATAAACAAACAAATATATTAGGAAAAAACATGGCTGGCTGACCACTTTTATACACAACTACGGCAAGCGTGGTGCCAGCAACGAAATCAATCGCTGCAGGTTTAAATATTCGTACAGTTTTAACCAGCCGCTCTATAGATTTGCGGCGTGTGGGGACTATACTCGCAGATAAATAGGTTATAGTAGGTGTTGGAGGTGGATATTGATACACAATATGCTCAATACAACGTATTGTGTATTTCAAAAGACGATTACACTGTCGCACATATATTGCATTGAGTGGTAGTAGTAACATGACACACTGGCCTTAGACCTGCACTCCCGGCATTCCCGTAGGGCTCAACGCGTTCCGCGACAGGCACAACGAAATGCAGGCTGGCGTGGCGGCTTCGCTCGCTCATTGAAAAGCAATAGAACAAAAGAGGAAAATACACGAAGGAGAAGAAGGCTCATTTCAGAAATACCACCGCACTGCGGTACGCATCGTTCACGCACGGCCGCGTGAGGCAAGGGTCAATCGGCCGGCATCGTGATATCGTCTATAAAATTAAATAGCCTGCAGTCAGCTGTCGACGCAGATTAGCTAATACGAAGAATTCGTATGAAGATAAACACATCAGCACCACGGCAGACAGAGTTGTAAAAGTTATAGAATTATAAAACTAGAAAGATTCTTAATAAATAAATAAATAAATAATACTGATTATATGTTTTAATTATTCCGTAAGGCAGCAACTACCCGCTTCCAAGCTTTGGTTTTGAATACCCGCAATCGACGCGCGACGTCAGGAATGCGCTCGAGATCATTAGTAAGCCGGTTTCACGGACTGGCGTTTCGCGAGATCGCTGTTGTATAGCAGTTTTAAGGTTTTATAAATTTGACTGTGCTATCGCAACATCACAACTGAAGACTTCATATCTACATAATCAAAAAGACAAAAATGTAGTCAGGTTTCCTATTCCATAAACCTATGAAATAATAAATAAGGCTTGGAACAATGCCACACCTGAAAGAAAAACAAAATCTCCTATTTCTAAACACATAACTCTACCGGTTCGTAAAACACGTAGGCCAAAAATAATGTTCCCTCACATTTGGATTGAAGAATGTCGGCGAAATTCGAGGGTATTGACTTGAATATTCTATTGGAGGTATGTGCGGAAGGAATACTAATTCAGTAAACTCCCAGCGCGGGGTTAGGCATTTCTTAAATGCCTCCCTTGATGCCGGTTACGCTTATTTCAATTATCCTCTTAGTTTTTTTTCTACTTGAATTTGCTTGTCTGTAAAGCAAATTATGTACCAATAAAACATATCGAAATTGTAATGTATGTCACTAATAACATAGAATATATAATTTAATATCATAGCACAAATTTTAAAAAGGAGTTAGAGTTAGATATTAGTATATTTAAATTATTATATTCCTATGTATAATATATTAATGTTGTGAAAATTATTTATGACTTTGGTTCTACAACTTCGCTTGGCATACGTACACAAATATTTTAATATTTTTTTAATTTATTTTAAAATAAGTCCATATAATCTCAAATATAAAGTCCAAACCTTGAAGTATTAGTATGACGTTAAACCTTGATATAATTAATGAGATATACAAATTTTAAAAACATTTTTTCGAGCATGCCCCAAACATACTTAAAATATGTTGAACAAGCGGACGCCTCGCGGTTTCACCCACGTAGTTCCCGTTCCCGTGGGAATACAGGGATAAAAAGTAGCATATGTCATCTGGGGATAGTGGAGCTTCCCAACGGTGAAAGATTTTTTTAAATCGGTCCAGTAGTTTCGGAGCCTATTCAATACAAACAAATAATCAAATCTTTCCTCTTTATAATAGTATACATAGATTATGTAAAAAAACTCTGTTGCCATTACTCTCGCCAGAAACGTGGTCCCAATTCTCATTAATTTTTCTATGGTTTACTAAGTACTTAATTCTTGGTAATTGACATGCTAAACCATCTGAATCTATTCCGAAAAACAAACAAAATGCATTTTAAAAAATCGCTTTACCTAGTACTTAGTATGAACTAATAAAAAACACAAGTTAATATCAGGATTTAAAAATAAACAACGCCCAGGGGTTTTTCACACAAAGTCATAATTTAAAAAACTTGACGTGTGCATTTTAATAACCACCATAATGGCGTGACTTTTCATCATAAAACAATTATGTATAATAACAGCGTTAATAAGTTGGCTGAACAATTAATTATCAGGATAGTAATTACATTCCAGATACATTTTGATAGTTCATAGTTATCGAGTCAAGTTCGTAAAATTAAATACTTTAACCTAATTATTAGTTTGCACGTAAATTAATTACAAAGTTACTCGTTTACTCGTTTACATTACTCGTCGATTCAAGCGCAGTTGTTGAAAAAGATAAATATTTTTAATAAACATTTGAGACATAAAAAACCTATCGTTAAACTTTTGTGTGTAGGTGTGAAAAAAAAGAGTTGTTTTTTTACGAGTATATGCACGATTGTACATACAATTAACGCGGTGAGATTTTTAAAACTACGTTGAATAATCTGGTAAAATTGCTATTACTTTGCTAAGACATGACATGACTACACATTGATTTACTTCGTGTGAGTTTGAATGTGCCTTAGACGAATTTCACAAAAAAAAACATATAAACCAACCAGCCAATCTTAAAGCTGTGCCATTATTTCTATTTGCCCAATCGATGTTGTTTTGTTTTTGTTTTGTTATAATCTTTCCTTTTTTCTTTTTTAAGTTTGTTTATGTTGTAATGTATCTTTCGTGTACATTTGTACAATACAGTTATATTATCCCACTCATACTATAAATGTGAAAGTTTTGATGGATGTTTGTTACTCTTTCACGCAAAAACTACTAAATGCATTTGGATGAAATTTGATATGAAATTTGATTTCTGAGAACTTGGATTAACAGATAGGCTACTTTTTATCTCAAAAACATGTAGCGGGTAGCACCGTGAGGCGCAGCTAGTAGTTATATAATTGTTTATAGGATGTAAGTTATATATAAGTAATAACATAAGTTCTATAGTTCTATAATTATTTGATTCTAGCGAAATACTTTGAGTGTGTTGCCAAAAACGAGAAAAAGAAAGTAGAGTATACTCACGTGTGCGTCAGTGTGCGTGATAGGTCGAGCGTCTGCGATGCCGGGCGAGGGGAGCGCCGATGTCATGTGGCACTAGGTCATGATCACGGGAGTGATCCGCGATCCACCCTGTCGAACGAAACAAACAACTTTAATAACGATGACGACATTACCTTGATTCGGTAGAGCGGTGTGCTGTTCGACTTATTGGTGATAAAAAATTGGTGGAAACTAACACTTTTAAACCTTGAACACCGCCGAAAGGCAGCAAGTCTGTCAATTTTCCACGGGATTAATTTCCGAGAATGCGCTACTAATTTCAATTCTTTAATTATACTCTGGAATTATCCAATTGCCATCTGTTAAATGATAAATTATACCCGTAGAGTTTGGGCTCATTAGTTGCCAAAATCAAATAATAAAACTTTATCAAGCGAAGTTTTGAAATAAAAAGCTTTTTGAAATGTCAACCCCCGACACAAACAGAAGTATTTCAAGTTTAATGTGTATTTTTGTGACATTGTAACTCCTACACTGTAGAACCGATTTAGATTTTTGTTTGATATGTGTCTTGTTCGAGAGTGTCCTTATCTTAGAATGTATGTATGTATTATAAGTATGTATTTAAAAAAAAAAAGTATTTAAGTATTCTATCAGTTATCTGTCTTCCATAGCGCAAGCTCTGCTTAGTTTGGGGTCAGATGGCGCTGTGTGTAATGTCCTATGATATTTATTTATTTGTTATTTATTATTTATTTATTTAGAAGATTCACAGTAGGATCTTCTAAGGCTATCTTATTTTATTTCTATCCTTATTCATAAAAATCTATTCAGCTGTCTGTTTATCAGTTCTTTTCTATTTGATGAATGGATATGAGAATCTGACACAAATCTCATCGAGTATCAAGGGTTCTAATATTTTTATTTTCACTTATTATAGTCCAACAGTATTTTTTTAATACAGTCCATTAATTTTCCAAGGGGTTTTCACTAGTTTTTTAGTTTTTTTCATTTGACAATTATGCCTTGTCAGTTTACTTTTAAATTTGGTTACATTACGTACATGATATTGATTACTAGATACAATTCAAACTTAAGGTTTTAAAACCGTTTGACATTTAAACTACTACTTTTACGAGCTCTGTTTAACTTGGCAATATTTCAGGCGTAAAAAAATATTTCATATATTTTCGTGACTTTAAAAAAAACAATAATTTCACATTTCTGAGTGTTATGTATTTATTATAAGTATGTATTTACAAACAAAAAAAAAAGTAATCTATCAGTTATCAGTTGTCTTCTATAGCTCAACTTTGACAAGCTTTGCTTAGTTTGGGGTCAGATGGCGCTGTATGTAATGTCCTACGATATTATATTTTTTTTATTTTTAAATGTCAAAAGATTTTGTTTGATCTAAAAACGGTTACAGTATCTTGAATGAAACATATACGATGTTTCATTCAAGATATACTGTGACCTTAAATTTAGCTTTGCAAATGTGTAAAATGACCTATTCAACAACTAAGAGAAAGCTTTGCGAAGCTTTAAAAGTTACTCAAACCTAACTAGTTGAAGCGCAATTGTTTGGTTTGGCGCACTACGCAAAAGGGGTTCCCTATAGGGAAATTTAAAATACACTGATTCAATCGCCTCCAAGAACCCGGGGCCAGCAGCGGGCGGGTCGAGACCCGACGTGGGTCGCCAAGCCACAGTGAGACCCTACGGCTGTTTCATAAAAAAACATTATAATTCGAGGGTGTTCCTTCCCTTCAGCTGAATGGGAATGTTGCTTAACTCACTTAGGGTTGGGTTGACGGTGTTTTTATTATAAAAAGCCGGAATATTTTTTTACCCGTTTCATAAATTAATAAGTTTACTTAAGTAAGAAAAGCTGCTAAAATTCTTAAAGCCAAGGTAATCCCGCTTTGCTCAAAAGTTGAATATAGAGCCGTAGATCAGGACAATGGGAACTCTACCGATTGGTATCTTCATCTTATTTGTTTTTTCTTTGGTCATTAAAATTGACTGACATAATATCAAAGTTCAATTATTTAAATCCCACCAATATATATAATAATACACAACAAAGTTTCGTTATGTATGAATAAAGAAAATTGTTGTATCCTATTCCTGGAGCTTAATTTCTACAGTAATTTGTTTTTTTTATGCTTAACAGGCTAGGTGTTTGACTACAGCTCACCTGATGTTAAGTGATGGTGTGGTTGAAGATGGTAAGCACACCTAGCCTGAAATGAAACTGGCTCTCAAGTGAGGCAGCCGGAACACACCGTTAGGTACTTGGCGGCAGATTTTCAACTTGAGGGTTGTAGCTAGCCAGCCGAGTACTAAAGTACCCTACCACCATGCTATGGTTTCCTCACGATGTTTTCCTTCGCCGGCAGCTTAAGCTCATTGTAGGGTATGAACCCACGCCGTTCGGCATGCGAACCTACCGCGCTAAACACTGAGCTATCATCGCTACAAAACGATAAAATCTATTTAATGTACCATGGTAGTATGTTAAGCTTTGGTAGAGTCAGCCGCCACACACAAAATTTCACGGGTGTATGCCCCGCTTTAGGAACACTATAAAACACCAACAATATGACTAACTTTTGAAAATCCAATGAAACTGAAACACATTTTATTCTGCGAAGAAACGATATACATAAAAGATCTTTCTACTGTTCTAATCGGGTAGCAATAATTCAAGTGTAGCGTCCAGGGAAATCTTCATGTTTCCTATGCCGTAAAACAATAAGAAAAATCTGTTTTTATAATACTTCAAGGGGTATAGTATATTTATTAAATCGGCTTTATGCCAGAGGCACCAGACGTTGTTTTCATAACACTCGTAACACTTAGAGCTAAAACATGTCCGATGTTAGCATAGGACTTACTAATACAGTTGGCACCTTACTTTGTTTACCCGTGAATTTAAGTTGCTTAAGGCTGTTCGTACAGTAGACCACTCAAGTGGTGACAAGCTACGTGTTCGACCACAGCTCTCAGCTTTTAAGTGTCAGTAACTGTGACGTGGCCTGGAGTGGAATTGGTTCTCAAGTGAGACTGCCGGAACACACAGTTACATGCTTGGCGGCTGATTTTCAACTTGAGGGTAGTAGCTAACCAGCTGAGTACTAGAAAGTAACACACCACCTTGCTATAGTATCATAATCATCATTTCAGCCGTAGGACGTCCAATGCTGGGCATAGGCCTCCCCCATCGACTTCCACAAAGACCGGTTGGAAGCGGCTCGCATCCAGTGCGTTGCTATAGTATACCTACTCACGATGATTTCCTTCACCTGCATCTCAAGCTAATCGTCGGGGTTTGAACCCATGCCCTTCGGCGTGTAAACCAACCGCGTTAACCACTGAGCTACCATTTATTGTTATGTATATTTTTATTATACAAAAAACACTATTTTTTATACTTTTTTTGCTATTACTTTTGTTATTTATACAATCGAAAAAAAAACTTAACTGTCGGCAGGATAATCGAATCGAATCGTGTTGTATAAAAAAATTACGATTATTTTATGATTATTAAAAAAATGGCTCAAACGTATACGATGATTGCCACCATTAATAAAGGAAGCCAGCTCTTTATTTATATTAATATAAACTTAAATTATTCTTAATCGAAAATACATATTACTCTATAAAAGAATTTTTGGATGATATGGCTAAAAATATATGGTAGGTATTAACATAGTAAAAAATACTCATTAAATACTATAAAAAAATTACTCTATAAAGTTCTTTTATAGAGTAATATGTATTTTCGATTAAGAATAACGTATACGTAAGTTATATACTTTTGTTTACTATATATGTATGTTCCTTGTGTACATAACTCCGCAAGAAGACTACAGAGATGAGTTGTGATTTATTATTTTCAAGTTTCTCAAGTATGCAGTAAAACGACTCATAACACAAGTCAAAGTCACATAATATAACCCATATTCAAGACCAATTCATGCTTAGTAAAGAAATGACTTACGGAGTTTTACACAACGCAAGTCATAGTTCATAGCATTTTATCACTTTCTCACTCTCATACAAACAACTCGACACTTTATGATTAAAACATCACTATTTTCATCTATTTTTAAACATAAACACTCAATACTTTAGAAAATAAAACATTACTGTAACATTATTTTTCCACTTTCCCGTTTAACTTCAATTGGGCACTTTAGTTCATGTAAGAACGACTTTGTGTAAACCTACCTCACGTACCATTTTGTTCTCTAAATAACTTAATTACGTTGCGTAGGACTAAGAAGCTATTTCGTACAACAGTATAAGGCAGTTTGGCTTAATTTGATTTAGGTACCAGCTAAATATAAATTAAAGTTAAATATTTTTGTTTTATTTATGCGGGATTAGATTAAGTTTAATAATAATGCGCGCGCCACCACGGCTTGCTTGTTTTGCACGACAAAGCAAGCGATATACGGCCGCGCGCGTATTGTACTCAGCTTTGTCTCCATGAAGAAGGCCACCGGACGTGACTGAAGCTATAGTCCGAGTATTTCGCACAAGTAAAACAAAAATGTGTCAGTTTCCATATTAAAAAAGATAATTATCGTAGTTATGCCACAATTTTATTTGATACTGGTTTGAAATTAATATATAACACAAATTAACCGACAATGGGTATCTATTAAATATACAATCAATCCGGTAATCGTTTATACACACTAATTAAGTCGTGAGAGTGAAAAGTCCACAAATTCCCACTCAGAAATTATTCACGTATTTGTCGTATGAAATAATCATGTGTTATCGACTTTTGAATTGTACGTAAAACATTTCATGTGCGTAATAACATAAGATACATGTTTTTATTTTTCCAGTATAATACAATATATATACAAATAGAATAAAGATACAAAAAACGGCCAAACCAAATTGAATACACTTATCCAAATCCACATATTATAGAGGGTAGAGGGTAAAGTGAGAACTTGTATTACTAAAGCTAATTCAAGAATTATACCAGTATGGGTACGTAAATCTACAATTTTATTTCTGGCAAGGGAATACCATACCTTATTACTAATTCAAACACTAAAATGTATTTGCAATACGTTTTTTGTGTTTGTTGATTATCGATTTGTTTGTACGTTTTTCACGCACCAATAAAGTAACATATTTGCATAGATTTTATTAATTATTTAGTCGAAGATGTGCAAAAGCCATCTAGGAAAACTTGAGTATTCTATCGTTAGGATACAGATACAGTGTTTTGGTTTCATGGTTGATGGGCTAGGTTTAACGACAGCTCATCTGATGTTAATGACGGTGTGGTCTTAGACGGTTAACACAAATCTAGTCTGGAATGGAACTGATTCTCGAGTTTTTTTTTTATGTAAAAAATAATGAGACGAACGAGACGCTCTCCTGATGGTAAGAGAAAACGCTTGTCCATGACCATTGCAGTGATATACAGAACTCTGAGTAACAAAACAAAGTCCAGGGCATCACTGCTTTGGTGCTCATTACTTTGAGACTTTCGATGGTTAGTCTCAACAGCCCAGTAATTTCGCTAGCTGCAGTACCCTTCAAACTGGAACACAGTAATGTTTATACACTACTGCTTGGCGGCAGAATATCTGGCACTGCGGTGGTACCTACCTAGATGACCTCCTGCTAAGGAGATCTACCACCAAGTAAAAAGTAAAAGTGAGGCTGCCGGAACATACATTAAGGTGCTTGGCGGCAGATTTTTAACATGTCTTATTTAACAGTTATTAGTATATTTAGTCGTCTATCGCAGTATCCGATATTCGACCGTCATGCAGTGGTATGCAAACATTACTGTTCTCGTGGGGTATTGCAACTAGTGAAATTACAAGGCTATTGATACTAACCGTCGAATGTTTTAAAGTAATGAGCGCCATATCAGCGATACCTAATTTTTGTTTTTAACTGACTTCAAAAATGGAGGAGGTTCTCAATTCGTCGGAATCTTTTTTATGTATGTTCACCGATTAATCAAAGACGCCTGAACCGATTTAAAAATTTTTTTTTCGAATCGGACCACCGGAAAAGTGTGCTCTTTGAAACATCAAAGAGTACACTTTCCAGATGGTCCCTTTCGAAATCGGTCGAACAGTTCAAAAATCTAAAAATTGTATACATCGATGATATTTTTGTTTAAACCTGTATGTTTCGTTGGAGCTGTGCGTTTAGTTGGCCTAAGGGTCATAAAGTCAATTTTTTTTAAGAACTTAAAAAAAATTGTTATCGCTACAATGTTTATTGACAGGCGTTATCTTTTTTCATAAGGTCGACATTTTGTCTGTATAATTACTTTTACATTTAAAAAAGACAAGAGTAAATTCAAGGAAAGATAGCGCGTGACTATGTTATTTGAAGTTAGAAACTATACCCCGTTTTAAACCAAAAATAATTGGACGAAAGCTTAGGATAATAACTGTTATTAAAATTAATGGTGGTATAAAACCGTGTTAATATCCCTGTCAGTGTGGTTTAAATTATATTTGAATTTTTTGCTTATTTTACTAGTTCTGTGAATATTTAGAATAGCACTGCTGGAAGTTGGAAAACTTTAGATCGAACGTTCGATATTATTGATGTTTTGTAAGAAAAAACTATTCTACAAGTAAACCTAATAGAACAATCTTTATTAGCTACAAAACGTAAATTTAGTTAACTTAAAACTAAATAAAGATTTTCACATTTTTTTAATTACAAATACATAGGCTCGCGTTAGACCGTCATCTCACCCAAAAATTGGTCTGTGATGACTTTATAATAGCTGACGCAAAGAGTAGTAGTACTTTGGAGAGAACTGACGCATGAATGCGTGTTTGTATGTGTATAGTTAAGTGCTATTAACTAGTAATTGTCGTGGTAGTGAGCTTCACGCGTACCACACGCCGAACGTGATGTAAATTTTATTTGATGTGAGCCTATACCAAGATTTTGTAATTTATATGACTGTTTTATGTAAACTAGCTGTGACGTTCCCACCGCAGCTTTTCACTTTTTCCGCATATTTCCAGAGAAATATATCCTATGTTTGTCCATGCATGAAAAATTGACAGAGACAGTTAATTGATGTGGGAAAAGTGTCAGAAAATGTAGGTGCATTTAAAAATTCATGACTACTTATTATAATACTCATCTAAAAGAGAAAATAAAACAATATTTGGAAAAGGCAAATTACGTATTATGGAAACTGACGGGAATTACAAACGTTTGATTAGGTCTGAAATTGCAACTATAGTTTCAAGCCAAGAAATTGTTCTACGTCTACTACACACTTCATACGGTTGAAAGAGTTTATAGTATATTTCGAAGACATCACAAATTGTCGTCACGGAAGTAACGCATTGATCATAATGACATTGGAAGTCGCATCGTGATTCCAGGGGGAACAAAGGAAGTATACAAGACACAAGCGTAATATCGTCGGCTTAGTAACACACATCTGCTTAGATTCAAACTGATAAAGTCTAAAGAAATTCTGATCTGGATTTTTTTTCTATGGAGGAAATTTCATAAAATGCTATTTTCTAGTTTAGCCATATTAATTAAGACCATAAAATCATCTTGGTCAAAGATATAAAAATTGAAATTTCTCTAAAATATATCCAACATTGTGATGAATCGAATCTTTACACCTCATCCCACTCCAGGATATATAATGTCGTTTAATACTAACAACTCAAAACAGAGAATACAGTTTTGAAGTAAGTGATACGTCTACAAAATTGCGTTGAAATTAAAAAAAAGTTCTCTTAGTTCACATAACTCAACGCGATCACGAGCATGTCTATAAGACATATCGAACTGTTTATACATTTTCTTAAGATTTCCGCTTATGTGGGAATGGCATTATTAAACCACAGCGTGGTGGTTGTTGAACCAAAGTTGAAAATCTGTCGCCAAGCATCTAACGGTGTGTTCCGGCAGCCTCACTTGAGAGCCAGTTTCATTCTAGACTAGCTATGTTTGTCATCTTCGACCACACCATCACTTAACATCAGGTAAGCTGTGGTCAAGCACTTAGACTATAAACCTTAAAAAAATGTATATAGGTATCACTTGCATACGTAAAAACCCTAAGAGGAAGCAGCATTCTCTTTTTAAACGTACTCACCATTTAATCACGCAATTCAAAAGAGATCAGAAACAAATTACACTGCTACTGGTAAAAACGCTATACACAAAAATGTCTCTTACAGATTTCCAAAATTGTTACCGTCTTTTTTCAACTTTTCACCAAAAACACTAAATTATCATTTGCCGCTGATTTGTTGCCATCAAATTTATAGGTAACCACAACATATCACTGCAACTTAATAAAAAGTCAGCCACATTTTACGTAACACTCCCGTGGGGAGTATTTTCCGGAACGAAGGTAAAATCAACCATTATATTTTATGAGCAAATGCACTCAGCGCTGCCGGAAATGCGGGGTTTTTCACGATATTTTGTGTTCAGTTATATGAAAATATCAAGCTGGTTGGTTATATCTTGTGCGCAGATTGTATTAACACTGTCCAGGCCCCCTGATCACTTCTATTATGGTTTGATGAGCCATCTCCGTTTTGACACACTGTAGAATCACACAGTGATTTGGTTTATATTATTATCAACTTTGAAGTAAAATCAACGATGACAATTTTATGGTTCCGCTCCATATTAGGTACTTCGTTACATACGCGTATATACACTAACATTATAAAGAAGAAATATTTGTATTTTTGGATTTTTGTATGTTTGTAACGAATAAACTCCAAAATTACTGGACCGATTTCAAAAATTCTTTATCCGTTGGGAAGGTACACTATCCTCTGGTGACATAGACTACTTTTTATCTCTGTATTCCCACAGGAACGGGAACTACGCGGCTGAAACCGCTATGCGTCTACTAGTAATATTATAAAAAAGAAAGATTGCTTGATTGATTGGATTTTTGTATGTTTGTATGTTTGTAACGAATAAACTCAAAACTACGGAACTGATTTCAAAAATTAATTCACCATTAGAATGCTACATTCTCCCTGAGTAACATAGGCTATATTTAGTACAAGAATTTAATTAAAAAATTAATGTCCACCCATGCGAAGCCGGGCCATTCTTAGCTTTATATATATTTCTTTAGGGTTTCAATAACTTGAGAGCAGATGCCCTGTCAATACAGTACAGTGTTTTGGGTCCCGTTTTATTTGTGCGACCAGCCCCGTTCGGTGACATAGCTAGCAGGTCGTGGACTGTGCCTTGAACGTGAATAAATGACACAGTAAATAATACAATTTAACTTTTAAACTTCGCGTTTAACGATGCCAAAACAAAGAATACTGAATGAGGTAAGAAATGAACTAACATGTCTCTTGTATTACGATTTTGACAACTATTTAAAACTAAAAGATTATTAAATTACTAGTAAGTAATTGTTCATTTTTTATTGACATGTTATATTATACTTAGTGTAATTTTTTTATTGACATGTAATCAGTGTTTTGACATTTAAACGATGTATTTGATAAATGTGAAAATAATATGGAACTTGACCTGTAACTTTGGTGTTATCAATACATTTTTTGTATTTAAGATATTTTTGTCCATTTTGCCTATATATTTTCAATTTCAATTTTTTTTTTTTTTTTTTATACCTTACATAATTATCGCAATTATTTATTCCTTGTGTTCAATTTATTGACATAATAATATTTAGGTGCATTTATGTCACAACATCATAAAAGATACAATAAACACTTAATTTAATACAAAAAAGCGAGAGAAAAAGAATTTTCAAATGTCAAATATTTATGTCATATTATTAATGTGTATACATTTTAATTACTATTACATGTCTTATCTACTCATGTTTAAATTTTATGTTTGTGTAGCCAACAAAATGTTTGTCACTAGGTCGCGTGCAACACTAGTATTGTTTAAAACTTGTAAACCGGGCCACAGAAACACAGGCTTAGCCTAGTTTGGAGCCCAACTGTGCTGCTTGAAATAACATAAAATTTTTATATACTCTTCTCGGCATAAGTATGTAGTTAATGTAATCATTTTTATCAATATATTATCAACTAGCGATCGCCTCGCGGTTTCAGCCGCGTAGTTCCCGTCCCCTGTGAACAGGGATAAAAAGTAGCCTATGTCACCTGGGGATAGTGTAGCAACCCAACGGTGAAAGAATTGTTGAAGCCGGTTCAGTAGTTTCTGAGCTTTTTCAATACAAAAAATCAAATCTTTTCTCTTCATAATAGTATAGATAGAAGATAGATAAACAATACTAACATCTAGTTTTTACTTCTAAAAATATAACCTACGACAGTGTTTTATTTAAGCGGCCTATGTTTTTTTTAAAACTATACGAAAAAGAACTTAATTCAAAGATAGAACGAACCACTTTGACATTTTCTTTTTATAGTGCTTCCGTAATATGTGACAAAGAGAGATAAACGATGTCGGAGGGCGGGCACTTCTATTATTATTCTACTTCTTTGGATTACACCATGTCATATAACCTAAATTGTCATCAAAACGACCTACTCTGTCCATTACACTTCGCACACATATTACACTCGGTCCACACGTGAACCCGACATTTCGAGCGTGCAACGTCACGCGGTAGATAAAAATAACCCGGAGGGAATATGAATGAATCGAAGTCACATGCAAAACCCGAATTTACTGGTTTCTGACCTTGCCAAGAATGTACCTGTGAAGAGTTTCATTTCGAAAGTGGCACGTAATGTATTCGTAAGTATGTTATTAACGTACCAACAAGCCTACACTAATATATAATTATGCTAACAACCTGATCATTTGAGGAAATTAAAAAAAAAAAACAACTTTGTGTTTATAGACAGGAAAATGTAAAGATTAATAAATTTCAGCAATATGATACGTTCCAACGACGCGGTCTATTATATTTATGACATAATCAACTTTTCTTTATTTTCCTGTGAAAAGTTTTGTACTCGCTAAAGTCAGTAATCGGTACAAGTTTGGAACTGCTAAAGCTATTACGAGTTACGCGAATTCACATCATAATGCTTGTGAAACGCTCTGACTCTTCATTTATCTGAAATAAATAGAAACTTGAATGTTCAGAGAAGTTGTCTAGAAAAAGAAATAGAAAATAAAATAAGTTCACATAAGTTGATCCGGTCTGCCTTTGCATGGGTGTCGGAATATCTGACGTAAGTAAACATGAGTAATCCCGGTATAACAGGCTAGGTATTTGACCACGACTCACTCAATATTAAGTGGTTGTGTAGTAAATACGCCTAGCCTAAAATAGAATTGGCTCTCCAGTTCCGAAACACACGGTTAGGTACTTAGCGTCACATTTTCATCTGTGGTGGTAGCTAGCCAGCCGAGTACTAAAGAATACCCTACCACCATGCTATGGTTTCCTCGTGATGTATCTCGTCCTTCACCGGCAGCTCAAGCTCATTGTTATGGTTTGAACCAATGCCCTTCAGCGTGTGAACCAACTGCACTAACTACTGAGCTATCATCGCTACAAAAAAAATATGATCAAAAAAATCAAAAGTAATGATGCTGAAAATAATTTATGATGATAGCATAATTATGATCAAACTTCACTAAGATAAGTTCGTTTCACTAAGATTAACCTATTTCTATTAGTGTGAATTATGTGAGATCACGTTGCCTCCAGCTATACAACCTCAATACATTTTTTTTTTTTTTTAATGGTTGACTGGCTAGTTGTTTGACCACAGCTCACCTAATGTTAAGTGAAGGTGTGGTCGAAGATGGTAAAGCACACCTAGCCTGGAATGGAACTGGCTCTCAAGTGAGGCTGCCGGAACACACCGTTAGATGCTTGGCGGCAGATTTTGAACTTGAGGGTGGTAGCTAGCCAGCCGAGTACTAGAAAGTACCCTACCACCATGCTATGGTTTCCTCACGATGTTTTCCTTCACCGGCAGCTCAAGCTCATTGTTGGGGTTTGAACCCACGCCCTTCGGCATGCGATCCTACCGCGCTAACCACTGAGCTATCATCGCTACAAACTTTATTTTGTTTCTATTTGTAACGCTGGTGCCTGTCATCGGCTTATCAATTGAGCACCTATTTGTATTCAGGTTCCCCTTACACTTGGTATATCTCTGTCACATACATGTCTCCAATGCTTAGATACAATTGCATTGTACTTAAACCTTTGTATGAACAATAAACCTAACTGTAACTCGCAAGCCAAACAGAGATTCTGAAAGCTAGGTTGTCAATACGATACAGAATAATAGCAGAATACTGTAAACAGTAATAAACGAAATTGTTCTGTAGTAAGATAAACCATAACCTGTAGGTGCCTACCTATTTTTAATTAATTTAGTATTAAAGAAATCGAAACACGTTAAGTTAAAAGTTTCGCCTTCACGGAATATAATCCTGTTTTTTTTTATGTAAAAGTGATGAGACGTATGGGACGCTCTCCTGATGGTAAAAAATAACGCATGTTCACGATCATTGCAGCAATACATAGAACTTTTAGTAGCTAAACAAAGTCCAGGGCATCGCAGCTTTGGTGTTCATTAGGTATTTTGAAACTTTCAATGGTTAGTCTCAACAGCCCTATATTTTCAATAACTGCAGTACTTTAAACTACACGCACAAACACACACAGACATAATGTTTACACACTACTGCTTGGCGCCAGAATATCTAGTAGGTACTGTAGTTATACCTACCTAGACGTTTACACGAGATTGGCAATCGATTCTATTAATGGGTTTTTTTATGGTTGACAGGCTAGGTGTCGCAACGCAACTCATCTGATGTTAAGTGATTGTGTGGTCGAAGATGGTAAAGCATACCTAGCCTGGAATGAAACTGGCACTCTAGTGAGGCTGCTGGAACACATCGTTAGATGCTTGGCGGCTGCTTTTCAACTTGAGGGTGGTAGCTAGCCAGCCGAGTACTAAAAAGTACTCTACCACCATGCTATGGTTTCCTCACGATGTTTTCCTTTACCGACAGCTCATGCTCTTTGTTGGTAGAGTAACATAATTGTTCCAGATTTTACTGGAAAAATGTCATGTTTGTGTAAGCTTTTATTTTAATAAATACGTTTAAAATACGACTCCAATGTTATGAAAACAAATGTGTTAAAAAAACGACGTAAAGCGTAATGCTCTAAAGAGTTCAGACATCAAAACAACAGTTGTTTCATGTTTAATTCAATACTGTGGCTATTCTCTCGATGATAGCGGAGTTACAACGAATACATAATGTAACAGAATAAAACTTTAGTCGTCGTTGACTAACCGTCTTCAAAAAGGGGAAAGATTCACATCACAGACAATTCTAACATCACAGAAGAATCATCGGGATCCGTGACGTTTACCAACTTTTTAACTTTAACTGATATAACATGAACTAAACTCAATACAGGGAGAGGTAAGTTACTTTGCTCTTAATCTAAAGTTAAAACGTTTTTGTAATATTGTTAGTAGTTTGGGTGTACACTGCGAGCACACCAGTGACCACACACCACAACTACCTATCAACAATTTGGTGGTAAATTTTCTTAGTTCATAATTTATTAATTTCCTGCAAAATAGGTAAACAAATTATTTTTGGTTTTATATTATTGGCGCATAGGCGCTCTATTTTTGTTTTAAAAAATAAAAAATTGCGTACTCTTTGCGTACAAACTGTTTGTCGGTAGTTTTAACGATTGAAAAGTTGCTCAAAATAATGGCTTTATGCGCAGTGTCACAATTTGGCAAATTAGAGATCGAAATTTGAGGATAACATAACAAATTAATAATATGGTTTTACTAACTAAAATAATTTATTATATAAAAGGTAACATTATCTAATGAACCTGCTACATTAAAAACATACAGAGCTTTAACCAACGACGAAACAGGTTTATATTCTACAGTAAACCTTGTAAAATAATTTTTTTTTTTTTTTTATTAATTGTGATCTGTGTTTTATTTGTAAGTTTTTGGTGTATCATAAAGTTATATTCTATTCTATTCTGAATATAATATTTTCACGGCCACTAATAAGCCAGCTTCAATATGTATAAAATAAAATAAAACGTTTATGTTTGTTTTCCCTTATCACACTTTCATTCGGAGCTCAGCTCAAATGTAAATGGGTTTACCATGTCACAAGAACGATCATAAACATTTTTGTATATTTTTACTTGCTTTAGAAATAACAAAAGTATTTTTTGTATTTATAATAATTATATTTTGAAGAGAATAAGCTACGCAGTGAATTGATACATTGTCTCTAATTCTACTAGTCATAGTATTTTATTTGTTGCTAATTTTTAAAGCCAATTTTTTTCTGTGCTGTAAAGAAGTTGATTTTCAGAGGTTAGTTTCAGTTATTATTATTTTTTAAGTCTTGTTAACTCTGGTTTTTTTTATTTCCTTTGAGATGCGTTCTCACAGAAAAACAAACAAACTTTGGCAAACTCTGTCACATAAATTACGAGGCTATTTATACAAAACTATTCATAATGGCAACGTAATTAGCCGCACTTTCCGGCTGCTTGCCTCGGAACTAATGGAATCGTAGCGCGGAAGCTCGGTTCAGCCGCTCGAAACAACCTCCAACTGGACTTTAAACTGGAATTAACTCGCAAAATTAACTCTCCACTGACTTCGGATTAGCTTTCCTGTGTTTAAACAATGTGGGAAGCTATGTGTTATTCTAAAGTGTTCTTTAAGCTTGCCTTTTTTGAAGAATTTTTTCGTAGTTATTGGTATCGCACGATGTGAATTTGATATTTTTTTTTTTTATGGATGACCGGCTAGGTGTTTGACCTTAACTCACCTGATGTTAAGTGAAGGTGTGGTCGAAGATGGTAAAGCACACGTAACCTGGAATGGAACTAATTGATAATCTCAAGTTTTTTCATATTTTTAAGTCTGATCCGAACTAGCCCTGTTTTTATAAATTGTCCCATTGCTGGGCGTGGGCCTCTTCTCATTGTGAGATGGGTAAGGCCATTCCAGCACGCTGACCAAGTTTGGGTTGGCAAGCTTCACACATCTTCGAGATTCTTGAGAGGAACTAAACGCTCTCCTGATGGTAAGAGATAACGCCTGCCCATAACCATTGCAGCGATACATAGAGCTTTGAGTAGCAAAACAAAGTCTAAGGCAACGCTGCTTTGGTGCTCATTACTTTGAGACATTCGATGGTTAGTCTCAACAGCCCTGTAATTTCGCTAGCTACGGTACCATTCTACAGCTTGGCGGTAAAACTACGGCTACGGCTTGGCGGTAGAATAACTGGTATCTATAGAATTTCCACGTACTATAGAAACTTACTTCAAGTTTGTAGCTCAAGGTTACAGCTAGAGAAATTACATGGCTATCGAGGTTAGCCATTTAATTTAAAAAAACCGTCATAAAGTAAAAAGAGCAAAATAAATTACTGACATAATATTTCCGTGAACAAAAAAAAACAATAGCAAAAGGTTCTGATAAAGCAAGTTACGACGCCGTGATGTCTTATTTCGTGGTCGAGCCAACTTGGCAGGCAAAAGTTATAACTTGTTTCTTCTTTCTATTCAATCTCATTCTAACGTGGGTAAAAATAAAATTGCAGATTGAAATTGATTGTTAGCTGATTTTTTTATTAAAAAGGATACTTTCTCGTTGGGAAACAGTATATAGGTCTCTTGTTAGCTAGTAACTAGATCTTCGTTCATAAATTCATATTCTACTAAGTTAAACTGCTATTTACCTAAATTTTATCTCATTCAACAACAACAATATGCATGTTAATATTGTGGTGTGTTAATATGCATAATGTTATGTATGTTTATTCAACACACATAACCTCCCCAAATAGTACAATTCAATATAATACATAGCCTATAGACATAGGAGAAAATTTAATAGCGTAATTGCAGTGAATCCATTAACCTAACTATATAGGTCTGCATTGTGCATTATATTAATAAATATATTAGTAAAGTATTACGATGTATGTCTATTATATACTATCCTTAACTTATTTTTCAAACTTATTATTAATACACTGCGTTTTTTAATTGTTCTCGAATCCTTTTCATCCTTAGGTTGCCTGCAAGAGATTCCTTTCAGTAATAGGGCCGCCGGGTCGTACATGGTAGAATTACTGAACTGTTGAGACTAACCATCGAAAGTTTCAAAGTAATGAGCGCCAGAGCAGCGATGCCCCGGTTTTTTTTTGCTACTCAAAGTTGTGTATTGCTGCAATGGCATGACCATTGCAGCATGCATTATCTCTTACCATTAGGAGAGCGCATTGTTCGTCTCATTACTTTTACATATAAAAATAAATAAATATAGAAAACACAGGCGCTATGTATGACAATTTTAAACCAATTATTTCAAACTGTCAATGAGATAGTGAAATGATAAAGCAAATTAAACAGTCGATTCTGTATTCAACCCAAATCATCTAAATTCTATTAACCAAAGATAACTTGAGCGAGGCGTGACGAAAGTGGTATCGCGAAGCGCTATGCGCAGTCGATGGTTTCGATTGAATCAAATGTTCTATCACTAATGAACCCTGTCAGTAGACTTAGGAATTATTTCAATCATATTGTGTATCAGGGCACATTTTGTATCTTTATATTTGTATAAAACAAATACAAAGATACAAAATGTGCCCCACGGTTTCACTCGTGATAAAAAGCAGCTTCTGTGTAAATCCATAACATTCCAACTGTGATTCATAAATAATTGTTAAACTGTAACAATTTAAAGGAATTACAAACATGCAAACATACAAACATTCTTATTTACAGTATGTATTTATAAATGAGAATTTCATAGCACATGAGTGTTCTATTGCGCAGGTAACTTATTTGTGTTTTATGTCGCATTTCGCGTGTCGTGAATTGAAGTGTAGATTATGACCTTTTGTAATATTGAAAATATTCCGTTGTGAACAATAATTAATGGTCACATTACACATAACTGATAAGAAATCGACATGCGGTAAAGGGAAGGAAAAAAATTGGACTTCAAGCTAAGCAAATAATAAAAGAAAGTAACAAACGCCGTTCCCATAATATGCATTGTCGGGTAAATTGGGATAAAAACGTCAAATTTTTATCATATTCCCGTTTATTACTCTCATAACAAGGTAGTCTCTCAAAAATTAATGTGTGAAAGGCGTTGGAAGTTTTTATGAGTGTCATATACGCCACCCTACGGGGTCGTAGGGCGCGGATGGACGCAGCGTAGCGCAAAGTTATGACGTCACTCAGCAACCACTCATAGGTGCTACTACTTAGTACTTTTGTTTATTCTGTGGTGCTCGTACGTACCTATAATAAAAATCGTAAGACCTTCTTTCACAGCTCTATCCAGCCCCTTACTATGCACAGGTTGTACTATGGGAACGCGATGCCTGATAGAATACACTTTTTCTACATATACACTTCACTTCTAACTACTTAGCTGATTAACTAACATAACCATAATTATGTTTTTTCATCATTTTTTGGCATTTTGGCACAGCACTTTGGTTGGTATATAGTTATTTTCAAATATTTGACGTTAAATGAAGTTGAATAAGTCTCACACAGTCAGTCATACAAAGTAAGTCTAGGTACCTATTTGTCCATGCCCTAGTAAATTATCAGGTTGTTCATCGTTTTATGAAGCTTGTTAGCGCTTAAATTGGAATCTGTTAACAATTTAATTTTTGGGTATTGTTGTTTTTCTATGGTTGAATAGCTTGGTGATTGATCACAGCTTACCTGATGTTAAGTGACGGTGTGGTCGAAGGTGGTAAATACATCTAGCCTGGAATGAAATTGGCACTTATTTGAGACTGCCGGAACACACCGTTACATAGCGGCAGATTTTCGAGTTAAGAGTGGTAGCTAGCCAGACGAATACAACAAAAAAATTTACCACCATACTATGGTTTCCTCGCAATGTTTTCCTTCATTGGTAGCTCAATTCAACCCGTGCTAAACAATCACGCAAACTGGTGGTAGACCGTTGTTTTTTGTTATGACATTTAGTTTTGTTTACATTTAACCCGTTGAATCTAACTCGAATTATATTACGCTGGCATAAAGAACACAACGAAACCTTTTAAAAAATAAAACCATGTAAAAAAAACTTGTTGAAAACATTTTGCTAACCTCCAACCGTGTTCATGAAAACAAACCACAGCACCACAAAAGGGTTAAAATGAACATTTTGACTGACATCGTTTAATATTTAAAATACACAACTTCCGTTCGTCAATTATTTCCGACATGAGGTTTTTTTTTTTTTTTAATGCTTGACAGGCTAGCTGTTTGACCACAGCTCACCTGATGTTAAGTCACGGCGTGGTCGAAGATGGTAAAGCACACCTAGCCTGGAATGGAACTGGCTCTCAAGTGAGGCTGCCGGAACACACCGTTAGATGCTTGGCGGCAGATTTCCAACTTGAGGGTGGTAGCTACCCAGCCGAGTACTAGAAAGTACCCTACCACCATGCTATGGTTTCCTCACGATGTTTTCCTTCACCGGCAGCTCAAGCTCATTGTTGGGGTTTGAACCCACGCCCTTCGGCATGCGAACCTACCGCGCTAACCACTGAGCTATCATCGCTACAAGTAGGTACAAGTAGTACGCTCAGTTCGGCTGCAACTGCCAGGGAGATAACACGCGACTAGTGCTATCTTAGTCGTTCGAATAAAGTGGCGCGTTTCGTGCGCGCACGCTTTCTGCGTGGATTCGGTGCTTTTTAAGGCATCATATTCACTATGACGGAGGCTTCTACTTCCGCTGAGGTTCAGGAACCGATGGAGTACCAGCCATCTCAGTTACCAGAGGTGGAAATCGGAGGTATGCAGCGCCGTCAATCGATCGTAGAAGCAACGAGTACAGGTGCGACAAAACGCAGGATAGATGTAGAAGAAGAGTCGTGGACTAAGGTGGGAAGAGCCGGGAAAAGGATTCGATCACGTAGAGGAAGCATGATATCACAGGATGCACCACAAGATAAAGTGGAGGCTTATGTAACATCTGGGACAGAATTACCAAAACAATTCGCCTTTGCCCTATTTTTAAAAGATAATTTTATTACAGATATTTTGCAAATTAAATATATCAGCCCGTTTAAAATACTAATACAGTTTGCAAATGAAGTCAGCCTTGAGAAATTAACTACGTGTCAAGCGGCTATAGATAAAAGCTGGAAAGTTTACAAAACTTTAGAAGTTGAATCCTCTTATGGCGTAATTAGGAAGGTTGAGCTAGACTTGAAAGAAGAAGACATAATGAAAAATATTAACAGCGAGGCAGAAATTTTATCAGTAAAACGGTTGGCTAGAAGATCAGATGATGGAGCCGGATGGACTCCTAGTGAATGTGTTAGGCTGTGTTTTAGGGGATCGTCCCTTCCACCACATGTTTACGTGCATGGGATTAGAGTTCAAGTCGGGGTGTATACTTTTCCGGTAACGCAGTGTTCGTTTTGTTGGGCATTTGGCCATCCCAGGAAAATGTGTCCTAAAAAAAAGGTAGTATGTCCAAAATGTAGTAAGCACCACGAAAATTGTGAAGCGACTTTCTATGTATGCGTAAACTGCACTGGCAACCACTTAGCGCTAAGTAAAAAGTGTCCAATCTACTTAAAGGAGCGAAAAATCAGAACCATTATGGCCGATTTTAACTGCACATACCGTAAAGCACAAACCATGTATGTGCCAGCGGCGAGCCCAATACCTCCGGACGGTTCGATAGATTTCCCGCTCTTATCTCAATCTAAGACTCGTACACCAGCCAGGTTAGGTCATAGTGTGGAAAATCAGGACTTTATACTGAATATGTCCGAGTACCAGCATAGTACTCCATCGTACGCCTCTGCCGTCAAAAGTTCAAAATGGGCAAATAGTCAACGAAAAAACAAGAACGAGTCCGGAAAATTCAAGACAAAACATTCTAAAAAGAACACTCACAATCAAAAAGTAAACAATGCTTTCGTTCATGTCTGGGATTGTTGTTGTAGTGACTCAGATTGTGGCGTAATCCTAGATAACGAGACCGATAAAAGCACTAGCCATGACAGAAAAGAAAGAAAAAGAGTAGAACGCGAAGAGAAGAACCCGCTTGAGAAGATTTTAGAGACATTCCACAACATATTTTTTTTACAACAAGGATCAATAACAGATAAATTTAAAGCAGCGGCAAAAACTGGAATAGAATGGCTAATAGGGTTATTGGCAAAATATATACGTGACTTGCCTATCTTAAAATCTTTCTTAAATAATTATGTTTAAAAAATCACAAAATAGTTATAAGCTTAATTTAATCCAATGGAACTGTCAAAGTTTGCAGGGCAAACTTTCGGACCTCGAACAGTTTTTATCACAAGAAAAGATTCATATTGCTTCGTTAAATGAAACCTGGTACGACGATCGAATGGACCTAAGAGTAAGTGGCTACAATGTTTTTCGTCAAGATAGGTCGGATGGCTATGGAGGAATAGTAACGTTAGTACACAACTCAATAAAATCACAAGAAGTACAAACACAATTAAAAAATTCTGGTATTCAAATTTTGCACGTTAAAGTTAAGAATTGCATGTCACTAGAAAATATAATAACAGTTTACTGCCCCCCTAATATTCGTTCAGGAACTAGCCAGCGAGACTGGGATGAGTTATTATCTTTGTGCGATAAGAAAACAATTATTTTAGGTGATTTTAATGGGCATCACATCAGTTGGTCATACAAGACTGACTCCCGTGGAACGCAAATTTTTGACTCGTTACAAAATTTTAATTTTATTATTTTAAATGATGGTTCTCCGACAAGAATTCAATTAGTGAATGGTCAACTCCGAAAAACATCTCCTGATTTATCTATTATTTCGACTGATATAGCAATTAAATATAACTGGAAAGTCATGAATGAAAACCTAGATAGCGATCATCTAATAATTAAAATTTCGACGAGCTGCGTAGCTAATATAGACCCGGTCTTGAAGAGAAACTATAAAAAAGCTGATTGGGGGTCGTATAAAACGAATTTAGAAAACATTTTATCAGAATTAAGATTACCAGAAGACTCCCAAGTGGCTTACGATCTATTTGTTAAAAAAATTAATAAAGCAGCTGATCAATCCATACCTTTTATAAAATTAAATCTGAATCCTTGTAACAACTTTATACCTAAACCATATTGGAACGCTGACTTATCTAAAGCGGTAGCTGAGCGTCGCCTAGCACTCAGTATATTTAGAAGGAACCCGATACCAGTTAACTTGAATATCCTTAAAGATAAAATTAAAATAGCACAAAGACTAATACGTCAAGCTAAGTGCTCATCTTTTCAAAATTTTTGCACTTCTATTGATACCGCGACGTCAGCCAGCGATATGTGGAAACGGATGAAATGGGTCAAGGGCTACCACAACAGATGTAATAGGTACGTAGAAAGCAGCCACATACTCACGCTGCTACATAATCTGACTCCTGACTTTGTCCCTCCCGATAAGCCGATATTTTCCTCTTCTAACGGTACACTAGAAATCCCGATATCTACTCAGGAGTTAGAGAAAAGCATAAAGTCGTCAGATAGTGCGCCAGGTGTCGATAAAATATCATTTTCCATGATTAAACGTTTACCTAATGTAGGCAAGATTATGCTACTGACATTGTATAACAGGTTCTTAGCGCAAGGCTTTGTACCAAAACAATGGCGCGACATCCAGATCATACCTATTCCGAAGGCTGGTCGCGACCCAACATCTGCCGCGTCACTGAGACCGATATCTCTGTTGTCATGTTTGTGCAAAGTATTTCATTCAATACTTACTAAGCGATTAGAATGGTTTCTAGAAAATAAAAATGTGTTTTCGGACAACACCGTAGGTTTTAGAAAATCAAGATCCTGTTTGGATAACTTAAGCTATCTTGTAACTAAAATACAAACAGGTTTTTCAAATAAACAGTTTTCCGTGGGTTGCTTTATTGATATAAACAACGCGTACAATAACGTAGATATTAGAGAACTACTAATGACTTTAAATAGGCTCGACGTAGGTGCAAAAATTTGTCACTACCTATGGAATTTTTTGACATGCAGAATTTTAAATATTACAGTTGATGACAATACTACTTATAGATATACAGGCCAGGGTCTCCCCCAGGGAGACCCCGCTAGTCCTCTCCTTTTTAATGTCGCGACTATTAATATTTGTAAACAAATGGACAATATTTACATTTCGCAGTACGCAGATGATTTTGTATTGTTTCACTGCGGGAACAGGCTTAGAAGCACTCACGCTACACTGCAAAAAGCCTTAAATAATTTCTCACGTGAATTGCTTAATATCGGATTAGAAGCGTCCCCAACGAAAAGTAAAGTATGTCTATTCAGTAGGAAAAGAAAAGATATGACTCGGCGCATACAATTAAAAATTAATAATACTCGTTTAGATATCGTGGACTCGGTTAAGTACCTTGGACTGTGGCTCGATCGCTCATTGAGGTGGGGGAAGCACATCAATGAGTTGTGTCAGAACATGAGTAAACACATCAAGGTATTTAAAGTATTGTCAGGCCCAGGTTGGGGAGTACATCCGAAGCACCTACGTCGACTGTACATCTCTCTGATTCGAAGTAGATTAGATTACGCGAGCTTTTTATATGGCAATAGTTGCAAAACCCATTTGGTTAAAGTTGATAGAATTCAAAATCAGGCGATGAGAGTGATAGGTGGATATATTAAAACAACACCAATCCACGTGATGGAGGTAGATCTGCACCTCCAGCCACTCGATATTCGAAGACAGTATTTAGCCGGAAAGTTTAAACTTAAAACCAGTTCATTTACAAATAACTCAGTTCAACCGGCCTTAGAAGAATTATTTAAATTAAAAGATAAGCCATTTTGGCATGAAAAGAAATTACCATTACTTGTTACCTTACACAATCATTTAAAAGATACAACTATTTATTCGAGTTCACAATTAGAAATGTTTTCATTAAACACCTGGGTTAGTAACATAAATCTTCAAAACATTATTAAATTCATTGACCCTATGATTAAAGCCAAACGCAACTATAATAGATCGGAAATTTCTTGTATTTGTAGCGAAACCCTGGCAAATTATAACGATTTCTATAGAATATATACAGACGGCTCCAAAGATGTAAACAACAACATCGGCGCGGCCTTATTCGACGAAAGCATAGATAACTCGGTAAAATTAAAAATTAATAGTAATGTGTCAATTATGTATGCAGAACTAATTGCAATTTCGGAAGCCTTAACGTACATGGGATCCATAAATAGCGGGAAATTTGTCATATTGACGGACTCAAAAAGCGCACTCCAACACCTGGCTCGTTGTACTTCGACTTTTCGAGGTACACCGATTGCCTATGCAATAATTAAATCAATCTTAGAATTAATATCACAGTCTAAGGTGGTGATTTTACAGTGGATTCCCTCACACGTGGGCATCAAGGGCAATGAGATAGCAGATAGGTTAGCTAAAGAAGCTTGTAGCGATGGTCTTGGTCTTGATGTACTACCTACTTACAGTGACTGTTTATACCTTGTTAAAAACATGTGCCGTGATCTCTGGAAGGAGTATTTTGACGAACGATCCCGAGAAAAAGGAATCTGGTTCAGAACAATGCAGCCGCGACCTTTGTACTCACCGTGGATAGATAACAGTCTACTATGCAGGCAAGATCTGGTATTATTGTTGCGACTTCGTTCCGGTCACATGCCAGTGAATAAGTTTGCCTACCTCATGCGCAAAGTTGAATCGCCGCTTTGCTGCGACTGCCTGAGAATGGAGGACACCTACCATATTCTTATGGAGTGTGTCAGAAACGAACCACTCAGACGCTCGTTATTCCACGACAGTTCCATTGGATTATGTAACTCATATTTAGCCCTGCCGATGACAGAAACCACAAAAAAGGTGATAGATTTGGTAAAATCAGGTTTGGTGAACAGAACAAACCTTATTTGATGTCAGATAGGGTTTGTTTTGATCACTAAACTGTAAAGACACTATAATTATATTATAATGTGTAATTTAAGAGTTAGAATTTAAACAAAATAAATTAAGATAACAAGTGCGACGTTTTCGCTGTGCGAAAAAGCACTCTAAAATAAAGATTATAAAAAAAAAAAAAAAAAAGTAGTACGCTACAAGTAGTACAGTAGTAGTAGGTATAACACTATACCTACTTCATATATGGCAGGGAAGCGGCAGAGTTATTTAATTTCATAAAAACACTCAACTTTTAATTGGAGATTCGTTACGGTCTATAAAGTCTCGACGACGCGTTAATATTTTAAATATTTAGTTAGCGTTCAAGGTAGTACTTTCACGCCATGATTTTTAAAAAGAGGAAAATATGATAAAAAATAGACAGCCTTGTTGGTTCATTGGTAGTAGGTATCTCTGCTTCACTTCGATTCCTATTCAGGACAAACGTTTTTGACATTATAAATAAATATCGTAAGACATTACACACAGCGCCATCTGACTCCAAACTAAGCAAAGTTTGTACTATGGAAGCCAGATAACTAATAGAATACTTAAATACTTTCTTTTTTTGTAAATACCTACAGGACACATTATAAGTATGTATTTACAAAACACGTTTTAAGTATATTCTATCAGCTATGACTTCTATAGTAGGTACAAGCTTTGCTTAGTTTGGGGTCAGATTGCCTTGTGTGCAATATCCTACGATATTTATTTATTTAAGAAATACATAAAAAACGACTAATTTTTTACAATCGACTCGTTGGAAACTTTGAATATTTGAAAAGGTAGGAAAACAAAAAGGAAATGTTAGCCTAAAAGCACTCGATAGACGAGCAGCTAGTTTTTTATTTACGCTTCGAATCACCTCATGACCTTTTTCCTACTTGAGAATCCATGCAACAAATATAAACTTCGTAAAGAAGGTCGATCGCGGTGTCCGCCCTTCAAATCCATAAACGAAACGAAACTTTTGTTGCATAGCCAGTCCCAGACAGAAACGGCCTGTGGTAGCGGCTAAAACAATGCAAGCTAAAAATGCATGTAGGTTTCCGGATGTGCTCACAATGCTCCAGCTTGCGGTGGCGGACAAGTTATCGAGGTAATACAAGCAAGGTATACGGTAACAGATAAATTTAATACCATCATCAGAGGCGCTACCGTTAGTCGCGTCTGTGTAGGTTAATTGGTTACAAATACAACAAAAAAACATTTAGATAAAAAAATATGTCTGAATAGGTTCATGTTTGACCATGACCTACCTGATCTTAAGTACTAGTAAGATAGTAAGTAGGACGGAGTACGCTTACCTAGGTAAGCGTACTCCATCCTACTAGAAAGAACATAATCATTTATTCATAATTTGAAGAAGTATTCATTCGTTCCCGTTGGTTCATTGGTAGTATGTCTGCTCCAAGAGCTGAAGAGCGTGGGTTCGATGCCCACCCAATATAAACGTTTTGTGGTATAAACAAAATGTTTGTTCTGTTTCTGGGTGTTCTGTATTTATTACAAGTATGTATAATTTACAATTCAAAAAAACTGGCCCCAAACTAAGCAAAGCTTGTACTATGGAAGTCGGATAACTGACAAAATACTTTTATACTTTTTTTTAATAGATACAGAACACCCAGACACAGAAAATACATATATGCTCATTGCTCATCTCACAAATGTTTGTCTTGAGTGGGAATTGAACCCACGCCACACCTCGTAGCTCTTGAAGCAGATTCACTACCAAATGAGCTAATAGGGCAGTCATTGCTGACAATAAAGCTATAAAGGTTCGCGCTATAAAAATTCGCGCCATAAAGATTGCATTCGCGAAACTTTTCCGTGGTCACCTAATTTGAAAAGCAATAAAAGTTCACGGTGCGGCCCTTGATGATATTTTGGTCACGTTTGTCTATAACATAAAAAAGGATGTATGCGAAAAGTTAGTTTTCATTCTCAGTTTCCGAAAAAAAATGTTAAATAAAAACATTTATACATTTTAACGTTCAACAAAGCTTTTTTAACGACATCGTAACTCCTATAACATTTTTGCACGTTGATGCCTGACTAAAACAACACATACAAAAAAACAACGACGTAAAAATTTTATCAAACGAAAATTGGATTTTTGCTATCTGATGCCCAAAAGGCAAAATGTTTTATCATTCACACTGCATACTCGTGTTGGCTGCCAATAAATGCCTGTTACTATGACAGGTTTATCTATATATAAATGAAAAAATCAATTGCCACAGTCATGTTGACAGAGCATCTCTTGAGAACGGTTCGACTGATTTCGATGTTTTTTTTTTAAATAACAGTAAGGTTTTATACTAAATTATATTCCTAAACAAATGTGTATACAACATGAACAAAGAAAGCAGTAGCATTTATAAAGTGAGTGACATTACTATTATACTAACTAACAATGTTGAATTATGCACATGACATGTGTTGTGTATTTACAAAAAAAAAGTATTTATGTATTCTATTAGTTATCTGACTTCCATCACACAAGCTCTGCTTAGTTTGAGGCCAGACGGCGCTGTGTGTATAGTCCTACGATATTTATTTATTTTATTTATATATGTTCAAGACAATTGAAACTTCCTAAGGGCAGTAAAATATTGAGTATTATGTATACTAGGAATATATACTTACACATTATTTCTTAAATTTCCCATATTATACCTGATTACAAAGGTAGAGTTTTTTTATTCTTTAAAAAGGTACTACTACTTAATTACTACTACTACTATTTATTTTCTACTACTCCTTTACTAAATTAATTGTGTTCACAAAATTGTCAAATTGTTACTTTATCGGAACGATTGTTTAAAAAAATGCTGTATTAAAAAGAAATGCTTTGAATTAAAAAACTTGCTCCTTGTTTGAAGTCGGTTAAAAACGAAAACGCTGTCGACATACAATATATTTATTCGTACCTACTTATGTACGTATGTCATCAATGTATTTGTGTGTAAAAACGAAGTAGCAAGATACAACAAAAGGTTCTAGTCTTAAACTTATGTTGAATGTGTATCTGTGTTTATTAAGAGAAATGTCGACGAGGACTGATAATAAATAAAAGGTAAATTGAGAATAATGTCGATCGTGCCCTCTGTTCTTGTTCAAATATACCTAAATAGTAAATATCTGAACTCACGTATGGCCCAAATTTAACCGGTGTGAACTTGGCAGCCAAATCTAGCAGCCTATAACTCGACCAAATTAAGATGACTTTTTTTGTGAAGTTTGCGGCCAACGCCGATATGACCTCTGATTCTAGAAAAACTTGTACGATTTTTTTAGAGGCGGCTTCTGTAATTAGTGGACTACATAAAAATGATATAACATTTTGAAAAATACCCAAAAAAAATCAGTCATGACGACTAAGGTTACATAGTACGCTAAACTGCGACCCGTAGAACTCTGAAATCCTGAAACATTGCTACTTTATTGCGTTGATGGGTATATTGGCTAACCAAAAAAAGTAGTGAAAATGTGGCTAAATGCATTTGGAATACTGAAATTCATTATGTAAATCGTTTACCTATTTTTTAGCATTTCCGTCGCGTGATATGGTTCCAATAACACCTGAAAACCTATGAAATACCAAAAACTTTATACTTTATTCGAAAGCTAGTATATGTAGCTATAAAAACATGCTACACATAAAGTGGCTAAATGACTGCAACAAGCTGAAACTTTCAGCTGAACATGAAACGGAAACAAAATTTGCCAGAGAAATTTTGGCTGCTAGTGATTTTAGACCTACTATCGGCTGAAACATGTCATGAAACTAATGAAATCGATAAGCGAGCAATATAGGCTTTCAGAAAAACACTATTTCAGGCCGCTCAAAAAATCACGAAACCCTAAAAATGACACATAATTTGTGCGAATGTAAATTTCGATCAGACAGACACTGTACGCCAAACTGCGACCTGTAGAACTCTGAAATCCTGAAACATTACTACTTCAAAGCATTGATGGGTATATTGGCTAACCAAAAAAAGTAGTGAAAATGTGGCTAAATGCATTTGGAATACTGAAATTGACCACGTAAATCGTGTACCTATTTTTTAGCATTTCGGTCGCGTGATATGGTTCCAATAACACCTGAAAACCTCTGAAATACCAAAAATTTTATACTTTATTCGAAAGCTAGTATATGTAGCTATAAAAACATGCTACACATAAAGTGGCTAAATGACTGCAACAAGCTGAAATTTTCAGCTGAACATGAAACGGAAACAAAATTTACCAGAGAAATTTTGGCTGCTGGTGATTTTAGCCCTACAATCGGCTGAAACGTGTCATGGAACTAATAAAATCAATAAGCGAGTAATATAGGCTTTCAGAAAAACACTATTTCAGGCCGCTCAAAAAATCACGAAACCCTAAAAATGACACATAATTTGTGCGAATGTAAATTTCGATCAGACAAACTTTGTACGCCAAACTGCGACCTGTAGAACTCTGAAATCCTGAAACATTACTACTTCATAGCATTGATGGGTGTATTGGCTAACCAAAAAAAGTAGTGAAAATGTGGCTAAATGCATTTGGAATACTGAAATTGATTATGCAAATCGTGTACCTATTTTTTAGCATTTCGGTCGCGTGATATGGTTCCAATAACACCTGAAAACCTCTGAAATACCAAAAACTTTATACTTTATTCGAAAGCTTGTATATGTAGCTATAAAAACATGCTACACATAAAGTGGCTAAATGACTGCAAAAAGCTGAAATTTTCAGCTGAACATGAAACGGAAACAAAATTTGCCAGAGAAATTTTGGCTGCTGGTGATTTTAGACCTACTATCGGCTGAACCATGTCACGAAACTAATGAAATCGATAAGCGAGTAATATAGGCTTTCAGAAAAACACTATTTCAGGCCGCTATGAAAGTCACACAACCCTAAAAATGACACATAATTTGTGCGAATGTAAATTTCGATCAGACAAACTTTGTACGCCAAACTGCGACCTGTAGAACTCTGAAATCCTGAAACATTACTACTTCATAGCATTGATGGGTGTATTGGCTAACCAAAAAAAGTAGTGAAAATGTGGCTAAATGCATTTGGAATACTGAAATTGATTATGCAAATCGTGAACCTATTTTTTAGCATTTCGGTCGCGTGATATGGTTCCAATAACACCTGAAAACCTCTGAAATACCAAAAACTTTATACTTTATTCGAAAGCTTGTATATGTAGCTATAAAAACATGCTACACATAAAGTGGCTAAATGACTGCAACAAGCTGAAATTTTCAGCTGAGCATGAAACGGAAACAAAATCTGCCAGAGAAATTTTGGCTGCTGGTGATTTTAGACCTACTATCGGCTTAAACATGTCATAAAACTAATGAAATCGATAAGCGAGTAATATAGGCTTTCAGAAAAACACTATTTCAGGCCGCTATGAAAGTCACACAATCCTAAAAATGACACATAATTTGTGTCAATGTAAATTTCGATCAGACAGACACTGTACGCAAAACTGCGACCTGTAGAACTCTGAAATCTTGAAACATTACTACTTCATAGCATTGATGGGTATATTGGCTAACCAAAAAAAGTAGTGAAAATGTGGCTAAATGCATTTGGAATACTGAAATTGACCACGTAAATCGTGTACCTATTTTTTAGCATTTCGGTCGCGTGATATGGTTCCAATAACACCTGAAAACCTCTGAAATACCAAAAACTTTATGCTTTATTCGAAAGCTTGTATATGTAGCTATAAAAACATGCTACACATAAAGTGGCTAAATGACTGCAACAAGCTGAAATTTTCAGCTGAACATGAAACGGAAACAAAATTTGCCAGAGAAATTTTGGCTGCTGGTGATTTTAGACCTACTATCGGCTGAAACATGTCATGAAACTAATGAAATCAATAAGCGAGTAATATAGGCTTTCAGAAAAACACTATTTCAGGCCGCTATGAAAGTCACACAACCCTAAAAATGACACATAATTTGTGTGAATGTAAATTTCGATCAGACAGACACTGTACGCCAAACTGCGACCTGTAGAACTCTGAAATCCTGAAACATTACTCCTTCATAGCATTGATGGGTGTATTGGCTAACCAAAAAAAGTAGTGAAAATGTGGCTAAATGCATTTGGAATACTGAAATTGATTATGCAAATCGTGAACCTATTTTTTAGCATTTCGGTCGCGTGATATGGTTCCAATAACACCTGAAAACCTCTGAAATACCAAAAACTTTATACTTTATTCGAAAGCTTGTATATGTAGCTATAAAAACATGCTACACATAAAGTGGCTAAATGACTGCAACAAGCTGAAATTTTCAGCTGAACAAGAAACGGAAACAAAATTTGCCAGAGAAATTTTGGCTGCTGGTGATTTTAGACCTACTATCGGCTGAAACATGTCATGAAACTAATGAAATCGATAAGCGAGTAGTATAGGCTTTTAGAAAAACACTATTTCAGGCCGCTATGAAAGTCACACAACCCTAAAAATGACACATAATTTGTGTCAATGTAAATTTCGATCAGACAAACTTTGTACGCCAAACTGCGACCTGTAGAACTCTGAAATCCTGAAACATTACTACTTCATAGCATTGATGGGTGTATTGGCTAACCAAAAAAAGTAGTGAAAATGTGGCTAAATGCATTTGGAATACTGAAATTGATTATGCAAATCGTGAACCTATTTTTTAGCATTTCGGTCGCGTGATATGGTTCCAATAACACCTGAAAACCTCTGAAATACCAAAAACTTTATACTTTATTCGAAAGCTTGTATACGTAGCTATAAAAACATGCTACACATAAAGTGGCTAAATGACTGCAACAAGCTGAAATTTTCAGCTGAACATGAAACGGAAACAAAATCTGCCAGAGAAATTTTGGCTGCTGGTGATTTTAGCCCTACTATCGGCTGAAACGTGTCATGGAACTAATAAAATCAATAAGCGAGTAATATAGGCTTTCAGAAAAACACTATTTCAGGCCGCTCAAAAAATCACGAAACCCTAAAAATGACACATAATTTGTGCGAATGTAAATTTCGATCAGACAAACTTTGTACGCCAAACTGCGACCTGTAGAACTCTGAAATCCTGAAACATTACTACTTCATAGCATTAATAGGTGGATTGGCTAACACAAAAAAGTAGTGAAAATGTGGCTAAATGCATTTGGAATACTGAAATTGACCACGTAAATCGTGTACCTATTTTTTAGCATTTCGGTCGCGTGATATGGTTCCAATAACACCTGAAAACCTCTGAAATATCAGAAACTTTATACTTTATTCAAAAGCCAGTATATGTAGGTATAAAAACATGCTACACATAAAGTGGCTAAATGACTGCAACAAGCTGAAATTTTCAGCTGAACATGAAACGGAAACAAAATTTGCCAGAGAAATTTTGGCTGCTGGTGATTTTAGGCCTACTATTGGCTGAAACGTGTCATGAAACTAATGAAATCGATAAGCGAGTAATATAGGCTTTCAGAAAAACACTATTTCAGGCCGCTATGAAAGTCACACAACCCTAAAAATGACACATAATTTGTGTGAATGTAAATTTCGATCAGACAGACACTGTACGCAAAACTGCGACCTGTAGAACTCTGAAATCCTGAAACATTACTACTTCATAGCATTGATGGGTGTATTGGCTAACCAAAAAAAGTAGTGAAAATGTGGCTAAATGCATTTGGAATACTGAAATTGACCACGTAAATCGTGTACCTATTTTTTAGCATTTCGGTCGCGTGATATGGTTCCAATAACACCTGAAAACCTCTGAAATACCAAAAACTTTATAATTTATTTGAAAGCTAGTATATGTAGCTATAAAAACATGCTACACATAAAGTGGCTAAATGACTGCAACAAGCTGAAATTTTCAGCTGAACATGAAACGGAAACAAAATTTGCCAGAGAAATTTTGGCTGCTGGTGATTTTAGACCTACTATCGGCTGAAACATGTCATACAACTAATGAAATCGATAAGCGAGTAATATAGGCTTTCAGAAAAACATTATTTCAGGCCGCTATAAAAGTCACACAACCCTAAAAATGACACATAATTTGTGTGAATGTAAATTTCGATCAGACAAACTTTGTACGCCAAACTGCGACCTGTACAACTCTGAAATCCTGAAACCTTACTACTTCATAGCATTGATGGGTGTATTGGCTAACCAAAAAAAGTAGTATTGTTTCAGGATTTCAGAGTTCTACAAGTCGCAGTTTGGCGTACAAAGTTTGCCTGATCGAAATTTACATTCGCACAAATTATGTGTCATTTTTAGGGTTGTGTGACTTTCATAGCGGCCTGAAATAGTGTTTTTCTGAAAGCCTATATTACTCGCTTATCGATTTCATTAGTTTCATGACACGTTTCAGCCAATAGTAGGCCTAAAATCACCAGCAGCCAAAATTTCTCTGGCAAATTTTGTTTCCGTTTCATGTTCAGCTGAAAATTTCAGCTTGTTGCAGTCATTTAGCCACTTTATGTGTAGCATGTTTTTATACCTACATATACTGGCTTTTGAATAAAGTATAAAGTTTCTGATATTTCAGAGGTTTTCAGGTGTTATTGGAACCATATCACGCGACCGAAATGCTAAAAAATAGGTACACGATTTACGTGGTCAATTTCAGTATTCCAAATGCATTTAGCCACATTTTCACTACTTTTTTGTGTTAGCCAATCCACCTATTAATGCTATGAAGTAGTAATGTTTCAGGATTTCAGAGTTCTACAGGTCGCAGTTTGGCGTACAAAGTTTGTCTGATCGAAATTTACATTGACACAAATTATGTGTCATTTTTAGGGTTGTGTGACTTTCATAGCGGCCTGAAATAGTGTTTTTCTGAAAGCCTATATTACTCGCTTATCGATTTCATTAGTTTCATGACATGTTTCAGCCGATAGTAGGTCTAAAATCACCAGCAGCCAAAATTTCTCTGGCAAATTTTGTTTCCGTTTCATGTTCAGCTGAAAATTTCAGCTTGTTGCCGTCAATTAGCCACTTTATGTGTAGCATGTTTTTATAGCTACATATACTAGCTTTCGAATAAAGTATAAAATTTATGGTATTTCAGAGGTTTTCAGGTGTTATTGGAACCATATCACGCGACGGAAATGCTAAAAAATAGGTATACGATTTACGTGGTCAATTTCAGTATTCCAAATGCATTTAGCCACATTTTCACTACTTTTTTTGGTTAGACAATACACCCATCAATGCTATGAAGTAGTAATGTTTCAGGATTTCAGAGTTCTACAGGTCGCAGTTTTGCGTACAGTGTCTGTCTGATCGAAATTTACATTCACACAAATTATGTGTCATTTTTAGGGTTGTGTGACTTTCATAGCGGCCTGAAATAGTGTTTTTCTGAAAGCCTATATTACTCGCTTATCGATTTCATTAGTTTCATGACACGTTTCAGCCGATAGTAGGTCTAAAATCACCAGCAGCCAAAATTTCTCTGGCAAATTTTGTTTCCGTTTCTTGTTCAGCTGAAAATTTCAGCTTGTTGCAGTCATTTAGCCACTTTATGTGTAGCATGTTTTTATAGCTACATATACAAGCTTTCGAATAAAGTATAAAGTTTTTGGTATTTCAGAGGTTTTCAGGTGTTATTGGAACCATATCACGCGACCGAAATGCTAAAAAATAGGTTCACGATTTGCATAATCAATTTCAGTATTCCAAATGCATTTAGCCACATTTTCACTACTTTTTTTGGTTAGCCAATACACCCATCAATGCTATGAAGTAGTAATGTTTCAGGATTTCAGAGTTCTACAGGTCGCAGTTTTGCGTACAGTGTCTGTCTGATCGAAATTTACATTCACACAAATTATGTGTCATTTTTAGGGTTGTGTGACTTTCATAGCGGCCTGAAATAGTGTTTTTCTGAAAGCCTATATTACTCGCTTATCGATTTCATTAGTTTCATGACACGTTTCAGCCGATAGTAGGTCTAAAATCACCAGCAGCCAAAATTTCTCTGGCAAATTTTGTTTCCGTTTCTTGTTCAGCTGAAAATTTCAGCTTGTTGCAGTCATTTAGCCACTTTATGTGTAGCATGTTTTTATAGCTACATATACAAGCTTTCGAATAAAGTATAAAGTTTTTGGTATTTCAGAGGTTTTCAGGTGTTATTGGAACCATATCACGCGACCGAAATGCTAAAAAATAGGTTCACGATTTGCATAATCAATTTCAGTATTCCAAATGCATTTAGCCACATTTTCACTACTTTTTTTGGTTAGCCAATACACCCATCAATGCTATGAAGGAGTAATGTTTCAGGATTTCAGAGTTCTACAGGTCGCAGTTTGGCGTACAGTGTCTGTCTGATCGAAATTTACATTCACACAAATTTTGTGTCATTTTTAGGGTTGTGTGACTTTCATAGCGGCCTGAAATAGTGTTTTTCTGAAAGCCTATATTACTCGCTTATTGATTTCATTAGTTTCATGACATGTTTCAGCCGATAGTAGGTCTAAAATCACCAGCAGCCAAAATTTCTCTGGCAAATTTTGTTTCCGTTTCATGTTCAGCTGAAAATTTCAGCTTGTTGCAGTCATTTAGCCACTTTATGTGTAGCATGTTTTTATAGCTACATGTACTAGCTTTTGAATAAAGTATAAAGTTTTTGGTATTTCAGAGGTTTTCAGGTGTTATTGGAACCATATCACGCGACCGAAATGCTAAAAAATAGGTACACGATTTGCATAATCAATTTCAGTATTCCAAATGTATTTAGCCACATTTTCACTACTTTTTTTGGTTAGCCAATACACCCATCAATGCTATGAAGTAGTAATGTTTCAGGATTTCAGAGTTCTACAGGTCGCAGTTTGGCGTACAAAGTTTGTCTGATCGAAATTTACATTCGCACAAATTATGTGTCATTTTTAGGGTTTCGTGATTTTTTGAGCGGCCTGAAATAGTGTTTTTCTGAAAGCCTATATTACTCGCTTATCGATTTCATTAGTTTCATGACACGTTTCAGCCGATAGTAGGTCTAAAATCACCAGCAGCCAAAATTTCTCTGGCAAATTTTGTTTCCGTTTCTTGTTCAGCTGAAAATTTCAGCTTGTTGCAGTCATTTAGCCACTTTATGTGTAGCATGTTTTTATAGCTACATATACAAGCTTTCGAATAAAGTATAAAGATTTTGGTATTTCAGAGGTTTTCAGGTGTTATTGGAACCATATCACGCGACCGAAATGCTAAAAAATAGGTTCACGATTTGCATAATCAATTTCAGTATTCCAAATGCATTTAGCCACATTTTCACTACTTTTTTTGGTTAGCCAATACACCCATCAATGCTATGAAGTAGTAATGTTTCAGGATTTCAGAGTTCTACAGGTCGCAGTTTGGCGTACAAAGTTTGTCTGATCGAAATTTACATTGACACAAATTATGTGTCATTTTTAGGGTTGTGTGACTTTCATAGCGGCCTGAAATAGTGTTTTTCTGAAAGCCTATACTACTCGCTTATCGATTTCATTAGTTTCATGACATGTTTCAGCCGATAGTAGGTCTAAAATCACCAGCAGCCAAAATTTCTCTGGCAAATTTTGTTTCCGTTTCATGTTCAGCTGAAAATTTCAGCTTATTGCAATCGTTTAGCCACTTTATGTGTAGCATGTTTTTATAGCTATATAGACTGGCTTTCGAATAAAGTATAAAATTTCTGATATTTCAGAGGTTTTCAGGTGTTATTGGAACCATATCACGCGACGGAAATGCTAAAAAATAGGTATACGATTTACATAATGAATTTCAGTATTCCAAATGCATTTAGCCACATTTTCACTACTTTTTTTGGTTAGCCAATACACCCATCAATGCTTTGAAGGAGTAATGTTTCAGGATTTCAGAGTTCTACAGGTCGCAGTTTTGCGTACAGTGTCTGTCTGATCGAAATTTACATTCGCACAAATTATGTGTCATTTTTAGGGTTGTGTGACTTTCATAGCGGCCTGAAATAGTGTTTTTCTGAAAGTCTATATTACTCGCTTATTGATTTCATTAGTTTCATGACATGTTTCAGCCGATAGTAGGTCTAAAATCACCAGCAGCCAAAATTTCTCTGGCAAATTTTGTTTCCGTTTCATGTTCAGCGGAAAATTTCAGCTTGTTGCAGTCATTTAGCCACTTTATGTGTAGCATGTTTTTATAGCTACATATACTAGCTTTTGAATAAAGTATAAAGTTTTTGGTATTTCAGAGGTTTTCAGGTGTTATTGGAACCATATCACGCGACCGAAATGCTAAAAAATAGGTACACGATTTGCATAATCAATTTCAGTATTCCAAATGCATTTAGCCACATTTTCACTACTTTTTTTGGTTAGCCAATACACCCATCAATGCTATGAAGTAGTAATGTTTCAGGATTTCAGAGTTCTACAGGTCGCAGTTTGGCGTACAAAGTTTGTCTGATCGAAATTTACATTCGCACAAATTATGTGTCATTTTTAGGGTTTCGTGATTTTTTGAGCGGCCTGAAATAGTGTTTTTCTGAAAGCCTATATTACTCGCTTATCGATTTCATTAGTTTCATGACACGTTTCAGCCGATAGTAGGTCTAAAATCACCAGCAGCCAAAATTTCTCTGGCAAATTTTGTTTCCGTTTCTTGTTCAGCTGAAAATTTCAGCTTGTTGCAGTCATTTAGCCACTTTATGTGTAGCATGTTTTTATAGCTACATATACAAGCTTTCGAATAAAGTATAAAGTTTTTGGTATTTCAGAGGTTTTCAGGTGTTATTGGAACCATATCACGCGACCGAAATGCTAAAAAATAGGTTCACGATTTGCATAATCAATTTCAGTATTCCAAATGCATTTAGCCACATTTTCACTACTTTTTTTGGTTAGCCAATACACCCATCAATGCTATGAAGTAGTAATGTTTCAGGATTTCAGAGTTCTACAGGTCGCAGTTTGGCGTACAAAGTTTGTCTGATCGAAATTTACATTGACACAAATTATGTGTCATTTTTAGGGTTGTGTGACTTTCATAGCGGCCTGAAATAGTGTTTTTCTGAAAGCCTATACTACTCGCTTATCGATTTCATTAGTTTCATGACATGTTTCAGCCGATAGTAGGTCTAAAATCACCAGCAGCCAAAATTTCTCTGGCAAATTTTGTTTCCGTTTCATGTTCAGCTGAAAATTTCAGCTTATTGCAATCGTTTAGCCACTTTATGTGTAGCATGTTTTTATAGCTACATATACTGGCTTTCGAATAAAGTATAAAATTTCTGATATTTCAGAGGTTTTCAGGTGTTATTGGAACCATATCACGCGACGGAAATGCTAAAAAATAGGTATACGATTTACATAATGAATTTCAGTATTCCAAATGCATTTAGCCACATTTTCACTACTTTTTTTGGTTAGCCAATACACCCATCAATGCTTTGAAGGAGTAATGTTTCAGGATTTCAGAGTTCTACAGGTCGCAGTTTTGCGTACAGTGTCTGTCTGATCGAAATTTACATTCACACAAATTATGTGTCATTTTTAGGGTTGTGTGACTTTCATAGCGGCCTGAAATAGTGTTTTTCTGAAAGTCTATATTACTCGCTTATTGATTTCATTAGTTTCATGACATGTTTCAGCCGATAGTAGGTCTAAAATCACCAGCAGCCAAAATTTCTCTGGCAAATTTTGTTTCCGTTTCATGTTCAGCGGAAAATTTCAGCTTGTTGCAGTCATTTAGCCACTTTATGTGTAGCATGTTTTTATAGCTACATATACAAGCTTTCGAATAAAGTATAAAGTTTTTGGTATTTCAGAGGTTTTCAGGTGTTATTGGAACCATATCACGCGACCGAAATGCTAAAAAATAGGTACACGATTTGCATAATCAATTTCAGTATTCCAAATGCATTTAGCCACATTTTCACTACTTTTTTTGGTTAGCCAATACACCCATCAATGCTATGAAGTAGTAATGTTTCAGGATTTCAGAGTTCTACAGGTCGCAGTTTGGCGTACAAAGTTTGTCTGATCGAAATTTACATTGACACAAATTATGTGTCATTTTTAGGGTTGTGTGACTTTCATAGCGGCCTGAAATAGTGTTTTTCTGAAAGCCTATACTACTCGCTTATCGATTTCATTAGTTTCATGACATGTTTCAGCCGATAGTAGGTCTAAAATCACCAGCAGCCAAAATTTCTCTGGCAAATTTTGTTTCCGTTTCATGTTCAGCTGAAAATTTCAGCTTGTTGCAGTCATTTAGCCACTTTATGTGTAGCATGTTTTTATAGCTACATATACTAGCTTTTGAATAAAGTATAAAGTTTTTGGTATTTCAGAGGTTTTCAGGTGTTATTGGAACCATATCACGCGACCGAAATGCTAAAAAATAGGTACACGATTTACGTGGTCAATTTCAGTATTCCAAATGCATTTAGCCACATTTTCACTACTTTTTTTGGTTAGCCAATATACCCATCAACGCAATAAAGTAGCAATGTTTCAGGATTTCAGAGTTCTACGGGTCGCAGTTTAGCGTACTATGTAACCTTAGTCGTCATGACTGATTTTTTTTGGGTATTTTTCAAAATGTTATATCATTTTTATGTAGTCCACTAATTACAGAAGCCGCCTCTAAAAGAATCGTACAAGTTTTTCTAGAATCAGAGGTCATATCGGCGTTGGCCGCAAACTTCACAAAAAAAGTCATCTTAATTTGGTCGAGTTATAGGCTGCTAGATTTGGCTGCCAAGTTCACACCGGTCCAAATTTATCTGGTTTAGTCCCTACATGCCACAGTAAACAACGTGATACCAACAATAGTCCTAACGTCGGAGTTTCCTGTCAAATTAAACGTGAGAAATTTCACATGTGTAAAACAAAAATATGATACCTACACGTCTTTGTTTTTCTTGCCCATGACCATTGCAGCGATACACAGAACTTTGAGTAACAAAACAAAATGCCATCGCTGTTTTGGCGCTCATTACTTTGAGACATTAGATGGTTAGTTTCAACAGCCCGGTATTTTCGCTAGCTACAGTACCCTTAAAACCGGAACACAGTAATGTTTACACACTAGGCGATAAGACCGCCGTTATCCACCAATTATGTGTAATATTGTTTTGTTATGGTCTTTTCTCTTTTTTTCATTTTCATATTTGTACGTTGTTGTGTTTTGTTTTGGTCTGTAATAAAGTAATATTCTATTCTCTACTACTTGGCGGCTTTGTAATTCTGCTATTCCGTTTAGTTAGTATTTTGTTATTTTGAATAAAAGTCTAGACATCCCAGATTTTTTAAACTGTACATTATAACTCGACATCTTTATATGTTTGTATACTTTGTTTAAGTACTTGAAATGAGTAGGTACGGACAAAAATATATCTACAGAGCCAATCTGTTGTATCATTTGTTTGAGAAATATAAAGGTTTCTTATGTTTTTGGGTGCTCTGTATGCATTATTAGTATTTATTTACAAAAAAAAGTATATATGTATTCTATCAGTTATCTGGTTCTCATAGTAAGTACTGTACTTAGTTTTGGTGCTAGATAATGCTGTGTGAAATATCCTAGGATATTTATTTAACGTAGGAATCATACTAAAACTATGAATAAATAATTTATAAATTAATACAATACATAGTGAAATATCATCTTAACTTTTACTCCCTAACGCACGAAACAACGCAAGTTACTAAACACGGTATATATTATTCAAAATGGTTATACCAGCACTTAGCTAACTCAAAATACTATAACAGTAAGGGTACTCAACTCAACTTAACTAATTAATTTAATAAATTCATTCTTGTGTTTCATTTTGTTTGCTACACACAAATCAGAAAAAAGTAATAATATATTTATTACATATTTTTCACGCCAACACATTCATTTCTTAAATTTTGTACAGGTAAACTATCTAAAGAATGATGGGTAGATTGTTGCCAAACTAGGCACTACGCCTGTGTATCAACATACACCGCACTCTCCACTTGGATTTGAACCGCTTGCATGCTACGAGCATGCAAGCAGCTTACACTACCGGAAAAAAGTAATACAGATATTATTTTGTGTAGATAATGCGTCTCATTCGTCCTAAAATTTTCTCTACTTATGTGCTAACAACACGCACATGAATACGTATGTAATCGTAATGAGCCGAACGAGACGCTCTCCTGATGGTAAGAGACAACGCCTGGCCATGACCATTGTAGCGTACACTGAACTTTGAGTAGTAAAACGAAGTTCAAGGCATCACTGCTTTGGTACTCATTACTTTGAGGCTTTCGATGGTTAGTCTCAACAGCCCTGTAATGTCGCTAGCTGCAGTACCCTTCAAACCGGAACACAGTAATGTTTACACACTACTGCGGCAGAATATCCGGTACTGCTGTGGTACCTACCTAGACGACCTCCTGCTAAGGAGATCTACCACCAAGTAGACAATTGAAATAAAAAACAAAAACAAAACGTTTGCTCGCTGCGCGCGCCTTGTACTTAGCTTTGTATCCATAAAGAAGGCCACCGAATGTGGCCGGAGGTATAGTCAGAGTATCCTATATAATTAAACGTCAGTAATACCATAAGTATAAAATAAAACCACGTCTGTTCCCATATGCTCATACTGTTTACACTTTTCAGCGATGGTATCTATTACCACAACCGCACAACTCATTTCGCGGAGTACAGTAGGAAACTACTTCGAAACCTTCCCGGTTCATTTAGAAGTTTCACTTGTAGGATTACCTACTCAGTCTACAGGCACCTACTCTAGGCCACGACAAAACTTATAAGCAGAGACTGAGGGGGCTAGGATTTTATTGTCACTTTCCAAGAACCCTTTCTGTGAAGCACTTTAACCACTTTGTCTTTGAACTACAACAAAGGCCCAAGTTTCAAATAGGTGACAGTAAAATCCTGGTAGGAAACGAATTAGAACCAAGCCTGTTTTAGGTAAGTTACTGAAAGAATGTTCACAGTGGATTTGTGTTACGCCGTATGTAAAAGAAGAAATTATGAAAAACTAATGTAAAGAACAGAAAATAAACATACACACACAGAAACTGTTTACTAACCTAACCTGGTTAAACGCGAACCTATTTTGAATAAAAAAAAACCTAGCCACACATAAAAAAAGTTAGTTCACCGTTTCAACATTTTTTGTACATAAATGAGTACCCAAATCACCTGACAGTCCTTTGTCAAGAACTAATACACAACATTACATAAATTTACTAATTGCGTACAAAACTTTTGTCGCCTCTTTCGTAAACACGAAATTCGTCAGAATGTTGGTCACGTCTTTGTAACTCGGTTTCCGCCGTCAGACGAAGGCAATTATCTATCCGTACACAACAATATTAATATACTATGTTAAGATATATCTAAATATGTTTCGTTAGCTCGTCCCTCGCGGGTATGGAATGGCCAATTGGATTTATTACGGTTAACGGTAATATTCCCATGTTGGAAGATAAAAGAACACCTAGTAACATTTTATGTACGTAATTGGGAATACACGTGCTTTAGAACTATGATTCGAAAAGGAGTTTTGGCGGGAAAGCGGGAAGAGTCGTGTCGTTCCGTTGTATTTTTTTCCAAAACTAGTGTTTTGTCGAGTGTGGTGGTGTTTTATTTTAAAGTGCCGTATTACAAGCGCGAGTGTGGGAAAATGATATTATGTGGTGAAACATGAGTTTTCGTGTTGCGTCCAAAACTCCATCGAAGCTTTATAGTAAAGTCGCCACTACTTTACTAAAGCATGACTGAACTTAACTGACACGAACTGGACTTGACTAAGACGACTTTGACGATAGCTATAGCTAAGATACAGCAGAAATAACACTTAAGACAAGGCATGGCTTTATAGCTTTAGCCTGCCCGAAGGGGCAAATTATTAAAAAAAAAAAAAAAAAGATTCGAAAATGTTCATGGAATATGTACACGTATTATCGTGCATTCAATTATATTTATGCTAGCTGCGGCATATGATTTCACGCGCGTTAATGAAATAAAAAGTTGCTTATGTATTAATCCAAGGTGTTAAAAGTATTGTGTTTCAAATTTCATCCGAATTCGTTAAGTTGTTATAGCTTACAGTAACAAACAGACAAACTTTCGTATTTTTAACCCTTGACCCAACAGGGGTGTATTAAGTTGATCGTGTGTGATTGTGTATTTTAATTTAGCTTGTGTATTTTTTTTTTAATTTTAGACTTAATCGATAATGTTATTAACTATGATTTAAATAAACATTTGCAGCTATTTAAATATTATTAACTCTTTTCCTGTTAATGAATGATTCGTAGCGATGATAGCTCAGTGTCTAGCACGTTCGGTTCTCACGCCGAAGGGTGTGGTTGACCTTGTTGGGGTTTGAACCCATGAGCTTAAGCTGCCGGTGAAGGAAACCATAGCATGGTGGTAGGTAGGGTATTTTCTAGTAGGTACTCAGCTGGCTAACTACAATCCTCAAGTTGAAAATTTGCAGTCAAGCACCTAACAGCATGTTCCGGCAGTCTCACTTGAGAGACAGTTCTATTTCAGGCTTAGTATACTTTACTATCTTCGACCACACCGTCACTTAACACCAGGTGAGCTGTGGTCATGGATGTGAGCACCTTCCACAACTCTGATCGAGTTGCTGGAGTCAGTAGTTTTCTAAATGTTTTATTTATACTTGATTACTGATATTATGTGATACCAGCTGACGGTACCCATTTCATTTAAAGTGGTTTATGTTTATCACAAAAAGTACTTTCTTTAAATATTATTTTTCAATTGAACACGTTGGCTATTTTTTCCCCTAAAAACCTTTTCCAAATTATTACGAAATTAATTTTTAACAAAAAAAAACAGTCAACCCATTCCAGCTTTTTTTAAACGGTGATATTACTGATGTATAACATTCAATTATTTCAATATATATTCCACAAGCGACCAGCCCCGGCTACTCACCCCCGCGCGTAGCACGTACGTAGATACAAATGTGGTACTACTAATCATGTACTATACAAACCTTCCTCTTGAATCACTCTGTCTATTGATGGAAACCTATTTTGTTTTACACTATGTAGAGATTACATTATAAGTTACGATAAAAGGTTTTCTAGATGTTTTTTTCATTTCAAAATGAATTTTGATTAAAAAACGAAAGCAATCTGTATTTTTAATCACACCGACAAGGACGAAACATTAATTGGTATTTGTTTTGTTTATTTCATTAATTAATACCATCCAGTTGACAATCTGACATCGGTTGATGTGACAGAAACGGAAATTAACTTTATGCTTGGTATTTAACGAGCACAAAAGTTAAAACGTTTTATTTTTACACATAGATAAAATAAATAAATAAATCTGTATATACGTATAATATAAAAATCTCTTGTCACGGTGTTTGTGTTCGCACTTCTCCGAAACGGCTCCACAGAGTTTTGTGAATTTTTTTGTGTATATTTGGTAGGTATAAAATAAATATCATTGGACATTAAACAGGGTAGACGAATAAAGCGTGGGAAACCTTTTCTATAGTTTTTTTTTAAATGGGAGTAGGTCAAATATACATGCATACCGGAGAATCGTTGTAACAAAATCACGAGCTAGGATATCAACAGAATGTAAAACCGAATGACCTATCAGACGATCCAGACGGAGATGGGAACTAAACTAACGCTTACATGTTAAGGTCCTGTATGGTACTTTTTTCACTTGCGGAATGGTTCTGCCAAGAACCAGCTTTTTTTTTTTTTACAAATACATATAATCTTTATTTATGCATATTGTTTTAAGCTTGTGACCCTGCAGTCAATCAAGAGGCACACAAAGAAGCTGATTAAGCAATGTCATTTTTTTTCAAGTCTCTGTTGCAATGCCTTGAGTTTCGACAGTATATTCTTTATTGAGATTCTATCAAACGAATTTTGAGAATATATTTTGGAATTGCACAACTTTTCCTTCTTATTTTAACTGACTTGATAAAGAAGGATGTTTCATGTTCGATTGGATGTATATGTTTTCCTTTGGAATATTTTTATTTTATTTGAGAGGGTTTACTTTTGCGATGGTCCTATTGTCACAAAGTCAGAATCTATAGAAGACATGGTAGACCTTAAATGTTCTCAAAACGAACTCTTTCAAACAAAGTAATTTCATTTTTTTATGCATGTCTGTCTCCGGCTAAAACGTCACTTGTACCCGTTTAGCTGGTCACTTACATATATCATATAGACATTGTTGTCAATTATCAATTTTGATACATACTCACAGTCGCAGGATGTCAGTCACAGGACATGTCAGAGGATCTATCTTGTGGCATGTGGCTAACGTGTTCAGTCTGATTTTAAAACAAACGGTATTTTCACAGAAGAACGAACCCTTTGTGAATATACATAAGTAAAGCAGCTATAATTACACCAAAGTTTAAATTAGTTTTATACACTTACCTTAATTACAACAGTTAACCGTCTTCACGAAATCTTTGGGCAGAGACCCAAAAATTTGAATGAATATACGAAGATGTTTGATAGCTTAAGGGTGCTCGACCCACGGACACTTTGGCACGCCCTGCTGAGCTTTTTGACCCTTATTTATTTTGAAGCATCTGCAAAGTTTGGTACTCTTCATTGCCACGTTAAGTGATTTCTCGCTTCCGCGCAGTTGGCCGATTTTCAAGTGCCCTTGAGATTAAACGCAGCTTCGTAATTTAGTTATTTGATGCTAATGCTAAGCGAATACTTGATATATTAAGTCTTGTGTAAAGATTTTTTCCATTTTGCTTCAGATATACGCTTCATGGACACCGGGGTCTGTGACCTATGTCAACTTTTTAGTTACAATTTTTTTATATATGTTTTTACTTTATACGCAATACAGGGAAAGGGAAGTCAATTTAATTAATCTCAATCTAAGGTTAAAGCATTAGTTTGTGTGTAGTGTCTACCTATAACCTTTGTTATCTTTTAACCCTTGTTTTTAAGCTGGTTTAAGTTTTACGGTCAAATGGCGCTGTGTGTAGGTAATGTCCAACGATATACATGTATTTATTCAATCTATTTTGGTATACAAAAATTAACTGAAACTGCAAATGTAGGCCGCTTTAGACGATAAGGCCACCGTTGTATCGTCGCATACTTGATACTAGTAATGACAAGTAGTAATGACTTAGTATGTTTGTATGCATGTTTCTGTTTCGGTGTACTATTCCAGTCTAAATAATAGAACGTAAATTGTGAACCGGTTCTCCCACGCAAAATTGTTCACGGCGATGTAAACTAGGAACTGAATTGTTCTATTTCCACCGGAAACCAACAAGCGAACCTGCTAGTTAATGCATGCTTCACAGCTTAATTTCCTTAGTTAATGAAACATTAAACCTCACAGACTGGGAAAATATACCGAATAAAACATGAATTGGGATCGTTAAATTACAGAACCATTTCCGCATTTAGAGGCGGGCTCTGACAGAAATCTCTCGGGGCCGAGCGATACATTTTTTATTTTCCAGTCTCACCTCTCCTTACCTTTGGTGTCTTTGTTTTTTTTTCTACAAAATAGGTTCGCATTTGACCACTCTACCTGATGTTAAGCAGTAGTGTGGTCTAAGATGGAGCACGCTTGCCTAGAAGAAACCTATTTACTCTAGATTTGAAGACGCCCATATTGTACCATAGACTCCGGCAGAGAGTTCCATAACCTCGCTGTGCGAATAAAAAATGTGGAATCAAAACGCTTTGTGCGTAGGTACATGGAGAACATCCACCATGTACGGATGACGTTTTGTCCAGAAGAAGAAAGGTGCAGGGGGAACTAAATTGTGCAGTTCAAGTGCACACTCTCCGAAATGTATCCGGTAGAAAACTGACAAGCTACGACGATGCTCAAGGCTTTGAAGCCGAGACTAGTAAAGCGTCGTTGCCAATTAGTCTTCTGGCGCGTCTCTCGATCGACTCCAATGCCTCAAGTTGATACTATTTATTTTTATTTATGTTGACAGGCTAGGTATTTGACCATAGCTCACCTGATTTTAAATGAAGGTGTGGCAAGGTACTTTGCAGAGCCGTCCCATAGGTGGTTAGGTTGTTCGAAAGAGTTCGATACTATGGTTCTAATTACTGAGCATGTTGGTAAAATGATATTACTATTAAACAGTCCTGTTGGCTCATTGGTGGCTCATCTGTTTTAGAGCTGTAGGGCGTGGGTTCAATCCCCACCTAAGACAAACATTTTGTGGTATTAACAAATGTTTGTTCTGTTTCTGGGTGTTCAGAATGTATTATATAAGTATGTATTTACATTAAAATAAATAGTATTCAAATATTCTATCAGTTATCTGACCTACATAGTTACAATCTTTGCTTAGTTTGGTGTCTGATGGCGCTGTGTGTAATGTCCTACGATATTTATTATTAAAATCTTGCTAAATTCCGAGCTTGAATGTAATTTTTTTTTTTGTTCTAATCAAGAAATGTTATCGAATTCGTTAAATCTCTAAGTGGTATCGACTACACATTTCTAGTATTATATTCTTGTCAAGAAAGTGACTTCTCTTTTGAGCCGAGTTGAGTTTTATACATAAATCTAATTCACTTAAGGAAATTTATAATACCATTAAACACAGGTATAATACAGTCGTAGATTGATAGGTATAGAAGGGCCATACCGCAAGATTAAAAAAAACTTGATTTGATGTTACATTAAATGTATCACATAACCTACTTATTTTAAAATAGTTTTTTTATTCATCGTTCAAATCCTAGTAAATAATTTCTAAAATGTTTAATTCCGAATTATTTATCATTAGTCCTAGGAAAATATTTGTAAGCTTTTATAGTTTGTGAGTTTGGCCATTGTGGCAACCGTAGCTGGTGGTATACTTAATAATTATTTCAAACACAATTAATTTAGAGTAGTTTAAGTCCCGAGTAAATATTAATGTTTTTTTTTTTTTTTTATGTTTGACAGGCTAGTTGTTTGACCACAGCTCACCTGATGTTAAGTGAAGGTGTGGTCGAAGATGGTAAAGTACACGTAGCCTGGAATGGAACTGGCTCTCAAGTGAGGCTGCCGGAACACACCGTTAGATGCTTGGCGGCAGATTTTTCAACTTGAGGGTGGTAGCTAGCCAGCCGAGTACTAGAAAGTACCCTACCACCATGCTATGGTTTCCTCACGATGTTTTTCCTTCACCGGCAGCTCAAGCTCATTGTTGGGGTTTGAACCCACGCCCTTCGGCATGCGAACCTACCACGCTAACCACTGAGCTATCATCGCTACAACACTGAGTTACCATCGCTAATGTAATTTGTAATGCTTGTTAACGTAATATAGAATTGCACTAAGCGTACTTGTAATCAACCGGAAAATTCAACATCTTGTAGGTTATTTATTATTCGAAAAAGTTTTAGCTGCCACTGCAATGGCAGGTGTCATCGCTTCCTTTTAGGAGGGGAGCGTTTTATTATCCTCATTTTTTATCTACCATAAATAACAACTTTAGCTGAGTATTTACATGAATATTATTATAATATCTTTCGCGTAATTGTTGCTTTTTTACCGAAACGAATAAATCAAAAGATACAGGTTACATTAATGTACAAAACTTTGTAGAATTTTTGTTTTCTAAATTTATTGTTAGGGTGTAGATTACAAAAATATTTTTTACATTATGGGTTCCAGTCCCTACAGCGCAATGAACCCAGCCCTCTGCACAGCGGTAGCGTAGTCTTGTCTCACAGTCGAAATTTTCTTTCTATTTTTTACACTGAAAATCTTTTGCAGAAAATAAAAGAAGAGCTATTTACGTAACAGTTACCTAGGTTGCACTTTATAGAAATGCAACTGTCACAAGCTAGCGTGTTTTGTTAAAACAAGGTCTTGGGTAGTAATTTTCCCGCAAGGTAAGCGTGTCTTGCGGTAAAAAAGCACATTACGATAAGTGGAGTGGCCTGCTACAAACAGCGATAGAATTATAGGAGACAAAAATAAGTTTATTGAACAAAATAATGGCCATCATATAGGCTGGTACATATGGTATCACAGGTATGCTTCTAACCCTCCCTCACATTTCGAAAGTAGATAATCGATTCCATTGATCGAAGAAATTCAATATGAATTATTTTCACGGTGTGCTCCAGCAGCCTTATTGATAGCCAAGTCTGTTTACCATCTTCAACTTGTTGTCACTTAACATCAGGTAAGCTGTGGTCAACGACCTAACCTATCAACAGTAAAAAAAGAATATGAAAACGATTGCGACAAAAGCCACGATTAAAAAGTGTTCCAAACGCTACCGTAACTTCACATCAAACGTGGCCTGAAAACTGAAACTCTTTTCTACCTGTTGTGCAAGGTCTCTTTAGCGCAGTTGCTAGTATACCCACTCGTAGCAGCACTTCGTGTTTAGACTTTTCAACTTCAAAAAGGAAGAAGGTTCTCTATTCGATTCTTATATTTTTATATATTTACACCGGTTACTCCATCATACATAATTATGTATATGGACCGATTTCCATGATTATTATGTTGCAGATAGAGTAGAGATAAAGTTTACATGGTTATTTTTAAAAGTCAACAGATTTCAATAAAGAAGGTTAATTTTTCTATGCAACACGTGTTTGTTCCGCTGATTACTGTGCCTTTTGTTGACCGATTTCAGTGCTTGTCTTATAACACACTAGCGGTTTTATAACACTATAAATTTATAATTAAAATCTAGTAGTAGATATGGTCTATTTCACTCAGGGAGAATGCAGCATTCTAATGGTGAAAGAATATTTGAAATCAATCCAGTAGTTTTTGAGTTTATTCGTTGCAAACTTGCAAAAAGACAAATTTTTCTTCTTTGTAATTTAGTGTAGATACAGAAATAAATCAAGTAAGAAAAGAAATCTTTTATAATATATAAATATATAATTTTTACTTTTTATTAATAGGTATTTTAAAATACACGATCCGTATTATACGTATACAACGTATACAAATATTTTTGCTTCTGGCCTCGCCTGCCTTAGGAGTTCATAAATTGATGATATATCATAGCAGACCAAGGCGTTGCGGACAGACATAAAAAAGGCGAGAAATTCGCTCAAGAATATCGTAGCTCAAAAAATACTGCAGTTCATTGAATCGCGAAAAAAATTAGACAGAGCTACTCTTACGGAATATTCATTAGCAAAAACGAGATAGATTCATTTTCGTCAAGTTGTACGGTACCTAGTACGGTCTATCGATACCCTTGTCCCAATCGGAACCTCTGATTAAGTACTCATTATTAGGTACGTGTTAGTAAGTGTGTAAAAGATTATTTTTAAGCCAAAATCGGTATTTACGAGTGCATCCGAATCACGGGAATGCTGAGTATGTTTCGCGAACCTAGGAACGCTATTTGCAATTCTATTACATTAACATTTATAAGTACCTACTTGAATATTTAGTGATACGACGGAAGCACCGTGCACAAACGTTGCGAAGGAATAAATCTCCTTTAGAAGCACATAATGCAATTGGAGCTACTGATATTACAGAAAAGGGTACCTGCTTATGTTAGTAATACATTTCGTAACAAATACGGGCCACGGACAGTCGGACATAGTATCTACTGAAAAAATTTCAACGCATTCAAATGCAGAATTACTTCAACATCAATTAAGTATATTTAAATTTCCAAACGGTGTGTTCTGGTAGCCTCACTTGAGAGCCAGTTCCATTCCAGGCGGAGTGTGCTTTACCATATTCCTGCGACCACACCGTCACATAACTTCAGGTTAGCTGTGGTTAAAAAACTAGCCTGTCAACCATTAAAAAAGAAGACGAGTCTTTACATTAGTCTTTTAGGTACACGATTACGAGTAAGTACCAGTAAAAGGTACTTATAGCGTAGTTTAACTAGGTATCCTCAAAACATCAACAATATTCAGCAGCGGATAATTTGATCTATCTTCGTATGGATGATTCGTAAGTGGCATTTAATTAGAAGCGTTACTGTAAGACGGATGACAATTAAATTATTAACCCAGGTAGTTTGTTTTATACCTACTTGGTTGTTGACACAGTCGCCCGAATTGGGGACGACCGAGTTTGTTGTATGTGACGCCTGAAAGCCCCTGACATGGCTGCTATGTCGGAAGCTTTCTAACGGTACATTAAATTTGGGCTAGCGACATAGGCTATACGAACTTACACACTACGCTATATTTTTACCCACCACGGAACGGAGACGGTATATGCGTTTGGGGTGAGAGGACGTTTGTTTGTGCAAATACATTTTTCTCCAAAACTACTAGCCCAATTTTGATGCAGTTCAGTTATGGGTTCGGGTTTAATTGGTGCATGTTCTTAGGTAGGTGTTATGGTGACAACTCACCAGGGGGCGCTGTAGTAAACATTTTTTGTGTAAATCCATGTTGCCACGTTTCTACAAAACTACAAGTCTGATTTTGATGAAGTTTTCCGTTATGGGTTCCGGTTTGATTGGTGTATTATCTTAGATAAGTGTTACGGTGACAACTCGTAAGGGGGCGCTGCAGTAAACATTTGTTTGTGCAAATCCATGTTGCCATTTTACTCCAAAACTTCTAGTCCGATTTTGATGCAGTTTTCAGTTATGGGTTCGGGTTTGATTAGTGCATTTTCTTAGATAGGTGACAATTATATTTTAACCGTTGCGGGTTTTATCAAAATTTTTAATTTTAATTTAATATTTCTACATGTACCTGAACTGTACGGATAGTGCAATAATAATTAGATAAAATATTTTCTTAGGATTATTTTAGAGTATGTGTGTGACACAGTATTACCGATATAAGTTTTAGACACTATTGAAAAACTTTTGAGTGCAAAGCGAATTATAGGTATTTTTTAACTCCATGAAACTAGTGACAAGTCAATTTTCCAGTAAAACGTTAGAAAGTCACACCCTGTACATACATGAATCCATGATTATCAATTTATTGAACAAAATAAAATATCTTAAATTAATACTATTTACTAGTCACACCTTTGCAAATTAGTGAAGTTTTTTTTTACTATAAACAAAAAAATAATCCATAATTGTCGTTTCATAGATATCTCAAACAAACATCTGTAGATGATCTATTGCAAGTTCTGAGCATAGCATAATATCAAGCGCCCTAGATTAGCCCGTGACCAAAGCAGAGTTCGCAACAAAAGCAAGCTTGCCTTTTGTTGTGTTGACACTGATGGAGTCAGGCGTAACAACTTGTTGCACAAGTACCTACGCTGGCTGACGTTTACAAAAGGAAAACAACTGTTTTTAAATATATATAAGACATATTCAGAAAAAAAAAAAATAATGTCGTAATACATTCATTTTTACATAACGCCAACGAGCCTTAAATTAAGCAAAACTTATACAATGGTACTACAATAGCTGACGGAATACTTATGTACCTATTTTTATATATACACTTATACTACTTGCATATAGGACACCCAGCCATATATTTTTTTAATAAAGTATATATACCAATTCCTTGGTTGCCTGGAAGAGATCGCTGTTAGCGATAAGGCCGCCACTTGTGGCACTACTTCATAAGGTTCTATGTTCTCTGTACTTTTTGTCTATTTATGTTGTGCACAATAAAGAGTTATCTATCTATCTATATGAAAAAACACTTTTTAAAATGAAAAACCTGCAGGAAACTAACTTGAAATAAAATACTATATATGTTTAGAAAATACTGGCTTACTTATTGTAAAAGCGCTTTACTCAAACCTCAAGATAACAAGAAAAAAGTCGAGCGTGTTAAAAAATAAAAATTACTCACGTATCACAAAATTTAGTAAAGAAATATTCAAGAAAAGATTAGGTACTCACCTACTTTAATCTATCTATACTATTATAAAGAGGAAAGATTTGATTGTTCGTTTGTTTATAATGAATAGACTACGAAACTACTGGACCGATTTCAAAAATTCTTTCACTGTTTGGAAGCCACGCTATGCCCGGCTGACATAGACTACTTTTTATCCCTGTATTCCCACGGGAACGGGAACTACGCGAGTGAAACCGCGAGGCATCCGCTAGTTTTTAGTAAATTGATAATATCCAAAGAGAATATAAAAGAAAAACAAATTACTATTTTAATCTTTGATCTCATTACTATTCTGGATAACATTGTAATTTAATTCTTCGACTGCAACACAGTAATGAAAAATTAATCTAGTTTGCAATTATATTTTAGACATTTTGACGTTAAAAACTGCTGCTGTATAATAAAGTATTAAAAATACTTTAAAAACATGTCACTACACACACACACGTATTTTGAATTTAAAAGTAAGTTATTTTAAAGCATTTCTTTTCCAAATTAAAAAATTGTCGTTATAGAATTAGTAACTAAATTAATTCTATGTAGGTATAAAATAGGAAAAATCACAAACACAGTACTTTCGAGTTTTCAAGTTTTATACAAATGTTCATTCTGGGTATAACAATTTATAGCTATCTCCGAGGTGTAAACCATGAGTTGCATTAGACGGCGACAGAGATAGATGGTGCCAGGTTTATTAGCTCCAATGCTGGAAATGGCTGGAATGTATCATCCCGTCTGAGATAAGGTTGCACTAAAGCAAAACATTGTTGTAGAGTCTTAGCAGGAACTCGAAAAAACACGTCACCGCATTGTATCATTTTCTTTCATTTTTTGTTTTTTTTTTTTTCATTGAATCCTTTTCTTCTAGGCTGCATGCTCCATCAAAGAACGCATCTTTACAGCAAGATGGCGGTCAAACGCAAGCCTACTTGTAATATAAAAAAGCCTTACTGTGACTTTAACTTGTGACTCAGATTTATTTCACTTAATTTTAGTCGTCGAATATTTGCAAACATTAAAATACTCCAGATAAAGTGCGATGTCATAAACAAATAAAAAAACGTTGTAACAAAGAAATAAGCCAAACTAATTATAAGGAGCCAAATAATAAAAATGACACAGATTTTTTTATAGTTAATAACAATAAACTCAGAATATAGAGTCAACAGGAAATGTTAGCCGCTACCATTTTAATTAGGATACGATTGTATGTAATGAATAGCCGGTGAGCCTTAGACTAAATCACAGAGGAGATATTTAGAAGCCTGATAGTAGTTTTATAAGACTTAATTTACATTTTTATCTTCTACAAGCGCAATTCTATGATTCCTCTCGCTATAAAGCATAACCCATGTATACATCCAAGGGTATCTTAATCACTCTCAGATTCGTGGAGTCATTTCAAACTGTGGACGATAATGGTAAAGCACACCTAGCCTGAAATAAAACTGACGCCGAAGTGAGGCTGCCAGAACACACTGTTAGGGGATTGGCGGCAGATTTATCCACCGACAAAGGGATGCGTGAATTTTGTCAACTTATCACTTTTTTTGGGTGCTTACCGTAAGCAGACCAGCGACCTGCAAGCAGCACGCGATCACGAGTATGACGCATGTGCCAGCCATTACCATTCTCTACCATATCTGATGGAAAAGAGCAACCGGCACACGACGCCAGCGCAAAAAGGAACCTTCGATGGAGAGCATGAATACTGTGTGCACGCCCATAATCCTCATTTCTATACTCTTAAAATAAATGTAAATAAAATTATGTAATTTAATTCTTTCTCTTTTTCCCCTCCCTCATTTATAATGAACTGCTTGAAACTAAACGCAAATATCTTACAAGTCGTGAGTAACTCAGATCAATATTTAGTAAAACCAGGCAAACTTTTACATACTAACGCTCATAATGTCAGTGGCAACAGGTGACAGCCCCTCATTCTTCAAGCTCCAAAGAAGCTTTATTGTGCTCTAAGCGTGAAAAATCAGGGATGCTCGAGTCAATCGTGACTATACTAGCGACTTAGGTCTACAATTCAAATTGCGGTAACAGGTAGCTTTGCTTAAAGGTGAATTTACACGGTAAAGGTTTTTTTTATTCTTGATAGGTTTGTGTTTGACTACGACCTGTCTGATGACAACCATGATATAGTGTAAAATGAAGCACGCTTACTAAGAAAACCCCTGTTTACTCTGGATTTGAAGACCCATGTTGACATTAGCAACGCGAACTAGCCCATGTTTGACCACCAACTCACCTGACGGTAAGCAACGATGTCGAAGATGAAGCACGTAAACTTACGAGCTTACGTATCTGTTAACAAACGTAGTGAGTAACAAACCTTCAAAACATTCTGATAATATCCTTCAGAAAACAAAAAACTAGCATAATGTTTCATTCCAAATTTAGAAAAATCATAGTCAAACTAATACAACTTTTGAAAGTTTTCTGCAATCGTTTCTCCTTTTAATATACCCAAACTGGTCATTAAATAAAAACGGGTTTTCATAAAAGGAAACTGTTTCTCTCCCAAAAGCAAAAAAGAAAACGACAGGAAAGGCAGGTATGAATAAAAGAAGAAATCTACGAGAGGGGAGTAAATGAAAGACAGTTCCTGTCACTTGCTTTGTGTGAACTCAGCATTACGGCCTCGTGGAATGGAAGAGAAATCACGAATGAAGACATCTTGCAAAGACTTTTATGTAAAATCTGAGATCAAAAATATTGAACTATGCTCCAGTAACACTGAATAAAACATCCTTGTCTCTATAGAGGTTATCTCCAAGTCAGTCATCATATCGTCAGTCTTATTATGTTTGGACAAATAAGTCACGGTTACTTTGATTATCTAGCTATCACATTCAAAAATAGTGTTAATTAAAAATAGATTGTAACGTTGCGTAGAATATACACATATTCTACGCAACACTTATTTTAAAAAACTTCCTTTTCTGTTTTTTTTTTTCTTGTAAAACTTCTTTTTTTGTTTTTCTAACAATTTTTCTACGCACAAAAAGTAACTTGAAATATGTGTAATGTTTTAAGCCTTGAAGTATTTGTGTGTAGTTAGTGTACGAAAAGTAATAATAATGTAAACAAGTAGACTTTATCCATTTTCTACGCTATATATTATGTATCTGTAGCGCTCTTTTTTATCTGTGCTAGCACATCTAGTATGTTCGGAGCATGAATGGATGCGAGTGCATTTTCTCGTTGCACGATGTCATACCTCCCGAAATTCCCCATCCTACTTCCCTCAAATGCCTTCTATCCCTAGTTTTTACTCCCTTTGTATATATTTTATGTAAGTACATTAAAAAAAAAAATAAGGTTGTAAATATGTAAATGTATAGGATTTTAACACTCACTCTGCCCCCTACTTTTGTATATGTATATGTTTGTATATGTCTTGTAGCATGTTAAATGTTTTGGTTTCAGGGTGACAAACAAAAACCTCTGCTATTCGAATTCACCGAACAATGAGGCTCAATACCGTACAAATTCCTGCGTTTGATTGTCTATCTTTCTACGTGACAGTGGCGGAGTTGTGAAACGTTTTCACAAAGGCCATAAACCAAGAATTGAATTGAGTGCATTTTGTTCAATTTGTCATCGTCAAGAAATTCGATATTTACAAGTATTTTAATATAAAGCAAGGGAAATAAGTTACACAAAGTAAGAGCCCCGTCATGCCGTAGTAAATTAATGGCAAATTAACTACTAGCTTCAATTAAATTTTGGAAGTAACACGAAAAGTCATACTTCACCACATTATAATATTTTCCCACAAACTCGCTTATAATTCGGCACTTTATTAGAAAAAAAAAGAAAACATTAAAAAAATATTTTGATTCATTTTCAGTTCTCTTTTTATTTATATTACGTACTTATTTTACTAATATTGTGTTTAGAAAAGGTAAGTATTGTAATCTTTTTTCTATATACATAAAACGTTGCGTGCAAGAGTTAGCTGTTTTACACACGGCAGTAGGTCACTGTCAGTGAATATATATGCATTTAGTGATAAACGAGTTTTGCATAAGTTTAACGTTTTATTAGAACACGCACGGGTTAACTTATTCTTTTACTATACATTATATTGTAAGTAAATATACCAAATATTACTTACTGTGGTATTATGTCGAGTTCTATACGTAAAATTGATAATGCTAATATCTATTACCTATTATTAAAATCGGTAATTCACAATTTCCATCGAAAATATGTCTGTAATTTTTAGTTCGGCTGCTAATAACTACCTTACTTACCAAGTACCTTTCACTAACTAGCTTATAATTATGAAGATGTTCATAATATTCCTAATAGGTATCCGTATAGGTACGTATTTGTTTTTTTTTTTCTTTTTTGTTTAGGTAGATATCGCTTTTAAGGCATGAGATTGTAAAGATGGTTCTTATTAATATTGATTGATTTAAATTTATGTTTTACTCTCTTCACGTGTCCTTTTTTTCAGAATAAGGTTGTCCAGGTTCTCGGTGCAATCCCAGTCTAATAGAAATTACTAAATAGATTAGAGGTTTACAGAAATAACAACCAAACCAATCATGCGCGTTTTAACTTTCATTAATGACGTTTAAAAACGTCATCACGTTTCGGTTTAGGATTTCATCACTATTGTAACTGAAACGACTGACTAAATGTATACCTGGAACAACGAACACTCAAAATGAACTACCGCAAAGTAACGCCTGAATCGATCAATTGTTGATAAACTTTTTTTTTAATTCATCAGCAAATGGATACGGTGTTCTTCATGCCTAATCTTTATAGTAGTATACTTCGGATTTTGTGTTTGGTAAAATTATGTCCAACATCTTTAGTTATAATAAAAATTCAGTCATGGTCAAGACCAGTCCGTGCCGATCGAGCACATAGTATATATAGATACGAGAAAAAACACAAGTTCTGGAAAAAATAACTAACTGACACGACCTTTTCCGCGTTCTGGTCAAAACTCCCACATATACGTTTATTTATTTGGGATGCTATAAAAATAAAATCACGTTCTAGATTTTTTTTCTTTTTTGCTGCAAAATTCTGTGTATCGCTGCAATGACTATGGGCATGCGTTATCTCCGAACATCAGGACAGAGTCTCGTTCGTCTCATTAAAAATTAAAAAAATAACGTCGTGGACCGCACGAAAATAGGCCGTATGCGGGCCGCGGCTTTATTTTTCCTTAAGGCTGTACTTTGGACAGCCCTGTGCTAGAATATCAAATAAGGGGACTGATAGGGTGGCTGGGGTCGAACGCTTTGTGATATAATGAAGCATGGTCGAGAGGGTAGCAAAGAGGGTCTCCCTTTAAAAGATAATTGCATGGAGCACATAACAGCGATTATGAGTCTCACTTCATGTCCTTTTTAGTCAAGTACGTACCGGATTATGCAATAAAAAAAAACTCAATGCGTCTGCACAAAGATAATGAATGATTCATCATCACAAATACTTTAAATCTATATTTTTTATGTAAAAATAATGACGAACGAGACGCTCTCCTGATGGTAAGAGATATCGCCTGTCCATAACTATTGCAGCGATATACAGAACTTTGAGTAACAAAACAAAGTCCATCGCTGCTTTGGTGCTCATTACTTTGCTTTTTTGCTTTTTGATATTTGTCATCTTCTGTCATATTCTAGCCATATTTATTAGACATTTTTAAACAGCTTAAAACAATTGTCCACTGAGTATCGATATAATTGATAACGCTAATAGAAAAGTACAAAAATGTATGGCATTGACATATACTGTCCATGTGACATATCGACAGTTTATGTCAATGTCGTAATTGTTTGCGTTTTTGGTAGCGTTATCGTTAATCGAAATTTGACGTTAAGGTTATTTTATTCTTAAATGTCACATTGTATGAGAAGACACTACTACCTGTAGTAATAAAGCTAAATCTTTAACTGCAGACAAGGTTGCTCATGTTTATTGTATTTTTGACTGAAGCAATAAAATTTTTGTTTGTAAAAACTAACCTGAGTTCCAATCTATAATAGCCTCTGCTGATTTGCTTGAAGATGCGTTCTGAAAGAAAAGAAAATGTTATTCTAAAAATCTGTACAAATTTCCACTTCGTATCGTCCCCTTGTCACTCCTAAGGTAAAAGACACCATTTCGGAATGGAGGGAATTAAAAATTCATATATCCCAAAGCAAATTGCTGCCCACCCAAATTGGGCGCGGTAGGGCGCAGGTCGAAATGTTCCATATGAAAATTAGATAAGAATATCTTTGCTTTCGCGTTATGAGCTTTAAAGAAGTCACATGTAAAGCCTAGATTCGATTACATATAAAAATGTCTACCATGATTCTACGGGAAATTGGAACAGCTGAGACTTTTTCAATGAAAGTGATAATATTGGAGTCATATACTCATAATAATATTGAGCGAGAGTGGCCTTGCGATATTATGTAATGTTTCTTTTACACATACAATGGTTAATTTTTATTTTTACGTGCTGGATTCAATTACTATGTTACCACTCACGTTAGAAATCTCGATCGTATTCGATGACAAAAGTAGCTGAACGAAAACATTTTATGTTATAGACCCTTCAATACGATGGCAGCGATGATTGCACAGTGGTTAGCGCAGTCGGTACACACGCCGGAGGGTGTAGATTCAACCTCCAACAATAAGCTTGACTGTTCTGTATAATTTGGTAGAATCTCTGCTTTTTGAGCTGCATTGTGTTGTGTTGTTGTCTCATTTGAATTTGCCGTCAGCAATGTTCGTAAATGCAAAGGCAAAAAATGATCGTCTCCCAATGAACCACAAGTTTCAAACGAGTCATACAAGAGCCTATACATACAGCCACAACAGGGTAGGTTCCAATAGAATATCAGTATATATATATATATATATGTGTTAAATGTCCTCCAATATTTATGTTTATTTATTAATACAGCATTGTGTTGTGTTGTGTTGTTGTCTCATTAGGATTTGCCGTCAGCAATGTTCTAAATGCAAAGACAAAAAATGATCGTCTCCCAATGAGCCACAAGTTTCAAACGAGTCATGCAAGAGCCTATACAGCCACAACAGCCGGTACCTACAACAAAGCTCCATCCGTGGCCAGTTATTACGTGTCCGCTTCTCTGCCTCCAATTACGCCTGTGTAATCACAGGCCTCATGAAACTCTGGTTTTTCAACGCCTCATTTAACACAATACGTATTGTTTGTATGTCAGTATACGAAGAGAACATTTTTTTCAGCAAAATAAGTCGTAGCGAAATACTTTACCTAAAGATTATTGTTTATTTTATTGACATTTTTTATTTTATTATTATTATTGTATTTTAATTTTGTGCTACCTATTAATATGAGTCCATGTAGTTACTTGAAATAAAAAAAATTTATAATTAAAAAATTAAAAAGAGTTTCATAGGCTGCATTGCTAACTGTGACATTGTTAGACTTATGCTCCAAAGTTGAAGAACTCGATCTATGTCGACGAAATCTTATGTATCTAGCAGAAAATTTCAAAACAAATGAGAGTGCAAACAACTAATGTCTGTGATTGTTTTATAAATAACTGTCATTCGTAAAGTTTTTAATGATCGAACAAAATACATTTGTTCACCTAAATTAAATTTGTGTTGTGTCACGTTACGGAATCCTTAATTAATTCCGTAAATAAATTCCTTTTTTGTATGTTCAAGGCTACGAATAACAATAGTCATTATTCGTAGGTTCAAGGTAGGTATATTTTTAGTGTATTTTCGCTTAAAAGTCATTTTGGTTACAACAGTGATACGTATTTAATTTAAAATGTATCTAACTAGACGATAATGTTTAATATCTATCCAAAATATTACTAAATATCTAAAACTAAAATCCAACATAAACTTAAAATGTAAGTAAATTCAAATAGCCACAACTTTTTATATTATTATCCTCTTCTCGCTGCGGTAACCAATTCACGTGTTTTGCCTTTACATGTAGCATCCTCAGGACATGTTGACTCTTCCTGCGCTTTTTGTGTAGTAAACAAGGTGTTTATTCTGCTCTGCAGTTACTGAATAAAGTGAGTGTTCGGACACGTCATCTAGTACATGGTATATGTATTTTACTAATTGATTTTAAAGTGGTTGGTTCTCTCTCTGTGTGTGTGTTTCTATCTTTCTCTCTCTCTCTTCCCTTATATAAATAAATAGTGACGACGAATACTTAGTGAAAGATACATTTATATATTTTAGCATCAAATGGCAAATAGCGCAAATAGCAATAGTGCCTAATGATGTTAATCAGATAATAACGGAGGTGAAACAAAAAGCCTGAAGCATGTCTTAGTAGCATAAATGATGATAAGCTGATCTAGTTGGTTATGGAGTGGCGGTTGGCTTAACTTCTAACATTTATCTCAGCTAAGAAACATGGGGTAGCAGTTGTTTCTCATGTAAGTCTCACGCTGCGGTCTCACCTAAGCTCATTGTTAACACATTACCCACGCGAAGCTATTCAAATGTAAATTTAAATTGCGCTAGTGCGGTAAGTTACTCGTAGTTGTAAGTTATGACGAAGTCTACGCTCTTGTTTGGTTATGAAAGCACACACGGAGACAAAGCTTTGATGGAATTACTCTCTGAGCTAGGTGTGTTTATTATCTTCGACTACACCATCATTTAACATCAGGTGAAATGTGACCAAGCTTTTTAACTATTAAAAATAATCGGCTTGTAAAATACACTACATAGATACTCCAGTATTGCGACCATTGAATCAATGCAATTTGTAGAATTTCATGCTACAACGTGACTAAGTGTAACGTCTGCTAGATTCCACTGAAGCTTATACTATACGCCAATATGTTGTCTTTTTTTTCAATAAAAGATTGCGGGCGGTCTAAAATCTTCGATAATATTAAGGTAACCTAGTCAAAATAAACACATTCACTGACCCCGGGGTCAGTGGCGCCACTGACTGTCATTTATTAAATAAAAAAAATACGTACGTTTTGTTTTTTTTTTTTAATGTTTGACAGGCTAGATCTTTGACCACAGCTTACCTGATGTTAAGTGAAGGTGTGGTCGAAGATGGTAAAGCACACCTAGCCTGGAATGGAACTGGCTCTCAAGTGAGGCTGCCGGAACACACCGTTAGATGCTTGGCGGCAGATTTTCAAATCGAGGGTGGTAGCTAGCCAGCCGAGTACTAAAGTACCCTACCACCATGCTATGGTTTCCTCACGATGTTTTCTTTCACCGGCAGCTCAAGCTCATTGTTGGGGTTTGAACCCACGCCCTTCGGCATGCGAACCTACTGCGCTAACCACTGAGCTATTATCGCTACAATTAAATAATATATAATATATAAATAATAAATATTGTTTTGTTTTGTTTTAAAATGCAGTAGTTCAAAACTTCAAAACGGCAAACTAATCTGCATTATTGTTCTGTACACGATTATGTAATTCATGTTTTATTTTCGAACCATATTTTGACTAACCCAATTTCGTTAATACGAAATTCTTAATTTCTACACTATAGTAATATTACAATATAATTTTTATTTCAAAGTGAAGAGATATCCTTTATAGTATAATATAGCAGTACCTATCACCAATCATCACAAACTCTAACAACCCACGCGTGCCATAGGTACGTGTTGCTAATTACAATCCTGGTTACAAACGCACCCCTTTCTCACAATTAATTGGATAATTGCATATAAGCTTATTCTGTATGTACATTCTACAATGTTTATATAGATTTATACAAGTATGTAGATATACCGTATGCTTGGCTGTATATTCTAAAAAAAAATCTACGCTCCTGTCATAAAAGACTTACACCTGCAATATCTGTAAATAGCTCATAATTATTTTGAGTAAATAAATACATATAATTGGAAATGTCACACACCGCTATCAAGCCCCAAACTATGCAAAGTTTATTATAATGTATATGTATAATACTTATTTGCAAGTAGGTACTTAAGTACCTACATACATTTAGTATATACAGACACTGAACAAATACATGTACCTAAACGTGGGAATTGAACTTACACCCACAGCTATTCGTTGTAAAAACAATTTAAGAACAAATAATTCCACTTTGACTGACAAACGGCAATGACCTAAAATGTACGTGTGTAACCTATACGAATGAAGAGGGAACATTTACTGCAAAAGGGAACCTAGTTACTTAACGGAACTGGGGCCAAAAAGGCGGATCTCGCGCAGAATTAATTCATTTTACTTTTTAGCATTTTCAAGTTAGATTTGGGATTCCTTTACTTAGCTTTACCTTTGAAATGTAAAACGTCTAGGTTTTCTACGGCTCGTATAAAAGTTTTTGTCAAATGACAAAACAAGTTTCCTGTTTCCATTGCTATTTGTTTTTTTTTCTTTGTTTTGGCATTTCACTTCGTTCATATTCACTGCCAGTGTGTGTTAAGTATTTTGATCTATATTTAAAGAATTTGTTGAAAAATCAATGGGAATAAGCCTAAACCTTAGTTAAAGTCACACAGAGTAACTCAGGGTCAAGTATAGTCATGGCCTAGAAAGTAGTATCAACTTTTCTAGAAACCTCAATGGCGTCTTGGGAGCAATACGAAAATATATCTTTCACAATCACGCATGTAATTCAGCACTTTATGAATAAACCAACAAATTTTAAATTTTTTTTAGACTATACGATATGCTGACATGTTTTTCGCGCCTTCCCGCTAGAACCCGTATTTGGTATTTTTCTAACAAGTTTAATTAAGAAAACACACAAACAACACTAATACACATATTTTCAAAAATACATTCAAAACTGTTCAGACATTTATAAGTTATGGTGGAATAAAGAAACTCACATATTATGTAAATACTCACATGAACCCTTAAAACATTTAACGCGTTTTTTGGGCTGTCATGTAATAAAAAAATAGGAACACTCAACGTCAAACTTCGTTAAAAAAATAATTTAACATTAATTTAACAACTTCATTAGAACGCACACTTTTATAAGTTGGTATGACTTGTCAAAGTGAATAAATATCTTATGTTGATACATTGATATTGCTAAAACTCCGTCGTATTTACGTAGGTAATGTAATAAACATTGGAAAGCCTGTTTATATTTACGATGTTCGCCGATTTGTTCAAATATTTATCCTTAGAAAGGCTTTCCTGCCGGCAAACCAAATATTACATCCATTTTAAGTAGGTACTAAAAATAAAAGTTGTTTTTACGGTAAAACAATATAAGTAGATATAGAGAGCAACCCACACGATTTCTCTTTTAACAGATCTTGTAAAATTAGATGCTGGCTTTAACAATGAACTCTTGAATAATTATATTAAAATGTCAAAAACAACTGGGCCTTCGTCTCTTTTCGTCCTTCGTCTCTCTGTACGACTGAACCAAAAGCTAGACACAGACGGAGCTATAAAGTGAACGTATATTAATATAAATAATAACTAGGCATGTTACGTTTTATTTTTCCATACTCTTAACCATACAAGTTGCTTTGATTTACATGTATATTATTAAGTCAACAAAATATGTAAACAGATGTAACTAGCAAGTCATATCTCCCCGTAAAGGTTTCTTGTCTTTTACTTTGGAAACTAACGTGTTTTTTACACATTTTTGTTTTAAATATGCGTGATTACTCCCGTTTAATTACATCCGATACTCTCACTATAGTTACGGCCACATCAGTGGCCTTTCTCATGGAGACAAAGCTGAATACAACGCACGCGCGTCTCGTCGTGCTTTGCACTACGATCCGCAACGTGCCTCGCACGTGAAGACAGTTAGTGCGCGGATGCGGGGATGTGAAGTGCACTACTTTTAATAGAGTCGGCCACCGGATTTGTTTGAAACTATAGTCGGAGATCCGATATAATGAAACATCAGTTATCCCGCTTAAGTAAAACAAAAAAGATATATCTCTGTATAGCAAGATCGACGACGATCGTAGAGCTAATGACCGCATAGATAATAGGTTCTATAGTCCCATCTGTGACGAGCTTAACATCCCTAACGTTAAATTGCAATGTAATATAATGTCATGTAGTCTCTATGTCACATTGTATTTTATTTGTATGTTTCAAGGTCCACCATGAAGGCGGGTTAATCGCGGCAACCTTCCGGTTTGCCTTTTGATCTGGATATTAACTCATTTGTATGCAAACAAATGGCGTGTTAATTAAATTTGGGAATCCGTGGACCTTTGCGCACAATACCGTATCTTTGTAGTTTCTATTGAAGTTCATCTGCCATTCAAAATGACAGACATAAAATATTTTAAATGAGTTGGGTTTGTTTGTAGTGACAGCGCTATTAAATATTCGTTGCTCTACCGTTAAGGAATACCATTAATTAAGCGATTCGGGTTTGATCTGGGCCTAGAAGGGGCCTTTTTATTCTGGATTTGAAGACACTCATATTATATTGTACCTACTTTTTATTACGAGTATCATTTTATTTTAGTAAACTAAAACGTTGGAACTTTTTCAGGCTAGAGTGACTAGATTTCTTCTAAATCAGCGTGCTCCATTCTCGGCAGCACCGTCGCTTTCCGGAATACGAGTAGCGTAGAGCTATTCAATATTTAAGAATTGGGATGACAATATTAACGGAAATCGGCAATTGGGAACGTTTTTACTCACAAATTTCTATTTCTCACAGTAATAAATCGTTAGACAATAGACAACATTTTATTTGTGACATAAAACAAAAAAATTTCAATTACATAAACAATGTATAAAAAAAAAAATAACAAACAAAGATAAAAAAATTAATAAATTGAACACAAAGAACGAAAGAAAGATAATTATTTATTGTCATTCTGTGCAATAAACAATATAGAAACTTGTTTGTAATATTGGTAATAGGTTTTATTTGTAAAACGTTGTGAAAGTTTTCATTGTTGTGCCATTTGACCGTATATTACGTACAACGTAATACGTTACGTTACGTAAGCCAGCCCCGACCTTTACCCTGTCTGTTATGCAGTAAAATTTATCCGCTAGCGAGGTAGGCGGATAATTCAACGTAATTTAGCTGTCTATAAATACTCTACACACCTACAAATTTCTGTCTGCCACTATGCCTTTTCTAAAACCGTCTTTATATAGTGTTCCGTCTACTTCTTATGTGAAGTAACAAACATACATACAAACATGTAGCGATGATAGCTCAGTGGTTAGCGCGGTAGGTTCGCATGCCGAAGGGCGTGGGTTCAAACCCCAACAATGAGCTTGAACTGCCGGTGAAGGAAAACATCGTGAGGAAACCATAGCATGGTGGTAGGGTACCAGAAAGTACCCTACCACCATGCTATGGTTGACTCGGCTCGACTCGGCTGGCTAGCTACCACCCTCAAGTTGAAAATCTGCCGCCAAGCATCTAACGGTGTGTTCCGGCAGCCTCACTTGAGAGCCAGTTCCATTCCAGGCTAAGTGTGCTTTACCGTCTTCGACCACACCTTCACTTAACATCAGGTGAGCTGTGGTCAAATAACTAGCCTGTCAACCATAAAAAAAAAAAAAAAAAACAAACAAACTTTCCGATTTTTAATATTAGCGTGATAAGATTGATAATAGCATATCTACACCTATATAGGTATGTATGTTGTTAACATTTAGGTCCCTTACATGAAACCTGTTTATTTGTTAATTCATGTGTAAAAATTCGTTTTCCCAATGTGTACATTATTTACTTTTATAACTAGACCTACACATAAAACCGGGACCAAAATTGAAAGCTCCACATTCGGCATACAAAGTGGGTCTTTGGATCGATTCAATTATCCCAAAATGTCCTTTGGCCGAATAATTTTGACGTCCCAACGGACGAGTATTTATTACACGCATAATTGAAGCTTTGGGCATATTTATGTGAATCATTTGAAGCTACATATATAAATACAAATAATGTTTGTTAATGACTTATATTGATTTCTATGGGTTTGGTCCCTCTTGTTAAGTTTGAACAACCTGTACTAGGAGAGACAAATACACTTTTTTGTGTCATATATTTTTCTTTGTTTATTTATTTTTGTTGTCTAGAAGAGATCGCTCTTAACAAATACAAATACAAATACTTTATTGATAACACCAATGTTACAAGTCACTTCAAAATTTTAAAGATGTCATTAAATGGGTTTTAAAACACTGATTACATGTCAAAATAAGGTATGTCAATATCCAAACATGTAAATATAAAAAAATATTGTCAACATAAAAATACTGTCAATATAAAATATGTCAATATAAAAATATGTCAATACCAAAACAATATTGTCAATGTATTAAAATGACATGACAAAAAAACGATAAGGCCGCACTTGTGGCACTAGCTCATAAGTTTGCTCAAGGGTTCTAAGGGATCAATCGATCAAGCGATCAATCAATCAGTGTGTTCCGACAACCTCGCTTGAGAACCAGTTTCATTCCAGGCTAGGTGTGTTTAATACCGTCACTTAACATTAGGTGGGCTGTGGTCAAACTCCTAGCCTGTCAACAATAATAAAATAAAAAATGTTACAATTATACATATTAATACCTCGTCCTAGTCTCAAGTCATCAAGACTGAACTTTAACACGTATTCCGAACTGGCAGACATCCAAAAACTTAAAAAAACTTTTACTAAGTTAGTCGAGGTACGGCCAAGGGTAATCCACTCGCTGTCAGACCGATTTCGTATAAGTATTCCGGGTAAATCGATCAGCTTGATAACATCTCGTAGTCGGCGGTAGCTAGGATAGCTTTAGAATGAACTGGCTTCGAATGTCGGCTTACATGATTGACATGGCAATTTAAATAAACAGTCTTGCGTTTGACCGTCATTCACCTGATGTTAAGATGCAATCTACGATGGAGAACACTTGTGTATAAAATAATTATTCACTCTCTACTTGATAACACGCTGTATATATCGCGAAACACCCACTCAGGTTTAGCGATTCGCATAATGAAATAAAAGTTGCATTGAGTCGTTAGTCTTTAGAATGTTTGGAAAGTCATTCGTGTAGCAATGTCGCTTTTTGATGCTGGCTATTTATATTTTTTTAAATCAAGACATTTGATAGCTACATATTGATACAAAAATACCTTTAGTATGACACTGTAAATCATTAGTATTAACAAGAATCTTTTTTATCTTCAGCTCTTAAGGCAGATATGCTACCAATGAGCCAACAGGCCAATATAAGATAAGATATTATGGCCAATTTGTAGTATGTAACAAAATCTCAGTAGTTCTTTGAAGATGTTTTCTGCTAACAAGTAAAATATAAGACTAATAATAACCTTTCTAGCACAATAGGTACAGCTTTAATATAGTGACAGAGTCGTGGGCAAAGGCATTACGTTTTAACGACTTTTCCTTGTAACTTATGTACAGCGTGTGAATTATTTAGTAGGTTTTATCTTCCCAATATAAGAGAACACATGTGTGTGGGGAGTCGTAAATTACTTTTTACGGGTAATTCGCTCTTTACTGCATTCATTGCCTGTCCAACTAAAGTTTCCGTGTAAATCATACGGAAACTTCCTAAATCCGAGACAATAAACTTAAACGACAAAACTATTTTGTGGCATTGTACAAAAGTATGCTTGCAGAAAAAAGAAGACGAGATGATTTTTTTTTTCTTTATTTATAGAGATTCTAGATAGATAGAAACTGTTGTCCAGGCCAGAAATAAAAATGTACAGAAAACAAAAAAACATTAGTGTTAAAAGAAGTTTTAGATATCTTTGTATTGATTTAGCAGGATGTCGTCTAGGTAGGTACCACCGCAATGCCAAATATTCTACTGCCAAGCAGTAGTTATATTACTTTGTTCCGGTTTAAAGGGCAACAGCTAGCGAAATTACAGGGCTGTTGAGACTAACCAAAGATGCCCTGGATTTTGTTACTCATATTCCTGTATATCGCTGTAATGATCATGTTCAAGCGTTACCATCAGGAGAGCGTCTTGTTCGTCTCATTAAATTTACTTTAAAAAAAAAGAATAAAATAAACTTCATTAATTAGTTTTAATGACATAAAAACGTATAAAACTAAGTCTGCCCCTCTGTCAGGCGTCATTCATAAACTTTTCTAACGTAATTCTCGATTTCTGTGCTATAACAAAACACAGATAAAAAATAATAAGATATAATGTTGCGTAGAAAATTAGTGAAAACTCAAACAGCTTTCACTCCATCAGGCTAAGCCAAGTAACGTTAAATTAACGCTAATAGAAAAGCCAAAAATGTGCCGAATTGACATCAGCTGTCCACGTGATATGTCGACCGCATTTGTGAGTCCCTTTAACGCTATTCAAATGTTACTTGGCTAAGCCTACTGTTCTACTAAACATTCTATCTGTACTTTTTTTCTAATCTGTGGCTAGACGTTTAAACATTTACAACTGCTCACATCGGAAACTCAAACAATATAGATGGTAGGTAACAGATCACGAGTGCGAACAATGTTTGCTTCAGTGATTGGTTTTGGAGATAAGCGCGCGGCCGAGCTGCTCTGCGATCCGTATTATAATAAATTATTGTTTACAGTTGTCAATACGGCTGCTGACAACCGATCTGCCACTGGAAGAATCAATAGGGATTTAGGTTTCGATTGATTACATAAGGTGATTCGTTGATCTATGTAGTACGTACTAAATTATACGATCAGAACAGTCAGTCCAACACTTTTGCAGGACTATCTTGCAACATGTCAATTAATACCGAACGTTTTTGGAGATCTACTGACTTTAGCTATTGTCTCCCAATGTTCCGAATTAACGACACTACTACTGGCCCACTGCCAAAAGTGGGCACTTTTGGCATTTAAAAAACAAATAAATAAATATCGTAGGACATTACACAGCGCCATCTGACCCCAAACTAAGCAAAGCTTTTTTTTTTACTCGCCTAATGCAAAGTGACGGTGTGGCCGAGGATGGAGCACGCTGATCCAGAAGAAATCTATTCACTCTAGCCTTAAAAACGTCCAAATTGTAATTTATGGGAAACAGGGAAGCCGGCAATGAGCTCCATTCGTGGGCCGTGCGCATCAAAAAAGTAGAGCGGAATCGCTGCGTACTATAGACGTTAGATAACTGATGAATACTTCATTTTTTTTGTAAATACAGACTTATAATAAATACAGTACACTAGACACAGAACAAACATATTTTGTTTATACCACAAATGTTTGTTCATGTTTGTCCACCATGTTTGTCCTGGGTGGGAATCGAACCCATCCTCTTCAGCCCTTGAAGCGAACATACTTCCAATGAACCAACAGGCTTGTCTTAAACAATTACATGCCAAAATAAGTATTTGGACATGTCAATTTTAATAATTACTTACTTACTAAAAAAAAGTCAAATAAATAGTGAAGCTTTTTTTTTTTATGGTTGACAGGCTAGTTGTTTGACAACAGCTCACCTGATGTTAAGTGAAGGTGTAGTCGAAGATGGTAAAGCACACCTAGCCTGGAATGGAACTGGCTCTCAAGTGAGGCTGCCGGAACACACCGTTAGATGCTTGGCGGCAGATTTTCAACTTGAGGGTGGTAGCTAGCCAGCCGAGTACTAGAAAGTACCCTACCACCACGCTATGGTTTCCTCACGATGTTTTCCTTCACCGGCAGCTCAAGCTCATTGTTGGGGTTTGAACCCACGCCCTTCAGCATGCGAACCTACCGCGCTAACCACTGAGCTATCATCGCATCGATAGTTTTGTATCTTCCTTGATATATACTTGAGTTATTTAAAAGTTTTCTAACACATATTACCGAATTAATTATGTTAATGATACTGAAATGAACAACTTATTGAAGAAACAAGAAACAAAATATTAAATACGCAGTTATACAGTCTTTTTTTCATATAATTTGTCATCACAATAAGCAACGTATCATTACAGTTTACGATATTTTCCCCACGATTAAGTCGTTTCTACCTCGAAATGGGTCTCATTAACTAACTAGACTGTAAATCTAAATTAAGCCACGACATGCCGTTTCCCGTGGAAAGTTTCTGATAGTTTCCTTATCGGAGATGTTAGGAGGTCATTTTACGGCTACCTGAACATTGTTATTTGTTTCAAAGACCGGTACCAACCGGAAGACCACCGCCGGTTGTGTACAGTAGACATTTTGCTGAGTTGAAGACGGTTATGACGGTTTGTGATATAAACATTTTTTTTCATGAGATTTTTTCTGACAATGTTTGTTATTTTCTGTGTATTTGGTCTCATGTCGCAAATAAAGTGTTGTCTATTAATGTCTACGAAGGGATATTTTTGTAGCGATGGTAGTTGAGTGGTTAGTCCGCTCGGATCGTACAGCGAAAGATGTGGGTTCAAATGCCATAAAAAATGTTGCCGGTGAATTAAATAAAACTTTAAGGGAAATCAAATCATGGTGGTAGGGTATTTTCCAATGCCTATACCGCTGGTTAGCTACCCCTCTCGAGTAAAAAATCTAGCACTTAACGATACGTTCTGTGCCTCAATATGAGTCAGTTCCCATTATTTTTTTATAATGAACGCGTTTGATCACTATCTCAACTGATGTTAAGTGAAGATGCGATATACGAAGAAGCACGCTTGCAAATACAAATGCAAATACAATTTTTTTATTGTTACAAGTCACTTCAAAATTGTTAAATATGTCATTAAATGAGTTTTAAAACACTGATTACATATTATATATCAACACAAAAATGTCAAAATAAAGTATGTCAACATATACGGGGTGAAATGCTTTACCTTCATGGATAAAATAGGGTGTGGTATATGTGTGATACAGAAGCGATACACAAAAGTAATTGTGTCGTGCTGTTAAGTATAAAAAAGTTTTACTTTCCGAAAAAAAACAGAAAATTAGTCCCCCTACTGTTGGCGCGACCTCCAGCGCATGAACTACACAGCTGTTGACACGTCACGCCGTGTCACATGTCAATATAAAAATACTGTCAAGACAAAAATATGTCAGTACCAAAAAAATATTGTCAACATAACAAAATGACATGACAAAAAAAACATAATTACTTACTAGTCATTCATAATAGATTGCCTAATAGATCGATTCGCTCTCGATTTAAAGACACCCGGATTGTATCTATGAAGGAACACCCACTCGGGTAACGTTCCACGCTTTAGCCGTTCGCACAATAAAAGTGGATTCAAATCGTTTCATGCGAGTTTTTGAAACATAAACCATGAAACGATGAAGCTTTAACATACTATCCTATACCAGGCTAGATGTGTTTACCATCTTTACACACACTGTTTATTGATATTATGTAAGATGTGGTTAAAAACCTATCCTGTCACAAGTAAAAAAAAAAATGTTTAACCTGTTTCACATACTAAGACTATAATATAATCTAAACCTCTTTAAACTTACAGACTTTAATTTGTGTGTAATGCAAATTACGTAAACCTCAACGCAATACTATGCTAAATAACTGAGTTTTCATTTAAATGTACCGTTTTTTTAAAGATATACAGTCCCTACATAAAGCTCATTTAACACCACCTAAGCCCGGTTATTTCGCCTTTCCGTTCTTTTCCTTCACAAGCTTGGTAGATCTCGCGTGCTTACGTCACGAGCCAATTTTAGAGCAATCGATAAGCTGATATTTTACTCGGTGGAGGGTTCACAGACTTGATGTCTGAAGCGAAAGCAATTTAAAATCAACCACCTTAATAGCTATCGATATTTCAGTAGCCACGCCTAATGTACGAGTTTACTTTTTTGTAAGCATTTTTTGCCGAGTGACATAAATGTATCTGCACTCGTATTACGGCTATTATATAGCCAAACGTATATCATGATTAGTCAATTTAAAAAGATGCTATCTACAATACTTGCAAACTTGCTGTGTAGTATATAGCAAGTATAGACTATGCACAATACTTGAAACTTGCTATTTAAAATACTAGCAGCTCGCCCCGGCTTCGCACGGGAAAACAAAACTTGATTAACAATATAATTATAGCCTATGTCACTCAGTGATAATGTAGCATTCTAATGATGCAAGAATTGTTCAGATCGGTCACAAAAAAACAAATCTTTCCTCTTTATAATTAGTGTAGATAGTAAGTTTAGCCTATACACAATACTTATATACAATATAGAAAGTTTTCGGTTAAATGGGGATGTTCAGTCTTGTACTAATGATCTCGTGGTCCTACCTTCACGTTGGATTAAATTAAAACCATAGGGAAAGTTCCAGTGCGGCTATTTAAATGCCTCGGGAAAATGTAGCAATGTTCAATTTTCGCTTGCTAAAATTGAGAATACCTGCTGTTTTATACGTTTTGTTGAAAGTCACTGTCGTCTTTCTATGATTCTTTTCTCGATTTCAAGGTTGGTCCTGTAATAAAAATTCACCATAATGGGTGGAACAGCGCCGTGTTTAAGGTATATATTTAGTTTATTTCCGCTTAAGAGACGTTTCGGTTTGGAACGCCTGAATCAATTAATTAACAGCGTCTTTAAATATTCTACATTTATTGTGTATACATAAATATTTTTGGCTTATTCACATTGAAATGGCTGGACGAATTCACGACGAATGACATTTGGAATGCATTCAAAATTGAGTCTTATGGTTAATATGGGGTATTAGCGACTTCTTTTGCTTGCGTTTGACCGCCATCTTGCCTGATGTTAAGCAAAGATACGGTCTATGATGGAGCACGCTTGCTTAGAAGAAACCAATTCACTCGCGACTTGAAGGCACCCAGATTGTATCTATCAGGGAACACCCGCTCGGGCAGCAAATTCCAATGCTTAGCAGTGCGCACTAAAAAAAGTTTTCGTAATTTCTCCCCATGTGTTACCAAGAACTAGGACTACTCCGTTAAGAATTCCTGATTGAGAAATAAAGTATCCTAACAAACATAGTCGTACAAATAAAACTGAGGCTTTCACGGGGGACGCAAAATGAAAGAAATAATGAAAGTGCGTTAGTTCACGTATTTCGGGGCGAAATTGAATTTGTTATGATTTATTATTCTCTCGGTTGTAAGCTGGCACAGAGAGTTAGATAAATCAATTTATGTCTGGGCCTATTTTTGGCGTTAACTTTGTCGCGTACTGCCCCCGTGTTATTGTTGAAAGAATAAATTTTACAATGTAGTTGCTTTTAACTACAAAGTGTTTTTTTCTTCAAGTATTAGGTATATCTTAAGTTTATTTTCACTTGAATTTTTTTATTTAATTTTACAAAAGATATTTTTCGCTTCTACACGATATGTGGTGGGCGCTCCTTGTTGTAACCAAAACGACTTATAAGTGGAAATACACTAAATATATTATAACTCCAGAATACGATAAGATGAAGTTCCGCAAAGTAACGCCTGAATCAACCAATTACCAAACGTAAAGAAAAAAATCTATGGTGTGCTCATGTTATACTTAACATTAGGGTACTTGTTAGTACTCGGCTGGCTACTCAAGTTGAAAATCTGTAGCCTAGCACTTAACACTGTGTTCCGACAGCCTGAGAGCCAGTTCTTTTCCGAGCTAAATGTGTTTACCATCTTCGATCACACCGGCACTTAACATTAGGTGAGCTGTGTTTTAACACCTAGCCTGTCAACCATAAAAAAACGTTAAAGTTTCTCATATTTCATCCGTACATTCGTTACTTTACCGTTACATTAGTAGGTACATTCTGTTTAAACGTTTAAACCTCCGTTCAGCTATACGAGATGGAACCTTAAAGTCTATGTCTAATAAAAGTTAATGCGATTTGCTGCGCAAGGGAGCCTAAATAAAGACTCTGTAAAATGGAGCCTAACAGACATTCACAAGGAACCTTGAATACCTACCAACAAAAACAGCACTGAAAGAGGCAAAATCGGATTAACCTTCAAAAAGTTGGAATCTTTTCCACTTTACCTTCAAAAGTAATCTCGAAGAATGGATCATCAGCTGTGTTTACGGAATGGGAACCGCGAGACCCTAATTATACGCTTAGCCTACTTTTTGAAGAAACTACATAAAGGTCTTCTCAAGAGATCCATAATACCAGACGAGTTCTCCGAATAGTCCAATAAAGAAATATTCAGATACAAGAATGACTTCAAATAATTCTAATAGTATTAAAAACAACAATAACTATTATGCCACTAACTTATCAAGATAACAGATAACCCCTGTCCAAAATGTCCATAGCCGTCCATGTCAATCTGATTTCAACACAGATTTAAAACTAGATATTTTTGTGAATCACGTTTGTTTGGCATAAAAAAATAAACTGATAAATCATTCAATAGTTATAAAAACAAAATTAATAAGTCATTTTGGCAAATAAAACATATACTCTTACAAAGCCATTGTAAAAGTATATTTTAATTAAACGTTCTTAGAAATACATACATAATAATTATTTAAAAATATATAATCAAAAATAAAACAAGAGATGTTAAAAGATGAAAGTAATTGTATTTCTGAGGGCTCTCCAATTAAACAAAGAGCTTACCTTCTTATATTCTGTTGAAATTTTTGTAAGATGTACTCGATAAAGATATTCTTTGTTTCAAAACAATTCTTACTTAAAAATTTTAGAAATAGTGTAACTCGAGAGAAGTCTTAATAAGACAAAGGAAGAGTTGTAAAAGATTCTAAAAGAACTTTCAGCAGAAGTGCAGGTTCCAGATAACTTTATTTCACAAGAAAACAAACGCCAGACTTACATTTTTGCAATTCAAGAGTACATTCACAAACAGTTTTCAATGTCTCACCCCAACAATTTTCTACGATTGCGAAAGTTTAATGAGATTTTAAAATAAAATACGACACATTGATGATTTTACTACACGAATATTTTTTCATCGAAGCATTTTGTAAGATATGTAAAACTATTAAAATATTGACCGCTAAGAATTAAAATAACTCTTTATGAAAACACAAACAGCATAAACGAACTAAACGAATCGTTATAAAATAAAGCTTGTAACTCAAAAAGGCACCAGAAGCTATTTATCTCAGTTCTACAAACCTTTTAGACGTCTTGTGCTCGCGGAGGTTGAAACTCAACTAAATCACTGGTGACTATAAAGAGTCTAAAATCTCATACATTTTACTGAGCTCGCTTTGCAACCACTTTGAATTCCAGCACGAATAGAGCGTCCACTAAGGCACGTTAAAGCCTTTAGAAATGCTCGGATCGTTCTATTAACAGCCAATAAGCTGTAACGCCCCTGGGGCACAACCCTATCGATAGAAATTGGACTTTGAAGCCTTTTATTTATTTCAAATTGAACTGAAAACAATAAACACAAAAGAACGTCGATTTCAATGCGGATTAATGAGGAAACGTTCATCCTATTTTTTAATTAAAGCATGATTGGCAATTATTGACGAAGATTTTACGACTCGCTATTTTGTATAATTTTGTGTAGTGTAATATTTTGTGTAGTTTCCTTCAATGAGGTTTGTAGATATTTTCAGTCAAGTCAAGTCAGAGTCAAGTCAAGTAAGAGTAAATATAGAGTATGTAATGTATCTTTGAAGCCTGCGTACTTCGTCTTCAAACACATAATCGCTTACTATACGGCGAGATGGTAATCAAATGTGGACTTATACGTGTAATTGATTGATTGAGGCGTTATTTTGAGGAAGTCCATTTTGAGTGTTCAGGGTATTTAGTTGGTTTCCGATTAACAAGCAGAAATAAATTAAATATATACCTTGAACACTTATACGCGTAACTTTTTTTATGCCACATATGGCAGTCAAGCAGATAGGTTGTCTGATGGTAAGCAATCACCGTCGCCTATGGATATCTGCAACATCAGCGATATCCATAAACCAATTATATATGTGGATGAGCTTTCAGACGATGGCAGCAAAGGCGATGATGGAAACGTGCCGCCGGCATAAGATTGAATAATTTTTCAGAACACTCCCCGTTGCAAATGCGATTGAATATGCACGGAGAGAGAAATTAGCTTACAGATTTTAGTAATGTATTATTTTTTAATAAATAAAACATCTGTCTACAGCTGGGAACGATGGCGTCTCTTTTCTTTGTTACAGGCGCTGCACTTTCTGCATTTGCAAGTGTTTCAATATTTTCAATAATTTTACGAAAAATCAAGTTAAATAAGTCTAAGACTTTTACAGTCAAGGTAAGTTATTGCAATTTCATAAACCTTTGGTATGAAATAGATAGACTATTTGATAAATAGAAGGGTATTTTAAGCTTGAAGACTAAACGTACAAAGTAAACAAGTGTAAAAATGTGATAAGATTTCTAGAAAATAGCAATTCTATTGAATTTTTAGCTCTTTTGTTTGTGTCATTTATCGCAACTTGCGATAACTGTCAGCGTTGCGTGAAACAGCGCACTTGTCGAGTCTTTGTGGGTACTTATGAAATGAAACACGAAGCCAGTTTAATTTTCGAAACATCACCTGTTGTCCCGCTAGTGGGGCGGCTCAGTGATGGATGGTGACGGCTCCCAGGAGATTTGCGTCCTCTCACAGGCAAAGCTAAACATCTACAAATCAATAGCCAGAATATTCTCTATTTCGATCCTTTTAGCTCATTTGGTAGTCGGATTCGTGAGCAGAAGGCGTGGGTTTGATTCCCAAGACAAACATTTATGGGACAAACTTAAATGTTTGGTTTGTGATTTGACGTTCTAAATGTATTTATGTTTATATCCAGTATGCATCGCTTTAATCTTGAGTAAATACTCTTACAAGAATTAAATAGTATTTTATGTTATTTTATAATACAAAATGTAATTATAATTACGATAAAAAGTGTTACCGATTTCTGTTCTGAATCTGTGAACAGTATCGTCGTTTTAACTTCTATCAGCAAATATTAAACCTCTCATAAATCCAGATTACATCGACGGAAAAGAAACGGCTTCCCGAGGATTCAAACAAAATCCATTAATACAAAGCGAGATAAATCGAGCTAAAAGCTTAAGTCGTCTATTTGTTACAACTTAAGCTGTAAAACAGCTTGTTGGCTATCAGCGTTTTACAGCTGCAGTCGTCAATTCATTAACGAAGCTGCAATAGAACGGCTATAGTATTTAAATTAAATCTTAATTCCGAGCTCGAGTTCTAAATTTTGCGTTGCAAATATTGAATACATATTTGTATTACGTATTACACTGAAGTTAATGTGTGAAAAATTACTTCAGTCGGCGTAGGAAATATATCAGTCTACGCAACTAAGTCATCATGCGCTTTTCTTATGACGTGCGCCTTAGTGACTCCCCTAAAACTCGAACCCCCCTGAGCCATCTACTTTCTTTACAATTTCATTAACACTTTTTGGTAGATGTTCAGTCTAAAAAAAAGGAAACAAGACCGAGATATAGTAAAACCCTTACTGCGGCTACGAATACGACAATTATAGTGCTAGCAAAGAGCTTGGAAATACAAAATGACGTGCGCTGCATTCCATTAACCTTAAAGTGGCGAACAATCCTTTACGATTCAACTCCTGCTGTAGTAAAATTTTATCTTTACGCTTTTTATATGACTCTGCCAGACAAGATTAATTTAGTTCGGTGGATAGGCCTCTGATAAGCTTTACCATTTTTGCAGAAAGGCAATAGATACAGACAGGTACTGGTTGATGGGATTCAAGGTGCTTCTTGGCAGAGTTCATTACTCACGTCACGACGATAAAGCACGTGCAAATTGTACGCAGAGCTGTAAGTCTTTCAGTGGTATTGCTTTACAAAAGAGGGCTTATTTGCAAAACCTAAAACAAGCCCTACTCGATCTAAGTACCCACTACGCCCGATTGGATTCTTATGAAGAACACGTATGAAACAAAAATTAAAATCCCTGAGGACTCGGTACAGGCCAGACGCAAACGTGTAGTACTTGCAGGGATTACAGTACAATGGGAAACAAAATTCCCCAAACACTATATCATAAAATTACATATGTATTTGATTTTACAAAAGAAAAAAATAGTTTAGTGGTCACTTTGTTTGCAGTAGAAGTGGGAGCGATAGAAATAACAGAAAAATTCTACTATAAAACTTCGGCCTGTCAAAAACATTCAAAAAGAGTAGGTAGGTATCCAATACAGCACTGGTAGAAACATATCTTTGGTTAGACAGGGATAAGTGTTAATACGTATGAAAGGGGACTCAATAAACTTACACCTGGGTCGCTAGTCCTAGGTACTGTACGGGTTCTTGTCCCTAAAACGCGATCAACCCGACACCCACACGGCGATATCATTGAATACTAAAAAGTTTCGTCGTCTCGTCCCACGGCATCTTAATGATAATAAGCATTCGTATTTAGCCATTGCCGTGGGCTTAGGGTAGTTATGTATTTAGGTCCCTCGTTTTCATATTTGCTTCTGTGCGATGAATGTTTTTACATTTCCATTAAGGAAATGTTTTGTAAAAATAAACACTTTGGAAACAAATTTGTAGAGCAAAATTGAAACCCTTGGAGAAACCCTTAATACTCGTAGTACGAACCAATAAATAATAAATTTTACTACCCGATTGGGTGTTTGCCGATACATACAATCTGGGTGTCTTTAAGTCGCAAATGAATCGGTTTCTTCTAGGCAAGCGTGTTCCATCGTCGTCTTCGCTTCATCTTCGCATCGTCGCTTAACATGAAGCGAAATGGCGGAGAAACGCAAGTCCATTTAACAATAAACAAAATGTCTTAGATCCCAAAAAAAATATCCTGCAATTCGCACAAAAAGGGGAAAACGATACTTCTAAGCGTTTGTAAGAAAAGCAAAAAAGGTTTAGAACAATATTACGGCCATGAGTTCAAAATAAGCTATTATTTTTGCAAAAGTGGCTCCGAACAAAGGTCGAAACTCAAAGGCCAACTGTCTTATTTGAGAAACTGTTGTAGGCCAAGATGTTTTATACGACTGTGGGATGCTTTTTGTTTGGATAATTACAGAAATTGTAAGAGCCCCTCATAATTCCCCCTTCTCTTCCTTTGTGTTCCAAAATTCGCCTCTAAAATGGACTATGACATTACAATTTAAATTGCAAAAGTTTTAGTTGTGAATACAATCCAACGCACAACCTCTATAACTCAATCTGAACTGAAGCCTAGATTGGACGAATATAAAGTTGTTGTAATTATAGTGCGATATAGATAATAAAAGAGCTTAATTATGTCGAATTTCTTTGAAAATGTACTACCATTGAAATAGTAAAGTTCTAGTAGAGACCATATTTGGGCAATCATAGGACAAAATATAGTATTTGGTTCTTAGCAGGCGGTCGTCTACTCGTAGGCAGGTGCAAAAAAGAACAACTTTATTAGTCCCACCAGTAGGTGTAAATAGCTTTGACTACTTATATTGGCAGTACATTTTTCATTCCAATGAAGCAAAACGTGATCGTTGTTAAACTTTTATCCTATTCAATGAATGTGTGGCACACTTTGAGTTTTCTATCGCTGCCTCTTTAGTCTCAAACGTGTTTTAAAAATCCTCGCCTTGCTCACACAACACAAACATTTTTTATCTATTCAATTGAATTATTTTTGTTCGATCTAAAATCAAGCGTAGGACACCCTGAAACTCGATGGAATGGCGATATAAGCAGGACAGCTGGCGGTGGATGGAAGCGAAAAGCCGAAGATCGGGCTGAGTGGCGTGTCTTGGGAGAGGCCTATGTCGAGCAGTTGACTACAAAAGGCTGATGATGATGGTCTAAAATCTAGGTACCGTCTAAGAAATTGATTAAACTCATAAAAAATATTTTTTTTAGATATGTACACAGTGTTATAAGCTTGGGATATAAGCCCAAAGTGGTATTTCTATGAACTTAATGAACTTTTACTATGACATAGTGACAAACTGAAACTACTCTCACAGTACAACTCTGAAATAGTGAAAAAAACAGAACCATAGAAAAAGTTTTCCTAAAACGGACCAAAATATTTTCAGATTTGGTCAGTAATGTGCCCGTAGTATCTATAATTATGTTGTTCATAATAATGAAAACATTGCCCCTCTTTTGGCTGAATACACCCTTAGCATAATTATAATCCTGTCAAAATAAAATTTAAAAAAAGTAAGCACTAAAGTAATACTTTTCTTTAAGTACTCTCCTGCAAGAAAATATTGTGATTCTTACAATTTTGTTGTCATGCAGTACCTAATTTATTTCTAATTGAATAAATTACTAACGCCATTTTCAAATTCTTTTTGCGGCAGTAAAGTTATGGCACCAACCACAAAGCCATTACCAAAAGTATAGGATGCGTGAAGAAAGATTGATGAAGGAAAGCTTCTGGTTTTCGCTATAAAAGTGAAAAGGACGTTAAAATGCTCATAAAGCTGCCGTTTAAACTCAAGCTTAACCCTGAGAAGTGTAGACGTAATAATTCGTAAAGTTAGCACGAATATCTCTCATGGGACTCACTAATGCTTTACTTAATCTAATTCTGGCTTTCAAGAACCCTTGAGAGGGGTGGTCACGGACGTTGACGGTCCTTGAGAATGTTCCGCTTTATTAGGCTAAACTGGGGCTTAAAATACAGATGTCAAAAGCAAGTTGAAATTCAAACTAAGGGTTACATAACAACGCTGACATATGTTCGGTTACCTTGAGTTTAATAAAAACTCAAGTTTTATTATTGTTTTGAAAGCGAGATAAATAAAATAACTCCGCTGTCTGTCCACCTATCTGTGTGTTTGTCCGTCTGTCACCAGACTTTATCTCATGAACCGTGATAGTTAGACAGGTGAAATTTTCACAGATAAAGTATTTCTGTTTCCGCTATAACAACAAATACTGAAAAAACAGAATAAAATAAATATTCAAGGGAGCTCCCATACAACAAACGTGATTTTTTGCCATTTTTATAGATAACGGTACGGATTCCTTCGTGCGCGAGTCCGACTTGCACTTGGCTGGTTTTTAATCTAACCCTGTAATTCTTGTTCTCCCGACTAAAGGAAACCTGTCCTGTAAAGAAAATCAGGTTTCAATGTACTTTGGGAATCAAGACTTTGTTCTCAAGGTACATATTAATTTCGCTTTGAAAAAGGCCAGAAGATTTTATAGCGTCTGGACAAAAAATCTGATTTTATAACGTTGTAAGATAGTTTCAGATAACACGGTTAGGCTCTTAGAACGCCTTCGTTAGCTTCAGGACTTTTTCTTTTACAAGCTTATCTTTTTTCTAAGCAATCTTTCGCTTTATTTTTCAACTGTCTTATGATAAAATATCCCAAGTACGATGTCATCATTCTAGATAGTTGTAACCTAACAAAAAAATGTTTAATTAAAATAATTGTTACAAAATGCATTAAACTCTTCGTTCTAGTGCTTTTTATTCAAAGCTTGAGATGTACGAAACTAAAAGAAGATCATGCCACTTTTGATAAATACACACCCATGAAATCGTTAAAAAACCATCGGTTGTTGTTTCCAGAACAAATTATCACGTTTTCTAGTTGCGCCGAAAGTAAAAATTGTTCACAATAATGAATACAATAGGTACCTTTTCGGCTTTGAAGTCCCCAGACATATAACCTTGTATAGCACAGGTAAATTATGAATGCAAAAAGTTTTGTGAAGTTTGCCTCATTATAGCAAAGACTGGAGAGCTAAGTAGCGCAAGTACTATATAACCATGCCGTACAGGCTCTTTAAATGTCCCAAAATCCTTGACTTGGTCATAAAGTCGCGTCACATCTCTGTCACAAAGAGCTGAATGACGTAATCACCACACCCGCCGGTGGCAGGCCTCGGAAACGGCGGGCTTCAGTATATAATTAGGTCTAATTAATCACAATAAATTAGCTCTTTTTTCGTGGAAATGATTGTTTAAGCGGGCACGAGGGTTAGTATGGGCGGAGTTTTGATCTATCTTTTATTCCATGGAGCGTTATATAACTTAGCAGTTACTATTGTTTGTTCTGTGATTTAACTGTCATTCCGTAATTTAATAAAACATAGTCAATTTGTCGACAACGACCGCGTCAACAGATAAATCTGTTGTCAATCGACTGTCTTGTACATCAATAGCGTGGTGCGATCGTAGTTATCTCCGAAATAAATATCTATTAATTATTTATCGCAGCTTGGGTTTTTTTTCTTTTAACATTTTGTTCCGAGTTAATAATCTTAATCATATTTTTCGATGGTGGAAAACATTGTGAGGAAACCTGCATAAGTATTGTCTGGATAAGAAATTAAATAACGTATTTATAATCGCCAACCCACGTCGAACCAACATGATGTCCTATAGAATTGTAAAGCCAGACTTAACGCGACGCGATACAATATACCTAAGACGCTGTAAGTACATTTAAGTAAAAACATTTTAAAAGCAGCGAAAAAAATATGTTTTTTGACACACGAGTACAATACATTTTCTGATAGAAAAAAAATCTTAAAATAAAAAAATCACGTTTTACTTGTTAATTTTATGCCAAGCCATATAACTTGAATTAGTAAAAGTTACGCAAAATACTTTAGTTAATGGTACCAACTGTTTTCTTACTAACCAACATTAATTATATTACAATATACATTAGGAAATGTACAAATCACGTCGATGCGTAACTGTCACATTGCTACGCTAAATGCGACCTTGTATCTTGCTACATAAGCTTTGTAATCAACTGAAGTCAAAAGCGCGCATTAGCTAATGAGATCGCGTCAATTATCTAATATATTAATATTTGATACCTTGTAACAATAAAGATATTCTAAATCCCACTAATATTATAAATGTGAAAGTTTGGATGGATGTATGTTTGTTACTCTTACACGCAAAAGCTACTGAATGGATTTGGATGAAATTTGGTATGGAGGTAGCTGAGACCCTGGATTAAGACATAGGCTATTTTTTATCCCGAAAACATATATCGGGTAACACCACGGGGCGCAGCTAGTACACTATATGCAGCACTAATAGACAATATTCGCTTGGTAGATCTTCTTCGAGCCGCCAAGCAGTAGTGTATAAACATTACTGTGTTCCGGTATGAAGAGTACTGCTGATAGTGAGTTATTGAAACCATCGAAAGTTTCAAAGTAATGAGTGTCTAAGCAGCGACGCCCTGGAATTTATTTTGTTACTCAAAGTTATGTATAACACTGCAATTTCGTCTCATTACTTTGACATAAAAAACGTACACTTAGCCGTAACTTAATTTCATAGCAACGTTACTTTTAACATGTCACCGACAACAAACATTGGCTTGCACCAGTTAAGGCGCTAACAGTCTAACAACTGCTAAGTAATTAAACATAGTTAAGATCTCAACGATGTGCTTCAATAACAGTTTATAACATCACTGTAACGAAGTGGAAATATAGTTCTATAACGAAGAGACAACGTAACTGCCATGCTACTCTGAAGTAGCAATTAATAATTTCTTTTTCGTGCTTGACCTACATTTTTTGTTGACTATTTTGTCCTATTGTTTTAAGACATTAGAAACAACAACAATTATAAAAAAAGCATTATGTTAAATTACTGTAGTACATATTTTAAATCTGTATGTACTTATTTTTATTGTACTGTATATTGGTACGCACACACCCATAAATCCCACTAATATTGTAAATGTGAAAGTTTTTTGTTAAATACTGAACGGATTTGGATGAAATTTGGTATGGAGATAGCTGAGACCCTGAAGTAAGACATAGAATACTTTTAATCATCATCATCATCCATCACCACGCAGGTAAAACCGCGGGGCGCAGGTAGTATATATATGTAATACCTAAATACATATAAGTGAGTGATTATTCTTGTCGTCTTTCATTACATATAACCTAATATATTGTTGTTTTTGTAGTATCGTGTATGATAAAATGTTCCTTTTTATCTTTTTTCAAATATATATTGTGTGAAAAAATTTTCAAGTATATCTCGACAAATGTATAATAATATTAATAATGAAAATTATGTCTATTCTGTGAATTCGATAATGAGATTATTCAAAACAAGGGTCAGAAAATTTTAATCAAGAACGAAAATACCCAGGTTAACTTCACACAAAACCACTAGCTACAATAATAAATTAACATCGGTTTAATTCAGTTTGCGGTTTCGTGTTTGATTAATATTTTGTTAGGACAGTTTAATTAACAGTTATTTTACTAATCATACGCGAGTAAAATATTGATGCGAGTTTTCGTTTAGCAGATGTGTTAATTACTATTTCATCACAAATCGAATAAAATACATATTTAATTTCAGTCGATTTAAGTTTTATATTTCAATTGAAACACATTTTTCATGTTTCCAATATTCTTAATGAAGAAAGTTATCATTGTGCAATTCATAGAACAGAAATAACTTTCAAATATACAAAATTCACGTTTAAGAATACCTATAGGTTATGACAAAAAAGATAACATTTAGTACCTGGAAATGCTCAAGATCACCCATCTTGAGCATTTCCAGGCACCCATCCGGCAGCCTCACTTGAGAGCCAGTTCCATTCCAGGCTAGGTGTGCTTTACCATCTTCGACCACACCTTCACTTAACATCAGGTGAGCTGTGGTCAAACAACCAGCCTGTCAATCATTAAAAAAAAAAAAATCTTCCCTTAACTTTTTACCTACCTATATAAGTATAAAGGGTATTTCGGAGAAATGTAGTAAAGAACCCACTCGAAATCGTGATAAAATATCATCTGTTCCTAATTAAATTAATAAAAAAATAAATATCGTAGGACTATACACACAGCGCCATCTGACCCCAAACTAAGCAGAGCTTGTGTGATGGAAGTCAGGTAACTGATAGAATACATAAATACTTTTTTTTGTAAATACATACTTATAATACATACAGAACACCCAGACACAGAACAAACAATACAACAAAACAATTACAACACAATTACAATTATTACATTTTATTAAAGTTATAAGTAGGTAATATATTTCCAATGTCTCCATTGACATCCTCATCAATAAGACGTTAGTGCTGTTCTCTGCTGATGTTAGTGTAGTAAAGGTTTACTATTTTACTATGGAAACTGACGTGGTTTTTTAAGTGTTTTACATAAATGCGGAATTACTCACGCTTATTGTGTGGGAAGCAAGGCGAGGCCGCACGCGTCTTGTACTCTGATTTGACTCGTAAAAGCCATCGTATCTGGTCGAAACTGTAGTCAGAGTATCCGACTTAATTAAACGAGAATGGGATTACTGTATAACACGGGAAGCAACTGATTTTTCCTCGTGATTTCATGGTCGGATTATAGTAAAAGTTATTCACATTGATGAGCAACATGTTTTAGTGTTACTACACTTTTACAAAAGATTGTGTACTGACACATATGAAAGATTGGATTCTTCTTCGATTTCAATCGAACCATGTAAAGTCAACATTCACCAATGCACCACATGTTCTCGTCTTACAACAAAATATGCATAAAATTTTGATCCTACGAAGAAAAATCAAATTATTTCACAACAATTGTCAAAAAAACCACCATGTCGCCTAATAGTTAAGTGTACCTTAATGTAATTATTCATGTGCATGCAGTGTTCACTTCTAGAAGTTCGTGCATAACAATTTTTGCTTTTCACAAATGTTTACCGATACTTTTATAACACAGCCAGTTTATTGAACCAATTTGAAAAATAAGGATGGACCATCAGTAAAGTAAGCAACGTATAATTATATTAGCTACAAGTAACGTATTAGGTATATAAAGCACCCAAGTCAACCTTTCGGCGTAGAGGCGTACTGCGCGGGCGTGAGTAAAGAAATATTTGCCCTCACGTGTCAAGCCCCATAAAAGATTCCAGAAAGCGATAAATCACTATACAAATGTGTTCCGTGGTATCATTACTTTGCGGCTCACATCACAACATTGGATATCGAAGCTTGCCAAACGAATTGAGATAAATATCAAGTTTTACTGATCATCAATATGATAGATAGATAGATAGATAGATAGATATAACTCTTTATTGTGCACATCATAAATAGAAAAGAGTACAGAGAACAAAGAACTTTATGAACATAACAAAGATCGCTAACAGCGATCTCTTCCAGGCAACCAAGAAAAGAAAAAATACAATAGGGAACATAAGAAACAGACGGGAGATGTAACACTAATAAGAAAAAAATAAAATAAAACATATATGTAATAACAATAAGTAGCTAAAAATAATCATATAATAATGTATTTAAAAGAAACGAAATATTTACGTAGATAGATATAAACTGCAGCGATAGGTACGTACAATCAGCAACAAATAGTTCTAGAAATCTACTTTAGAAGAGCGCGTTTGCTTTAGGATGCATACTCGTATATTTTCACGTGAGTGATTTTAATTTTAACCAACAACGGCAAAGCCATGTGGAAAGGTTATGTTTTTAGCGGTCTACTTATGTATGTTTGTTTGTATTTACGTTTGCTTAAACGTAACACTGAAACTACTCATCCAAGTTTGATGAATGTGGCGTCAATCAATTCGTTATTTTGCTCCGAGTGACAGTATATAGCTTTTCTTTTCCTTTATTTTAGTAAATTTTTCGTAGTTAGGTTAGTTTTTAAAACTTTTTATGTTGCATTCATTTTTTTAACACATATGTTCACCAATTCCTGATGTGATCGAAAATGAAGACTTAAGAGACGATGTACCTATTACATTAGGTGTAGTGTGTTTTACTTGTTGGTAGATCTCCTTAGCAGGAGGTCGTCTAGGTAGGTACCACCGCAGTACTAGATATTCTGCCGCTAAGCAGTAATGTGTAAGCATTACTGTGTTCCGGTTTGAAGGGTACTGCAGCTAGCGAAATTACTGGGCTGTTGAGACTAACTCTATCAAAAGTCTCAAAAGTAATGAGCGTCAAAGCAGTGATGCCCTGGACTTTGGTTTGTTACTTAAAGTTCTGTGTATCGCTGCAATGATCATGGACAGGCGTTATCTCCTACCATCAGGAGAGCGTCTCGTTCGTCTCATTACTTTTTACATAAAAAAAAAGTGTGTACCTATTATAATACATGTAATACCTAGCGATAGAGAAATGTATAATATTTTTGCTGCAGCAACCAAAAATGTAAATTGAATTAAAATAATATCATTATAAATAAAGTTAGTGCATACTAAGTTTGAATAAATCAATAACTTTCAAGTTTTGTGCATTACTAGATTTATGTTTATTTCACTTACAACAAACAAAGTTGTATTGAATAACTTTGCCTTGAAGCGCACAATCGCAGTAGCAGAGAAAATAGATAAAACCGGAAAGTTTGCAATGGCGACCGATGCCGACTTTATCGTGACCAAGTTGGTAAAATTCTACAGCTTAAAGGTGCTATTTTACAGTACATGTAAAAGTTCTGCAGCGGCAGAAATGAAAAATAAAATATGTAGTATGTTCTCAAATTATCTGCCACAACGACTTCATTCGTTTGTAAAAAACTTTAAATTTTACACTTTTATAATATTATTGTGATTTTACTAACTACATACAAACAGACTTGCATCCATTGATGAGAAAAGAAAACTATAAATATAGATTTTTAATAACCTTTTTTTTAAATAAAACTGTGTACTTATAGCACATAATCTCTACAACCTATTAACAAGAACAACCATAAGTTAATTGCTGAAAAGAGCAGCCAAAGCAGCGTTAGTAGTATCATATGAAATGTAGTTGTACAAGTATCGCAACACTTGCTATGAAAGTGAGCACTGCTTTACAAAAGGAGCCCCTTCAACGCAAGTCCTAGGCACTGTACGGGTTGTCTTCCCTGCAAAGAGATGGGCCTAGCACCTGCACGGCAATACCATTAGGTAAATACATAACTAAGGTTATAAAAATAAAAAGTGGTCAGTCCTAATATAAGGGTTAATATGGCGCTCAATTGTTGTTAAAAATAAACATACCGACGCTTAACGTGTCGTCCTTGCTACGATAGTGCTCAGTTGTAAATACCACTTGCGGTAACACATCCAACTAATAACCTATTATCCGATGCTTAACTTCGGTGATCGTAGACATTAATTTACTAAATTGAATCTGAGCAATCGTTTTAGAAAACTTTGCAAAGGATGCTATTCAAATTTCGTTTGTATGTTTTCAGGTTCTGATGTCACGACAACAAAGGGAAAGGCAAAGGGGAAAGTCTCATCTCATCACTATCCCAAGCTAGGTTTTGTAAAAATCGAGTCGCGACAAATTACAAAGCTAGCTGCTGTAAGGATTTTGCAATGGAAATAGTTCTCCTTTTTTTTTTTTTTTATGGTTGACAGGCTAGTTGTTTGACCACAGCTCACCTGATGTTAAGTGAAGGTGTGGTCGAAGATGGTAAAGCACACCTAGCCTGGAATGGAACTGGCTCTCAAGTGAGGCTGCTGTTAGATGCTTGGCGGCAGATTTTCAACTTGAGGGTGGTAGCTAGTCAGCCGAGTACTAGAAAGTACCCTACCACCATGCTATGGTTTCCTCACGATGTTTTCCTTCACCGGCAGCTTAAGCTCATTGTTGGGGTTTGAACCCACGCCCTTCGGCATGCGAACCTACCGCGCTAACCACTGAGCTATCATCGCTACAAAAGCTCTCCTTAGCTACTCATAGCTACGAAGGAAAAAGGATTAGGGCTTTGGGTCTGAAGAATTTTGTTCGTTTTGTTTCTTTTTCTGAAATACACAACGAATATGTGAAACTTTTTTATCACTTGACTAGCTGCCTCCTGCGATTTAGAAACAAAGCATAGTTTACGTGTTAGGTTTAAAAATAAATAAAAAACAAGGTTTCTTCTAGGTAAGCGTGCACCATCTTAGACCGCACAACTTTTTTTTTTTTTTTTTTTATGTAAAAGTAATAAGACGACTGCTTAACATTAGTCAGGTTGTGATCAAACGCAAACCTATTTTGTTTTTCTTTTAATGGGCATAGTTATACATATGTATGATCGAAATTTCATGCAAATTCATTTAGTAAAGATAAGATAAAAATAAAGATCTTTTTAAAAATACTTTTTTAGTCATTTAAGTGTGAATGTGTCTACTTGTATGACCATTGTCTGTCAAATTGAATACGGAATGAATTTATATCATACTCGTATTTTAAACGAGTTTCCACATGAGTTTAGTTACAATGTTGGCGTTATTTTTTAATGAAAATCCCTGCATGAGATTCAATATAAAATCTTAGACTGATAATTGTATTCTGTAGCTTATACACAGTTAATACACGATGCTCTGTGTGAACCGGTAGGACAGCCAAGACAGGTACAACTAATTACAAAGTCGATACTAATTAGTCTCTCGGACACCGCTATCCGGCTATCACTTGATAGGCAACCACTGTTGGCTCGATCGTTGTGCTTGCGTAGCAACCCTAAATGGAGCTTGTTCGGAAAAGTGTTTGAACATCCTAGCTAGAGTATCTAACCACATCAGTCCTACACTACAATTAGATCACTTAAAGTTAATTAACTTTGCAGTGTTTAAATGTACTATATGGTAATCTCCTTAAAAGGAGGTCGTCTAAGTAGGTACCACAGCGGTACCAGATATTCTGCCGCCAAGCAGTAGTATGTAAATATTACTGTGTTTAGAGAATACTGCAGCTAGCAAATTACAGGGCTGTTGAAACTAACTATCGAAAGTTTCAAAGTAATGAGCGCCATAGCGGCGATGCCATAGACTTTGTTTTGCTACTCAAAGTTATTTGTATCGCTGCAATGGTTATGTACAGGCGTTATCTCTTACCATCACGTCTCGTTCGTCTCATGACTTTAATATTTAAAAAAACTTTTTTTTTTATAATTATGTTAGATAGATACTTGGCGGTAGATTTTTAACTTGGAGGTAAAAGTTAGCTAGCAGAGTACTAGAGAGTACCCTACCACCATGCCATGATTTCATGATGTTATCCTGCAGCTCCCAGTTCATTCTTGGACATTGATCCCCTGCCTTTCGCCGTGTGAACCGATCGCGTTAACCACTGAGCTATCACTACACTATATACACCATGTTTTCCAGAAAAGCAATCTACGCATTAATCTAGGCTGCATTTCACATTTCATCTAAATCCGTTCAGTCGTGACGAAGTCAGAAACACACAGAAAAGCTTTCATATTTATAATATTAGTGTAAAGATTAGCTTGTCGTGTTTTGTAGGATGCATGTTTGCGAACGGCGACTCTTTTTTTATTATTGAATGAGCTTGCGTTTCATCGCTAACTTGCCTGATATTAAGCGAAGATGCGGTCTACGATAGGGTAGGTACGCTTAAAGAAGAAACTGATTCGCTCGTGAGTTGAAGGCACCCATATTGTAACCCTCACTCGGGCAGCACACAGTATAGCGGTTCGTTTCATGAAAATGGAATGAAACCGTTTTGTTCGAGTTTCAGGAATAACGTCGAACGACGTCTACGTGAAACGATGGCGCATTTTAGAACTCCTTGCTGTCCGGTAGGTAGTAGAATGAGCAGGATGGATTAGATCACACCGATCTAAAGTGCACTCTCTAAACTGCATCCGATAGAAAAATGATAGTAACAACTTTCCGTCTGTGTTCTTATTGTTGTACTTTTTCCAGCTTTGTGTGAACACAAAATGATTACATTGACAGCCCTGTTGGCTCATTGGTAGCATATCTGCCTTAAGAGCTGAAGGGCGTGGGTTCGATTCCCGCTCAGGACAAACATTTTATGTATCAACAAATGTTTGTTCTGTGTCTGGGTGTTCTGTATGTATTATAAGTATGCATTTACAAAAAACAAAAGTATATATATATTCTATCAATTATCTGACTTCCATCACACAAGCTCTGCTTAGTTTGGGGTTAGATGGTGCTGTGTGTAATGTCCTACGATATTTATTTATTTATGTACTGTTAGTTATTAAATCAAACAATTCAAATTCATATCATTATTTTTTATCATATACAAGTTACTTTATAAATGGTAACGTTTTAAATAATCAAAGAATAAAAGAAAAGAACTAGAGTTTTATTACAAATTAATTTGAAAACCAAGCGAACAAAAACTTCCAAGGTTGATTATGAAAATTGTTGGATATCAAAGAACAGACTTTAACTTAATAGCTGAACAATTAAATGATCGTTAAAGTTATTAAAGATAGATCTGAGTGGCGGGCTGGGTTTATTTTTAGTTAAAAGTTGTAATATCATATTTGTACGATTAATTTTGTGTACTTCTTCTTTAGGTTCTTTTTCTATAGGAGTTTCGATTTATTGTACGTATACTACGTACAAAAAACGGGTTACGAGAAATCGTAGGTTGGTAATTGGTAAAAACAGTTCTACGAAAAACACTGTTTGATACATACTAACAAAAACCAATCTATCTCTTTTCCGCTAATGATATTGCATGCACATGTAAGTGATTATGTAAGTATTTTTTCTAATCTTACGCGTCTTTTTGGCTAAATGAATTAACGATGTTTTTATTTGTTAGCGGTAATGCCTTACTGTATTTTATATTATAAAGAGATAAAATTTGATTGTTTGCTTGTATTAAATAGGCTCCGAAACTATTGGACCGCTTTCAAAAATTCTTTCACCGTTGGGAAGCTACACTATCCCCGGGTGGCATAGGCTACTTTTATTCCTGTATTCCCACGGGAACGAGAACTACGCGGGTGAAACCGCTAGGCATCCGCTAGTAAATTATAAATTGGCTTGCCTTTGGTCGTGATCTCGCCTGACGTTAAGCAAAGATGCGGTCGACGATAGAGCATGTTTGCCTAGAAGAAACTGATTCGCTCGTGACTTGAAGGCACCCAGATTTTGTTAAAGTTTTGGCTCTGAAAAGCGAAGTGACGTTAGAGGTAAGACGCTTTTACAAGTTTTACTACTCATACAACTGAATTTTCAGGAATATAAATCAATTTTATAGGCAACAGAAATATTCAGATCAACAATTTAGAGTTCGAAGTTAGTGGCGGTCGTAACAGGCAGTCTGCATTAAAATTCTATGTTATGCTGCAGAAACCGTAAATCCTGCAGTACATCGTTTATACTGCACGAATAGAACCTTTGTGGGTTATTGTTCTAAGAGTTCTCTATCATTTATAGACTTCATAGTGCTGACAACGGTCATCAATTGTAATTTTAGATAGTATAAATCGTTAAAGGTAGCAATAGAGACTGGGATACATTCCGATCGAACACCACCAAAATGCTAATTTTCAATGCTAACCTTACATATGGCTAAATACATATGTTATTATAAATGTTTTTTAAATGTAAACAATCGTTAAATGTTAAATTTTGTAAACTTTAATGTCACGTTTAATATTAGATTTTTAATGATTACTGTAACTGTGTTATGTCCTGTCTGTTTTAGTCAGGTATGTTTTCCATTCCCGGTTGCCTGGAAGAGATCACTTTTAGCGATAAGTCTCTTGTGCCACTAGCAAACAAGGTTCTTTTGTTTTCTGTTTTTTTTTTTTTAGTTTGCACAATAAAGAGTTTCAATCTATCAATACTTGTTTTTTTTTTTTTAAATAGGCACAAGTTTACTTTTATTATTGAGCTAGATTAGTAAGACTTCACTAGTGTTATGATTACTACTTTACACAGACATTTAGTAACAAAAAAAATATTTATTTACAGTGTATACTCTATTTACTCTGTATATCCACCCAGGACAAGCATTTTGTGATATAAAACAAATGTTTGTTCTGTGTCTGGGTGTACTGTATGTATTATAAGTATGTATTTACAAAAAAAAGTATTTAAGTATTTTATCAGTTATCTGATTCCCATAGTACAAGCTTTGCTTAGTTTGGGGTCAGATGGCGCTGTGTGTAATATCCTACGATATTTATTATTATTATTATTATTTTGTAGACTATCAAAGATAAGCTACTTACCAACCAAAGCATTTCTTGTGTAGTAAGAATTGTAGCGATAGATGAATCATTTGGGGGAATATTAAAAACAACAAAAATATGATACACTCATCTAAAAATAATTTGAGCACACTCTACGAGTATCAAAAGGGGCACACTTGTGGACTGTGTCATTATTTTCCTGCAACGCGCAAGGAACTGAGGGGATGTGAAACCAATAGGTATTATTTTCCTCCTTTGAAAACATTGTTTTTCCTCATTTCTCGGGCGGGCGTGAAAATAATTCTACGCTTTGCTACATACATTTTAGCCATATATTCCATTGTTACATATTGATTTTGGGTTATTGGATGTTAGGATTACTGTTCTGAATTTCGATATATACTATTTATTTCGTAGAGCCCAAGAATACCTACACAAAACCACCTCCGCATATATTGTACTTACCAAACACATTTAAAATTGGAATGCTTGAAATAAGTTAGTTGCAATTTTTAACGTGAATTTGCTTCTATAGTTGGAGGCACACCAGAAAACTGATGATAATTACAACTGCTACAAATCTAACAATAATATATCCTATCTCTATTTTATGTTTCATATTTGTATATTGTTGTGTTTTGTTTTAGTGTGTAATAAAGTTGTATTCTATTCTATGTACAATTTTCACCCAAAATGTAATTACACTACTCAAAATCTAAAGGATCAAAGAAATCATTACAATTCGTAAACGTTACAATATGACAATTATTTTTGTATTTAATAAAGCTCTTTAAACTTTAAACGATCTGTGTTACATTCTACAGTGTTTTGAAATGTCAGATTAAATTATTCGTTTTTTAAACTAAATAAATACGATGATGATTATGGTCATAAAATTAATGAGATGGTATGGAAGGAAGGCTCACAGAACCCAGACTAAGTAACATTCGATTAGCGAAATAGTAAATCAAAAATGTACGGGATTTATATATTCCACTTGAAACAACAGCTAATGTCAATCCCGTTTATTTTTTAATTTTGCTATTATTAGCTATATCGCTTATCGAGTGTTACTTTATCCAGGCACTCTGCTCGCTTTCCGGGCTAGATGATAACCTAAAATAACGGGATGATAAGTTTTATTGGCAATGTTCTATTTGCATTTCCAAAAAGATAACGTCGTTTGTATAATAGCGTATTATCCAATTAATATCCAACGATATTTATACAGAATTATTACCAATTGTAATGTTGGCAGCCCTGTTGGTTCATTAATAGTATGTCTGCTCCAAGAGCCAAAAGGTGTGGGTTTGATTCCCACACAGGACAAGCATTTTGTGATATAAACAAATGTTTGTGTCTGGGTGTACTGTATGTATTATAAGTATGTATTTACAAAAAAAAAACTATTTAAGTATTCTGTCAGTTATCTGTCTTCCAGAGCTTTGCTTAGTTTGGGGTCAGATGGCGCTGTATGTAATGTCCTGCGATATTTATTTATTTATTGATTTATTTAATTAATGAATACCGATCTCAGGCTGTGTCAGTCAACTCTTTGATGTTTTTTTTTTTCATAGTCATAAACAATGATGTACTACACATTTGATAACATCTGTTCGACATACGTAAAATTCTTTGTTTTCAAAGGGCTGTCTCGTCTTGCTTCGCAAAAATGTTCCTTGTTTTTAGGTTGACAAACATTCCACGCAGCAAGCGCATTGTAGCTTAAGCAACAAAACAACCCGTCATTCGCGTCTCGCTAAAACCTTTTGAGCTGAATTTGGTCGTTAGGTAAATTGCAGCTCTACGTTGCACTACTAGGTATTCTGTGGTACTCTGGAAATATGAAACGCTGCGGAAAGCTGCTTCAATAAGCTTAGATGGTTTTAGTAATTCAGAGGTATGTATGCATTTATTTAATGGTTTACTTAGCCTAATTAAACTGATTCTTACTACTAGTACTTTTGCAATAGAGATATAGATTTTAAATACAAATTAAAACAAAGCAGATTAATTAAAGCAAACATTACATGTAACAGCTTTCACAGTTTTGGCGGGAACGCGGAAAGAGTCGTGTCGCCCCGTCGTATTTTTTTCCAAAACTGGTGTTTTGCCGAGTTTTTATGTATAAAAATGGTGGTGTTTTATTCATAAAGCCGAATCATAAGTTAGCGTGAGTGTGGAAAAACGATATAATGTGGTGAAACAACAACAACTTACAGTTACAGTTACAACTTAGTTGAATTACAGGCTAGGTGTGCTTTACCATCTTCGACCACACCTTCACTTGACATCAGGTGAGCTGTGGTCAAACACCTAGACTGTGAACCATTAAAAAAAAAAAAAACTTTTCGTGTCGCTTCTAAAACTCCATCGAAGCTTTAGTAAAGTAGTGGCGACTTTACTAAAGCTGAAAAAGCATGACTCGAGTTGACTGACACGGACTCTACTTGACCAAAACTGGACTTTGACTATAACTATAGCTACGTGGAAACTTATTTAACTTTTTTAACTTGAAAATATAAAACATTCGACACTGGCAATGCTCAAAAAGCGACGCCAAACCCAAAGAAAAAAAATGTGAATGAATGAATGTAGAATCGGCATCGCACTATTGAGCTATTATTTTTAAAAATATATTTTAAATAATAAATAAGCGTGCGTTTCACCACCATGACGTCTGATGCGAAGCATAGAATGTAAAGTATGCATATATTCGCACTAATAGATTATAATTAACAGATTTCAATTACACATAGGAAACCTAAATTTCGCATCTACTATCGTAAAGCTCTGTGAAACGTATACATAAAAATCAATAATTCTCGCGACACCGCCAAGTGCTCACTATCTCGTGCGGTGTCCCTGCAACATCATGGAACATTTTCAAAGTGGATTTCCTTCGCTCTAAGATTAGATTTCATATGGCGGAGCACCCAGCGAGGCGAGAATCAGAGGGTCGTTGCCGCAACGGCGTCCAATTTACCTCCCACGGGCTTTATAGTCCAAGAGCTTATTTCTTGACTACCTTTTTAATAAACACGAATAGATTGTATTTTGTAAATGCCGTACTCCATTTAAGTTTATTTACGTAACCGAAATTGGAAGTAAAGTTCTAGAAATTACGCGTTACAAAAAGATTTTTTATGGTGGACGGGCTAGGTGTTAGACCACAGCTGCAGCACCTGAACCGCGTAATTCAACATTTTATGAGTAAAACGCTTAACTTTTATTCATAACCATTCGACAAAAAAAAAGTAAAATAATACAATGCGGCGGAATGACTCTTCGCCGTTCCCGCCAAAACGCCAACTGTTTTTTAGTTTGAGCTTGGTAAGTGCTAAGCCGAAAACATCTATGATTTTTAAATTGTATTTTAATACAAAAAAACACTTGATATTACAAACGACTGAATCTTACTCTGACAATCAACTTTAGCAATTTTTTTTTTTAATTTTTCGGCGTCTTGTAATAGATTTTTCGCTGTACCAACTTTGTCTTTGTTAACTGCGTTAAAAGTATGACGTTAAATACTAGTTAGATACTATATTTCGACATTCAATGCAATACACATCTAAACGTTTCTTTACGTCTGTGTGTGTACACACGTAGCTACGCAAGTAAAATTTGTTGATTTTTTTATTGTTCATTCACTGAAACAGCAAACAAAGATAGAAATAACAACAAAGGGTACGAATGAAAGTAAAGATGAAACTCGTAAAGTAAAGAGATCATAAAAAAGTGCACATAATAAATCTGAAAATCGCACTTTTTTCATTTGCTCCTACAAGTTCGCTTGACTTACCCACGGCGATTAAAAGCAAAACAAACACCTTGATGTGACGTGTAGTTGCTTAGTACGAATAAAATTTTATAAATAAATAAATAAATATCGCAAAACTTTACACACAGCGCCATCTGATCCCAAAATAAGCAAAGCATGGTGTACAAGTAAGCAAGTGTCTGTTAATCCGTGTCTGTTTTATCAGTGTTCTGTATGTACATACAGAACACCCAGACACAGAGCAAACATTGGTTTATACAACACAATGTTCGTCCTGTGTGGGAATCGAACCCACGCCCTTTAGCTCTCGAAGTAGACTACCAATGAACCAACAGGGTTGTCAACAAAAACAAAAATTTGTAACAAAAATGTAAATTATAGGAGTCATTGTCAATTTTCTACATAACATTATGTCTGTACTATTGTTTTACAGTTTGTGTTATGCCTTCGAGTGTGCAATTCAGCATCGAGAATTTCACTAATATTCCAGAGCTTACCATCTGGTTCGCTCGTTATTCGTTTTAGCTATATAAAAGCACCAAAGTGAGTAAAAGTCGTGTATTTTCGTAGTAAGAGACGTGAAAAAGAGAATTTAGGTCAATAGGTGGATATTTCATTACGAACGTACGTAGTTGTTAGTTAGAGTTAGCTATGGTTTTTTGTTTTTTTCTCTATTTACATTAATTGGTTTACGTTTACCACATCTAGCCCGATTTTAAGCAACAATGAGTAGAATGGAGCACTATTATCTAGAAGGAACCAGTTTACTGAAATTAAACTTCTTAGCATTCGATGGTATAACCACTGGGGTGGCAGGTCCATCGCTTAGCATGGAAATGTTGAATGGGCAGAAACCCGTACAGGGCGTAGGACTTGCCCCTGGGTTTAAGAGGCTCCTTTAAAAACATATCTGTACAGCCCGTGTTCCAATCCTTGCACGATCAAATTTGATATGATCATACAACGTTCCTTCGTTTACTTTTCGATAAAAAAGACTTCTAAAGAGTTTCACATCCTATACAAGGTATTTCATCGAGGTTTCTCTTCCCATAAAAATAATTTATTTTTAAATTTATCACCGGGCAGTAATAGCGCCCAATATTTTTGCAATTTTTTTTCTAAAATTGGTTTCTCCGACCTTAATAAAAAAAACACAAAAATTAACCTTGATGCGATCAATACACTACAAAATATATAAATAAACAAAAAGTAGAACAAAACAATTAAAGTGTTAAAATAAAATAAAAAAGAATTTAAATAGATTGTTCTATTGAAATTCTTTGTTCATTATATTGTTTTACTCTTTTGTTTGTAATAGCTGGTGTCCGCGACTTAGTTCGCGTTGATTTCAGTTTTGGTTTTATCAGAAATGGCAAACGTCATTACATTGACTATACGACATTTTATCAGTGAAATTCGCATTCAAATCGTTAAGCCGTTTCTGTGATTAGTGTGCACAAACGCATAGACAAATCGACAAACAGACAAAAATTCTAAAAACATTTATTTCACCCCAATAACGTAAGTACGACGTGTATTATTTATTTATTTATTTATAAATCGTTTTTTTTTTAATTTAATGTCCTTACAGATACGGCTCGTTTACGATTTCATTATATGTATGAATAGATAGAAACTTAAACAGTCACATTTCAAAACTTTAGTTTACCATATTCGTGAAATAAATGAAATATAGATACACGTTTATTGAATTTACTATTTATTTATTTTTATTTAAAAAGTAACGAGACGAACGAGACTCTCTCGTGATGGTAAGAGATAACGCCTGTCCATGACCATTACAGCGATACACAGATCTTTGAGTAACAAAACAAAGTCCAGGCATCGCTGCTTTGGACCTCATTACTTTGAGCTGTTGAGACTTTCGATGGTTAGTCTCAACAGCCCAGTAATTTCGCTAGCTGCAGTACCCTTCAAACCGGAACACAGTAATGTCTACACACTACTGAACTAACTAGTATTCTAAAAGAAGTTATTTGAAATACACAACCATATCTCGCTACACCTCGATGAAGCACATCACAGACTTCGTTATCTAAACGTACCTCAATTATTTTAAGAGAGCATTTTGTTCGAGCTTAGAGGATCGGTGGCCGGTAATTTCTTTTGGCCGTGTAACCAGACACTTGCACCGACTATTCTCGCAATCAGAGGGCTCAGAATGGTGCGAGGAAAGGGATTAAGATAATTGGCATAATAAAGGAAAACGAATGTTCCTTGTAACGTTTCTGATTCTGTAACAATTAGAACACGTTTCGGATAAGCCACTCTTATAATGAAGGTCTTATAATAAAATATAAGTGTTGGATAGTGAGAGTGATAGTGTCCGAATAAGTTTTACTTTGTATTTGTTCTTTTATTGTGTCGAATGAATATTTTTCTTTCCTCTTTTTTAGCACAAACATTTAGATGTTCCACAAAACATTTTTTTTTTTTTAATAATTTGCCCTTTCGGGCAGGCTAAAGCTATAGAGCCATACTGCCTTGTCTTAAGTGTTATTTCTGCTGTATCTTAGCTATAGTTATCGTCAAAGTCGTCTTTGTCAAGTCCAGTTGGTGTCAGTTAATTCCAGTCATGCTTTAGTAAAGTAGTGGCAACTTTACTACAAAGCTTCGATGGAGTTTTGGAAGCAACACGAAAACTCATGTTTCACCACATTATATCATTTTCCCACACTCGCGCTTGTAATTCGGCACTTTATGAATAAAACACCACCATTTTTATGCATAAACACTCTACAAAACACTGGTTTTGGAAAAAAATACAACGGAGCGACACGACTCTTCCCGCGTTCCCGCCAAAACTCCTTACATGAAACCACTTTTTTTATTTAAAACTCCTTTATTCTTTTCTTTTATCTTCTTCTTTGTTTTTGTCATCGCAATAATTACATTTAGCCAGTGGTCGAGTTTTAGTAGTTAATTTAAATTTGAAGTTCAAGACATAAAATCAACTGACATAAGTCTGAGTAGTAGCAACTTTACTAAAGCATCGAAAGTGTTTTGGAACACATAGATAAATACGCATTTCACAGCATATTACTCATATTACTTATCACCAATCGCGCACGTAATTCAGCCCTTTATAAACCAACCAAAAAAGAAAAAAGCATACAATGCACCGACATTTATCCGCGTTCCCACGAAAACACGACATACTTATATACACTTTCACGTTTAAGTTAAATTTGAAAATTTTCAGATTTTTAGAGTAAATTAAGGCATTCAAAAGTGTATGTAAAAACTATTGCTGAAACTTAACAATTTTTTTTTTTTTTCGTTAATTTGCCCTTTCGGGCAGGCTAAAGCTATAAAGCCATACTGCCTCGTCTTCAGTGATATTTCTGCTGTATCTTAACTATGGTTATCGTCAAAGTCGTCTTAGTCAAGTCCAGTGAGTGTCAGTTCATGCCAGTCATGCTTTAGTAAAGTAGTGGCAACTTTACTACAAAGCTTCGATGGAGTTTTGGAAGCAACACGAAAACTCATGTTTCACCACATTATATCATTCTCCCACACTCGCGCTTGTAATTCGGCACTTTATGAATAAAACACCACCATTTTTATGCATAAACACTCGACAAAACACTAGTTTTGGAAAAAAATACAACGGAGCGACACGACTCTTCCCGCGTTCCCGCCAAAACTCCTTCCACAAAACAATATTTACATGAAACCACTTTTTTTATTTAAAACTCCTTTATTCTTTTCTTTTATCTTCTTCTTTGTTTTTGTCATCGCAATAATTACATTTAGCCAGTGGTCGAGTTTTAGTAGTTAATTTTAATTTGAAGTTTAAGACATAAAATCAACTGACATAACTCTGAGTAGTAGCAACTTTACTAAAGCATCGAAAGTGTTTTGGAACACATAGATAAATACGCATTTCACAGCATATTACTCATATTACTTATCACCAATCGCGCACGTAATTCAGCCCTTTATAAACCAACCAAAAAAGAAAAAAGCATACAATGCACCGACATTTATCCGCGTTCCCACGAAAACACGACATACTTATATACACTTTCACGTTTAAGTTAAATTTGAAAATTTTCAGATTTTTAGAGTAAATTAAGGCATTCAAAAGTGTATGTAAAAACTATTGCTGAAACTTAACAAGATATCAAAGGACTTTTATTTTTTAAATGGAATGATCTTGACAGAAAACTTAGTGGAGGCAGGTAAGCCTCGTGAAGCGCTCTGTGCCGCGTCTCAGTCATGGGGCTTAAAAGCAGAATGAGCCGGTATTACGTTGTGAAGGAATAATAAATGGTAGCTAAGTATCCGGTTAGAACGAAGATTATTAGGATCACCGCCACAATTTAAGCGCAAAACATTAATAACGACAGTAATTCAATCAACTTCAAGGAATCGAATTAAAAGTTTGATTGAATTCTTATGAACTCTATACACCTAGAACGATGAAGTGTGTACGACAAATCAATCTGGAGTTTTGGCGGGAACGCAGAAAGAGTCGTGTCACACCGTTGTATTTTTTTTTCTAAAACTAGTGTTTTGTCGAGTGTTTATGCATAAAAATGGTGGTGTTTTATTCATGAAGTGCCGAATCACAAGCGCTCGCCCTTGTGATCCGGCACTGGACTTTGACTATAACTATAGCTACAACAACTTATTTCATTCTTAAAACTTTAAAATATAAAACACTTGACACTAGCAAATGCCCAAAATGCGACGCCAAAACCAAAGAAAAAAAAAGTCAATCTGATTTATTGTTCTATAATTAAATTAATTAAAAAAAATATATTTTGTAAAGCCGCGGGAATACGTAAGAAGGAAAATCATTCCACAATTTGCAAGTGTATGGCAAAAAAGATCGCGTGAACCGCACAGTGTGCGATTTCCATGAATCAATTATACGTGGATGTGCTTTCAGGCGACTTGGCTACGACGGCTCTCTGCTTTTACGTATGTATTTATGTATGTATTTAAAAAAAAAAGTATACAAGTATTTTTACAGTAATCTAGTTCATATAGTACAAGCTTTGCTTAGTTCGGGGCTAGATAACGTTGTGAAATGTCATAGGATGTTTATTTATTTATCTATACATGTACATGATTTATCTTTGGGGCTTTATAGTGCAACTTCCGCAATTATGACGACATATCTTTGCTCATGGAGGGGAAAGGGTAGTCAAAATTTATTCTGATTGGGAAAGGGAATGCTCTATCATTCGCTTTTCACTTCGCATAGGTTTTGAATGCCAATTCCTAGTCACACCTCCTCGTGGTCCCCTCCGGTAACTGTAGTGAGTGTCATCACATTCAACTATTAGCGAGTTGAATGTAGTGCCACTTGCGACAGGCCAACGCGACAGGAAGAAAACTCGCCAAGACGCACCGGCCAGCGTGGCGTTTTAAGGCTAAACTCCTCTCTTATGAAAATGCCAATAGTACCTCGGCCCTCAGTCCCCAGCAGCCTCGCTATTCCGGACTCCGGCAGCGGTCTAGGTAACGGCGGGGCAGAGGGTGCTAAGAATCTCTGGAAGAGATCCGGCTGCCACACTAGCACAACGACCCTGACCCTGGCGTGTTATAACGCCAGGACGTTACGAAAGGACGATCGATTACAAGCACTGCTACACGAAATGGATGCTATCAAATGGGGCATAATAGGTCTGTCGGAGGTGAAACGAAAAGGTGAAAACCTGATTAAGCTTAACTCTGGAGACCTATTCTACTATAATGGTCCTGAGAACATCACTTATGGAGGCGTAGGATTTCTAATTAGAAAAGAAATTGCACCAGATATTCTTAACATAAAGAGTATCTCCACCCGCGTTTGCTTCACGGTAGTGAAACTGAACAAACGTTACTCGCTTAAAATAATTCAGGTGTATGCGCCAACGTCATCACACCCAGACGCAGAGGTAGATGTCTTCTATGACGATATAGAAAAAGCCCTTGAAGATACACCATGCCACTTTACGACCATCATTGGCGATTTCAACGCCAAAATTGGTTCACCACTCTCAAGTGAAAAATCTGTAGGTAATTTTGGACTTGGAGTACGCAACGATCGCGGACAAGCTCTTGTAAACTTCCTCGAAAAGAAACATCTCTTCGCAATGAACACGTTTTTTCAAAAGCGACCCGCAAGGAAGTGGACATGGGTAAGTCCCGGCGGCAAAACTAAGAATGAAATTGAATACATAATTAGTTCTCATAAATACATAGTACATGATGTAACAGTTCTTAATAACTTTAAAACCGGGAGTGATCATAGAATGGTTAGAGCAATGCTAAATTTGATTTGAGAAAAGAAAGAACAAAACTGACAACAAATGGACAGACAAGATATGAAACACAAGAACTTGCTGCACTTGGAGATCAATTTCAAATAGATTTAAAAAATCAGTTCGAAGGATTGGAAGAGCTTAATTTAGATGTTGAGGAAATTAATGGAAAACTATGTGATGTATTATTTAGTACCACCAAAAAACATGTAGGACGAAGGAATAGAAAAACCAATAAACTTTCTGTAAAAACACTAAAAATGATTGAAGAAAGGAGAAAAATGAACCATAATACAACATTAGAACACAAATTAATTCTAGCCACTAATAAGAAAATAAATAAAGCCATCAGAACAGATTTAAGGAAGTACAATACAGAGATAATAGTGAAAACAATCGAAAGTTACAGGGGTCCAAAAGTATTTCAAAGAAAATTAAACATTGGTACACAACAGATTTTGAAGTTAAAAGATAATAAAGGTAATTTGGTTACGGACCGACAGGAAATTTTGTCCATAGTTGAGAAGTTCTACGGGGACCTATACGCAACGAAGAGTGCTAAAACTATCTTGCCAGATGATGATCCCAGAGCCGACGCTGTAGAAAACCACAACATAGAAGACCTCCCACACATATTACCTTGCGAAATACAAAGCGCACTTACACATATGAAAAGTGAGAAATCGCCTGGGCAAGATGGTATCACAGTTGAGATGCTCCGTGCAGGTGGGCAACCATTATTAAGGGTTCTTGTAGAACTTTTTAACAAAGTCTTACACAAAAACTATACACCACAATCTTGGAAACACGCCATTGTCACAATTATACATAAAAAAGGCGACATCTCAAAATTAGATAACTATAGACCGATTAGTCTCCTTTCACAAATTTATAAACTATTTGCCAAGGTCCTTAGCAATAGGCTTACACGTCAGCTGGATGAATGCCAGCCTGTCGAACAAGCAGGCTTTAGAAGCGGATTTTCCACTATCGACCATATTCACACAGTGAAACAGCTGATGGAGAAGAGTCAAGAGTTTAACCGGCCTTTGTGCATGGCGTTTGTTGATTACGAAAAGGCCTTCGACAGCGTCGAACACTGGGCCGTGTTTGATTCTCTCCATCGCTGCTCCATTGACACTCGATATGTGGGGGTGCTTCGTGAGCTATATGATACGGCAGCAATGCAGGTGAAGCTGCATAATACTACCAACCCAATTCCTATTAAAAGGGGGGTGAGGCAAGGAGACACTATTTCACCCAAGCTTTTTACGGCAGTCTTAGAAGACGTCTTGAAAATGCTTGCATGGGATTCTACGGGAATAAAAATCAACGGTGTATACCTGTCTCACCTCAGGTTTGCAGATGACCTTGTACTGTTTGCCGAAAACCTGGATGATCTTCAAACAATGTTAAAAGACCTATCGGATGCCTCTTTGACAGTAGGACTAAAGATGAATATGACCAAGACCAAAGTCATGTCGAACGTTTCTGGGACCTCAATCCCAATCATGATTGGAAGTGAGAGCCTAGAAACGGTTGACAGATACGTGTACCTTGGCCATACTCTATCTTTTGGCATAGAGCATCAAAAGACGGAGATCACCAGGCGCATACAGCTTGGATGGGCGGCATTCAAAAAGCTCGACGACATCCTCAAGCCACGCCATATTCCGCAGTGTCTGAAGACTCGCCTCTTTAATCAGTGCGTCCTGCCCACCATGACATATGGTGCCGAGACGTGGACGCTCACACATGAGGCTGTGCACAAAATTAGAGTCGCACAGAGAGCCATGGAGAGGTCCATGCTCGGCATTAAACTCCAAGACCGAGTTCGTAATACCGATATCCGGCGACGAACGAAAGTTCGAGACGTCGGTATCGCAATTATGAACCTCAAGTGGAGCTGGGCAGGACACGTTGCTAGGCGAAGTGATGACAGGTGGAGTAAGGTTGCAACAGAGTGGTGGCCTAGGCAAGGGAAGCGGAGCGTCGGTCGTCCAGCCGCAAGATGGGTCGACGATATCGTCACCATCGCGGGTCGAACCTGGACCAGATTGGCACAGGACCGAGGCAGATGGCATGCAAAGAGAGAGGCCTATACCCAGCAGTGGGATAAAGAAGGCTGTGGATGATGATGATGATGATCTTTGCTCACTTGAAGAAAAACTCCACAAAAACACGTGTGAAATGTACACAACATGTGATCAAAAGAACCTTATATTTTCCTTTTTCCCAAGGAAATAAATGATTCATCTTGACATCTCTCCCATAAAGCCTGTGGAGTGTTCTTTCTTGAACCGAAACACACTCGAGGACAAAACATATATTAGATTTAACAGGAAAATTACAGAAAATATTCTTTGGAGATATAAGTAAACGATCTTTCGTTTGAACATGACTTTTGGTAACGAACCAATTAAACGTATTTCTAATCTTTACAATGTATATATATTCGAAGTTAATTTAAATGTTATATACAAGCTATTCTACAAACTGTTAGGATATTAACAACCTCCAGCAGTATCCAGCACGAAAACCGTATATTTTTTTGTTTAAAAAGTAACACTCTCCTATGTTAATGTAAACAATAAAATCTCTCCACTTTAATTTCAACATAAATCCAATACAGTGAGGATAATTAAAAAATATTAACAAAAATATTTCACATTTTAGTATAACCTTTGTAATGAGTAATTAAATGATATTTTTTTTAATTTATGAAACCGATCGAACGATGTAGATGTTACCGGCCAAGCCCAATTTTAATAGAAACAGTTTATCCTAGTTCTTCCTATAAGCGATAGGACAAATTAGTTACGCCTAGGCTGAAGCCTAGTTGAGATATAACGTGGCTTAAATAGATCATATTCCGGTTCATTCCTGCCTATATCAAGGCACGCCGTTATAGTAAGGAACAACTTATTTTTGGACGAGCAACGGTAATTCGATAGTGATCTTTACCACTTTAACCTTTGTGGTTTAGAATATAGGCTGACCTTAATACAACCACATCACTGTTTGAATATCTGCGTTAGAAGGTTCGTTCGGCTCATCTCCGTAACCAAAGTATGAATCGGTTCGTAAATAACATAACCCTGAATTGACTCATCGGATATTATCTATTACCCCAAAAATATACTGTTCACGTATAGTAGCGGCTGAAACCATACAGCGTTCCTTACATTTTAACCGCCTTGCATAAATAATTACTTGGCAAATTAGTGGCAAAATAATACCTCACGAGTACTGTTCATACCTTTGGAACGGAGCACCCAAGTATCAACTTGAGGCCCTAGAATCATTACAGCGTACTGTCAGAATTGTCGACGACTCTGGTATCACCACCGATGACCTAGAACTGCTCAGTTGTACGACGGGGAGTGTTCTAAAGAATTATTTGCTCTAATGCCGTCGTCACGGTTCCATCACCGTACTAGCCGCCGCCATCGTCTGAAAGCTCATCCACATGTATTAATTGATTCATGGAAATCGCACACTGTGCGATTCACGCGATCTTTTTTGCCATACACTTGCAAATTATGGCATGACCTTTCTTCTTCCGTGTTCCCGCGGAGTTACAACACTGGGTTCTTCAAAAGGCATGTTAACAGAATCTTAAAAGGTCGGTAAAAAAAGTATGTACAATGAGGACTAGAAACCCGGTCGAAGGAATAATATACGTTTTTTAAAATACAAAATGAAAACTACACAAATAAATAATGAAGTAAAAGTTGAAAGAAAGGGAAACATTTGTTTAAAATGATGAGCTCCTTATGCTTAGTAATACCATTATGTGTACAGAGCGATTACTCCAAAAAAAAGAAGCAGCTAAAATAACTCGAGTGCCGTGTGTTTTCATTAAACTTATTTGTTTTTTATACCTAATTCCTACCCACCTAATTGTTTCAAGCATTCCATTCTTGGAAAAAATGTTGAGTTTTTCAGTCTGTCGTGATTCAGAAAGAACATTTACAAATGAATGAACGAAATCAACGAACTTATTATTAACTAACATTGCTCGAATGTTCAACTTTTTGAATAGAAAACTCTCTACCGCTCTATGTTATGCAGAAAAAATCCACTTAATTTACTTTGCGTGGTGTAATCAAGATCTTAACTTGGATAAGAAACGTCTAACTTGTTACCCGAACTCATGAATTGCAAATCTAACTAAATAATAAACACGTCAGACTTTCCACCGAGTTACCGCGCTTCTAAGGTCAGGATTTGCCCGCATCTACACGCAAAAATGTCCCTTATATGCTTAGTTATATGGTGCTGAGATACTATATGACCTACAGATGAAACTTTTTTTCGAAATGAGACTGCGCTATGCAGGTTGTACAAAATAAGTTTGCCATGTTTCCGGTGTTTTCTAGTTAACATCAATAAAATTGAACTAAAAAATTTATTTATCAAAACATTAAAACCGATCAACTAAGCATCACCATTGAAACTATAGTCAGAATATACAATGTAATTGAACGGGAGAACGGGATAGAAAAATATAAATTCAGAACTCAAAATCTATGAGATTGTTGTCTGCTGCATTTTTTATATGTACGTACCTACTATATTATAAATAATGATTAAGATACGATTATATATATTGGAAAAGTATCACTGTTATTACCTTTAATTTATCACACTTGTTGTATTACTGCATTCAGCGGCGGCTTTAGCTGTTGCGAGGTCCGGGGCGACAGATCATTGTGAGGCCCTTTTTCGTTGAGTCCGTTTTACTAAAAAATTAGTTCGAGTACTCGAGTGGCCGTAACATGCTTGCACTAATAATGAAACCGTGCGTTCAGGGGGGGATTTGTTAAGTGCAAGGCGCGAGATACACATACATATATGGTAAAGACATTTTTCTACGAGGACGCGAGGCCCCTGCGAGAGCGAGGCCCCGGGCGGTTGCCTGCTTGCCACCCCCTAAGGCCGCCCCTGAGTGCATTTTAAAACTATGTTCAGCGTTCACGCCATCAATCAATAAGAATGATTATTTTAATATTTTCATTCTTTCATTCTACTCTTTTTATTATCTGTAATAATGAAGATATTCATTGTCTGTATTATCATACAGATAATGAAAAGGAGTAGAATAAGAGAAAGAAGACTTCCATTATCTTGCGCCGTTCGTTGTCCATCAAAACATGCGAGATTATAACTATTTGTAACATAAGTGTAATATCGCTCGTAAAAGCAATTAAAGCAAGAAACAGTTCTCATTATTTCTCGAATAGAGAAACTATTGGAAATATCGAAACAACAAGCTTCTATATCAAAACTCAAAAGACTTCGGAAGATTCTCAGAATTGCTTTATTAATCTTCAAATAGACAATTATGTTTCTGAAGTTCTCTTTTATTGACTTGCGAGATCAAATATATTGAACATTGTTTTAATCGAGAGGAAATTGATTGAGCAATTTTCGATAAAATGGGCTTTATCCTCTATAAGTACATAACATACATAGCACGTAACGTGGACATTATATAGACACAGGTGTAGGCACCAGTCGAGTTAAATTCGTGTGGAATGGTATTTTTTTTTTGTCAATGTTAAATTAAAAAATGGGACGAGGCGTGTTACACGCTCGTTATGGACTGTTAAAATAATGTCATAACACGACCTTTTCACGTTCCTGCCAAAAACACAAAAAAATATTTTTGGCTACACACTATTTTAACTCTAGAACAAAAACAAAACACAAACGGCACTCTCCTTAATTTAAATTAGAAACTAGAAACTGTTTTGTTTAATTTGAACCTATTTTCAATAAAGAGCTTCTGTAATCTATCTATTTCGTGGCACATGGTCCGGTACTCTACAGTTTGGTAGATATAAAATGTCTATGGATCAAAGCTAGGATATGTTGTATTCAATTATGGAATTGTTACAGAATATAGCAACTGTAATTAAAAATCGCTTTTAGCACACAACCAGGCAGCTTAACGAATAAAAAATAGCCATCAGGCGATTTGCATAATCGAATGGATCCCGGTGTCCCAGACAATAAGCCTCGTGTTGATTTTCCATTAGTGTTCCAGATGTTCCCTGGAGGATAAACCGGGAAATAATTGTAGTATCTAAGCTTTGCTACTAATTGATCGTAGCATTATTTTTGGGTGTTAGCATAAAATTAGAATAAGCTAAATAAATAGACTCCTTCTAATCAACTGTTACTATTTGTCATAGTATAAAAACATGCTATTTACTTACATAAAAGTTGATTTACTTTGCGATGGATAGGAATTAAAAAGAAAATAATCCTTACTAAACTGAAGTTTCGTAAGCCATCACAAAGGTAAACAATGAGTAAAAACAAGACCAACATGAATAAAAATGAAGACATAAGTGAACAATAGGAAACAATTTTATTTTTTTTAATGTTTGACAGGCTAGGTGTTTGACCACAGCTCACCTGATGTCAAGTGAAGGTGTGGCCGAAGATGGTAAAGCACACCTAGCCTGGAATGCAACTGGCTCTCAAGTGAGGCTGCCGGAACACACCGTTAGATGCTTGGCGGCAGATTTTCAACTTGAGGGTGGTAGCTAGCCAGCCGAGTACTAAAGTACCCTACCACCATGCTTTGGTTTCCTCACGATGTTTTCCTTCACCGGCAGCTCAAGCTCATTGTTGGGGTTTGAACCCCGCCCTTCGGCATGCGAACCTACCGCGCTAACCACTGAGCTATCATCGCTACAAAATTCATATACCTACACACAAGAACAACATGCATAGTATATTAAAATGAAGTTGCATTTCACGAGTATGTTGTTTTGCTTAGTCCTGATAAATTATGCAAATATATTTCGATACGGTTTTCGCTAACATCACTATGCAAAAAATTTCGATACGGTTTTCGCTAACATCACACCAAAAAAAAACTACAGTCCGGTGACGCTGTAGATGCCATGTGCGGCCAACAGCACAAGTCATTAAAAAAAAAAAAAAACTTTCCGAAAGATGTATAGGTATATATCTGTACGGAGCCAGGGTGTGTCCCTAGTATCCAATGATACCATCGATAAATCATTAAAAAGCCAGTGAAAAGTCCAGCATCAAAATGAGAATGAATAAACTACCTAGTCGCTTGTTACATGTACCTTTAATATTTTCATGTGTACTGTTTCGTATGGATGCGGTTCAATGTGAATGTTCGCACGTTTCATCCAATTTCGTGGGTGGCCGACGACTCCGCAATAATATTTAACCCTGACTTAATCAAGTCGGAGAAAATCTTCCCTTATTTCGTTATATTACAAATCAACCCTAGAATCTCGTTCACTCTTAGTAATTAAAGTTAGGAAAGTCCAACACTTTTCCTACATTTCCTGTAATCTCGGTAAATATTGCCGAACACCGTGTAACAAGGTTTTGTTTATCCAAATTTTCTTTTCATTGGAGAAATATATACAAGTACAAATATACAACATCACAAATATATACAAGTTTTTCTAATAACATATATGAAACTTTTTTCAAATACGTATTCCGATGTTTTCGCTACTGGTGTCACTTTTAATAATTATTTCAATAAAATAATAGTGTTTTAATCGAGAAGAAGAATCAAGATGTCTCGGCAGCCTTGTTGGGTGACCGTTTGCCATCCAATCTAGTATTTCTGGATATTAATCCCAGGAGATCTACAGCTTTTTTTTTCTAAATTATGTGCGTATTGCTACCTAGCTATCTTTACATCGTGAGGAAACCGACGTGACCGAAAAAATGTTGTCAAAAATGTGTAGTCTGTGAACCCGCACTTAGCCCGCGTGGTGAAATATGGCCTTACGCTTCTCACAACGTGAAGAGATCCGTACTTGTGTACAGTGGGCAGCATTGGCAGCACATTGGGACAGTTTACAAAAACAGGGCTACGTAGAACACGACCTACAAAAGGTTTACCTAGTAAAAATCGATTAATTTGTATACACACACTATATCTACCCGAACCCAGATTATATCTATCTGGAGACACCCACTACAGCGCATTCTGCCGTTTTGTGCGGTTCATGATTCATCTTAATTATTTTGAACAGCCAGAAGCTTGAAAAAGCGACATCGTTTCATGGTCGATGTTCCAAAAAAAAACGAAACGATTTCATTCCACGTTTATAGTGCATACCGCTAGACAGTGGAATGCGCTGCCCGAGTGAGTGTTCCCTAATAGATATAAGCTGGGTTTCTTCGAGCCGAGAATAAATCGGTATCCTCTAGGCAAGCGTGCTCTGTCTTAAACCGCATCATCACTTAACATCAGGTGAGATGGGGGGCAAACATAAGCCCATTTATTATTTTAAAAAATTAAGCTCTTCTCTTTCAGATGTACTATACATACGTCCATTGTGTAGCTACACGTTCTACCCAGATACGTGTAAACATTACGATTTACATCTCATAAAGGTTTATGTGCGAGGTTTTCGCTGCAGGAGGTTGTACGTGATCCAATGAAATTCTTAAAGCCCGTCTATGAAACGAACAGCATCGCAAAACATTTTGTTGAAAAAAAATCGAGTTTTTATGTTGAAACGTGTTTGTAGAACCTATTCGTTCGCTTAATGGTCGAGGGAAATGAGCTATTTCGCGGTCGGATGACGCTGACATTACTGGCTTACTCACGCATAGTCTCCGTTACTTGACGACACAATGTGCGACGACCTGGGAAATAGTCGGCTGAAAGTCTCCTGGAACCCGCTTTGTTCACGCTTTTAACAGCTTATCAGAGAGCAAATGGTTTCAAGTGACTTTTGATGCTACCATTTGTCATTTATTTTCGAAATCACTTCTACTACAAGGTTTTGACATATAGAAACATCCAATCGAGAATAGAGTTTAAGCCCGTCCCAATCAAACGTGTGTTAATAAAACAGTGTGAAAATCACGTCATTGAAACATTTAAACACTTTAAATTCATATGGGTATGTATTATAAAATTCCAGTCTCCTAATATAAATGAAAAGCGACGCTATACCGAGCCACGTCCGAAAACGGTTAAACTAAAGTGTTGGGCAGAATCACATAATGCTTTCAGTGAGTAGTCTAGCCAGACATTAGGTTTAGGTTACGACAACTAGGCTACAAAGCAGACGAGGCGAGTTTATATGGCCCAATCGGGCTGATACGAATCATTGCTACTATCCCAGGAGCTTAGTATCATACCTAGAAATCCTAATAGCAACGATAAAATTTTAGTGACCAACAGTAAAAATTGTTTATGATAGTTCTCGAAGCAGGTAATAAAGTTTGGTATCGGAATTGAATTTTTGCAAGTACCTTTGATTTTTGTAAAAAAAAACGAGAATTGCTGTAAAATTAAATATTTGAAAATAATAACGTGATTTTTATCGTGATAACAAAAATGCTTGTTGCCCCCATTAAATAATTTTTTTTGGCACATGTAAAGTAAACACTTTAACACATGTAAATTTAATATTTTGACACATGTAAAATAAATATTTTGACATATCTAAATTAAATAAGTAATAACACTTACTTCACTGGATGGAGTTACGTTAACATTTTTATCGTCTCCTTTTCACAAAATTTCATTATTACTCTGCTAAAAAATACAAATAGCTACGGTACTTACTATTTTTTTATTCAGGATAGTAGTAGTATTGGTATCATACCAAAGATGTTAATAGGTGTTAATAGAAATACCTACGCTTCCCCAAAAATCGTTTATTTCTTTTTGCCACTTATTTCAGGAGTTTTTAAAAAGTGTTTATTTTAGTTTACCTGCATTATAAAATTGTCACATAACTCAATCAGTCTATTTCTTTTATACTAACGAATTGTAAAAGTAACAGCTACATTTTTTTATGCTTGACTAGCTAAATGTTTGACCACAGCTTACCTGATGTTAAGTGTTGGTATTGTCGAAGATGGTAAACACCTAACCTGGAATAGAACTGGCTCTCGAGTGAGGCAGTCGGGACTCGCCGTTAGGTGCTTCGGCAGGTTTTCATCTAGTGTGTGGTAGCTCGCCAGCTGGGTACTAAAAATTAACCATGCTGTGATTTCTTTCCAATGTTTTTCTTCACCGCAGCTCAAGCACATTTTTTGGGCTTGAACCCACACCCTTCGTGTAAGTCGACCACGCTAACCACATAATTATATCATAATTACGAAACACTAAACCTAAACCAGACAATTACTATATAATATAGTAACTATGTATAAAATGAGTAGGTAAGGTCGTAATAACCATGATTAATTGAGTTTCGGATCACATAGAGCGTGTCCCGATGAAATACGACGATCCGAGGATGATTGAGGCTTCACTCACAAACATGATGAATGACAAATCGACTTTCGAGACACTAGACACTAATTGACTGAAACAACTAGTCGGGTCGTTATCCTTTTCAGAAATCATGTCTGATTTGAAGAATTCATTACCAATAAAACGGACAACATATTTTTTTATGGTTGATATTCTAAGTGTTTGATCACATCTCACTTGATGCTAAATGACTGTGTGGTCCAAAATGGTAAACACACTGGCTCTCAAGTGAAGCTGCCAGAAAAAACCGTTAGATGCTCGGCGGCAGATATTCAAGCTGGTAGATGCCAAAGCAGCGATGCCATGTTTGTTTTGTTACTCAAAGTTCTGCGTATCATTGTATACATGATGTTTGGTGAGTTTTTCCTACCTTTGAATGTGTGGGGGGGATGGATCACGAAATATTAAAAAGAAGGGATAAAATGACATATCACATGTATTTTTTTTATGGTTGACCGGCCAGGTGTTTTACCACAGCTCACCAGATGTCAAGTGAAGGTGTGGTCGAAGATGGTAAAGCACACCTAGCCTGGAATGCAACTGGCTCTCAAGTAAGGCTGCCGGAACACATCGTTAGATGCTTGGCGGCAGATTTTTCATTTATTTTTCGTGAAACAATAGTTTGTTCGTTGTTGTCATCTTATTAATTATATAACTTCACTGCTTCATTCATTAAAATGTTATTGTAAGATTTTTTGTACAATAATGTTAAAAGCACTAGCCTTTAACATTATTGTTTATTTATAGCCAATAAATTTCACTGATTTACTGAAAGTTGCTAAATAAAACATCACGTGAGTAATGGACGACCCCTTTGACACTTTAGCTAAAATCGTAATAAAAATAAAGTAAACCTTGCTCCCAGTATTAGATTAAAAATAAGTGTTGAACGTTATGGGCCTTTCCACTCTGCATAATGAACTTAACATTTTCCTGGTTCGGAATGACGCTAGCATTAAAGTTAGACGACAACTTTTAAATCTGTTTTAGTAACTGGACAACACAATTTGTAGTGAAAATATTGGTATAAATAATACTACCAAGTAGCTGGTTAGTTTTAGATAAGTTAAGTTACGGTGTGATTGAAGATGGAAGCACACCTAAACTTAAAATGGAATTGACTGTAACTTTCTGTTGAGTGCTTGCCAGCAGATTTTCAACTAGAGAGTGGTAGCGCTAACTATTGAGTTATCATCGCTACATTACATCTAAACAACTATTTAACTAATTGGACAGATATTTAACTTGTAATGTCATTAAGACCAATATCCACTACCATTTAAATTAATGTAGATTTGATGTAGCTTATATTATACTCGGTTTTCATAGTCAAATTAGCCTATTAATTATTATAATGTTTATTTGAGACTAAAAGCCAGTACAAATTTCACGTAATTTTTCCTGGTGTCATTTTCAAATATCCACTAATTCTATAGTTAGCTAGACATAATTCAATATACTTTTGATTTTGACCATCAATCCGTAGCATACATTTATTAATTATAGGAACAAATATGTTAATACATACTAAAGAGCAACCTATAAATTTAAAGAAATCTAAACGCCGTTATCAATTAGTCCTCAAGCACCATTGCCGCATTGTATGGCAATACCCAAACGTTGGACAAACTAAGTGAGAACTTAATGTATTACTCTCTTATTTGCAAGTGCTACTCACAAACAACACATAAACAATCTATTTTCATTAACGAAGATAATACTCGGACTCAGCTATGATTGACTGATTACTTATTGTTTGATGTGTAACTGACTACTAAAACCACTGTTACCCTCTATTTTATTTTTTCGAAAAAAAAGCAAATTTAAAATTAGCTTATAGATAGATAGATATAACTCTTTATTGTGCACATCATAAATAGAAAAGAGTACAGAGAACAAAAAAACCTTATTAACTAGTATTCTTATTAACCTTATTTATAATTATACAAAGCATATTCTTTCAAATGTCATTCTTAAAGTTAGCTTTTTGCTATTAGGGCCGCCTCTGCACTACCGCGTCTAGAGATGTTCGCCGAGCCATGAGTCGATTGTCTTTACAAGACAATGCGTAAACGGCACACATTCCTGTATCGTAAGGTCTAGAGCAGCCGTAACAGCATCCTAGATGTGTTTGCCAATAGATTGGACTGTCAATACATGACTCATTGCTGTATGGTTCATATACAGACTTATGAACAAGTATTGAAATGTGATATTATATAATAGTCATTTTGAATTCTTTTAATTTAATAATCTGACTGCTTTATGCTAACTGTACCTGTATGCCTATGGGGAAATTAATTTATTATTATTATCAGTTATTTATTGATTCTTTTCATTTTATATATTTTATATATAAACAACATAAATAGTATAAAAAACTTAAAACCAGGGTACCGCCGATAGCGGGACAGGGCTCAAGCAGCCGGTGGTTAGGGCTGCAGAGTGAGGAACCTTTTAACAACACGAGCCGAGTCAAGGATCACTGTCTTTTGGTTTGACCCTTGACCCAACCGTCTAGCGAGTCTCTTTCGATGTTGATCGAGACTCTTCGCTATAACACCGTTCACCGTGACGACTATCGGGACGATGATCGTCGAGTCAACATCATTACTATTATTATTATTAGTTCGAATTGTGTCATTTGTTTCTTTTTATGGCGTATTTTTCGTAGAAAGGTATACCTACTATAGATTCACCACTATCCAATGTCTCTGTCATTTCGCAGGAAAAGGTTACGTTCATTAGATAAGTGGGAAACAAAATTACGTACACCGTTCATTTTTATACTCTTTTCTAGTATCATGTGCTCTAAGACGAGATAATATCGCAATGTTTGAAGATGATTACATTAACTGTCATAGTAATCGTAAGTGAGACATGTTTCTTACGACAACCCTGGTAGTGGAAATATGGTGAGATAAACCTACCTACCCACCTACTAAAGTACCATTCCCTGTGAAGTACATTCCGAGTATTTTAAGGCTAGAGCAAATAAATTTCTTCTAGATCGACATGCTCAATCCACGGCTGTACCGTCGCTTTCCATCCAACGAGATATTGGGAAAACGTAGATCAATTTCCTATTAAAAAATGTTGTTTATTAAAGAGCGAGCATAAACTTACGAATATAGCAGCAGGCTGTTGACAGTTGCTAATAATGCTCTTACTTTTATACTCCGTTAACGTAATAAAAATAGACTGTCTGAAACACGTAAAAACTCTATGAAAAAGGTAACCGCTGTGGGAGACAAACGTTCTCAAGATTTCAAGACAGAACGAAGTACTATGTCGGCCTCTTTTGTTTTAAAAAACTTACATAACAAGAACAATAAGAGAAACGATATTTCGGAAAACACAGCTTAATACACCTTTAGCATCAGATTAACTTTGCTAGTTGTACATTGCGTAGCGATGATAGCTCAGTGGTTAGCGTGGTAGGTATACACGCCGGAGAGCGTCGGTTCATATCCTAACAATGAGCTTGAGCTGCTGGTGCATGAAAACATAGTGAGATAACCATAGCGTGGTGATAGTGTACTTTATTAAATAGACAAGTTGAAAATCTGCCGCCAAACACATAGCGATGTATTCCGGCAGCCTCACATATGAGCAAGTACCATTCCAGTTTAAGTGTAGTCACCATCTCCTACCACACCGTCACTTAACATCAAGCGAGCTGTGTCAAACACCTAACCATAAAAAAATGCAAGTTGTGACCTTGAGAGCCTTTACAACGCATAAATCAATTCTACTCATATAATATACAACCAAATTAAATTTGCAAAAATATCAGTGTGCAAATTTCATGACGATTGAATTAGAGTTTACTCAGATTTTATAATCAATTCTGAGATTCGCTCGTTCTCACACTGGAAAAATAATAATGTAAAACTTAAGAAATAATCCGTTTTTCTTTCCAATCCCTCATTTTTCATCCGAAGCGTAAGTACTTATCTAAAGCAGCCCTAAAGCAATGAATCACAGAGTTATCTAAAAACAACTTTTCAGACTGTGCCTAATTTTACTGTTTTTATCTATTCATATAATTTTGGTCTGATTTATTTTCCATTTCATATCTGAGATAATTTACTAGAAATGAAAACATTAACTTTAATTCCAATCTAAATCTACAACAGGTTGGGCAGACGTTTGCGATTTTGAATTTTCCATTCTCCATGCCTAAGTTGCGGCCGTAGAATTATGCAAATTCTCATTTATCTCGTTTACTCCATTATGGAAAATTGTAATAGCAGAAAAACCTACTGGGGACAATAAAAGAAAGTTAACATGGATTACTTTATTTGAATAATCGTTAAATATACCAGCAAACCGCTTTCTGGCTTGATTGCTTCATTTGTTTTCCAATAATGAAGCCCTGCCGAATCATCCATATTTAAATTACTTGGTGTGTACCATAGAATATTAATAGTCGTTTAATAAAAGTCCTATCAGAAGTTAGAAAATTAGTTTTTTGAAGGAAATAGTAAAGATACCAATTATTCATAGATTGTATTTCAAAAATTGTAAGAAAAAGAAAAATTGAAATTTTTTGCCAAAGTTGGCAAAGGCACGGCCCTTTGTCTGGTGTCTTTAGAGCGTATATTTTTAATTAAAAAATATTTATAAATTTAAAGATACCAAATATGGCCTGCCCACTTTGTTCATTTTGTAGTGTATTTGCTTCAAATGTTTGTTCTGTGTCTGGGTTCTGTATGTATTTACAAAAAAACATTTTTTTTTTTCTGGTTGACATTCTAGGTGTTTGACCACAGCTCACCTGATGTTAAATGAAGGCGTGGTCGAAGATGGTAAAGCACACCTAGCCTGGAATGGAACTGGCTCTCAAGTGAGGCTGCCGGAACACACCGTTAGATGCTTGGCGTCAGATTTTCAACTTGAGGGTGGTAGCTAGCCAGCCGAGTACAAAAAAGTACCCTACCACCATGCTATGGTTTCCTCACGATGTTTTCCTTCACCGGCAGCTCAAGCTCATTGTTGGGGTTTGAACCCACGCCTTTCGGCATGCGAACCTACCGGGCTAACCACTGAGCTATCATCGCTACAATTTAAGTAATATAACAGTTATCTGATTTTTATATAGTATGCTTTGCTTAGTTTGGGGTCAGATGGCGCTGTGTGTCCAACAATATTTATTTATTTGGTACTTTATTTTACACCTACAGAATAATATGTACAAAAGGAGGACTTACTGCTAAAGCATTTTCTGCTTTTCATTTATGTATATATTATGAGTATGTATTTACAAAAAAAGTTATTCTATCAGTTATCTGGTTCCAAAAGCACAAGCTTTGCTTTGGGGCTAGATGGAGCTGTTTGAAATGTCCCGGGATATGTATTTATTGTTAAAAAACTAGCTTAATTTTTTTAATGTAATACTAATACCATATAGTCATCAGCTTTAAAAGATATTTGCTTGTCTACGCAGTACCACAATCACCTTAACTAGAACGTGTAGTTAGTTTCTAGCGAGGTAAATCGTCTCTTGAATACTAAAACGTGTCGAGAAATGAGAATAAATAGTCGCTGCATACAGCGTCGTTAGTTCGGGTTTCATTTCAATCCTAATCACGACTTTACCTCTCTAATTTGCCACTAGCTTGTACAATGTACATGTAATTACTTGATTCATTAAAATCTTATTGAACTTTGGAAAACGACTTGAATTATTTCAATACGTTCTAAAGCCAAATTGTGATTGAAAAACTTATTTCTTTGAAATAAGTTCCGGTTTTAAGCTTGCGTTTAAAAATGAAAACGTCAGTACAGATTTAAACTTGCAGTATGACACTAACGAACTCTCTTCAGTACTCTAAGCCACTGAATTAGAATTGAGTGTTTTTTTACCTTAACACCCTTCTTATCATGGAACGAAAATAACTGATAAGACATATGACATTACAGAATTTTAAGTTTTTAAATACCTATTATAATAGTGTGACAAGCAAGCAAGCGAGTTACCTGATGGTAAATGATCACTGCCGGCTATGAACGTATGCAACACCCGATGCGTGCCTACTTTTATTTGTTTAAAGATTGTCTACTATTTATTATATCGCAACCGTAATAATATAAAATCTAACTGAATTGCCAGCACCAGAGCGCCTGAGGTCGTGTTATCCGTCTAGAACATACCCCATGGTCCCCCGGGAATAAATTATCCCACCACTCTGTTGCTCTTTGTTCCGTCAATTTTGTATCTCTACGCGAACGGTGAAGTTTTAACGAGTTACCCGCAATATTTCTTGCATCTGACATAAAAACTGGAAACAAGAGTTAAACAGGTTGCGCCAAGTTACGATTACAGGCGACGATCTCATTGTAATCATAGGTAATAAAAAAATCGAACAGATAATTATAACATTGATAAAATAATGTTATTAGATAAAGCATTAATTTATACAATTAACTTGACATTCGTTGTATATTGACATTTGGGTAATTTTTTTTTTTAAAGCACGGTCACAAGCCGAGCTTCGGCAACATAGACAGAACTACTATCTATTCTATCGTAAAATAACTAGATCTTATTACCCTATTTCATGAATAGACGAGGCGTTGAGTGTTTCTATCAAAACACTACTTGGTAGGCTCTTCAACTGTTTGTTCAATTGAAGAAAAACTAGAATTAAAAAAGAAACTTCATTGGGCAAAGACTTCCCTATATAACTACAGGAAGATAACTGTGCCGGTCTTTCTATGATTTTTAAGTCTTTGTAGTTTGTTGGAAAGATGTAAACTCGCTCACTATGTGCCATTATAGATTACGTAAGAATCAACATTTAATAGTTTTTAATTTGCATAGCTTTAAATTTGTGCTAACCTTCTCAATATTAACATTCTAACTATAACAAATGTAGTAAACTTTAGGCCCCGCTTCAGTTATCATTTGATGACAAAAGCCTAGTCCCAGTCCCAGGAAGCTAATGTGTCGTCGTGCGGTCCCGCCACGGGAAGGAAACCATATTTCAAAGTTCCATGCCGGACTCGGGCCGGAATATAGGGGAAACATGAAATATTAATAGTGACACAATGTGTCTAAATTGTTTCCTTGTTTATATTGTTGGGAGCAAATTGGATAAGCGAGTCTTTTTGATTTGAAGCGAATATAAATTTGTGCGAGTTTAAATTACTTAAAGTCTCTATGAGGATAAAATATAATTATTTTCTTAAATGTAATTTTACATTAATGAGATTCTCATAAAATTTCCAAATAAAAAAACCAGGAATGCTCAGAAAACTGATCGTCATTTGAAAACCTGATCCTATTAACCTACAATTTGACACCTGTTACGTAATCTAGTTCTATACAGGGTAAAAAAGATAAATGTATCAAAGCAATCATCATTTAATATTATTGAAGCTGTAAACCGAACAACATAAATAATAATTTAAAACTTCCATCTCGTCACTTTTACCAAACTACCCATTCCGTTTCAAGAAACCGTTAGTTACGAATCAAAGAGCATAAAACGTCTTAAAAGCTTAACTATTAGAGTACAGTAAATAAAAATTCTTGTTCGATGATCCATGTAGCTTAACGACAACAAAAGAAAACGTTCAGGTACTTACGAATTTATCGATGAGGGCCCAAAAGGCGCGGCCTTGGGATTTGGGCGGCGAAGGTACGCAACAGGGCTTTCAAGCGGTGGGTAGGTTCGCGCACTCACAGTAGCTGGGGCATGCTTTGGAGAGTTCACAATGGTTTAGCACTGGAAGTTTTGGTAAGGCGAGGTCCGTGGCTGGCGCGGCGTTCGCACGCCAGTGTCGCGCGCTTGAGTCTGTGAGCGTCTGTGGGGATGCCAGGGGATACCAAATATTACCACATTTTGGTAAAAAAATTAACCCTTAATAAGGCGTTGGTAAAAAAATTATAATAAAATTATTGAATAGTCAGGTTGTTTTGCCATTGATGAAAAAAATATAATCGTTTTTACTGTTCTTTTAATGTTACGCGTCACAAATTGCATAATGCTGTACTGTCAGTGTCTCATCCTATAATAACCCACAATAATTAAATCATAAGCAAGTTTATTTTTTTTTTACAGCAGGGGGCTGACCCATGCGGATAATATTGTTGGATATGCTTATTTGAATTTGTATATTGATATATGTGGAATATGGCTTCGTTAGATATAACTTTACTGTTCACAAGAAAAATAAATATCGCAGGACATTACACACAGCGCCATCTGAGCAAAGCTTGTACTATGGAAGTCAGATAAATGATAGAATACCTACTTAAATACTTTTTCTGTTTTTTTTTTTGTAAATACATTAAGTATGTATTTACAAACATACAGTAATACATACAATACACCCAAACAAAACACATCTAAATATTACTGTAAGTTATTAAAAAATATTTAGATATTAGACATACAGATTTAGTTCAGAAAGATTTGTATAATTATTATCAATATTGTTTATTGACATCTACGATTTGTACGCCTTTTTAGGCATGACATTAAATTCTTATTTAAATATTACATACTTCTACCCATGTTAATACAAATTAATGTATCATTATCGTTACTTCACAAATTATATTTTTCCTCAAATGAGCTCACAAACATTTTTATGACAACTCAATTGATCCACTCATCTCCAAGTTTCATACATTAATTTTTCCCAAAAACGAGGTAATTTCTACTGAGGTAGCAACACTATGTGCCGGAGCGCGCCCCGGCCCTCGAGTCGCTCCCCGCCCGCCCAGCGCGTCCGGACCCGCGAAGCCTCCATTCGTTTAGTATTCGCGCCCTTTGTGACACTTAAAACCATTGTGAAAGCCTTTTTGGATAACTTGAACTACAGCTGTAACACGAATACGATACGACCAATAAAAGTGGCTAAATTAGGGGTTAAATTACGATTTTATCACTTTAAAAGCTCTTTGTTGAAACAAATTAAGCGTTGAGTTTCACCACAAAAATATAATTTACAAATTACGTGCCGGTATTCTGACAAAAGATTTTCATGTTCCGGCCTAGTATTGTTGTACAACTTGATTCAGGTGCCTTCTATTGTGAAATTTCAAAGTCGATATTCTGTAATAGTGCTTACCATTTCACGTTGATATTAAGCTAAGTGAGTTTTAAATACGACAAAGGCCAATTAATTTTCAACGTTTGATCACGAAAGTATGAAAACTTCTCCAGTCTGTGGATGCGCCGAAATCTAAAATCAATAGTCCCAGAATAGAAAAATCAATCAATCGTATATAAACAGAGGCTACGTGTAGGTATTGCTAATGCAATAATTATATTTCTTAGTAAATATCGGTTTGCACGATGCTAGCGAAATTACAGGGCTGTTGAGACTAACCATCGAAAGTCTCATTAATGAGCGCCAAAGCAGCGAGGCCCCGGACTTTGTTTATGCTACTCAAAGTTCTGTGTATTGCTGGTCATGGATTATATCGTATATCGTCGTTATATATTACTATCAGGAGAGTGTACCGTTCCTCTCATTACTTTTACATAAAAAATGTATATCTTTATATATCTCTCGTAATCGTAAAACTTGTGGGAAAAATAATTATAGCTTGCACCTTAGACCCGTTAAGTAGAACAGATAAGAAAAAAATGTGCGACACATCATGTACTCGTATCAACATGTCGATCGATCGATATCTGATACCAAAGTCTCACCATTAAGGTTCATTACCATAAAAGGCCACATACAAATTGGATTGAAACTTTTCTGATTATATTATTTTGTAACTCAATTTTATAATTTGTCGCATAGTAGTCGTCACACAACCCATTATTTTTTTAAAGGTATATCTAAGTGAAAGTTAAGTTTCTTTTAGGATTAACAGGGCTAGGTGTTTGACCGCAGCTCACCTGACGTTAGGTAACGGTGTGGCCGAAGATGGTAAACACTGGAATAGAACTGGCTCTCAAGTGAGGTCAAGTTAAGTTAAGTATACGTTTTTAATTGGCTTTTGCTTTTTTATACAAAATACTTAAATACACTTGAGTTTGTGCACAGTAAATATAGAAGAGATTTGTAAATATAGCCTGAATTATGAAAATAAAATTTCATCGCCAGCCTATCTTTGCTTGCGACCATTTCACGTTTTCAATTACAATCCTGAATGGTGGTTTTACTCTAAATCCTTTCAAACCATCCCATTTTGCTATTTATTATATTTGTGAAACAAAATTTATTCACCCCATAACGTTGTGCCATAGCTATTCGCTGGGGAAATCAAAATCTTTCAATGCAACGTTTAGAAGTAACTTGATTTCTAAAACAAAATTGCAGATTTATGATATAATTTTAATAATGCAATTCAATTTGTTTTCTATGTCTAAAAATTGTCGTGGTTATAGTACACCCAATGTTTATAAAAAGATAACTTGACATAAATAATTTAATCTTTATTATTTACACTGTGTTGTATAGTAACAAAAAGTTAAGAAAATTATTCACGTCTTCTGTCTTATTACTTTTTATATGCATGCATTTCGTGTCTCGCAGTAGTTATAGAGCATTCCGAAATGCCATTACCATATTTCTATCTTATCTACAAAACACAGTATTTTTCATAGTTTTGTGTTGAAGTCTTAAAAAAGTGAGTAGTTTTAAAAATATAAAATTTCCTAAGTCTCCTCTAAAAGTCTCCTTGACTTCGTTAAATAAAGATCCATAAAAAGCTTTGGCTTCTGCCAATCACAATAGCGATCGTAGCACTCAGCTACGGCGCTACAACGCGGCGTAGGCCTTTGTGTAGCTGATACAGACATAATGCGGAAGATATTCTTGATTAAATCACTCCTTTGTGTCGGAAAATGTTGGATCGCGGAGAGTAAGCGTCAGAAAGCTGATTCACGAAATTGGACTGAATTTACAAACAGAGACACACGGCTCGTGTACAATATTATGCATCGTCGATTAAAATATTCGTGGAGTTGAATATTGAATGTGATTTAATTAAAATCTGCAGCAATTTCCTCAAATAATAAAGTCTGGTTTATATGATTTATGATCACTGGTCTTAGGTAGATACTAAAAATAATAGTATTTATGGATGGCAATTCTCCAGACCACTCGAGATCCATCAACTGAAAATAGTAAGTATATCCATAAAGATACGTTTCATGTACACGTTGTATTGCAAGATTTCTGTAGAAGTGTATAGGGCATTATTATCCGCATAACCTCTTAACATCAAGTAAGATATGTATATTTTTTAGAGTTTTTGCCAGATTTTGTCGTCAAGGTCAGTTTTGAAATAGGTAACGTTGATCATGGCTATCATTTTTATTATAACCAGTGGCGGATTTACACTTTTGCCACCGGTAGGCTATGCAAATACTGCCGACCGACAAACAAGTCGACCTAATTGGATATCTTAGTTCACACTCATATGTTTATCAGCAATTTCAGTAACTTTATTATTTATGCACTATCGTTCTAATTTCTCTTTTGAGGAGATTAATATGTCAGGTGCATACACCATCCATACACTCGTATGGATCTGGGCAATAGTCTAGAATGTAAGTCTTATACACAATCATATTAATTAAATACACTCTCCAACTATTTTTTTAAAATAATATTGCCATGTATAAAGTTTTTTCCTGTCCTCGGGCGCCCGTACGTATACTACATACTCGTAAATAAATAAGTTTTTTTTTACTGATGACAGACTACGTGTTTAACCACAGCTCACCTGATGTTAAATGACGGTATCAAAGATAGTAAACACACTTAACCTGCAATGAGAACTGGTTCTCCAGTGAGACTTCTGGAACATTCCGTTAGGTACTTGGCGACAGATTTTCAACTTGAGGGTGGTAGATAGCCAGGTAAGTACTTACTACAAATTACACTACCACCATGCTATGGTTCCTTTACGACGTTTTCCTTCACCGGTAACTCGAGCTTATTGTTGGATTACCACGCCTCCCGGTGTACGGGCCAACTTCAATAATCACTTAAAATCATCACTATACATATTTAAAACTCTTAATAATAAATAAGTACCGCCGAAGTACTAGATATTCTGCCGCCAAGCAGTAGAGTGTAAACATTACTGTGTTCTAGTTTGAAGGGTGCAGGCAGGGCTGTTGAGACTAACCATCGAAAGTCTCAAAGTAATGAGCGGCAAAGTAGCGACACCCTAGCGTTTGTTTTGTTACTCAAAGTTCTTTGTATCGCTGCAATGGTTATGGGCAGGTTATCTCTTACCATCAGGAGAGCGTCTCGTTCGTCTCATTACTTTTACATTAAAAGAACATATAAATAAAAAAATAATCAAGGAAGAAACAACAAGAAATATTGAAAATGATTGAACGAAAGTTTTAAATATTATGTAATGAAGCCGCTTGGAAGCACCTCTGCTTTACCCAATTTCTTATACATAATTAAGTCGAACTGAAACAATAAACGAGCCTATCTCAAATTAACACAGTTGAACCATAGTCGTTCACAAAGCGGCCCTTTTTAATAAGTTACAAGCGAGCAGGTTAAATGCAGCTAACACGAGGGTTGCGTGGTCTCAGCCGACCTACACAATAGAGCTATTTTAATAAAGCCCACGCCCTCTAAACCTACCTCTGGAATATTAAAATACGCTTATAAACAAATTAACGGCAATTTTCTTATCCAGCTACAAGTGATGATTTGTCGATTTCACCGGTTTCTAGGAGATCTAGGTCAATTGACTCGAATGTAGGATAATTGAGATTGTTTTTTTTTAATGGTGGATAGACTAGGCATTTGACCACTGCTCATCTGATGTTAAGTTACGGTGTGGTCGAAGATGGTAAAGCACACCTAGCCTGAAATGAAACTGGCTCTCAAGTGAGGCTTCTGGAACACACCGTTAGATGCTTGGCGGCAGATTTTCAACTTGAAGGTGGAAGCTAGCCAGCCGAGTACACGAAAGTACCCTACCAGCATGCAAAATTTGAGCATTGATGCTTACCTGCATCTAACGCATTCGAGATTTTACCCGTTTTTATACGTATACAAAAGATGAAACTTCTTAGCCATTCCATGGTATTACACCCGTATAGTGCCTAGAACTCGCGCCCTATACGTGTTAACGTTCACTTCCACTGCCCTACCCAACCAAATTTCATATAATCCTACCGACGCTCTTTATACTTTTTCCAGGAATAAATTTATAGAGGTGTTTTATTAGATTAAATAAAGATTATGTTGGAATTCCAAAAATATTACGTTTTTTTTTCGGAAGCTATATAATTCTCTAATATAGAAGTATTTATTTCCAGCTAGTAGTGTTCCGCTATTTTCGTCGCTTTCCTTCACCCCACTAATATTATAAATGTGAAAGTTTTTGGATGGATGGATGGATGAATGGATGTTTGTTACTCTTTCACGCAAAAACGGATTTGGATGAAATTTGGTATGGAGGTAGTTGAGACCCTGGATTAGAACATAGTCTACTTTTTATCCCGTCATAAAGTCATGCAGCGGGTAACACCGCGAGGCGCAGCTAGTAAATTATACGTTTACTATAGATAGGAGAGTATCCGGTTTAAATAAACATCAGTAGTTATAATGTATCTCTTCAAAGGAAATCCCATATACAATTAAAATAACATGAGGGTTAGTAACCAGTCAGTCAATTTCGTGCTTATAAAGGGAGTTTAATTCACTTCGCTTGTATTTCCGGGGAAAATTCAGTGTGGTTAAAATATTACAGTAGCAACACATTTGTGTACATGGATGTTTGCATTTTTCAGCGGGCCGCCCAGTTCAATCTCTTTTGATAGCCAACGTAAATCATGAGGTGCTTACCTACTGGACTCGATTTATCTATGATGGTGGAAAGTTTACGATTTAATCCTTGGACAAACTTTATGTTCAAAAGGTGCATAATAGCTGACTTGGATTTTTACGAGTAACAAGCTTTTATTATACTTCACAACGAAAGCGACGGTGCGACATGCCAAGACTTATACTCGCTACTTATTACTAGCAAGGCTCCGTGGTTTTACCCGCTATCCTAAAGGAATTAAAAGAAGAAAAATGTATATGTATATCATAGTAGGATATTTCTCTGTTCCAATTTAGTTGAAATCTAAATTTGGCATGTGTAACATTGGTAACGGCTAGTAGATGCGGAGCGCCCGGGGCTGACAACGCCAGCGCCCTGGCCGCGCTCGGGGACGAGGCATCCGCCAGCGACGTGTCGATAAGGTTAGAACCGTTCACGCCGGTTGAAGTGGTTACGATAGCGAAGAAGCGTATCGCTCCTAAAAAGAGTACTGATCTCTACGGTATATCCGCGAGTATTCTAAAATCGGCAATAGAACCAGTAGCACTAGTGATTAGCCATTTGTTTAGTTTATGTCTGCGGGATGGCGTATACCCTACGGCACTAAAGAAGGTAAAGATATGCCCATTATACAAAGGAAAAGGCAATAAAGAAGACCCTAAGTCTTACCGTCCTATATCCCTCGTCCCCGCTGTTAGCAAGGTATTTGAGGTCGGCCTCAATAGAAGAATACTTAATTTTGTCGTAGATCGGGAGGTTCTGTCGGAACGGCAGTATGCGTACCGGGCGGGCCGCGCGACCACAGACTTGGTACGTGAGGTGGTATGGCAAGTGATGACCGCGCGCGAGGCAAGACTGCAGGTTGCACTACTATGCTGCGATCTATCGCGCGCGTTTGATACCGCCGATCACGCTCTCATTGCAAATAAGCTGCGATTTTACGGAATCCGTGGCCCCGCCCTGTCCATACTGTCCTCCTTCATGACTAAACGTACGCAGGTCGTGGTAGGTGATAGAGGTCGCGTCGTATCTTCAGAGATGGAAAATGTGATAGGCGTCCCGCAGGGATCCTGTCTGTCTAACACCTTATTCAGTCTCCTCCTTAACGACTTGCCTGGTGCCATCGACGACGCTGAGATATACATGTACGCCGATGACGTCGCTGCTGTAGTTACCGCACCGACACGCCCCGAGCTGGAGTCTAGACTGAATACAGTGGTGAACAAGCTCGATAGTTGGTTTCGATCAAACGGACTAGCGCTAAACAAGGACAAGACCTGTTTCCTTACCTTCAACCTCAATGGCCACGCGACAGAGACTTTTTCGGTAGCAGTCGGTAATACTGCGCTCCAACAAGTCTACTGTACGAAACTTCTAGGTTTCCATATTGACGGCGCGTTGACCTGGGAGACGCACATAGACGAGCTGTGCGGGAAGCTGAGCCGCTCGTGTTTCGCGCTCCGGCGGCTCGCGAGCACCGCTGCCCGCAGCGTAGTGCGCTCCTGCTACTTCGCGACCGTCCACAGTAACATCACGTACGGGTTGGAGCTGTGGGGCCGCGCTGCCGATCGTAATAGAGCCTTTGTTATGCAGAAGCGGGCCATTCGTGCCATATGTGGGGTTCAGGCCGATGTCTCATGCGTGGAGCTTTTTAGGGATCTGCAGATACTGCCGTTGCCGTGTGAGCTTATTTACCAAGTAGCCCTATTCACCCATACTAACATCGATAAGTTTCAACGCAGGGGCGTCCACAGTACGTTGGATCTTCGCAGCAATAAAAAGAAAGACCAGCTTGTAACACCGTCACACCGGCTCGTCAAGTCGGAGAGGTCGGTATACATTTTGGGGCCCGCGGTCTACAACCGCGTACCCGCCTCCGTACGGGATGCAGCTTCCACCGCGTGTTTCAGAACCAAGTTAAGATCTTGGCTGCTGGAAACCTTGTTTTATGACATTGACGAGTATTTCAAACTTAAAGATTATTGAATTACTAGTAAGTAATTATGATTTTTTTTTGTCATGTCATTTTAATATATTGACAATATTGTTTTGGTATTGACATATTTTTATATTGACATATTTTATATTGACAGTATTTTTATATTGACAATACTTTTTATATTGACATGTTTGGATATTGACATACCTTTTTTGACATGTAATCAGTGTTTTAAAACCCATTTAATGACATCTTTAAAATTTTTTGAAGTGACTTGTAACATTGGTGTTATCAATAAAGTATTTGTATTTGTATTTGTATTTGTAACGTAATGTAATTTTATTGTAAATAATTATAACTCCTTTTCGTTTCTCTGTTTAGTGCTCCCACTACAATCGAGCGGACTTAAACGTCTGAGATCTTCCGCAGGTTTGACTTAAATATCGTAGGGCACACACAGCACCATCTGACCCCAAATTAAGCAAAGTTTCTACTATGGGAATCAGATAACTGATAGAATATTTATTTTTTAGCTATGCAATACCACAGTTTACATGCTCCATAGTTTCATTCTCCAGCAAGCAACCACGTTAAAGTGGATTATCCGTGGCTTGTACAATGTTCAGGTGACTATTCAAATTACAATTATTGTTTATGCCTACTGAAAGACTAAGGTTCTGTCGTTGCAACTATAATAAATTGTCAGTGTCCTGTTACGAATTGAAATAGCGGTCCTAGAACCGACGAATTTGAACTCAAGCACTTTTTCAACTCCCGGCGCAAATAGACGAGTGAATAATTTTTGAAACTGTATAACTGTGTGTATGGCATCGTAGCTCCCAAACAGCTGAACCGATTTTTATTTAGTTTTTTTTTTTCAAATTATTTGATCGAGAGATCTTTTATATCTATGGTTCAACTGTCTGCAGGTTATCTGTTGTAGTTGATAGGTAAATATTAAGTGTACCTACTGTTACTAGTGTCGGGGATTTTTTAATTATTTAATCTGTAGGTACACGTTAAATGTAACAATATTTAAAGGCTTAAGGGATCAGGCTTCAACAGTAAAACGTCTCTATGTTGTAAAAAAGATTTGATGGTATGAAAACTTTTACAACTTAAAACTTAGAAACACGCGAACTAAAGCTATATGTTATGAAGTACTAAGTAATTGTAAGGTATTGGTATTACTATATACTCTACTTCTATAACTTGTATTTACCTATACTTAAAAACACAAAATCATTCAAAAATTTATACTTTTTTTTTTTTTTTGCTTTAATCCCATAATATACGTACCTACCTAAAATCTCTATCAACCCCTTTTTTAAACTCTATTTATTCGTATCGTATCGAGTTCACTACCACTACTATGTGCACCTGTTTTTGAATATTACTCTTACACCCCGTATTTATCTCATCATCAATATTGTCTTTAAAAAATAATTCACAGCAATTATTGTACATAAGTATTATACCTTCATCAATTTCACTTCAACAAATTCATCTCCAGTGCAAGCAATAAATATGAATCAGCTCGCAAACAAATTGCTCTTATATTTTTAAAGGCTCTTTTTATTTTATAGCTCGGTAAAAGAGAGAAAAAATAAAACGCTTAAAGAATACGCTTGTAGGCTGCCGTGTCTAGAGTGTGCTTAATCTTCGGTAGCTTTTAATTAATGAATAAATAATTGAGTTACATTTCAAGTAGGTGTATGCTGTTTGTTTGTAAATAGGTAGTTTATAATACAGTATAGATCTAGTAACTATTACTAGGTATGTGAGTTTTGACGGGAACGCGGAAAGAGTCGTGTCGCCCCAAACTAGTGTTTTGTCGAGTGTTTATATTATGGTGATTAATGGTTTAAAATTAAAACTAATGGTTTTAAAACTAAAAATAATGGTTTTTAACTTGTCATATATATATATATACAATATACGATATATAAATGAAAGTGTGAGTTTGTTTGTTTGTTATCCTTTCACGCGTAATCTACTCAACGGATCTGGGTGAAATTTTGCATGTACGTACGTTAGGCCCTGGAATAATAAGATCTTTATAAAAGGATACTTGTCATCATTATCATCATCATCCTGATGGATAGCCCGCGATAGATACGCCGTTATATTTTTACCCGCGTGGTAACACCACGCGGGTAAGACCGCGGGGCGTGGCTAGTATCTTCATAGGTATATTTTATGTCTAATTTAAAACGATTTAGTATTCATTTAAAAATATTAAGTTGTATCATATTTATTTGTATGCTGTATTTACCTATACATATGTAATGAATAATTTATGTATATAAATATATTATGCGTATCTTAGTGTTTTTTTAGATTTTGATGCGTTCTAACAACTATGTCTCATATAAACTCTGGGGATGGCTGGTAGAAAACGATTTGGCTTATAAGTCTTCCTTTTGTACATATTTTAGTAAGTGTGCATAAAGAATTAAGTAAATAAACGAAAACATTTGCAAAAGATCAAATTCGATATTTTATTTGTCAGTCAACCGATGTACTGAATTGATAACTGTTCACAAAGTCGACGAGCATTCTGGCGAACCGCCAATCCCGATAGAGTTGCGGGACACCTGTCGGCTTTTGCGGCATTGGCTCAATTATTATGGAATTTTTATACGATAAATGCTTTGATGTTGATTACTAGTTGTTCGGTGCGAACTGTGAATTCGCAGTTAGTCTAGAAAATATTGCTCTACCCAAAATTGGAAAACATTTGGAGTCCAAGTTAATACAAATATACAGTATTACGCATTTACTGCAAACTGCAAAGAAAGCTGTGAAAGAATTAAATTGTAATTTTTTCGCGATTTTGAGATTTATCCATTGTAATTTAAAATTTCCGGCTTGATAAACTAGGTTTGACCACAGCTCATATGATGTTAAGTAGTCGAAGATGATAACTTACTTAGTCTGCTATACGTATATCTTTTCTTTTTTTTTTTTTATAATAGATAGGCTTGCGTTTGACCGCCATTCCGCCTGATGTTAAGCGAAGATGCGGTCTACGGTGGAGCACGCTTGCCTAGAAGAAACCGATTCACACGCGACTTGAAGGAACCCAGATTATATTCATTGGAGAACACCCACTCGGGCAGCAGATTCCAATGTCATGACTGAAGATGATAAACAGTGAAATATACTATCACATCACACTAATGTTATAAAGGCGAACTTTTGTAGGTGTGTTTTTTGTATGTTTGTTACTTCTTCGCACACAAACGGCTGGACCAATTTTGATTAAATTTTGATATGGTGGTAGCTAACACCCTGGATTAATAGATACATACATTTTATCCCGAAAAAAATATAGCAAACAACACTGCGGGGCGCAGCTAGTTTAAAACTGAAAACTAGCTCTCAAACAGCACACATAAAACTAGCTTTAAAATAGCGTGACTGAAAGCAGAACATTAGAGAGTTTTTACTCTACCACCGCAGAACGCTATCAATTGTCTTTTTGTACACTTGAAATGAAATGGTTAACTTTATTTTTAGCTGCACCACTCAAAACGAGTATAGTCGTTTAATTTTATAAATTCTTCACGAACGAGTAAAATAACTAATTTTTTTCGGTCACGTTTCATTGCCGTACAAAAAATAGTCCAATTTATCATTACATTTTCGACACGATTAAATATCCGCTGCTAAAAGCTCGTTAAAAATAACATTTCTCTTCATGAAAATGGGTCTTTTGTGAACAAATTGGGATAGAAGACGACACTAAGGACTACTTTGTTAATTAAATTACCTGTGATGTATTTACTTTATTACGTCATTAGGACTTAATGCTTTACAGTTTACAATATTTATTAATAGTTCTATCTGTTGGGTGACAAAGTTCTTTGATAACAAAAGGGTTATTTATTTAAGAAAACTAGAAGTTTTCAAATTCGATAAATAAGAAAAAAAAGGAAACACGAAACAGATAAATAAATAAACATCGTAGGACTACACACAGCGCTATCTGGCTCCAAACTAAGCAGAGCTGTGATGGAAGTCAGATAACTGATAGAATACACAAATACTTTTTTTTTGTGAATCAAATGTTTGTCCTGAGTGGGAATCGAACCCACACCCTACAGCTCTCAAGGCAGATATGCTACTAATGAGCCAACGGGGCTGTCTGATGGACTCGATAATTCGAATTATCAAATACGTTTTTATTAAATTTTACCGAATCATTTTAGAAAGTTTTTGTGCTCAGAGTACTGAAGACTTTTCGCTTACTCTGAAACATGTCTGAAAGTATTTTGAAAGAAAGAAAGAAAATAATTTTATTTTGCAACAATACAAAAAAAAACAAAAATAACAACAAATAGAGACAAACAGGTACAAAATAGGGTGGTTAATCATTTATTCTACCAAAATACTTTCAAACTTCTCGCCCCGTGACTTACTCGATGATTTCGTTTGAACAACTCGATAATAAATGATCAAAAAACTAGACCAACTGTCTAGACAATTTCAGACTTACTTCAGCATGTTTCGGAGAAACTTAAACTTTCAACTTTCTTTTGGTAGTGTTAAGGTATAAAGAAATAGTTTGTTGATACCGTGCGATTAACCTAGTTTGAAGCCCAAGGCCGAATGGTAGTATTGCGTGCGAAGACCCAATGTACCGAAGTATACACGTATTATGGTATTACAATGATACCTATACTCGTACGTTAGCTTTGATTAATGTTTAGTGTTTGATGGTGGTATTGGCGTTGCTGAATAGGGAGATTAACTGCGATGCCTTCGCAGTTAATCTCCCTTTTTTTTGCAATATTTGTTTTACTTATGTGGGATTACTCACGTTTAGTTATATTGGATACTCCGACGGAGACAAAACTGAGTACAAAGCGCGCGTGGTCTCGAAATCCCGCGAAGCAGACGAAGCACGAGAGACCGCACGCGCGTATTACTCACCCGTAACCAGTTTTGATGAAACAAAGACTGAATGATAATCAAGACTTCATAAAGCATAATGTTTTATAAAATGGTAAATTAACTCGTCGAGTAGTATCTGAGTACATCGCAAAATTTATAGTCATTTATTGTTTCACAAATGTTTCTCCTGGATGGGAATCGAATCCACGGCCTACAGCTCTTGAAATAAATATATAGAAAGGAATATTGGGCAAAAGAATGGATCTATGTGTATATATGGGGCGTTCTACTTTTCTACCGACAATGACGTGTCTCCTCAGGAAAAAAAAATCTGTATCCGTCCTAAATTGCAGTTTCTCAAATTTTATTGTCACAAGATTTTTTGGACCATATATACCTTATTATAATACTAAAATCCCGGTTTTATTGTTGTTCCTTTTTACAAAATTATTGTGACATAGTATTCGAAACGTGTGACAGAGGTGTTTTACATACAAGTAAAATGTGTCCCTTTACGCTGCCTAATGTTACAAAATGATGTCGCTTAAAAAAATCATATAGGACCCTATAATATAAAATTATTTATTGAAATGCTGAAATATTATCTTTAGATTAATAAAAATATAATAAACATAAAGGTTCATACTATTAAGCAAAAAAATATTTTATCCTTGGGTACGACTGTATATGTTTTTTCTTGCTATCTTCCGTCACGGATTTCGCAAAACAAAAAACGTACCTTAGCTGTTTGATCTTCAACACTAAACAACAGCACGGTTTCCTTCTCCTCTTGGCTTTAAGCCTTGAGGCCTCACCCGGGATCGAGCCGAGTTAGGCGCCCGCAGGTAGTGAACCAGAGGTGCGTGTGTTTATTCGGCGACCGCTCTGTCACGTAAGTTACTACTTTAAAATATTATTGTAATTCCCATTTATTTACGTAATATTATTATTTCCCAGTATATCTGTCGTATTTACTCACTTTTACGAACAATTTGTAATTTTATGAACGTTGAAATCCTCGAACACTGTTATTTTACACCTCTGTCACGAGGCACCTCTGTCACAAAATAGCTGTGACGGGAGTAGTATAGCTCGTGACGGAGTGGTATTTTTTGTCAGAAACTTTGCCTTAATTGATTTTCAGAATTGTTAATTGATATTTTTTGTATTCTATATATTACATTATCAATTATTTTATTCATTTAAGGTATTATCATCAGGGTAATTAAATAATAGCGTTATCTGCGACGGAAAAGCAGTGACGTTGTCGTGAAAAAAGGAAACAGGACCCCGAAAAAGTCGCAGAAGTGAAATGATAAGACTGAGAAAGATACCATGCTTGCAAAAAGCTCGTCAAAGATATGCAGAGATGATATATAAAGAGTACACAGACAAATGAAAAGAAAATGGCAAGTTAGAAACAAGAAGAGAACAACAGAAAGCTTTGCAGAACGTTCTAATGTATACTCCGACTTCCACATCTGTTCCTTCAAACCCCAGGTTACTTCTTTAAGTCCTAGATCTCGTTCACTAACTCCAACCTCATCCGCTGCTAGAGCAAAGGGAAGAGAAAAAGTTAGCCGAGACAGATCGAAAATTTATAGGCAAAATATGAAACTTCAAGGCCATGTAAAATAATTACAGAAAAAATACGAAAATACAAGAAAACACTTCATCGCCAAAAAAATTAAAGAAGACAGCTTATTACATAATATAACCAAAAACCAAAAAATTAAGATAAATTTAAAAGCGCCGAATAAAGAAGAAAAAAGAAAATACATATAGTATTTTGACAAATGCCATTAAGGAACATTACAAAAACATTAAATTCAAAAACAAAATGAAACACTGCTTCAAAACAATCCTATCCTTTCCTACAAGACACAACAATTAACCGTTCGGGACTAAAACTTCAACAGTTTCAAGAGACTTTGGAAATAAAAAAATGCTGCACAACAAATATTACGTTTATGAAACTTGCTCTTTATAAAAATAAAGCTAGCTAGGTAGTTGAAGCCCAACCTCAGATTAAAAAGAACCATTGGCTGATATAAATAAACAACATAATAATTAGAGCTCCTACAAAGAGATTTTATGAGACTGTTGTATAACATTGTATCATCTTCATCTTCTGAAGTAGTATACTTCTTCAGAAGATGAAGATGATCAGCCTCTCGTTAATCAGAAAAAAACCTGTGCACATAAAACCAGGTGCTTCATGTGACCTATCTGGAGACCCATTATTAATAAAAAATGGTTTTATGTCAGTAAAAGTACCCAGTAGAAACTAAGTCGAGTACACCTACTTAGGAGTTGAAAAAAGTTGTGTGGATGAAGATGGAGATGTTCAGGTGATATTTTATGAAACTGTTGTTGACACTGACAAAATATTTAAATTAGTAAAATCAGATGTATCAGATGTGATGTTTGAAAACTTGATAAAAATGATTACGATTACAAGAGGAAGGCGTGTTATAGAAGTATTTGAAAAGTCGAATAAGAGAAAAGAGAAGATTAGTCTGATTTTACGTTCACCAAATAATGATTATACCAAGAAATAATATCCTATGTAGCATTGTAAGAGAAGCATTATGTTTTGTTATCCTTTTTAAAAACTTTCAAAACCTTAAACGATTAAGTTTAAATGTTGGCCTATCAATATCTACCATTCTGTCATACTCTATCACAATTTTGTCCCCCTTGTAATTAAGCATTAAAGCAGCATATGTTCAGTTTATTGAAAACATATACACTAAAATAACGTATTATATTATTATATATTGACCATAAAAGATAGTTACAGAATTTCAGCTATGTTTATTTCAATTATTTGCAAAATATTTCAAAGTTTGTTGTCTTAATGAGCAAAAATGTGACAGAGTGGTATTAAATGTCATTTTTTATATTAGATTTGTAACAAGAATTGAGATAAATCGTGTTTGATAATAATAAATGCTTGTATTCTAGTTAAGCCAAGTTAAAAAAAACTGTAAATTTAATTTTACATAATAATTAATAAATATATTAGTTTGTGACAGAGGTGTTTATTTTTTCTAACTATTCCGATAAAACTTAAAATAAATAAAAGGTAAATAACAAAACTTCGCTGCACTATACATATCTGAAATCTTCGATAACTGGACAATAATTTAAAAATATTTTTTTTTAAAGAATTACACTTTTATTTTTTCTCGAAATCTAAAAATTTATCACTCAGATTGTCGGTAGAAAAGTAGAACGCCCCATATACCAAAAATACTTAAAACATCATCTTTGCCCGAGTGATAGAGAAGCCATACATAGCGCATACTTTGTAAGCAGGCTAAGACAGGACATGGCCCAAGCTGCCTTAAAGCAGATAATCTACATGCCTTCACAGGCGACTTATCGTCGTTGGCGTGCTGAATAATTTAGCAAAGCGAAGACCACTTTTATACCCGGTTCGGGGTTCACATTACTAATGCACGTCACTGGCCCTGCTCTTCCAATGTTAGCTCTCGAATTCCCTTTACTGTAAAGGAATTTCATTGTGCTCGCATGTACATGAAAGCATTGTGCAAGTTAATGTATCGCAATGTAAGTAGGAAGGCAGAATATTGTGTTTGTGTTTTTATTGATCTCTGCGGTCAAGTGACAAATATGGTTAGGATTTGCGGAGAAGATGGATGAAAGAAAATTGGCGAAATAGAGTTTAGGCGAGTGTGAGTGGGCTAGCCGGTAAGGGTCGACGTAGGCGATCGTATCATTATCAAGTTTCAGATGTTTTAAAGAAAGGTCACGTCAAAAGTAACCACATCCGATAAGCATGTATAAAAACACGAACGAAAGTAGAAGCAGCTATAGATAAATGTGTCAGTATCGTAAATTAGAAAAATAAATATTTTTATTATATTAAATTTAAAAAAATTATATTATTACAAAATTTTAAAGAAAAATTGCACCTACCTGTGTATTTCCATGAATATGTATCGATGTATAGATCGTATGTGATTACATGTATCGATCTTGTAATTAGAAGAACAAGGAAGTCGTATGCTAAGAAGGATAAAAATTACATTGCGCTTAGGTTGCATGGAATATATATCTCTCCACCATTCAAATTATAATGAGTTTTAGATTAATTTTTTGTATAAATTTTGTAAATAGTATTAATTTAAGATTTTTTTTCATTTTGTCAAACTTAAATTAAAAATTCATGTTGATTTGAAGCTTAAAAAAATTATAATGTACCTACATAAATGTTTTTTTTTTCAATTCAAGTTCTAACTAAAGCGCTAGTATAGTCCCTACAATATTACAATAATCGATGGCAAAGTTCCCTAAAAGGGTCAATACATAGATAATATGTTTTAATAAAGGCTAGAATAAATATCAAAACAATTTTTTCACAGCCTGTTAGTTCATTGGTAGTATGTCTGCTCCAAGAGCTGAAGGGCGTGGGTTCGATTCCCACCCAGGATAAACATTTTGTGGTATAAATGAAATGTTTGTTCTGTGTCTGGGTGTTCTGTATTTATTATAAGTATGTATTTACAAAAAAGTAGATATTTAAGTATTCTATCAGTTATCTGAGTTCCATAGTACAAGCTTTGCTTAGTTTGGGGTCATATAACGCTGTGTGAAATGTCCTACGATATTTTTATTTATACATTTATACATGAATACGTCTTAAAATTTGCTTCCATACCAGAGGCAATTCAGAGAACTGGTTATTACAAAATCTGGGGGTACAGTTTGTTGTTGCATCTATATACCTACATATCATCTATGTATGTCCAAAATTTAATTACACCACTGGATAGGTAAAGGGTCAAAGCATCCGTTACGTTGAGTAAGAACTTGAAACATGGCGATCCGAAAAAGCAATACGTGTTCAAGTACACATGGCCGTGTTCAACACAGCCACACCCCGATGTTGTATACTTTGGTAAGCAGATATTAAATAAGTGACTTGTTTTATGATGTTGAGGATAAAAATAAAGTACGTAGATCAACAAAACTGCCTTAAATGGAGTGCCTAATGGCAAAAAAACAGCGAAAGGTCAAAGCCCATTTGTTACCGAATGTTATGACATGGATATTGAATGGCGATGGATAAACGCAACTGAGCTAGCCCTTCACAAAGCGCTTCACCCTCGTCAAGCGCTTTTATTGCATTGCGATCCACTTTTGGAAATGGTCCCTGGGAAACTTTTACCACGAGCAAATTGTGAGTTTTATAAAAACAGGGGCAGTCTTTAGATGGTTAAGATAGTAACAGTGAAGTGAGGTTTTATCTTAGAATAGCGTCGTTTCAAATAATGGCGTAGTATAGGATTTAATTCCCACGCCGTTACTTGAACCTATCTTCCGAATTCAAATGTATAATACACTTTTTTTATGATTGACCACAGCTCATCTGATATTAAATGACGGTGTGGTCGGAGATAGTAAAGGACACCAAGCCTGGAAAGGAACTGGCTCACATGTGAGGCTGCCGGAACACACCGTTTATTGTTTTTAGACTAAAACGGCACAATATGCCCATTACAATAGTACTTAAAAATAATAATAAAAAAGTAATTGTATGAACAAAGTCAAAATAAAAAAGTTTAAATGTCATAACATAATCAAAAGAAATTAATTGAATAAATAGATCTGAATAAATCACATTATTATACAAACACAAGTCATTAAAAAAAATTAAAAAGAGTACGAAAGCATAAGAGCGTAGTTGCCAGTCTAAGTGCTTTACCATCTTCAACATCAGGCGAGCTGTAATCAAAACACATAGTTGGTAAATCATTAAAAAAGCGTTTTGTTCGTTTCTTTAACGTAAAAAAACATTAAGAACAGTAGTATGGGCTCTCTCGCGTGCACTGGGTTTCAGCAGCTCTGTGCATTTGGTCAACGAAGTTTTTCTATATGGATTTATTTTTTTGACTTCAGAATTGTCCCCACAGTAAATCGGCCAGCAGTTCTTACATCGTATCATGCTTATGTAACGTCCACCTTGCGTTATGGAGTTATATTCTGGGGAAACTGCACGGATAGGGAACTAGTTTTTAAAGCCCAGAAGAAGTGCTTGCGTTCTGTTTGTCAATTAAAAACTACAGATTCTTGCGCCCCATATTTCTCTAAACTAAAAATCCTTACTTTTCCTTGCCTATATATCTATGAAATATCATTATTCGTTAGGAATCATCTACATATGTATGAGTTTTGTGTGAGTGCGCGGAGCAAGCACAAACTAAGGATGCCTGTGCATAGAACGGCATGTTTTGGTAGGGGTGTGTGTGGTATGGGTCCTTTGATATACAATCATCTGCCAACATCAATACTGGAGTCAGGAAGTGTTTCTATATTTAAACGCAATTTATTCAATTTTCTTATAGATAAGGGATACTATAAAATAAATGATTTTCTTGACGATAAATTTTAATGATTAACTGTGACATTTTTTATATAACTATTTTTTTGACAATTACAGTATTCCACTTAATTTTTTCGGATTCCGTTTGTTAATGTAAATAATTGAATACCATAATTTTAAGTTAAGCCTCTAATATTGCATGTTCGTACTGAACGTAGCTGTTGCTCTACCTATATATTAAGACCTTAATGTAACACAGCATAGCAATAAACTATACTTTGACTTTGACTTTGACTTTAAAGTTTATCCATAATGATGAGTAGGTACAATGGCTTAGTACACCAGAAGCACCGTACCTAATACCTCTGTATTTATATTACGCAGTAACAGTTACAAATAAATTAAAAGTAAAAAAAAAATTTTTAAAAACAAGCCTTTATCTGGGACAATGAACTAAAAATTTGAAAAAAATGTTGAGTATTTGGCGTATATGTCCGAAGTATAGTTAGTACCTATACCTGTAACCCGTAACGAGTACTAGTGCAAAAAAACTTACCTACATTTTGGCAAAATTGTTGGTTTCAACCTCTGCCCAGTTTATTTTCAGAACGCAATAGTCATTGCCACTGCAAACACATTTTTTTATTGAAGATAGGCTTGCGTTTGACGGCCATCTAAAAATGTTGAATGACTAAAAATTTTGGAACTGAAGTTGCCATAATATGATTAAATTGCCCCCTAAATAGTTGTAAATACATAATCATCATCATTAGCCTGGAATGACCAAAGAAGGAAACTTTGGTTGAAAAAGTTTACAATTTAAAAGCGCTCTCTTTCGTTGGTGTCCGATTTACTTCTTTAATCTACTTGTATTTCTGATATCTTCTTATTAATGAAAACCGTATAGTTATAAATACTTCTCGGGTCTCGGGTTACGAAAATAAATCTACCATTGTGTTGTAACTTTCTATTCTAATTGCCAAAGTTTTCCAGTTATGGGTCATCTCGACATTTAGACATCGAAGATACGCCTTCAATTATTCTCACAATGCTAAAGCAATTCAAGCTTTATTCCAATGTAGGTAGACACAAAGAAAATATTGTCGATATTTTGATTGACGGCGTTATTTTTAAAAAGTGAAAGGTGCTTGAGCTCGAGGTACACGTTCCGTTTTGGCGGACTCATTGTTGCCACAGACAAAACAACAGTTGCTACGTCTGCTATAAGAGACACGATAAATGGTCATACTAGTACCAACAGATTATAAAAAAGAACAGATCCATTGTGGCGAAGAAAATTAATAATTCCTTTGACCCTAGAATTTTTGCCACACAATACAAGCACATAAATATATCGATGAGATTAATGATATTTGGATGAGTATAGCTCATGTAAACAAGAAAAATTGTAGGGCCAAGAAGTCTTCACTCATTTTCTACGCAACATTGTATTTGTTCTTATTTTCTAATATGTTATTGCACCATTAAAAAAATAAACCATTAACAGGGCCACTGCCCTTATAAATGAAAAGTATTTTGGAAATCTTATTTATTACACAGGCATTCTTTGGTGTCTTGTATGTAAATGACGAGTACTCAGTAGTAAGTAGACATTAAAATTTTGCTAATGTGAAAATAATTATTTTTGGAAGCTTCGTCCAAGTGCTGTGTAGTGAGAAATTCTGAATGATCAGCTCAAATAACCAAATCGAAAGTGTGTGTTTGAATGGATCCCTGGTTCGATTATATTCACATGTGGACCGGTAGATAACGTTGCCAAGTTGTTGTTGCCAACTCATTTTTTTTCTTTAAATGAATACCTCTCCTCTCTCCTTACCTTTCTTTTTATGATATTTTCGTTCACTCCGAAACCTCGCTGTTTCATTGGAGCAGTGTGTTTAGTTGGCCTAAGGGTCATGGAGTCGGTTTTTTTAATTGTAAATTTATAGTTGTAGTATACGGCCATTAACGAAAAACAATAACCGATGAGCAGCAGAAAATTATTACAACTTAGATAAGTTGGTATATTATATAGTCAACTAGCTTAGAAACGAGCAGTAGAATTAATTTCCCTTTTCCTGATATTCTATTCAGTCAAGCATAGTTTCCCCGAACTTACCTACACTAAACATTATAATACCACATTATAGAATTACCGTGTACCTACACCAATATTAATGATTCGGTTAACCGATACAACGTCCATCCAATCAGCGCATTAATTGCTACACGTTGCCCATAAATTTCATAACGTGAGACTGTTAAGAGAAAATTGAAGAATTTTAATCTGAGAAAGTGATTTTTGCTCTTAAATTTGTGTAACCTGCAGGTATACATTTTATAAGTTAATGTGTACTAAGCTGAAAAAGGGGCATGGTATTCTTCAGTCTGATTTTTTATTTCCATAATAAAACATTATCTGAAGTTCTTTTTTAATAAGGAATAGGCTTGCGTTTGACCGCCATCTCACCTGATGTTAAGCGATGATGCGGTCTAAGATGGAGCACGCTTGTCTAGAAGATACCGATTCACTCTCAACTTGAAGACACCCAGATTACATCCAACGGGGAACACCCACTCAGGCTGTTTAGCCTGTTAGCGCTGTTTAGCAGTCCGCACAATGAACGTCAAATCAAATCGTTTCATTCGAGTTTAAATAATAATTTTTAATGTTTAGTAAATTTATTTTAAACTTACTAAAAAAACATGTTATGTGGAATAAACATTTTCAACTTAAACCCTTTGTCCATCAAGACGCTTATATAATAATAATGTACGGACGGTATTCATTTGTATGATAAACCTTGTCCGTGGCATGGTATCATTTATCAATTTGGATTCTATAGTCTAGTATCGCACTTATGGTGCTCGGTGCCGACAGTACAGTGATTATCGGACAAAAGGAAATAATGACTCGTGCTGCATCAAGTTATTGCCGTTATTACAGAAATTACATAATTTAGTTATAGATAAAGTGCAATACGACACTTAGTTTTCTTCGATAGTACAAGAAAGGTCCTATCGCCTTAATAGTTCTAAGTCACCTGTGAAATTGTGAATAGACGGAACTTAATTAAAAATACGACGACCATGTTAAAAACGTACAAAAATTAAAAAGCTGTTAACACATTTGAAAATGGAGCTATACTATATTGCTCTTGTCACTTGGTATGACATTGATGGTTTAGCGATTATATGATACTCCATACACCCTAATTTGTTTAAGCGTTTAAAAGTGATGGTAAAATAAGGAAAATCACATACATACATACATACATACATAAACCTTTAAACATTACACTCCTTTTCTGGGCAATCGAGTAAAAATAGCTGTGTCCCGCGGATCCATCCGCTTGTTCCGGAATGAAAAGTAATTAAAGTTTGCGCTTTCTATACCTTGCTGATCGACTTTGAGCTTGTGCAGGGTTGGATTCGGGTACGTTGAAAAATATAGTACAAGACTATCAAAATAGTAGTACGCCGATAGTACACTTTTTTTTTAAATCTTACATTGTTTAAAAAAAAGCTATTAATCAATAAATAGATAGAACCAACATGTTCATGCAAAATTTACTCCTCTTCTAAATTATGCAAGTTCTTGACTATTATTTTCTTCAGCCTTAGCATGTAATCATAAAAATATCTCTTATAAACTGCGAGTATACGAAAGAATAAAATCGGTACAGTTGCCACTTTTGCTGCATATTTTTTTCTTAGATTTTGGCGTCGCACCCCAAGCATTTGCCAGTGTAAAGTTACACTTTCAAGTTTCATAATTTAAATACACAAAATGCGAAGCCAAAATCAAAAAAGATGAAGAAGAAGTATTTTTTGACAGCTTACCACAACACAACTTAATGGTTTGGCTTTAAACGGGTGTCATATTTACCTATTTTGGTCTTTTATAAGCGAAGTAACAAAATAGTAGTATTTTTCCGTACTATCCTTAGATATGGATACTATCTAGTACGGAGCATGAAATAGTAGTACAAATACTATAATTATAGTACGAAATCCAACGCTGAGCTTGTGGTCCATTCCAGCTATGAGTGTCCATGTTTCGGCTCCGTAACTCGTCATGGTGTTACCCTTTTACCAAATTTGACTAAACCTATTAAAAAAAATTACAGACAAAATGAGTTAATTTAATACTCTTCTGTTTTTACTTACTCATCTGTTTTAAAAATAGAGCCACGTAATTTATCTCTCTCTTTCTCTGGTTCGGTAATTATTCTTTAGAAACCCGCCGCAAGATTTTGGTCATTTACGACACCAGAGCACGGCACAGAATGCGGATAGGCCAGATATACAGCTGTTTCTAGAATGGGGAATGCACCTCTTATATTGTATCATCTTGTGATTCGATGACAAGAAACTCAAATTTAAGTTCGGTTTCTTCTACGCAAGTGTGTTCCATCGCATCGCATTATCGCATTTTCGCTTATATCACGTGAGATTGCTTATTACTTAATAAAATATGCATTAGGACGACGAGGACAAAACAAAACTTCATGCATTAGACTGACCAGGAACTAACACTACAATAAAAGTAAAGATAATTAAAATAAGTTGCGAGCATCAAAGCAAATGCGAACTTATTGCATTAGAACTATTTTTATCTAAAGAAATATCGTATAGCTTCCACGACTACTATGAAGTCTTTAGTCAGATTCAACCTTTCATTATTTATCGTCAACAAGTCTGCAGGTCACGATAAGTGGACGATGTTCTAGAAAATATAATCTTAAATGTCTCTGGCATTGTAGACCTAAAAGCGCCGCTCAGTTTCCCACGAATTCTATAGAATTACACAAAAGCGATACTTGTGTTGTATCGTTTTTGTGTCTTTATACAGTTGTACATCTGTGCTATAGTACTTTGTGGCGGTTACCACGGTGAAGCACGTGAGTACTCAACTGGCTACCGTTCGACACAATTATTAACACTTTCACTATTCGGCCACGAGAGACATTAAAACTTTTACGTTTTTTCAACAGACACTCTTGAGGTTTTAGTTATTTCATCGATTTCCCTATACAACGTATTCAATTGGTAGATCAACAGAAAGTTACTGTACAATCGAAGGTGGCATGTTTATGATTCATGAAAGGATTATGTATAGAGTGTACGGTGTAACTTGTTTATTTACAAATAAAGTTTTTAAGTATTTATATTTACACTTATAAAATTAACTTCATTATATAAATTTTAATACAATAATAGGGAGGTCTCTATTCAGAGCAAGACTATTTCTTCTAAGATCTACTTAAGTTACATTTTTCTCCTATAATTAACTACAAGTAAGATTAATATTGTACATTGGCTAAGAATCATATCACAAAATAAATAAATACCTAATTGAGCGATAACACTAAAAGGTAACTAGTTCGATTCATATAAAAAGTGAGGTCAAATAAGGAAATATTCTGGTCCCACATAAGAACCACACTTGGGAAAGTCTTTCGGTGCTTGAACAAAATCTGATGTTTCTCCCACTTTGAGAATAAAATCAAGTCCTCTAGTCCAGTGTGTGGATCTTTCGTCTCTCATGAGCCAATACCCTGGGTTGTCAGCTTTGAATCTTAATGCTACTACTCCAAACTTTGGAATAACTATAGTATCTTTCAACACGGGGTTGACAAGGTTTTTTGAAGGGAATAGAGAACCTCCTTCATTCATCATCCTGATAGCATCCTTATCGAGGCTTGTATTGAATGCGCGGACACCGACGACGTAGAAGCTGTACCCATGTAGGTGGAAAATATGGTCGGACTCCCCACCTGAAAATAAAAGAAAAAACATTTGCTCAATTACTAATGCTAAACGTTTCGATTACGAATCGCTTCTAATACGAATAGAACAACCGGTTTTCTTTTTACTGAAATAGGTCAGGTCAAGGTGGTGGTGGTATTTTCTTAATCCGTATGCTACTTTTACAAAGACTGATCAATATGGAAATTGGGATCAATAAAGTATTGTAGTAACTCTTTTTTGAACAAGAGGGAAATGCACAAATTTCATTCCTATCAAAAAGTAAGTTCTCTCTAAAAACCACATTCGTCCACGATAATGTGAACCGACCAAGTTGTCGAGTTGTCACTGTGCCGTTTTACCAGACTGCCCAAAAAAGGAGTGTTATGTATTCAGGGTTCAAGTAGGTATGTATGTAGTTTCTTTATTTCACTAATATAACTTTTAAATACCTGAACAGATTTCGATGTATGTTATATTGTTAGAATCCTTACATCATCTTGTGTGACACTGGTTATCTATTCTTGTCACAATCGTGTTTTTGTTTCAATAAATAATTATTCTAGTTAGATGAATGATTGCAGCCCCAATATTAACCATCTTAAACCTGGTATATTATAAGCAGGCTCTCACTACAGACCGGAGATACCCATGTCGTTCTCTATTGTGCCGACATCTGGGCGAAAGTATTCTAGATACCTAGCAGGTAAAAATGCAATGTAATAACACGTAACCTATCTAGTTAAAGAACTCGTCGTATGCCGAGAAAACCCATTTACTTTTATGGCTGCACTAGCTTTTCAGAGCTCTACTTAAGCTTGATTATACTATTAACAGAAAATGCACATGCACTGAAACAGATGATTGCCAATAAGTATAAACGTATTTGATAGAGCTTTCACTAGAATAGCTGTAAGTAACCTATAGTCAGTGCTAGAGGCACGATGTATGCAAATGAACTCATACAAAACAATAAATTATTACTTTAAATTTATTTTATGTTGTTCATGTATTATTATTTAAAAAGAAAATGATAGGCTATAAAAATTAAATTAAATTAAATCCCAGGAAAGGTAAAATTAAAAAAAAATTGGTGTTGAAATGGTATCGTTTGAAGCTTTTGTATATTTATTACTAGCAACTAATACCCGCTCCGGCTTCGTATGGATTAAACCTTCCGGGAAAAAAAATTAAATTATTGTGAAAACCGTATCAAAATATATTATATTGGGTAGGTTAGAAGAGCAACTTTGTTGTACACTATTTAGAATTTTACAACAAGCTTTGCTTACGAAATTTACCTATTTCAGATTACATAGTTAAATAACAAATACTGTTGTATGTATTCACGTCATACGGAGGAAAGATAATTAAACTCATAAATCATTCTTCGCTATCACGTCTCTCAGTTACAAGTGTTATAATCATTATAATGATGAAAAATTATTCATAATCGATTACCCACATGGTTACGTACCTCATGTATCTAGAGCTAGAAAGTGAGCGTAGAGGCGTAATAAATAATTATTGTGCATTAAGTCTATGTCACAGTCAAAGTCAAGTAACAAAGTAAGCTTTAGTCAAGTCCAGTCATGTCTATATACTTTGTTGTTAATTTATTTTATTTTATAGCATTGAATATTTTAAAAATATTCTATTATTTCTGATTATATTGTTATTGTGCAATATGTATATTATATACCTACCTAATAAATACGTCTTTGTTTATTTTAGGTGAGAGTACGCCTTTAGCTTTATTTGTCGAGCAGTCTAAAATTTAAATGTCAGTGCGTTAAAATTTAGTCATCATTGTCGAAAAATTCAACAAAGCAGAAATTTCACAGAATAAATAGCTGTGCTGACAAGTATTTAGAAATTGTTTATGGATATAGTAATTTGCCAAGAACATACTTGAGAGTGTCTGCAGTTACACAAGTGAGTACCATTAGACATTGTGTACATAGGCGAATATTGACACTTAAACTTCCTTATGCGGGTGTTGTAACGAGTGTCGTTTCCACTTTCGGAGAATTACTTGAGCCTCTTAACAGTCACATGGTCATGATCGCTATCTCACTATGTCTACATAAAGATTTAATTTTCATTTTTTCATTTCATGTCATTTATTTCAAAAGATATACCTAAAGTTATCAAACCAAGTAAATTAATTCAGTAATTTTATGACCTCCATAATTTCAAACTGTACTGAAAATAACAAACTCTAAAATATATATAGGGCTCTTAAGTCGGGTAAAACGTATAAAAATACTAAAGAATTTTTTTGTTTTTTTGGGTTGACAGGCTAGGTGTTTGACCACAGCTCACCTGATGTCAAGTGAAGGTGTGGTCGAAGATGGTAAAGCACACCTAGCCTGGAATGCAACTGGCTCTCAAGTGAGGCTGCCGGAACACACCGTTAGATGCTTGGCGGCAGATTTTTCAACTTGAGGGTGGTAGCTAGCCAGCCGAGTACTAAAGTACCCTACCACCATGCTATGGTTTCCTCACGATGTTTTCCTTCACCGGCAGCTCAAGCTCATTGTTGGGGTTTGGACCCACGCCCTTCGGCATGCGATCCTACCGCGCTAACCACTGAGCTATCATCGCTACCGAGAGTAACATAGAGTTCGATTTGCAGCATCAGTCATGTAGAGTCAGTTAGCGAGAATCCATGCATGTCAGTCACTTACGAAAGCTTTGTGTTACATAAATCGATAACAATAAGCCATAAAAAGTATCTTCGAACAGACAATGGATACGAATAGGTACCGGCGTGGTACCTGTTATATATCCATAAATGTAAGTAGGTACTACAATTCTCCTCGTTTTAAGACTCATTTTGCTATTGTTTTTAGGCTTCAAGTTTACTCCGAGTTATGAAGTGTCTAGACCAAAATACTCACTAAATTTTAAAGACGCGCGAAACTTAATAACTTTTTAGTTGAATTAGCAAATAGGCAATTTGTGTCATACATTGGCTTTCATGAGTTAAATTGTAAAATACGGTTTACAACCACAATTACCAGATTTTATGTCGTTACTACGACATAAAACATACTTTACTAAGTGCAAACCTCATAGCTACCATTTTATTTAATCTTTTAACAGATACGAAGATTCCTGTCACTGCGAGCTATATCGATTTTAGAAGTATGGCTATTTTAAAAAGAATAAACACACGGGTTACACTTTGAGCTAACATGGTTTATTCTCAAAACTTTTTTTTATACAGAATAGGTTAGCATTTGACCACACCCTGCCTGATGTTAAGCAGGATGCAGTCCAAGATACAGCACGCTTACCTAGAAAAAAAACCTGTTAACTCTAGTTAACTTTATTTTTCTTCCAGCATGATGGTGTGGACCTAAACAAGTAGGTATGTCCTATAGTTAAAAGATAACGGGTATGTAGTTGGCTGAGGTGAAGCAACCCACTTGGTATATAAAGCCCTCAAGTGTATAAAGCAAGAAACGAAATCTAGGTCAGTGGCCTTAATAGCTCCACTGACCACTGGTTATGTCATTCCTTTGAGATGGAGTTTCTGAGCTCAAAATTTTAAATGTAATCATACCGAGAAAGTAAAGTATGACGTGTGAAAATAGAGCTTGTTTCGCAAAATACTTTTTTATGTACTTAAATAAAACTAGTGCTATATTTTATAGCTCTAGAGTCGGCAAGAGTTATAAGTCAAAAGCCTTCGATTTTATTTAATCAGTCTGACACTCAAATCTCTTTCTGTTTTTTCTTCAATTATTTGTGGCGACTAAACAGCTGAACTAATATGAAAATTAGCATGTTTTGTTGGTTCGGAAAATTGCGATAATTTCAAATTGTAGGTACTCTCAGTATTTTAAAACTACCTTTTGGGAATGCCACAGAAGTTTTAGCAGTTTATGCGGAAAAATCATGTTACCGCGTTATATTATTTTCCAATGTTTGTCATTTTGTCGAGTGTTTGTGCTTACAAATATAATGTTTTAATCACAAAGTGTTGAATCGTACGTAAGAGTGTAGGCAAGTGATATAATGTGTGTGACTTTGACTGATAATAAGATTTGTTTCATTTGATTTTATCATTTGAAATTGCTTAATGTCAAATATATTATATAATAATATATTAAAATATAAAATACTTGATACTGGCATAAAAAAAGAAGAATGTGTCACTGATTTGATAAGGAGTCCGATTTGACAGCTGCTATTATATTGGTCGGATGCCGCTTGTATAAAAATACAATGGCTACACAAAAAAATATCGCTTTTTCAATATTTCTTTTACCAACAGAAACAACCGCAGTATAACTGGTTAACACATGTCTACTGACTGCCCTGTTAGTTAATTTTATAGAAGCTCTACTTCTCGAGCTGTAGGTGTGAGTTCAATCGCCATTTAGGACAAACATTTGTAACGAGCACAATTGTTGTATACCTAAGTGTTTTGTATGGATTTACGAGAAAAAAATAGTATTATTTCAATCATCAGATCTTGTTCTTAGAGTATAAACTTTGCTTAGTTTTAAGCTAGATAGTGCTGTGTAAAAATGTCGTCCAATATTCATTAATTTATTATAGGATTTAAAATTTGCTAATTTCATACATGCCGAGTGATCGGCCCTAGTATCAAGGTTACTGTCAGGTTGTTTACTTTACTCGTAATGTGAAATGACCTAAAGGAAAATGTTGTAGAAAAAACAACAACCAGGGGCTTCTATTGCTATTGTGCGATTCTTTTTACAATGCAAATTAAGTGTTCACGATAAAATTACACGACTGCGAATCTTATAGCGCAAGTATACCTACGATATGCGGTTGCAGAGCAATTTTTCTGAGCGCCTTAAATAGCATCAAGAAGCTGGCAGTACTTCCCGCAGGAGCGAAAATTAAACACGCCATCCGACATAAGGATTGAAAACTGCCATATTAAAAAAAAATCGCTGAGTCACCTTGATCAAACATCACAATTTCCACGGTAGAGTCCAAGGGTATGTTCTTGACGTGGACGCACTCGTCGCCGTGGTCTGTTTCCTCAGAGCATATGGTGTTCTGGCCGACATCGTTGCCTTGAGTCAGGAGCGGTGATGCCGGGTACGTGAAACGATGCCCGTCAGTTTGACCCCAGCTTTCTGAAAATAAATAATACAGAGATTAATTATATTCGTTTTAAAATAATTTGGCAAAGACTATTGGTTATGTTAAAAACAGAGGTATTTTAATTAGTATGTGGTGTGGTTTTTGTCTTATAATTACGGTAAAACATGTATTTACATAGTGATTCCATAATTCCGTAGAATCTTCTAGTAACCACTATTCTACTAAGGCATAGACTGGACTTGACCGAGACTTTGACTGTGATAAAAAGTTATTTTAGTTGATTTTATCATGAGACATTCGACACTGGTTAAATGCAAAATAGTGGAAAAAATACTAATTATTAGCCCTATCATGTGATTTTCTGATCTAATTATGTTGTGATGTAATTTGACTTAAAGATACTTGCTAAACTAATTTAATAAGATAACCGTTTTTCTTTAGACAATATTGTTGACACTTACATTCCCTAGTCATACATCATATCGTAAAATTAAATTGCAGCCTCTAAAGTTTTAAATGTATGTTTCATAAACTCGGAAAAATTTTCACTTCATTATACCCAACTAACAAGCAGGTGCATTACTGATAACTTTTAACATTTTTTATACTGCTCTTGTCTTATCGGAACATGCTTGCAAATATGTACATTGATAAAATACATTTGAACATTATGACTGTCCTAATCCAATACAAGTAACGGATGAACGGATTAATCTACGGATGGGTGACCGCCATTAATATTTACAATAGCGCTTCGATATATCAGGTGACAAGTTAAATATCGATCCTTATTAATTATTTATCTTATAACCCCAACCGTCAAGCCAAATCAAAGGCCTTCGGTCGATATATTAACTTTGACATTAGGGTTTACCGCTAGGCTTATAAGAACGAGAGCAACATAAATACTTATTTCGTAAATAAATCATTAAAAATGCCAAAGTTAAATTTCGGTGAGAGGGAAGTTACTTCCATAGCCAATAACCATAACGAAATTAACCCAATTAGGTTGATATTGAAAGTCGAATGTTAGGGAGGGCCGAAAATAACTTTTAAAATCAATAACTTTATCAGAAGACGCGTATCGTCCTTCACAGCGGTAGATAATTAAAGGAACACCTTACCTACTAATCGAGAGCTATAGCAAAATAAGTATGTAATGTTTTAGTACATATGAGTTTGTATGTACATCAGAGCCTAAGACGATACTGCAAGACAATACTACGTAATATATAGTACAAATATTTACTGTCTACATAACAAAATCAATTGACAGCCCTGTTGGCTCATTGGTAGTATATCTGCTGTAAGAGCTCTAGGGCGTGTGTCCGATTCCCACCCAGGACAAATATTATGTGGTTTCCACAAATATGTGTTGTACAAAAAAAAAGTATTGATTACCATAGCACGACCTATACTTAGTTTGGGTCCAAAAAAAAAAGTACAGAGAACAAAATAATCTTATGAGCTTGCCCCACAAGTGGCGGCCTTTGAACATCTTAGCTTTCGGAGGCTTTTATTTACACATAGCGATAGCCAGGATTATCGCAGTTCAAGGATAGGAAGGCGTACAGCTCCTTGAACTGACGACTTAGATGTAGGTTACAAAAGCAGGGCATCAAAACCAATATCAGAGACACTTGCAGAACTCTTACGTATCGTTATATATTTTGTTTAATTCGACTTGGCATTTTAATTAGACTAAAAATTTGACATTGTATTTAAATTTGAGATAGTATTTGGATGTGACATTATCTTTTAATTTGACATTGTATTTGAGTTTGAGATGGTATTTGAATTAGACATGTTATTTTTTTTCTCATTAATTAATGTTTAAATTAATAGTAAATTTTGTGGCATACATGTAATTGATTAACCACTTTTATGTTATAATAAATAATTTGAATTTGAATATTTACATCCTGAGTTAACAAAATAACTGAGTAATACCTATGTTTTAATGTAAAAAGAAGACAAATGAAACGCTCTCGTGATGGTAATAGAAAGCTGTCCATGACCCAGCAGCGCAATGGTACCCAAAACTTCAAGTAACCAAACTAAATATAGGGTACCGCTGTATTATTATTACATTCATTATAGGCACTATCTGAAATAGTTGCATGCAAGCGACAGGTTATCTGACGCTGTACGCTGTCAACGCCACTACTTACAATACCCGGAACATTGTCGGTGCGTTGCCTACTTTAGAGGACCATATTCACCCTTTGTTCAGTTAGCAATCATTACTTTAAGCATTAAACGATTAGTCGCAATAATCCTTTCATTACGATAGCTGCAGTTACTATCCTTCAAACTGGAGCAGTAGTGTTTGTTTACACACTACAGCCTGACGCCAGAATATTGGATATTGTGATAGTAATCCAACCTAGACATTGCCTAAGCATTGCCATCCAGCGTGGCAATGTTGCCAGCATTCTGGCCACATATCCCTCCTCTGACGGTTTTTTAGACTAAGTTTTTTGTATACATTTTGTAAATAGTATAATTTAAGGTATTTTTTATTTTGTTTAATAAAGTTAACTGTGTGTTTTGTTCTGTATACCTAGACATCATGCTAAAGAGGTAAAGCTAAAGGACACTTACTAAAATGGTATAGTAAACTACTAAATTTTGTTTTAACTACAAAAAAACTAAATATTGACGCAGTCAAAAATCCATTTTTCATAGTCCCGCAAACAACGCCTTTTGAAATGTAAATACTTTTAGAATTTTCTACTATCTGCATTCACGCCAATTCAGCCCCAGTTTTCCGCTTGTCCGTTTTCATTTACCGCGCAGACAGGTAAAACTTTTTTTATTATTAATTAAAGGCTTTTCCTGGCTTTATTAACCTACTTTATTCAAGCGTAATTTATTACCTTTTGCTGAGAATCGCTTTAATTCAATACGGAGGAAAATGATATTAAGGCCAGGAAATCTATTTGATTTGAACCCGCGACTCGACTTGTCTCGATGATTCATAACTTTATTGCAATCATTCAAATAACTCTAAATAAGTATTTTCGTATTTTGCGACATGTAAGAATTAAAATAAAGGACGAGAATGGTATTTTTTAATTGAAAAAATTATATATCAACAATCTAAATGATACAAAAACAAATTAATTGTAGTAAATTTCGAAATGTAGCGCTACGTGTGTCTAAACTAAACTAAACTTCTTTGTCAGACTTTTTTTTATGTAAAAGTAATGAGACGATAACAAGACGCTCTCCTGATGTGAAGAGATAACATCTGTCCATACCCATTGTAGCGATACAAAGAACTTTAAGTAGCAAAATAAAGTCCAGGTAATCGCTGCTTTGGCGCTCATTACTTATTGCCCCCATCATACTAATATAACGTAACCGTTAATATTAGTATGATGGGGGTTGAAAGATGAAGCGTTAGTTTTTTTTTAATCCCAAATAGGCTTGCGTTTGACCGCCACCTCTGCCGATGCCAAGCAAGATGCGGTGTACGATGGAGCACAGTTCCCTAGAAACCCCGATTAACTAGCGATTTTAAGGCATCTATGTGTATTGTTTCTATCGACGAACACCGTGTAATAAATTTCATTATTTAACAATTCGTACGATGAAGGTAGAATTGAACTGATTAGTTCGCGTTTTAGAAACCATGGAACAGTGTCGCCTACTTATCGCTTTAACTTGTTTGTTACTTTTTGACTATTGTAACAGCTCTCTAGATTAGTGTGACATTTATAATAGAAATAGCTTTTGCCATAACACTATACTACTTTTATCCCGGAAATCTACGTAAAGGTTTCGCTTGCGCTGTAATCTCACCACGATTTGTGGGTGGCAAGATTATTATAGCAATAGTAGGTAACTTGTGTAATATCTATGCTTTCACTCATTGATACTTTACAAAATATGATAAAACTAGCTCACGCCCGCGACTTCGTCCGCGTTAACTTTAGAATTAGGTTTAGAGATAAATTAACATGTCCAAGTAACAAATAAACAATAGTGATGAAACTTACGCTATTTTATTATTAAATTAAGATTTAAGAACAGTTCCTTAAGACACATTTGTACGAAATTTTAAATGGACATATCCAGTAGTTCGTTTTTTTTTAATCTTAATTAGATAATGAAAGTGTCCTTTATGTCCAGGCAATAAACTATAGGTATGTGTGCCAAATTTCATCCAAATCCTTTGAGCCGTTTTTGCGTGATTGAGTAACAACCATCCAAACATACAAACTTTCACATTTATAATTTTATATATATTACGAGTATAATAGAACCTTCTTATATATACCATAATTTAACAATTCAATCAATCCTGACGATCTATTGGGTCGATATACGTAAATGTAAATTCAACTTGAATTAATTATCATGTAAGAACAGGTTTATTTATTTTAAAACAACATCTATGTCGTAGAGTTCGCCACAAGGTCACCGTAAAGTCAACTATGGTGCAATAATGTGTTTGTCTATATTATTTTAATAATATTTTGTCCACACCCTTAACCATTTTATGATATTTGTTCTTTTAGGTCAGTCACAAACAATTGAACAACCTATTCTACGTTCAGGAATAAACTATAATAAAAATTAATTATCATTAAACCGATAAAAGTTTAGGGATACCTAATCCTAATTTTAGACTAAACTTTAGTTGTACCAAAGTAAATTCCACACCACTTTACCTTCATACTCTTACTACTCGAATTTCTAATGGAAACCCTCTAAAAGTATTTCTCGGCGTTTTAAAGTTTTTGCTAAACAATTGAAATACGAATACGAATGTTTACCTCAGAAAATTACGTAGTTATAGAATTCTACTTGTAAAAATGTTAAATTAGGTAGAAATTTCGTGGAGTTTTATTTTATGCAGCTAGCGAAATTACATTCTATTACAGGCTATTGAGACTAACCATCGAAAGTCTCAAAGTAATAAGCATCGAAGCAGCGATGTCATGGACTTTATTTTGTTCTCAAAGTTCTGTGTATCGCTGCAATGGCCATGAACAGGCGTTATTTCTTACCAAAATCATACGTAATACTTTAGTTTAAAAAATGGAAAACTGGGCGTAACCAACTTTTTCTATCAAACGCTTTTTGGTGCCACGGCGTAAACTCGATTTTCCTCCAAAAATTTTAAGAAACTTTCATGTTCGTCACATAATGAAATGTTTGTTCTGGATCTGGGAATTCTGTATGGATTATAAGTGTGTATTTACATAAAGAAAGTATACAAGTATTTTATCAGTTATCGGGTCTCATAATACAAGCTTAGTTTGGGGGTAGATGTCGCTGTGTGAAATGTCCAACGATGTTCCTTATTCGAACTTTTTAATTTATACTTGTGATGACAATGCATTTAGCAACTGACATGTCGCATTGTTATAGTTACGAATTGGAACGTAACAAAATAACATAGGGTATGGCGAATAAACTAAAAACGTTGTGAAATAATGCGGCCTACTGACATTATATCGTTGCTCAAGTTGCATTACATAATGCACTCATAGAGGCGCATGTCTATGGTAGACACTGTGTTTACAAATTTTAGGTGTCTGTATATGAAGAGTGTGTATTTTATATCTACACTAATATTATAAAGAGGAAAATTTTGTATTTTGTATGTTTGTAACGAATAAACTCAAAAACTACTGAACCGATTTTAAAAATTCTTTTACTGTTGGGAAGGTATACTATCCCCAGGTGACAAAGGCTACTTTTTATCCCTGTATTCCCACGGGAACAGGAACTACGCGGGTGAAACCGCGAGGCGTCTACAAGTTTAATATGAAAATGTGTTTTTTTATATTAAATAGAACTATCTAGGTTTGGCCACCAACTTGCCCAATGGAGGACGGACCACGTCGATCCAGAAGATTGCCTATGCTGTAGCCTGATAAATTTGGTGAGCAGTAGGTATTAGTCTGGGATGGTATAGGCTGCAGACGTGTTTTGCGGTATCTCCTTTTCCTTGTTTCCGTGATTACAGGGTTGTTCCTATAATAAAAGTTGATGAATAATGGATTCGGTGAATTCTTTTCACTAATATAACAATTTTGCGTAAGCCTGAGACAAAACAATGAGAAAACTTGAGAAGTCATAAAAAGTGGTCAAAAAACTATTTTTTCATTTCGAATTAATTCCGAGAATTCTTGTTTTACAAGACATAAATTAAGCTCACAAGAATGATTCACATCTTTCATCTATTGTTAAGAAAACTAGATGAGACGAAAACGGTAAATAACTACGTACATAAAAAATTAATTGGTGTAGTGCTGATATGAAAATGTTGCTATTATTTATTATTTTTGTAATGTTTTATTTTTATTTTTTGCCAATTTTTCTTCTAGCGCGACCGTCCCTATTTCGTCACTTATTATCGACTAGTTACTTTGTGATTCTTATGTAGCTATATAGGCAAGATATTTTACCAGAACTTCAGCTGTCATTTGTTCATTCACATATTTTACAGATAGCTACTTGTTTGGTCGACGCCACACGTGAACAAAACGCTGGCCTTTATTTTGCTCAGCGTTTGAGTATTGCCATACAACGCGGCAATGGGGCCAGCGTTTTGGGAACTATTCCCATTGATAGCGGTCTTTTAGAGTAGTTATAATTTTAAGTTATTTTATTTTAGGTCAATTCTTGTGTGTTTATTATATCTGCCTACTTTATAATTATTATAACAAAAAATGCATCTATATATCATAACTTATATATTTATTTAATATGTATCAGTATATTATTTAAGTAATGATTAGTACGATATTGTGCAACAGTCTTGAATTTATAATGGCTATCAACATAATGTAAAATGAGACGATGTGCAAGCGAGTCAATTGTTGATGAGTCAAATGTTAGTGAGTAATTATACCTTCTCAGAACCTGTTTGATCGCCGTAGATTGTAACTATGCGGCCAGCGTTCAATTTCATGCTTTTACTAACACATGAATATTTAGACCATATACGTCATACTATTCGTTAGATGGAACTAATTAGACGAAAGAGTTTTAATGTAAATGAGACTTGTTACTTTTATACGGGTTAAAAAAATTACAGTTTCATTTATACGCGATATGTGAAAAAAAATACTTAGTAGATGAAGCCAGCATTTTAGCCAGCTGTAGACTCCCCGATAAGCTTTCAAATTATCCAAGGCATCCGGCCCCCACGGACCACGGCCCAAGTGTTTCTACCCCAAACAGCAATTTATAGCATTTGTCAAGAATTGAGTATTTGCGCCGCTTGGGGGATTCTGCAGCAATAGCCACACCTCCGCCCCGTTAAGATGATTCTAGGAGATGAGACAGCGTCAGTGTATCAACAAATGTAGCGTCCCACACCTAAGGCAGTCCTATCTAACATGGTCCTTTATTTTACGCATAAAATAAATAATTCTCACAAGCAAGCAGAACAACGTGGACAGTATTTTGGGCACATTGTCTGTAATTAGAGATTGTTGATGGATTGATTAACTTTTTATTGTCCACACCAAAAATTATACAAAACAGAAGTAAAAGAAAATTAATTATTAAGTGTAACAACTGGTGACCTTATCGCTAAAAGATTGCAAAAGATTATTGTGTATCTCCAATATACATAATTAATATATAATATGTAATAATAGACTCGCGCCAATTAGACATTTATTTAACTAATTAATTAATCTTTTGACTGCCATGTTATCTTATTTGACAGTATGTCTGCTTCATAGGCTATAATACGTTGTTACGATTTCCGCCCTGGACAAACAATTATGAGACGAACATAGCTGTTTATTCCGAAAACAAACAAACAAAGTATTTTTATGTCAAATAACATTCATGTTGCCATAAAATCAACAAGCATGCAAGTATAAGACAAATTGTATATTCAATGTTAGTATTTGAATGCCGTATGTATAATCAATTCCAACATAAATGTAGAGTAAGACTATTATTGCGCCGAGGGCTTTGATCCGCAAGTGTAAATGTGTTTCCAGATTTGTTTCATTATTGTAAGTACTTAAACTGTATCAGTTTGATGTATCACTCATGTATTATATTTCGATGGAAATTGAGATATCAGTTGGATACCAGAGTATTATTATCCTCCTTGACGTATCTGTCAATAGCGTGTTGAGGGGGAGTGAAACACGTGTTGACAACTTTCCAGATAATCGAAGGTACTCGTACACTCATTCATAATGGAATTTCCTTTAGTACGTAAGAAACATTTTGATTTTACGTTTCTCATCCATACGACCAAGAAATGGAATAAGCTGCTATGTTACTTGACCAATGTATAATCTGGATCTTTTAAAAGTCAATGTGAACATGTATCTTCTAAATCTGCGTGCTTCATCTTTGACCACATCATTTCTTATCATCAACCAAGTTGGAGGTTGAACGCGGACTTATACGAGTTAAAAAAGGGGTATTTGTATAAAACATTTAAGTTTGTTTCAGATTTTTTTTTTAAATAGTAATGGTATGGGGTAAAAGTAATCTTTTATTTAAATCCACCTGGCACGCGAGTTGTGATAAAAACGCGAAACTTAGGCACATATTTGCATATAATTTCTTTTTGAAATTTACGCAAGAGGACAGACAATTTGTCCCCAGCATGTCCAGGAGGTAAATCCAACTTTTATTTCAGTGCATTTATATTTTAATTTTTTGGGTCTAATAGTCATTTCCGTGATTATTTACCGTGATGAAAATATTCAGAATGGTGTGATATCATTGATACAATCGAAGATTTCCTACTGTATGAAAATTATCACACTCGCACATGTTATTAAACTTTTGCAACATTATATGCTACTTGCCTTTAATACAGCAACTCGCGGTTCAATCCGCTACTGAAATAAGTAAAGTACCTAAACGTAATAGTAGATCAGAATTTATAATTAAACATTGACATAAGTACACCCATTCAAGATTTCTTTAAAGTCCGTGCAACGATAATAAACTTAACTTAAAAACCACTAACACACAAATTTTAATCTGTATTATTTCAGATTGACGCGTGAATTGTGAGATTGTATTATCGACTACCATACCTCGCAATCCCATTTTGCGAAGCTATTCGTTGTATAAACCAAGTTCATACAGGCAACTAAGTAGGTAAACAAAGAGAAACTGCGAAAGTTCCGAAACAAGGGAGAATTAATTTGTTACCGTAAATAGCCAAAATCGGATAATGTTATTAGTAAGTAAGAGGGGACTTAATTTAGATAAGGTCGCTTAGTTTAAAATTAAACGCAATAACTTAATTTACGTAAAGGTCTATAAATATAATTGTAATTGTTGAAGCTTTGATAGTTGTTTTTTTTATGTCAAAGCAATGAGACGAACTAGATGTGTACCTGCCTTGGTATTTGCATGAAAATGATTAAGATAACAACTTTAAAGATATGGTAATTAGTAGCTGCTTCATTACTCACCCACTCGTTTTGCTGATATCTGCCTCGTAGAATAATTAAAAGGGACGTAGATTGACTCGATGACTTCCACTAGCTCGGCTGGCAGGATCTCACTGGCATGCACCTCTTGCAAACACAACACTTCGTCCGCACTGCATCGGTCACTGAACAAACTTGTGAATTCACGCACAACTACATCACTCTCGTCCCTAGTCAATACTTTAGATTCATCCTTATAAACTAGCTCAGCCACACCACTCAAGTCCTCTTGACATGTCTTGTCTGCTATTACTCTTATTTTATACACTGTTGGAGATCTATTTGCGTCTAGAATAAAGTCTGCACGTTCTCCTCTACCCAGCTCTATCGAACTCACACCTTCTGGCGCTATGTCATGACCATCTAACGAGATAAGTTTTAGAGGATGCTGGTCGATGAAAAATTTTACAGCACAGCTTTTAGATCCTCCTCCGTAAACCAAGCGGAATCTGTACCGCTTGCCGTGCTCGACAACGAATTTGGATAAAGGTGAATTGGGCGATTCTTTTGAATGACTCTTTCCGTTAATAAGAAGTGATTCTGCATTGGGAACAGATGACATCATCCCAGCTAAAGGTCCCATTGAATGTCCCCATTCAGATACGAAGATCGTATGCTCAGTCGCGTCGATATCGTAGAGTTTTTTAATAGGATCTAGTCTTGGAGATTGTCTGACGACAAACGCGCCAGCTAATCCGTCAGCTGCGTCAGCTGCTGAGTGCGCGTGATACATGTGTGTCCCGACTGCTGACGCTCGGAACTTGTACTGGAATGTCGTATAAGCAGATTGGGGACACTGTGTCAACATTGGAGCGCCGTCCATAAAAGGAGTTTCTTTTTGCGGCTGTCCACGCCAGTGTATCGATAGCGCGTGCGCTGGTGCTCGATGTACCACATCCACGACCAGAATGTCGTTGTGGCAAACGTGAAGTACAGGGGCAGGCAGTGCTCTATTAGCTGCTAAGACGCCCCTTTCTCGTCCGTCCGCCGATATACAGGTCACTGGACATTCCTCGCCGTCATTTTCTGTACAACTTCCACAAGACCTGCAAAATTAACCACTTGTCACATAGTGCAATTTCAAATACCTTACTAAGTAGTACCTTCTGAGGAGGGCACGTATAAAGAATGTTTTCAAAAAAATCTTCTATATTTTTGGTTCTTCAAAGCATACATACGCTGCAATTAATGCATACTTCTACCTAGGTAGATAACTAGATATGTTTAATAGCACTTCGATTAAGCAACAGCTCCTGACACAAATTGGTAGTTTTGTCATGTTTACACTCACTTGCTAAGTGTCTTGTAGACTTCTATGACTAGTTTCACGCGACAAATCATCGGCCAGTCAAGCTCGTGGCATTCCCGATCGCAATTCTCGAAATATGCCTCTGTAACAAGATTTTTTGTATTTAACAATAGTTTACATAAAAATAAAGTTTCGTTGGGCATAATTATGTACTAGTAGAAGGAAAAACGACAAAAATATCAGCAAATTCTCTCCAAAAACCATTAAAAGACTTTGACCCACCAAGAACTACTACGAGTATAAGTTCATTGTTTTCACAGGTGTAGGTATAGTGTCCCTATACCTACACCTACGGGTCTACGGGTCCATTCCACCACTCTACTAGTCCACTCTACGGGTTCCTACCCCTGCCTTGTTTCATCTTGCCTTCAATAACCCACAAAATGTAATAGACTTATCTCGGTACGACAGCTGAGTAATGTAGAGATATCTAACTGACAGAGACTCTCTTGTAACAGTCGCAGCAATTTTAACAATTCTCGTCGAACAATAAAGAATCTTCTTATTTCATAGAGGCGCTTGTCTATATACGATGTAAAGTGCTAAGATATACTAAATACCTTACGACATAATTCGCACGCAACTAACGTAATATGGTTGACCTTGTCGGTATTTGTTAATATGAACAGAATCAACATCAACGAAAAGGCATGCCAACTTGGGTTATTCTCTCAAGGTAAGTCATTGACCTAAATCGACGTCAGTTATGAAAATGATCTTCAATTCGACTTTAGTAGGTACATATTTATCCGTCTTTTTACCCGTACAATTGTAGGTACCTATTATGATCATATTTCCTGCCCCCGTACTCTGAGCTTCTTATTGCGGTTACTGTCAGACGCTCATGAAAAAGATATGCGACCACTATATCGTATGCCTGCGCAATAACTTTCGAAGTCACGTGGTTTTTACGTAAGCGCGTAACAGGAATAAGAGTACGGGGGCAATAAATTAGTTATAAAAATATGTAGGTATTTAAATTACACTTCGCCACTTTCTAGTTATACCTACAAAAATTAAGTGATGTTCATTGGTATACCGCATAACTTGAAAACAGCTGAATCGATTTATAGTAATTATTTATTTTAGATGTTCATATTATGTCGAAAGAGATACATATAAAATGTGAGGCAGAAGACAGCGCTGCTGTACTGGGCACAAAGTACCGGGCAATCAACTTTGTTTATAACATTACAAATTAGAAAGTAAATAATTCTGGCTCGCATATCTGTTATAACTTTTGATGACTAATAAAAGCTACTACACGGATTTTGACAAAATTCGCTGTCGGTATATCAACACGCGAAAACCACTTTTCCTCGCAGAAATTATAATTACGGTTTTTAACATCGGGCCACCGTTAGTAGGTACCTACTAATAATAAAGCCAATTAGTACCTGCAGTGTTAATATTGTAATAGGTAGTTTTGTATTATTTCTTATGAAAAAATCTTCATTTTTGTCATTATATAAAAATATACATATAGGTAGTACCTACCTTTTTTACAATGAACATTAATTAGTAAATTGGCGACCCCAGTGATATGATCTTACAGGAGTTTTTTTAATACTTTAGGCATAACGTTTAGGTATAGTTATGTATTTTTTTTTCACTTGTTTTTATAAAATTAATTCTATAACATGAATCTTAAATAAATCATAAATCATACAAATACGGTAGTAGGTACCTACGTACGAATAGCCGATAGGTATATACTGAAAAATCGAGTAGCCTTTTCTGCGAACTGTAAAAATTTGGTTGTTAGGTACTCGTAGACTATTAATTCGATCAAAAAATGTTGTTTGCAAAAGATGTAACAAATTTCATGCTTTACAATTTAATTTTTTGATTTTATAAAAACTTATGCGCGGTGGTCATTCAAAGTCGCAAATTCGGAGTATTAATGAGGACACTAAACTGAATCTACCATTGCCAAATTAAAGCAGCCCTTGACATTTTATAAGTCAGAACCTACCCAGTGACTGGACTACATCCTTATTTTGTCACGTGTATAAATCCATCCAAGTGTTGTCTGGAAAGGATTTTAGCGATACCGACTTTTGTGCCCTATCGGTGATAACGGAGTTTTTTTTTTTTTATGGAGTCAATAAAGTGTTATTGACACAATGTTAAAATCGGATATATTCCAAAAAACGTATGTAGCTATCTGCACTTACCTGGCATCGGCGTGTAGTAAACGACTACAACGACACTAGCGAGTATTACTGATAGCACTAATATCCTCTGTAAGGACATAAGCATGTAATTTGGTTTCTTCAACGGCACACAATCCTTTTCAATCCCGCTTTTTTCGGAGGCCATGTTTGTTTACTTTTTACTTTTTACTGTTTACTTTTTAAAAACCGAACGTTTTATTTTTAAATATGACAACACTGGTGGCAACGGTTACATGATTAAAAAAAATAAGAACGTAGGTACTGGCCGAAGTGTGAATGTAGGGCAGTGATCAGTGAATGCGGCGCGCGGCTACGTGAGTCAACCAGCCAGTGGCGACTGCGGCTGGGGAATCCACTGGCTCTTGCAGAATTGCAACACGGTGCACCTTCAGGCCTCGCATTACAGGGCCCGGGGACTCGATTCGGAAGTAAATTGGCGAGGCTGAGCCCGAGCTCTCACTACTTATGCAACTTTATATTGTGCAACCATGATTGTATTAATCTCCACAGTCCACCTATTTACGGTGTTACGCAGTTTAATATTACACGCACTGCTTCCTTTATAACTAATAAATAATTGAATATCTCATTACGTATCTATATTTTATTATTAATTTTCTGTTATGATTCAATACCTACCGACATTATAAAGTTAATAAGGAGGTTAAATCGAATATACATACGAATATAATTGTGTTATATCTGTGTGTCTATTGTTAGTTTAAATTATTTTGTTACAGAAAAGGGGAAAAACAAAATTCTGTGAACCGTACCATGTACATAATAGTCAATGCTTAACCCAATCTCTTAAATAAATAAATAAAAATAAATAAATATCGTAGGACTGTACACACAGCGCCATCTGGCCCCAAACTAAGCAGAGCTTGTGTGACGGAAGTCAGATAACTGATAGAATACATAAATACTTTTTTTTTGTATCTAAATACATACTTATACCTAATACTACATACAGAACACCCAGCAGCAGTCTTTATGCGGCAGTCTATCATTCTACGTGATATTGGAGTATCTCCGCAAAGGCCATTCATCAAGAGTTGAAGTTGAACGAATAGCATATTTTTACAAAAATTAGAAAAAAAAACTGGCCTTGTCGACACAACGTTTATTTATCGCCATACAATGCGGCAATAGGGCCAGCGTTTTGCGAACTCTTTCCATAGATAGCGGATTTTCAGATTAGTTTATCCTCGGCCGCACTATCGCCTTCCATCGGGCGATTTGGTGGCCAAAAGTAGATTAATTTTTTAGCTCATTTGGTATGTTCTCTCTCTCTCTCTCTCTCAATATCTGCTTCAAGAGCTGTAGGGCGTGTGTTCAATTCCCCCTAGAACAAACATTTAACCGACGATAAATGTTTGTTCTGTGTCTGGATGTTCTGATATATAAGTACCATGTTTTTTTAAAGTATAAAGGTAAGTATTCTATCAGTTATCTGGTTCCCATAGTACAAGCTTTGCTTATTTTAGGGCTAGATGGCGCGACGCCAAAACCAAAGAAAAAAAATGTTATTGAATTGACAGAATGACATTGACAGACAGCGGACAAGACATTTAAAATCGGTTTTGGCGGGAACGCGGGAAGAGTCGTGTCGCTCCGTTGTATTTTTCCCCAAAACTAGTGTTTTGTCGAGTGTTTATGCATAAAAATGGTGGTGTTTTATTCATAAAGTGCCGAATTACAAACGCGAGTGTGAGAAAATGATATAATGTGGTGAAACACGACTTTTCGTGTTGCTTCCAAAACTCCATCGAAGCTTAAAGTAAAGTCGCCACTACTTTACTAAAGCATGACTGGACTTGACTGACATGGACTGGACTTGACCAATACTAAACTTTGACTGTAACTTAAGATGTAAGACATGCATGAATAATCGCAATAACTGCAGACGAGGCAGTATGGCTTTATAGCTTTAGCCTGCCCGATAGGGCAAATTAAATATATAAAAAAAATAATTTAAATCGATATTTTACGACACTTCTGTCCTCTCTCTAGGCAAATTGTATGTTAGCTTAATGTTTTTAATATTCAATTGTTTTTGCTGTTATAAATAATACAATCATATTTAGTTATACAGCTGCTCATAAAGTAAATTATGGAAATCACAAGAGAAAACTTCGCTGATGAACTTCCAAACATAACCAATGACTTGAAACGGTCATGTTTTGTTGGGTTTGACGCCGAATTTACTGCTATATTGTCTGGTGAATGCTTTAAGCACAGGTAACGAAATTCTATGACAAAACAATATTCTCATTTTAGATTAGGAAAAAGTGTATAACATTAATATTTAACTATAAACCACACGAACTTATCACATGATCAAATGAATTTACAGATTGTTTGACACAAATATAGAACGGTACAACCGTCTCAAGACTGAAGTAAGCAAGATGATCATGACTCAAGTAGGACTCACAATGTTCCACTATGATCGAGAACGCGATAGCTATGTAGCCACTGGGTACACCTTCCACCTTTGTCCACAAGTTTTCGGAGACATCGATCAGTCCTTCATATTCCAAGCATCAACTCTCAAGTTCCTTTGCAGGCATAATTTTAATTTTAATAAGGCAAGTAGCTTTTATTAAATTTTTCTCTGCTCAACCTTACCAGCACCTAGCCTGGCATGACTTTGCAAATTCATATTCACTCTTGTTTTATTTCCTAAAAACCATATTCTATTTTGTCATGTTGGTGCACACAAAATAATTTTTAATGTGTGTTAAACCTGCTAATAAGCACCTTTACTTATTCATAGTAACTAATCAGCCATTGTTAATAAATTTTAATTAAAGAGGTATTGCTAAGGGCTTTCTGCCAAATAAACTAAGAATTGTTCATTTTTCTAAAATTAAAGTGATAACATTCTTTTTTAATTCCAGTTCACTTATGATGGACTTCCATACCTGAGTAAAGCTGAAGAAGTAAAGATTCGTAAAAACATTCAGAATAAGAGCCTTTTCCAAAATTTGGCTCGCAGTCTGGAAATTGAAGATGAGAAGCAACTTCAACAGTATTGTTCGGAAGTTTCTAAGTTAGTTACTACCACTATTACAAGTTTTACACTCGTATGATGTAAAAAAATTGTTAACTGCAATACGGATTGTATACAAAATTCTGTACTACACTACCAGACATACCTAAACTTTAGAAAATACTGTTTTCTTTGAAATTGTGTTTCCATGCCTATATGAGTCTGGATTTTATTACTATTTTCTTTCACTATAAATTAGTGACAAAGTTTAGTGCCTTTATAAATTACCTTTATAATAAATAAATAAATATCATAGGACACACACACAGACAAAGACAGATACCTGATAGAATACTTAAATTGTATTTTTTTTTGTAAATACTTATAATACATACAGTACACCCAGACATAGAACAAACATTTGTTTATATCACAAAATACTTGTCCTGGGTAGAAATCGAACCTATGCCCTTCAGCTCTTAGAGCAGACATACTACCAATGAACCAACAGGGCTGTCATAATAATTGTAATCAATTATAATCAATCAAAAAATAATGTATTCTTGTGCAGGGTATGTGTTACCTATTTATGATTAATACTTCATATTAAAACATTTCCATTACCATTAAAGATTTAGACTCTTTAATTTTTCACATTAGGTTATTTTAGTCTCCGTTGCAAGACATTTGTTCTAATAACATATAATCTGTGAAAACTGCCAGCTTAAGTAAACTTCGTAGGACATACAGACTTAAAAATAATCTCATTTACACACACTATGTATAAAACAAGATAACTTATATTTCAGATGGATAAGTACAAACAATAATACTGAGGGCACAATGTACCTTGAAGTTAAAGACCCTGTGCTGAGATTTGTGGTCCACAACGAGTTGAGGATACGGTTTCCTGACATACTCACCACCAATAGCCTAGGTAATAGAAATAAGGTAATTCACATACTCATTACTTATTTTTATGTTTTTTTTTTAGTTCATAATTGGCTTTTATTTTGTGTAATGGTTGCTTATTGACAATTTAAAAACATATGTCGGGCATGTGTTAATTGTCACTTCAATTGTAAATATAAACCGCATGCTAAATAATAGCTAATTTAAATAATAATACAAAATTCTGGCGAATAACTTATAATGATAGTGCAAACTAAATGCGAAAGTCCTTAATTTATGTACAGTGTAAACTCTTTATAACATTATTCTTTATAACGATAAACTCTATAACATAGAAAAGATCACAATTTGGTTGGTTTACCTTAAAACCCACACATTGATACACTCTTTATAACACAGCAGCCATTCTCTATTACGAAGAAATGTGTTCATATTTAGACACAGAAAAGTGTTATTGTTTATGTTATCTTATCAGGTTACAAAAGATGCCGACTAAACCTTTGAGGCCCCGAAACTTCTGAGGTCGTAAACAGCCGTCTTGCTTTTGTTATTGTTAATTGCCTTGAACACGTGCTTGGTTTGCTTGAAAGGATGATCTCGAACTAAACTCCTACCTATCGTATTATCAGTCGTGAACCAACTTTGAAACTGTTAACATGGCCAGTAAAAGAAAAGCGTTAATTTAAGCGTTAAAAAGAAAATAGTTGTTAATTTGGTTGTTTTTCTTTCTTCACTCCATATAACGGTAACTCTATAACGATAAAAAATGCTCGGTCCCTTGAGTTTCGTTATAAAGAGTTTACACTGTAATTACAAACTGAATAAATAAGTGTTGTACGGCTAGAAAAATAACTTAAACTTGATATCCTTCTGGCTTTGGACTGTAACTAAAAATCCTAGTTAAAGTTATGAGATGTTAGAATGTTTGGAATGGCCTATGATCTAAGGGCACCACTTTTCTGACCTTCAATAAAATTAGAAGTAATAAAATCTTATTTGTTTTGATAAGTACATTTTCCTTCCTGACAGACTAATATTACATGTACGCTTAGATTCTCTTTGAATGTAATTTTTTTAACTTCCATCACAAACAGAGGAGTTTCATAGGTGTGTGTGCTTGTATCAGTAGCATTGTAGCTCACAAAAGCCCAAACTGATTTCATTATGTTTTTTTTTGTGTATAAGGTGACTTAATCGACAGTTCTCAGGTATGATTCAAGAAAATCTGTGCTTTCCTTTAAATATTATCAGGGCTTTTGTAAAAAGAACGGCTGATAGAGAGTCAATGCACTTTATTGTCAATCCATATGGCATGGACTACAGTTAATGAATGGATCTCATGAATGGATCATCTGCCACAATTAAATTATTAATTTACACTTGTGTTATAAGCAGAAGTTTAATGATGTTTATCAATTGGCAATCCAACCTTTTATGCTTAGTAATTATCTTTCCAGATTCTCATATACAAAGATAAATTTGTGGAGGGGGCGAACAGCGCTCCAATGGAAATTCTAGAAGACAACATTTTAAGTCACCTTGTTGGCTTCTCACAGATCATACACCTACTTGAACTCCATAGAAAACCTATCATTGGACATAATGTATTCCTTGACACTGTATTGTTGCACAATCAGTTCATAGGCCCTTTACCAAATGATTATAACACCTTTAAAAAGAACATCAACAGTGTGTTCCCTATAATATTTGATACAAAGTACATATCGCATACAATGGGAAAGAAATTGACATACAATGAAGTGTGGAGATCAAACGCATTACAAGAGTAAGTAAATACTACTTACAAATTAAGTTTAAAATTATTTTTATTTATTTTGCTATTTATCTGTGTTGCAAAATAAAAATTGTTTGTCACATTCTTTCTTTGTTTCTACCATGTTCCATGCAGGCATAACCTCTTACCATTTAAGAGTGTCTCGTTCGTCTTATTACTTCATACCGTAACAAAAAATAATTAAAAAAGTTTTGGACATTACATCTCATTTACAATATATCTATTCTCTTGATTTTCAGTTTGTACGAGTTCTTCTCGGAAGGTAAATGCAAGAAATTACAACGTGGAGTAAATCCTATTAAACTGAGCAAGTCATTTAACTTGAAGCAGTCGTATCACGAAGCAGGATGGGATTCATTTTGTTCAGGTACCGGATTCTAAAGCTAAGATTTAGTATAGAATAATGTTAAGGCTTATTCTAAAAAAAAGTTAGTTCAATTTAAGGTTTATTCCAAAATGAAGTTAAGCTTTATTGTTGGCATTTACCGAAAGAATGGTTGACCGAAAGTATGCTATGTATGTTTTGTTAACTTATTTAGTACCTAATAGTGCTGCTTCATGAGCTATAGGGAGTGGGTTTGTTTTATTATGAGTGGAATATTTTTAACCGACTCAAAAGAGAAGGTTTTTTTTTTGTCCGAGATGGCCGCCGCCGCAAATTGGCGGATTACATATTTTTTCACAGCTCCCTCAATATGGGTATCAAATGAAAGGGCTTGACTAGTGGAATATCATACTATACAACTGTGGGGGGTTTTTTAAATTTTTAATTTATTCGCAGTCGGGTTATAGATTTTTTAAATTCTTCAGCTTGTATGTTATTTTAATGTCCTTGTTTTATGTGCAGTTTTTACACGCTGTTCCAAATAATTTTTTGTCTGTTGTCAGGCTATTGCTTCATCCGGATGGGTCACTGGGCGGCATGTGACAACATCGGGACGTACCGCGGGGTCGGGCCCGACGAGGTGCTGGCTACATTAAACACCTTTTCCAATAAAATCAACGTGATTCGCAGCGCTGTGCCTTACATGGTAACACCAGCAAAACATCTTAACTACTAATAAGACACTGTCAAGAAAAGTAATGAGCGTTAAAGCAGTGATATCCATTTATGTGACGATAAATGTTTATTCTGTGTCTGGGTGTACTGTATATATTATAATATATACAGTATGTATATAAAAAGTATACAAGTATTCTATCAGTTATCTGGTTACTGGTTTAATTGGTGGTAGATCTCCTTAGCAGGAGGTCGTCTAGGTAGGTACCACTGCAGTACGAGATATTTTGACGCCAAGCAGTAGTGTGTTAACATTACTGTGTTCCGGTTTGAAGGGTACTGCAGCTAGCGAAATTATAGGGATGTTGAATTTAACCATCTAATGTCTCAAAGTAATTAGCGCCAAAGCAGCGATGCCCTGGACATGGTTTTGTTACTCAAAGTTCTGTGTATCGCTGCAATGGTCATGGACAGGCGTTATCTGTTACCATCAGCAAAGGGTCACGTCTCATTACTTTAACGTAAAAAATAAAATATTATAAAAGGTTCCCATAATACAAGCTTTCCTTAGTTTGGGGCTAGATGGCGCTGTGTGAAATGTCCGACGATATTTATTTAGTTATAAAGATGAACTATCATTCATTATAGTGCGTAACCTTTAAACAGTTTCAATTAATTAATCTAAATAAAAGTTATACAGAAAACTTAAGTACTTTTCTAAACCAATTTCGGAAATATCTAGAAATAATACGTTTATTTTTCTACTTTCAAATGTAATCATTTTGCGCCGCCATCGAACTGCTTTAAACGTGTTGACTAATCAAACCATACGTTGTTTAGTTTCTAACGAAATAAAACTGCGAATAATGCCTCACGGTGAACATAATAACTCGTCCATTCTCGCATAAATTTACCATCTGTGAAATATCCTAACAAAACCAATGATAAATAAATGGTGCTGACAGAGGACACTTGTCTTAACATTTATAATTTATTCGCGCAGATTGTTGAATACCGCCGGTATGTAATCTTGAATAAGCGTTTATTTGCGTAAAGTTTTTAAACGAAACATGAAGTTTACATGTCGGAAAGTTGAGGAATTTATTAAATGAAATGTAATATTTTTAACCGAATCAAAAAAGGAGGTTCTCAGTTCGACTGTATGTTTCTTTTGTATGTATGTACTCGTATGTGTTACGCGATAATTCCGCCAATTATGATTCTTTTTTTGCTTGGGTAGATCATAATCATATTTGTGTGGGTGGTCCCACATAAGTTTTATCGAAATCGATTGAGTGGATTTTAAAAATCAACAAATATCTAAAAATTTTAAGTATACATCGATGATATTTTTATCGATGTATACCTACAATACAATACAATTTTTTTCATACCATTCTGTTCGGTTAATGTATATTTTCACTTATCTATCTATATTTTTGGTACCACGTTTGTAACAATCTAGTGCTGTAGTATGCAAGTGTTTTGTTCTGTTTTTTTTTAAATTTACTAATTTGTTAATATATGGACATTCTTAGTCTAGGTGACTTAGAAAAAAATCACGCGGATTGCTTTTTTTCTTTTTTTTATGCCAAAGGTGGCAATCAAGCTGACGGGTTGCCTAATGTTAAGCACTCACCGTCGCCTATAGATATCTGCAATACCAGGGGTACTACAAATACGTTGCAGACCTTTTAAGATTCTATTAACATGCCTTTTGAAAAACCTAATGTTGTAACTCCGCGGGAATACGGAAGAAGGGAGATCATTCCACAATTTGCTTGTCCGTATTATACATACTTTAATTTTATTAATTGTTTAATTATTTATTTGTTTTGCAGTTCTCTTCTAGGTACATAGAATTCATGGTTGTTTTACAAAATTTCACAATGTAAAAAGATTATAAACGAAGTCATAAATTTTCAATAGCGCACCGTCACTAATTATGAAATACGTTTTCACAAAACATGTCATGTATTCAGTAAATAAGATATGTCACCATTAAAATTAAACTAAGAGTGTGCCAAGGGCGTCGCTTCCATCTATCTCTTCTGAGTGATGATGATAATTTCCGCAGAGCTTCTCCGAAGACGACCCGCCGAGCCACCGGCCCGACTGGCTCACTGTCACAGCTCTACGGGACCGCGTCATCGACCTTGGAAAGGTGAGATCTTATTACTTATCTCATTTTATTTGATATCATATTTTTAGCCGACCTATATTACCCCCAGCACTTTGTCAAGGCTACATTCATCCAACGGGGCTATTTAGAATATGTCGTTATCGTGATATCCTACAGTTTCAGAGTTCAAGAACGAAAATATTTGTGTCTGTATTGCAATTTCAAATAAGTCACACCTATTCTAAATAGAAACAAATAAAAAAAAATTTGACTGATTGGCTCCTTCACAATTTTTTGTACAACGTTTCTACAGTTCAAGAGTTTTTCTGATAAATAATGACTAATAAAATAATATAGAATAATTAAATTAATTTATCTACTTTTACCTTTTGCACGTCTGCTTGACTAAATACAAAAACTGTTGTAAGACCTATTATATATAGTTAAACATGTACCTACCTCTACTCTTGCGAATAAATTAGTTATTTGATTTAATTGAAAGAGATGTTACGACTAACCGACTGATGGATCGACTAGATGGTGATGTGTGAAATGTCATCCGATATTTATTTATTAAAATATATAGGTTACTTTTTATCCCGCAAAACACCCTCTCACAAGGCGCCACTTTTAAAAAATTAAAAAGCAAATGACACTTCTGTGAACATACAGGGTCAATAATAACATCTGATTTTGGTTAACTTCATGTAAAGCTATCACATGTTTCCAACAACAAATACAAATCAATCCAAATCAGACCTACAACAAACACGAAGTTTCTTCATAAATCTAAATCATATCCCGTCCAAATCTGATGCCGGCGGCTCTTGTCGAGGGGTCCCACGCAATGCCTTATGGGAATATTGTTTTATGTTCCTACTAGCTGCGACCCGCGGTGTTACCCACTGTTCCCACGAAAATATCGCATTTTTCGGGATACAAAGGGCTAGCTACCTCCAAGGTATCAGCCACTTCTATCAAAAGTATTCAAAATTGGTACAGCCGTTTGAGCATGAATAAATAACAAACATACAAACACACTCACAAACTTTCGCCTTTATAATATTAGTGTGATTATTATCAAACATCTTTATTTTATCCAAACACTCGACCATCCTGACGACGTGCAATGTCCTCGTGCACGCACCCGGTGGAACCTTACACTTACATTAGAATATAATTCACATAAACGCATACATATGTACATTGGCAGGTAACTCGGTGTCTCTGTAAAATGAGGAACATTGGAAAGTCGAAAACGCAAATAAGCCGAGCTATTTTCGTGTTCCTTAATTCACTGCACGTGCTAAATACCTCCGATACGATTCGATGTTCATTTACCCACACGTGCAATAGTGGGCGACTAATGGTGATGCAACGCAAAACTATATACTGTATGATAGCATTCTGCACGCGGTTTCACCCGTCGATACCTAACAATATGGCATACCTGTTGGTTTATTGGTCGTCAACTTTCATTAACAATTTTGGTTCATTGGTAGTATGTCTGCTCCAAGATCTGAACGGCGTTGGCGTGGCTAACCAATGCGCTAGTATAGTCCCTGCAATATTACAATAATCGACGGCAAAGTTCTCTAAAAGCGCCAATACGTGGATTATATCCTTTACTAAAAAATATATGTTTTAATAAAGGCTAGAATAAATATCAAAACAATTTTTTCATACCCTGTTGGTTCTTTGATAGTATGTCTGCTCTAAGAGTTGAAGGGCGTGGGTTCGATTCCCACCCAGAATAAACATTTTGTGGTATAAACAAATGTTTGTTCTGTGTCTGGGTGTTCTGTATTTATTATAAGTATGCATTTACAAAAACAAAAGTATTTAAGTATTGTATCTGTTATGTGACTTCAAAATCACAAAACGATATCTTAAAATAAAGCTTACCATTGACGTCCCGTGGTTGCATCTGTTTTTTGATAGGAGTTGCTAAGTATACCAGCCAGGAGGTCTAAAGAGCGACTCCGTTTCGTTAAGCCGGTATCGAGTGGATTTGGAACTGTTTGTTTCGTTGTATTTTCGTTATTACTAAAACATCATTTATGAGGTTAATGTTTAAGATATTTAAGGATCCAATCTATATGTGATCTAATTTAGAAACACGATTACTTTTAGTTTCCTCGATAGAAAAAAAATCCAAAGTAACCCCAAACAATCTATAGAAAACCTCGATACGGCGTAAATACTGCACGGAAAGTCATCAGGCTTTGTATAACAATAAAATTACATTTTCTCTAAATAGTTATTACATAAAAATTACCAAAATATGATTTTGCTTGAACAAACGAAGGAAATACCTAAATTTTTGCGCGTTTCGTCCATTCTAAGCAGAGCTACCACGCTGTTCCCCTATCCGCTTTAGTACCGCTTCGACTGTCGGACGGGGAGGTTGTGTCGCTGTTGAGGTTGCTTTTACGTACGATCACAAAGTAAACGAACCGGATCAACAAATTTGCCACTTGTAGACATAGACAGGTGGCCGAGTGGTATCGGTACCCGATTCTAATCCGCAGTCACGGGATCGAAACCAACCAACACTCGAAGATTATTTTTGCACACAAATTTTGTTGTATTTTATTTTGTTTTTTTAACAGACTCGATTTTATAAATTATAATAAAATTAAATAATATATAATTATCATAGGACATTACACACAGCGCCATCTGACCCCTAACTAAGCAAAGCTTGTACTATGGAAGTCAGATAACTGATAGGTAATACTTCAATACTTTTTTTGTAAATACATACAGTACATCCAGATACAGAACAAACATTTGTTTATGCTTGTCCTGGGTGGGAATCGAACCCACGCCTTGGAGCAGACATACAGGGCTGTCAATTTTAAAAGGAGGAGGTTTTCAATTCGACAATTTTTTTTTGTAATGGTTTGTTATGCTAGGTCTGCTATACTGTAAGTGTGTTCCGCGGAACCCTAGGGTTCCGCGATACCTCTGTAGGGGTTCCGCAAGAATTTAGAAAAAAAAATCAAAACACCTGTCTCTGGTCGAACGTTTTGACTCCGCGGCCGCGCATAGGTTTATTTATTTATTTATTTGTATAAACATGTGTTACAATAGCTGGTACAATATCTCATAAGTTTGGTATTTTTTTTTTTTTTAATGGTTGACAGGCTAGTTGTTTGACCACAGCTCACCTGATGTCAAGTGAAGGTGTGGCCAAAGATGGTAAATCACACCTAGCCTGGAATGGAACTGGCTCTCAAGTGAGGCTGCCGGAACACACCGTTAGATGCTTGGCGGCAGATTTTCAACTTGAGGGTGGTAGCTAGCCAGCCGAGTACTAAAGTACCCTACCACCATGCTATGGTTTCCTCACGATGTTTTTCCTTCACCGGCAGCTCAAGCTCATTGTTGGGGTTTGAACCCACGCCCTTCGTCATGCGAACCTACCGTGCTAACCACTGAGCTATCATCGCTACAAATCAACATGTATACTTGTATACTTGTGAGCGCGCTGTCCCTTTGATAAAAGCCGCCTCTGAATTAGACGCTATAGTTGTCAACAAGCGACTTTCGACTCTAACTTTAAAAAATAAAGTCGAGATTGTTTACAACGCAATTTTTAAATTTCTCATTTTATTTTTGCTTTTTGTTTATCAAATCCCATTAGTTACTTTTTTTTAATATCTTCTATTATTGTACTTGCCATATGGTAAAGTAAGTAATAATTAGTAACTGTTACATTGTACTTTTATTATGCTTATTAATAAAGATTCTTTATTAAAGAACACACTTTTAAAAAGTATTGTTTTATTATAGGGTTCCATCAAGTATTTTGCTTCCCAAAAGGGTTCCGACACCAAAAAAGTTTGAGAACCACTGTGCTAGGCTATGTTTGACCACAGCTCACCTGATGTTAAGAGAAGGCGTGGTCGAAGATGGTAAAGCACACCTAGCCTGGAATGGAACTGGCTCTCAAGTGAGGCTGCCAGAACTCATGGTTAGATGCTTGGGGACATAATATTTTCAACTCTCGTGTGGTAGCTAGCCAGCCGAGTACTAGAGAGTACGCTACCACCACGCTATGGTTTCCTCACGATGTTTTCCTTCACCGGCAGCTCGAGCTCATTGTTAGGTTTGAACCCACGCCCTTCGGCATGCGAACCGACCGCGTCAACCACTGAGCTATCATCGCTACAAAAATGTATATGTATGTTAAATAAATATAAATAAATAAATATCGTAGGACATTACACACAGCGCCATCTGGCCCCAAACTAAGCAGAGCTTGTGTGATGGAAGTCAGATTACTGATAGAATACATAAATACTTTTTTTTGTAAATACATACTTATAATACATACAGAACAGCTAGACACAGAACAAACATTTGTTTATTCACAAAATGTTTGCCCTGAATGGAAATCGAACCCACGCCTTACAGCTCTCAAGGCAGATATACTACCAATGAGCCAACGGGGCTGTCTGTTACGCGATAATTCCGCTAATTATGAATCGATTTTGATAATTTTTTTTTTGCTTGATAGATCCATACTTCTGAGGTGGTCTCATATAAACTTTATCGAAATCGGTCGAGCAATTTTTAAAAATCAACATAAATATAAAAATTGTATACGTCGATGACATTTTCGTTTACTCCGAAACCTCGCTGTTTCATTAGAGCATAAATAAATAAAATAAATGAAAAAGCAAATCCAATATGGCCGCCATCAAAATAGATGCTTACATATTTTTTCACAACTCCTATAATATGGGTATCAAATAAAAGGGCTTGACAAGTAGAATAGAGTAAACTTTAAAAAAAGCAAATCCAATATGGCCGCTATCAAAATGGCGGATTACATATTTTTTCACAATACCATCAATATGGGTATCAAATGGAAGAGCTTGACTAGTAGAATACATTATAATAAAAAAAGCAAATCCAATATGGCCGCCATCAAACTAGAGGATTACATATTTTTCCACCACTCCTATAATATGGGTATCAAATAAAAGGGCTTGACTAGTAGAATAGAGTAAACTTTAAAAAAAGCAAATCCAATATGGCCGCTAACAAAATGGCGGATTACATATTTTTTCACTACAACCTCAATATAGGTATCAAAATGAAATGAATGGGATTGACTAGTAGAATGGAGAATACTTTAAAGTTGATCCAATATGGCCGCCAACAAAAATTAAAACACACATCTATGTTTTTCACAAAAAAATTCGGGAATTGAACCCATGCCATAAAGCTATATTCTACTAAAAAAGAAATATTTATTATTATTTTATTTTAATTTAGTATTTTTTAAATGACTTCTCCAAAATGGATATGCGAGTAAAGCCATGGGTAAAGTAATAAACTATTTTTTTTTAATAATTATGCACGTCATTATTTTGAATCAATCAATTATGAACATACTAAAGTATACATAAACACCCAAACAAAACAAACATCTATGTTCTTCTCATCAAAATTTGCCCTCGGTGGGAATCGAACCCATGCCATACAACTCATGACGCAAACGTGCTGACTGGGTAGTCAAAATAATAATACTTTTTCGTCGTTTATTATTCGTCAGTGGAAAGGAAAAAAGTGAGGTGTATCGTAGGAGTTGCTTACGGTATGTCATATTCTTAGGTTCCATAGTGTTATAATAAATTAATTATTTTCAATAGATAAAATAGGGAATTAAAAATGTTCAGTTACATAAAAAGAAATACACAAATTTACAAACAAAAAACCTACTCCATGACCCTTAGGCCAACTAAACGCACTGCTTCAATGAAACAGCGAGGTTTTTTAATACTTGTGTTGATTTTTTTTTACTTGCTCGACCGATTTCGATAAAAAATATATGGGACCATCTCTGAAGTATGGATCAACCAAGCAAAAAAAAGAATCATCAAAATCGATTCATAATTGGCGGAATTAGCAGGAGGTCGTCTAGGTAGGTACAGACCACCGCAGTACTAGATATTCTGCCGCCAAGCAGTAGTGTGTAAACATTACTGTGTTCCGGTTTGAAGGGTATTGCAGCTAGCGCAATTACTGGGCTGTTGAGACTAACCATCTAGTCTCAAAGTAATGAGTGCCAGAGCAGCGATGCCCTGGACTTTGTTTTGTTACTCAATGTTCTGGGTATCGCTACAATGGTCATGGACAAGCGTTATCTCTTATCATCAGGAGAGTGACTCGATCGATTTATTACTTTTACATAAAAAAAATTGTCGAATTGAGAACCTCCTCCATTTAAAATCGAGTCGGTTAAAAAAAATAAGATAGATAGATATAACTCTTTATTGTGGACATCATAAATAGAAAAGAGTACAGAGAATAAAGAACCTTATGAACTAGTGCCACAAGTGGCGGCCTTATCGCTAACAGCGATCTCTTCCAAGCAACCAAGAAAAGAAAAAATACAATAGAGAACATAAAAAACAGACGGGAGATGTAACACTAATAAGAAAAAAATAAAATAAAAATAAAACGTATTATAAAAATAATAAGTATACAAAAATAATCGTATTATAATGTATTTAAAAAAAAACGAAATATTTATGTATTATATTTATTTAAAATACCTATCAACAAAATTTGTGTGCAAAAATAATATTCCGTATTAATATGGTGTTGATTTCGATCCCGTGACTATGTGGCCGTACTCATACAGCTTGTTACCACTCGGCCACCAGTCTACTAATATAAGCGGCAAAATAGTTGATCCAGTTCGTCTACTTAGCCGTTTAAGTATTTAGCTCAAACCGATTTTCATTTCGCCGCCGTATGTGTATCGACAATGCCTGTAGCGCGTGGCGCCGACGGCGGCGCGCGGTACTAGCTGTTCGCTCGTGTGCCTTGCGCACTCACACACGGAGCGCACAGAATACCTAAAATCGACTAGAGAAATGCACTCGATAGGCCCTTAAGCGTTTGTTATTCCAAAATCATGAATGATACTGTTTATTCCATCTTCATCATACGAACTGCAAACAGTGGTATTTGCTGTCCGAGTGGGCGTTCCCTGATAAATCGACGTATAATTAGCATATACACCAAATTTCATTAAAGAGGTAAAAATTTAATGAATAATTGATTGATTCAGGCGTTACTTTGCGGAAGTTCATTTTGAATGTTCAATGTTTATATTTAGTTTATTTCCGCTTAACCGTCGTTCCAGTTCCAACAGTGACGAGAAGACTTAAATTTAATTAATTTTATACTGCTTATTTATTAAAAAACCCTAATCTTACTTAAAATCTAGAACTCATAAACTTAGAAATATTCTTAATTTGACAAATATAAAAAATTAAAACTACAAAAAATCTAATTAAAATAATCAAGAATCCTCCTCTCTGCAGTAACCACTTTGTCGACACGTGTTTCACCTCTACACGAGGCATCCTCAGGACGTGTTGACTCTTCGAGCGCTTGGTCGAGACGACGTCTCGACCAAGCGCTGTGTGACACGTGTCGACAAAGTGGTTACTGCAGAGAGGAGGATTCTTGATTATTTTAATTAGATTTTTTGTAGTTTTAATTTTTTATATTTGTCAAATTAAGAATATTTCTAAGTTTATGAGTTCTAGATTTTAAGTAAGATTAGGGTTTTTTAATAAATAAGCAGTATAAAATTAATTAAATTTAAGTCTTCTCGTCACTGTTGGAACTGGAACGACGGTTAAGCGGAAATAAACTAAATATAAACATTGAACATTTAATGAATAGCCATTTATTATGCACACCTTGTTTATTATCAAAACATTATTCTTGTGCAGTTGCTGTTTATGTACATATTTATATATTACACCGGGGTAAAACAGCGCGTATCCTGTGGTAACTGTTTTACCTCGTTAGAGCTGGTTTCCCAGCTGTTTTAGTCAGCAAGTGACTGATACTGATCCAAAGTGAAAACACATATATGTGACTTCACTTTCGATTTGATGTAGAATGTTCAAAGACAAAGATAAATATCCTAGGGCATTTCACACAGCGCCATCTACCCCCAAACTAAGTAAAGCTTGTACTATGGGAACCAAATAACTGATAGAATATTTACATGCTTTTATTTTGTAGATACATACTTATAACACATACAGAACAATCATTTATCCTCATTACGCAAATGTCACAGCTTTATTATTTTTTTTTTATTTCGATACACAAAACAGAATGCAATTTTTACTTTAGCATTATGTAGATGACAAAAAGGGTAAATCGTCTACCACATGAGCTAACTGGACAGTCGAATATAATAATCGAATAAAGGTAGTACTGTAATTATATTTTTTGTTGCGCAGTGTCATTGGTACCGGGGCAAACCGAAATGGTTTTTCGATTCTACTTTAATATTGTAAAACTATTAAAAAATAAAAATAAAACAATCTTTTACAAACCTTCAAGTCGCAACGCAAGTAAATCAATTTATTTCAAACAAGCATACTCCATCGCAGATGTAGCTTTTCGCATAGCATCAGTCGAGATAATGGTCAGACGCAAATTGTATTTGTATATACCTAACTATTTTAATTTAAAAAGTATGATTTATATCAGCAAGCAGGGAAGCAGGATTATATTAGCCCAGGTAGGTAGGTAGCTCAACCCTTCCCTATACTTGCTATGTAGGCTTCCTTTCTTGAGAAATTTCACGAAGATCAGAAGTCCTCAAAAAATTACAAACAGAATAACATGTAAACTTTCGCCCTATATCTAGAATATAATAGCCCTATAATAGAAGTCTGTTATGTCTGTGTGTTTGTTGCACGCACGTCCTTAGTGGTCGCCTAAACCTAGAGCCAGCTGCAACTGCTGGCTATAGGCAAACCTTCGAAGGTTTCTGGGGTAATGGAGCCATAGTCCAAAACACCGGTGTGATGCGGGTCAGCAGTTGACATATACAGTGTCTTTCAATGTAATGTAAAATTTCCTAAAACAACTATTTTGAATAATAGTCCAATAGTTAGCGCGGTCGGTTCACACGCCGAAGGGCGTATGTTCAAACCCAACAATAAGCTTGAGCTGCCGGTGAAGGAAAACAAAATCTGTCGTGTGTTCCGATAGCCTCACTAAGAGCTAACTCCATTCCAGGCTAGGTGTGTCTACCATTTTCCACCACAACGTCACTTATAGCGTATGTATTATCTTAGTAGCGCAACAGCCGTTTTCTATTACGAAGAAATACGTTAATATATTTAGACGTCAGTAAACATATTTTATCAGTATTACTGTTTAACAGTTTACAAAAGGCTTCGACTAAGTATATCTATCATGTTCTATCATGTGCCGAAATTACATTAATTTTTACTGGTATTTGGACGATTCTCTTTCAACACTCCACATAACAAAAGCTCTCTATAAATACCTAAATAAAAAATTGTTCCCTTGAGTTTCCTTACAAAGAGTTTACACTATATATACAGAATAATCTTAATCCCACATAATGTAAGACGTGATAAACTGAGAAAACTCAAGCGAGCCCGCAGCGCATCGCAAGCACTGCTCTACCCTCTCGCCAAATTACAGCGACCTAACCAATTTAAAGTTTTAAATCACCAATCACCATCACTTACCCTGAAACACTTTTTGAGAACGACATCGTTAATAAAACCTGAGTAAAGCGCTAAAGCGCATAAAACACGAAACAATTTATTACATTACGACAATGTTGTGTTTAACATACTTTTTGGGCATTAACCACTTTTGCCAACAATGTTTGGAGTCATTTACAGAATCGGCTGGGCTTATCCTATTTCTGTCAGAAACACAGGAACGAACTAATTGTATTGAAGTTAATTGCTGCGCAACTGTTTTTACATACTTTTATTACTTCACAACGAAATACGACTTTACTGATATAGTTGGCACAAGAAAAAACAATTTTAGGATGGCTTACACTGTTTCAATTGTGCAGAAAATTGGCAGATATTTATGCAGTTCTGTTGAGCATCGACCCACGATCGTTGACTGTCATCGGAACCACAATTTTTGTTGTTCCTTTGTTTTTTGGTGTGCACAATAAAGAGCTTTTATCAATCTGTCTACATTATGTTCCGTCAAGCTGAAGTTATAGTCTTATAGCTATCGGTCACTAAGCAGCTGCAAACAATTCTTTATATAAATGAATATTCTACGTTTTTTTATGGTTTGTTACTATATAAGATCCGATAGCGCACGGACTAGATATAGGATTTAAACCCACTCTCTGTGGCATGATCTCTATCTGCGCCACCCACTGAGCTATCATCGCTTTAATGTCCTGAGTTTAACCATTGAACATCCGGTCGTGGACAGTATGCTAGACGTTTAGCAGATTTTATAGTTTGTCTACATTTTATTATATGGATCGGCCATTGACTTCTATTCTAGAGTTTAGACGGGAACGCAGAAAAATACTGCAATGAATCGTAGATATATTTATTGTCTTTAAAAAAACTTGTGTGCGACAATTTTTTGCGTGTTGTTTCCAAAACTCCGCAGAATGTTCTAGTAAAGACACCACTGATCTATTAGGCAATAGACTAGACTTGACCGTTACTACCTTTATGTAACTATGACAGTGACAAAGACTTATTTTACTTGATTTATTCTTGACACTTGATACGAACTACTTTACACTTACAGGATTCACTAAGATACTCCAAAATTAAAGAAAAATAGTTTTGCTTGCAGCTCTGTCGGTTAGCTATACCTTGACCAAAAATTAAAACACTAACTACCATTTAACTGCGTCATCTCGAAAAAAAATTGTTACGTCCTACACAAGGTATGGTATTTGTATCTATACGTATATCTCCAAGACATCAAACGCTAAACGTTTTTCACTCTCTCCATTCTCAGCGAATAGGGAAATAATGATAACTTCATTTTTCTTGTATTTAAGCATAATTATGAAGTCACGTCACTCCGTAGCGTAGGCTTGCTGATATTCCGCTACACGATCAGGTGAAACACGCGGCCTTATACAATATACATACATAGATGACAGATTGAAGAAAACTACAACAGCCGTAACATTTAATCGACAAGCACACCAATGTATCAGAGCTCGTCTATTCTCGCCGCGGTTGTACCGTACACATTACAAATCTAGCTAGTGTCAAACATGTAGTCAGAAACGGACACTTGGCGGCGCGCCAGAGCTCGCACCGCACGCACACACGCGCGCGCACGCACTCAAATATACCCGCTCCCGTCCGCACATCCCCGCCGCTAGTTAAAACAGATTGATAATGCCCAAGTGTCACAACCGGGAACAAACTTTATTTTTGCACCGACAAGCTTTTTCGACGAGCCGGTGTTTGATTTCTCTAATGTACAAGTCTACGCATTTTACGAAATCCCATTTTTCATGCCACTGTCAAGGTTGATTTAAGGTTAGGTTATAAATAAAATTGATCCCGGAGCGAATGTCATTGGTTGCTATATTTCAGAGCGACGCGTCGGTCGAGGCTATAGTTAGATGTTACGGTGCTGTGACGCCGATATCTGCGTACGCGCAACTTCACGTAACGCTTGTTGTAGGTGGCGTCCTTGCTAGCTGGGTACGGAAGCGTTGACATAAAACCTTATGGCGCTAAATCGGCGCTTGTGGCGACCAATACGAAGAATACGTAAGTAACACTCGAAACAATTCTGATCGACAGTCAACAGGTGGTCACCATAACAGCTTGACTGATTCTCACCCATAAGCCACTGATATAAATTGTTAAGCGCTCACGAAAAAACTATCGTATGCCCGCGCGATAAATTACGTAGTCGCTTAGTTTTTTTATGAGTACCTAACAGGAATCGCAATATGAACTAACGTTACGGGAGCTGAGTTGGCACAAATAGATTCTGGTAGGAAAAAATCTAAAATGGCAAAAAAACCCCAAGCCTTACTGTGTTATCTGTGCACGACTTATGGCATCCATCTCGAATAAGGATATTTCTGAAAATAGTCAATTCAGAATAATTTTTTTTTTTTTTTTTCTATATTGAATGTAACCGCATGGCCATGCTTCATTGCATTCGTTTATGCTGCTACACGTAGTACACTGAGTTCAAATCGCATATCAGGCACAAAAAATTCGATATCGTTTGCTTACAACATGCGATTTGTACTACGGAGCATTTCGAATTTTGGATTTTAGAAAAATACATACATAGTTTAACATACGTGACAAGTTGTGTCAGTAATTTCTTGTAGGTATTGCTCAAACAAAAATTATAAATGCATAAGTTTGTATGTATGTTTGTTACCTCTTTACGCTGTAACAACGTAACTGATTTGAGTAATCTACACTCTGAAAACGCGGGTGAAACCACAGAGCGCAGCTAGTTAAATATAGAAGTATGATTTGGCAATTATCCACCATATTGATCCGGTGCGAGTCGGTGAATGAAAAAGAATAGAGCAGATTTTGAAAAACAATAAAATGTTACCTTTTAAATAATAATATTAAAATGTTTATTTTTCAGAGCTGATCGAATCCTAAACAGTATGAAGAACAGCAAAGATTACAGGATAGCGTACTACAAAAAGCCCGGCATTGCAACCCGGGCTGTATTATGGTATGAATTTATTTACTATAGATGTTCGAATAAAAAAATAAGTACCTAGGTCACGAAGCCATCAATAGACAATTTTACTATAATTGACGTGGTTTAAACACATTTCTATTTTATAGTTTTAAATGTGGACATGACTATTACAGTTTTTATAATTAATAGCTATAACAGTTTTTCTAAAATAAACTAAACTTAAAAGTACATCATTTTTATGATATTTATGCTAACAAGTAATTATACACGAAGATGTTAAAGGTAACACATGCCTATGACCGTTGCAACGGTACCTACAATTAACGTTTCAGTGAACTAAATCGAGGGGGGGGTCATTGTACTTATCCATAATAATAATGAGCACAGTATAGCCATATAAATACTAATTTAATTAATCTTAAAATAATCTCTACATAGTGTAAAATAAAATCGCTTCCCACCGTCAGTACGCTTAGATCTTTTAAACTACGCAATGGATTTTAATGCGGTTTCTATCAATATATAGAGTGATTCAAGAGGTAGGTTTATATGTAAATGCATGCACCACATTATTATCTACGTTGCACCCGTGCGGAGCCAGGGCGGGTCGTTAGTTAAATAATAATTGTGTTGAGTGACGAAGTGTAGGTATATGGAAAACTACAACTGCAGAGTAGTATATGACATTGTTCAGTATTAAGAAGAAATGGTCGCTAGTCATGGACAGGCGTTATCTCTTACCATCGGGAGAGCATCCCGTTCGTCTCATCACTTTTACATACACAATAATTATAAGAATTTCGATATGAAATTGATATAGTAATTTTTTGTCGTTAAAATATGTTACGAATGAGAAAGTTATTGACAGAAAAGTCACGTTTTGTACACACTTTGATCTGAAATTCTCTTCTAGGTACATAGACCTCGCTATGGCAATTTTTTTTTTTTTTTTCAGTTTAGTTTTTTATTTAAAATTAATGAGACGAACGAGAAGCTTCCTGATGATAAGAGGTAACCGTTGTCTATGACCAATGCAGCGATACACGACACTTTGAATAGCAAAAACAAAGTCTTGGGTATCGCTGCTTTAAAACTTTCGACGGTTAGTCTCACGACCATCAATGGTTTAATTTGATATATGTACAATGGATTGTTCTTCTTTTCAGGGGTGGAGCTTTGATTACTGGAAGTTTAATCCTGCTTCTAGTCAATAAAAAGTTAAAAACCTTGACCTAAGTGAACTCACTAAGTTAACATTATTTTAATATTACAACTTCTCTAAACCGCCGCTAACAAAACGCCGCTGTGAAGACTTCTAGTAAGTATTTGTAGCGATGGTAGCTCGATTGAGAGCGCAGTCAGTTCACACGCCGAAGGGCGTGGATTCAAATCCCAACAATGAGCTTGAGCTACCTTTGGAGAAAACCACAACATGGTGGTAGTAGAGTATTTTCTAGTACTCGGCTGGCTAGCTACCACCTTAAAGTTGAAAATCTGCCGCCAAGCATCTAACGGTGTGTTCCGGCAGCTTCACTTAAGAGCCATTCCAGGCTATGTGTATTCACCATCTTCGATCACAACGTCATCATGGAGCTGTGGTCAAACATGTAGCCTGTGAACAATATCAAAATAAATACCTCATTACTATTTTTTGTGCGTAAATGTATAAGTAGTATCTAAAGTAGCTGCTAGTTTTAGTTAGATAATATAAAATCGTGTAGAATTCATCTGCATTTTTATTTATTCGTGTAGTTTTAATCGAACACATAGTTCTTAGATAGTTTATGTTTGAGCTGTCAGCTAAAAGGGTTTTAGATTCCGTACTTGGAGGATGTTCAACTTTATCATTTACGGCATACTTTAGCCGTCTATTTGTCTGCCCTAACTGTATCTTTTCAACCTTTTGCTATTATAGTAGTTTTTTTTAATAATAATAAAAAATGAATTATAAAGGACGTTAAACGTGATCGTTACTTAAAGTTAATCAATGCTCAAAATGATCTATCAACTTCTCGCTAACGTGAAACGTAATGAACGTTTTAACTAATGTTAAAAAGTGTGATAAAAAAGATGTGATAAAAAGTGTGATAAAACGCATACCTTTCTTTGAATCAAAAAATATTTTAAATTATTATTGGATATCAACTGACTGTGACAATGTAACGGACTCGTGCTACTTTACCTCATAAAGAAGTGTTTACACGGAGTCAGTACATTACGTCAGCTACCGCGTACCAGCGTGACTGACGCCGGTGACTGGCTTTGTCTAAATTGTCGAATGTTGGTTTTACTGTACCTACTGTCGACAGCCCTGTTGGTTCCTTGGTAGTATGTCTGCTCTAAGAGCTGAAAGGCGTGGGTTCGATTCCCACTCAGGACAAGCATTTTGTGATATAAACAAATGTTTGTTCTGTGTGTGGGTGTACTGTATGTATTATAAGTATGTAATTACAAAAAAAATATATTTAAGTATTCTATCAGTTATCTAGATACGAAGCCGGTCGCCAACACGATGATCTGACCAATTGAAAGATGCCACCTCTAAAGTCTACCAGGTGGTGATGGCTACTTCGGACCGGAGTCGATGGAGGCAGATTGTCCGTCTAAGGGACTCCAGTGACCACGATTCTCAGAATTGAGGGACTGATTGAAGAAGATCAGTTATCTGTCTTCCATAGCACAAGCTTTGCTTAGTTTGGGGGTCAGATGGCGCTGTGTGTAATATCCTATTATATTTATTTGTACTGAACAGAATTTAATTTTCTAGAAAATTTATTTTTTTCTTCGTAGCTCGCTCCAGATTGTTGCGGCGAGCTTGCGACCTAACTGTGCCAGGCCACCGGATCCCGCCACCCAAACATTATGACACGCCTGATTTATGTTGATTTACAGTTCACTGCATACCGCGAGTCGACTCATGTACTTCCTCGAAACACGTTTATTATTGATAGACAACGTTTATTTTACAGCCAATAATAATTAATTCGCCGATCACCGCTTGGCTAGGTTTAGACGCGTGTTGTTTCTATCAGTCAATCAGTAACCTATCTTTGGTAACTGATGCTGCTAAACAGAACGCAGAATATATTATGTCATATGGAAACACGCGATGGATCAGAAGATTCTGGAGTGAGCATTGAAAACGCAAGTAAAGGACTGATGCCATCAAAAACAAAACTTGTAAAAAAACAAGTCTCGCTATCGGTTCTGCTAACGTAAAAGTTGTGAGATCCATGTATGTATACAAATTCGGTTAATTTATTCAGTCCGTACTTAAGGGAAATGAAATGAAATGAGATTTATTCACTAAAAATAGGGTTTACATTGGTGTTATTATAAATATATAAGTCATTCCTCCTATTTTGCCGTAACTCGGCATGTGAATTAATTATTGAACAAATTTATTAAATATTATTAAGGGACTTAGGGATTAAGGGACCTTTTGTCTTAAGTTTTTAGCTAACCGAACAACATCTTATAGTGACCTTATCAATATTAAAAATCTTTTATGTTTTAAATAAAATACATTGACTTGGGAATCGTATTATACAATCTTATTTTATATAATATGTATCACTTGCGTTTTTGAAAAGGCTGATTTCATTAAGTTATCAGAGCTTTGGCAATGAAGGCTTTGACTTTCATAGTATAACATTTGTACAGATCCTCAAACTAAACGGTTCTAATCTACCTTCATTGTAGGTACTAACCGCTTAACAATGGAATTATTCTATTCTTCTAGGCGAGCGTGATCTACCGTAGCCCGCATCTTCGCAAGTTGGTGGTCAAACACAAGCCTATTTCTAATTTTAAAAACCCGTCCGATACTGAAAATGGTAATTCTTTTAGGCACCATTCCAGTATTATTGTACGTCTTGTACGACAGTGTATGTATTGTATTGTACAACTATTCGTGATTTTTGTAAATTGATCCAAATAAATAAAAAAAAAAAAAAAATATTACGTATAAGCTCTGACGAATTTGTAAATCAATTAAACACTATACTTTTAGGCTCCACGTAGGTACCTGTGCCGTCCCTGATTTTTGCGTTTTAGTAATAAAGCCACAAAGGGTTTTACTTAAAAACACCGCTTAACTTTTAGATTATATTTTAGCCGATTAACTCAAGTGACGTTAATTAGTTAGTAGGTACTGCCGACTGGGCGCTACATTTTTGTATTTCGTAAAAGTTCAATGACGGTTGTTAATTTGGACAGAATTTTTAAGTAATAAAGCAAGTATGAAGCTTGTACTAAGAAGTAATTAGATTAGACCGTGGAAGTAAACATTAGATCACAACTTTTGCATTGAATTTTTAATGTATTTGAAATTACTTAACTGTCTGCCCATATCGTGTCAAGGCCGTTATCGGCTAATATGAAAACGCTTCATAACTAATGTCTGTTTGAACTTGACTGCTAAATTATTTACTCAAAAATTATCGACGTATTCTATTAACGTTTTACAGCAAATTTAGAGCGGCAACTCCTCAATTTTACTACATATTTCCGCAATACATACAGAATTAGTAATAAAAGTAATTCTGGCTAACCCATCCAGTGTACGTGGTTCTAATAAATTATCTAGCTACAAATGAAAATGGAATGTATGTACAATTTAACAATGCTGACAGAATGAATAGGTATTTATCTTAAATGAAATGATCACCACAGAATGAAATTTATTTTGTGTCCACAGTTGGAATTCGGTCTCCTAAATACGCAACTGAATTCGATGAGCAGCTCTTTACATCCTGATTTTACTCGCCGATTTACAAATACAAATATTTATTTTGCATGATGGTAGGGTACTTTCTAGTACCTACTCGCCAAGCATCTAACGGTGTGGCCAGTCCGGCAGCCTCACTTGAGAACCAGTTCTATTCCAGGCAGATACGTTTACCATCTTCGACTACACCGTCACTTAAGATCAGATGAGCTGAGGTTAAACACCTAGCGTGTCACTTATATAAAAAACGATTTTTTTTTACTTGGTGGTACATCTTAGCAGGAGGTCGTCTAGGTAGGTAGGTACCACCACAATACCAGATATTCTGCCGCGAAGCAGTAATGTGTAAACATTACTGTGTTCCGGTTTAAAGGGTGCAACTAGCGAAATTACAGGGCCGTTGAGACTAATCGAAAGGCTCGACAGTAATGAGCGCCAAAGCAGTGATACCTTTGTTTTACTACACAAAGTTGTGTCTATCGCTGTAATGGTTATGGATAGGCGTTATCTCTTTCCATAAGGAGAGCGTCTCGTTCATCTCTTTTACATAAAACGAACTACACCTGATACAAAACTACAAACCACTCGCTACTTTACGGAAACAATTCCGACCAACTATTTCAAGTACAAAGTTATATGTAATGCAAAAATATCTATGTTCCCAAAAAAACACTTCGGTATTACTAACTTATCGTATTTAAATATTTTAACAGTATGATATGAGTACCTACTAGGGTTTATGTTGGATACCTGTAGTAGCTAACTCAGAACTGCTTACTAGTTTATATTATCTGAAACTTACAAGTAATATTGTTATTTTTATGAAATATTGTCGCGGAAGACAGGAAAATAGCTAATTTAGTTGTAAGAGTCGTAGAGGATGTCTTGTCATGCTTCTAACGTTAAAACTATATAATAGAGTAATAAATCCCGTAGAGTCGTTAAAAACATTGTAAAGTCGTGTGACCGCGTAAAATAGCTAACACTCCGCAGTTCTCTGCCACAAATTTGTTTACAATTTAATATTCTGCGCTAACATAATTGTTAAATAAGTTTTTATGCTATTTTATTTCAAGGAGGTTGCACTATTTTTGCCAAAGTACGAATCTTCATATAAGATAGTGAAAGATAGATAGATAGAAACACTTTGTGCACAGCAAGAATAGAAAAATAACCGACCAAGCGCGAGTCGGACTCGCGCACGAAGGGTTCCGTATATCATTATCTATAAAAACTGCAAAAAAAATCATGTTTGTTGTATGGGTACCCCGTTAAATAGTTATTTTATTTTTAGTATTTGTTGTTATAGCGGCAATAGAAATACATCGTCTGTGAAAATTTCAACTGTCTAGCTATCACCGTTCTTGAGATACAGCCTGGTGACAGACGGACGGACAGCGAAGTTTCAGTAATAGGGTCCCGTTTTTACCCTTTGGGTACGGAACCCTAAAAAAGTACAGAAAACAAAATAATCTTACGAGCTAGTGACACAAGTGGCGGCCTTATCACTAAGAGCGATGTTTTCCAGGCAACCAAGAATGGAAAACACGATACAGAATAAGAACAGACCGGTGATGTTGTAACACTATTAAGTTAAAAAAAAATAAACTAATAATAATAATATACATAGTAAGTATTTTAAAATAACAATTAAGTATGTATTTAAATAAAACGAAATATAGACCTGTATAATATGTATGTATAGGCTATATTATTTATATGTTTTATGTACATACAATAAAACAAAAATAGATAGGTACCTATATTAAGACAAGGTAACTACATAAATATTTATTATTTGCAAACTGTTGTAATAAAATAAATTTAGTAACCTAACGGCTATATGTTAAATTTAGCAACTTAGTCTGGCCTTAGTGGCCAGAATCAGAGTTAGTATTTCTCCTGAATCCTGACATGGTTTGACGGTTGTTGTTATAGAAATATATAACATTTAACCGAGACCTACAACCAATTTAAGGTGTAAACCAAACAACGATAAAAAAAATCACTCACTGTGACCCATCAGAAGACTGACCGTCTGATGCTTAACATCAGTGGTCATTTGAGAACACTTAAGCTTCGACATGAGTGCTACTTTATATCGTCTTATACAGAGAGGCAAGTCATAAAATTCTCTTTCACAAGCTTTTGTGTACTGTAATTCACGTCGCGACGACTTAATATAAGATTTTTGACATCTTGTGTTTTTTTTTTTAATTTAAGATATATGCTTCACAGACACCGGGGCCCGTGACCTTTGCCAACTATTTCATTACTTTTTTTAAATATAATATAAGGAGAGTTAAGTTAGTTTCAATTAGTGGTGTTATCAACGGACAACCCCGGAATATAAGCAATGAAACTGCGAAATATACACTCATAATCAATTTTAGACCCATCAGATTAAAAAAAAAAATTAAAAAAATGACTAGTATTATTACTCAGAGAGTTAATTGTCATAATACCTAGTGATTTTAGATGCCAAAAATATCATGTAGGTCATTAGTCTTACTGCCTACCTAAGATCTGAAAATCTAGACCGCACACCTTAATAGACTGAGCTATTCTAATGCAATCTTTCAGCAAAGAAAAACCCAGTTCGTGGGCTTAAAACCAATCGCAATAAACAATTCCTGTGAACTAAATTAGCTCTTCTGTGTTGTTGTGTTAAGTGCAAATCTCTATTGGCAATCGAACAAGTAAATTAGCTAGTGCACGTTGCATCGCGTCGAATAAATGGGTCACTCCTCGCGTCAGTCGCTCGGCTGTTTCCGCAAATATTCTGTGAGTTAGTGCTCCTCGTTAATCTCGCTCTCAGCGGCACGAGCTTGTCTTATGAGATATTATTCTCAAATAAATATAGTTGTTCATCTATGTACCTGTTTACCATGTGTGATTGGATAAGGTAACATTTTAATTAGTTTTGTTTCCAAACTAAATCGCACTGGTGTAGTGTGCCGGAATATGGCCGAACGCCCTTAGTGTGTAAGCTTCTGAATTGTAATTCAAAATAACTGTTTCTTATGTTCCTTGTATTTTACCGTGAATACTAATCGCAAGTACATATGCAGTGGCGGCCTTAGGGGGTGGCAAGCAGGGCAACCGCCCGGGGCCTCGCTCTTGCAGGGGCCTCGCGTCCTCGTAGAAAACAGTCTTTACCATATAATATGTATGTGTATCTCGCGCCTCGCACTTAACAAACCCCCCCTGAACGCACGGTTTTATTATTAGTGCAAGCATATTACGGCCACTCGAGCACTCGAACTAATTTTTTTAGTAAAACGGGCTTAAAGAAAAACGGCCTCTCAGTTATTTGTCGCCCCGGGCTTTGCAATAGATAAGGCCGCCGCTATACATATGTTTAATTGTACAAGTAAAGAAAATACCTTTGTTATTCCAGACTGCCATCAGAAGAGCTGTCTGTCGTTTCGCCGCAGTTTTTACGGAAAAACAAAAACACTTTAAGTAATGTTTCTTATTGTAACGTTTGATTGACTAAGCAAAGCAGCTGTGTGTTTGTGTTACTCAACAGCAAAATAAACTATTCTTTTATTCCGGTAACTCGCGACTTCAGCTAGATCTTTTATCGTCAATTTTGATTCCAACGACCCGACGACGTGTCAAGAATTTTTAAAAAACATTTCTGGCTGAATAAATTTTGGTTTAATTAGAGGAAATAGCTTTTAGTTGAGTTGTTGATAGGCTGAAGGGTTCAAAAATATCGCTAAATGGGTGTTTGATCGTAATGGTAGGGAGTCGGGGAGCGAGAGTGCTGGGTGACGCGAGCGACCGCAGGCGCGCGTTTCTTCGTCAGCGCCGGCCTTCCCTTGTCCACCGCGCGGCCATTGTTAACGTCCATCTCGCTGAAAAATCTACTCTATTTAATTTCTTTGGCAGCTGGCATCGTCGAGTATATTTTCATTGGGAGCCGCGTGGGCTGTTGCTCGAATATAGCAGGTGACTGACGCTCATTTTTTATTAGTTTGCGATGCAGTACTATCGTATTGTTTTATTGACGTGTAAAATAAATGTAGCCGACGCTGACGTATGGGTAACCCTATTTCCGTTTGCGTTTTAACGATTCAGTAAGTATGGGTGGGGGCAATAAATAATATTTTTTCGCTCATAACTCGGGCCGGGCGCAGTTACCTATTAAGAATGATTCACGCCGGCTATCATCGCGCCGTTTTCTGTTTTGATCCATCAGTGTCTATCGCAGAATTTTTCAACGTCAATCTGCTCAAATATTCTGCGTTGAGGCTAAGAAGTATTCATGATACTTTCAACTAATTGTATTAGTACTATTATTGACTGCTTTCTTCTTATTTGTTAAGAGTAAATTCAACTATTGACCTTTACCAGTATTTTATGCAGTAGGTACTGATAGTGTGTTTTAATATTATTTATTGACTCTTAATTACTTGTTTATCTATGATGGCACTTATATGTACCTACATAAAATGTTCCACTGCGTGCCTTTTCTCTTTATGAAAAGGGCATAGATAACAATGCTCAAACGCGAATTAACAGACTTCAAGCATTTTAGAAACCTCAGACATACCGGTTTCGGATCATGAGGTTCTCTTACATCATGAAGCAAGTTAGATAAATATTTAAATTAAATTAAACCATCGTTACTGTTGTAACCAAAACGACTTTTAAGCGGATATACACTAAAATATATCTCTTGAATAGTCATAAAGACATTTGCTTGTTGTAAAACTAAAGTCGTCAGGAGGTCGTATACACTATTTTACTGTTTCACTCATCGATAAAATGTACCGCGTAGGATGAGAATTGAAATATACCTCGGACCATCGTCATTGCTAAGGTCGGTTTTTTGACCGATTGTCCCATCATCCCTGACCGACACCTAACCACTATAAATTACAAACTATAATAACATAATTTATTAAAGAATATGATTAAAATTCGAATGTTCTAAAAGTTGTTAATGTTTTCTACGACCTCGTCTGTCGAACTTCTGTCCGAAAAGTAACCGAAGAGTATGAAAAGATCGTTATAAAAGATGTATCTCTTCATCATACGATTAATCAATTCTATTGATCCTACAGCTTACAAATTCCCCAGCGCTTCATTAGCGAACTTCGTAGCGATACCTTTTCCCTAATCTAGTTGCGCAGCTGAATTTCCTCGTCTACAAAAAACTCTAAATGACTATGGTCAGTGATATGTCTCTACACGTCGTCGGTCACGGCGAGTTGGCGGCCAGTGGCAACGCAAATGCGTGAGTTTATATTTATTTTGTTTTGATCACGCACTGGCTGGCTGACCACTAAATTCCGTCTACGCACTTCCTATTCCAACTCCACTCTCTGGCCAATGGATATACCTCGAGTGCTAGGTGAAATCATATTACAGTCGGTCTTGAATCGCTACCCAAGGCTTCTTTGTCGTAGATTGCGCAAGCAAGTTAAAAAAAGCTCCACTCCACATATTTTATTGGAAATAATCCTGTCAAAATCCATCTCAAATAAAATACCAGGAAGTAGGTAGGTATATGGTGATAATAAAACCGAGCACCTAATCCTACGCTTACACGTGGTTGCATTCCGAAACTGAGAATCTTCCATAACCAGATTTCCTAATTTTGGCAGGCGAATCGGACAATCACTACAAATCCCATCAATTTTGCGTGTTAGCGTGTTTTCCGCGTCTCGCCGGTGCCAAACAATGAGAGCACAGCAATAGTTAGGGGACGAGCGGAACCTACCAGCGAATATGTTGCGGCGCGACGATGTCACCATACCCTAATATAAACGACGAACAGGTGCCATTTACGTGAACTTGTCACGGCGTCTGCCTCGAGATACGAACGTAAATTTAAAATTAAATGTTTGGCATCTAATAATATGACGATAATATAAAATCAACTTATCACGATTCCCGTAGTACAGAGAGTCGAGGAAACCTACGACTTTGTTGTCGTCAATGCCGAGACATCAATACGGATTTTACGAAGAAATTAAAAACTATTTTTTATACAGTATGATTTTCTTGCTTTTGAGTAGATAGATTTTGAATACATATTCAGGCTTTGTCATCATCATCATTAGCCTATCTTAGTCCACCGCTGGGATTAATTTGTCACGACACTTAATCGCTTTACGCTTTCAATCACTGCTTCACTACTTACATACCTTCTCGTATAATGTAATTCGGTGTATACGACATCTGAAACTAATAGTATAAAAAATATCACACCTAAAACGACCAATATTGGTTTTAACCAAAAGACAACCTTTGCTCTGAGACTCAAACCAAAACTTTTATTTGATCCGAGTCTGTGTACAAAGAAAGCAAAATAAACATCAATTTTGGAGACCTAAAGAAACATGTGTTGCAATGAATTGTCGCAAATACCTGTTGGTGTACCTGTTTCCAATATTCCCAAGCATTTCCCCTGGCGACATCGCTCGCTGCTAGCTAATGACATATTTCGAGCAACCGCGGCTCCGCCAAGGACGCGTCACCGGCCGCTCTATTTCCGACACACGCTATTCCTGAAAGCTTACATTGTTTTATTTTTGTCTTGAACGCTGTCCACTTTGACTACCCCCCAAAATTCTTCTAATGAAGAGTAAAACCTTGATGAAATAAAACCTTGTTCCGAAGTTCAAAACCGTTTAAAAATATCAGCTTTGTTTCGAGCGCAGTATTTGAAAGACCAGTCAATCTATGAGAACAAACGCGAGCAACTTTGAACGTGTTGCCAAAACATCGGAACGAGAACTCGAATTGTGTATCTTTGGAAGTATTACGGTGCATTTGAGAAGATTTTCTTATAACATCAATTTAAAAAGCTGATATTTTTATTACTCCTCTAAATTATCTTGTGCTGGTACCGAAATAATGCATCGTTTTGGTGCTTTCTGCCACGCAGAAATAAAAAGAAAGACGCGTGAAATAACGTAACATGTTTGCGTAAGTTTGCAAAAAAAAAACAATCCGGAAAAATTATCCAGTTATATTTCAAACACATTTTCTTCGAATGCGAAAGCGGAGCAAAATAAAAATTTCACAGTAGCTTATAATATAAATACAAAGTCTTTGATCAGTCCGCACATCACTTTAGTATCTTCTTGCCTTGTTTATTCGTGACGTAGTCAGTGACATCATGGTTATACAACATAACTGTTTAAACTTTAAAACAACTTTCATGCGTCTTTGATTGAGTTGAGAATAGAAAACCTGGAAATGACAATAATATTACAAAGGTGAAAGTCTGTTCATGTGTCTGTTACTTCATCACACTGAAACGGCTGGACAGATTTGAATGAAATTCGGAAAATTGATAGCTTACATATTCCGAAATAACACATAAGGCAGCGGGGCGTAGTTAATTGAAGCAGAAATATTGCATTGACATTATAAGCACTTTATTAGTATTTTTGCTACTGGGAATGTTTGTACTGTCACAGTGTAAAACCTCGCGTGAAATATTGCATTATTTTCATCAAATTGCAATCCAAAAATATTTAGTCAATCTATGCCTTGTATTGTAGCAAAGGTATTTTCAAAAATTTATATAATCTTGGTAACTTAGTGCTTCTCGCGTTAAAGCAAGTATTATTGTTACGTAAAACAATAAATTACATGCTTACCGTATTAATTCTATTGAGACTATCATTTCGGGGAGTGTGCCGCGGAATTGCACAATTTGGTTCCGCCAGCCCCTTTCTATTACCGGACGGCAAGGCAGACTAGGCCTAAGCGCCATCCATACACGGTGGACATTCCCCACGTACGGACTAAGCGCTTCGATTCCACATTCTTCATACGCACAGCGAGGATGTGGAACTCTCTGCCGGCGTCTGTTTTTCCCGTGAAGTACAATTTGGGTGTCTTCAAATCTAGAGTAAACAGGTTTTTTTCTAGGTAAGCGTGCTTCATCTCGGACTGCATCCTGCTTAACATCAGGCAGGGTGTAGTCAAACGCGAACCTATCATGTATAAAAAAAAAAAAAAAAAAAAAATATAGTGTTTAAGCACTTTAATTAACTTACATTTAATTTTAAGAATTAATAGGTACTTTTATGTTACAATTATTTTGTACCGAATGCACTCAAGAGGCTCGCCCAGTGAAGTGGAATATATGGATAAATAAGGTAATAGGTTAGTATAATTCTATAAATATTTGCAGCATGTATTTATTCAATAAATGTTTCCGCAGAAATAAGATTGGCGAGCACCTATTTCAAATGAAATTAAATTATTCTTTGTTGTTGATCTCCTTAGCAGAAGATTATCTATAGTTATTTACCACCGGAGTAACAGATATTCTGCCGCCAAGTAGGTGTGTAAACAATGCTGTGTTCCTGTTCGAAGGAAAAGTACCTACTGCAGCTTGTAAAACTTCAGGCTATTGAGATTAATCATCGGATGTCGCAAAGTATAGAGTACCTACCAAGGCATCGATACCCTGACCTTTGTTGTGTTATTCAAAGTTCTGAGATGGCTGCAATGGTCATGGACAGGCATTATCTTCTAACATCAAGAGTTTACTTCAAAAAAAAATTTGTTTGGTCGTGTTTATTGAATTCGTCGAACTATAGATGATTGCTTACTTGCCCTACGCTACATGCGTGTCTTATATAAATAGCCGTGTCCCGGTCACCTGGACCTTGGTAGCAAGTGCCAATGAAGTCTTTTATACTCAACGACTGCTACTGCATCAGCCTGCCAATCTAGAGGCCCCAGATTCATACCTACAGCACGCACCTGTCTTTTTTAAGTTATGTGCGCGCCTCCGCTAGTTTTATATGGTTGACACAGCTCACTTGTGATCGACGATGTTAAACACACCATGCCAACAATGGAATGGATCACGAGTGAGGTTGCTGGAACACCGTTAATTGCTTGACGGCAGATTTTCAAATTAAGAGTGATAGTTCGCCAGCCGAGTACTAGAAAGTTCCCTAGCGACCGACCATGAAATCTGCATTAAGAGTTGTTACATTCTCGAAGATGTGTGGAGTCTGCCGACGTGCAATAAACCAGTGACACAGTCTATGTGTACTGGAGTAAAGCCCCAGTGGGACAATTTATAAAAAAAAAATAGTGCGCTATAGAGTATTCCACCACACTGGCTCCGTGCGACTTGGTTCACTTACGTATTAGAATTTCTTATCCGGACTTATGCAAGACTCCATCCGCTTTTTACCGTCACCGAAAAGTAAGTAAAATCAGACATATAATTACAATTCTATACCTAATAGATTCGGCTATCTCCTAATCTCATATTATTGTTACCGAATTTCTGGTAAGTGTGGTAACACTACTCTTCATTGTTTATTCATACGCATTTATTAATTTGTAATGTATTTTTGCGGTGTGTCAATAAGTATTATTACAAACTTCATTAATCTTCCGATATGTTTTGTTAAAAATACGAATATGGCCGCTTAGTACCAATAAATTAGGTATGAATTTTTAATTGTCACATTATAAGATTATATAGATTCATATCTAGGTGAATAGTTTTTATTTTGAAATAAAAAACATGATTTTTATTTACACAAATCGTAACGTAGGATGTAAAAATACCAGAATTAATGAGTTACTAAGACCACAAAGCGTAACCCCTGGTATAGTAGGTAGGTGTCCATAGGCGGCGGATAACACTTACCATCATTAGGTGGCTTGTCGCATATTTGCCACTTTTTCACATAAAAAACCACCCACCTTGTAAAATATAAATCGATTTAATCACGTAAACGTATTGGACTTTCTTCGTGGGCAAGGGCGGAGATTGTCTATCGTGGTAGGTAGCTCTATTTTTATGGATTCAACATCGATCACGATTATAAAAATACAAATAATTTATTTAGTAACACCCTGGTTACAAGTTAATCATTGTTTATTTATTTAAAACAAATTATATAATTTATATTCTAACAATTTATACCGCAGCTGACTCTTTTATAGACCAAGGATTAAGTAATCGACCTGGAGACTACAGAGTAATTGCTAGATAGATATTAGTGGCTTTCATTTTTGATTCCATGTCGCAATAGCTGAAAAATAAGAGTGTTCGCTGTTCTGCTCTGATTTTGGTCTTATAAAAACGTAAAGTTGCCACAACAGCACACTACACTAAATGTATCAGCAGACCGTTCTGAAACTACACCGATTGACCGACCTTCCCGATTGAAATTGTGTGTTTTTTAAAGTAAATATTAGATTTAAAAAAGACAAATAAATGAGTCGTTATTATGAATAAATCGCTCGTGGTTAAGTAGATATCGAATTTCGATGTAGAGTCCTATCTAAAATGAATTTCAAATGCGTAACATGGAGTCTTAATCTAATCTTGTTGCATAGCTCTTACAAAAAATTGTAGACAAAACAAATATCTCAAAACTAACCACGATAATAATTCATTGGCTACTACTTGATCCGTGAGATACATCCACATCATGAGATGAATGCAAACCACGGATTTGAATCTTAATCCGAGTTAAGCTCCTAAGATCTGCCTTTCTGGCAATAAGAATAAGTAATTGGTTGTGGCTGAAATATTATACACGTTATATTGTTTTCATATACAAGATGCATAGAATTCGACGCTGATTACTGCTTTGTAACACAAAGAAATTTGTGAACATAGAAGGGCAAAATCTCTGGTTTATGTACATTGATCAGTAAAGTTTACGGTATGTCTTTGACAAAGACATTATTTTTCTATTACGCATAACGGCTTGCACGATTTCGAACTGTCAAAGATTGTAGAATCTTCGGAATAAGCCACATATTATTTCATTTTTGTTATATATTTATAAATATTGCACCATCATACATAATTAGGTATGTGGAAGAGTTATTGGTGGATATCTTATATCGTTGGAGCGAGAAATTTTAAATAATAAAAGGCCTCGTTGTTCGACTAGAATACACCTGATGTGAGGCAACGCGGATAATGCGATTGGCAAAATACTATGATAAGTGCTTAGGGACAAATTTCGTTTATAACTTGAGGATATGAAATTAAAAATCTATCAGCAGAGTGCTTGACGTAGCACCATTATGTAAATTTTTGAGTTTGTCTATTCAGAAATACGTAGACACATTAACGAAGCGTAAATAGAAAAAAAAATACATGATCTTTCCTCCAAGAATGAGTTTAGATTGCAATGTCAAGAAGCTTGGAGCTCCCAACGGCTACTAATCCATCGACGGCTAAATATCGCTAGATGCATGTCATAAAATAGGATGTGTACAAACTCCATCTCGTACCCTGTGACAAGATAAGGGGAAACCAGGGCCGGCGAGGTTTTTTACCTCAGTGAGCGAGATTTTGAGTAGCTGCACCAGTAGAGCGTTTTCTATTTACGAGTAATATACAGTCGTATTTTATAGAACTAAATAGTGGCATAGCTAAGATAACAGGTTTTATCTAGTAGTTACTTGTAGATTAGTAAACAACATAACTTTTCAATATGTAAAGTTGGCAGCACTATACAAATAACAGAAAGAATTTAGAGGAATTCCATAAAAGTTTGAATTGCTTTTAACTGAGTTGCCATGATTATAGTTGTGTTGCAACTTGTTATATTTATATCTTAAAAGTGAGAGAAATAAGTTCGGCTTGCGTGGTGGCTAGAGTACGACCCCTAGTGCCCTAGCCCCTCCCCCCTGAGCTTGTAGGTAACAACTTAAAAAAAATGGTGGTAAATACTGACACAGTATAATTTAAAATAAGTACGCGGAAAACATTTACACTTTTACATCATATTTTTGCCTTTTATCACAGATATCAGTTAGGAGTATTCTTTGATTGCCCTGCTAGCTCATTTGGTAGAATATCTTCTCAAAAGCTGTAGGGCGTGGGTTCGATTCCCACCAGGACAAACATTTATGTGATTATAATTCTCATACAGAACACCTCTGGGTGTTCTGTATGTATCAAATAAAAATGTATTAACAAAAAACAACGTATGTTAGTATTCTATCAGCTATTTGGTTTCCATAGTAGGTACAAGCTTTGCTTAGTTGAGATGGCGCTCTCTATAAAGACCTACGATGTGTTTAACAAATTATATGAAAATATTTCAGCTGACGCTATTTTTGCTAGGTTCATGGGCAATCATTGACCGCTAACTTTTTTTTAAAATCTTATACCAGCATTAAGTACCTTATATCTATATACCTTCGTTTTATAGCGTTTCACTTATACCCTGGCTTCAATAGCAATGAACATCATCACGCAGTAAAAAAGCATACTCGTATACTTAGATAAATATGTTTCCTAAAGTAACTGCCGCGAGTAAACACTAAAAATATTTCACACGAGCGAATAGCACTTGCTCACATGTAAAACTATCTAATTTTACTCTCAAGGTAATCTCACATAATGTAAAATGTGCATAATATACTGTGTATTTTGGTCGGATACCAACTTGCACATCCCGGGGTTTACGGTTGAACCAAATAGTCCGACTAAGAATGTTGCAAATTAATCAGAACGGTTGTCTATTTACATTACTTTCTTTTACTTTTTTTACTTTCTATAAACTTAATGTGAGATATGCTTCAAAGTAGGCAATAGAGTTTTGGCGGGAACGCGAAAAGAGTCGTGTCGCCCCGTTGTATTTTTTTCCAAAACTAGTGTTTTGTTGAGTGTGTATGCATAAAAATGGTGGTGTTTTATTCATAAAGTGCCGAATCACAAGCGTGAGTGTGGGAAATTGATATAATGTGAACATGACTTTTCGTGTTGCTTCCAAAACTCCATCGAAGCTTTATAGTAAAGTCGCCACTACTTTACTAAAGCATGGCTGGACTTGACTGACACGGGCTGTACTTGACCAAGACTGGACTTTGACTATAACTACGAGCCAGCTTATTTAACTTATGAAACTTGAAAATATAAAACCCTTGACACTGGCTAAAAGCTGAAAAGCTGCCGCCAAGCATCTAGCGGTGTGGCCAGTCCGGCCGCCTCACTTGAGAGTCAGTTCTTTTCCTGACTAAATATGCTTTACCATCTCCTACCACACCGTCACTTAACATCAGGTGAGCTGTGGTCAAACACCTAGCCTAACAACCAAAAAAAAGGTACTAACCGTTTTTGTGCGTATATTTTAATGATATCTTGTAAGGCAAAACATTAAGTAGACAGATGTGTTTTTTTTAATATCTTGGTTTTGTAACGCCGTATGGCACAACTAGTTCATCTAGAACTATTTTTAGTTTACGAGTACTATAGTATACTAGGCATCATTATACGAGCAAGAAGTAATTCTGCATATTACATTGCCAAACTACATAATTATGTATTATGTACCTATCTCCAACACAAAATCTGTTTTATGAAGATAAAAGATGACTTTTGTTGTTTAAGATATAGTAAGTATAAATTATGTTTCGCTCATAAATGTGCAACATCATTAAAGACTAATAGTTTGTCACACTGGTAATAAAACAAAATAAATTCTTACTAAGTGTAATATTTTTAAGTTTCGGCAGCCTAGTTGCAAGACCGTCTGGCTTCTAATTTGAATCCCACCGCCCTCTATCTTTTTTAAGTTATGTGCGTGTTGCGGCTAACTTCAAACGGTGAAGGAAAACATCGTGAGGAAACCTACATGTCATAAAAAATGTTCTCAAATACATGTGAAGCCTGCCAACCTGCACTTGGCCAGCGTGGCCTTCTCACTATGAGAAGAGGCCCGTGCCCAGCGGGCAGTTTATAAAAACGGCTGATTTGAATTTCGATAATACTTAAAATACAACCAAATTAAGAATCTCGTCCTTTTTGAAGTCGGTTAAAAAGAAAAAAAACCAGACAATAATTTAGAGATAACAACAGGTAAAAACAAATAAGTACATAACCTAACATAACAAAGCACACAAGAAAGAGACAATAAGAAGAAAGTACCTAAGTATAAATCATATCCATAGATCAAAATTATATCGGAATTTTAGAGCCAAGCAATTGACCATTTTTTCTTGTTCTTGTGAGATCATAGAAATATATTTATTTGTAGAGCCTTCATGAAAGTGACTCATATTTGAATTTTCTCAATTACTGACAACCCGCCGCGAGTGCGCAAGAGTGCAATTTATTTAGGCGAATTTATACTAAACAGCTGTGATAGCTCAGTGGCTAGCGCGGTCGGTTTATATGCCGAAAGGGTTGGGTTCAAACCTCAACAGCGAACCGGTGAAGGAAAACATCGTGAGGAAACCATAGCATGGTGGTAGTGTACTTTCTAGTACTCGGCTAGTTAGCTACCGCCCTCAAGTGTAAAATCTACCCCAAGCATCTAACAGTGTGTTCTGGCTAAGTTTTAAAATATCTACCAATTTATTATTTTACACGATTACATTTTGTGAACACCTATAGCTATATATATCTATATCATGTATGTTTTACACGTGGAGTTGTTACTATGATGAATCATCCGAGAAAGCTGCGATTTCTTTATTTTTCTTCCGGATTTAATGGAACGTTGACGCACATGAAACCAAATTCACTTGCACTGTCTTACAGTGATTTATATATGCTTACACTTCATTCATATAAATCATTGGGGCCTGCAAGATCTAGACATATTTGTTTAGATATGGCTATTTTAATTGAATACTTTAAAATCCTATTCAAAATATATTACACTAGATAAACTTATATGTCTGTTAATTTGTTTTTTTAAGATATATAATTATCTCTTTCGACAGTTTACACCTACTCCTGAATGCTGAGCTGTACTAGGTAGACTTAAGAACTCCAATGACTAGGTATACTTTTTATATGTGTAGATAAGTGGCCAGATTGGTATAGGTTTTTGACATATATGTATCTACATAAACCTATAATGTAGTATGTAACATTTTAGGGACTAGTTTCAGCACAACTTTGTACCAAATATTGATAACTATCGTATTGTCTAGATTTACATGACGATATCGTTGATTGAAAACATTTAAAAAAGTGAAGGAATTTAAATCTTCTTAATTTACTAATAGACATGTACTAATAAAAGTAGTAGTAAAAACAAATTGCTGCTTTAAAGTAATATGTAAAGTAAAGAGTAGATTCAAAATGTAGCTTTAGCGATAATAGCTCACGACGAGTCTAGATTTACATGACGATATCGTTGATTGAAAACATTTAAAAAAGTGAAGGAATTTAAATCTTCTTAATTTACTAATAGACATGTACTAATAAAAGTAGTAGTAAAAACAAATTGCTGCTTTAAAGTAATATGTAAAGTAAAGAGTAGATTCAAAATGTAGCTTTAGCGATAATAGCTCACGGCGGGCGGTTCACACGCCGAAAGGCGTGGGTACAAACCCCAACAATGAGCTTGAGCAGTGAAGGAAAACATCGTGAGTAAACCTTAACATGGTGGTAGAGTACTGTCTATTACTCGGCTGACTAGCTACCACCCTCAAGTTAAAAATCTACTGCCAAGTATCTAACGGTGTACCGACAGCCTCACTTGAGAGCCAGATCCATTCCAGGCTAGGTGTGTTTAACATCTTCGATCACACCGTCACTTAACATCAGGCGACCAGTGGTCAAACACCAAGACTGTCAAACATAAAAAGAAAAAAAAGGTATTCGATCACATTTACCAGTATCTGTCTTATTTGAACTTTTTGGAATGTTCTCATAACGCATAGAGTAGGTAAATAAGGAGTAGCAAGAATTAGAAAAAAGCAAGTATTATTGCTCAAAATCAATTCATCATGTAACACGATTAATTAAGTTACGTTTGCAAGTACCTACCGAATTGTTGCAAGGCAGATAACTGAACAGACACTGATCTAAAGTAAAATATTCAGTAGTTATCAAATATCGTTGTTCGGCACAAACTAGTCGGTGGCAGTGAAGCGAAGCGACACCAACGAGGAATTTTAAAAATGGCCGCTTGCCAGCACTCCTCTTTTTAAATTAATTATTGTTATACCCGGCTCTAAAGCATTCTAATATAACAACACTCATATGTGCACGAGTGGGAGTAGAGAGCGCTACCGCGGAAATTTACGATCGTTTGATTTTCCCTCTTAATCTGAGACAACTCCAATCAAAATTCTATGTCAGTCTCCATTGGTTCCTAAACACAATCGCAAACACTGTATAGACTAAACAAAGCACTTTACAGGCAGGTCGTTGTCATCGCCGACGCTATTTTGGTAAATTATGACCTTCCCTATTCAGCGCTTACCTAAGAAACATTTTTGGAGCCGTCAATCGTTAATGAAAGCTTATAAACAACTGGAGCTATCTTCCGCGGTTTTCATAATTACTTTTTAACAGTAACGCATAAATAAACATCGTAATTTTATTACACGTCAGCCGAGGTGCGGATTGATTTAAACTCCGTATATTATAAAAGTGACTGAAAATATACCTACATATAATAATTTATATTAACGGATTGTTTATGAAAAGATGATGTGTTTTTAGTCATACAAAAACACATTTCTGTCGAGCTAGCAGGCCGAGCTCGAGTCAAGCAACTAGTCGAAGCAAGGTTAATGTTGCACTGAATCAATTTAAATATGATCTGACGATTGGTTGATATCTTGTGTTTTCAGTTTAGTTTGAAATATGCACACGTAGTTTTGGTTCTCACAATTCTTTTATATGTGTGAAATAAAAGATATATAATTATGTACATGTACATTTTTTTACCTAATTCTCTTTTTCTTTTTAAAAAGTATTTTTGTAATTTTTTTTTATGTCTTATCACACATATGGTACACGCCAAAAAGCACACATCCCATCTATTTATAGTCGAAAATGATTGCAATGTAATATACAGGAAAAAAAAGTCTTAGCAATTTACAGCTAATTCTGAACCTTACTGTCCATCGGAGTCGGCTCAGACTACGTGGCAACAAGAATTCCAGTCTGGAATCAATAAATATTTTCTCTATGCACGTTTTGTAATTTTTTCAAAAGGATCTACAGCGGAAAGTAGTTTGTGAAGTCGTAAAATTTGTAAATAAATAAAAGCTCTACAGAAAATAAGAAATCATCTTTATTGGACGATGACGTCATGATTTATTTGACAGTGTTTGTTCCAACATATTTACTCTGTAATAATGTCTGCCGTTCAAGAATCGAAAAATTCTTTTCATAGAGATGAAATGGCTATCTTAGAAATGAATTCCATCTTATTAACTCGGAAAATGTATTATATTAAGTTCAAACCAAAACTTGGAATAATCTGCTATGAATTTGCTTCCCTAATACAAGTGTTTTACTATCCGCTTGGAGGTCTCGGAAAGGCGTACTATCTCGGACTCCCGGAGGTCGTAAAGTTCGTCGGCCGTCCACGTTTGTTTTACTGTACAATGATTATGACGGTATGAAAATAGTTAATTGCGAATTTTCATTTTCATTTTCATTACTTTTACATAAATACAAGTAGAATAGTCCTATAGCTGATTGGCATCTTTAAATAAGTATCAGCTAGGTTGATATCCGGGTGACCTCAATTACCTACTTTATGAGCCGCCCTGTCACGTCTCCGGCTAATTATAACATGTAGGCATTTTTATTGCTCTACAAATCTCGGAGCGACGATACAGCTTTTGACGGGTCCGATTGGTACATATAACATAATAGCAGTGTCAATTCGACACCACACGTCGCTCGCTCCATCTACTGAGGCCATAGGCAATAAGACCCCCACCGACAGGCCGTCATATACTGTAAACATTTTATTTTACAACGATCTATTTCAGTCACAGAAATATCTGAGGATAAATAACAGCGCAAGAAACAGCAAATCACCAATCTGTGGTTCGAGTCAACCGCGTTATAAACCTATCCATCCATCTTTCATAACACTCCCTTCAAAGCAATGTCAACACTTCAGCTCCGTGATTTATCGACGGACATAGCTCACGATGGCCCTGCGATAAACGTGATAAAATAAAAATACATAGCTCAAGGCAGATGCCGCTAGAGATTTGGACATCAATTTAAAGATTTGTCTCTTACAGATAGAAATAACAGTTCAATATCGATGAAGTAAAGTTTAGTTTTGTATGCTATGAAATGGCATAGTCGGCGAGCGATGTGCGTGGGTTTTGGCTTCGGGCCAGGAATCACCTGCCGACCCTTGTATACCGATAAAGCCAAATATTATTTACGGTGGTATCTAACGCACTTATTGTAGTAGAAGATGCCATTATTAAGGAACTACGGTTATATACTCCAGAATGAGTTGCATATGAATAAGCATTTAGAAATTTATACGCAAAATACAAAACGAAACCACATAGTAACTTCCTATATGTAATGTTATACCTATATGTACTGATAGTCATTAGACTCGTTAAAATTTACGACCATGGTAGTATTAAATCTGAGACTCATTCTTTCGTTTACGAAAAATCTGTCGCCACACACTCTTTACTTTCACCTCAAAACAATCATATTTTTCACACGTATTCTGACTAATCTGTCAAAGAATGCGAGCGGTCGAACCTTGAAGGCTATTTACCCCGCCTGATAGGTATACTAGTTCAGAAATCTAGTCAGAAATGTAGTTCCCACGGAGAGACAAAAAATACCGCGTAAGATTAATAGTGGTCATGACAGACGTGTGCGCAAGTGTCTGGTGGAAGGGCAGTGATGCCAGCAATGCAGACTAGGTACCTAGTGCCAAGCGAAAGCACAGATCTATGGTCTGATAGCCGTGCCAAAAATACCTCACAACTTGGCCGGTATGACACGGAAACAATTAGAAGAGCAAATGGGATGCACTGTAGATAAATACGAATTAGTTTACGAGTGTCACTGTGTAAACAATCGGAAGCATCACTGCCAGTAAGGACGGTTATAAGAACAAACAAGTTGCATAATCAATGGCAGGTTCAATGCGGAAAAAGATTGGTGGACTTTGAACGGATATACCGTTACATAATTGATTGAATAAACGTGTTGTAGATCTTAAATCGACAAATTGACCGCAAGAGTGACAATATATGTATATTGTCACTCGGCATACGTTGGCTCATTGGTAGTATATCTGCCTTAAGAGCTGTAGGGCGTGGGTTCGATTCCCACTCAGGGCAAACATTTTGTGAATAAACACAATCATGTTTGTTCTGTGTCTAGGTGTTCTGTATGTATTATAAGTATGTATTTACAAAAAAAAAGTATTTATGTATTCTGTTAGTTATCTGACTTCCATCACACAAGCTTTGCTTAGTTTGGGGTGAGATGGGTAGACTATGATTGGATTCTTATAATAATTATAAAGTGTAAATTTTTTTTTTGTAGAAGTGCTAAAACAATAATCACATAACATTAACCACGCTTTAGAGTAAATAATGCAAAGCAATAACCACGGCTGTGAAGTTATATTTGTAAACCATAGAGCAACAAACTCGTCCTGATGGCTAATATTCTTGAATTTTACAAACCAAACAGTTTTACATTGCCCTTGAGACTTGGAATTACTAGGAATGGAAATTGGATATTGAACCCATAGACACAACTAAAATCATTTATATATATGCTAAGAATAAGTTCCTTAACAGAAGGTTAGGAACCACCGCAGTACCAGTTATTCTGCCGCCAAGCAGTAGTGTGTAAACATTACTGTGCTCCAGTTTGAAGGGTACTGCTGCTAGTGAAATTACAAGGCTGTCAAGACCATGAGACCAATCATAGAAAGTCTTAAAGTAGTGAGTGCCAAAGCAGCGAGCAATACCCTGGACGTTGTTTTGATACTCAAAGTTCTGAGTATGTAGTTCTGAAATCTGAAAAAGCAACTTTCATTAACAATTTTGGTTCATTGGTATGTCTGCTCCAAGAGCTGAAAGGCGTGGGTTCGATTCCCACCCAGGATAAGCATTTTGTGATATAAACAAATGTTTGTTCTGTGTCTGGGTGTACTGTATGTATTATAAGTATGTATTTACAAAATAAATCTATTTAAGTATTCTATCAGTTATCTGTCATCCATAGCACAAGCTTTGCTTAGTTTGGGGACAGGTGGCGCTGTGTGTAACGTCCTACGTTATTTATTTATTTATAATATGTTCTTCTTGTCTGTTTTATTAACTTATGCGTACTAGTGTAGTTAACGTTTACGGGGATAATTGATTGATTCACACGTTACTTTGCGGAAGTACATTTTGAGTGTTTAAAGTACTTATACGTTATATACTTAGTTTCGGTTACAACAGTGATGAGGATTTGAATTAAAATTTAACTAACTTGACAACAATTTAAAAATCTTATCCGAAACATTACTAATTATCTAAAATTTGACGTAAACTTAGCTGTCGGCCAATCGCTCGAAGAGTCAACACGTCCTGAGGATGACACTACGAAAGTAGTTTTCGTAGAGGCGAAACACACACCTAGCCTAGTAGGTACCTAGAGGTAAAGCACACCAAACCTAGAATGGAACTAACTCTCAAATGAGACTGCTGCTTGAGCTGCTGAGAAAATCATAAATCATAAAAGTCATCAAATCACATGTCATAAAAGTTGTATTTTACGGAAAACTACAGAGATGCAAGCGATCAGTTAATGCGGTCGTACCTACACAACAATCTAATATCTTCTTATTATATTTATGTAAACGAAAGTTTATATGTTTATTGTTGTACCTTTAAACTTTAATGACTTGACGGAAATGGATGAAATTTGTAACGTAACTATCTTATGTATATAGCCAGGATATACACATATGATAGTCCCACACACAGGCTTTTCATTATTCCGGAAACCCCGAGTGTAACTGCGGTACGCAGCTAGCATAAAATATTCTTAAAAAAATATAATTCAAAACATCCTTTACTTACAGCTGTAGAAGCAGTTATTTCTGTATACGTACATTCTGTACTGTAACCGTGTAGATCAACAAATAGCTTTATCCGTAGAAGGTGTAGCACTCCTGCTACGCCGTAGCGTACTGACACGTACATCATCGAGGTAAAATAAAATCATTTTTATGTCATTTAAAATAAAATTTTACAATTAATTGTGTGAATTGCACAACATTGGAATTTGCAATCCAAGTGAGTTTTCCTCGCTAGACACAATGTGCGTGCTCCATCGTAGACCGCGTATTCGTTTAACATCGGGCGATATGCTGGTGAAACGCAAATCTATCAATTCATAAAAAAATATCTTCAAATTTATTCTCCATGTTTTGTAACCTTAAAAATCACAGCAGCTATGTGCATAGAGGGATTTGCAGCCCTGTTACGTCCTAACTTACTTTGTGCTACAAAATGTGAAGAACTTTTTGGAATTTAATTTTCATGTAAAGTTTTTTTTTGTCATTGTGTCGGAACATCATAGAGCATTATCTTGCGTAGGCGAAATCACACTCCTGCTACGTGGTAGGTTACGGAGCTCGATGTGGCATTTTAATACACTTCTTGTTAATGCCTGCCTTCTGTAATGTGATGCAAAGAAACAAATTACGTTCATTGTGTAATAAATAATGAATGCCTTAAAAACGAAGAGAGAAAAGCGTTTGTTTGTTTGAGTTGCTCTCATAAATACTCTATATTTTGCAATATATTACTAAATCAAACATCATCTTAAAGAACTGAAACTGTAAATTGTATATTTTCCAGAAATACCAACAAATTCCGTTGAAGAAGAAAATTTTAAAACAAAGCTGTGTGTGCAAAACTGTCAACTAATCTGCACGATTGTACCGTTGATGACTTTGTTATTTGCGAGGTTTTTTCATGAAAGAAAAAAGATTTCTTGTTACTATATCAACTTTGTATCTTATTTCACAAAAATCTTTATGTATTCACTAAACAATTGAGTACCTATATTTTGTATTACAGAACAAGGTAAATCTAAATTTAAAAATATATATGTATATATCGTAAGACATTACACACAGCGCCATCTGACCCCAAACTAAGCAAAGCTTGTACTATGGCAGTCAGATAACTGATAGAATACTTTAATAATTATTTTTTTTGTAAATACATATTTACAATACATGCAGAACACCCAGATACAGAACAAACATTTGTTTATACCACAAACTGTTTGTCCTGGGTGGGAATCGAACCCACGCTCTTCAGTTCTTGAAGCAAACATACTACCAATGAACCAACAGGGCTGTCAAAAACAAAAACAAAAATGCTTTTATTTCATTGTAATGAAACAAATTTATGTGACAAAATTTAGCTTTTGTTTTCTTTGGCAATGTCGCACAGTAACTACGGAAAAGCGTAGGGCGTACCTTTGTTAATAAAATTTAAAAGGAAAATCTTTGTGGCCCATTACAGCCATACAAAACTGTTTTTAATTTCCTTCAAAGTTTACACCGAGTCATTACATTATCACAAATGCCATACTGGCAACCCTTTCCTTCAAAAATGTGTTTACCGAAATTTAAATCTTAAGTCTCTGACGTAGAGTTTATATCGGGTGTTGTAAGATGTTCGGAGAGAGCTTATGTTGGTAACTGTATAGTATCTGGCAACCAGCCCGCTTAGAGTTACCATACAATTTACAAAACTTAGGACAGAGCCGTTGAAGGAATGATCGCTAGCTAAAATAAATCTCACAACTAAATAAATTTCTAAAAAAAAAAATTACCACAATCATGAGTTATACACTCATTTATTTTTAGGACAGTCTTTAAACTGTCAAAAAATTACTGACCCACCTCTTCTACCCTATCCAATTTACTAAATCTCTAACCGATATATTTGTTACACATCAAGTATCTAAAGAGCCTACCTAAAAATACCCATAGTGAATATTTTAGTGTCTTATTCACAGAAAAGCGAAATTACTTATTTTATTCTCTCTACAGATGTGCTGAAATGATGTAACATCATTTTAGGGTTCCGTACCCAAAGGATGCTTTTGCCACTACCTTACTAGTGCATGAGCTGGGTCGACTCTTACTTACTATATGTAACTTTGACTCTAACTCAGACTTATGTCACTTAAAATTTTCGACAAATACTTGAAAATATAGAAACGAAGAAAAATAAAAGAAATCTCAATTTTCGGTGACAAAAACAAATATGAGTAGTTTAAAAAAATTTAGTTGTAAAAAAATTTGAATATCCGACAGAAAAGTGTACATGTGCGCACCCTAGTGCGCTGCGTCCGACCGAAGCTTATAAAAGAGCGCGGCGATCTGTAACCGTGCCCGGCGCGTCGCATACTCCCGACGCACTCCCCATGGGGCGCACTAACCTCACTCGATAGCATTAACAAAATATACCTATGTATATCAACCATTAACCGAGTTAAGGGACCAAGTGTTACAGTGATACGGTAAGTTTCCAGTGAAAGTTTCACCAGGACTGTGTGCAGTGAAGTGACTTTTCAGTGCTTTTCAGCCGCGGACTCAAGGATTCGAAAAATCACGGACGTTCTAAGTGGATATCATGAAATAACGTGTGAAAATCTTACAAAAAGTTAAAGAGTTTTTCTTTAAACAGTGACAGACAGAAGTCAGTGTTGCCATAGATAAATAAACAAAAGAGAATTCTGTACCGATGAATACAGTGATGTATGATAAATCTACATTAAAGCTTTTGTGTAAGAATCGCTCGTAACGAGAAATTTATTATTTTTGGCTATACTGACCGCTGTTTTGTTCAAAGAAAAGAAAAAGCGATACAGATATTCTAATGAATAGGCCAAGCAACGCCATCTTTAAGTATATCAAATTACTGTCTCGTATATAAATAATTCAAATATTGATAATAATTTACTCTTTTTCCATCTTAATAAACAAAATAACTAGTCATAATTAAAAATGCATTTTGTAACAGTAAATATCACGACGCTTTTATACAATAAATAATTCAGTTAGGTACAGTTTTAAACACTTTTACATTATCAAAACAGTCAAAACCTTTCATACATTTTAATTGAATTATCGTAACAAAACGTACTGAGGTATTAATTAAATGCTATAATCAATTACGTCTCTTAAACAATAAAACAGAGGTAATTATCTTAGGCATTGTTTTGTCAGGATAAGTAGGAAACAGTATAATTATGTATTTAACCGTCAAACATCCATGAGCACCGTGGGTGAAATTGGCAGAGAGCATCACCATTTGACTTTGAGCATTTCAGTCCGTCGTTAGGTATGTGCCTATTTAATTTTAGAACTTCAGTCGCCAACTCTTTAACTGTCACGGTCGTTTTAAATATCTAGCACCGGTTATCTACGTCAGCAAGGTACGCGGCAGCGTCATTAGCGTGGAGATGCAAGCTATATCCAAGGTCAATCTCTATATGTAAATTATAAAGTTCAAAATTCGCACTGAAATAAAACTTACAAACTATAGCGAGCGGAGCTTGCTGTAAAAGATTACAGTCTACAGTGTTTACTCTATGCAGTTATTGCCAGCTGTAAAAATACTATTCATATTGAGATTATAAAACCACGAATATGAGGAACAAAGCACCTAATATTCGTTGACGTCAATCCGCGCTGTTACAAACACATAGATAATATTTATTTATTATTTAAGTTTCTCTGGATCAAATTGTCTAATAAATTGTCTGACGTCATGCAACGGCATACCTGAAATGAAAACAAAAATATTACAGGCTTAGGTTAGCTAATAAAAAAATGTTTCATTGCTCCCATTAATTTTAACTGTTGAGCAAATATAAATCGAGTGTCACTACCTGTATTCAAATGATACATGATTTAACTATTTCGGTTTTGAACACAATTTTCTCTATTTAAAACAAAGTAAGTGAAGTCAAAGTGCTGCAGTTGTTATTTTAGGTACGCTCATTATTATTAATACTATTATTATGTTGTTACTTTTTTTTCTCTCGTCAAACGAGGAGGCTACGTTTTACGGGCTTTTGGCCAAGCGAAAAGCTGATAGTATTCATTGGTTTAGCGACAAAAATTTCCGAACAATACGACAGGTATTCAGGATAACTGCTTTTTGTAGTTGAATGGATGTGTTTCTATGTATGTTTAGTGTTTCTAGGCTTGTAAATAGTGTGGAAGGTATGACGCCTGTAGACTATTATTATTTTTAGTACAGTGCGGCATACCATCATTTTCAAAATATTTCGAATCAATCAACATAACGTGCTAATAAAACGCTGACCTTGGTAATCTTCTCGTAACTACAAGCAGGGACTAGCAGGGATTTGGAGCCGTTTTGAGCAAATCCCAGCCAACGTCTGCTACTGTTGGCAGGGTTGCTGGCAACACGATTATTCTATTTCGATTATTACCTTCGCCTGTTTATTTGCAGATGACGAATAGCCCTACAAACATCGCGAATGTGTAGCCTACATACATACATATGAGTACCTACCTACTTTATTCCAACACGTGTAGGGTTATACCACGTCAGTTATTTTCTACACTACAGGAACTTCTAACTAAAGGTAGGCTACAGGTACGAGTCTACCTGGAGGCTGGAGGTAGACTGTCTAATGATGACATTCAATATAAAGAAACTGAGTAGAAATTATATCGATACTTACTTGGAATGATTTATAATATTCATACCAATATAGTATTTAATAAGAATTAAAAAAAAAGAAAGACTTCAGATCAATAGAAAAATAACTAGTTTTGTTTGAACTTTTCAAATGAAAATACAAATTGAATTTATCACATCGGTAGAACTGGTTTATTAAAATATGTGATGGCAGCCCGAAATCATTCATATTTCGTACTAGCGATCGTTACATTATCTAGGAATTTTAAAAGCTTATTTCGGTACCTACTCCGCACCTTGCAATATTCGATGTAGTTCACTGTAGTCCGATCGAACGTATTTATTTATTACATCTTTGATCCGACTCCATTGCCACTGTTTCCAGGAAGTTTTTCACGGAAAAGTTACAATCGTGAATGTGAAAGATTATTTCGCGAAAAGTCTAAAGTTAAATTAAATAAAAACTTCGTTAGAGATTTTATGGAGTAATTTTCCTCGTTTAAATAAAAGAAAAGATCTATAAAACTTTTTGCAATGGCATTAAACACCATTTAATTTTGCTAACCTGATTGATAGTGATAAACAAACCATTGAAAGAACCATAATTCTTTTTATAAATAATCTGTATATATTCTAATATATTCTTATTTTGTCCAGATTACTTAATCAGAAGTTAATGGCTGATAAATAAAAGCTTTCGAACCTTGAACCAGTAGCTGGGCTAGTTTATAAAAGCCCAGTGCAACCACTACCAGATTAATTCAATGATTCTACGTCAGTATTTCATAGAAAACTGAAAAAAAAAGTAGTTTGTGGCCCGCTATGGTCTCTTAAATCAGAGGCACCATTCGACCGCAATGGTTGCATTAGCATAACTACACCACTGCGTAAATAATAAAGCTATATGGATCTACGAAACTAAGCTGTAAATAAAATGGAAGAGCACATAACCATTTATCGCGCAAAATCCCCATACAAACGCACACTAGGGCAGCATAATATCTACAACCAAATAGCAAAAACCAATAATCGAGCAAAACAGATAGAGGATATACAGCTATCAATCATGCGGTAAGATAAACAGCAATACAGCAACAAAAAGGAAATCATTAACCTTCTCTTATAGGTGAATACGTCAAAATATAAACAGAGTAGGTTCTCTAAACCACTGGCTTGTATCTTCACGATGCTAAATGTATATACTGTATACTGGCATATTACTTATTGTTATTACCCATCATTGATGACCGACGTTCAATAATGATCGAATAAACATGTGACGTGTAGGGCTCGAAATACAGGATCGCGTATTAATTGATGAACCATAAAATATCGTAAATAGTACACCGACTCGAACCGGAGTGATTTTTAATCGCTCGTTAAACATGCACGCGGTTTTATAGGTTATATCGAATGCTGCCAATTGGATTCGGTTTATTGTAAACCTTCCACCGAACACCGGAAATCGGCCAGTAATCTCAAGCTTGAGTTTTGACGTTCCGACTGTTTCAATCATAGTAAACAACGTTTGCAAGCCGAGTTTGTTGTTTTTCGAGACAAATTGGTCGTTAAGGTAGAGATAAACTGCGATTATGACTTCTGAAAAATACTGGTTGTATCGATGAGTAAGTAACATTTACGAGTAATGTCGTAGCTGCGTAGCGCGTCTCGTAGAACTATTCGTTTCGAATTTGTTTTAGTTAAAGCATAGCTATTAAGATAAATTGCAATAGCAAGACCAATTTTCGAGGCTTGACAGATTTGCCATCTTTTTCATTGAGTATTTTTTGTTTTATGAGACTAACGAGTCTCTCTCGTAATGGTAAGAGATAACGCATGTACATGATTGCAGCGAAACGCAAAACTTTGATAAAGTCCGGGGCATCGCTACTTTTGAGCTCATTACTTTGAGATTTTCGATGATTAGTTTCTACAGCCCTGTAATTTCGCTGCAGTATCTTTCAAACCGGAACACAGTAATAGCCCCAAGCAGTAGTGTGTTAATGCGGTACCTGCCTAGAAAACTTTTTACTAAGAAGATCTACTCGTGCCAACAAGTAAACAAGGACCGCAATATTTAAAAAAAAATCCATGGATATTTTCAAGATTAGATTGAATAAGTATCTCCAAAGTCCGCGTGCTTCATCTTTACTTCGCCTACCATCAGGCAAGTCGGTGGTCCAACACAGACGTGTTAAAAAAAACATTAATCTGACTATAGCATTCAGAATTGGCCTTTTTTAGTTGCATGTAGGTATTAGGTATCACTTTCTGAACTAAAGTCGGTCGGTCGGAAAAGATAATATTTTCAGTTTAATTCGTATTTTAAGTCTAGAGTAAAAAACAACAAGCAAAAGTAAGCTTAATTGGTATTACTGAAATATTTATACGAATATGTACATATACCTACGTATGTAAGTTGGTACTAATGTTAAAATCTCATTCGAAATAAATGAGATTTCCCGTTCATTTGCGTAGGTACAAATTTTTTGAACGTGCGCATTCTATTAAATATCTGAAAACATGGATACCTACGGGTAATATATCTTCCTAACGATCCTATTACGAGCTGACCAGATTAAAGGAACGTTTACACAGACTCAAAGCGGTGCGTCGGTTCTCTGTTTCTGTGATTTAAAATTCTTCTGGAAAATGTTTTATGATCTAACGATATACTTAGATACGAGTATTTGTGTTTTTATTATCGTTCAATTCATAAAAATAGGGAGAGCTCAGATATTATTTTAGTAAAAATCTAGAACACCATACAAATTTAGTTTACTAATGAACGCCACGCACCTGCGTAGTTCCCGTTCCCGTGAGAATATAGGGATAAAAAGTAGCCTATGTCACCTGGGAATAGTGTAGCTTCCCAACGGTGAAAGAATTTTTGAAATCGATTGATGTACTAACTTCCACAAATTAATGTAAAATTGCATTAAAAAAACAATATTGCATATAGTTTTTTTGTTTTAATGACGAAATATAAGATTTCGTCAAAATATGCGTAGGTACGACAATCTCCATAGCAAAATTAGCATCACTAGGCATTAATGACTTCCCTAGTAAGTCTTATTGCCTAGTAAGTTATTAAATATCTACAGAGTTCATTGCTTTTTTATTTTGTTTAAAATCTTTTCCAATTTGTATTTATTTTTAAATTAATTGAATGTTAAATTTTATTATTATCATTTCTTTACAACTTTTGTTCATACTAAATAATACATTTTTAGATGTTAATCATAGTACAATTATTATAATAACTAATTTTATTATACACACGTAAACGAAATTATAAATATGTAATGAAATGTAAAACAGTTAGTATTAAGGTTTCGATTTTTTATTTTAATGCCATGACATTAAAAGATATGAAATAATTATTTACATTTTTGGCAATGAATTTTTTAATGTATTTTTTTTTTAATATTAGTTATATGTTACTCCTTAATCTTGCAGACTTCTCATAGAAAATTTAAATAATTGATTGTGACAGGATCATAATTATTTTCCCATCAAACGGTCTAACATAATTTGCAAAAAACATTCGTCAAGTTTTCGATACTAAAATGTTTAAAAAAAATAGTTAGTTTCAGATTCTTTCCATTTCTATTCAATTTAGTGAGGAAAAGTTCACGGAAGCTTTTTCGTGTACTGCTATGCTACATCCTCTACCCGCCATTCGGCCAATGCCGAAAGGCAAATTACATATATACCTTCCTATACCTATTAGAAAAAGAAAATCCAGCAGTATCACTATGTAAATAATTAATTTTAAATTTAATTTTACTACCTAAAATTCGCTGCAAATCTCAAAATAGGAAGCATAAATATAGGAAAATCTCAAAGATTTCATAGACGCGGGCCCAAGATTGAACCTACAAAAATTATTATCTGAAAGTCAGCTAATTAATAGATTTTTCGGATACTTCAGTTTTGCCAGTTCTTTATTACATGGGGTACAGTTACTATCAACTTAAGTAAGTACTGCTCACATAATTATAGCACTTAAGCAATCAACATCAATTACTTAACGTGAACCCGTCTTAATAGTTAACATTGAAATTCAGATATTTTTCTCTAATTTAATAATTTCTCTATCTAAATATACCTACGCCCAATGCTCAAAGCCGTTTGACTTTTTTTTCTGGTCGCTGAAAAGTGTTCGTCGGCCTCGTAAAATACGCATTTTAAACACACATTTTTTTTCACGAATTATACAGCTGCCGTTACAAGTTATTGTTAGCTTTTTTCAGTTAGTGCAATAAATCATTCACGGTTTAATTGAATCAAATTGAATAATTTTACGATTCTCAGCGTACTTGCAGAAAAGGTGCTAAGAGTTTTTGTCATCCAAATGAGTTTTAGCTTTCTCACTTCAACTCCGTGACCGTAATTATTTATTCTGTGCTGATCAGGATCATTTATTAATAGAAAACTGTGGAGCATAACTACGGATTTTTTCTCTAATAAAATTTATAACATTCTATGCTACCCCGTAACGCGGTAAATCTAAAAAGTTTAGATTTATTACAACATTAGATAAAATATAAATTTTGAGTATCGATTAGTCCTTTACAGGATATCAGTACGTGAACCTATCTCTGCGTTCACCATTATTTACTATATATTCCAAAAAAAAAGATAAAATAGAAATCCTCTATCTTTTCCAAGTTATATGCACATTTTAAATGGCGTCAACTTCAAATAATGAATGAAAATGTCGTGAGGAAACCTGCATGTTCTTAGTTTTTACGTTCTCAAGGATTTGTAACGAGCACTTTACCAGCGTAGTGAACCTTAGCCTTCTTACAATGAGAAGAGGTCCGTAATCTACTTCAAGACAATTTATAAAAACGGGGCTCATCCGGAAATAGAGATAAAAGTGCCAAAATGAGTAATATTGAATTTCGACGCAATCCATTCACTGTAATTTCCTAATATTTCCGCTTTCTCAAGTGATAGTAAAATTTATCTTTGATGGGTAAGAAATGTATGCTCCTAGCAAGCTTTTTATTTTATTAATTTTCTATCGAATAGTTACGTAATGCTAACGTATCTTATATATCGTAATAAATTACGTCTGTAGTGCATAGACCTTTGACCCTGGAAATTCAGTTTGAACGTAATTGTTTCTGTACGTTTTCAAGGATGCAATAGAAACATATACTTTTATATAAAAACACATGGAGGTAAAAAGCTTAGATAAGGCCTAACATTTGATTTAGGGTGATCGTACCTGCTCCCTATCGTTTGATCAATGTTTTTATCAGTTTCCAGTAGACTAGCGCGAAACGAATACGTACAATCGTCCTTGATAATTACATACCCGTATTGGATGTTTTACTTTCTCTTTTCTCTCCATTTTAAAGATAATATCTGAGCAAACAACCTTTTTTAATAGTCGTAAACAGAAGTGAGCGCAAGTCAGCGCCGGGAGCTCGAGCCGGGCAGCGCCTGCTATAAAAAGATCATCACAGGACGGCCGGCGACTGCCGCCGCTGCGCGACATGCAACCCTGGAAAGCGACTCGGCTGTGCCATCGAGTACAGTACTGTTGCCAAAATAATTAAAGAAATCTCCGACGGTGTCCCTCCACCGCGCCCGCGCCGCTCTAAAATCGTCGCTCTTCGCCCGGGAGTCGATACTCGGGGCGCGGCGGGAAAACATCTCCCGCGCCACTTTTATTTCTTCTTTCCTTCCCGACGCTGTTGAAAAAAACAGTAAGTTCCAAATTACCATAAATCGAAATAACTGTGCGTGCAGTACCAACAAGTGCAAATAAAGTGCCTCTATACTGTTATAAAAGGAAGTTAGTGCTTAAAATAAGTGATAAGTGTTACATAACGCGGAGTAAAATTCTGAATTTTAAAAATACCGCATTTTGTAGGCGCCTTTGGCACCGAAATAGCTTTACGTCACGTGGTACATTTTAACCTATCGCGCGGCTCCACATTAGTCTTGAACTAATATTTGAAATATATGGTTATAAAGTAGCATTCTATGAATTAATTTTCCAAAATATATTACATTATTATAATTTTATCATACTTAATTTAAAATACTTACGAATAAAAATGACAGCTAATGTAAGAATTTGTTTTGACTAAAATTGTTCACAAGTAAATTAGAAGGTGGCGCTGTGATCGATCTCGACTTTGTACGTCAGTTTCGGAAAAAATGACGGCTAGATTGGATACGTGTTCCTGTCGTTTATGATATTTACGAGAAAAGTATTAAAATTTGTACAAAAAATAGTTGTAGATTAATGAAATAAGAAGTATTGTTAAAGTTAAGTGAAAGACTGTGTTTATCGGTTGTATCTCATGAATTAAATATACTCTTTTGGTGAGTGGTGCAGTGAGAAAACGGTGCTTGCAAAATATAGGATATCGCTCATTACCTGTAAACGCTACTTGGCCTATTTATGTGGAGAGCATCTGGAAAACACAAAATGTCTATCTGAGCGTATACCAAAAGTGGTTCTCTAAAACATTAGCATTTTCCAAAATTGGGCCATAAAAGAAAGGTTTTTGAAAAGACCAAAGAATAGATATCACTACCATCATCGGAACATCTTACTATTAGTAACGGGACATCTGCTTAATCGTGATTTATCTGTTTATCTTATTGCAATGTCGCAATAATATCCTTGATTCCGTGCGCGACAATACATAACCTCAAAGCTTCCAGTTGATAATGATGACTCGTCATTTCTAACCTCTGCTCTGTTTTTACTTTTTAGAACTGACGGCAACGTAGTAATTCCACCATGGAGGACGCTCACTCGAAATCCGTGGACGAAGTTTTAGGACATTTTGGCACAGACCCAGACAAAGGCCTCAGTCCAGACCAAGTAAAAAGAAACCAAGACAAATATGGGCCAAATGGTAAGTAATGTTTTCCTTATCAACAATTTATACTAGTCAATATTCATTTATATGTATCTTTCTTACTTTAAACTAATCAGAACAGTTGTGTACGGCAAGGTCAATTCACACAAAATCTACATATTCACCAAACAACATTACCATTTTAGTACAAAGAATGGTAATATTACAAACAAACAATTACAATTATGTAGTAAAAATATTGAGATAACAATAATTCTGTACAGAAATAATGAGAAACCATGTTTAGCAAACTTCATTTATGTTTGTGTATTAGGTAGTTACTTCAATTAATTACTAAAAACATAAATTAACAGACACCTTTTTCATTGACTGAAGTTGTTAATTCAACAACAATAAAGTACAATTTTGAATCATTGTCATGCACTAAACTATAATAAAGATAAAAATTTGAACTTTCTGTAATAAATTACAAAGTTTGAAATTTGATATATGTTTTATAATAATTAATAATGTCTGTCAAAAAACTTTCTATCAAATGTAATAAAAATAACAGGGAAACCATACTTACTTTAAACCAAAAATAAATTAATGAATTTTTATAAGCCCTAATTTGAATAACTTCTAGAATGTCATAAAAGACCTCCTTCCACTGAAGTGATTTAAAACTTTAAGTATCTACATATTTACTGTAGTTATAACTAGCTTAAGTATATTAAGTCATATGTATATGCTTATTCAAATAACTTTAAAGTAAAATAATGATACAGTTATCTAGTGTCATACTTTTTGTAGTAAAATGATTACAACGCAACTGTAAAACTAAATAATTAAAACCTTCCAAATATGGTTATGGTCTCCTTGCTAACTATCCTGGACTGAGTTAATTAAAAGAGCATATTTTTTTAAGTAAATAAAATTATTAAAATCTCTTTATGCAGGAACTCAATTTAATCATGGTTAGTTTTTAATTTCCTTATTGTTTGTAGTCTAAAAGGAAAGATGAATCCCTTCCAAAATTATATAATAATAAACACATTTCTCAGTTGCGTCCAGTTTTTCATCAGGGTTATTTGAAATCTTGCCAGATGATTAGACTTGACCATGAATCATTCATTGTTGACAAGGCGAATTAAAAATACGACACCTTGCGACATTATTCCTGCTAAGCTTATGTTACATAAGGGATATGTATATCAAAGAAAAAATATATGCTTTGAAGAAATTGTCACTACATGACATGAACTTATGAAGTATTCAAAACGTTCATCATAAGTTCCTGCTCAAATGAATTTATTGTAACATTTCTTAATGTAATGCAACATTAAAATATTTTTTACATTTACTTGTTTTTCAAAACTTTACCAATAAGTATTTTCGTTTGAACAAAAGTTAGTTTCATTCATTTCATAATGTGTAACTCTACACTTTTCCTATTAAACTAAGCAATTTAACAATTAGTTACACCTATGTTTGACACATAAAAATTAAAAATTACTAGCATCAGTCAACCTATAGTTTTATACACTGTACTAGCCAAAAGTTTACTAAGAATTCTAAAGAATAATGGGTCTAACTTAATAGTACATCTAGAAGTTATGTTTGTTAATTTACATAAACAAAAAGTTTAAAAAAAGATCATTTCATTTTTGAGATAGAAGACCCAATCCTGTATCTTTATTAAACCTACATATAAACTTAATAAGCTTTTATATATTTGCATTAATCACTTACTGCTAGAATGAATAAATTACCTACTAAAAGCAGAATAAAAACAATTTATTTTGATTTTAGGGTTCTGTATCTTTAGACTCACTGCTTTGTTAGCTTAGTTGGTAGAAGTTCTGCGTCCTGAACTGTAGGGTGTTCATTTGATTCCTACCTAGAACAAACATTAATTGTGACGAACATAGATGTTTGTTCTGGCAGAGCATTCTAATTATATATATACTATGTATATATATGCATTTAAAACAATAGTGTTCTATCAAGTATCTGGTTTTCAAGGTGCGAGTTTTGCTTAGTTTGGGTCTACATAACATAGTGTGTAATGTTTTCCAATATATAATTATTATTTAATATTAAATTATAAGTATATTTACAAAAAAAAATATTAAAGATCACTTCATTTATCTGTCTGTCTGTTTCTGTGAAGACCAAATAAATCAAATCTTAAATAATACTATTCCCCTTTGACCTAGAAACATACAATTTGGCAGCAATATCTGCTTACAGCACAATTGAGAAAGAAATTACGGAAATAATATATTTGTCATTATTTCATCATTAAAAATAGAACTTATACAACCAAATAGAATTAGACAAATTTTATACAAGCAAATTAAATGATGATTTTCATTAAACTTTAATTTATTGCCAGCATCTGATAGCAGCTTAGCAAGGATATTAAAATTAACTAATTTGAAACAAAACATTACTTGCATGTATATACTGACAGAGTGAAAGCAAAAGATACAGTAAAAATTCAATCGTGTATATAAATAGCGACCCGTCCTGGCTTCGCTCGAGTGCACTTTATGAATTCCCCAAAAAATATTTTTGCTGAAACAATCACTACCAAACTTCACAGAACCTGCTGAAATAATCTAAAGATTGCTTGAAAATTTCATCAAAATCGATCACGCCGTTTTGCAGTCTATAGGGAACGTACACAAATGAATTTATATACATACATAAGTAGGTACATAGATTAGGGTAGGTTTGGGTAACACCTACTGAAATTGCTTTAGAAACGGTACCTTTGCGTATTGACACAATTTTTGTATTCAAACAGTTTTATCACCATTAGAGTAGGAAAATATTTGATAAGCACTACAGATTATTCACACATCATTCCTACATTTACTTACCTCAACGGCTGTAGGACGTGCGTAGTGTCTTTGTAATGACCTCTTTGATTAAACAGGTAGGTACTATAATGTTTAATCAAACATACCTATACATATAATTTGAATAATATAATCTGTTAAACAGATAACAGATGTAACAGAATGAGCCGCCTTACACGTTCAATCATGATCACGATCCGCGATCCGCGATCCGCGATCATGATTTCAAAATTTCTAGATATTATGCGATCCGGAGCATCAGTCCGTCAATCCGCTTCGTACACGATCAGTCTGGATCGCGATCATTGATCACGGATCGCGGATCGCGCGGAACGTGTACGGGCTGCCATAACAGATGTAACTTACCGAGTACCGTACTTGACTACTATATTCGACTATGACTAGGTATTTGACTATTCGTCCATTCTATAAACTTAACAGCAAAAATTTGAATTTTCAAAGGTATGCTTTTCTGTAACGGATTTTTAAATTTATAAACGGATAACGTCATAAAGTCGCAAAGGCTCCTAAGCTAATTTTTAACTGTGTTTTAGGAGCCAATGGCCTTTCCCAGTTCAAATAGTTGCAGAATTGTCAAAAATAGACTCAGCAACTGTTATACATGATACATTATAATGAAAATAAGTAGCTTAATTATTTAAAAAAAGTATAATATACATAATATTTGGTTTTTGTAAAATTACAAAAACCAAATTGAACAAGTTTTTATAAAAGTATGATAATATGTAAATCATAAATTACGAATCGTCAAGAGAAACGTGGTAATTGAAATATGTATGTTTATATGTACTCACCTATTAGGTTAGGGAAATCAAACAACCTATTCGACCTTCTCAAAAACTTCAATTAATTTTATTATATAATTCGAAGTTTGTCTCTATCGGCACTAGAGAAAAAGGTACGAAGCTCATCGTAAGTTTATCATTACAATGTTTTTGTGGTCGTTGTAATCATAAGGTACCGAAACACCTAATGCATACCATTATTAAAAGAAATGCAGTACCAACCAGAATCGTATGACTTCATCCACATATTAAATTCGTACAACATAACAGACCACGTGCGCGTATCAATAAAATTACGCATTCCTTTCAAGTTGTAATCGTTTCTATGGGTGTAGGTGCACATAAATACTATTGAGATGTGTTTGATGTAAATGTGGGGAGATTGATCGCGCACGCTCCCTGCGAGAGCTCCAGATGATGGACGAACGGGATGGAAAAAGGCGCTATCTCCACGTAACAATCGTGGTTAAATGCACTTACTGTGCTGAGCCAAATACAGAATACACAGAACAATGCAAAGGGACAAATTTGAATCTATATTTTAGGAAATCCTTTTCTAAAATGCATGTTGCATTTCACGTCTATAAAGAAGATTCATATCTTGTCTATTCCCGTCATTTTCCACCTATCGCTCGAAGAAAAGCGGCTGAAACATAAATCTATGAAGACTAAATTATTCGTGAACCAACTCTACTGTTGGAAATCAGTATTTTGCATCGTTTCTAGAGAATTCATTCGATTTAATCGTCGTAACGTTCGATACCACCTTAGCTTACCTTGATGTTATTCTAACATTGTTTAAAATTATCATTAGTAAACAAGTTATTAAAGCTTGAAGTTATAAACTAAGACTTAGCATACGAGTTGATAAAGACACTTCTTTTTCGTGCTACTTACTATTTATTCATTCTTGAATTTCTATCGAAAATAATCAATTTATTGTTTATACTTTCACTATCTGTCAACATATACGTATGTTCATGGACCCGTGTAAGCGTCCGAAACGAAGTTTTATTTATAGTAAGAAGGTGATCATCGCAAAGCATCGGTGCGTGTGCCTTCGCACAGGCTTGTGGAATAATGCCCTCAGGCGTGACGACGCGATGTGGCGTAGCGTACGCCACCCGGCCTCGCCGACCCTTGTCTACCCTTGACGATAACCACTCATTTAACCATATATAGATCGGAAACTAAATAACGTATTATCACTCGTGTACTATAAAATATAGAACAGTACCGTCACAAAGCTAAATTGCGCTCGCGCTCGGCTGAAACGTTTAAAATAAAGACCGCCCTAGAAACGTCTTATTGAGCAGGTTTATCTAAAGCAACGAACTCAATACGTGAGTCATTCCATTCAAGATATTGGTGTATTAAAAGAACAGCTGGTACAGTTGAGTCAAGCATCGACAAAACAGATGTACTTCTGCAACAAAATGTACTTCTCTGAACTCTGCCTTCCCATTATTACCTTCATAACTTCGCCAAAATCGGACCAGATAACCGCTTGAACATATATGAATCAGTGCGTTAAGATTTCCTAACAATTTTCTATGTAAATAAATTTTACAAGCTATACTTAATTCAGCACGTTTTGTATCTTTATTGCTCACACGTACGCGCACTGAGCACGTCGGGATAACATAGCCAACGGAGTCGATTAAAAACATGCGGCGGCGCAAGATCTAACTAGCTTTGTTTGTTTTCACGAACATCGTACCACTGAAGATTATTTTGCTTCACCAAACCTCACATAAACTCCGTGTCTCTCGCACTTGAGAGTGACCAGTGAGATCGGTCACAATACGGAAAATCTCAAACGAAAATAGATCTAGCGTAGAAATATGCATTCAACTTCACACCGGCCGATTTCAACGCTCATTGTAAGCGTATTTACACGTTTCATTTTCTAGTCTATTATGAACCCAGAGCGCTGTCTGATTTATTTATTATGGACTTGCTTCGGTATTGCTCAATTAGCTAAACCTTTTCTGTACTACTTACGCTAAATAATTACATTCCGAACTCATGAATTGCTAATTTGCATACATGTTATATTCTTAATCAGCTAGGTAGGTGCCTACTTTATTTTATTTTCCTACATTATTTGTAAATAGAACTAGTAGAACACAAACAAAAAATACTTGTATTTTTTAAAACCTATTGTGGTAACTGAGTAACGATAAAGATTAATTCAACGACAATTTGTCCTCGAAACACATAAACCTACTTCGTATGCATATTATGTTTTCCTGATAATACGATAGTATTTGCGCTGTATTATACAAACCAAACATATTTGATTCTGTTTAAACAGAACTCGTTTAGGTTAGGAATGAAAACATGGAGTAATTCCAGCGGATGTGTCCCACATGACATGAAATGTTTGGAGAGTTTGCGCCGGTCGCCCGCCGTGGAGAGAATTTAATTCAATTGGAAAAGGGAGCATCGAGTTAGAGTTCTCAGCCTCGGCGGGCTTCGGCCGAGTGTCTAGTGAAATATTATAGGTAGCCTGGTTTATTTTGGACGGTCTACGTTGGCGGGTTACGTCTACCAACGCTGATGACGCGCCAGAAGAATATGCACGATTCTTTCACGTAGAAATCATTTGAAAACTTTCTCGTTACTAAAATTTCGCTAGTCATTTCAATGAGACAACTATCATTCCTACAATAAGACCGAGAAATCGATTCGCTTCGTGTTTTCATTCGCATAATGGCTCAAACAAAATCGTATATATCAATCATTACCTAGGCCATTGCATCTGCAACGAAGTAGTGGTGATCCAAAACAACCACAAATCCCCAAATTCTTCTATGACTTCGCCGATGCTTCTAACTACTTTCTAACTAATTTCTCCGAACTTTCTCTTTGCTACAGTAAAAATAGGCTACGGCTTGCAAAACCTTGCTGCCGAAACTTTGCTTATGGAATCCTTATCGTACTTTCACCTCGGCGTCAATATCAGTGGAAAGAGATTCGTTTGGATTTGTTTTGTTTATTGACAAAGAGATTAAAAGTACGTACTTCACGTCTGCTCCTGCGGTGATTCATTGTAATTATTTTAATAAAACATACCTACAAAAATTCACATATTCACATACAAAGTACAATATTTTTTATTACTACAAACGTTTTATTAACATCACAGAAAAAAGAACGAAGAAAATAATTTTTAGACGATAAAAAAATAAAGTTGTTAAAGTCTATGTAACCTTTTTTAAATTTCTAGTCTTTTTCTATTTTTTGTTAACATATCCTTAAAATATATCTAGTATGTATTCGTGTATAATTTTAAGCATAATGTAACGTACTATGTTACTACGTTAATTAAGATTATGACTTAACGATGTCTGTATTAATCGAGGACCGAAAATTTGTGAGGAGGCAGAGCCAGCCCAACCCACCTGTGGCATACTACCTTTGGATGCCTAGAATACCGCAATTCATGCTATACAACTTTAAATATAACATTGAATTCTTTTCTGTTGGATAGTCTTAATAAATTCTAATTTTACTCGACCGTCAAAGTCGTAAAACTGATACTTTGCCGAACCAAAATCTAGTCGTATAGTATCTATTGTGTTGCGATTGTCATTCTCAACACGCGCTGACGTTGCAATGACGTAGACTCTCTAGAAGGAATCGGCACGAATTTGACTCTACATTTATTTCTGATTTTTAGGGTTCCGTACCCAGTGTGTCATCCTCGCTTTTCGTTTGTCAAATTTTTTTTGCACTGTGTATTTTGTATTTTGAAAATAACCGTAACGATTTAAAATTGAAACGGACACAGATTTCCTAATAAGTAACAAAACTCTAAAAACCTTCCATACAAAAAACGTGTTGTTTTATTACTCTTATCTTAAAATGGTAATACATACTGGTATCAAACTTGGTGTGTTTATATTCGAGTTCTTATAGTAAACAATAGAACCAAACATGTACGAAACGCCTGGCACTTAGATCCTGAGCTTAATAAAAGAAATAAAATTACAAAGTTTTCAATAATTACGTTACAGGAGTATATTTTGCGGAACCTTCGGTATGCGATATCGATTCCTACTTGGCGGTTTATTTTATAGATTCGCACAAGAATGCAGAGATGCTGACACCGCGTTATCGGCACGTTGACTAATTGCTTACATTAGTCTTAAACGCGGCCGGCAGCCGGACCGAACACGCAAATAGAGTCGATACGATTGACTTAGCACACGTTGCCTCAAATCTATTAAGACACAGGAAGCGCTCAGACTTATCGAATACATTCGAATGGACTGCCGTTATTATCCTCCTCCATTAGGAGAAACAACTGCCGGCTGTTGCAAACCAATGCAACAATCAATAAGCTATTGATTGATTAGTCATTGTTCGTGTAACGAAGTTGTTATATCAGTGACGTCATCGTCAGCAAGGTTACTAGTTACTACTGCGTGGAAACGCGTCGTCTACTGAGGTCAGGCGTCGCCCTCACGCCCGCCACTCGTCTCGGACGTGGTCCAATGTGACGGCTCCACGCCACAATACATTAAAACGGCCAAATGCTTGTCAGACTCGCGCCATTAGGGTTCCGTACTAATTTCCACAGTGTATATGATTATTAATAATATTGTTTTCTTCGGTTCAAGTCCATAAAGCAAGCCTGACTAATTATGTCATTATTTGTTGCTCATATCGAAATTGATTGTTCATTTAATACGGTGAAACAAGTATAACGGCCTGAAACTTAATTTAACAAAAACGCAGTTCATCCTTCTTGATCTTTCAGGTCGCAAACGGCGACGTCTACCTAGTGGTTGTACTTGACGAAGATGCCATAGAGCAAGTTGAATCCGAACATCCATTTCCGGGATTCTGCCTGGATCCGGTTTTATCATAGGAATCACAAAAAGACCGATTGTGTGAAAAACTAGGTGGAACTTACGCTCTGAGTAGAGTTGCATCAACACTAAACAACAAAAAAAATCAAAATCAGTTCCTCATTTAGAAGTTACAATGCCACAGACACACACAGATTTACAAGCTAACCTTAAACACCTTTTGCGTCGAGGGTTGAGCGTTAAAACTCGTATAGGTAGACTTAGTAATTGGATCGCGCTAGAAATTCATCGGGCACGGAACTCTAAAGATGATGAAAACATCACATTTCCGAACGTTATAATTTATCAACAACATGAACATCGATTTGTCTACACTAACGTCGAACAATGATAACGCATGATAAAAGAAAAGGTGTTCGACCGATTTACCTTCGCTAAACATACGATAGTAGAAATTCAAAGATTGACGAAAGCAAACTAGCAGAGAATATTTGAAAAAATAACATCTACCCACAAAACTATCTGAAAAAACTACAGTAGGCATAACTCGTTGCAGCTATATCGAAAACGTTGTTCCAAAAATAACCTTACCTGCCTATAGATATTTTAAAATCGATATTAATGTCAGAGTATAATGATATCTAGATCGATAAATCACGTGTACTTATCGCTGACTCGCTATTCATTATCAGAAGAATCGAAACATCATTATCTCGAGTTTTGATTAGACAGATGTAAATAACACACACGTGTTATACTCATGTTTATGATTTTGTCGTAGTGCGTAGTTGCCGAATGGAAACCGGTTTAGTTGGTTTTTTGTTGGCGTTACGATGTTGAACGTACCCCTATTTAAAGATATTTGTACGTATTCGATTGAAAATCTTCAATCTTTTTATGTCCGATAGAGACCCTGTGTATTTTTGGCATTGTTGAATACACTCTACGTATTATTCTATACTTTTCAAATGACTTACAAAAGTCGAGGGTTATCAATGTATATTTTTTATGCGTATGCACAAATATTCTGTTATTTTGTGTACCGGTTTTTATGTCCCTTTTTAGTATGTAGATGTATGTTCGTCAAATCGAAAAAAATATTCAACCTAGACTTAGTTATTGTTTAACCAGCGACAATAGTACGAATAACTTTATTACCTTCCGGAAAAGAAAAAGAAGACTTTTATCAAAGTAACTATATAAGGAAGACTTTTTATCAAAGTAACTATATATTTCGTGCTAAGGGTTGTGTCTAAAACCGTCAGTACCCGGCGCCGAAGTTCTTGTATGACGTCATGAGTAATGTAGCAAGATTCATAGAGCGGGTCGGCACCGCGCGTCGTCGTCGACTCTTCGTTTTAGCCGAGCGCCTACCGAACCGCGGTGTATTTACGTACGATCGTAACTGCCGAGATAGATCGCACGTCTGTTCTGACTAGTTTATCGCCTGCTAAATTAACTCCTTTGATGTTTTATTCAAAATTGTAATCGTGGGTCTTTTCTCTTTTCAGAACTGCCTGCCGAGGAAGGTAAGAGCGAACAACACATCACCTGAGTTAAACTAGAATAAAATGCGCCGGCATAAGCACCGAGTGTTCGGGATTAACAAAGCTAAACAAGCGCCATCCTTAGCATTGTTCAAATATAAACAGAACCAAGGTCTCACAGAGACAATTTTTTGTTTGCTTCGCACTGGCAGCCTTGGAGCCTTTACAGAAGTAGAGTGTACTGTCCACTTAGCAATAACAAGAGTAAAAACTGTTTGTCTTTGAGTTTGCAACATATATAGAATAGTAGTACCTATCTTTGAAACAATTCAAAATATATTCTATCTTTTCTTCGTAATGTCCTTCATGGTATTTTTATGTTTAAGGAATTCCAAATAAATGTAATATGTTACGTAATATAAATATGTTACGGCTACAATGTAACTTTGTTAAAACCTCACAACTTCATTCTCTCTTTTTTCGTAAAAGTTTTTACAACTAAAGCCCACTCGAACGTCTCTTTTGTTATATATAAAAGTATCGTGATTCAGGATCCTTTTCTGCTAACTAACGCGCGATAGCAGAGATGGAAGCTAAAAAAGAATGAAATAACGCACAAAAATTCACACATTGTATTTTCTTTTTAGGCAAAAGCATATGGCAGTTAGTTCTGGAACAATTCGATGACCTCTTAGTCAAGATTTTGTTATTAGCCGCTATTATATCATTCGTAAGTATAATTCTTCAAAATAATAGCTTACTTTGTAATACATCTATTTTAGAATAAGTTATCTATATAGTCTTATTTCGTTTGCAGGTTTTAGCTTTATTTGAAGAACACGAAGATGCTTTCTCAGCCTTCGTCGAACCTTTCGTTATTTTACTAATTCTTATCGCTAACGCCGTAGTAGGAGTATGGCAGGAAAGAAATGCGGAGTCTGCCATCGAAGCTTTAAAAGAATACGAACCTGAAATGGGTAAAGTAGTAAGAGGCGACAAATCCGGTGTACAGAAACTCAGGGCGAAAGAGATCGTCCCCGGTGACATCGTAGAGGTGTCTGTCGGAGACAAGATACCCGCCGATATCCGTCTGGTCAAGATCTATTCCACCACTATCCGTATCGACCAGTCTATCCTGACCGGTGAGTCTGTGTCCGTGATCAAGCACACCGACGCCATCCCCGACCCCAGAGCCGTCAACCAGGACAAGAAGAATATCTTGTTCTCCGGTACTAATGTAGCCGCCGGCAAGGCCCGCGGTATCGTCATCGGCACCGGCCTCAACACCGCTATCGGCAAGATCCGTACTGAGATGTCCGAGACCGAGGAGATCAAGACTCCTCTCCAGCAGAAACTCGATGAGTTCGGCGAACAGCTCTCTAAAGTCATCTCCGTCATCTGCGTTGCTGTATGGGCCATCAACATCGGTCACTTCAACGATCCCGCCCACGGAGGCAGCTGGATCAAGGGCGCCGTGTACTACTTTAAGATCGCCGTAGCCCTCGCCGTCGCTGCCATTCCCGAAGGTCTCCCCGCCGTCATCACGACTTGTCTTGCTCTGGGTACCAGGCGTATGGCCAAGAAGAACGCCATCGTGAGGTCACTGCCCTCCGTGGAAACTCTCGGCTGCACATCTGTGATCTGCTCTGACAAGACCGGCACGCTCACCACCAACCAAATGTCCGTCTCTCGCATGTTCATCTTCGAGAAGATCGAGGGCGGTGACAGCAACTTCCTTGAGTTCGAGATCACTGGGTCGACATACGAACCCATCGGTGATGTGTATCTGAAGGGCCAGAAAGTGAAGGCGTCCGAGTTTGACACGCTGCACGAGCTGGGCACCATCTGCGTCATGTGCAACGATTCCGCCATCGACTTCAACGAGTTCAAGCAGGCGTTCGAGAAGGTCGGTGAGGCCACCGAGACTGCGCTCATCGTACTCGCCGAGAAGATGAACCCCTTCAACGTAGCCAAGACCGGCCTCGACCGCCGCTCCTCAGCTATCGTCGTCCGCCAGGAAGTCGAGACCAAGTGGAAGAAAGAGTTCACCCTCGAGTTCTCCCGTGACAGGAAATCCATGTCCAGCTACTGCACACCCCTTAAGCCTTCTCGCCTCGGAACTGGTCCTAAGCTATTCGTCAAGGGCGCGCCTGAAGGCGTACTCGATCGTTGCAGCCACGCTCGCGTCGGCACCAGCAAGATTCCTCTTAACTCAACTCTCAAGAACCGCATCCTGGAGCTGACCCGCCAGTACGGTACCGGCCGCGACACGCTGCGTTGCCTGGCTCTCGCCACCGCTGACAACCCTCTGAAGCCCGAAGAGATGGATCTCGGAGACTCCACCAAATTCTACACGTACGAAGTGAACCTGACATTCGTCGGTGTCGTGGGCATGTTGGACCCTCCCCGCAAGGAAGTGTTCGATTCAATCGTGCGCTGCCGCGCCGCTGGCATCCGCGTCATCGTCATCACCGGCGACAACAAGTCCACCGCCGAAGCTATCTGCAGGTAACTAGAGTGGTTTCCACTTATTTCTTCCTGATTTTAAAAATCTAGCGCATAACATTATTTCCTTTTCCAGACGTATTGGTGTGTTCACCGAAGACGAAGACACTACTGGCAAGTCATACTCCGGTCGCGAGTTCGATGACCTCCCCGTCTCTGAGCAGCGCCAGGCCTGCGCCCGCGCCCGTCTCTTCTCCCGTGTGGAGCCCGCGCACAAGTCAAAGATCGTCGAATTCCTCCAGAGCATGAACGAGATCTCCGCCATGGTAAGTCAGCTTTAATCATCTATTTACACAATTCATCCAAAACTATTTCACTACTGTATAAAATTAGGATGTATTTAACTAAAACACATAATAACATTAGCAATAGAAACATATTTAGACGGTTACTCATGAATGAAATTAGCGCGTAACTTTACCGGAATATGGGAAATGGCCGATGTTTATTACATGCCAAACAATGTCTCAATAATTTTGGGGCGAGTGGTGCTGGCATTATTTAATGTTTACCGTTCTACTACATTATTGGAGGCGCTAGTTGTTTACGTTAGGGCGTCCATGTTTATAAACTGACACGCTTGAAAGTTATCATTGGAGAATAAAGAATATTACACTATATCACATAATGTAATGGCACATGCCTTTGCTTTAATGATTTAAAAATGACGCTGAATTGTAGCAATGATTCAAAATAAAAGGAAATTTTATGCCAGACAAACCATTCTTTCCGATGTCTACAGATTCATAAATAAGTAGCAGCTGTTTTGCTTGCTCTATTCTACTACGACCGTACATAATTTCGTGATAAAAACTACTTTACCGTGCGTCATATTTCACTTTCATAGTATAATAGGCATGAACATAATGCTTAACTTCCCATATGCCTCTAGTCAAGTGTAGTCTAACATAAATTATTATCTACTCTGTTTCTCTAGTTAAAGTCGATCCTCTTAGATCCAGACTTCAGTTTAATAGATGCTAATAACGTTTTAACCTTTTACACCGACGTACCTTAAACGTTTCGTAAAATGTTTGGTCAAAGATATTGCTAACGCGTGGATGTGTTGTAGACTGGTGACGGTGTGAATGACGCCCCTGCCCTGAAGAAGGCCGAGATTGGTATCGCCATGGGTTCTGGAACCGCCGTTGCTAAATCCGCAGCTGAGATGGTACTCGCTGACGACAACTTCTCATCCATTGTATCTGCCGTTGAGGAAGGTCAGTTCACAAACTTAATTAGTCATAGATAGCTTGGAGTTGCGGAACTTCATTACTGCATTTCTTTTCCTTATAATTATGTAAAGAAAATACACTACTATAGAGGAACGATGAATGCATACTTAATCCCGAGGCGAATCTGTACTATTTTTTAAAATATAGATTAGAGACTATTTAGTTACATTTGCTCGCTGTCCAATACTGTAATGTATTTTGGAGAAGCTCACTACTGTTGAACTGACGAGTTGGAGAGAGAAAACCCACTATATCACTCCTTTTCTTCAAATCAATCGCCTGCCAAATTTCAACGACAAAATCAGTGGCAAAACGCAAATAGCAAATATTCATGTCTTTATGTCCAACTGTAAAGTTTTTAAGTAAAAGTGATTAGACGAACAATACGCTCTACTGACGGTAAGAGATAATGCATGTCCATAACAATTACAGCGATATACAGAACTTGAGTAACAAAACAAAGTCCGTGGCTTTACGGCTTTGACGCTCATTACTTTGAGACTTTCGATGGTTAGCCTCAACAGTCCTGTAATTTCGCTAGCTACAATAGTTCTTAACTCTTCCCTCTGTGACTTTCAGGTCGCGCCATCTACAACAACATGAAGCAATTCATCCGTTATCTGATCTCGTCCAACATCGGTGAAGTCGTATCTATCTTCCTTACTGCCGCGCTCGGTCTCCCTGAAGCTTTGATCCCCGTACAGCTGCTCTGGGTCAACCTGGTTACTGACGGTCTGCCAGCTACCGCTCTCGGCTTCAACCCGCCCGATCTCGACATCATGGACAAACCCCCCCGCAAGGCTGATGAGGGTCTCATCTCTGGATGGTTGTTCTTCAGGTAATGATTTTTACCCAATTGCAAAAAAGGTTATGATGTTAATATAATAATGTTCTAATAAATGAAGTGTTTATCGACGCGGCTTAGAAATACTTTTGTCATATATCATATATGACGTCACAGTAAATCTAATATAGCGGAATTTTAACCTAAATACGATCCACAATTATTTTTTTTAATATTGCCTCATTTCATTTGCAATAAAAAATGGCGTTTTGAAGTCAATATCTACACCGAACCTCTTAATTTCATAACAGAAATAGTTTATTACATTGAAAACATGTAATTAGTTTTTTTACAAATAGTTATCCATAAGTTATTGCCGCTGTTAACTTTACAAATTTATTTGCTTATTGCTTCTTAAAAAACTTTTACTTTGAAATTGAAAATTTTTAATAGACTAGCTTCTAAAAATATGATAAATGTAAACTGAACAAAACAACGTCATAGCAATTTTTTTAATTGTTGGAATTCTGTTGATTGTTTCGATATCGCTCATATATTTCATAGTACAGAACAAATTATGTCATGTACATTTGGGGCGGTCGGTTATATTATAATACACCATGACAAAAGGTGCTATACAAATACAATAATCATGAATATTAAAAGATATGATGACGGTATATGCCAAGCCAACATTGTAACGTCACAAAACATGTGATGTTGTTTTCTTACGACATCTATTGCACCTTAAAGGCTCTTTACGATTTGTAATTATCACGTCAAAAATATAAAAATTTAAAAATATTTCGTCAGATCAAAGTAAACTATCTCTAGACGTCGAGCCATCTGGCCGCTTCGAATATGTCTCTCATAAAATTGATTGAACCGACGCTAACGTTCATTAACCTCATCAAAATTAGATCAGAATGTCACATTCTAACACGTGAACGTTAAATTTACTATCTGTTTAATTTGGGATTCATGACGGAAACTACATTAGTTTGAGTTAGCATTATACATATTTATTTTTTTACGATATTAATGTAGATGCGAGGAACTGACTTAAAATGTGTTCTAGTTAAACGTCAATAAACTTATAATGAATTAATTTTTATGTATACAAGGCTACATTAAAATACAGATAGTAGCTAGACACGAGTACCGTAAAAAGAAAAAAAATGCATAAAATTTTAGATATCTGGTTTAGTGCAAAAATCACGGATAATGTGGGCATAAAAGTATCTACATACGAAATTTAACTACATTGTAGACACCGACAAATCCTATGTCTTAAGTACAAATACTAAAAGCTTAGGACATTTCCCGCAACAATTCTTGTAGGCCGATAGAAATTAGCACAGGGGAAATAATTTTACTGTAGTTTATCCTTATTTTGGGCAATTTCCAGCGATGACGCAAAGTCTATAACACTAAAAATATTTGTTCATAAAATATTACAAACTATTTTTCGACTAGTGTATAGCAAATGTATGATGTTGGATAAGGAAATAGATATAACATCAGTGATATGTTATTGTGAGTCTATTTTTACCTATTTACTTGAGCTAATAATCACTTGTTACCAGTATACTGGTGACCTCGTTCGCATACCTGTCTTTATCGGTCAGACAGGCGTCATTGTTTCGATACTATGTTCCTTATAAAAATAATACGCCTACATTTTAAGTTGTATACATACGTAGCATTAGAATAGAATGACTATTACTGAGACAGTCAATTATAACTATGTAAATGGCCCTTGAATCGCACGGATATACATATGTATAACTCTTCCAGAAGAAATTCTCTAAATGATTGTGAAAACTGTATCAAAAGCGACTATGACTAAGCAGAAAAAATGTCTGGTTCTCTTTGCTTTCATTGAAGCTAGAAATATGAAGCTCGTTTTATCACATAAGTGCCTATTATTTCCAGTTTATAATGCGGACAGCTTGAATAGTGCAATCTGCAGACTTAAAATGTAATATTAAACAAAGCCTTAACAGTATCACGTAACATCCTCACTTTCACTTATCATCAGGTGAGCTGTCAAACGACTAGCCTGTCAAACATTTAAAAAAAACTAGTAAATCTACGCCACGAGTAATCTAATGTGTCAAGTATAAAATTTCCAGGTACATGGCTATCGGTGGTTACGTCGGTGCCGCGACTGTTGGTGCCGCCTCTTGGTGGTTCATGTACTCTCCCATGGGACCTCAGATGACCTACTGGCAAGTCACCCACCATCTGCAGTGCCTTGGAGGCGGAGACGACTGGAAGGTAACGTAGCATTAACATTAGGTTTTAGATCCCCTTATTTCAGGCTCGTTTCTATGATTCCCTTGTCAGAGACACTGATAAGAGAAATTAAGTCTTTTACAATGTGTTCAAGCGTTATACAAGGTGTGCACGCTCGCTGCCACGCTCTCATGATGGTAAAAGATTGCAACGATACCCGAAAATATTAAATACCAAAACATAGTCCAAGGTTTTGCCACATCGGCGTTCATGACTTACTTTAAAGTGTTCATTAATTTTTGTTTAAAATCTTTATCTTGTTATGGTAACAAATAATAATTAAATTGTAAATAAACACAGACATAGCTCAGTGTATTAGCAAGCTGAAGTGGCAATGGGCTGTACAAGTGTACATATCTATCGCAGAACCGATAACCACTGGGGTAGATGTGTTCTGGAGCGGAGGCCGCGAATTGACAAGCGTAGTGTAGAACGCCCTGAGACTCGATTGAGTGGCGATATACGTAGGACAGCTGGCGGGAGATGGAAGCGGAAAGCCGAAGATCGGGCTGAGTGGCGTGTCTTGGGAGAGGCCTATGTCCAGCAGTGGACTTAGATGATAATGAGATAAACTAGAATTGAATCATTTCAAGTTTCAACTTTATGTCTGCCTGACTTTAGTAATAATATTTGTGTTGTGTGAAAATTCCAGGGCGTCGACTGCAAGATCTTCACTGACCCGCATCCCATGACGATGGCGCTCTCCGTGCTGGTGACAATCGAGATGTTGAACGCCATGAACAGCTTGTCCGAGAACCAGTCGCTGGTGACGATGCCGCCCTGGTCCAACCTTTGGCTCGTCGGCTCTATGGCGCTCTCTTTCACGCTTCACTTCGTCATCCTCTACGTTGAGGTTCTCTCGGTGAGTGATGGCAGTTATACTTTCATCAACCGAACCATTGATAATCACAAATACAAACCATTAATTACACAAAAAGGTAATCACAAATTACCTTATTAACTTTTGATTACTACAAATCAGTCAAAATCCATTCGATTTGTACTGCTTCTGCTATTCCAATTACCTTCTACAGGGTTACACGGAAAGCTATCAATAACAATAATAATTATGTTATTTATAACCATTCAGCTACCAGTAGAGCTCCTACCAAACAAGCTAACAGGACAGTCTAAATCAGTTAGGGTTTTTTTTATGGTTGAAAAGCTAAGTGTTTGACCACAGCTCACCTGATGTTAAGTGACGGTGTGGTTGAAGATGCTAAGACACACCGAGCCTGGAATGTAACTGGCTCTCAAGTGAGAGTTGTGTGCTTGGCGGCGGATTTTCAATTTAAGGGTGATAGCTAGCCAGCCGAGTAATTGAAAATACCCTACCACCATGCTATGGTTTCCTCACGATGTTCGCTATGTCTTGTAAATCATGTAGCGGCTAAGACCGCGGGGCGCAGCTAGTGTACTATAACGTGTAACGTATGTAGTCTATACGCGTATGTTTTTTGTATCTGACCCGCAGGCCGTGTTCCAAGTGACGCCGCTGTCGATAGATGAATGGTTCACGGTAATGAAATTCTCCATTCCCGTGGTGCTACTTGACGAGGTGCTCAAGTTCGTGGCGCGCAAGATCTCCGACGGTAATACGCGCTCGGTGGTCGATTGGCTCGACGGCATGCAATGGATTGTGCTCATGTGGGCCGTTTTCTTCGGCCTCGTCATCTACGGCCCCCTATAAGCCGGAGTGCCACCCGTGTGCTACCCGTTTGTTCACAACTACAACCGGTCACTTACATCTGTACTAGTATGATGATTCACGTTGTCTTGCAACGTATTCACATGCATAATTTTTTAACTGTATCGCTCGTTCGACGCAGTTTAATGTACTTTAGAAGATTAGCGTATGTGAGTGACCGGAGTAATATCCCCGCTGTGGACCATCCTGGACGATGAGCGCCGCTCACCACAGTACTAACCGTTTGGAATGCTAACCCGACACGTGTGAAGTGCGCGCCGCGGTGAGGACGTGAGTGACTGTGCGCGACCGAGGACGCGAAACGATCCCATCTCTAGTGTCTACACCCTACCGTTAGATCTTATGGCGCTTACACATCTCTAATAGTTAACGACGGAATTTGCTTCGCGAACACCGCCGTCTGGCGAACGTGGCAGAACGAAATGAAACTTTTCTTTTGCACTCGTTGGTCCGAATTTATCGTGTCACGCCTATTGGCGTATTTTAGCGTTTTTATACGAGTAATACATTGTCGTGTCGGTTATGTAAATCGTCACTCTAAACGTTAGAAATGCGTACGCGCCTAAAGCGGGCCGCGCCGCCCGCTCGGTGATTTATTATTATGCATTTTATATACATAAATGTTTACATGTGCGAGACAATAAATTGGGAGTTCTCGCTCCAGAGAGAGCATTCTTTATCCGCTAATATACATATTCCTTTACCGTTTACGTATACATTGATTTTAAAGATGTTTTATTCATGTGAAGTGGCTGTGAGGACCTTCATAACACGAAACACCAAAAAATTGGTTTAATTAAATGGTAATTTATAAGTTAGATTTATTGCATTCGATAATACATTGTGTATAAAATATTAATATATTTGCCTTGCTCCTTGTTAAAATGAATAGCGAACTCGCACATAGCTCAGTACCTTGTCCTTGTGGACTGCAGACATGTTAACTTACTATAATAGTAATGTGCGTTCTTACCTTAGCGTAATTTATCGTAAGTGTCTTGTTAGGGTGCGTCGTTATAGTTATATTGGCGTAGATATCTTTAAGAAAGATATGTTCAATCTCTCTCTGTCCTTTCACCTGTGAGCGCTTCCTAACGATCCTAATGCGTTTCCATTTTTCTTGATAATGGTTTACTTGACTATAATTTGCACTCGATTGCTTGCTACCATAATTTCCAAATAACATTTTTTTTTTTTATAACATGAGAATGCCCTTTTGCATTTAATTTACAGGTGTGATAACTTCAGTGATGAATTGTAAGTATGATTGCTGAAGTGATTACAGGCAACTTGAATATTAACTGCTGTCACGTGTCTCCGCTGACAGGAAATGTACCTATTATACAAGTTAATATTGAAGCAAAGCAATAAACAAGCATATGTATATGTATGTACGAACACATTTTTTTTTTTTCGATGTTTATATGATTCGGTATTTGGTGTTACTATAACAATTTATTTATTTCCTTATGTATAATACAAATTGGATGTAACTTTTAAGTTTTTCGTCTCTATTTTATGGATTGAGGATAAGACAACAACATGTTTTTTTTTTTAATGAGACATAATATGTTAAGTTTATAAAATCTGAATCGAAATTGGTCCATTTTAAATGTAATTTTGTACAACAGGTCCGTACGTACATAAGTTTTTGAATTTATCGAGTATGAGTTATTGCATGTGTGCATTGCATGGTTCTTATGATGGATATTTACGAGTGCAGTATGAAGTGTTTTTTATTAACAATATTGTTCTGTTATAGCATTTTACTCAATGGCTTTGCAATTTTGAGCACAAATTGAATTCAAATGTTGTATGTAAATGTGAGGTGCTATTAGCAAAGTTAATGAGTGAAATGCATTATTTGATATGTAATCTATATATTGTCGCCTTTTAATGGTAAAACAGAAAGTATGTGGCCGTCAGCCATCAGACATGTCCCCACAGATACACTGCACAACTCAGGGCATGCTCAAAACATTTTGTGATCGTCCCCAACCTCCTAAAACTGTTCGATGTCAGAATAACTCTTATTTAAACTGTACAGTTTATACCTACTATTTTACATAGAATTAAAATAGTCAACAATTAATGTTTGCATTTATTTCCCTTTAAATTTTCTTTTGGGTTTGTACCAGCACTACCATACTTTGTATCCACCCCCTTGTTTTGTTTATTTGTCCATACACCCTCAAATATTGTCTCTTATGTACAATTATATCCTAAAAACACAAAGCAATGTTGTAAAAGTATGCACTAGATGTTTTGTGTTCCCTACTAATGAAATCCAAATGGTAAAAGAAAGTTTTGCAAGATTCGTTCAATGTCTGTTAACATGATGCGCTTGCTGTGAAGAAAAGTTGCGGTAATGCTAATGTGAACGTAGTTATGTTCCAATAGCAAGATTTTATATGTTGCAAAATATTTAGCATGAGGGTAGATTTGAATATTGCAAAACTGGTGTTCCCGCCCCCCGCCCTTGCCCACGCCGCCACGGTAAGGAACGCCCAGTGGCGGCTCCCGCATGCACTAACGTGGTGTATTCTGCCCCCAGCCCAGCCAACGTGGAAGATATAAGCGCCGGAGTCACCGCAGCGCCCGCACGCACGTATTCCATGAACACTCATTGTTTGTTGTGATCCCGCAGTGAAACTACACATTTAGTAACTACGACACGGTTGTGATATCTGCATAAGACCCAGTAAGTTCGGTCGGTAGCCTCCGCTCCAGCGACGCGACACTAACACTATCGTTGTTTTGCAGCGAACGAGGTGGTCATTGACAAATGGTAAACGCCACCGATACATAGTTCCTCACCCGCTTCTCTGTGCTACTTCTACCGCTCTCGTCTCCCGATGTTGTAACCGATTGGCTTTAGATGCGTATGTATGAGTCGAGTGACGGCGGGCTTAAGCCTGGCCGCGGGACCGAGGGCCGAGGCGGGAGCGGGCGCTCCGCGGCTCTGCTCACTTCCAACGCTGCGCCGACACCACCAGAGAGGACTAATGTTGTTCATAATGTGTATATACTACAGTATGCTTAGGAGGTTTAATCGATTTGTTATAATATTACGTTGTTCTAATAAAGACTACATGGTGCCCGTCGACAACAGTGCGATAGACGATGTGTACTTAAGTTGAGAGCACTTTATTAATTTATTGTTATATTTTTATTCTCTTATAATCTAGTTTGCTTATCTAGAGCCGAGTCTGTTTCTATTAGTGCTGACGCCTCGACGAGCAATATGGTGTCTGTAAGGGAAGGATAATTACACAATTGTCCAGTGTTTGGGACCTGAGTCCAAAATTTAAACATACCTGTACATTTTAATGTATTATTGTTTTGTACAATAAATCGTTATAAAACGACAGGTGTTTTATTTTACGTACATTTAATTAATAGGAGATTGAACTGCTTGAGCGTAGATTATATGCTACAATATTTTATCCAAGAATTAGATACGTCAAATATAGGTACCCAAATGGTAGCAGGTGCAAAACATTTCATCATCACAGCTCAGGGGTGGCAAACCTTTATGGACTAATGTGTCTGACTCTTTCTAAATAAATCTTTAATGAGATCATAAACGTGCCGTCAAATCATTTTGCTCTTGTCCTCAAAATATTGCGTAGCGTGCCATTAGTGAGCCATCCTTGCACTAGGATATTCATAATAAAAAACGACAAAAATAATGAGTCGATTTTAAACCGGCCTTATATCAATACTCCAAATTAGGCAACATTGCCTGTGCTATGGGTTTCAGAGCACGAGTTGCTTAAAATGTATTTATATTATGCAAAATGTATAAGGTCACAATGGACCAGATTGGCACAGGACCGAACCGACGCAATGGGATTACTACTATAATGTACCTACCGGTGAAATGTTTAAAATGTGGACCCACAACCATATCACCATGTTCCTCTAAGCAAACCATATGCTAAAATGCACGTGTTATGTCTAAAATCTTTATTTATAAATGTTGCTCAATATCAACCTAATTAGGTAGGTATTTGTCAAGGTCCTTTAGAACTTTTGTTAGGTCCTTTAAAACGGTATTGATAGGTAGTAGAGTAAATATATAGTTTCTGGTACCTACAGTTAAACAAATGAGAGTATACCCTATCCTCCCTTTGTTTAACTGTAGGTACCAGAAGCTGTACGGTTTTAAAATACACAATTATTGTGAATTATTCACCTCATTGTAAAATGACTATGAAACACGAACATAAGATTTCTACAACTAATAATTATCATAGTATCTATGTATGTAATTCAAATTGTGTTTTACGTTAGCGCTAACATTCAGGCGGTTTGTTTGTAGGGTCGCCCAAAAATACATCGATAATAAATTTATTCCATGTTAAATATCGGACACGGCATCAGAATCAGATCTTTGTTTGAATACTGTTCCACTACCGAACACGGTCTTCTCATTGTGAGATGACCATAGTTGGTCAAGTATGGATTAGCAGACAACACATATCTTTGAGAACGTTAAACACTCTCAGACGTGCAGATTTCCTCACAAAGCGCATGTAACAGAGTGTGCGACGTCAGATTTGTAGTTTGTACCATGGCTTGGCAAACAGTAATTTTCCTTCTAGTTAGCTTCCCATGCCATCGTAAACTAAGCATATAATTTATTTACATAAATAAAACCTAGTTAAAATATGTTTTTTTACAACATCAATATAATCAATTATGGATTCGATTCAATACATCGAAGCTCAAAGAAATTAAAAAAAAAATTACAATCCATAGTCGTCTGCTGTCTGTCTTGTCAAATGTCAAAATATTTTTTGTGTATGTTCGATTTGCTTCTCTTTGGTTGGATTCTCTTCTCGTCCGTCTAAATCGAAAAATTAAATGAACTAGGCAACGGACTTTTTGTAACTTTATTTTAAGCTTAGTTTATGAAGTGTAGAATTTGTTAAACTGTAATCGAGGGCTATGGCAAAAGAATTTAAGTAATAATTTTTGCAATGGAGAGCAACAGGTAAGTTTTAGTATAGTGAATTTTAGTAAAATTACCGTAATATTGTATTAGAATGCCTTTAAATAAGGTAATTTTTATTTTCAGGGCTGATTCTGAATTGCCTAATAAGTTAGCTCGTTTGGATTTGATGACAATAATGGATATGGATGATTCTCTTTCTGAAACTGCCGAGGAAAAGAATGAGGTTCCGGAATTAAATACTCGAGTACTAAGAAAAAGAAGATCGTTGATACCTGAAGGAAATAAACCTTCTAATCGGCGAGTAAGCATGAAGCCGCGAAAGCGCATTCTTACTGAAAATGCAAATCCAAAACAAATTGAAGCATTGTATCTTAACAAAAAAGTAAACTCCATCTCTCAGACTTTAGAAACTATATTCGAAGAACCTAAGAGTAACAATACCACTGAAACACTCATTGGTGGACGAAAGATCAAAAGACTGCTTACATTCCAGTTAGGTAACCAATTTACTAAGGAAAAGATCAAGAAGCGTAGGGCTAAAATTAAGAAACTTTTGGGGAATCGGTCATTTTTGAATAGAAAGAAGATACCAATGCAAGTATTTTTAGATACAATAGAATGTCTTGAGCTTGATGAGCCAGTCCATACAGAAACAGTCCCACCGAATAAGGAAGCTCAATGTTAATAGTCAATTTTCTGTTTTTGTTACTTATGCTATATCATCCACTGTATCCAAGTATCAAAACAATTAAAAAATGATTGAGATAAAACTGTGCTTTATTTGCATCACAACTATTTTGTACAAAAAACCAACATTTCAAGTGTAAAACTTACATAATATAAATTATGGCTAGTTAAGAGCAGTCCCCATACTCTGAACTGCTTATAAAAAACCTTTATGAAATGACCACATATAAATTGTTGTCTAATGTAACTCTTTCTAGAAGATATGCAACATTTTTACTTATTTAGAGTTTAACTTTGAACACTTCTACATGTTTGTTTGATGTTTATGAAGCTCTGCTGTTAACTAGACATAATTACCCTTTTAAGTACAAAATTTACTTTTATATAAAACTGTAAAATAAACACAAGCTACTTAACTGGAACCAATAAAACATACAACAGATGTGTTAGTACAGTTTTCATATTCTTTTATCTTCATAGAAGAATCTAGCTTTAGGTTGGTGTTGATGCAGACACATTTGGGCTTCTGATCACCTGGAGTGTAGAGTTGTCGTGGTACTCCCACCCAATTTCTTGATACACCACCACTGTCAATAAAAAGAAATTGTAGATGTAAATACCCATGTAGTCAGTTCAGTAAGCAATAATCCTTGAAACTTTGCAATAATTTGTAAACAATAAATAAATTTTATTGTTAACTTATATTATTTATCTCATAGAACCTAAGATACCTATAAATTTGCATAATTTACAGAAACTGTCTGCAATACCTAAACATCCTTCTAAAGTCTAATAATGATCATCATACCTGAATAAGTATTACTAATCTATACTAAAGAGGAAAGATTTGATTGTTTTGGCTTCGAAACTATTGGAATGATTTCAAAAATTATTTCACTGTTGGGAAGCTACGCTATCCCCGGCTGACATAGGCTACTTTTTATTCCTGTATTCCCACGAGAACGGGAACTGCGCGGGTGAAACCGCGAGTCGTTCGCTAGTCTAAAATAAAGTGTAAACCCCAACCTAAAAACATTAAGTGATGACATTTAGAAGAAAACAAAAATATTTTTTAATAGATTGTGGTGATGAATGATACAATAGGAATATGTTCTCTTATGTAAGGTTGAATGTAACTTATGCTTAGACAATAAAAAAGATGGTTATGAACTTGAAAATTTAGTTAAAAGTTTCAATGCAATAACATCAAGAAAAAAATTAGAGATACCTTGTCTTAGTACACCATACTTTGGTTCCTTCATCTTCACTCCAAGCAATATTACAAGGTGGGTACAGCAAATCATGTTTTCTGCTCGATTCCTTTTCATCGAAACATACTCCGATTCTTTTGTTGAACTCATTTGTGTAAGCAGTACTTTTGCCATCACTATCATAGTATCTTCCAGCTAATACTCCTGGAAATAAGAAATAAAGGAGTGTTATGCAGGTCAGTGCTTAGTAACATACATCATAACAATTAAATATACCTACTATTTTTTTATACTTACCCACAGTTCTGTACTTTTTTTGAAAAGATTCTCTCCATTTAAGCAGTGAAAGAAAGTCATTGCAGGGTAGATCTAAAACATGATCTTTGTTTTCACTGTCATCTTTAAAATCTCCTGTAATAAGAGCTCTGCTACCATCTTTTCCTGAAAATAGATGTAAGCTGTAACTATTTCATACCTCCCTATTTAACATGACGTAATTACATATTTTTAAGGGATGACAAAGCTTATTTCATCTATATCTAGTTGAAGTTATTAGAGTTTTACATATTTTCTAAACTGGTTAGATTTTATCAAGTAAATTACTTTTACATTACTACCATAACTTTTCAATAAGTAAAATTGGCACCTATATAAACAAAAAAATAATTCTTGATTTGCTAATAAAATAAAAATACAACAATAAAGGTTACATGCTTAATATTTAACTAGTTTACAGGAGAATGAATGTGTATCTTTATAGTTAAAGAATTTACCTAAGAGTTTGAATAGCTTTTAATAAGTTGCTATAATTTGACTTGTGTTGCAACCTGTTATATTTACATCTATTATGGAGAAAATTTATCATGTTTGGCTTGCTTGGTCATTGTCCAAGGGGCTCCTTGGGCTTGAAGGCCCCGGTGCATACCACTGTCTTTATACTTAATGACACCTATTCTATCTATCATGTCATTTGTGTACTAAATCTGTAGTACACAAATGACATGGTAATAAGTTACCAAAATTATACAATATCCATAAAGAAGCTGCAAAACCTATGTTGTATTGAATATAAACTTTATCTTAGAAAAGTACACAAAAGCTCCTTAATAATAATTGCTCACCTACAAAGTAGTGGTATGGAGATTCTTTAGCATAGTGCTGTTTGCCTTTAGAGACATCATAAACTACACCAAGCACAGCTATGTATAATTTCTTTTCTATAATACCGTTGTATTTAACTAAACTTTCAGCATTAAATATTCCAGTTTTATCATTATTGAAATGTGGCGTATTTAAATAATAATTACTATAATATTGTAATTTATCCTGAAAGAATATGGCTGCAAATAACACTATCACAGGAACTAATATTTTGTAATGATTTATTAATGAATAAATCATTGTGCAAAAAATTGTGCTTATTTTATTTTGGGAACCTGACAGCAATTTATTATTTTTCCACAATTTCTTTTCATTTCTGCTTCATAATTTGCGTGTACGTGTAACTTTCACTAAGTTTCTTTCTTGTTTTCCTAATAAAAAAATCACACAGGGAAAGAAAAAAGGAGAGTCAATGACCTACAATAAAAAAATGTTTTGACAGTACTAAAATGACATTTCACGTCGAGGTGCGCGATTCATTTTCTTATTAGTATCGCACTTTGTACATTCTACCAGTCTGTATACGAAAAATCAAGTGAAATAAGATTCACACAAATTAAATGAGGGTCAAGTTTAGTTATGTCCAAAGAATAATAGTATCCAAGGGAAGTCATGCACAGAGGACATTATTGTATTGAGCTTAATAAATCTATTCTTATTCGTTCAGGGTCCGGTCAGCTACACGTGACAATGACAGCTAATGATTTTTTTTTTTTTATTAATTTGCCCCTTCGGGCAGGCTAAAGCTATAAAGCCATACTGCCTCGTCTTCAGTGATATTTCTGCTGTATCTTAACTATGGTTATCGTCAAAGTCGTCTTTGTCAAGTCCAGTTCGTGTCAGTTAATTCCAGTCATGCGTTAGTAAAGTAGTGGCAACTTTACTATAAAGCTTCGATGGAGTTTTGGAAGCAACACGAAAACTCATGTTTCACCACATTATATCATTTTCCCACGCTCGCGCTTGTAATTCGGCACTTTATGAATAAAACACCACCATTTTTATGCATAAACACTCGACAAAACACTAGTTTTGGAAAAAAAATACAACGGAGCGACACGACTCTTCCCGCGTTCCCGCCAAAACTCCTGACAGCTAATGAATACTGACACAAACAAGAGTTTTGGGAAAGCGAGCGTGGGAAAATGATATAATGTGGTGAAACATGAGTTTTCGTGTTGCTTCCAAAACTCCATCGAAGCTTTATAGTAAAGTTGCCACTACTTTACTAACGCATGACTGGAATTAACTGACACGAACTGGGCTTGACTAAGATGACTTTGACGATAACCATAGTTAAGATACAGCAGAAATATCACTGAAGACGAGGCAGTATGGCTTTATAGCTTTAGCCTGCCCGAAAGGGCAAATTAAGGAAAAAAAAAAATGACACAAACAATTAAATGAAAGGTTGGGGCTGCCGCCAGTGTGGTCAACGTAGGCTATTTATCGCCGTTTAGACACTACACAGGACCAGAATCGGCGATGAAAAAATCTGAAAGGCTACTGAGCGCCTTTTAGGCTATTTCAGAGGCAAGCTTTTTAAATTTTCCAAACTATAAATGAACATAAGCTTTAACAATCAAACAATCTTGGATTGGACATACTGGGGTCATGGGTTCGAAATATGCATGGGACAACACGTTTTTAGACTCATATTAAAATACATACTAAATTGTAAATTCGAGTGTAACATTTTCAACTGGAAATGTTTGGGCTACTTTAGGCTACAGTGATAGCGAGAACTGATCACAGTTGAATAATATTCATTATCTATTTAGGAAATAATAAATACTAGTAGCTTGAACATAACATATTATATTTTCTTGTAAGAAGTAAAACACGCAATCTATAAAACAAAAGAGTCACACTCTTCCACGCCAAACATACTGGCACAAAATAACCTGTTTTTTACCTTTGACAGCCCCGTTGGCTCATTGGTAGTATATCTGCCTTGAGAGCGGTAGGGCGTGGGATCGATTCCCACTCAGGGCAAACATTTTGTGAATAAACAAATGTTTGTTCTGTGTCTGGGTGTTCTGTATGTATTATAAGTATGTATTTACAAAAAAAAAAGTATTTATGTATTCTATCAGTTATCTGACTTCCATCACACAAGCTCTGCTTAGTTTAGGACTAGATGGCGCTGTGTAGCCCTACGATATTTATATATTTATGTACACCATAAAGGATTGAACACAACACTAGACCATGAAGTTAGCCATGGGTAACTCAACAGATTTACTTGAGTCACGCCGCGGCTCGCAGCTCAACCCTTGAGCTGAAAACTTGAACCGGCTCAACAGGTCATTTCAGATCAGTTCACGTACTAACTCGAGGGAGTCATTTAGTCAATAGCGAAGTAAACTAGACCTTATGCAGCGCTAGAATATGCAGCTCATATAGTTGGTTTATAGTTTCAGCTCAACAACGTTGGAAATGTTCTCAATTTATCGGGAAATCTACTGATAAAAAATATTTTGTTAAAATTAAATATTTTTTTTTGGATTAACATAATTATTATCTTGTTTATCCCGGGAATTGTAAGATTCGTGGTCAATATGCTCTCCTTCCCTTTCTAAGTCATTCTGTTCAGGTCACACTGCTTCAAAAAACAGATCACGTCGCATCGGCTCCGTTCGGTTCACTTTTCAATTTCGGTTCGGTTCGCAATTCAGTTCGATTAGCTGCGGTCGGGTGCGCGACAACGATGACTCGATGAGCCGCAAGCCACGATTTGAGCTGCTTGATCTGCAGTTGAGCTGCAGCTCAACGGTTCAAACCTACACGATCTGAATATTTGAACCGGTTCTGATCTGAGTAACACACGATTACATGAAGTTCTAAACAACATACAGAAGCTGAAATTCAAATTCAGCTACATTAGCCATGCTCATGCTCATCACTCATGCTGAGGAAAATGGCGAAATCAGGCCCGGCGTTGCTGGCAACACTGGCTACCGCTGGTACCGCTGCAGAAACAGATAAATAAATCATAATAAAAAAATATTGTATAAAATGAGCACGAAAATAATCAGGCAGATACGGAAATATTCACAATTTCCACCGCGACGAAGAGTAGTAGTTACAGGTGTAGGAGTGGTATCGCCCCTTGGAACTGGCGCTGAATTTGTTTGGCAAAATTTACTCAAAGGTGGCTGTGGTATTGTACCTCTAAAGGGAGACGAGTATTCCAAACTACCCTGTAGAGTAGCTGGAGTTGTTCCGCGCGACCAAGACGGTGAAGTGGTGAAAGCGTTATCTAAAGCTAATTTGAGATCTATGGCACCAGCGACTTGTTTAGCTCTAGTAGCATCATCTGAAGCCTTGTTAGACGCGAACTGGCTACCAGAATCAAGTACAGACAAAGAAGATACAGGCGTTGCCATTGGTATGGGCATGATAGATCTGAAAGATGTTTGTGACACCAATGAAGCTTTAAAATTAGGCTACAACAAAGTTAGTCCATTCTTTGTTCCTAGAATTTTACCAAATATGGCAGCAGGTCAAATAAGCATCAAATATGGTTTTAGAGGACCAAATCATGCAGTTTCCACGGCATGCGCAACAGGTGCTCATGCAATTGGAGATGCATTCAGATTTATTAGAAATGGTGATGCAGATGTGATGCTCTGTGGTGGTGCAGAGTCTTGTATTAGTCCCCTTGCGATCGCCGGCTTCTGTCGACTGCGGGCACTCAGTACAGCATTTAACAATGAGCCTACAAAAGCATCTAGACCTTTTGACAATAAAAGAGATGGGTTTGTAATGGGAGAAGGTGCAGCTGTACTAGTCTTGGAAGAGTATAAACATGCCAAGAAGCGCAATGCAAAAATGTATGCAGAAATACTAGGTTATGGCTTATCTGGTGATGCAGCTCATATTACTTCACCAAGAGAAGATGGTAGTGGGGCTGTGCTGTCAATGAGCAGAGCTTTACGAGACAGTGGCATTAGTAAAGAACAGGTCACATGTATAAATGCTCATGCTACATCTACTCCTATTGGAGATGGAATAGAGTCTACAGCTATCAAAAACCTCTTTGGTAATCACTCATCAAACATCTCCATATCCTCTACTAAAGGTGCCCATGGTCATTTATTAGGTGCTGCAGGGAATTTAGAAGCTGTTTTCGCTATCCTCTCATGTCACCACGGAATTATACCTCCAACGATAAACCTAGATGATCCTGTCGATGATTTGAATTATGTAGTTAAAGAACCAAGACAATGGATGTCAGAAAAAAGAATAGTTTTGAAAAACTCCTTTGGATTTGGTGGCACAAATGCAACTCTTTGTATTGCAAATGTAAATTAAAACAAAAATGTAACCATTTTCTTTGATTTCAACACCTATTTTTATAACACTGGGTTTAGGATTTGCACTAATAAAGAAAATTTTGTCACTGTATTACATAGTATATTTAAACTGAGTTACAAATGTTTCTTGAATTTAACAAGGGCAATATAGCCAAGGAAACTCCCGACCAATGCTTTTAGAAGCTTTTGATAACGAGCAATAATCTTCTTGGTACCACATAATATTGAGTCACATAAAGCTTTCAAACAAAATAATTTGATCAAAAAATGCTACTTTAAATATTCCATACTAAGCTTTCTAACATTTTAAATAGTAAATATTTTTAAATGCTGGGATTTATCCAGTCAATGAAATGTTCACATAATTATACAATATTATTAGAATTGTTGGAATAAGAGTCATTCAAACTTGCACTTTGATTCTAAAACAATCTTCATCAAATGTTGGCTTCAAAAAGAATTTTGTTTGCTTTACTGAAACAGATTTTACATAAGGGGGGTGAAAAATTAAGAGTGAATTGAATACACAAGGAAATTCACCCATTAGATATCAATTAACCCTGATGACATGCAGAAAATGTTAGTTTTATTTTATAATTGAGTAAGGTATTCCTATTTGAGTATTGTTTAACATAATCTGGCCCAACATTGCTACATCCGATGCGAGCTCTACACTGACGCTTGGTGTTACTGCAAATTAACCAACCAGATGTTACTACAATATAATTGTTTATAACACCATTCTAAAGATTTTTATCGAAGCTTGTTATCTGTGCAAGCTGAACTGTCATAACACCACCAAAGATATATGAGCACAATTTTACCGCAGGTCTTGAATAAGATGACAATCTACATCTAAAAGATGGAGAGCCATTCATTCAGAAATAGTTACTTCATATCTTACACCACCTAGCCTGGAACAGGACATTAATTCCATAGTAAAACTTTACATTTTACAGGAAAAAAAAATTTTAGGTAGTATGACAGTCCAGCTATGAAGGAAGTATGATTAGCAGTGCAGCTGAATGATTCGCGAGGCATGGTTAGGCAGGCTGCTTCTCTTTCTGAGCACGCGTCTGTCGCGGTGTGTTCACGCAGAGTTGCGCAAACTTCTGGCGCAGGTTCTGCCGCAACTCCTGTCTTTTTTCGGTTATGTTCCTACGTGATTTGAATTCCAGTACTTCTTCCATTGGTATAAAGTCCTGTTCTTCGTCTGATGAACATGTTTCCTGCAAATAATCAATAGTTACATTTCTAGAAATAAACCTCAGAGTTCCAGCATGACGAAACGAAACTCAAAAAGAAGTGCTATCTGATGATTTTACGATTAAGGTGGTTCGATTTCCATACAAATAGATTTTTCCATTTATGGACAAATGGAACATAATTTTACAGTGAAATCACAGCTACGGGCATTTATTTTGGTCTTTATTTGCGGTAAGTTACAATTGCTTGAATAAAACAGTAGATTATTAGCATAATCTACAGTTTTATTAAAAAATCATAAATTCATAAAACATACATATATTTGATTTTATGCTAATAATAATCTACTGTTTTATTTAAGCAATTGTGATTTACCGCAAATAAAGACCAACATCAATGCCAGTAGCAGTAAATAGTGATCAAACCATATGCTCACCATTAACATTTCCTCTAGAGAAAGCGTGAAATCAGTACACAGGCTTTTGTCGTTTTTAGTGTTATCTAAACAATCGCCTCTTTCGTGGTTGCAGAAACCTTCGGAACATGCGACTTCCGATCCTTCTGGCGAGCTCATGAGCGAAGACGATCCGGACATGGTCTCACAGCATCCACCATTGTTTCCTGAAGAGTAGCCACAGTCTTGCGAGGGATCGTTCGGTGAGAGGTTTCCTTTCTTGGTGCGTTTGTTTTTGGGCGAACGACGCTTGTCTGTGTCGCCTTGGCAGGAGTCGCAGCCATCTCCACTGGGCTCGAAGGGGGCGTAGTCTCGCGGGGAGAGCAGGTCGGTCGGTGTGTCTCGGGACTCCTGTTGGCATTCGTCGCATTGGCACTTTTCGGGTTCGTCGGGCTCCTCTGAATCCGCTTCCTATTAAAAGTTTAAGAAATAATTCGTTTGGTTCTTGTTATACAGATTTTGCCTTGTAAAAACATAGATACCTACATATGTTTTGTACAATTATAAACATAGAATGGAACACAACTTTATCACTCCAACAATCGACATAAAAATGAGATAAATACAAAAAAAACAACATCGACTAATTTGCGATATTACAACGGCGGCCTTATCGCCTAGATCCATTTTTTCCAGCCAACCTAGCGATTTCTCCAAAATATCGTTATTTATTGTTTTTAACAGTTTTACAATTTATTTAAAAGAATTAAAATTACCAGCCTGACTGGCAAATGTCTGTTAATTACTATTAGAATAAAACAAAACGTTACATCTATTATTATTCTATTTTTTTAAGATGTGTACTTTTTCGGTATTGATTCTCGTGCATACAGGGTTCACTTTAAAAACGTCGTACATTACTGTTTCAAATAATTTGTTTATATGTAGTGTATTTGACCATACGCCACCAATGCGTTAACATCCCACCAGATGTTTACAATCTAGGTGTCTTCAAGTCGAGAGTGAATCGGTATCTTCTAGGCAAGCGAGATTCATCTTAGACCGCATCATCACTTAAAATCAGATGAGACGGCGGTCAAACGCAAGCCTATTCAACATTAAAAAAAAACTCTGGACGCAACTCTGCAATCGTGAAAAATAAATCAGGTATGATATAAAAAAGTACAATACTTTTAGTCTTTGATCATTCGTTCAAGAAAAAACAGATTTTTGTAACGATTAATAGTATGAAAGATAGTCGCTGTCCGCATCCGTGTGTTTCTTCGCTTGCTTCTTCTAAACCACGCAACTGATTTTGATACGGTATTCGCTGTCATTAGAACATTTTTTATAGAAAGTAAACATGTCCTAATTAAATTTTTGTACATGTAAGTAGAGAAATGTAATGTTCTGTAATGAAGTCGCCAAATAAATTGTGCCCGCGGTGAAGAGTCGGGAGCGAGTAAAATCTACATAATATGTTTTGAGGTTAATGGAAGTAAAAACAAAAGTGAGCAGTTAGTAGCCGGATAGTGGTTAGCTAACCTTGCATTTGGTCTCGACCGCTTGCCGCTCCTTCTTCTTACGCCTTTTGAGCTTTTTCTGTTCCTTCCTTTGTTGCCTAGTGAGTTCCTCCTGCGTGATTTCATCGTACAACAGCTGCAGTTTGGAGACTCCGCTCTTCTGTTCCACTGCGGTCTCGAACTTACGGTAGAGCGCTTCGACCGCGACCACTGCCAGTGTCTGGCACGTGCCTTCCTCCTCGCGCAGTCGCAGCGAGATGCGCTGCAGTCGCTCGTAGATGCAGATCCCGAGACATATCAGTACCTGGAGATGGATATGCATATATTATTCTACTTCTAATTCCGCAAGAAATGCTACGATAATGAAAACAATCTCAAATTTCGATGCGCAATTTAGAAGCAAACGAGACACGCGAAATGTGACTTTTGACATTTTATACTTTTTAATATCGATGTATTGGGCCTTAATAAATAACTTTTATGGACTTTGTTTGTTACATTATAGCCTGAAGCAAATTAATAACATTGAGACTACCATCGAATATTTCATAGTAATGTGCGCTAAAGCAGCAATACCCTGACGTTTGTTTTTCTACTCAAAATTCTGTTACAATGGTCATGGACATGCGCTATCTATTACCATCAAGAGAACGTCACGTTCGTCTCATTAAAAATATATGTATCAACATTATAAAGTAGGTTATTATTATTCTTTATTAATTTGACATTATCTGATATATATTTAATTTAATTTTGATATGTAAATAACACTTTTGAAATAAAAATGCATATTTTATAAATATGTGTTTTTTCTCCGGTGAAGTGGAAAATTCACAAAACTGCGAGAGTGCCTAAGACGTGTTTAGTTGATGCGTTTGAAGTGATTCCGTAAAGCTTTTATTTTTAAACTTTAAGGCAGCTTTAAAATAATTGCTAGCATAAATTGTCGAGGTTAGCATACTATTGGCGCAGCGAAGAATCATTTAAGGGGGAAAATTATATTTTCTCGCATCGAAATTTTCAGATTATAAACAAAACTAGTTTATACTTGTAATGCGCGAGCAGAGCGAGTCCAAGTAGGTATATATCATGGCTAATTTTAGAACAGAATATCAGAAGACCGTCGCGTGCAAAAGATAAAAATGCGCGAGCGTAGCGAGCGCCCGAGTTTAAGATATTTTTATTATAGGAACAGATTACTAAATGCCAGGTTATTTCGTATAGACTATAGGTCATTAACATTATAGTGAGTATGTAAATATTAGGATATTTTTCGTAAATATAGAACAGGTTATTCTAAGACAGCGGATAATGTCATCTAAGATTTTGGAGGGTGTTTGAGTCCTTAAGTTTTAATTTTGTTTGAATAGAAGTGACATCTTAAACTTTAAACCAGCATCTATACTCACGCAACTACATATTTTCGAATACCGATGTGACCCAAAATATGAACATAGTACATTTTTGAAAAAGTATCAAAGGTTTGAAGAGATATCAAAAGATTCATCGATTTTATTACATGACATAAATAAAGATCAATAAAGCACTATAAATAGAGAGTGTAAATATTTACGACCATGAAGATGTTAACAAAAAGCTGGTTTTGTAAACATCAAACCAATTTATAAACGTGAAAGCGTCTCTGTGCTAGTTTGCTACCTATTCACGATTAAACGGCTGAACTGACCTTGATGAAATTTGTTATGGAAATCAAGTGTCCAAAGACTGGACAAAATAGTATTGATTCACATTCTTAGTGTAAGCTTATGAGAAGATGAGCAAGTTCCTATTTTTAAAGTAAGTAAGCATGATGCTTGGCTGATAACATTTCAGCTCCACAGATAATATAAAATATGAAACTGTATGTTATTCTGTGCAGCAATTTACTGCAGTTGTCGTTCTAACATACAAATACTTAGTAAATTCACTGGAAACATTATTTCCTTTCTATTCAGAACACAGGTGACTGAGGGAGCCTTAGGTGGAAACATGTATGAATGTAAATGAAACTCACCTCTTCCTGTGCAATTTCAAGTGTTTTAGCGTGTCTTTCCCTATGATTGCCGAGTAGTTCGGGCTCTGCCCTCGCTATAAGATGTGCGATGTAATCAGTCTTGGCCTGGAGATGCAAGTGTTTGTCCAGCAGACATCTTTTTATTCCACTATATAGTGCCCCAACATAGCCTTTTTCTTTCTGTGGTTCTTTTTCTTCAACTAACAGCTGATACGCTCTTAAAACCTGTGGAATAAATATTTAAGTGTTTAGTCTACAGATAAGATAGTGTTGCACGAGATACTCATAAAACCTTATCAAAATGATGCATTACAGGTATAGGTTGTGTAAATGATCCAACAAGTGATTTCTTTTTGTTGTTATTTCTACATAAATGAAGCTCTCTGATTAAACTTTTACGTGAAGCTTTAGACCAGGGCTGCCCAAACCAAATATGATCCCAGGCCAATCTAAACAGATTAAAAGTAAAGAACACATTGTTAAGTGCTTCATGGTAGGTTTTCAACTTGAATAGTAGCCAGCTACTAGAGCTAGAGTACTAGAAAATACCATAGTACCCCGCTATGATTTCGTCACGTTGTTTCCCTTCACAGGCAGCTCAAGCTCTATGTTGAGGTTTGAACCCACGCCCTTCGGTGCGACAGCCAACCGCGCTAACCACTGAGCTATCATCGCAACAAAATGATTTTGCTAACCAATGTAATTAATTATATTTGCAGTCTTGAAAATTTGTTCAAATAAATTAAGACCTTGCCAACTTTAAGTGCAATTTATCAAAGAATAGATAAGCTACACATTTACAGTTTTATAAATAGAATGACCCACATTCAAGAATTCTCTTTGACTTTAAGATTAAAGTACTTTTTGGTCTTAGGTTACCATGATCTACAAAAAAGACGAATTCGGGATCTTTAAGTTTTAAAACAGCAAAGCCTACATATTTTTGTATAAATTAATCTGACCATATTGATTGTTAATAGTACCATATGATTATTGTATTAATTTGTTATTACATATATGAATTTATATCTACTATACATGTAAAATAAATAAAAAAATGATTGAAGAATATAATAGATTTAATGATAGAATATTTTTATACAATCAGCATTATATTTTGTCAATCAAGTGAATGTAAATTACTGTTCTCATTAAAATGTTGCTACTTTTTTTTTAATTACTTATAGGCTTGCATTTGACCACCAACTCGCCTAATGTAAAGCGAAGATGCGGCCTACGGTGGAGCACACTCGCCTAGACGAAACCGATTCACTAGCGACTTGAAGACACCCAGATTGTATCTGTCAGGGAACAACCACTCAGGCAGCAGATTCCATTGTTTAGCGGTTCATACAATGAAGGTAGACTCGAACCGTTTAGTTTAGCAATGGCATGAGCCTTCTCAAATAACCATAATTAAATATGTATAGAAGGAGATGAATCTATTGGGTGAATAGACCACTAAATGTAACTAGTATTCAAACCAATAATTTTAGTTGCTTTTGGTGTTGAACATTATGTTAATAAGAGGATTGTAAGTAGTCGTATCATATTATATTTTTGTTATGATTATATAAATAAATAAATTTAATGTTTCATCAAAATAGTACAGGTATGTATAGTAACCCTGCCTGCAGCTGTAGCCTTAGCTGTGTTGCTGCAGACAGTGTCTTCCCACTAAGGTTTATTAAATAAAAAACATTGAACACATTAACTTAAAAAAAAAACGTAAATGATTTTCGTTATGAATTTACATATTTATGCGCGTGCGTGTGCGTATGTGTATGTATATGTGTGTGTAGTGAGTGTGTGTGGGCGTGTGTGTGTGTAGTGAGTGTGCGTGTGAGTATGTATATGTGTGTGGTGAGTGAGTGTGTGGTGAGTGAGTGTGTGTAGTGTGTGTGTGTGTGGTGTATGGGTATATGGGTATGAATAAATCAGTGATGGCTATGCAACTAGTTTCATTCAACTCGCTCGCTCATTATAAAGCTTTATACCTAGCTCCTTGAAGTATTGGAGTAAGGCGCTGGGCCTCTAGCTCCATTGAATTGGGTAGAATGTTTAATGACTGTGATGATGAGACATTATATGTATTGTAGATCATACTATTAAACACAAACGGAATGCAGATACCATTTTTGTAGCGATGATAGCTCAGTGATTAGCGCGGTAGGTTCGCATGCCGAAGGGCGTAGGTTCAACCCCCAGCAATGAGCTTGAGCTGCCGGTGAAGGAAAACATCGTGAGGAAACCATAGCATGGTGGTAGGGTACTTTCTAGTACTCGGCTGGCTAGCTACCAACCTCAAGTTGAAAATCTGCCGCCAAGCATCTAACTGTGTGTTCCAGCAGCCTCACTTGTGAGCCAGTTCCATTCCAGGCTAGGTGTGCTTCACCATCTTCAACCACACCTTCACTTAACATCAGGTGAGCTGTGGTCAAACACTTAGCCTGTCAACCATTAAAAAAAAAACATGGTTAAGTACAATGGCAAATTTTACTCTGGATAACGCTGGTGTATTCACGAGCCGCAGCTAGTATGGCAATAGAAATAGAACTGGGAATGAGACAATTTGACACAGGACACTTACCTTTGTCTTGCAGTCGGCACAGAAGCGATGTTTCCTTAGATAATTGTGCAGCGTGTCGTGTAGCGTATTGAAATGTACTAAGGTAACATGTTCGCGTGCGGAGGCGCGCATGGCGTCCCAGGCTGTACGCCAGATGGCGCGTCCTCCCCAACCGCACACCCAGGCGCCCCAGCAAACTGGGGGCGCCGCAGCGCCCGCGCCAGTGCCGCCCCACCCGCGCGCCGTTCCTGCTTCGAGCGAGTGAAGGGCGCAGCGCTGGGACTTTTTCCATCGCGGCTGACCTAATAGTAGGCAGTCTATGCCGGTACTGAAAATATAATTAACAAAGTAAAAACCAGTCTAAAACTAAAAATAGTATCACAATAATTTATAATTCTTTGCTTGATCCGAAAATAGTAACACAAAATTAAACTAGAAAGGGTGAAACTACAATCATCTGTGCTCTAGACAGAATACATATTAAGGTGACTTTTATAATTTCTTACTGTGTAGAATGTAAACAGTAGTAAAAATAGTATATTATTATGTATTTATAAGATGATGATTTATGAATATGTATTTTGACAGCCCTGTTGGTTCATTGGTAGAATGTTTGCTTCAAGAGCCGAAGGGCGTGGGTTCGATTCCCACCCAGGACAAACAGTTTGTGGTATAAACAAATGTTTGTTGTGTCTGGGTGTCCTGTATGTATTACAAGTATATATTTACAAAAAAAAGAAGTATTTAAGTATTCAATCAGTTATCTGACTTCTATCACACAAGCTTTGCTTAGTTTGGGGTCAGATGGTGCTGTGTGTAATGTCCTACGATATTTATTTATTTTTTATTTTTTTACCACTCTCTACATGGTAAGAAATAACAAACAATAACTGGATAAGCTTTACTATCTGGCACAAGCTTCGCAATATTGACCCAACAACTTTTACTGTTTTATTGTTAGACAGTGATCATGTTAATATTGGTATCACCATAATAAGAAATCACCCGGGTTTATGGTAAATATGTGTAGCATATGTTTTATTTATTTGGGTTGATTTGTCAGATATAGGGTCATCAACCTCATGAGCCGGGAAAGAATAAGCAAAAAGAAAGGTGATTTTAAAGAAAAACGCAAAGTGTTGGTGATTTATGAAAGGTAATGCAGTCTTTTTAAATCAAAGTTGAAAAGTATAATATTGGTCCCATAGTTTTATACTGCACATGTAAAGCCATAAGCTATAAAATAGAAACTGGATATATTACCTGTGACCATTGAGCAAAGTGGCGAGTGACTGTGGATGTATGATTTTGTCTTCTCTTATAGTCATGATTTCATCTGGTGTGAGAACTAACGGATCCAATGTGGGATGTCCTGATTTACATAGTTGATAAAAAAGGCGTTCGACACTGAAAATGGTAAAGATCATTACGAGATATAAACATGATTAATTTCCGAGTTGACTTGGATAGGTACTAGCCGAGGGAAATGCACAACACACCCCAAAGGACCCTTAAAGACCCAATAAAAATAAGAAAATGAATTGCAAAATAAAACAAAACTGTTTTGATTTCAATAGAAAATAAATAAAAAAGTAAAGTTGAAGTTAATTTAGGTAATTATTCTCTTTTAGCATAAAATCCTGGAGAAAAGCCATCTTTATTTGGATTGATTATGTTCACATTTTAGAAAACATAACTTACTAACATGAGAAATTAAAATCTCATACAAAATTCACAACATTAGAGTGAGTGTGTTACCTATCTCCACGTACAAACCATCAAGTTGGTCATTGTATAAAAACATATTTTAAATACATTATTTAGCTTGCATTACATTTGCACACATAACCCTATTTTAATATCCCAATGTTGGGCTAAGTTGTTTTGGCAGAATTGGTCTATTGTTGGCAAAATATTCCACAATGTTAAAAAATTGACAAGTTTTAAAGAAACCTGTAGTTTACAAACATTACAAAACCTTTTTAAAGGAAGATTAGGTCATAGTCTAACATACTAGGATCCGAGTGAGCATGTGCATGCATCATTGAATTCCTTCTCCAGATACTAGCAGATTCCTTCATGATGTTTTCTTTGAATGATTTAAGCTACTTTTAGAGACTATTGATAATTTTAGTTAAAATCCATCAATGGTTTAGATATTTTAGAAAAGTGGCTTGGAATCCATGCATAAAAGATTATAATGTTTTTAAACTAATATTCTAATTTTAAATTTTGATTTTATCTATTTTATTTTAATTTAATGATCTTGAAATGAAACATACTTCCTAATTTTTTTTGCTGACCAAATGAGGTCATATGCATTAGGTCTACATATGCTGAAATAAAGTATTGAGTATATGTTTTATATGTATGTATCTACATTAGGGTGCAGCAAAAATAGCATTTTTTTTAATTTTTACAGCTCTTGTATCTTTAATCAATGATCTGATAGGAATGCTTCAGTCATACAAGCAACAAAAAATATATGTTTGTTTTCAGATGGGTAGTTTCCAAAACTTACATTGCTATGTTAGTTCTAGAACTAAACTAGTGTCCTCACAAAATTAGAGTAATTTACTTACTTTTTGTCATACACATACTATTTTACTGTGGAAACTGACATGGTTTTAACGCATGTTTCTTTCACTTATGTGGGAATACTCACATCTAATTAAACACTATAATATAAATATAATTTAATGTATTCATTATTGTAGTAACTAATGTGATGCCTCAATAAATAAAAAAAAAAGCATTGTATATATAGTCATAAAATACCAAAAATCTAATTTTTTAAACTTCATAATTTTGCATGAACACTTCCAATACCAATGTATCATCAATAGATAACAAAGGAGTCTTGAAATTGAAAAAAAAATCACTTCAACCCTAATTATACACTCAAGTGTATTTTAAATTATACACTGGTTTCCACAGTAAGTTTTTATGATTATATCAGCAAAATGTGCAATCAAGGACACACCTATCATGTTTTGATGTTTACATTTTTGTCACATCAGCAATTTGATTTGACCTAGTAATCAAGACCAAAGTATTTTTCAAGCTAATCTTTAATCAATATAGTTTTAAGATTGCTATACACTTTACATTACATTGTGATATAACTAGAGAGAGAGAGAGAGAATATTTTTCTGAAAATAGCTGAGTGAAGGTAGCCCCTCATTATAAAAAGTAAGAAATTGTGGTTAAGTAGGTGCTATGCCAATTATAAGGTACTTTTTAAAACACTACATATTATTTGTTCTACTTTTAAGATATCTCGCTTGTCCAACCTTGCATACTGCGGAAAAGAGCACATAATCAGTTATAATTAAGGTTGTGTAATACCTTCTTCGACAGCCAACACACGGAATGCTTTGATTTAATACATTAAAAATATCAGAGGCGTCGACTCTGAGCGCCGCTTTTAATTCATCAGTTGTAAGAATTTTGTATTTGCGCATGAAGTCTTCGAATTCGCGCCCTTTCACTTGTGGATTGTCGCAAATCAGACCCATTGTGTTTAAATCCATTATCATCTAGAAAGAAAAACAAATAATGCAACATTTTAACAAAGAAATTCATACAAAATAAGGTCAGTCTAAAGATGAGATTGCAACAAGAAATCCATGGCATTTTTTGTACAATATTAATTTAACCACGTTGCGTTAGACTAATTTTAAGAATGCAATAGAATATCACATATATTTAGCGTGTGTAATAGTGCAGTTAAGTACAATAAAGAATTCCTAGTTTAGTAAATTCCACCTTGATAATCTACGCTTGTGGTAATGTCAAAGTGCAGAGACCAACTTACAGTAAGATTTTCGTAGATAATTAACGGCAATTGTCTCCTTTTTATTACAGGTTCCTTTTCGCTGTTATAAATATCAACCAATTTCGCCATTTTGATGATTAATCACATAAAATCTTCGACAAAATACACAAACAAAATGACGACCAAAATTTTTCGTGAAATACACGTCGTGCGTTGCGTTTGACACAGAAACAACCACAGACAATAAATAAATAAATATTTTTAGCACACCTGGACTGGACCACAGACTCCTAATTACCAATCAATGCAAAAAGAAACATTTGAAGCAAACAAGGTTTATTGGAGTTTTGGCGGGAACGCGGAAAAAGTCGTATTGCCCTATTGTATTTATTTCGAAAACTAGTGTTTTTTTCGAGCGTTTGTGTATAAAAATAGTGATGTTTTATTTATAAAATACCGAATTACAAACGCCAGTGTGTGACATTAATACAATGTGGTGAAACATGAATTTTCGTGTTGCTTCCAAAACTCCATCGAAGCTTACTAAAGCATGACTGGATTTAACTGACCCGATATGGACTAGATTTGACCAAAACTGGACTTTGACTTTTGAAACTTGAAATAATCAAAACACTTGCTACTGGCAAATGCACAAAATGCGACGCCATAATCAAAAAGGAAGAAACTATCTATGTCGTAATAAATTATCTGCTGAGTTTTGGCGGGAACGCGGGAAGAGTCGTGTCGCTCCGTTGTATTTTTTTCCAAAACTAGTGTTTTGTCGAGTGTTTAAGCATAAAAATGGTAGTGTTTTATTCATAAAGTGCCGAATTACATGCGTGAGTGTGGGAAAATGATATAATGTGCTGAAACATGACTTTTCGTGGTGCTTCCAAAACTCCATCGAAGCTTTATAGTAAAGTCGCCACTACTTTACTAAAGCATGACTGGACTTGACTGACACAAACTGGACTTGACTAAGACTAGACTTTGACTATAACTAGCTACGAGGACACTTATTTAACTTTTGTAACTTGAAAATATATAAATACTTCACACTGGCAAATGCAAAAACGCGACGGCAAAACCAATGAAAAAAAAAAAATTATCTGCTGTCAAGTGACTAATGGCTATTTTTTCTGTTTTGTTTTTGTTTATAGAGCTAACGGAATATTTCATTTGGGCTTCAATTGTTAGTAGATTATAAGAATTCTAGTTCATCATGTCTAAAATATTCACGCCAACAAACCAAATTCGATTAACAAACGTTGCAATAGTTAGGTTAAAGAAAGGTGGAAAGAGGTTCGAAATAGCTTGCTACAAAAATAAGGTTTTGTCGTGGAGAAATAAACTGTAAGAAAATGTCTTTTATAATTTATTTTTTCCTTGTTTACATCTTATACTTGAAAACATCATGTAAAATTATCTGTTTTAGGGAGAGTGATATTGATGAAGTATTACAGACACATACGGTATTCACAAATGTGTCGAAAGGACAAGTTGCCAAGAAAGAAGAGCTTGTCAAAATATTCGGTAACGAAGACCAAACAGAAATATGCAAAGAGATTCTGCTTAAAGGCGAGCTACAGGTCTCAGACAAAGAAAGGCATTCACAAATAGATTCCTTGGTCAAAGACATTGCTACTACAGTTGCAGACAAATGTGTAAATCCAGAAACTAAAAGGCCATACCCTGTCTCAATTATAGAAAAGGCAATGAAAGACATACATTTTTCAGTTAATGTCAACAAAAGTGCTAAGCAACAAGCATTGGATGTAATTCAGCTACTAAAGAAGGAAATTCCTTTGGAGAGGGCTCAGATGCGCGTAAGAATTTTATTGACCGGTAAGGAAGCAAGGAAAACTAAAGACAAAGTGGTAAAGCTCACAACTAGTGTAGAAGAAGAGAATTGGGAATCTGGTACAGCTAATATTATTTGTCTTATTGATCCAGGAAACTTCCGAACATTGGATGAGCTTGTTAGAACTGAGACTAAAGGTACAGGACAATTTGAACTGTTAAACTTAAAAGAAATGGTTGAAGGAGAGCAAGCATTGTAAATAAACTTATGAAATATTTTGTATTGTTAACTCAATAATATTAAATTTTTTGGTTAAAGATTAATGTTTTATTATTATATAGGGATTATTATATTTTCTAGTATTTAACTTTCTCAATTACTTGAATGACGAAAGGTTAAATATGATTTCAATTTAATAATACCATGTTTATTATGCAGTTCACCTTACTTTTATGATATTATAAGTTAAATTGCGTAAAATGAAACGAGTGAAGAGGTTAATGGCCTTAGCCCTCACATTGCATGAGTTGCAAGTCTCCCCTCCTCTCTCCAAAATGCAACAAAGTCTCAAGGTTATCAGTCTCAAATGGGGTTTTGTATTATTGCAAAGCAGTTTAGTACTATAACTCATCAGTGGCAAGCGTACGTAGTGGCAATCAACAATTTTATTTGAAGAGTGTTTCTTTTAATGCGTTTGTGAAGTGAAATACAAGTGTACATTGACAATATCGACATCTATGGTTTATAATAAAACTTTGGACATCACTAGTTGACATAGAATAGATCAATAAAAAAATCGGTAAATATCGCAACGTAAAACGGAACGGCAAAGTGAATGTACCGAAATGACAAATTAAAAAGTTTTTATTTTTCTCATATTGGTACGAGATTTTATTGATTGTTTTCTTTCATAAGATTTTCGGCCAGACGGCGACTGAAATTGCAAGTTACTGTGATATATTTATTTTCGTTAATTAACTATTCTTATCAACCAATTAAATGAGCAGGGATATCGAGTTATGTCTATAAGTAATGGAAGGTACAGAACTGGGTGGCGAGCAGCAATTTTGTTTGAGATGGAACAATTTTCAAGCGAATATCACTTCTCAATTCGAGGCGCTGCGCGATGATGAGGACTTCGTGGACGTCACTCTGGCATGCGAGGGGCACAGGCTGGAGGCCCACAAAGTGGTGCTGTCGGCGTGTAGTCCCTATTTCAAGGAGCTATTCAAAGTAAGTCCATCTTTCACTCCCCACACTTTGATGTGTCACCATTACAATGACTCTAGTGAAAGTTGTTATGTATAAAACACTTGATCTACTTACAAATGCCATGTCTCGCGTTCCGGTTAAGTACTCGTGATTTCATTTATTTTGTACCTACTTTAAAATTCTGTTTCACAATTTCTAATTAACTCATTACCATTGGGGCTATAGATTACATTTATGTGGAAGCACATAATGGATTCCTTTTACATTATAATGTAATCATTACAATGCATGCTAATAACTGTCTGCATGGTTTCTTAATGTATTAAAAGACAGTTTCATAACTGTGCTACAGAGCTGTCTGTGATTATTTCAAAATGCAGTCTGGGGTACCCGACATAAGTATTTTATGTGTCTGACTTTATGAATATTAAATCAGTTCACATTTGCTCCAAATTATAATAAATTACAATTCTATGTTAACTTTCAACAGATGCATTTTAAGTTCTTTTTTTTAACTAATGATATGTGAATAATCAGCCATGAAGAATCAAGAACACCTCTCTATATTTTATCAATGCTAAATTATCATAATATTTGTAGAATACATTTTGAATTTCGTATGGTAGACTAACAATTTATATGCAAAAATATGTAAGTGTGCTGGTATCTATTCAATTCCCTTAAGGTTGTTCAGTTTTAAGGGGTATCATTGTTCCATAGGTATCCTCAATAAAAACATGACTTTTCAGGCAGGAAAAAGTATATCATTCACATAAAATAGCAAATAAAACATTTTTTTAAATTTCTCTAAAGTAGAATTTAGTTTAATCGAAATTCCTCTTAATTTTATAGGCATAATATCTCTATTCACTAAAAGTGATTAGTCTAATTGATATGATAAATCAATCACATCAATACCCATTTAATATGTTGTTTGTTTGCTTACTGAGAATGTGGCTGGAATTATAGTGTCTATCAGAGAAGACTGTTTATTATGTTGCCCTTTGATCCCCTGCTTATTAACATGCCCCATGCTTGGTCTCTTGCACTAATTCAGTAGGTAGTAGTAATTCTGTGGCTAAGAATAATAGGGTCACAAAATTTCTTTAAGACTAGCTTTTCTTTAATTACTTTCAAATTATTATTGAACATATTAGACAGTCTATATGCCAGCTTTGTCCTTGCAAACCAAATTAATTATGGAAGTTTGATTTAATATCCTGTACTACACTTATATGTGATCAAACAAATTTGCAAAGTGAAGTTTGATCAATATGAAACACAAAGCTACTTATATAATATAATTATTATAGCTAATTCTTACAGTTATTTATGTCATTTTTATTTGTTGTGCTTATATTTGTCTACTGTTCTGAGTTAGAAATTTACTATTAAAGTATAGATCATTATTATTGTTGTCCTGAATTATATCCTATGTCCTAAATTGACCTGTAAAGGGAAATGGAGTGGCTATTGCCAAAGCGGCACTAACTCATGGGACTCATTTGACATAATTATGTTAATTAGTCAATATGTCTTTATTTTTGTCACATTTGCCTAAGTTTATTGTGAGCATTTATTTCTTGAATAAATGCTTATTCTTTGTAACTCTGCTATTGAGTCTTTATGAATACAAATCAAATGATGTTTGTTGGTAAGCTCATAACAAAAAAACTACTCAACTGATTTAGATGATTCTTTTTTAAAAGTGCTTGTGAGACTTCAACATCCTAAGCACTACTGCACCAGTTACGAAGTACCAGACAATCAGTTGGTCCATGCTAAAATCTTCTGTATTTGTGTATTGTTTAATGATACTTCAGTTTAAGTTGAATTATAAATTATACTGATTTTGATTTTCTTTAAACTTCTATGATATTAATAATAAAAATTTAAGGGGATGTGCGGGTGGTCCATGTTTTTAAGAGGCATCTTAGAAATGGCAGATTTTGTTATATGCATGAAAGTATTTTCGTATGTTAATTTTACATTTTTCAAGTAGGAATTAAGCAAAATTATACATCAAAGAATTGAGTATTAAATAGAAATACTACTAAGTACTATATTTAAAAATAATTCCAGCCAAATTCTCAGTATGTACACAAAACATTCACTATAACCTTATGACACAATTATGTATTATTAGTGTATAAATATTTTATATTTAAGATTACACTTATCTGTTTTACATCTAACTTTTTAACTAAGTTGAGGAATCTGAATGAAGTATTCTAAAGTAAACAATGCACACCCACTTAAAATTTGCTTATAAAGAACTTATGTTCACTAGATGTTTAACATAATAAACTACTTCATATTATACTCACATAAATATATGCAATATATTTTAAAAATCTACATCTACTTAAATGAGTACTTTGTAGACATTTTAAATAGTAGCAGAAAAATATTCAGAACAGTTATTGATCCATTTGGAGTTTTAATATATCAATGACAACAGCATAAATGTTCATTTAATTGAAGACCACTTAAAACCCCCGCAGTACCAGGTATTATACTACCCAGCAGTAGTGTGTAATTATTACTGTGTTCTGGTTTAAAGAGTATACTGCAGCTAGCGAAATTACTGGGCTGTTGAGACTAACCATTGAAAGTCTCTCAAGTAATTAGTGCCAAAGCAGCGATGCCCAGACATTGTTTTGCAACTTAAAGTTCTGTGTATCAATGCAAAGGTCATGGACATGCATTATCTCTTACCATCAGGAGAGTGTATCGTTTTATGTCATTACATTTATACATAGTACTATTTCTATTTTTGATTAATATTGACCCTAAAAAATATTTTCATGCAAATGGATCTGCAGTTTCAATAATGCTTCTTCTTCTAAAATCTTGCAACAGGGATTTCCCCTACCATCCTTTATTATTGATGAATGAATTGTAAAATCTAACAATGAATGTGTCATGGTTTATTGCTTTAAGTAATTTATAAACCATTTTCAAAAATCAAGTTGTTGTGCCTCCAACATTTACACTATTGTGGTTTGACAAAATTCTAAGTAAATTAACTTTGAACTGTTATAGTTTTCACTTCACATAACTTGTAACTAAATATTATTAATGTAAATGATGTGTACAAATATGTCAGTGATAGTATTATGTTTGTTTTACACTAATAAACCTCATAATAGCTAAACAGAATTGAGTATAAACTTGGGAATAATAAATCTTTACCTTAAGTTAATGAAAACATAATGGTTCTTGAACAATTACAAATAAATCTAAAAGTTAAATCAAATTTTAAAGTAGAATTCCAAACAATCATTTTTATTTACAAAATAATTTATTATTTAATATGTACTGCATAAAAAGTCAATTCTTAAAGAAAAATGACATAATATGTTAAATAAATGGAAACATTGAAAATCAATTTTAAGCATTGAAAAAGTCAATAAAACATTATATTTAAAAATAAAAATAAAGTTCAATTAAGCATAATTTTACACTTTTCTATCATAAGTGTTTATCATGACAATCTCATACTATCACTAGTAAGTGGGATCTTACTAGTAGTCACAATTCAGATTTATATAATAACTGGCGGACGCCTCGCGGTTTCACTCGCGCAGTTCCCGTTCCCGTGGGAATACAGAAATGAAAAGTAGCCTATGTCACCCAGAGATAGTGTAGCTTCCCAACTGTGAAAGAATTTGTGAAATCGGTGCAATAGTTTCAGTGCCTATCCAATACAAACAAACAAACAATCAAATCTTTCCTTTTTATAATTGTATGGATTATGTGAAAGTTATTCTGTATATTTGCTACACTAATAAAAGGACTTGACAATATTTATGAAATGTAATTAAATAATTGAATATAAATCGAAAATTCAAACAAAATTAATTTTCCTCTAAAATTTTTTTTTATATCACGTTCAGCACAGCAATCTCTCGGAGACGTTTAGCTGTTGCTATGTCTGAACTCTTCTACATGTTTTGTGTTTTACAGCAGTGAGGAGTTGGCCATTGACATCTCTCTCACGAATCTTTGGTGAATCGATTTATAAAGTTCGGAATACTGTACCACCTTAGTCTTGTGTAATGTGTAACTTCCCGAACCTGTTAACTTTTCCTCTAAAATATGAGAAAATTTGTAAGTAGGGGTAGAACAAATAAATACAGCTAGATATCTCAACCTTACTTATCAATTACTATTCAAGTATGAATTGTTAATGAAATAAAAACAAAAAGTTTGATCCTTCCAGTCGACACAGCTCTAGAGATCTGTGTTCTGGTATCATAAATTTTAGCAGGATTATGTGCATACCAGACACAACTAATTAAAAATTGCATTTTATAATTTAATCCACCACACGTCTAGTGTTCATTTCAAATCACCTGACCATGGATTTTTATTAACATTTGTAGATATCATGGTCACTCACTTCTCAACTGTATGCTAATTTAATGTGGTTGCTATTATAAATAAAATAATTATTTCATTAAAATGCTTTTGTTTGCCTTATATTGTTTCGTAACACGCTTCACGCATGGTGGACCAAGCTCAAAATTTACCATACTTATGCAAGTTTTGAGCAATTTTTTGCCATGGTATGGTGATAAATGATTTTACTCGTTTTAATTCGTGTTTTGATATTTAATTTGGTCATGGTTATGAAGAATGAATAGGTATCTAAATTGTAGAATGTGTGAAACTGTTGGGAAACAGTTTTCAATTTTAAGCGCAAGAATTTCAAGTTTATCTTATTTATGTATGTAAGTGCGTACCTAATATCTTCGTTATATTTAGTTTTAAAAACGTTGCTCAACTTATCATATTTATGGTTAACTTTGCGCTAATAAGTAGCATTTTCAAGTAAGTCACTTAAGGGATTTTTTGTGTAATTTATAATTCTATTCGTATAATACTCATCCTTTGTCAATGACTTGGGTATAAAATGTTACTGTTTGCTCAGGTAGACTTTTAACATTAGACTTTATTTGACCACGAGCCTTGAAGCCAATGCATTAAGTCATTACATAGACAAATTACGGTTAAGACGACACTAAATATATATTTTTATAAAAATAAAACCTAGGTCCGCAACTAAAAGCACTAACCGTCGAGTTCCAAGAAATATTCAGATCAAAAACAAGTGCGACCTTGACTCGACTATGTGTTAAGTTTTTCATGAAACCGTGAATGCGAAATCGACTTCGCAACGGAGCGCGTTCTAAAGCCATAATAATTATTATATTAAAATATCACAAGTTGACGGCGGCGTCTCGTTTACGAGACCAGCGTTCATTTGTTATCTCTTGTTTTAGAAAATACCTACACTGTGGCAATAATTGTATTTTGATCGGCAATGTAATTGAGGGTACTTACTACTATTCATTCTATGTGACATGTTATGAACTCGTATAGCGGACCAATTTGTAAGATTTTAACCCTTTTTAAAAAAGATCGGCGTATATTTTTTTGTAGGTAGGTAAGGCGATCACTTCGACCTTTGTCAATCGATTTACGTGATCCTTTTTTTATTAAGTAGAAGTTCTCGAGATAGTCCTTTTAAATAAATAATTAACATCATGCTCAGCCCCAAATCGCTTACTGTGTTTCTTCATGTCTCTCTTGTAAATCACTCATTTAGGTCATCTTATCAAGGATCGACCCGCGATTTCGAAAAGTATATAGGTATTTTATCAGCTATCTGGTTTTCATAGTACAAGCTTTTCTTAGTTTCGGGCTAGATGGCGCTGTGTGAAATGTCCTCTAATTTTTTTTTTTGAATGCTCAGCCCAATGATGGATGCGCGTCCCTCAGTTTTTCGATAAAGCGACTGCCAACCCGTCAATTTTTAGTCCACCTGCGATCACTCTCTCATCACCTTTCAAATATTTCACTAATCTAGATTCAGTAGACATTTTTTTTAATCAGCTCCAATAATACGTATCACTATAATATAAAGCTAAATTACTATAATATAAAGCTAAATAACCACTGACTGACTGACTTAGAGAATTATTATTATATGGTTGGATTGTTTGTCAATCTTCTCTTAATAATAAGATATTATACAATAATAACTGACGTGGTTTTGACCCATTTTTGTTTTACTTTGCGAAATTTGTCACGTTCAACCTTCGACCATAGTAACTATGGCCGAAGTATCCGATAAAATATTGCATCTCAAAAGAAGATTGTGGGAAGAACTCTATTTTTAATCAACTCAAAAAAGGAGGAATACAAAGAAGGAAGGAAGATCATTTTAACATTTGGCTATCTCCGTGATGGTCTACCGATTTCGTTCGGTTATCATTTTAATTAGTGTGGCATACCATATGAAGACACCCTATAAACTTATCAAACATGACCATGAGCTGAAAAGATATGCTATGGAATAACTTATCAATGACCCATGATTATGTGGAAATCCTTTAAAACTAACGCGATTGTAGTGCGTTGCAGCGCTTTTCTTATTATCATATCTAACCATAGGCACCTTCCTAATATACGTACGTTCTGTGCCGAACTTAGGTAACTGAAAATCGATATAATTTCTTACCATCGACTGACAATTAACCTAAAATAATTGACACATACTGGATGATGATGAAGTAAAAGCTTGGAAGTGCAGTTAGAATCACTTTTTCGATTTACATGGTAATAGTATTATATACTAGTTGCGCCTCACGGGTTCATCCGCCTTTTCCGGTATAAAAGGTAACCTATGTGTTAATCTAGAATAAAAGCTATCAGCATTCCAATTTTCGTCATTAGCAGTTAAACCATAACAAACATACATACAAACTTTCGCATTTAATAATACTGGTGTGATTTTATTAGATGTTATGTTTTTTATATTGTTTTATTAGCTTACGCAGGCGATTTCGTGCGCGCTAACTTTAAAATTACTTTCAGAGAGAAATGAAACACGTGTAAGTAACAAATAAGCAATGGTCATGAAACTTGCGTTATTTTCCTTTTATCCCTAAATAATGTTCCAAAACACATCTATACCATATTCCAAGGGAATACGTCCAGTAGTTCGTTTTTTTATAATCCCACGGAAACACAAGATTTTTCTGATATAAAAAGTATCCATTATGTTAATCCAGGTAATAAACTATAGTATGTGTGCTAAATTTTATCCAAAGCCGTTATGCTGTTTTTTCGTGATTCGAGTTACAAACATCATACAAACTTTGACGTTAAGTTAAAATAAAATGAATACGTTATTAATTAATAGAAAGTAATAGATAAAAGAAAACTACAATAATAAGATAGGGATCTCCATTTTAATAAAATAAACAGAAGAGTTCGTTTGTTTGAACGCGCTAATCTCTGGAATACCAGTCGCATTAGAAAAAATCTATTTGCGTTGCTTATTTATTAATTGAGGTAGGTTATAGGTTATTTACCATCACCATACGAGTCTTAGAAGCGGGCGGGTGATACCGCCAGTCACAGCTAGTCTTTAATAATAATGTAGAAAAACAATGACTACAATACTAAAAATACATTTATAATTCAGTTAAATCTAGTTTGTTGTAAAAATAAGTAGAGTCACATTAAAGATAAACTGAATATATAATATAAAATACTTTCATTATGGGAACGCTTGGCGTGTAGGTATTTCTAGCTTGTTTATCGGAGAATGGGCTTTATAATATATCTCGAGTAATTTATCGTACAAGTATTTGTAACACACTTATAGCCTCATTAGCTCGAGAGTCATGTCTTGATAGTTTCTTTACGTTTTTATTATTAACCGGCTTTTACTAAGAGAAGATTCGCATTTTGATACCTACTTTTTAATTTGACCTGTAACTACATACATAATGTATATTCATGTAAATAAACTATTTGAATTTGAGGGTTACTGTTTTAGCAGACTACATATACTCGTATATGAAACATACATATGAGCATACATTTGATCTCTTGTATCTCTTAAATTACTTATCATATTTTAACATATGAGGTGTCTATTGACACGTCTTATCGCTTTGCCTATCGAAACGTAACTGCGGAGTAGCAGTAGATGCCCCGTGAGCTGCAACCAGGGTAATGAACTGTATATTCGAGGTCCTTACCTACCCTACAAGAGGAGATTTGGAAAAAAAATCTCCGCCTGTCATATTGTATATGACGTCACAGTAGTTCCGTTAGTAATCATGACGTATTTCATTAATTTAGGTGGTGTTCTCAGACTTTAAGTAATTTTAATATGGGGTTTTATTCAAATTCAAATTCAAATATTTTTATTGTTTTATTTATTGACTATAACTTACAAAAAAAATACCATAAATTAATGTCTATCAATTTTTTTTATTTCTTAGGTATTCGTTTGACATAATTTTTTTGCAAATCAAACCTTTTGTGAGAAAAAAGTCACAAAAATCGAAATTTACGCAAACCACGCTATGCCGAAAGTTTTGCGAAACAAAGTTTTTATGTATGAGATTATAAGGCCAGTTATAATTTATTTAAAAACGCGATTATTGAAGAAAAAATACAAACATTCCAATTTTAAAATTTCCTTACACATTTTTACGAGCTAATTTGCACTATCTTGTTTAATTGAAAAATGGATCTGTGTTGGAAACATTTCCACGCTATAATTTTTAACGATTTCAAATGTCGCCTAAAACCGGACGAATCGTATGATAAACTTCAAATGGCATTTATGGATGAAGGCTTTTTAAAGGTAACCGTGTGCCGTTGGTATAGCGAATTTAAGCCCGGTCGACTAACTATGAGGGATGAAGAATGACGTGTTCGCCCTTTGATGGCTGTAACTGAAGGAAACATGTCAGCTGTGAAAAATTTAACTCTAGAGAATACGCTAATTAAATATGAAGAGATCTAGCACATACTGCAGATTGGTTCGGGAAGCGCTCACAAGAATCTACACCAGAAAAAGAAAAGAAAGAAAGAAAGAAAGAAAACATTTATTTACCAGCATCTTCGCGTAAGTAGGACAGTATCGCGCTAGGTGCTGCACAACTTCAATACCAAATGTGGTTTAATAACAACAAACCATATATATAATTTCTTGAATACAAATTTGGGCTACCTAATGTAAAGAATTTTAAGTTTTTTTTATGGTTGACAGGCTAGGTGTTTGACCACAGCTCACCTGATGTTAAGTGAAGGTGTGGTCTAAGATGGTAAAGCACACCTAGCCTGGAATGGAACTGGCTCTCAAGTTAGGCTGCCGGAACACACCGTTAGATGCTTGGCGGCAGATTTTCAACTTGAGGGTGGTAGCTAGCCAGCCGAGTACGTACTAGAAAGTACCCTACCACCATGCAAAACGCAAACCATGCAAATGCAAAAAAAAAAAGTTTAAGCGTCCCGACATTCATACATCTTGTTCTACACACATTTTTTTTTAATAATAAATTAATTAGATAAGCAGAACGCTTCCCCGATGACAAGAGACAAGTTGTGTTCACTACCATTGCGGCGGTGTCGTTGACTTTGAGTAACAAACTTAAGTCCAGGGCGTCGATGCTTTGGCGCTCATTATGTTTAACCACAATGGTTAGTTTTAATAGTCCTGTAATTTGTTGTTATTTTTTTTTGCTAGCATTGAGTCCGTTTGAAACTTAGCACCTTAGCGCAAAATTGCTTAGGTTTCCGTGGCAAACTAGGTGTGTTGTAGATAAATTAAAAAATATCTATTTAGTATTTTCCCGGTTGTGGTAACTCTAGGTACCTACTACATAATATAAAACGAATTCGCTTCCCGCCGACTACGCTCAAATATTTTATACTACGCAACATTTTTAATGCGGTTTCCATCAAGTAGACAGAGAGATTCAAGAGAATGGTTTATATGAATGTATATTAATACATACATATGCACCACATTAGTATATACATTGCACCCGTGCGAAGCCGGGACAGGTCGCTAGTAGGTAATGTATATTATCAACACGTATATCTCCACCTATATCATAAAAAGATCAGTGATAGCTCGTAAACCATTCGTCTATAACGTACAAAAGAACAAACAGACTTACCGTAACGTAAACTAAGGACAATTTGTTTGAACTCCAAAACTTAAAATGTTTTATTATATTCACTCCATATTAAAACACTAACATAACTAAAAGCAAGGTCATTTCAGGTCTGACACTTGATAGCTCAGTAAACTTTCAAATTGCGAAAATCTGATCATAATCGGTTCAGTATTTTTTTACGTAACATGTGTACTTTATAGTTACCGAAAGTATTGAAATATAAAACAAGGAACCGATATCAAGAAAAAATTAAGCATACGACTGTTTCTTAATGAAGATAATGTGTTTCGTAATAGATAAATCTCAAGGTAGTGTAGGTACTTAATGTATAACTAGCGACCCGCCCCGGCTTCGCACAGGTGCAATCTAGATACTAATGTAATGCATACTTACCATTACTTACCATTTACTTACCATTTACTTGGTGGTAGATCTCCTTAGCAGGAGGTCGTCTAGGTAGGTACCACCGCAGTACCAGTTATTCTGCCGCTAAGCAGCAGTGCGTAAACATTACTGTGTTCTGGTTTGAAGGGTACTGTAGCTAGCGACATTACTGGGCTGTTGAGACTAACCATCGAAAGTCTCCAAAGTAATGGGCGCCAAAGCGGCGATGCCCTGGACTTTGTTTTGTTACTCAGAGTTCTGTGTATCGTTGCAATGGTCTTGGATAGGCGTTATCTCTTACCATCAGGAGAGCGTCTCGTTCGTATTATTACTTTTTACATAAAATATATATATATATACATATAAACCTTCCTCTTGAATCACTCTGCCTATTGATGGAAACCGCATTATTACACGTTGATCTAAGCGTACAGACGGCGGGAAGCGACTTTGTTTTATACTATGCAGACTTGTAGAGATATCAGTCTGTTAAAATCGTTACTCCTAAAAAATTAACAATTGCACTGGCAATAAATAAATGCTGATTTTATCTATTAAGGTGGTTCGATTTCCATACAAATATTTTTTTGCCATTTATGGACAAACGGAGCATAATCTCATAATCTACTGTTTTATTCAAAAATAATGAATCATTCATAAATTTGATTTTAGGCTAATAATCTACTGTTTTATTCAAGCAATTGTGATTTACCGCAAATAAAGACCAAAATAAATGCCAGTAGCTGTGCTTTCACTGTAAAATTATGCTCCGTTTGTCCATAAATGGCAAAAAATTATTTGTATGGAAATCGTAACACCTTAATTTAAAAACTTTTCCCTTAACTCCCAAGCTTATATGCTACAATTATAAAATACATACCTTTACCTACCTATAACCAACCTATCGTAAGCTATGCAATAAAACTAACAATTAACTATTTTATGACACTACAATTTAATATGGACGAAAAAAAATAAGACGAGCGAATTTATTTGCACAATTTTTTGTGCAACTTGTATAATTATGTATCGAGTTTGGGTTAGCTATTCCATTACCATCCATGAACATTTACAAAAACTTCCGGAAAGAGGTTTTTGTGTTTGTCCTACAAATGACAATAGCAAAAAACTGAATCGTGATCTTTGAAAAATGTTGTTGAAAGTTGCATTTTGCACAATGCAACTCTCTCTTTCTTTCAAACTATTGCATCTAAAATTTTATATTTGGTTAGTATAGGCTTTATTTATTCAAAGAGATTGAATAAACCGTTACCTTGCGGAAGTTTATCTTTAAAACTGAATCTTAAATGAATACTTTAGTTTATTTCCACGTCAGTAAAGCGTCATTACTTTGGTATATCATTTATAATCTCTTTATTGTTTATACATACATATAGGTATATAGTAGGTACAGATAAAAAAACAGAAATCGTCGCATTGTCCACGCCATTAATTTTTCGGCATATACAAACAATTTTTTTTTTTATAACATAAATGGTTAATTATAATTAACATTATGTAAACTCCTTAATTCCTTATTATTCTTGACGTGATACTTAAGCGGATTTTTAATATTGATTATGCTAATTTTATATTAACCAAGCACTTGTCTTCATCATAATCATCAGCCCGTAATCGCCCACTGTTGACCATAGGTGTCTCTTGTACGCCACTAGACCCGTTTTTGTTCCAATTTTGTCTAGGTGTGACCCACGATTTTTATTACGTCGTTTACGCAACGAGCTGGTGTATGGGTGTATGATCAACGCTCTGTTTACCAGTTTGCGGCCACCAATCCGTCAACGCTTTAGTCCACCTGCCATCACTCTGCCTGACGACATGTTCTGCCTACATTTATTGCCGATGACATGATGATTATAATGCCAATGATTGCCGATCCGATATGACGCACCTTGGTTCGGGGTCGGACCTCGATATTTCTCAGTCGGTCTTGTATTTTGATGCAGAGCATGGCGCGCTCTATGGCTCTCTGTGCTACTAACATAAGCACTTACGTAAAAAAATGTAGGCCGAGTGTTGACCTACTGTGAACAACTAAAAGGGTATCTTGTACCCTTTTTAGTAATACAAGGGGGATTATTTAATGGGTCCCACTAACTATAGCTGCTAAGGGTCCCAAGTCCGAATTAGATAAGTCACGAAACGCAGCTGTTAACATTACCTGTCTATTCCAGAACAACCCATGCCCCCACCCGATAATATTCATGCGCGACTGCGAGGTATCGCATGTCCGCGCGCTCCTGCAGTTCATGTATGTGGGGCAAGTGAACATTGCACAGGCGCAGCTCTCAGCCTTCCTGCGTACCGCCGACGCGCTGCAGATACGTGGCCTCACCGACTGCTCGCAACACAACGATAAGGTACCCTAGCTTAATATCTTTTCTAGAAACTATCGAATTACCAATTAAGGTCCGTCTGTAATTGTCACCATACGCCTTGCGGGTCAGCTATTGTTTTGCTTTAGCTGCTTAACGTACCACGGCCAAGTCAGACTGAGATGTAAGCGTCACGAGCCAAGCTCTGTCAGTCTGGACCTAGCTAATTGCGCGCTAGATAGTTTTTTTCCCAAGGACAAAGATGAACCAATAGTAGGTGGCGCGGAGTTGCTCACGCATTGACTACGTATATAAATAATCGACGTGAAGAGTGTTATGTGTTTCATCAGTGATGATTCATCACTCAATAGGTTTTTTGTGTCATTGCTTTTAATTAATTCAAAAGTACAAAAGTATTGTAAAATTCTTTGTCACCAATGACACGCCAGCATCAATAAGTAACGTTACCTTGTGGACCAATCAATATCCAGGATGCTTTCCCAACACACATCGACTGATTGTCTTATTCTATTCATTTAAGTGTTACAAATATCTTCTGCCAGCAGAGTAAGAAACTGCACCTCCATCTAACTAAAGAGCTGACACGATTATAGGAAAATTTAGGAAAATCCGCTTGTGTTAGCGGTAGTCAAGAGTCCACTAATACAAATTTGTGTTTCAGAAAGTGAACCGGAAGTCACCCCCCTCCCAGCTCCGTAACTTGCTCAGCGCGAAGCCGTCAAGCGCCCAGTCTACCTCCTCCTCCAAAGCCGCAAGCCAAACCGTGGAGACTACACCAGCCGATGACCAGGAAGCACAACCTGGTCGCCGCACGCCCAGAAATTCTCCCGATGTTGCCAGAAACAATCTCAACGAAGAAGCTCCCTTTCAAACTTCTAGTCAAACGAGGCCTAATAACGACGACTTTAGTGAAATACCCAACTACCCGTCTTTAAGGGTGAAAACTGATCTCGAAGCGCCCGAGGTGAAAAATGAAGAGAGCGATATACTCATGGATCCAGGAGACCCCGAGCGGACGGACAAAAGCCAGGACTTCAATGCGTCCGACCTTCTCGAACCAAAAATGGAAATGATGGAGCAGGAGGCCAGCGACGAAGAGCGCTCTAGCTTTCCGCACATGTATGCCTACGAGAACAATGCGCTCGCCAATCCCTTCGCTGCAATGCAAGGTAACTAACCCTGCCACATATACCATACCAATATATATAGCCGACTCGCCCCATACATTGCTCTCACTAATTTAACCTAACTCCTCAGGTAACATGGATCTCATGTCCGGGATAACATCGGACCTCCGGGACGAGAACGCGGAAGGTGAGTGTCTATTTCTGTCTCTTTCACGTCATTTCACACGCACACGTCGACTCGGACAGCCGCGCCCCCGGCGAACCTCTTTTATGTTAGAGTCTATTCGATAAACGGCCAGAAAGAGAAGGAGAGAGCGCGCGGTCTCGTGAGGTGGTGGCTAGGCGCGCGGGTGTCGGCCGACGGTCCTGCCGCCGCCGCCGCTCCGCCAACGATCCTTCGCTAACTTGTAACCCCGGTGGTTAATCTGTTAGCTAATGGAACCGCCTCCGTCCAGAGTTCGATCGAGGAGTCTGCACGTAGCAGACCGTCGGTTCGATCCACGCGAGATATCGAAGCCTTCCACACTAACGCGGTTTGCGACAGCGGCCCAACATGCAACCGGCTAAAACCTTGGCTAGGCGTGCCGAAACTGCAGCTGTTTATGGTGGCGGGCGCGGCGAGTAACCGCAGCCTGGCGAGCACGGTCATATTCAATGGCACCACCATGGGCGCTGCCGCAGGCCGCGCCAGTGGGGGACAGGCTTAATTCGGAAAGTGGAGTCTGGAGTGTTACCGAGCAGTGAGCACGGGTAGGTTCCGTGGCGCGGGCGGGTCCATTGGTCGGGTGGCGCGGCGGTGCGGGCGCGCGGTGCGTTGGTGCGATCGTGGTGTTGTTGGCAGCGTGCGGAGGCGGCGCGGGCGTGGGCGGCGCGGGTGGTGCGGGTGCGGGCGCGGGCGGCGTGCAGTGCACGGTGTGCGGCCGCCGGTACAGCAACGCGTCCAACCTGCGCCAGCACGTGCGGCTCATCCACGAGGCGCAGCCGGTAGCTTGCACCACGTGCGGCCGCAGCTTCAAGACGCCGCTGTACCTGCGCCGCCACACGCTGGCGCAGCATGCGCCGCCGCGCCACTCTCTCAAGCCGTCGCCGCCGCCGCCGCCGCCGCTGCCCGCGCACTACCACTAGCCTGCCCGCGCGCCCGCCCCTCCCCTCCGGCGCCGGCTCCGGCGGCGGCGGCGGGCCCGCTCCTCGAGCCTCTCGATAGGTGTATCTAGTCTGTGATCGGAGTGACGCCGGGGGCCGCTACCGCTCGCACATCTCCGCTTATCGTGTGCCTTTCTATGATACTCCAAGTGCGGCGCTTGTCCCTCGACGAGCTCCCATTGCGCACGCGCCTTATTTTCCGTTCCTGACCTATGTTGGTCGACCGATAGCGCAGACGTTCCTAGTCGGTCCGGTTCGAGTTGAATGACATGATTATTTCTACGAAAAGGTCGTCGAGTCCGCGTCATACTTAGGCCATGGGGGAAAACGGAAAGACCACGTTTTAAGTGGTGCAAAGTACGTCCGCGGCTACGGTTGAATCATCCGCGGGGTCCCGCGCTGACTAATAGGAGTTCGTCGTGGCATCACGCGCAGTACCTTCCTTTCTGACAATAGACTGATTGTTATTAAAGCATTTGTTGCGACCGGTGCTCGTTTTATAACATAGGGTTATTTACTGGTTACATATTTATACACAACACAGTACATTATACACACATACCGCATCTGTCGTTCGGTCTCGCCCGCATATATGTAGAATAAGGTGTATTTTCATAATAGAGTAATATTTTGTACGGCGAGGCGGGCGAGAGCGGACGGCATTCCGTTTTATTTACCCGATGGAGCGCTGTCCACTCCGACATGGGGTGCATAGGTTCTGTAAACAGCAATAGTGATATTTTTATACACAATAGTTTTATCTTTACACAAATGTTATTGTTGAGTGATTACATGGCTCCCGGTCAATAGTTGTACAAAATCTCAGATGTGTGGAGGAGTAATAAGTCTTCGAATTCATATTATGTATCGAATAACTATTATTAATAGTTAGAAATTATTAAATTCGCGCTCGCGCTATCTATGTCACTGAATGTCTAATTGCTAAGAGACGAAAGATTAGAACGGGTTTTATTGAATCTTAACAACCTCTTTGTATGGATGGTGGTTAGTATTAACTATTAATATGCGTAATGCCTGTTTGACTAAGGGTTACAGATCTAGTGTCATGTTCGTCTTTATATTTACATGGTACTACTCGTTTCTTCATAACAGCTGTTGGCTGATTGGTAGTGAAGTTATTCATTAGGAGCTGTAGGGCGTGGGTTCGATTCCCACCCAGAACAAACATTTTGTGGTATAAACAAGATGTTTGTTCTGTGTGTATTACATATAAGTATGTATTTACAAAAAAAAAAGTTTAAGGATATACATATAAGTTACCACATTTTTTCATTGTACAAACTTTACTAAGTTTGGGGTCAGATAGCGCCGTGTGTAATGTCCTGCATATATTTAATTATTTTTTATTTTTCTTGTAATTCTAGCTTTGTCTAAAACAGAATTAAAAATACATAAACTTTTTTATTGAAACCTCGAAAGATTAATAAACGCATTTAAATCGCGCGTATATGGCGGTCATATCGCCAACTACTCCAAATCCTTGTTAATGATAAGTGTATCTTGTTTAACGGATAAGGCTAAAAGAAGCTCATTATGAAAACCGTTTACTATGGTACCAGTTTTTAAACATATCGAAACCGAGAAAGAATCTGTGACTGCATCGAAACAATATTTTATTATTTATTTATTTTATAATTTACTTAACAAAATGCATTATCCCCATACTTAAAGTTTATGAAAGTATATGCCCGCGTTATCCGCATAATGAAAGTTGCTCAAAATGATCAAGTTTCCTATTATCAACATTTTTTTTGTTTGACGCATAACGGAACTAATTATTTATTAAAAACCAAGAAATCTAATAAAACTCGTTCCAATTCGTCTCTTATTTAATTAGTGGGAAAGTCTTTTATATATTTTCTTGATTTAAGTTTTAGTTTATACAAGTCATCGTTTCGTACAAAAAAAAATAATAGGGCAGTGGGTGTGACATAATAATTATTAATGTGATGACAAAGAGAAGATAAGAATGATATATCAGTTGCGTTTGTACGTAATGTTATTAATTTCACTTGCCATTTTTATCCCTATATATAGTGATTTACCCAGTGTTTATGTAAAAACAGCATTATTTCTTATAATATAAGAGAAGATTATTTTTTAACTTGCTTATAATATTTTTTTACGATTTTCAATTTTAATTCCTTGGATCTTTAATTTTATGTAGTTTAGTTTTATACAGGGTGTTAATCTGTGGTCGACGTTATATTTTTTACCCGTAATCGATTCCGATTACCGATTGATTTTATATTACTGAATTCGTTGTTTCGTTTTGTCGATATTTAGTAAGTGAATAACGCATGGCTTAACAAAAAAAATAGTTTGTTGATGAACCTCGAGGTTTCCATTTCAAACATTTCGTTTAGTTATTGTCATGGAATACACAATATATTGAAGATACTTTTGTATAAATCTCTGTTTAACTTATAGCTCAATAACCCGCCATTTTGGCATTTTTTAATATTGAAGTACGCGCAGCAGTGGACATGTTATTCGTTCATGGTGCAGCTTAATGTTTTTCGCCAACTTATAAAGACGACGAAATCTGCGAATTATGTATATTATGAGGTGACCGTGTTGTGTTGACGAAATTGGACTTTATGTCGCAATCATTGATGCCCGATATGAAAAGTTTGCCATGAAAATAAGAATGTCTAGTCATTTTGTAACAAAAGCATTTATAAGGGACTATTTGAAATGTATGATTAGGGTTGTGAATTACAATATATTTTGTCATTTGAAAAAAATATTGTAAAACGTATTGGAGTGATCTCAAGTGACTTTCTTCCCATGATCTCTAAATTTTCACTTTGCATTTATTTTTAAAGTGTTTAATCTTAAAATTATTACGAAAATTAATTGCAATAATAAAGTTACTCTTAAAATTAATCGCTTATACATTAGTAATTGTAATTTTAAAGGCACATTTCTTATAATAATTTTAATCCCAATTAATAAGTTAAGGGTGCAGCTTTCATTATTGACATATATAAATGAAAATTAAATCTATAGAAAATAAATATCTAAACAGCTGAAATCGAATAGAAAAATAATTGTTAGATCATTGTATCATAAATATAATTATCTAGAGGCATTTAATCAAATTTAAAATAAACTTACAAACAATAGCTGTTATTTTAAAAAAATATTATTTTATATTATTATTTAAAAGTTGCATTTTGGGCACACAGTATATTTTAATATTCTGTCATAGTTGACAGTAAACACAAATAATTCTACAACATATTACAAACAGGAATACACATACATTATATGTATGTATGACATATCTACAGAGTGTCTCAAAACGCAATACCACTAAGGGTGACTGATTTTAGAAACACTCTGTACAAACTACAATAGATTTTATTTATACAGACTGTTAAACATTTATCTGCCAAATGATCCACATATACATAGTTATATACCGTTAATTATGAATGTTGACTGTTTAATATACACTAGATTTCCGTTTAATATCTTATTTTTTTAACACGCAAATGTCCATATGAAATATATAATTTCGATTGTAATCATCTGCATCGCTTGTGCAATGATTTTATGTACATACATTGTATTTTTTTTATTTAATCAGAAAATAAAGTATTGCGACAGATATTTGAGCTTTTCAATTATTTTCTAGATAGGAAAAAGTCATCACGTTAATATTGGTTTATTATTTACCCGCGACTTCGTTCGCATGGAATTAAACAAATAGTTTGTTCAGTTCGCAGTGTTTACGAAAAAAGTTAATCCTACTATCATAAATGTGAAAGTTTGTATGTTTAGATGTTTGTTCCTCAATCACACAAAAACGGCTGAACGGATGTGGATAAAATTTGACACATCGTTCATTTTATAATACTCGCAACAAAATACCGATGTTAACCTTAACCTCATTCTTATTCTTTGCAAATCATTGTTTTATGTTTTTAAAATATCTTTTTGTATTAATACTAGTCGCATCTGTCAAACTGTCAATCTGCCATTCTGTCAGTCTGCCACTGTAAAACTGTCAATCTGATGTAAATATATATACATATATACTTATGTTAATTCAGGTAATAAACTATCTGTGTGGCAAATTTTATACAAATCCGTTCAGTCGTTTTTGCGTGATTAAGTAACAAACGTCCAAACATACAAACTTTTACATTTATAATATTATTAGTTGTTATTTGTGTTGGTTTATTTTTTAACCGGAGCTAGCTGGGTTCACCGTTGACGGACACGTCAAGGAGGACAATATATAATATATTTAATATAAATAGGCAATACGAGTATGTATTGTTTTATGTTATTTATGTTTTTATCACTGTAGGTATAGTCGGTCACAGAGGTGCTAGTTTTTATCGTACAAAACGTGTTAGTATCGTACAGAATGACATTCGATGGCACTTATGCCTGACATTATCAAAATTGTCATGTTGTTCATTCTTTACCTTATACACTAGACAAATTAATTGATGTAACTCACTATACATAAAACGGAAATTTCGTTACTAGACTGTCTACTATTTAGCTTAATGGTACATAGTCTTGTGAATTCACGAAATATGTGTATACTATTATAAAGAGGAAAGATTTGTTTGCAATGAATAGGCTCCGAAACTATAGGACCGATTTCAAAAAATCTTTCGCCGTTGGGAAGCTACACTATCCCCGGGTGACATAGGCTACTTTTTATCCCTGTATTCCCACGGGAACGGGAACTACGCGGGTGAAACCGCGAGGCGTCCGCTACTACATAATAACATTTTCAAATGTGAAACTATATAATGTACTTGTTTTAAAAAAAAGTTGTAGTTTAGGTATTTTCCAACACCCGGTAAATGTTTTGTTGTGCATATTTTTGTCATGCTATTGAAAAATAATATCATAAGAAAAACAAAATCCCGATGGGTTTTTCGGATATAAACTAGAAGCGAGTTCAACGATATATTTATCACAAAAACACACATACATATTTACTTACAATCAAAAACATGACCACTGTCCTTTGCGCTAATTAAGGAAAAGTGACCCATTTATTACCTACGTATATTCAATCAATAATAATAATTTATCTTGTTTTCCTGTGTTGATTTTTTTCTCAAGGTGTTTCCTTAAAGATGGTCTATGCCCACCACGATAATTATATTAAAACACAAACAGTTAAAAGCCACAGTTTATGAAACAGTTAAATGCACTGTGACGTCACGATACTATTCCACTTTCATTAATATGTATTACGTACTGGGCCACTTACTGATGTTCTTTTCTGCTGCGAACAAAAATAGAATCAAAAATGTAAAACTTTGGAACTAATTGACATTAAATTTAATACGCATCTAATGCATGCGCATTTTTTATTTATACGCGTAATGTGGCGCACGCCTTCGTAAATTGGTCGTGTTATAATAGTAGGTTGATGGAAAAATCGAGATGTGGGCTAACAAGCAGCGCAGTAAAGTGGATTTTCCTGGTTAGCTATAATTTTGAAACTACGGTAAAGCGCAGAAAGTTGACGTTTCAGCGCCGCTTGTACGTCTCGTTTTAACCGCATTTACTCTTTGAACCTGAAATACGTTGCTGGGAACAATGCTCGTCCTGAACGACGAAAAGTACGATGTTCGATATACACGACAACGTAAGCTACGTGTAGGAACAGTGGCTGCTGAATAATTTCGTATCAGGTCTCATCATTTTTGTTTTGTCGTTCACGTAGGGCAACGAGCCATTCTTCCGGGTAAATCTAGATGCCCCAATCAATCACCGTATGCCACAGTTTTGCTACGACACAAGGGGTAAACGGGTCTGCTGAACACAAAAAAATGATTTAATAAAGACGAGCTGCATCTATACTTTTATGCGCGTGATTTTTATATGCAGCAAACGCTCCCGTAAAATATACACAGCGATTAACGCGCTCTTACGCATGCAATTGCTACGTCTTATACCTACTACGCTTAGTACCGGAGCCATAGTCAACTGGAGTGTTTGAAGCATTAAAAAATTGCAGGGTTTTATTATGAGGCACATTTTGTTTAAAGCATATGGCATAGCGGGCCTTTTCGGTAGGTCATTGATAGTTGAACGTTTGTGGCATACCGGGGCTAACCTGGCGCATGGAGTGGACTCGTTGTCTTACTTAAGCGGAAATATTATTGAAGGCGTAACCCACGGGTGTGATGATTGTTGTGATTTTAGCGGTGGGTCGGTGGGACGGGCGCCGGAATCGGCCCGTGCCAGATGCCGTGTGGCTGGAGCAGCACCGGAGAGCGCTGCCATTCGTGCTGAAGCGGGAGAACGAGCGGGGAGGCGCCGCCGCACCTAGACTTGTGAGTATATTTTTCTTTTCTCCTAAAAATGTTGAGGCACAAATGAAAGCTGCTCCTTTCAAACATTTTTTATCGTTTACGACCTACAAATTTGTATATTAATCTAGAGGGACTAAAAGGAATAAAACATACGTTAGCGCGGTTGCTTCACACGCTAAAGGGTTCGAACCTCAACAATGAGCGTGACCTGTTGGTGAAGTAAAAATCATTGTGAGGAAACCATAGTATGGTGGTGGAGTACTCTCTGGTACTTGGCTGTCTGGCTACCACCCTCAAGTTGAAAATCTGCCGCCATGCACCTAACGATGTGTTCCCGCAGCCTCACTTAGGAGCCAGTTCTATTCCAGGCTAGTTGTGCTTTACCATCTTCGACCTCAACGTCGCGAAGCATCAGGTGAGCTGTGGTCAAACACCTAGACCGTCAACCACATAAAAAAATGGTCTTATTTTTCATTGAAATATTTTTCGAGTCGCTAATGTAGGTTATAATATCTGCTATCTGGAATTTACTGTGGCTTCATTATAGGTACATAATTGTAATTCTAAGACGCGTCGGTACACTCGTCGATAGTCAAATTATTATAATTAGTAGCGTAGGAGATACGGGGGAATATATACATGGATAAAATCACAACCCTTCCTTTTTACGTGGTATGGTAGATATTCAGTATAAGAACGAATTTATGAACGAATTATGAAAAATTTCGTTTAACGTTTGAAAGGTACTAAAAAACTAGTCTAAGCATATCCACGTAATAACATACGACACACATCTTACTAGCACGTTGTTTTCCCATGTTAGTCGATTTATCATACACGTTAATTTGTTGAAGTTTCTGAACGATAAGCTTCTGAAACGCCATTCAATTAAAGTCACTTTAACTACATATAATATTTAAGTATTTGATAACCCTATGCGGAACGTGACTCTACAATTTTGGTACAACAATACCTACTCTCATAGAACTAACTAAGGAACGATAAGCGACGAACGTATGTCATGTTTTCTTCATTGTTTATTTACAACTAACACCGTAAATAGCCATGTATCATTTCATGTATTGATAATATAAAACTTATCATAAACTGTAGCAATAAATATTTTTTACGGGGTTACGAAAATATTTTTGCTTTACTCGTATATATATTATTATGGAAAAATGTTTTTGCTTTATTAATGCGCAATAATTGTTTTCCGAATGTGATTGTGGAGATTCCATAACGACTTCTCATATAAATCTTACAGATTCTAACTCTATTAAGCCTCTAATTATTTATCGAATGATGGATATGTACGTCATCAAAAGATTAAATCATGTCGTTACGATTCTGTTGTATTATTTGTCAATTTTATAGGAATTTTGTATAAAATATAATAATACATAATAAATATCTTAGGGCATCACACACAGCGCCATCTGACAAACTAAGCAATGCTTGTACTATGGAAGTCAGATAACTGATAGAATACTTAAATACATACAGTACACCCAGGCACAGAACAAACATTTTTGTTTATAATGGGGTGGGTGGGAATCGAACCCACGCCCTACAGCTCTTAAAGCAGACATTCTACCAATGAACCAACAGGGCTGTCATCTGTATAATATCTAGACTCAGTTCTAAGTTAGATGTATGTGTTAAAATAGAAAACTAGCTTAACTAACTGCCTAGTGTGCATTAAGTTATAGGGCATCATTGTATTTATTTTATCTTTACGAACAAATTTTACTTTCTTTCTTTTTTTGAGACGCTCTCCTGACGATAAGAGATAACGCCTGTCCATGACCATTGCAGCGATACACAGAACTTTGAGTAACAAAACAAAGTCCAGCGCACCGCTGCTTTGGTGCTCATTACTTTGAGACTTTCGATGGTTAGTCTCAACAGCCCAGTAATTTCAGTAATTTCTTAGTAGGTACATCCTGGATACAGTCCTGAACTTTAATTTGGTAGTACAAAAAGTTATAGGCAACGTAATGAAAACGTATTGTATCTAAAAAAAAAGTGTAAAGAAAGAATAATGAGAATACGAGAGAAAAAAAAGCTTAGTACCTAATTAAAGTTTTCTGCGTTACATCGCTTTGTACCTAAAAGTCTGCAACAGGATATCATGAAAAAAACTTTTTTAGCAATAACTACAAATCATAATGTGAAATGTTCCTTAGGCGAGGACGTACGCAGTAGTAAAAGTATTATGAAGCGTGCCTATGTCCTAAGGCAAGAAACGAGATACAGACATCTCTTGGGGTCCATTCCGTGTTATTTGTGCCCCGTTATCACATTCTATCTACACTTTTATTTCCTAAAAACAGAAACAGTCAAGTTAAGTTTGAAAAGGGTAAAGTAAACTCGTGTAGGCTGGGTCGCTGGCTAGTTTTAATATCAGAGTTCCTTGCCGCCTTAACCGTTCTGGTGTCTAGCAAGACGCGTCCTGTTTTTTTATGGCATCGCATTTTGTCCATTCTGCCGGTGTCGAGTATTTCAAATTTTCAGGTGTCATGATAAAAAAAAATCAAGTAAAATAAAACTTAGTCTAATTATTATTTATTAATAATTAATATTACTTATACTTATAATTTTGGAAATAACACGAAAAGGCCACACCACATCATATTATTTGCTTGGTGCCTGCCCACATAGGCACGTAATTTTATGTATAGGACATCACAATTTTAAAACATAAACCCTAAATATATACAGGTTTAGGAAAAAAATATAATGTGCAATAGCGACATGATTTTTCCGTGTTGCCGCCAAAAACTCGTTATAATGGGACAAACAATCGAAGCCGATAATAATTTAAGGCCCTGACTATACTTAGCGCGCCGCAATTAAGCTTGCGCATTTTAAATGTTTTTAATGAATTTAGTTATGAAACATGGCAATCCTTAAATTTGCTGAGAAAAAAATATTAAAAGTACAGCTAAAATAAAATATTTTTACATTAAAATGTGCGATATAAAAATCAAATTGTTAGGCAGGAAATTATTTTCGAGCCAAAATTATAATTTTGTCGGACCTTTTTAATGTTATTCTCAGAAATTTCACTGATTACGATTTTTCATAACCATATTCAGTGATATTATAATAAAATTATGCGCGAGCGGCGCGCTTTAATCTAGGCCTTAATATGTTACCCGATATACGGTAGCAATCAGATTCAAATAGAACTCAATTTTAAAGATAAAATCGTACTTTAAGAGACGTACCTCTTTGTATTGTTAGTCAGAACAACCGTTAGTGTTTGTCGTACTTACAAATCTAATATTATGCTGTCAAGTGCAGCCAATCATCTAGTCTAATCTATATAGTCTTCAAAACAATTGATTTTAACCCGGAAACCAATTGACCTGAAACTTTTAGAAATCTGTAAGAGAGAGAGAGAGAGAGATAGAGACTTAAATAATGACAGCCACCAGTGCATTCAAATCCTTTCGTCAAAAAGTTTTAATTTCCATAATTCAAAAAGCAGTCTTCTAAATTTCTTAAAATATAAAACAATCATTATTGTATGGTCAAATATTTTGTTCCCAGAGCGTTAAACCGTGTCAATACACAAAGTTATTAAAATTTACGCGAAGTGAAAATGGTAGGTACGCAAAGATTTTATAAAAGTAGCACTAAAGTTATTTTTAAAATACGTGACATTTATCGATCACTTGTAGTGTCCAACGGTTCCACGCGGATACAGTAAACGGTTACTTTTTCTGGGGGTTTTAAGCAGTTTATATGTTAATTCGATGCTTAAACTACTCAAATCGCATTCAAACCCGTTTAGTCGTTACAAAGTTGAGAGTGGTAAAACATACGAGTACATGTACAAAAACTTTATCTATAATATTAGTGTGATAGCATTGAGCTGCTATTTAAAATTAGCAATAAGTAATTGTTATTTTCTGAAACACAAGATAGGATTTTAACAGCTTCCAATAAAGATAATTTTGTAGTATTTGTTCGAAGCGATTTAAGTTATTCTTTGACCTTATAATAAGCAAGAAGTAAAAACGTAACCTGCTTAAATTATACATTTAAATCTATATTTCAAATAAGAAATTTACCACAATTATTCACCACTTCACTAAATACCTTGTATACAGGGTTATAAGCTTGGATGTATTAAGCTTTTGCTACGAACACAATTCTGAATAAGTAAAAATTAACTGCTCCATAGAAAAAAATGTGTTGATACTTGACCAAATGTAACAACCGTTTAATTTTTACGATTTCCGAATTGTACTCGTAGTAAAAATTGTTTTTAACGTACCTAGTTGAACAAAGTTGACTCTAAGTGAGTGAGAGTGAGAAAAAGAAGATGACGTTCTGGAAATGTGGTGCTGGAGAAGAATGCTGAAAATCTCGTGGACCGAGTTCAGAACGAAGCAGTCTATCGAGGAAGAGCTTGGCATCAAGCGGCGTCTTCCTCCATCATTCAAACTCGCATTTTCACTTTCTTTGGGCATGTATGACGCGATGACGCCTCCGTTGACCGCCTTGTGGTGCAAGGCAAAGTTGAGGAGAAAAGACCGCGTGGCAGATCCCCATTACGCTGGACCGACCAGATAAAAGCTCAACTGCACGGTCCTATGAATGAGTGTGCAAGTAAGGCTCCCATACGCGAAGAATGGCGACGGATTGTCAGGCGAGCACCGGAACGGATGACCACGACCACCAAGAGTGCGTACGACTAAAAAGAAGAGAACAAAGTCGCATTTCGCGTGTTTTTTTTGCATAGTTCTTCGAAATGATGCAACGGATTTTGATACGGTTTTCACTATCATTTAGACCATTATTTCCGGAAGATTTACACATAAAGTAGTTAAATGATAAAGCCCCGGCTTTATCATTTCGAGTCGCTTGTTAGTACATTTTTAAAGATTTCAGATTCTTAAGAGTACACTGGTGTACGCATATTATTTTTACTGTAAATTGACTGAATTTCGCTTGCTGATTTTCGCTGATGTGACAGCAGGTTCAGTAAAAATCAGCTGTTTCCTTATATCTAAATTAGCTTTCAATTGTTTAAAATATCGCTCCGTCTGCCTTAAAACTCAAAACCTACGCAATTAGAAAATCTTATTATCTGTTTCAGATTTATCTAGGTTACTGTACCTACCTATACATGATGTGTAATAAAATTATTATTACTCAACAATCAAAACAAAATGTCAATCAAAGTAAACGTTAATGTAGGAAAATTTTACGGTTTCTTAAATTTATATACGAGTTAGATTAAATTAACAGATAAGATACAATTTTTAACCTCATGTGCTTTGTCGTACTCGCGGTTGTATTCGTGGCCGTTATCAACCATCAATATCACAAGCACGGGTTATCTGTCAATTGTATATTTGACGTCACATTTCCTTGTGACACAATGGTAACATTAGCCCTTTCCGCTATGAAAACTATGCTCTATATATATCTGTGGGGTTCAAAAAAAAAATACTGTTGATGTGTGATTTATCGTAAATTATTTGCGTGTTCCTCTGACTGTTGGGTGGGGTAGATAATGAAACTATATTTCTGGTGATCACCATTTCTATTTCTCACAATACTACGTGCTGGTTACATTGTTGAAAGCGAGTTAACTCTAGCGCGGCTATTGGACAACTGAGTGGCGACCAAGTAATAAGTACACCACAGTCAGCAAAGATACTGTATCCCTATATATCTAACAAAAAAAAAACAAATTATGTTGGTAAGCGCATGCATAACTTAAGAACGGCTGGACTGATTTAGCTGATTCTTTTTTTAAAATATTTGTGATACTTCGCTATCGCATCGGACACTCAGCTAGCAATAAGATAAAACTGGCTTGCTGTTCATTGCACTAAGAAGAGTGAAAGTAAAATTATAGTGCACGACCATAGCGCGCATGCTGTCTAATAAAAATAGATGACGAACGACTAACGTAATTCTGTTTTATTAGTGTCGTTCAATAAAATAGTTAATACTGATGGGAGTTTTATTGTATTGTAATGTGAAGTTTCGAAGAATCTATCTATCTATACTATTATACAGAGGAAATATTTGATTGTTTGAAAGAAAGAAAGATGTTTGTTTGTATTGAATAGGCTCCGAAACTACTGGACCGATTACAAAAATTCTACCACCGTTGGGAAGCTACAATATCCCCGGGTGTCATAGGCTACTTTTTATCCCTGTATTCCCACGGGATCGGGAACCATGCGGGTGAAACTGCGAGGCGTCCGCGTGTACAAATTTAAAGAGGAAAGATTTGATTGTTTGTTTGTATTGAATAGGCTCCGAAACTACTGGACCGATTTCAAAAATTCTTTCACCGTTGGAAAGCTACACTATCCCCGGATGACATAGGCTACTTTTTATTCCTATTTCCCCACGGTAACGGGAACTACGCAGGTGAAGCGCCAAGTAACTGAAAGGAAATTGCTGGAAAAAAAACTGTTTTTCTATATAAAAAGTTCGATGACCTTTGACCAATGTATGAAACAGCTGATTTTCTTTCGTGTTTTCATACTTTCATATTAAAAAGTGATCACGAGTACAATATCCTCCATTCAAGTTAGGACATCCCACGCGTATAACCCTGTATAAATATATGAGCCGACTTGGTATCGGGTTTGAACGGTTTAGATACTTTTTTTATATTGTAGATAGGCTTGCGTTTGACCGCCATCTCGCCTGATGTTAAGCCAAGATGCGGTCTATGCACCCTTTTCTAGAAGAAACCGATTCACTCGCGACTTAAAAGCACCCAGATTGTATCTATTAGGGGATTGCATTTACTCGGGTAGCAAATCCCATTGTTTAGCGGTTCGTACGATGAAATTAGATTCAAACCGTTTAGTTCGAGTTATTGTAATATCTACCATGAAGCGGTGCCGCTTTATAAAGCTCCTGGCTGTCTGACAAAATAATACGCAGGGTAGAACTAGGCCATGCAGATAGTTTTCCAACCTTATCTACTCTAACAAACAACCAATTTAAAAATTCCAAAAACAATTGGAATTGGCCTTGAATTAATCATAATGAAGATTAAACCAGTATGTCGTGGAACAGGAATTACATGTACCTTATTCTGAATTATCGACTTTTTAACCCGTTTTTATACAGAAAATGAACTGCACTGATGAGAATAGGATTTTTTAATTTAGGTTCATCCGTATAGTGAAGGCCATTTTTAAATTATACCTAAAACATTAAAATAGGTCGTAAAATAACAAGCCAATAGGAACGGTGGGGCGGAGCGTATAATAATAATTGTTAAGTGATAAACTATGGACCTTGCGATTTTGTCAGATCTGGCAGGGACGGTCGGTGAACTGTATTGTTTGAATTCTTCAGTTTTGTTTGGAAAAATGTAGACACAAGTAGGCTATAAAAACTATTCAAACGTAAATATACTGTACTAGCAGCTCGCCCCGGTTTCCCACGGGAAAACAAAACTCGATTAACAATATAAATTTGTCGATCCAGTAGTTTCGGAGCCTATTCAATACAAACAAACAAAAAATTATATCTTTCCTCTTTATGAGATGTAGGTGACAACTGTAATAGTTAGACATATGATATTGCGGACTTATTTGTAGTTGTCAATTTGCTCTTTAGATCGTCACTTTATTCTATTGTCAATAGTTTTCGCTGCGCATGCTAAGTAAGGATTTTTCAAATTTTTCACAGCTTGGATTAGATCATTGATTTTTCCATACGGATCCCTAATTGTTTTTTTAATCAAATAAAGCCTATGCCCATCAGAGATAATGTAGCATTCTAATAATGAAAGAATTATTAAGATTAGTCCAGGAGTTTCGGAGCCTATTCAATACAAACAAACAAACAATCAAATCTTTCCGCTTTATAATAGTATAGATATAACATATTTTCATTGCCATTAAGACGATATTCTCTGACATTAAAAATTCAGTTTGCGTTTTATCTAATATTACTTTTGAATGAAATCTCAATATGTACCTAGTCGCACATTACAATGATCGACACAATATATTTATTAATTTGAAAATGATAGGTACTAAAAATATGTAATTCGAGACCTAAGAAGAGACTTCGTAATACATACATTTAATTTTTAACTTTTCAAAGAATATGAAAATCCTTAAAAAAATCGAAGATTGACACGCACCAACTTGTATATATATCCAACATATGTAAGAATCTCCGTAACCCTGTAAATCCATACCATCTATATGTATTATATGCCATCAGACGAGTCAGAAGATAGCTTGCCGCTCTTTTCAATAAAAAAAATATGTCAAAATCATCATATTCCGTGTCTTACTCTCGTTTTGTTTAAAACCATTGTTACCCTACTTTGAATATGTCCGCGACTGATAAAGTAAAGAAATTGAAAGAGTTTTAGACCGACTTCCTTATAAACGAACCGGTTGAAAAATCAGAAATAGAGCATGACTTCTTAGAACTAACAGAGCAGCCTTTCAAAAACCCATCACATTTTTTGCACAGGTTGTGCAAGTAACTGTAATTTGTTGAAATAAGCCTTGATGTAGGTCCGTTATATCGAAATCAACGCACTCTATCTAAAATATACCATCATCACGGTGATTATCGCCAAGTTTGTTTCCTATCATCGTGAGTTGTGTTAAAACCACGTAATTTTCTTATCCGTTTTTTTTACCATTTATCTGTATCCAGGTACGTACAACACCTATATGAGTAATATTGTTTTGTATCACCTGTTTCTATAGCACGATATTATAGATAAAGTTGCGACAAACATGTGGATTGGCAATGATCATGTGACATTAATTTATTATTCGATTCCCATAAAAGATAAATAGATAATTTGTGTTGCAAAATAATTGTTATGCAACTTAATATTAAAAGTTCAAATAATAATTAATGCAAAATCTGTTTGCAAAAGTTTTACTTGACTAAACTTTCGTCCATTATATATTAGTTATAGATGCTCGGATGGCTGATGGCCATACTTTAACTGTCCTGTTATCTGATTAGAAATGTATAGATCTGCTTCAATAGTTGAGGGCGTGGGTTCGATTCTCACACAGGACAAATAATTATGTAACGTATTACTTATAAGTATGTATTTACAAAATAGTATGTAACTGATAGAATTATCAGTTACTCAGTATCAGTACTTTTTTAAATTATGAACCTGCTTCCAACTGCAGGATACAACAATTACATTATGTATTCGTCTCTTAAATGCAGTCTCATCTCATTTCTAGATAAAACTGGGCGAAGGCGTCGAGATCCGCGAAGAGTTGCTCAGGGGTGTTAAATGGGGGGACTACAGGAAGGTTACGCGAGGGCTGGCAGCAGCCCTATTCTCCCCTATCGAACTAGCGACCTGCTCAGTAACGGGGCAGCGGTGGTCTCGCGCGGGGCAAGAATCACGACCCACGAAGCCCCCGCTCGACCGACGCCGGGTCCACGCGCTCATATCCTACGTCAGCAGACACTTCCCAGATGTAGAAGTTAGCAGGATCAAGCAGGTGCTAGCGTACAAGTGTAAGGAGAACTGCGCAGCGCTTAGGATGAGGACAGCCAGGTGATACTTTGTTATTTTTTTTAATTAGCTTTTTGTTTTTATCTTTATGTATTTCAGGCTAGCTGTGTTTACCATATCGTTGTCACTTAATATCAGGGGAACTGTGGTCAAACAAAAATGCGAAATTAACATCCTGTGCTGACTGAATATTTGTCGGACGTTTGTAAACCGTATTGATTTGACTGATCTTGATGAAATTCGGCTAGAAAATACAGTACATTTTAGGAGGAATGTAGTAGGTATATTGGAAAGCCGCGGTCAAAACCCGCAGAGCTCAACCCAGGTTATGATAAATGATATGACCGATAACTAGCCTTGCTGTCTACGACAAAGCGCGCTAGTTCGTACTAACTGATCAATCGTTTGGTGACGCTCATCGTATACTTATCATGATCGACGCGTTGGATTGTGCACGTGTTTTTAACTTAAAAAACAAGTTCTTTATTCTATTTACCTATAGGTATCCTCTTTAGGCTTTACAGATTAGGATAGAGTCATCGCCGTCTTTGACGACTATATCAGCCCCCAAAGCAGCAGCATATAAAATACAGTGAAACCTGGTTAAGTGAGACCTCAAAGGACCTGAAAATTTGTCTCACTTATAGAGGTATGCCACTAATCCAGTGTCTCAGATATCCGGGTATAAATAAATATCTGTCTCATTTACAGAGGGTTCCATTAATAGAGGTCAGAATACAGGTTAATTCAGTTAAGTAAGTAAACAAAAAACGACAGTTATAGAGGCAACTATGACGAGTAAATCTAAAAAACGAATGCCAGATATAGAGGTTTGCTTCGTCCCACTAACAGGTAATTCAGTGCCAAAGTGGTGGGACCTTGGCATCAGTTTCAGCTATGGAGGTTTCTCACTTATCCTGGTTCCACTATCCTGGTAACCAAGTTTCACTGTATATTAAAACCCTCACTTTCGTCTATCTTCCACTTATTTTTTTTATTGGTTGACTGGCTATTGACTACAGCTCACCTGATGTTAAGTGACGGCGTGTTCGATGGTAAATACACCTAGAAACTGACTCAAATGCGACTGCCTAAAAACATCCGTTAGATGCTTAGCGGCAGATTTCAACTTGGGTGGCAGCTAGCCAGCCGAGTACGAGAAAGTACCCTACCACAATGCAAAATATACATTAAAACCTCGAGTCACATAATAATCTAAGGTATCATCCACACTACAATATAGTTCAAATCTGCTCTGTCGATTTATTTTAATTAGATACTTGAACAACTAAGATTGTATTACATTTATCATAATTAATATTCTGTCAAGTCCACTCCACATCGTTCGGTGCTTAACATTCGATTATCCTATTCGAATTACAATATATTTTATATTATATAATTTTATCGTCTTTCAAATTGATTGATCAACGCAGAGAAGTATATTTACAGATAGCTTACCTAATGCCTGCAAACGGAACTTTTATTTTATCTATATCGCGCAATCAATTGATTAGGTATGTGTATAGTGTTATAACAATCAATACACGCTCGTTAATCTAGATAGCCTAATTGAAATCTGTTTAGAAAAATCTCAATTGACAATCGCTTGAGTCAGTAATTCTTGTACCAACATCATCTCTTATCTTCGCTTAAGTTTGAAATGTTTTGTTCGACCTAACGTGAAAAATAATGATATCATTATAATTCAAGATTCATTTATTTGTAGCATATGGTTCAGTGTACAATTATAGAACAGTACACAGGGTTTATTCGTATCGTATAGTTCACATATCCTTGCCCGCTAAGGCGTACAAGTTATAGATTAACTAAACTTTAAAATATCAAACAGTCCAATAAAAATAATTATTAAAATTTTAAAATGAAAAAAAAAACATACACAGAATCAAACATAGAATTAAATAACAATAATAAAAGGTCAAGTGGAGCTGGGCAGGACACGTTGCTAGGCGAAGTGATGACAGGTGGAGTAAGGTTGCAACAGAGTGGTGGCCTAGGCAAGGGAAGCGGAGCGTCGGTCGTCCAGCCGCAAGATGGGTCGACGATATCGTCACCGTCGCGGGTCGAACATGGACCAGATTGGCACAGGACCGAGGCAGATGGCATGTAAAGAGAGAGGCCTATACCCAGCAGTGGGATAAAGAAGGCTGTGGATGATGATGATGATGAATAAAAGATCTAATAATAAAGAAACAAAATGTCAACAATAATAATAAAAGTCTGAAAATAATATCATAAATATAATACGCCGAATATACTAGAGATGCACGTATTAAAACTTATATGTAATTGAATCGATGAAAAAACTAAACAAAATTATATTTTATTTTACTTTGAGTTTTCATAATTCGGTATGTAAAGTTTTTTTTTTGTATTTATTTTATATTTTTTACTGATAGTAAACTTTATTTTATGAAACTAATTTGAATATTTTGGCTTTCTATGCGGTAGTTTAATTCTAATACATTTTTAAACTTTTTATAGTTATGACGTCATAACATTGGCTGAATATGTAAAATATGTACTTTTTTAGGCACTGAAAGAATCCTTATACAGCCAAGGACATGACGTCATTAGAGGTTAATTGAAAGTCAAATTTATTTTATGTATTTTATTAAAATAAACCCCGTCTCATAGTTTAAAGAGTTTTAAACGGAAAAATCATGTACAGGAATGGAAATGGTTTTGGAATCAGCAAAGTATTTTTTTTCTTTACATACCGAATTGAAATCTATGTTGTTACACCCAGAGATAAGCAATTATCGGAAATCCATAGTACACGCGACCTGATTGTTTTTCGAACTTCGAAAGGATAAGATATCGACCACCCATAACGCTGGTAAATACATAGTACATTATTTTAACCTTAACCTTTGTATACATACGAGTGAGTATTTTTATCCTTTGATATCAACACCATGTTTGTAGTCACAAGCTTGTGAGTGCGAGTTGTCGGACTACTGACGTCATTTATTGCGGTATTTATTTCTGTCTTTTAGCTACGATTTTATTGCGACACTTTTTAAGTTTGTACTAGACGGTGAGCTTACCAGTATGTCTTTTACACGGTACGGAATCCAATAAGCCTTTCCAAGAAGGAGGTTTAATAACAGAAATAGACCTGGTACTCGAGGTAAAAGCCACGCCCACCTGACTATCCGGTACTGAGTTAGTGGAGAATAATAATATAATAGTTTAATTAACCTAGATGACCTTTATGGAATGTTATTGTATGAGAGACAGAAGTGAAGTTAACAATTTTCGGGTTGTTTACGGTAAGACATCACCAAAGATACTTTGATAAGGTACCTAGCAAGGTCAATATCTAGCAAAGGCTTTAAAATTGCACCTCGAAAGGCGTAGCCAAAAACAATTATTCAATCAATCAGGTCTGTTCGCTTGAATGTATATTTGTGGCGAATGTAATGCGATCTCTTTCCTGTACAGTTAATGAGTGCAAAATCAAAAGATGACAAAATGACGCAGCCTAACTTTACTTGAACGCCTCTATAAGACTATAATTTTTGCGTTATGTCTCGTGACGTCATGGTCCTACGTCGCGGAGAGTCTGTTTTCACAATCACAACCTTTGCCAATTTATATTGTTATCGTCTCAGAATATGCGAGGTTGGGATCAAATAATTGTGCACATCTTGGGACATACTCATTTTGAAAAGTGCCCGTCGTTTGAAGTGCTCTTTATAAGAAATACCCGTTTTGAAAGTGCACAAATTGAAAAATGCTCATTTTAGATCTGTCGTCGTTTTAAAAAATGCACATTCTAAACGTAACACATTGTATACACTAACAGTAAAGCTTTCGTTCTCGATAGATTTTTCAAAACTATTAGATAGGTAACGCGATTGATAATGATCAGATAAGTACCTACAATACCTAACTTTAGAGATAATAAAGAGATACTATGCAGTACACAATATGATAAGAAAACTATGAACATTAATATAAAAAGGAAACATTTTGTAATCAATTTCCTTTGGAACCACGCCCACTTTATTCTATGAATGTCCTCATCATCAGCTCTACCCGAATTAGGCTCCCTGTGCCAATGACGTCAAAAGGGTGTTAATCTGACATCAATCTTAATGTTTTTCCTATCTTAAGGAGTATTGTAGGTAACATAGTATGTTATAATAACGCGGTCATGATAAGCTAAGCAGAAGAATACGATACAAAAACAAAATCTTCACTCCCAAAACTATTCACTAGGGCTATTGACATATTTCGGGCTGCGCTCCTATTATTACAAACATACATCTTTGTGGACTAAGTTTATTTTGTCCTTGATATAAAGTTATGTATATTCAGCATAAATGTACATAATCTACCTTTTTTTAAATTACAAATAGGCTTGCGTTTGACCGCCAACTCGCCTGATGTTAAGCGAAGATGCGATCTACGGTGGAGCATGCTCGCCTACAAGAAACAGTTTTTTTTTTTTATGGTTGACAGGCTAGTTGTTTGTGTTGTGTAGTTGTGGTCGAAGATGGTAAAGCACACCTAGCCTGGAATGGATTCACAGATTCACCAATTCTCCTTCGTGTAGGTATATCAAATTCCATCCAAATTCGTTAAACTGTTACGAAAGCAGATGATGCTGTAAAGCTCATCTCTATACGCAGACATTTTTCCCTATGATTTAAGACGTGACTAAAACGCGGTAAAAAGTAACGCAGCTCAATTCGTGTTAAATTCTCGAGGAATGACATTCGCTTCGCCAATGTCAAATTTAAAAACGCATCGAGGTTTGTTGTTCGCTCGCTTTGAATAAACTAATTTTATAATTTAAGTTCGTTAAAAACTCTATAATTATGTGTTTTCGGCAAGGAATCTAATACGAATTAAATCATAGCCTTGTATTCGTACACCTAAGATTTGACTATCATTGTTATAGAATTTTGACTTGTCTTTTGCTTGGTCTTGCTTGATTGTGCCTTAAATTCTGTGTCGAAACTTTTATTTACAATATTTTTTTCAATGATGTCATCATTTTGAATATTGTCTTTCTTTTCTATTTTCCTGTTTATGCGCACTTTCCTTCAACACGCGTAAATATTACCAAGAAAAGTAATCGTGTTAATAAAATTTTCCTGCTTGAAAACTTTGGGTGTATTAAAAACAATGAGCATTTACAACAAGCAGCAGTTTCGCAATTTTCACGTTATCTCAGACTTGGAAAACTCAACTCGTCCTATTTTCATGAATTTCAACTTCTTAGAATTCGGTGATATTAGGTGCTGAGTCCTTCGCGTTGCCGGAAACTCGTACTGTGCCTAAGACTTGCAACTCAGGTGTAGGCTTTTATAAAGTGAATGTCTTGTGCTTGTATTTAATGGTGTTTGTGCCCTAGCTACCGTATATTTACAGCTTCACGTACGATTTTGAGTACTCTATCGTGGGGGTATGCGACTTTAATAATGATACCTGATCAAGGTACCTTGCATCCCACCAGCCAGTGCTTGACAACCTATTACCTCACCTTAAAGTGGCAAGATTTATCAGTTGCCTTTTCTCACTGAACTAAATTACTTCTAGTCCGGCAGGGTCATCTGAAAGGGCATTAAGGTACAAATATAACTGAGCAGGAGACCAATCGTGAAATAAGATGGCCCACTTTAAGGAATGCAGTGCTCTCCAATAGTTACTCAGTCGTTTTGAATTTTCAGGATCATATTTCTTACATTTGTAACGATGATAGCTCAGTGGTTAGCGCGGTAGGTTCGCATGCCGAAAGGCGTGGGTTCAAACCCCAACAATGAGCTTGAGCTGCCGGTGAAGGAAAACATCGTGAGGAAACCATAGCATGGTGGTAGGGTACTTTCTAGTACTCGGCTGGCTAGCTACCACCCTCAAGTTGAAAATCTGCCGCCAAGCATCTAACGGTGTGTTCCGGCAGCCTCACTTGAGAGCCAGTTCCATTCCAGGCTAGGTGTGCTTTACCATCTTCGACCACACCTTCACTTAACATCAGGTGAGCTGTGGTCAAACAACTAGCCAGCCTGTCAACCATAAAGAAAGAAATTTACTTCTTTAAAATCTGATACCAAGCAATTTTAAACTTATGGTAAACTGGGAAAAGTTAACTGTTCCGCGAGACATTTCTTTTTGGATAGACAAAAAGAAATAAGTTTTTTTTTAAATTAATTTTATGTGTTAAAATTTTCAATGTTGTGTACAGAACGGACCTTTACTTTTTTATTTTCTAGCAATTCGTATTTCTTTGTTAGATTAAATTATATTAAAAAGGAATGTTTGTAACATGTATGTGTATTTACCTACAACGTAAAAGACAAAACATTATTTTTTTTTTAATTTACGCTCTGTGATTTTATGCTGTGAATAAATATAATTAATATTTCAAAATGCATAATATTATGACATTTTTAAAATTAAACCTAGATAGGTGAAATAAACTGGAACGGGACGAGTCAAAGTAATCACATTTAAGAATTTAATAAACAATAAAATCACTAATATTATATATTTCACACCACTTCGTTATAAACTTGTGCGCCGAATTGTAGCAAAAACTTATATAACGATGCCATTTGTTGTTACATCATTAAGGTATTTATACTTACAATTCATTTATCAGACTCAAAACATGAATCAGGGGTTATCAGCGCATAAAACCATGTATCAGGGTTGCCACAATTGTTTCTTTACCCAGATTTGCGGGTATTTAAATACAGTGAATTTGTATTAAAATAGTTATGCTACAAATTCCGAAGTTTGCATATGCGTGTTTATTCGTATGTATAACGCATTAACACAGACGACTACGAAACTTCTTAGTATTCAATGATCGCCGTGCCGGTGCCGATTACCACCCGTATGGTGGTTAGGGCTTTCGACCCAGATGTTGGTTTTGGGGACCGTATTACATACGTATATCATTTACCATCACTGCTCGTATTCTTATGCCTACCTAATCAAATTTGATATAATCCAATGTTGGTTTCGGTACTATTTCTAACTATGAATTTATATAACTACTTTAAACCGACACCGTGATTTTTGTATATATTTAAGCTTTCTTTCGAAAAAAAACCCCAAAAGTACAAAATTTTTGTTATTTTATTCTTCCAACAAATAAAAACTAAATAAAGAGTACACACAATCATAACTAACTACTAGCTTTCTGCTGCTCTAGAAGCTGCCGAGGAGTTTTGTTACGTCAAAAATGGCAACCCTCACAATATATGTGCCATGTTTATCACCATAAATACCTCCCGTTTCGACATTGATACGAGTCAATGGCAGGGACCATAGCACACAAACAAATAGAGATATCAACTAGTGTTGCCCAAATTCAGTCTTGGTCTTGCAGTCTTGGTCTTGTTCTTGCGTTTTTGCAAGACCAAGACCAAGAACAAGACCGCGTATTTTTAGCAAGACCAAGACCAAGACTGACCGTGCAAGACTTGAGCAAGAACAAGACTAAGCCTGCAAGACTCTTGCGTCTTGCAGCTAGGACTTAGCGCTATTTCACGGAGTAGTTAGGTGTAACAGTTCGGTGTATAGGTACGCTTAGGAATTCTATGAGACGCAAAAAACTGTATCAAAGAATATGAAAAACTGGACCTATGCGCATTACGACTAATACCATAAACATACCTACATAGCGAATAAAAAAATATCCATTAAAATCAAACTGAGTGCATGCATAGTTATGTTTTAACCATCGGCACTTTGATAATGCGGCATCAAAGGTTTTGTACTTACTTCTCAAAGAAATTTGCCGCTTTTCGGAAGTACATGGTTATGATACACGCGCCGGCGGCTTCTTTTGAAATCATATACAACAATCGTTGCCGCCGCGCCGAAATCACAACATTTGACACTATTTGATTGCCGCCACAGGGCGTAGGTATACTCATGCAAAATAATTTCGAATTTTAAGAGTACCTACAGGTGTTCCAAAGAATAAATAAGTTTCAGAGTGCTTAGAATGAAAATGAATACATTATACTGATCACGCAAGTAGTATTATGATAGGAAAAAATGTTAAGGATAGGTAGTAGATGTCATAATAATTTATTCTAGTAAGTATATATTATAATATTGATTATATGGTTTTAAACTAATTACTTAGGTACTATTATTGTACATTTAGTCAATATTTTTTTAGGTTTTTACAAGAAAAAATAGCAAAAAAGTGTTCAAATATCACCCGTTTGATAAATATTGTAGCCACTTTTAAATATACTTGAAACGTGTAAAAAAATTCTACAAAACTAATAAAATAATATAAAAAGCGTAGGTACTTACCTACTAATAAAATAAAAAGCCTGCGATAAGAGTTTTGTATTGCTTACCAGCCCGAATATCTCTGAGAGATGATGAGAGTAAGTATTTACTAGCAGTGCCCGCGACTTCGTCCACGAGGAATAGTAACTTTGGAGGTATAGTGACGTTCAGGATTTATTTATTTATTTTAAAACTTCTGTCATCAAACATACAAACAAACTCTTCAGCTTTATAATATTAGTATAGATAAGTATAGATGTACGCCAAAACATATAGGTCAGTTGATTTTTCGAATTTCTTATCAAATCCTCAGTTATTTATTAATCTGCTTGATCTTTACTATGGCTATGTTAATTCAAGCTCACAATGTTTCAATTCTAATACGTTTTTCTAAGATTTAAAGTAAACTTTAATAAATAGTAATAGACTAATAGGTAATTGCAAGACTTGCAAGACTCTTGCTGCAAGACCAAGACCAAGACCAAGACTGGGAGCGCAAGACCAAGACCAAGACCAAGACCAGGTGTATTGGCGCAAGACCAAGACCAAGACTGGCTAAGTCTCGTCTTGTTCTTGCATTTGGGCAACACTAATATCAACTGATTCATTCCAGACGACTTGTTTATATTGCTACCATATTGCATGGGTAATAGTTTGAGATAAGCTCAAGTCTGGGGGTAGTTCTGACGTACCTGTGACGTCACTAGATAATGCGTGTTTACAATGTTCTTATGGTAAATAACACCAGTTTATCTGGTAAACTTGTACTTGGTACCCATGACTTGGCCGCAATTTTTTATCGATTCGGTGCGCCAGTGGAACGGCCCCATAAAATAGAGTAAACTTGAACCGTATTAGCTTACATAAGTATGATTTTATTTTGCTGTATATTTTACCGCTGAAGTTGTTTTTTTTTTTTTATTTTACTTTTAAATTGCTTTCCTTATGCAATTTTATATTACCCGGTGGACCATTTTGACATTCAAATGGATGCGACTCTGTTCCTTACATCTAATGTGGTCCGTAAGTCTAAATCACTTAAAATTTGTGTGTGTGTGTATTTGTTATTTCTTCACGCTCAAACGGCTGAATCAATTTTGATGAAACTTGAAATGGAGGTAGCGGTCACCCTGGATTAACACAGGCTATATTTTACAGCGAATACCGCAGGTGCAACTGCCGAATGGCCATTAATTTTCTGCATTCCAAATTTCATCTAAACTCATCAAAGCTACTTTAGCTGAAGCACCGTTTTCGCATTATTGTGTAAAACAGCCGACTCGGAACAAACGCTCAAAATAACATACTAAATAAAATAATTAATAAATGAATATGTTGCATGTCCACAGAAGCGGGGTTGAGAAACAACATGAGATGAACTTCGTTTTTGATAAGTAAATATTAATATTTTATTCATGCTTATTGCTTTTAACAAGTATTTCTCTAGTGGACATGCAATTTTTAATTTCTTTTTAATTAGTCAATAGTTATCGCTCGTATACCCGTGATAATTCAATGATAACGCACGTACTAACACGCAAACTTTCACATTTAGAAGAATAGACTTTATTTTTTTAAGTAGAAGGGCGCGTAGTTACTTCTAGAAAAGTGTCGCGGATGGCGTTCTCGAGCTATAGTTTTGATTAAACATTATGCCTAATTCACATCATACCAGTAGCACTCCAGTTATCCAAACCAATGCTGGAATGCAACTATCATAATCTAAACGGGCATGAGGAACCACTGGATCCAGTCCAGTAACTAGATTGGATTGGAACTCGTATCGTATAGATAGTAAATCCAGTGTTTTACTTAACTGTTACCTTGAAATTATTATCACTGTAGTGATTTCATTACAACAGCTTCTAAATAACTGGAATAATAAAGATTTTTTTTTTTTTATGGTTGACAGGCTAGTTGTTTGACCACAGCTCACCTGATGTTAAGTGAAGGTGTGGTCGAAGATGGTAAAGCACACCTAGCCTGGAATGGAACTGGCTCTCAAGTGAGGCTGCCGGAACACACTGTTAGATGCTTGGCGGCAGATTTTCAACTTGAGGGTGGTAGCTAGCCAGCCGAGTACTAGTAAGTACCCTACCACCATGCTATGGTTTCCTCACGATGTTTTCCTTCACCGGCAGCTCAAGCTCATTGTTGGGGTTTGAACCCACGCCCTTCGGCATGCGAACCTACCGCGCTAACCACTGAGCTATCATCGCTACACTAGAATCACTATACTGTTGTGTTATTGGAGTAATGTAAACCGGAATTTAGTTGAATGCAATCTCTAGAATTAGGAAAGTGTGCAGTATTGTAGTACCGTGTGACCTGAGACAGTAATACAATTTGAAGCAGGCTGTCAAACTGTTTCAGTGACTCTACAAACTATCTGCTGAGTGCGGCCGCGCGGCCGCCGCCTTGCGAACCGGACGCGCCGCCCACGCCCTCTGCGTCAGGCGGCGGCGCGCGCCTCTCCTACTGCACCTAGTGAGTTGACTTTTTTTCAAAAGTACCCGCAGTTTTATTATTTCAACTCGTCTGGATATTAAGATGTGGCGATATAATTGAAGATTAAACATGGTGACTTGTAAAAGTGCATTTTTTATCTCGCCCTATACATCTGGATATTTTTTAATTTTACATTTCTTCAAACTTTACTCAAATAAGGACGTTTTGTTAGTACCCTACCACCATGCTATGGTTTCCTCACGATGTTTTCCTTCACCGGCAGCTTAAGCGGTTAGTGAGATTGAACTACCGAGACTGTATCCACTGCGCGTAATCGTGACAAAGCTATGGATGTCTGTTTTGTTGTTTGATGTTTTGTTGAGAGATAAAAACACTAGATAAGATCTTATCACGGGTCGTGAGCTAGGTAAGCCACTGGACATAACCCTATTCAGATTTAAGATGTTGCGTTGTTTTCAACAATTGTTTTTAACCGATTGTACGTCTTTGTTCCAGCGAAACGCCGAAGCCGGGCGGATGCGGAGAGTCGTCGCGCGGCGCGGGCGCGAGCGGAGGCGGGGGAGGGGGAAGCGGCGGCTCCGGAGGCGGCGGGGGCTGCGGGGAAGATGCGGACGGAGAGCCTCAGTGAGCCGCGCACAACAATCACATAATCTGTTATTTTACCAAAAACGATCATATCCGCGCGCCTCGCGCCATACAGAGATATATTTAGCGCGGCGGCGCGGCGCGGCCGCTAGTGCCGCCCTGTCAGATATTCATATTTATTTAGGTGATATTTTTCTATTGGCTACTGATAAGGTTTCATCGCGCCCGCGCCCTCCGCCGGGCGCCCGGGAGGGCCGCCGGACTCTAGCAATAATTTATCAGGTTCCTAAGACGTTTCGTAGTTGTATTTCTATCGCACGACGTTTCGCGAACACTGTCGCTTCCTTTCTAAACCTTACTTTCATGGACGTCGGTCGTCTTCGCTTTCTTCTTGTTATGTGTTTATGAAACGAGTCATTATCGTGGTTACGTTGAAATTTGTAAATGAGGCATTTAAGTGCTGAACGAGGGACCGTTGCAATCGCAAAGTAAATATATCAAAATGGCATAATGTTAGAGCTAAACTTTAGATATATCGTAGTCATTTCGTTTTATAGGTGTAATGATAAAGAATTTATTTTGGAGCGTCAGGTTTGGATATTGTAAAGTCTTCGGAGAGCTGTGATCATGATGGATATAAAGCAGTCATATTTTTAAAATATATATTTAAGAGTTATTACGTAATTATGAATAGTACAGATTAACTGTACGTAGCGTGGAATAGTTAGCCGGTCACCGGGCCGCGCGGCCGGCGCGGACCGCGGCCGCGGTCGCATCTGCGCACAGATGTTAAATCATATCAAAACGAAGCAATAACTATTATTTGATAAAAATAACGATATTTCGTTTTTTAAAAGTAACTATTTTAACCATGTTGTTATAAAAATGTAGTTAGTAAATTGGAATGGTCTTGAAAAGTCCACGGTCGTTTCTACGGTTCTTTTGAACGGTAAAGAGATCCTCGTAATTGTAAAGTCTCACATTATACGTCATATCAATACGATACTTAGGTTTTTCACGATCTACAATTTTGTACATAACGCACGAGCGTCGTACGCGTCGAGTGGAGTAATGGCCAGACCTACCGTCCCAAAACAACCTTACATTGGCATATGTGAATAAAAGTGCAATGTAATGTTAAACTGCGATTGTTGTTTGGGACCGGTAGGTTGGTAGGTGAGATCACGCAAGCGAGCCGTATGTGTAAAGAGGCTACTGGAAGCTATTCGTAACTAGGATATTGTTGTAAAGGAAACGCGCCGTTCTCCGTTAGGTATTAGGAGGCTTGCGCGCGATGATCGAGCCACTTCTCTTAGAGTTGGGAGTACCTATGGATAAGTTGCAGTTACCAGACTTAGAGTATATAGTGTAGTCACGCTGTGCTACCAAGTAAAATCTTACCGATTGTAATGTTTTACGATGCCAATTGAAAAGTTTTAATGCTCAATTTTGCCAAATTTTACTTGCCGAAAGCGCGTCTTGTCTAATAATTTATTTTGATATAGCGGACATTCCCGATCCCGATGTACTCGCGATCACTCGTACATTCGACTTGTAGAGGGAATGGACAGATTGCTCAATATAATGAAATTATGTGTGTTTCCTTTTAGTCCACGAACGAAAACGCTGATAACTGTAAGTTTGGATTTTGCGGCCAAATAAGAAAGTCGATATTAAAATATTAAACAAAATTTAATTATTAATATTAGGATTGTTAAATTGAGAGTTTAAAAAATTTGCAAGTATAAATACTTTGTGACGAATGCTCGAGATGCAATATGTTAATTTAGTGCCAAATGATAAGTTAACTCGTAGCAATATTATATCGTATCCTAACGCTCTTGTGTAATTTCTCACGTAGTGTTAATGACCTATGAGGTTTTGAAATGTTTCTTTTACAAGACTCTAATATTATATTTATACAGGGAAAGTGTTAGGTATGTACTGTTGTTGGAAATTAGGAGTGTTGTTGAGGTAAAATACTCATTGCGGCAGGGTGTAAAAATAAAGTTTCGCCGCTCTGCCTTATGAAGGCGGAGCGGGCCGCGGCCGCCTCCTAGAGCCGGCTTGCCCCACTTTACGTAGCCATCCTCCCATCTCCGGAACCGAGCTAGCCAACAACAGGGTAAACAGTTCACTCACACTCGCTTCCGAGCACTGAAATGCATTTATTTTTACACTCTGTTAATGTAAAGCACTGAATGAGCAATGGAACAAGAGAATTTATTTACTCAAATAAGTTTTTTTTTATAATTTACTCTAATTTTACACTAAATTTTAACGATATACATTATTTTGCATTTTTTTATTGTAATGGCAGCTGTCCGTATTGTAACTGTGAGCGATACGATCGGTCACTAGGGTTTTAGGGTTTCATAAATAAAAATAAAAACGATACATCGAACATGACACATTGGGCACAAATATGTATTAATCGATATGGTGAAATCTATAATGCTTTCGAATTTCTTTGCTTGCTGTTTTATATTGTAACATGTTCCTGTCTGAGCTTTGTGAAACCCTACGGCGTGGGCGGGAAGAGGCGGCGCCTGACGCCCTGATCGTTACCAACAATACCATAGTGCGCCGTCTTCCAAGCGGGCGTCGCCTCTACTCGCCCCCAATTCACAGAGCAGTCAAATCTAAAACTTGTGTATACAAAAACAACATCGATGCCACTGTGCTCGGAGAAGACACAGCGTTGTGCCAAAATTACGTGCTAGTCTATAAAAACAAAATGTTGTTATCATTGTTTTTTCAGATTTTATTTAGTCCAGAATGTGTTTGTTCCTGTGCTGTGAAATATTTCCTTACAAACCAACACTCGAATCGGTGGCGGGGGTCGGGCACAATGTGGTTGTTACGTTTTTTTTATTGTTTATCTCAGAGTTTAAATTATGTAAGTAGGTAATAAAGAATAACATATCAAAATTGTAAAAGTGGATGATCTTTTAGCTTTGTTTCACTTCGCCGCTGAGTTTCCTGATTGTATATTGTTGTTAAAATTAATTTTAGGCGAGTCCATAAGTTAACGTGGCCTGTTACTAGCCAACCACATTGTGTTATTGTAGATTGGCAACTATAAGCTGTCCGGATCTCAATGTTACTAATGTTATTGTGTAATTGAAATAAGACTACATAGAATATTTATAAACAAAGTTTTTTTTTGTAAAAGATTTTATATGGAGCGCTTATAGTTGTCCTTTTACCGTAATATAAATATTATCTATGTCATAAATTGAGTCATAATAGCTGTATGCTTTGCGTTAGGTGAGTTGTGTTGGTTTGTTCCTAAATTAATTTGATTTAAAAAATATTAAGTGCACATGATAATTTAGCTTTGAGCTTGTGCAATTAAAAATTATTCCAAATTGTAAAATAGGAAAGGAAACTGTTATTATTTCTAAATTGTTATATAAATATTTTTATAAACGTAAAAAGACAAAGGCAACTTAAATTTATATTTTCGTTGTGCATTTATTAACAAATTTTATCAATACTGAACCACAAACTCATTGTGGACTGTAATGTCTGCATCTGTGAACCACTAATTAGGTACAGTAGATGGTTTTTTACATATTGCTAATATTGTGAGTCAATTCTAGTAATGTTAATGTTCCCTTTATTTAGAATAATTTACGTTAGTAAACAAATTAATCTAAGATTGCTCAACTGAGATGCAATGCTAACTGCAATGTAGACATAATGAAGATAATTTTATATTTTGTCCTTTTATATGGTTTATTTATCTGATATATTCAGTTTTATTATTTTGTGAGTAATGGCAGCGCATGTTAGTCTTATTTTTATTCTAAGAGAGGCCAAATGTTGACTTGCTTATGTGAGACTGTTTTGCCAAGAATCAGAAAGTATATTATTACCTACATTGTTTTAAAATAAATGCTTTTATATAACTGTCTTTTTTCTATTGTTCCTTGTAAGGACACATATCCAAGCAAATTAGTTACGAACCACAGAAAGTTAATAAAATATTCATTGCATGCACACAGCTGTAAGAAAGCTGTGAAAGTGAAAAACTAAAGCTATGCAAGTGGAAGTGAATATAATCTGCTGACCCATTGCCAAATAAATATGCGAATGTGAAAAAGACAGGTAATAATTGAAAATTCTATGTCATGTGGAAAAATCTACAAACTAAGAAAGATAATCACGTTTGCTAATTATAGAAGCGAACAAAGAACTCTCCTATCGATGTAAAGACGAGAATATCGCCCCCAGATTTTATGATGTTATAGCCAACATCACAACGAAGAAACGATATTTACCGGTTAAATTTGCTATTTGCCCTGCACTAAGTGATCATTGACCCCGTTAACGTTCCGTTGTATGTAAATCATTTGTCATAAATCCACGTTGCGCGTCTCTGTCTTAGCTCCTCCAAGACCATATAAATTGTCAATGTCTTTATCTAATGTAATGTTGTTAATGTCATGGTCATTTCATAAAAAGTTTTCGATTTATCGGGAGATCTACTGATTGTGGTCATTGCCTCCCGATATCCTAACCCGGGAAATCCTCGAAGATAACTTTGTTCAGGTCATTTTCCGAATTAGTGCCCAACAATCGATTTGCACAAAATGAGAGAAACACCCAAAAGCGTCAAAAATTTAACGGTCCAATTAAAACGTCGATAAAATTGAGAGAGGGTATTTTTATAAAACCCTCCGTATGTAGACGGAAATATTTAAACACTGTACAATATATCAATCTAGAACAAATGATCGTAACTAAGTAAATGATTTCAATTATACAAATGATCATGAACATAAAATATTCTTGTTTTATTCTGAATAAAAATCTCCTAATTTCTCGCGATTTCTAGATCGCAAATTTAACGATTTTTTATTTTACGCTGTTGCAGCACTGCTCAGAGCTTTGGCGGGAACATGAAAAGAATCGTGCCGACCCATTGTATTTTTTACCAAAACTTGTGATTTTTCGAGTGTTTATTTCTAAAAATAATGATGTTTTATTCATAATGTGTTGAATTACAAGCGCGAGTGTGAGAAAGTGATATAATGCGGTACAACATGACTTTTCATATTGCTCCCAAAACTCCATGGATTCTTTTAGTAAAGTCGCCTCTACTTTTATCAAGGCTTGCTGGACTCAACCTATACGGACTGGACTTAACCAAGACTTTGACTATAACTAAATATATTAGACGTAAATTTCAAAAACCGAAGTACCTACATAACGAAGATTAGGTATTAAGGACTAATCCGTATCCACAATTGCCGACCAATAAAAAAAAAAATAACTAATAGGTAGTTGAATTGGTTGAATTGTTTTGGATTTTTGTTTTTCCATGAAAGAACTAGTTAGAGATAGTACACAATTTTTCCTAATATAATTGTAATCAGTTCATGTGAAATTATTAGTACCTCTTAATTTTATTTAGATGGCGTTTCCTCAGCCCAACGCACAAAGAGGTTAGAGATGTATTGTGTTAGATTAGTAAACTCTTATCACATTTGGATAAACATCATTATTATCTTATTATTTTGTATTTGTCATAAACGTGTGTTAACTGTAATATATAATAAATAAGTTCCTGAATGTATTTTTTTTCTTTTTATTGTAGAGTTGACTAATCGAAAAATACTTGAAGAGCTACAGCTAAAGAAGCAGATGTTACTGAAGCAGGGTGCTGTAGCTCCTCTCACTGCTACATCCATATCTCTGACACAACCAAACCCTGTCAGTCAACTGCCTATGTGCTCAATCCCGCCAGTGTCTGCTACTGCTGTATGTTTACTAGAAAATTATGGTCTTCAAAAAGCTGCTAAAATTAACAAGATTTACGTCTAATCTATGCAATTCGAAATTTAACTCTACTTTTTAATAATGCCTTAACTAATGCAAAAATTGAAGTTGTTGGCTCCAATTTCATCAGTGTTGATTTTGCACATATAAATTTTCCTGATAAAGTATCCTTTTCCACTCTTCAATCATTTTAAAAACTATTTTGCTGTTTTGTTAGAGAAAGATAATGATACATTGTTTGACTTATGTTTTTTCTTCTGCCATATTATCACTTTCTATCAGTGAGATTGTAGTCAACAAGTGCCTAGTATACACAGTTTATGTGATAAACCTGGTACCCGCATGGTGATACCATTGAAAGCTAAGAAGTTAACATAAAACACTTCAGTAATGTAAACATATTGTTTAGATATCTTACATTTCTTCTTGTGAACAGAAAGTTGTCTGATCATTTCAAAAATAGATGATAGATATACAGTTATTTTAAGTAACAAAATTTTCAGGGGTTTCCACAACTTCCAGAAGCAAATATAGTCAACACAAGCCACAGGGCTGCTCTGCAACACGCTAACGCCACTTCTTGCGGTTTTTTCGTCTCACAGGACTCATCATTTGGCAACCAGATACTGCCAGTGCTGCCTCGATTTGATAGCAAATAAAGAAGAGAAAAAACTCAAAATTGTCAACTAAGACCTGATCTGATCCTGACCTGTCTGTGACTTACTTATATATCTTGTAGCCTATAAAAAATATATTTAAAAGTTTAATAATGGGAGCAACAATGAAGTTGAAAACCCTGCAAGGGTATCTACAACAATTAAAAGGATTTAATGAACCAAAAATTGAACTGGAACAGTATGAAACACCACCCCATATTGCAGCTCTTGCACTGTACACAATCCAAGTATGTATAATTAAGTAACATTTTAATAGAAAATTAATATTCTTAATTTGAATAGGATAATTAATATAGCCAAAACTATGTGCAAAAAAGTCATTGTTTTCTTTATGTATATACCTACAAATGAGTTCCATTATGTACTTTAATCTAAGAATAAAATTATACTGTCATTGGACACAAGTCATGAATGGATATAATTAAAAGTTTCATTACTATGAAAACTATGTATACCTAACTTTTTTTGTATAATAATAAATAAATATATTATTATAAAAAAAAAGCTATAATTACATAGTTTCCATTTGTCTTTACATTGAATTCTCTGCCTTTTCTGTATAATACTAACTAACTGCACAGTTTTCTGTATTTATCAAATGAAATGAATTCTACGTAATGGTTTCAAGACAAGTTGCAAGATTACTCATAAATAGAAACTAGGATAGCGCCTCTGGCGGGAGCAAATTAAAACTGATAGAAAGAAAAAAAACATTTATTTTATTTTGATACACACAACACTACAACAACAAAAAAACACTACAAATAAAAGATTAGAAAATAAAAATAACAATAATAATAAGTAGAAAGTTGTCGCTGTAGTGTCCAGTGCGACTAAAAAGGCTGCTATTTTTCATACATTTGTTTAACACTTACATTCATATTATGTAATTCTTGCAATCTAGTATGGTTAAACCACAGATTTACTGTAGTTCAATTGTGACAGCGTAAGTACACAATAAGTGTAGTGTAAGTGACTGCTAGACAGTGGAATGCGTCACCGGAGTGGGTATGGATGCATATAATCTGTGTCGAGAGTAATCGAGAGTGAATCTGTATCTTCTAGGCAAGCATGTCCTATCTTAGACCGTATCATCACTTGACATCAAGTGAGATGGTGGTCAAACGTAAGCCTATTTCTTATTTAAAACTATTTTTCCTATAGACGCAGTTTGAAGACCTAGAAAGCAATCTAGTCTTGGATGCTGGTTGCGGTCCAGGTTCCCTTGGCATTGGTGCTGAACTTCTTGGGGCTAGTTCAGTGACTGCTGTGGATATTGACGGCGACGCTCTTAATGTTCTTCGAGATAACATTGAAGAAATGGAACTCACTAATATAGATGTATTACAATGTGACTTTCTTGAATCTACATTTTGCAGGTATAGTCATATTTTTACCATCTAAGTTTAGGTATTATTGAATGTCCTTTTTAAAATGAAATGTTAGTTTTCACTAGTTTCACAGTTACATGCAATCAGGTGTACATAAAATAAAAATTAAATGATGTTTGTTGACCCTATTGGCTCATTGGTAGCGTATATGCTTTAAGAGTTGTAGAGTTGTGGGTTCGATTGCCATCCAGGGCGAAAATTTTGTGATATATATACAAATATTTGTTCTATATGTATTTACAAAAAAAAGTATTTAAGTATTCTATCAGTTATCTGACTTCCATCATACAAGCTTTTCTTAATTTGGGGACAGATGGCGCTGTGTGCAATGTCTTAAAATATTTATTTACTAGCTGCGCCCCGCGGTGGTACTCGCTACATGTTTTCGGAATAAAAAGTAGACTATGTGTTAATCCAGGGTCTCAGCTAACTCCATACCCAATTTCGTCCAAATCCGTTTAGTAGTTTTTGCGGGAAAGAATAACAGACATCCATCCATACATCCATACTCGAAAACTTTATCAGTAGGATTTTATGCTCTTACATAGATTTTATTTTTGTATTGCACAGAAGTTGAATGTTGTGTAACATTTTAATACATGTTAATAATTTTCATGTTTTTTTTTTCAGGGTGGACAATTATTTCGACACGGTGCTCATGAACCCGCCCTTCGGCACGAAGAACAATGCTGGTATAGACTTGAAGTTCCTCCGCATGGGCACCATGCTCAGTTCCAACACCGTCTACTCTCTACACAAGACTGCTACTAGGTTAGTTCACTTCCTAAGACTATAATAATACTATTTTTTTGTAGAATAGGGACAAACTATTTAGTGTAGAGTTTGATAGGTCAACAATCATACACAAGAAAACTTTGTATGAATAGAGCTAATGAAACATTCTCAGTAGTCTCATTCTCTTTAGAATTTTAATACCAATTTAAAAATAAATCTCAAACTTAATTTTTAATTCTCGGCCTGTCAAGAACGATAAGGTATTGTTGGTAAGAGTATCCAAAGCAACATTGGTAGGATCATATCAAATTCGATTAAGTATTCGATTTTGATTTGTGGTGATGATAGCTCAGTGGTTAGCACGGTCAGTTCGAACGCCGAAGAGCGTGGGTTCAATGCTCAACAATGAGCTTGAGCTGCTGGTGAAGGAAACCATAGCGTGGTGCTAGTGTACTTTCTATTACTCGGCTGGCTAGTAGGTAGGTAGGTTAAGTTGATTGTTATTTCCTGAGTGTCTAATAGGTATCGTTACCTATAAGCACCAAGCAGAGTACGGGGGAAGGGCATCGCTGCTTTGGCGCTTATTACTTTAAATCTTAGGATGGTTAGTCTCAATAGCCAATAAAATAAAAAAATATCGTAGGACATTACACAAAGCGCCATCTGACCCCAAGCTTATGGAAGTCAGATAACTGAAAGAATACTTTACTAATAAAAAAACAAAGTAACGTAAGGGGAGAAAAACACATACATACTGAAAACAAATACATTCATACATACTTCTAATGCTAATTGTTAATACTCCTTTGTAAAAAGCTACTTAATCTGTTTACAGGAGCCACATCCAGACCAAGGTCAAGGACTGGGGTATGAAAGGGAGCGTCGTGGCTGAACTACGATACAACCTGCCCCCAACTTACTGGTTCCACCGCAAGCTCTCGTTAGACATCGCTGTTGATTTGTGGCGCTTGCAACATAGGACGTGACAGAAATATTTATGCGGATTAAAATTAAATATAAAGTGTGAAACTACTGCGTCCTACCCCAGCACGTAACAGGGACAACGTTGTCTCCCCGCGTGGGAACATGACAATGTTAAAAATCGTCATACTTTTTTTTCGACGCATGATCCGTATGTCGCTTTTTCATGTCACACACACGGTATCTGTATAAACGGTACAGTGTCGGTTTAGTATTTTGCATGCAATATGCAAGATTTCACACGTCACCGCTACCGTCATGCCTATAAATTACGAAACCGTTACGTACAGTTTATACAAAAACCGTGTGTGTGTGTGTGTGTGTGAAAAGGGTCTTAGAGCGTGCTAGACGTGCTGTGGTGACTTTCAATATATCTCTCGAGGAAATTACATAAGGAAATTAAATGTATATTTCGCTTCAATAAAATGTACAAATTCGGCGTCTGATCACTTTTAAACTAAATCATTAATTGCATAAGTGTGAACAGGTCACTTTCACACGTAATTTTCAATAACCTTTATGGATATACTGGTATATTGAAGGGGTTAAAATAAGTATATATGCATGGAGCTTATAATGAAAAGCCTGTTTAATATTTATAAATAATGATTGTACTAAAATGTATTTAAGTTAAGTAAATCAATGAATTTGAAACTTAACATTTTGTAAGTCGATGAAATAAAAATATGAATAAATAACTGTTTAAACAATTTATTTTCTTAAATATTTCAGTCTTTATCACAACACAGCATACAAAAATATAGAAAAGCACACTTATCGAGTTAAACCAAGTTACTTTTATTTATTCTGTGACTTGCCAAATACAATTAAAAAAAAAATACCAGAGCAAGTTTTTGTTTTGCGAATATAAAAATACCAGTGCAAGTTTTGAGAATATTTTTACTTATGAAATAACAGCAGTGTAATCTCTGATATAAAATACCTGCTGCTCGTATTTCATATAAATCTTAACCCTATATTTAGGAAACCTTACCCTAAATTGGAGAAAGAACCAATCCGAAGTAATTGCCATGGCCACGCTCCGGATGAGCATGGCCATTTATTGGAATACTGAGCTATGAAAAACTAGTGTAACCAGGATTCAGAGCGATAGACATCCAAACGTTGAAAAATCATTACAGGCATACATATTCTTGTTTTTTGCGGGAATTAGGTATCTACGTAAGTAATTTACGTGCTATTTATGAAATTATCTATGATTTTCAATGCTTTTTTTGCTCCATTGTTATTAATGAATAATTGAATACTAGTATTAATTTTTCTGTGATAAACTCAGTTTCTTTACATTTGTTGTTTCTACTCGTCTCCAAACTTGATGTTCTGCGCGAGCTTGATGGTACCAGAGTAGTTGATCGTGACGGTGGAGCGCCGCATGTAGTTCTTCCATGAGTCGGAGCCGCACTCGCGGCCGCCACCCGTGGCCTTCTCCCCGCCGAACGCGCCCCCCACTTCCGCGCCGTTAGTGGGAATGTTTATGTTCACTATGCCGCAGTCGGACCCGTGAGGACCGATCCACTGTGGACAAAATAACATTAAGGCTCACCTGATGTTGAGTGACGGTGTGATCGAAGATGGTAAACACACCTGGAATGGAACTTGCAAATCAGACTCTACTGTAGTAGCGATCATAGCTCAGTGGTTAGCGTGGTCGGTATAAACTCCCGAGTGCGGCGGTTCAAATCCCAACATAAGATCGAGCTGTCAGTGAAGTCTTGAGGAAACCATAGCATAGTGGTAGGGTAGGTACTTTACAGTACTCGGCTGGTATAGCTATCCCCGTGTAAGTTGCAAATCTACCGCTTAACTTCTAACGGTGTGTTCTGGCAGTCTCACTTGAGAACCAGTTCTATTCCAGCCTAGGTGTTTACCATCTTCGACCACACTGTTACTTAACACCAGGAGAGCTGTAGTCAAAACTAGCCTGTCTAAAATAAAAATTATTAGTATCCCAGATCAACTCTTAGTAGATCATACACATAAATTAAAGGAAAAATTAACGAGCTTTGAAAGACCGCGTCTGCCTCCCAAATTTAAAGTCTTTTCTTTATGTTTGTGTGTATTGCCGCTGACTTCATAATGGTTAAGGAAAACATCATGAGGAAACCTACATGTCCAAGAGTTCTTAAAAGTTCTAGAACATATGTGTGAAGTTTGCCAACCCGCACTTGGCCAGCGTGTTGGACAATAGCATTACTCTTTTCTCAACGAAAGGCCCGCGCCAAGCAAAACAGCTAACCTAGAAGCAAAGTTTATAAGCAAGCCCTTAGTAGGAACCCTATAACAAAGCCAACCTTGAAGATATCTCCCAAGTTCTCAGTGAAGAGACTCGACGACAGGCCCTGTTCGACTTCGTTGTTGTATTCGATCCCCGTGTTTAGGTCGGGTATTTCGATGCAGTATACGATGGGCGCGAAGCATTCTGTTTTGACAAGTGGCGAGTCGTGCGCCAGACCTGTAATGATGGTAGGCTCCACGAAGTAGCCCTCGCGCTCAATCACCTACGAAATAATGACATACAGTTAGATAAATCCTACTAATCCCACTAATATTATAAATGTAAAAGTTTCGATGGATGTTTGTTACTCTTACGCAAAAACTATTGAACGGATTAGGATAAAATTTGGTATCGACGTAGCTAAGACCCTGGATTAGAACATAGGCCACTTTTTATCCCGAAAACATATAGCGGGTAACACCGCGGAGCGCAGCTAGTATTATAAATGTGAAAGTTTGTGAATATATGGATGTATGTTTGTTACTCTTTCACGCAAAAACTACTAAACGGATTTGAATGAATTTTGGTATGGAGGTAGCTAAGACCCTGGATTAGAACATAGGCTACTTTTTATCCCGAAAACATGTAGCGGGTAAAACCGCGGGGCGCAGTTACTACTAAACATAAAAATCGTTCACAAACACAATGGTTTTTACAGATAAAACCACAACAACAGCGCCATCTATGTTTCGGGTGTATTATGTTTTTTTAATAAATAAAATAAATATCGTAGGACACATTAGCAGCGCCATCTGACACCAAACTAAGCAGAGCTTGTGTGATGGAAGTCAGATAACTGGTAGAATACATAAATACTTTTTTTTTTGTAAATTCATACTTATAATACATACAGAACAGCCAGACACAGAACAAACATTTGTTTATTCACAAAATGTTTACCCTGAGTGAATCGAACCCACACCCTACAGCTCTCAAGGCAGATATACTACCAATGAGCCAACGGGGCTGTCGATTAATTACGGATAAGTCCGGGTTGCGCTTGTTGGTATAAGCAACGGTGTGGCCGAAGATTAAACAAGCAGACTGAGAAGATACCTACCTATTTTTATTAATTCTAGTCTATATATTCGCTCATGATATTACTTAAAGATTTGAAATAAGTTGGTACTGACTTTTCCTCCGAACTCGATCTTCCCGCCCTGTCTGACGGCCTCGGCGACAGTTTTCTTGTAGGCGTCGAGTGCGGCAGGTGTGTGCAGGGGACCGATCAGCGTCTCTGACAACAGCGGGTCGCCGATCTTGCTCACTACGCCAGAGAAGGCCTTAGCGAGGCGCGACACGACTTCACTGTACACCTGAAAAATATATTTTTAGATATATACAATCTGGTTGTCTTCAAGTTGCAAATGAATCTTCTAGATTTAGCTAAACAAGCGTCCTAGCCTGTCAACCATAAAAAAGTGTTCACGTCAAAAATAATACTAAGTAGTAGATAGATGTAACTAATGTGACCATTTTAATTTTTGTTTAAAGCGGGACATTTTTTCACGGATTTGTTAGTTGTCCACAATTGATTTTTAAAGAGTTTATAACTATATACTTTATATTTCTTAGTTGTGCCTACTGGTTTGCGTTTAAGCTACGCAAACACTAGATATATATGTATGTATGTATATCAAAATGGTCCAGATTGCTTGCATAGAAGTACCTATTGAAAACTTCCACCGAACGATTTTAGTTCCAAATGTTTTAATTATTCCAGTATGTCACTTAGGTATGTATTTATCTGTTAATTAAGCTAAAAACTACGGCCATTAATTGTCTTTTATCAATTTTGATTCTATCTATTGACTTTTCTGTACCTAAAAACGGAACCATTTGGCGTCCAGAAGCTTGCCCTGGGGACACCGAAACGGAGTGGCAGAAAAGGGGACAGTCCCGTTCAAAACGGGACGTAAGGTCACCTTAAGACACATTATTTAGACCGCCATTCAATTTTGCGTCGTCACTGAAAACAAAGTTGATATACCTTCTTGTGGATGAACAGCCGCCTGGTAGTGGTGCACCGCTGCCCTGCAGTGCCTGCGCACGCGAACAGAGCCGCGTTCAACAGCAAGTCCAGGTTCGCATCCGAGTTCACGATAATGGCGTTGTTGCCGCCCAGCTCTAGTAAATGGCGCCCGAAACGTTTCTGTACCTCCACTCCCACCTAAAATATAAAATGATATTATGATATTTTAAGCAATTGACCAAGTCTCAAGTTGTAAATCTGACGCCAAACTAACAGACCGTTGCACATCTGGAGTAGGTAAGAGTTACGAGTTTAAATATTGAAAGTTCTGAGCCCTTAGTTGTTTGAAGAAAAACGTCACTTGTGGCGTTGTGGCTTATCATGGATATGTGGCCTCAGTCTTATAATATGGGGTAGCTCAGTGGAAATAGAGAGCATTCACAGCACAGAAGCGATGCCTTTGGGCAATCTGCTGTGCAGGTCCATTAGAATCGAGCCAGATTCTTTTAAAAGATAAAGCTTACGTACTAACTTCCATGTATGTCTATTGGATGATGTCCTGTTTTTCATTCACATTATTAAGATGTTAATTAATTAATTGTAATTATGTGAAATTAATGTGTATGTGAAAGTAAAGTGATTTTTTTACATATAAAAAAAAAAATATATCGTAGGACTATACACACAGCGCCATCTGGTCCCAAACTAAGCAGAGCTTGTGTGATGGAAGTCAGATAACTGATAGAATACATAAATACTTTTTTTTTTGTAAATACATACTTATAATACATACAGAACACCCAGACACAGAACAAACATTTGTTTATTCACAAAATGTTTGCCCTGAGTGGGAATCGAACCCACGCCCTACCGCTCTCAAGGCAGATATACTACCATGGGTAGTATTGTACTACTATTATATGGGTACCTAATACCTACTATTTTAAAAAAATAAGTCAATAGATAATAAATTAGCTACTATATGATTAGAATTTGGTAGAAGGTTTAGTGGTAAGTGCTAGGTAAACGTTGATAAGTAAAGCTTACAATTTTGTAATCATTTTGTGATAATTTTATTTGATGCTGTTACAAGATAGTAATTTGGATTAGATTAGCGTTGGAAGTGAGCGTGACACACGGTTTTCTCAAATAAATCCATGTCTGAACCAAATATGATTTTTTTTCCGTTCATCTAGATATAGGTAGGTATATTCGTTGTTTTTATTATATTTCCGATTAACAACTGGCGCCGTGCAACTACGACCACACTGAAGAGGAAGAGATAGGTATACTCGTAAAGAGAGAATCTAAAAATTATATTCTTTTAAGTCGCGAATCGTACATTATCCATTTGCTTACTAAAAAATAATATACCTACCAGTAGGTATACGAACCTATTGCGTGGACTATTTGAGTAAAAAGCTACTCAAAATAAATTAATGACAATAATTAAATAATCATTTATAATTGGCACTGTTAATGAAGTCCTGTGAAAATATACATAGATTTTATAGCTACAAAAAACGACGCAGTTCCATTTTGAAAACACGAACGAAACGATTTGACTTTTTTTTTTAGAACCGCTAAATAGTTGAGTTTGCTCCCAGATAAATCAATTGAGTCAGTTTCTTATAGACATAAGTGTTTCATCGAAAACATCTTCACTTAATATCTGGCGAGACGGCGCGGCGGTCCAGAAATGTTTACACCGGAAATCTACCTACGGCTTACTAAGGTAAGCACGAAATGTCTGTGGTGGTGGCGGTGGCTAGATATGAATATACATACCTGTTGTCCAGCAGCAGTGCTGCCAGTAAAGGACACCAGCTTCATCCTGTTATCCTTAGCGATGGTCTCGCCGATGTCCTTCCCGCCGACGCAGAGCCCTGCAATCGCGCCCGGAATGTTGTTCTTGTTGAGAACACTTTCCACGATTTTGGTGACCGCCACGGCTACCAGGGGGGTTGTGTCGGATGGCTTCCATACGCTCACGTCTCCGCATACCTAAAAGTAAAGAACACATCACAATCAATTATGTACACATAGAGAAGACATCTTGAAATTTTATGAACGGTTCGAAAATTACTGTCGGCTTTTAAACATGGTTTAAACTTAGATATACCTACCTACACCCTCATCTACCTACATCATCATTAGGAGTTCAGAGTGTGTAGCATAATAAGTTGCGAATGTATGACAAATTACAGAATTTAGTTTGATGACGCTGATTAATTTTTCATAAATTTTGGTAGGTAGATATAATAAATTTAACGAAAGATTTTTTGCAAATTGTCAAGCTAAACCTTAGGTAAGCAATATTTTTGCGATCTTATGACGTGTTTTCAGGTGCTGGTAGGTAAATACGAATAATTATTATTTATAAAACCTTCGAATCCAAATTTCACTCGCCTTTAATTTGTGTTTTTGTAGCTTTTATTTACTATGATGATTAAAACGAACGTAACCAAACTTGGGCCAGAGCCAGACAATAGACCGTACATACCGCTATACCTACCTACCGAAAAATACAAATAAATGTTAAGTATAAGTAGGTACCTACCTAACTATACAGCTATTACACAGATTAAAAAAATAATTTAAATGCACTAAGTATATCAAATATAATAAAAAAATATAAGCATTATTTCCTTTTCTAAGATCAAACGCTTAATATTTATTATAGGTAGGTAGATAGGTATGTACTTCTAAATAAAACTTATTTTGAACATAAAAATTGTATGTAGTTTTTGGGCAATCATACCATGGCAATGGCGCTGTTCCAGCCAAACACAGCAACGGGGAAGTTAAATGCCGTGATAATTCCGACCAGACCCAGGGGGTTCCACTTCTCGATGAGCACGTGTCCAGGGCGCTCCGAGGGGAAAATGGTGCCGGGCAGCGTCCGCGACAGGCCTAAAGCCAAATCACACACGTGGATGTACTCTACCACCTCGCCGATGGCCTCCGGGAGAATTTTACCTGGAAAGAAATTTTTTTTGTGCAGTTTGCGGTGTTGAGACGAGGAAGTAAGAAAAGAAGTTCAAGGTCATGTGTGCTTTTCTTCTTCTACTCAATTATTGAATGAGTTTTGGTTGCTAAAAAGATGTTAGCTTGAATGGAAGCGTCTGCTTAGATGTCCTTAGCGCATACCTAATAGTTCAGAGGCTCCCATAATATTGGGATTTGATATTTGAACTTGAACCCTGCGCGCCAAGACTGCGCTAAGTTCAAGTTACTACGTAACTACACCTAAATGCCACAGTTTGTCTGTTTATATGTATGTTTGTTGCTTCTTCACGCAGTAGTAACAACTAAATGGATTTGGATGAAACTTTACTCGTCACATTTTAAATTTGACATCGCCATACCACACGAATTAATGTTATGCCGCGTTCATATTGAATAAGAGCTCTGTGCAGCATAGTTTTTAAGAAGAGGTTAAATTTCAATAAACGATAATCTATAAAACACCTTTCTTACCCATTTCTAAGGACACCAACTGGCCTAAAGGCTGTAGCTTTTCCCTCAAGGCATCTCCGATTTGCCTGACGATCTCTCCCCTAGCGGGCGCGGGTAGTTCAGCCCACGAGTGCCAAGCCTCTTGTGCAGCGACAGTGCAAGCTTCGTAGTCGGCTGGGCTGGCGGCTTGCACTTCAGCTATCACCTTGCCGTTGGCCGGACTGTATGACTTGATCGTCTGGTGGAGAGTCGAGTTTGTTTTACTTTAGGAACAGTAGTAATTTTTCATACGACGACATATTTAACAGGCGGCAATATCCAGTTGTGCGTAGCCATGCACCCAATCTCAACCATGTACATTTCATTCAACTATTCGTGTTATTTTATAAGTAATACTGAGCGACTTTGAAAACTGGTGTTCTATTATATCCGTTATTGCGATAATCAAGTAAACCGGAGAAGGATTAGCCGTTTTTATAAGTTAGCCCACTGCACCACTGCTGGGCGCAGACCTCTTCTCATTGCGAAAAGGGTAAGGGCGTAGTCCACCACGCTGGCCAAATGCGGGTTGGTAGACTTCACACTTCTTCAAGAACTTTTTTTAGAATATTCATAAGTAGGTTTCCTCACAATGTTTTCCTTCACCGTTGGAAGTCAACGGCAATACCGCATAGATACCTATAAATTAAAAAAAAGAATACGTGACATGGGTTTCGAACCCAAAATCTCCAGATTGGGAGCTAGACGGTCTCACAACAAAACTGCCGAAACTTCGAGTGAATATAAATGTAAGTATAATTGGTAGTTGGGGTTTAACGATAAATCTTGTTCTTGGCGTAGGTATGAATATGACATAAGTAGGTATATGAGCATACTATCTACATTCATACAAGGTTGTACGTAAATATTTAACTTGTAGGTAATTAAACTAAGTATATAACTACATATACATACTTATTATTTGCCAAATGTTTAGGTTACATATAGGTTGAGTACACATTTAATAATCAATATACACAACTACTACGCATGATGCACTATAAGTAAGTTGAAGTAAATATTGTTAATATGATTATAAATAACAATTCACGTTAGAATAGTTGAGAAGGCAGGCTCGCTACATATAATATAGGTACCTACACTTTACATAGATTTTTCAACATTGACTGTGTAGGTAGCTGTTACAAACATTATAGTTGTGCAAATAAATACAATCTTATTTATTTATATACAAAAAAATGTGTAAAATGAAGGTATCTTCACAGACATCAATGACATTGAATTTGTTTTTAGACTAGGTACATACATATTCGTAAAATGAAGTATAACTTACTTGTCCGTTAGCTTCCCATTTTCCATTAAAAACTCCAACATTCTTCTCTTTCAGACCTAACTCCTTCAAGAAAGAGTATTTGGGGTCTTCAATGAGAAAGGCGGTGGATGCGTTTCTAGCCATTGGGAGCCGAATGAATCGCAGAGAAACTACCGTATTGCACAATACACGACTCATCAGTGATAACTGAGCGACAGTCCTTTGTTAAACCGAGGAGAATGTACTGTGAACGCCTCCAGTCGTGAAATAAACAAGTTTTATCTTATTTGTGAACAATTAAAGGCGCTGGTGGGCTTATCATAGCGATAAGTTGGTTGCCAGGTCAGCGCGGTTATATAAGTATTGATGGAACGGAATCATTAAAATAATTTTTGATAAGGATGAAATCATTGACGGGCTTTCGTAGTTAATTTCGAGATTGTTTTACATGTTGTCAATGATGTTAGCGGCGTTTAGTGAAGCGCTTTATTTACCAATAATAATCAATCAATTACGAATATATATATTTACGTTAACTATAAATACTACTTTATATTTTATGGTTAGTAGTAGTTGACTTATAAAGTTGTAAGATACATGCACTCAAAATTTCTAGCTCTGTCCCTCTAGTAAACAGTGTTATCCATAATATACTTATATGGACATAATATAGTAGGTAGAACTCATAGAACTAATACGATGTTTGTTCTCATAGTGACCTTTCTGTCTAACATGAGTCCTATGTAATGGGATCTAGACATGCCATCCATAACCAAGCAAAGAAAGGTGCTAAACTTACAACAATATTTACCATCCTTACAAAGTTATGCAAGTTTACAAAAAGGGCTTTGCTTTTCTTCTGAGGGTAGGCATGAATTTTGACACTTTCCTGTTGCTACCATTTTGACAGCCCCGTTGGCTCATTGGTAGTATATCTGCCTTGAGAGCTGTAGGGCGTGGATTCGATTCCCACTCAGAGCAAATATTTTGTGAATAAGCAAATGTTTGTTCTGTGTCTGGGTGTTTTGTATGTATTATAAGTATGTATTTACAACAAAAAAAAGTATTTATGTATTCTATCAGTTATCCGACTTCCATCACACAAGCTTAGTTATTTAGTTTATAGTCCTTCGATATTTATTTATTATTTATTTCATTTCGACACTTTCCTGTTGCTACCTTTATTGCGTTAGTATTTTTTTTATGGTTGACGGGCTTGGTGTTTGACCACAGCTCACCTGATGTTAAGTGAAGGTGTGGTTGAAGATGGTAAAGCACACCTAACCTGGAATGGAACTGGCTCTCAAGTGAGGCTGCCAGAACACACCGTTAGATGCTTGGCGACAGAGTTTCAACTTGAGGGTGGTAGCTAGCCAGGCGAGTACTAGAAAGTACTAGTAGTTTAAATCATCAATTGATGGAACAGAAAATGACAGTGTGAGAAAGCTGATTATCCCAAGTCCTATGATTGAATGTTGTTGGTACCTTTAATTCTGTTGGCATTTAGTTATAGCCTTCAAAATAATAATTATCCTTATCAATAAATAAATGCTATGCTGGTTTCAATGATCAACTATTGAAACGGTTGAAGAATTTTCTCATGTATTCATTGATCTAAAAATTAAAATAGACTTCTAAATAATTTATGTACATAATTACAACATTGTATATTAACATTACAATTTTACCTAAGTACTTATTTTTCTAATTAAAAATCACATTATAGTACATGCAGTTTTTGTTTCTTCTATTTTTCCTTCTTTTAATTCTTTTGCTTTTGTAGCGAGATACGTGTTTTCATCCCGCTTCACCATCCACTCTGGTAGGGGCTTGGCCCAGTCTTCGGGAGGTGCTTCGCGTTTTTGCCATGTGTCATTTTTATAATGAGCACGAAAACGTGCCAGCCGACGTTCTTTTTCACTCTTGATTAGTGCTAGCTGGAACAAAAATATAGTTCTTATTTATTTCAGAACCTCTTTATAGAATTTAGCATGCATTGGATGACATTTCTGAAAGCATTTAGTTTGTATATTTTATAAAAAGATAGAAAAACTTGGTAAACTAGGTAAACGGTCAAGAAAATGCAAGTAATAACAATATATAACAAACAGACAACAAGCAAAATATAGACAAAATGATTGTTTATACTGGTTCACAAACTTGTAAATGTATAAAACCTATTGACATTTTTTACATTTATTTGTGGGCAGAGTGCATTTTGATAATAATATAGCAATCTTTACCGCAGCTTTACAATCCTTACTGCTCTCCCATTTTGAACAGTTGTCATAGTCCTTCTTCCATTGGTTGCAGTCTAGGGATTCTCCGAATATGAAATACTGATGGAACCTTCCTTTAAAACTTGTACACTCTTTGTATTCTTCATAATATATGTCACAATCTCGTATCTGAAATAAATAATGTGAGTATTGATTTTCAAAAATAGGTTTTGAAATTTAATTTTGAGAATAGAATTTGCCTTTTCTTATTAATATTAAAATATTAAAAAGTGTAACCTGGACTTACAGGTAGATATAGATTTAATTGTGTTACAGATAAGAATTAAAATAAAGAAACTTACCAACCACTTTTCATCATCAGGTACAATAAGATCCTCTTTCTTAGAATCTTTGGCTTCGTCTTTATTTTCGGTATTGGTTTGACTGTCTGTAGTCATTTTTATGATTATAATTGATAAAAATCACAAGTGAGGTTACTTTCAGTTAAACATAACCTCTTGCCTAGTGCTACACTTATGTAACAGGAAACTCTAATAGAAATACACAAAAATGCATTAATACCATTAGTGCTCCATACAATATTTTTCGCATTAAACAATTTTTAAGTAGGTATTTATGTTATAAAAAAACACCGTTGGACAAAAATAGACCAAATATTATGTTGATTTTTGACAATCATCTGAATTCATCTGTTATGATTTGTTAGTCAAAAAGTCTAATTTTTTTTTTTTTTTTTTTTTAATAATTTGCCCTTTCGGGCAGGCTAAAGCTATAGAGCCATACTGCCTTGTCTTAAGTGTTATTTCTGCTGTATCTTAGCTATAGTTATCGTCAAAGTCGTCTTTGTCAAGTCCAGTTCGTGTCAGTTAATTCCAGTCATGCTTTAGTAAAGTAGTGGCAACTTTACTACAAAGCTTCGATGGAGTTTTGGAAGCAACACGAAAACTCATGTTTCACCGCATTATATCATTTTCCCACACTCGCGCTTGTAATTCGGCACTTTATGAATAAAACACCACCATTTTTATGCATAAACACTCGACAAAACACTAGTTTTGGAAAAAAATACAATAGAGCGACACGACTCTTCCCGCGTTCCCGCCAAAACCCCAAAAAGTCTAAAATACGGCTATTTTTTTTTTTTCTTTGGTTTTGGCGTCGCGTTTTAGCATTTGCCAGTGTCAAGTATTTATATATTTTCAAGTTACAAAAGTTAAATAAGTGTCCTCGTAGCTAGTTATAGTTAAAGTCCAGTCTTAGTCAAGTCCAGTCTGTGTCAGTCAAGTCCAGTCATGCTTTAGTAAAGTAGTGGCGACTTTACTATAAAGCTTCGATGGAGTTTTGGAAGCACCACGAAAAGTCATGTTTCACCACATTATATCATTTTCGCACACTCACGCATTCGGCACTTTATGAATAAAAAACCACCATTTTTATGCATAAACACTCGACAAAACACAAGTTTTGGAAAAAAATACAACGGAGCGACACGACTCTTCCCGCGTTCCCGCCAAAACTCCAACGGCTATTAATCACTGAGATTATTTCTCATAATAATCTAAAGCTATTTTAGACATTTTGAATTCCGATAAAAAAAAAAAACAAATAAACATATTTTAGATGAAGTTTTTGTGTTGGTGCGTAGGTGTTTAAATTTTAAGCTATTTTCAAGTCAAGTTAATATTTCAACTGTTTTTTCCATTATCTGTGTGATTGTATTCACTGTATTGAATCATTGTAAATGTTGTAATTACTAATGTAATTTTAAAATATTGTATGACTGCATCGTAAATAATTTTCAAATTATGCGCATGAGTGTAGGAATTTAGGAAAGTGATACTTAATTAAGATGAGTACATGTGATGAAACATGACTTTTCTTATTGCTACCAAAACTCCTTTGAAATTTGAAGCTTATAGTAGTCATCACATAACATCATTGGGCTGCCTTACACGTTCAATCATGATCACGATCCGCGATCCGCGATCATGATTTCAAAATTTCTAGATATTATGCGATCCGGAGCATCAGTCCGTCAATCCGCTTCGTACACGATCAGTCTGGATCGCGATCATTGATCGCGGATCGCGGATCGCGCGCTACGTGTACGGGCTGCCATTAGGACATAACAGGAATCTACCACGACTTATTTTGTAACAAAAAAAATGTATTTGTGACTCACACCTACTTTATAATGATGTTTCTAGACTGAAAATAATGAAACATTTCATACTGGTAAATATATAAAGTGCGACGCCAAAAACAAAGAAGAAATGAAATGCCAAATTATTCTTTTTCGTTTTAGGCATCGCAGTTTGCGCATATCTGCCATTGTATTTAGATTTAGATATTTCCACGTATATCATGAAAAATGAAGTTAACAAGTCTAAGTTTAGGTGTAGGAAAGTCACCACTATTTTAGTGGACTAGACCGGAATAGATTGGGCTTTGAATGTTACTAAATATTATGTTAAATATAATTGATATAAAAAGCAAAAACTGAAGTACATAAAATATAAAGATTAGGCATCAAGGACTAGAACTACGTCTACGTATCTATTTGCCAATAAAGTATTTAAAAAAAAAAAAAAAAAAAAAAAAAACCAAGTCAAGACGGTGGGGGGTTTTGGCGGGAACGCGGGAAGAGTCGTGTCGCTCCGTTGTATTTTTTTCCAAAACTAGTGTTTTGTCGAGTGTTTATGCATAAAAATGGTGGTGTTTTATTCATAAAGTGCCGAATTACAAGCGCGAGTGTGGGAAAATGATATAATGTGGTAAAACATGAGTTTTCGTGTTGCTTCCAAAACTCCATCGAAGCTTTATAGTAAAGTCGCCACTACTTTACTAAAGCATGACTGGAATTAACTGACACGAACTGGACTTGACAAAGACGACTTTGACGGTAACTATAGCTAAGATACAGCAGAAATAACACTTAAGACAAGGCAGTATGGCTCTATAGCTTTAGCCTGCCCGAAAGGGCAAATTATTAAAAAAAAAAAAAAAAAATCAAGACGGTGGATAGTGTTGATATGTCAACTATAAAGTCGTAGTAAAATAAATTCAATTTGTTTATTCCAACTTCAGTCTTGCATGAAATGAATCTTGAAAATAGTGATAATCGAATAAACAGTATAAAGTATATAAATTTAAATCCAATGCAAAATTATTGAACAAGTTGTGACTGTGTTTATCTAGCCTATAAAATTCTGTTCCCTCTACCCATTTGAATGATCACTGACCTTTGATCGTAGAATCTGTTTTATTATCATTTTATCAAGTAACGTTACAGTTAAAAGTTCGGCAAAGTCTCTAGTCCGTTTCAAAATGTCGCTCAATAAACTCGTCGGTGGTGACTGTGGTGGGAACAATTCTCTTGTACAGCTATCTAATATAGTGAGAAGCGATGCATCTATGTCACAACTATCACAAGCTGATAGGTTTGCCAGTGAGTTCATGGCTCAATCATCACAAGCACCTCAAACTTTCAACATGAACACTTTGCTAAACAACATACCTGAAACAGGCACTATACAAAAAATTAGTCAGCCTGTGCCAAATGTTCAGACTTCAGTTACTCCATATAGTAAACCATGGATGGCAGGCCCTGTATCAACATTCATGCCTCCACAAATGTTGATGCGTAATATGTTTAAGCCACAACCTTTGGTCCAGGCTCCAACGTCATCTAATGTTCAAATTCAATACATAAATGAGTCTGATCTTACTACCAATGATGATGTTAAAGCAAAAGCACAAGAATATGTTGATAATGTTAAAGATGATCATGAACTGGCTTACAATCAGTTCATGTCCTTTATGAAAAAGGTCAGTGCTGGAGAATTACATTTAGGAGATGACATTGAAGGTAGACAACGGAATGTTACTAAAGATCAAATGATAGATGATATGGCAGAGAAATACAAAGAAGATTGGCAGAAACTTAGTGATGTCTCAGATTATTGGAATTCAGAGAATGCCTATGGAATTGCAGAAGAATACTCATTTGCTGAAGGCAATGTTATGTTAGAAAATAAGAGTGCACTTGATATAGGCAAGGAAAAACTAAAAATAGGAGATATTCCTGGAGCCGTTTTATGTTTTGAGGCAGCGGCTCAGCAGCAGCCAGAGTCTGCTGAACCTTGGTTTCTCTTAGGAACTACACAAGCAGAAAATGAACAAGATCTTTCAGCTATAACTGCTCTTAAAAAATCCCTTAGCATTGATCCAAGACAGCTTGAAGCTTACATTACTCTGGCAGCTGCTTATGCAAATGAAAACATGCCCAAATATGCTTTCAATGCTTTGCTAGACTGGTTGAGAGCTAGCCCCAAATATAATGATCTATTCCCACAAGATATTGACACAAAGAAATTAGACCTGAAAGAACTAGAAGCTCATGTAAAATCTTTATATTTGAGAGCAGCACAACTAAATCCTTTAGAAATAGACGCTGATGTTCAAAATGCTCTTGGTGTGGTATTTAATATAAGTCACGAATATCAAAAAGCTGTGGATTGTTTCAAAACAGCTTTAATGGTTGCTAATGACAATGCTAAGTTGTGGAATAGACTAGGAGCCACATTAGCCAACAGTGAAAGGTCTGAAGAAGCTGTAGATGCATATCACAAAGCTCTTAATTTGGAACCAGGGTTTATAAGAGCAAGGTACAATGTTGGTATTACATGCATGAATTTAGGGGCTCACAAACAGGCTGCAGAACATTTCTTGGTAGCATTGAATCAGCAGTATAAGGCTAAAAGCATGTTCCCTGAAGCAACATCTACAGACCCTGGCTCTTCAACTATTTGGACAACTTTGAGAATGGTCTGCTCATTCATGGGAGAACATGATGTTGCTAAGTTAGTTGATAATAGGAATTTGACTGAGCTGAATAAGTTCTTTGAAATAGAATAACAGGGCTATATAATAACAGCTTTAAATATGTAAATAGTAGTTATAAATTGGGTTATGCATTTCTTTATTATGATTTTGAGTATTTAAGTATCAATATTTATAAAAACTTTTATTTGTACTAAGTATATTTGTTATGGGAATTAATTAAAAATTTGTATTTTCTTACAAAATATTTCATTTAACTCTTAGTATGTAAAAAGCTACAGTCTGTCTCTGGCAAAGGACAACCTTGGGGATGATTACTGAAAAACCAGCAAGGTTTCTGTTTAATTTTTAAGCTAGTAATTTTACTCTTTCTATTTACTTCTTCGATCGTTTTTGGATACCTCAACTGAACTTTCCCATTTTGCACTTTGAAAATATTATGGTTGTTTTTTAGTAGTGTCTGGATTCCACCACATTCGGATTTCAGCTCTTTCAGTTGATGCTGAGGTATTAGTGGTATGAGCTCACTAAATTCCACAGTTTTACCAGTGTTCCAACCAGGTTTATCATGAGAGCCTTCTAGTAAATAATTGGCAATACTTTTTACTATGGAACTGATAATGTTTTTGTCTATCTGTGTGCAGTTTCTGACTCTTTCAGCAGCCTCTCGGGGCTTGAAATCTTTCATCCACAATTGGTTAATATCATTTTGTATGGGATTTGATTCTTTATCAATAATTTTTTGTATTTTATTGCAATTTTCTTCATACTTGTCATTTGAATATGTCCTTCCTCTGCTAACAAGACAAATTCTTTTTGTACTTGGTATTTTAAGTCTATCCATATTAAAATTGAATCCACATTCTTTACATAAATCTTGGATATGTTCTAAGTAATCTATGTATTGGCTTTTCGAAGAATCTTTACGCTGGTATTTAGTCCCGTCAAAATTATATGAACAACAAGGGAGTAGAAAAAAGTTACATTCATAAGAACTTTTTGCTGCTATGACCGGAATCCATGGTGTAAGCTCATCAGAATGATTTCCTATTATCCAGTCTGTTTCTGGAAACAGGGTTGAATCTGATGGAACTATTGTTTTCTCCTGAAATAACTAAATATAAATCAAGTGCTGTTTGTAGGTAAGCACATATATGGAGTACTGTTGAACTGTTTAAGCTGATATTTGTTAATTTTAAATGAACTTCATAAAAAATCTAGGCTGACCCCTACCACACTAGGTAACAAATACTAGCTAGCACTTGTTGCCTGATGTGGTGCAATACCTTTTGCATTCAATTGAATGACCATTTTCAGCACATATTATAATATTAACTCATCAAATGTTTATTTATAAGAGAGTGAGGGAACATAAAATCTATTCATGCTTACTTCTAATTTAACTTCACTGGAATACATATCCCAGATGTTTCTTTTCCTTACATCAATTCCAATGCCACAATAACCTTCCATAGTCAATATGTATACCAGTAAGCCATTCCCACATCCCAAGTCGACAAATGTCTGCTTCTTAGCAAGAGGCTTCTGTTCATCTTCCCACAGCAGCAGTAAGTAAGTGGCTATAGCTACATCTTCATAGACAAACTTAGATGGATCTGTACATTCTGGCCATATCTGTAAGAAACAAGAAATTTTACAAAAAAATTAGGCTCAAAACTTCTTCAGTTTGTTCAGTAGGTTTAACAACGAAAAGAGAGGGCCAACCATTTTTAATTCCAGTTTCATAGTAGGTAATACAGTATAGTCCAGACTATTTTGTAATTTGATAAAGTGTTATAAGTAGCCAATGATGCAAAATTATCAATCATAAATAATGATTATTTATATATTATAAATATTATTTTAACCCATGTAGTCATACAAACCTGGACCATTTCCTTTCCATATTTAAGCTTTAGCTCATTATACTTTAAATAATATTTCTGCTGAGATACCAGTATTAAGGATTCCTTACAGATATTTTTACAGTGGGAATTGGTGCTGGTTTCTTCTTTCCATTTAATTAACTGTGGCAGAAGTGTGTTTTCAAGCCAAATATATGAGGGTGAACTTTGATCTAGAAAAAGTATGACATTAAAAGTACAATACATAATATAAAGGATTCAAATTGGTACAAAATGCTAAAGGTTAACTAGGACAGTAGAAGATGGAAGCTGATAATTAAACCACAAACCAGAGTCAGCATGAAGTAGAACTTTGTTTTCTTTCAACTGGAAAGTGTATGTGAAGTTAGGGAACAACATATGCCGATTCGCCTCTTGAGTGACATCATAGAATTTAACTGATTCTTTGTTATGGTAAATCATGATGACCTGAACTGCTTGATAGTCAGTGACACTTTTTGGAAGCAGCTCTGTGATAATAATCTCAATAGGGAAGAGTTTTTCTTCCACAGCACACAACACTAATTTTGCTTCTTTTTGTATATCAAGAACATACTTTTCAATATTTAAATTAGTAATATTATATTCTAGCTTTTTTAAGACAGAAGGGGCATTCCAATTATTTGTTTCAGGCCTGCAGCTAAATCTTTTCCATATTTTGCAGCCCCAAAGTCGTTTGTTAATAACATGAGGTTTCGTTAGCAAAATATTCACTGAATGTAAGAAAGCCTCTAAAGACGTATTATTGCCTGAATTTTCTAACATGTTAATAAGTTTTTAGGTTGAATTAACAAAGAATTAGAAATGATTAAAATAAAAATGCGAATAAGCGGAATAAGACGAAGTCGGAAGTCAACAGAACAACAAAACGCGCCAACACTCCTGCCAACAGCTGATGAGGTAACCTAGGTGACAGGTGAATTTGACATATTTTTTCCCACAGTCAGACGAATGATCGAATTCTATTATGACTGTCACAGTCAGTTTGACTTTGAAATTTGATTAAAAGACGGCATTACAATTTTAAAACCGGTAGTCTGTAGTCATGCTAAATATCCTTCCGTATTTCGTGAAAATCCGTTAACGCAAAGTATGTTTTTTAGCTTCACGATATTGTTTTCTTTTATTCTTACGTGTAGAATATATTTTTATCGCATGTCAACAAAATGCTCAAGACATTGACAGTTTTTTCTTGAATTCGGAACAGATGGGGTTGGGATACCTTGGCAAAAATATTTTATTTTGAATTTTAAGTCATTTTAATCTATTTTAGGAATAATTTATCACATATTGATATTTAAAGATTCACTTTTTCGTATTTGCATGTAGGTAATGTCATACACTGAGCTCGAACATGGTTATCAAGGGTTGCGACAAGCTACTCAACCGCAGTTTTACGTCGGTGATGATGGAAATCTCGTACCAATAAGATCATCTGTAAGTCCACTCCATTGTATTGTTGGCTTACTGTCTGATGAACCTTACCCTAGCACTAATATTTAGGTCAGTAACCTAAGGTTATCGACCACAAAATATCAATAACTTGTCCCAAACAAGTACCTATGTGTTATGTAGTAGCATACCTAATGTAATGTTATTTGTTAGACTAATAATGTTCCTAACAAAATGTACATAATCAGTAAATCTAAAGTAAACACAGCAAATAAATATTTGCGCCCATTTACTTCCATGGATTATAATGATAATGGTAATGTTAACAATGTATTATCAATGGAACGGTGACCATTCTGCCAGTACACACAGAAGATTTATCACATAATGTTATATTGGAATCTGGAATATTATTTATAGCAACACAAGCTTTGTTGACAATGTTTAGTGAGGTAATGCAGTATGGTAATTTATGTCAAGTTTATCTTGGTTATCAAGTGAATCGTTGACCAATCAGTAACAAGGTTATTTGTACCTTATCATAGATAATTTCTATGATATAGTGGTAGTAACATAGATCAGTGGGGCTGTGATGGAGTGGCAATGGCTCAAGGACTGGTGGCGTCTGAAAAGATGGAGAAAGGGAAAGAAAGAGCAAAGTGATGATGATATTTGTTATTGTGATGACTGTTTACCAGACGTAAGATATCCTTACATGTTAGAGTGGTTTTACATTTCATTGTTTTTGTGATAAATGTAATAAATTCAATACCTTTACATTTATTTAATGTTTAGTAATTAGTATGGAAACTGTAAATAACAAGTCTTCAAGGCCTTGTTTGGTTTTTACCTAATTTGGTTTTATAATGGTGTTTAATTTGATTTTTTATTCTATTATACTGGCAATGGTTTGAGTCCAGATTGCCTACTAATTAAAAGCTTTCAATATTTAACAATAAGTTTTATAATAGCTCATTAAGCATTTTTTGTGCTTTTATGTTATTTATTTTATCTTGTGGTTTTATAAAGAAATTATATAAAATGCTTTTTTATTAGTAATCAGAACAATAAATATCAATCACTTAAAATTTAATCACATAGAATTAGTATAACTATGATTGTTTCAGTTTTCTAAGCTGCTCATGTCCTATGATGATCTTTTGTGTTTTTAGTATGGAATGCCCCATTAAAAAAATATTCTTAAGACATTTAAAAAATTACTAGTGTAGGTATATTAAAAAAAGAGCCTCTTTACTTATGTTCTTGAGAGAGTCTTGTTGTAAGACATTCTGAACTAGTAGATGAATACATGTATATACATTATAGTAAAGGTATTTATGTGATTAGGGCGAGTTGGATCTGTGCGAGTCACTAGACCCGCAGTGTGATGGCGGCGGCAAGAAGGTGGTGGTCGGCGTATGCGCCATGGCCAAGAAGTCGCAGTCCAAGCCCATGAAGGAAATCCTGACTCGCCTCGACGAGTTTGAGTACATCAAGATGCTCGTCTTCCCCGAGGAGGTTATCCTTAAGGTTCTCGGCACTGTCTGTCTAACACTTACGGTGAAACAAAGTATACCAATTCTTTGATAACTGGAAATTTTCCTTGAGGCTTTGCGTTCATATTGATTGTGAGTCAACAATCCATTTTAGTAACTGGTTTATCAAATTGGGCAAACAATGAGTGTTTTCTTTGTGGCAAAATGCTTGGTGCCTATAATTTGTTTTCCAAGAATGTACATATTTTGTTTCACTTATTTATGTCATGCCATCACTAACTGTCTTAGTAGCATTGCTTTTGGTGCCATTCTCTTCATTGTTGTTAATTTAATTATGTACATTTATTATGACAAGGTACATGGGCTCTGGAGAATAATTCCATTCAGTGGCTTCAGTGCGGTTTCCATGCTTCATTGGAAGTTGAGGGTTTCACATTACAAATTCACTTGTATTCAAACACTGACAATGCTTTGTATATGCACCATTTGCACATCAACCTATCCATGTATAGTTTTTCAGTAGAGCGCTCAGTACTGCTCCTTGTGACACCTTTCTCAAATCCTCGAGAATTATGATTTAAGTTTTAATTAATCGAAAATGTTTTGATTTTAAGTTATGAGTTTTGAATTATATTACAGAGTCCTGTTGAAGAATGGCCTATCTGTGATTGCTTGATCTCATTTCATTCGAAAGGTTTCCCTTTAGACAAAGCCATTCAATATGAGAAGTTGAGGAAACCTTATGTGATAAACAATCTTCATATGCAGTATGACATTCAGGTATGTTTTATATGAACCCTTGTGTTTAATGTCTAATGTGCAAATTTTTTCTTTTCTTTTAAATAAATTGCGTTTTTCAGGATCGTAGAAGAGTATATGCGATTCTAGAAGGCGAAGGCATTGAGATACCGCGTTATGCCGTTTTAGATAGGGATTCACCAGATCCAAAGCGTGAGTATAGATTGTATAATACAGACAGATAAGATATCCATTCACATCACTATATTTAGATACATTATCAGCTGCAATGTGCTTAGTAATAGAATGAGAACTAGAATTTTCCTAGTATAACAAAATCTTAATACGCTACTGGAGCTACAGCGCTTGCAGCTCTCACCATAAAGCAACATTTCAAGTGTTTCATTATTAATAGATACAATCTTTATTTTATTATTACTTGAACCACCCTCAAGTAACAATAAAAGAAATAAATAATAAATATCGTAGGACATTACACACAGCGCCATCTAACCCCAAACTAAGCAAAGCTTGTACCTATGGCAGTCAGATAACTGATAGAATACTTAATTTTTTTTTTGTATATACATACTTATAATACATAATTATAGTAAGTCGCGAGTGAATCGGTTTCTTCTAGGCGAACGTGCTCCACCTTAGAACGCATCTTCACTTAACATCATGCAATATGTATTTTTTTTTTTATAGTAGATAGGCTTGCGTTTGACCGCCATCCCGCCTGATGTTAAGCGAAGATGCGGTCTACGGTGGAGCACGCTTGCTTAGAAGAAACCGATTTATATGTAATAAGAAAAGTTTCCGCAAAATAATGCTTTTTTTTATTACTTGCTTGGCTTGGCTTGGGTTTGCCCGCCAACTCGCCTGATGTACAGCGAAGATGCGTCGCTGTACATCAGGCGTACGGTGGACCACGCTCGCCTAGAAGAAACCGATTCACTCGCGACCTGAAAGCACCCAGATTGTATCTATCAGGGAACACCCACTCGGGCAGCAAATTCCATTGTTTAGCGGTTCGTACAATGAATGTAGACTCGAACCGTGCTTATATGTATGATGTTTCAGATCACGAATTAGTGGAGTCTGAAGATCACGTAGAAGTGAATGGCGTTGTATTCAACAAGCCATTCGTAGAAAAGCCGGTGTCGGCGGAAGATCATAATATTTACATTTACTACCCGACCTCCGCGGGCGGAGGCAGTCAAAGACTTTTTAGAAAGGTGAGTATTTTTTTTTCTTCTTTTTTTGTGTTAGACAGGCTAGGTGTTTGACCACAGCTCACCTGATGTTAAGTGACGGTGTGGTCGAAGATGGTAAAACACACCTAGCCTGGAATGGAACTGGCTCGCAAGTGACTCTGCCAGAACACACCGTTAGATTTTCAACTTGTGGGTGGTAGCTAGCCAGCTGAGTACTAGAAAGTACCCTACCACCATGATGTGGTTTCCTCACGATGTTTTCCTTCACCGGCAGCTCAAGCTCATTGTTGGGGTTTGAACCCAGCGCGGGTTCGATTCCCGCTCAGGACAAACATTTTATGTATCAACAAATGTTTGTTCTGTGTCTGGGTGTTCTGTATGTATTATAAGTATGCATTTATAAAAAAAAAGTATATATGTATTTTATTAGTTTTCTGACTTCCATCACATAAGCTTTGCTTAGTTTAGGGTCAGGTGGCGCTGTGTGTAATGTCCTACGATATTTATTTTATTTTAACTAACTACTAACTACTGAAAGGTGAATTGGCCCGTTCGATCGGCGGCAACGAGGAGCGCGTGTCATTGTCGTCCATTTTCAAAGAGCGCACAGCGTGGACTGACGCGACCTTGCGCTTACACGTTCAATCTGGATCACGATCCGCGATCTTGATTTCAAAATTTCTAGATATTTTGCGATCAGGAGCATCTATCCGTCAATCCGCTTCGTACACTATCAATCTGGATCGCAATCATTGATCTTGATCGCGGATCGCGATCCAAATTGAACGCGTACGGGCGCCATAAGTAAACTGTGCCAATAGTAACATCATCAAAATCCTTACGTGATTCATTTATCCAATTACGAAACAACGTATGTGCTTAACAGATTCTTGAAATGTCTAGTCAAATCTAGATAAATGTATGATATGTTTACAGATAGGAAGCCGTAGCAGTATTTATTCTCCCGAGTCGAGAGTTAGGAAAACAGGATCGTTTATATATGAAGATTTTATGCCTACAGATGGTAAGTTAGATATATCATTTCTCTACCATCACTGTTAATAGTAATATTTACTTATACTACTTACTTTATCTCCAATTGTATACAATCTATTTAAATTAAAACTATTTTATGATTAAAAATTTAAACATGTTTTCTGCGGCTATCGCAAAACGTAGGTATAATTCGATGTGACAACGCTTATTTGGTGGGTAAAAAAGAAAATAACATGTAGGACAATGATTTCCTGCTGATATTGCAGTGTTTTCCGATGGCGTAACTTGAAAGCCAGTTACTATTACAACAACGTTCTTACGTATTACAACTGTGTTTCAAACTAAGTATATCCCGGGGTTGTACAAGAAAAATGTGAATAGGTATTTCCTAGGCAAGCGTGCTTCATCTTCGGCCACATCGTCGCTTTCCATCAGTTGAGATCGTGGCCAAACGCATGCTTAGTCTGATGCAAAAAAAGTCACTTTACAACAGGTTACCTGTAAATAAATACCTACACATTAAAAGGCTGGAAAAGTAAATGTGTTAGTTTTATTTTTTTTTTTTTTTAATGGTTGACAGGCTAGTTGTTTGACAGCTCACCTGATGTCAAGTGAAGGTGTGGCCGAAGATGGTAAAGCACACCTAGCCTGGAATGCAACTGGCTCTCAAGTGAGGCTGCCGGAACACACCGTTAGATGCTTGGCGGCAGTTAGTTATCTTTATGGAATTAATATTGTGTATATTTCGTAGGCACGGACGTAAAAGTGTATACTGTGGGACCGGACTACGCTCACGCGGAAGCCAGGAAGAGCCCCGCCTTGGACGGTAAGGTGGAGCGCGACTCTGAGGGCAAGGAGATCAGATACCCCGTGATACTCTCCAACCAGGAGAAACTCATCTCCAGGAAGGTCTGCCTGGCGTTCAAGCAGACCGTGTGCGGGTTCGATTTGTTAAGGTGAGAAAAGAAAAAAATCCTACAGTGATATGATTATTTACATGGAATTTACCACTTCTCTTCAGCTGTGGTTTCATCCGCATTTTGGTTTTGCGCTAATTTGCCTTTCTTTTTTTTGGTTTGGCACTTGACATTTGGCTTGGGGCGTCGGTTCGAGTTGATGACGACGATCAAAAATAAAAATATAAAAAAATCAATCTAGATTTCGTTTAATGTGATTTATGTTTAGCAATCAGTATCAATTCCTTTAACGGTTACATCTTTTCCCCCCCTAAAAACAAGTGACGCACATCAACCAACTTCACCTTATTTCAGGGCGAACGGCAAATCGTTTGTGTGCGACGTCAACGGGTTTTCATTTGTGAAAAACTCGAACAAGTACTACGATGACTGCGCCAAGATCCTCGGGAACATGATCCTGAGAGAGCTGGCCCCTACGCTGCACATCCCTTGGTCCGTGCCTTTCCAACTCGACGACCCGCCAATAGTGCCTACGACCTTCGGCAAAATGATGGAACTAAGATGTGTGGTGGGCGTCATAAGGCACGGAGATCGGACGCCGAAGCAGAAGATGAAAGTAGAAGTCAGGCATCCTAGGTAAGTTTTAGTAATGTTGATTTTTTATTTTTTCCGTTCGTAGTGCTTGGTACACTTTTCAGGGCGGAGCTTGACTCCCATTGCAGGAATTGAACCAGTAGTTAACAAAAGTGAGGCCTTTGCTCTACAATGGACAAGACATCTATTATACAAATCATTTTACTGATATGTATAGAAACAGCTGGATTGATTTAACTTTATTGGTTCTGAGAATGATTATTGTTTTTGTATTTTGTCTAGGCCTTTTTATCTATTCTCGCTTAGTCGCTAGACTATTGGACCCTGGTTCAGAAATTTTATTCATTCAATAAGCCACAGTGTTCAACAATCCTACTGTAATGTGACGATGTGATCAAACGAATGTTAACGACCACTTACCAATTTTGCCTATTTAGTCATACTCTCTGTATACTTCATCATCATCATCATCATTTCAGCCGTAGGACGTCCACTGCTGGACATAGGCCTCCCCCATTGACTTCCATAAAGACCGGTTGGAAGCGGCCCGCATCCAGCGCGTTCCTGCGGTCTTTACTAGGTCGTCTGTTGTGGGTGGCTTTAAATAAGTAACTAGAAAACAGATAGACGCGGACAGCTACTCTTTATACTATTTAGAGAAGGGTGTAATATATTTATGTGATGTGACATTATTTTAATAATAATAACAAAATTAAAATAAGAATACATTTTACTTTTTTTAAATAATTTTATTCTATGACGACTCCACATTTACAACAAGACTTGCCTAACACATTTAGCACGATTAAATGTACAATGTGCATATTACAATTTTCTTATAATAATATTTGCATGTTAGCCCTAGATGCCATGTGCGCTTTCCTCGTCATCGGGATATCGCATGTCATCGCATGTTTGTAGCTAGAGATTGTCTAAAATTAAAGTTGCTACAGTATGATTCTTTCTGATGACTTTCAAATGATTTGAAATGAAAAAAATGCTTCACCATCATGAACGAATGACAAAGAAAATGTTATGATTAAGCGCGAAAATCTTTTCCATTTTGTATTTATTTACATAGTTTCGTATTTTTCTTTTCTTGGTTGCCTGGAAGAGATCGCTGTTAGCGATAAGGCCGCCACTTGTGGCACTAGTTAATAAGGTTTTTTGTTCTCTGTACTCTTTACTATATATGATGTGCACAATAAAGAGTTATATCTATCTATCTATAGTTTGACATTTTAAAAGTAAAACAACATTTTGGTTTGGACAATCTCTATCTATTAGTTTTATTGTCCTAACATGCACTTGTAGAAAAATAGTTATCACAATCCTCAAGTAGCGACCCATGCACCAGTGCCATTTAGTAAAGAATCAAATGAATAATAAAGGAACAGTCTTCTGTTTTCCAGATTTTTCGAGATATTCGAGAAGTACGAGGGCTACAAACGCGGCCACGTGAAGTTGAAAAAGCCGAAGCAACTGCAAGAGATTTTGGACATCTCGAGGGCCTTGCTGGCTGATATTCACACGCGACACGCCGACCCAGAGCTAGAGGAGAAGCAAGGGAAGCTGGAGCAACTCAAGAGTGTACTGGAAATGTGAGTACATGTGTTATTCATCAGACAGCCCTGTTGGTTCATTGGTAGTATGTCTGCTCCAGGAGTTGAAGGGCGTGGGTTCGATTCCCGATTCGATTCGATTTTGTGGCATAAAAATGTTCGTTCTGTGGCTGGGTGTACTTTATGTATTAAAAGTATGTATTTACAAAAAAAAAGTATTTTAAGTACTCTATCAGTTATCTGTCTCCCATAGTACAAGCTTTGCTTAGTTTGGGGTCAGATGGCGCTGTGTGTAATGTCCTACGATATTTATTTATTTATATTTTATTTTATTATTTTGTTTTATTGGGAACTAGCTGAATGTCCGCACTTCGAACCCGGTGCTATAGCTCTCGGTCTTCGGCGTTGCATCCATATGAACATTATGCGAAGTATCACGAGCATTAAAAAAAAATCAGCTAAACCAATTGTTTAGCCGTTTGCTTACCAACGAACATAATTTGATTTATATGTATAGAGATAAGTTCGTGTTTGACCACTAACACGTCTGTTGTTGGAAGGCGATGATTTGTTGGAAGATGATACCTATTCACTCTTAAAACCGAAATATATGTGAGTTATACCGCCGCGACCTCGCAAAAACTCGCCAAAAGAAATGGCGACTTTTTAGCGGTTTATAAACAAAACATTGTATTTCTCTATTTTACAAAAGTTTAATTAAGATACAGGTAGTACATATTATATATAAACAAAACTATCTAAATGGGAGTGGAAACAGAAGAAGAAAAGAACGGACATACAGACATATACACAGACCACAAAAACGTCTTCACAATCTATTTTCATAAACCAGCCAGAGCAAGGCAATTTTAATTCATTCAAAATCGAAATAAATTTTCAATTAGGCGCCTTGAACGTAACGATCCACCGTAATGTATGATTATATTGTACAGGTACGGCCATTTTTCGGGCATCAATCGGAAGGTGCAGATGAAGTACCAGCCTCGAGGGCGGCCGCGCGGCTCGAGCTCCGACGACGGTAACGCGCCCCCGCCGACACACGCGACCGCGCTTGCCGCTCACGGTCCGCATCACATTCCACACCACACGCTTACAGACAATACTCCCCCCGGGCCCCCCCCCCCCCTTCCTAGCTTCATCAACGATCATGGTTACTGCCTTGTTAGCTTAATTGGTAGTAGCTCTGCTTCATTAACTGTAGGGTGTGGATTCGTTTAGTGGGTATCAAGTCATCGGATAAAATTGGGAATGATGAGGGGAAAGAATAACGTTTGTGGCACACATAGATGTTTGTTCAATGTCTGGGTATTCTGTATGTAATTACAAAATGTTTTTGTAGCGATGATAGCTCAGTGGTTAGTGCGGTCGCTTCGCATGCCGAAGGGCGTGGGTTCAAACCCCAACCAATGAGCTTGAGCTGCCGGTGAAGGAAAACATCGTGAGGAAACCATAGCATGGTGGTAGGGTACTTTCTAGTACTCGGCTGGCTAGCTACCACCCTCAAGTTGAAAATCTGTCGCCAAGCATCTAACGGTGTGTTCCGGCAGCCTCACTTGAGAGCCAGTTCCATTCCAGGCTAGGTGTGCTTTACCATCTTCGACCACACCGTCACTTAACATCAGGTGAGCTGTGGTCAAACACCTAGCCTGTCAGCAATAAAAAAAAAAATGTATATAAGTATCCTATCAGTAGTCTAGCCGTCATATTTAAGCATTGCTTAGTTAGTGAAATGTCCTTTTAGTTGTTAGTTTTCTATTATTTAAGTCATAAAGGAACCCCATGACTCCAGCAGCATTTTGGACAATGTAGCAGGCCGCTTTAGCAAGTAGACCGATAGTAAGCTGATCGCTAGACTTCGAGTATCGTGATAGGCATGCTTCTAAAATTGATTTAATTTCGTACAGTTGAAAGAAAAATCATTTATTTTGTAACAAATACAAACACAAAAACAAATAAACAGAGACAGACAGTTACAAAATAGGGGCTCACCTCAGCATAATACTGGTCATACTAAGCGGTATGGCCAGCGCTGGTCTTCCGGTGAGCACTTGTAGTTTAAAACTAAAGTGCGTGCGTGCGTACGTGCGTGCGTGCGTGCGTGCGTGCGTGCGTGCGTGCGTGCGTGCGTGCGTGCGTGCGTGCGTGTGTGTGTGTGTGTGTGTGTGTGTGTTAATCAGATAGTAGTTTCTAATATTATATTCAAAGTGTTAGTAAAATTAAATTGTACCTGTTGATTAAACATATTTTATAAGCAAATGTTCTGTGCCAATAAAAGTTAGCTATTGTTATGCAGTAGGGGGCGACGGTGACCCGTCCCTGGTGTTGATCCTGAAGTGGGGTGGCGAATTAACGCCGGCGGGCCGCATCCAGGCTGAGGAGCTGGGCCGCATGTTCCGCTGCATGTACCCCGGCGGACAGGGCCGCCACATACCCGGTAAGGGAGGTTATAGCAATAGATAAATTAGGTTATCTATCTTATTCAAATGTGACTTCAAGAAAGTATAAAAAAAATGTGATGAATGTCGTGATACCTTTATTTAGGTTTTATTTATTTATTTAGGTCTTATTTATTTATTTATTTCTTATACAAGTATAATTAAAAAAAACCAACTTCAAGGAAAGAAATTTCATTTACTTGGATGGCATACTTACTTTTTCTACCTATTTTAGTTTAAAAATCTAATTACTAAACCGATTGATAATGTTTTCATGGGATCAGTCGGAAAGTATATATTTTCCTATCAAATAAAATATATTTTTTTCAAATCGGTTTAGTTGAATTAACAAACATTAAAAAAATACAACCGACTTAAAAGCCTCTTCCTTTTTTTGAAATTCGGTTCGGTTAAAAACTTAGGGTTGTCACTACGTCCAAACACTAACTGTATCCACAGATCTTTCTGAAGCTACATCGCGATACATACTTAAGACTGGATTCCACGACGCCAATGATCTAAATCCATCTTGTTTCTGATTTCAATCGCTTCGTTCGGTTTAAATCGATGTTTAATCAATCAACATTGTTGTGTAGTTCAGTGGAGAGAACTTTCGGATTGTAGACCTTAATCCCATGACAGCGACGACGCCACGAGCAAATGCTCACAAATCCAGCGCATCACATAATTGTTTATCATCTAAAATGGTGAAATTATAAAGAGTACACAAGCGCAAGGGTGTTTAGATAATGGATCGTTTGATTCAGTGTTTTGTATCTTTTAAAAAAATATTAAAGTATATGCTTTATATTTGGCAGGCGAAGGCGGCACCCAAGGTTTAGGTCTTCTTCGACTGCATTCAACGTTCCGACACGACCTCAAGATTTATGCGTCCGACGAGGGCCGCGTGCAGATGACCGCCGCGGCCTTCGCCAAGGGGCTGCTGGCTTTGGAGGGAGAACTCACACCTATTCTCGTACAGATGGTCAAGTCGGCCAATACTAACGGGCTGCTGGATAACGATTGCGATTCTTCTAAAGTTCAGAATATGTATGTATTAATAAATAAAATAAAAAAATATCACAGGACATTACGCACAGCGCCATCTGCCCCCAAACTAAGCAAAGCTTGTGCTATGGAATACAGATAACTAATAGAATACTTAATAAATAAACAACTTACTTATATTTTTTTTGTAAATAGGCACATACTTATAATACATACAGTACCTACACCCAGACACAGAATAAAATAATTTGTTTATATCACAAATGCTTGTCCTGAGTGGGAATCAAAGATTGACTGCCCTGATAAGTAGATCCTTTGGTAGTGTAAAGAATATAAATAAAGTAAATTGTTTCAAAATCTGTAGGGCGTGAGTTCGATTTCCACTCGGGACAAACATTTGTGTAACGAGCATAAAATGTTTGTTCTGTGTCTGGGTGTTATGTATGTATTATCCTACTAATATTATAAATGAGAAAGTTTGGGTGGATGGATGGTACTACCATGTTCTGGTATCTTCACAATGTTTTTTAAATTCACGTCTTACGGCGTCTAAACCGACCGCACTAACCACAAAATATTGACTATGATCAGGGCAAAGGCGCGTCTCCACGAGGCGATGCAAGTGGACCGCGAGTTCACGGAGGAAGACCGAGCTCGAATCAACCCGTGCGGCTCTCTCAGCATATCCGCCGCCATGGAGTTTGTCAAGAACCCCGTCAGGTGCTGTGCGCACGTCCACACGCTGATACAACAGCTTGTCAGAATTGTTGTCACGAAGAAAGATGACCCGAAAACTAAAGGTATTGTACATTAACATATAAACTTAATACTGTTTGGTTAAGGTTTAAATTTCTTTAATTTTTGTTATGTAAAAGTAATAATTTATTAAAAACTAGCTGCGCCCCGCGGTTTTACCCGCGTGGTGATGGATGATGAGGATGAAAAGTATCCTATGTCTTATTCCAGGGTCACAGCTACCTCTATACCAAATTTCATCCAAATCCGTCCTTCCATCCATCCATCCATCCATCCATCCATCCATCCATCCATCCATCCATCCATCCATCCATCCATCCATCCATCCATCCATCCATCCATCCATCCATCCATCCATCCATCCATCCATTACATTACGTATTAAATGGCCCCAAAGTAAGAGATATCCTGTGACCAATGCTGAATAGGACGGTAAAATCTTCTAATATGATTAATAGATACCATCCTCTACCACGGCGAGACTTGGGAACTAATGGGCCGCAGATGGGGCAAGATAGAAAAGGACTTTTGTACAAAAAACAAGACATACGACATCTCCAAAATTCCGGACATCTACGACTGCATCAAGTACGATCTACAACACAACCAGCATACGCTACAGTTTGACCTGGCCGAAGAGCTGTATATTTATGCTAAATATTTGGCTGATATTGTTATACCGCAGGTGAGTCACATTTTCTTAGTCCTTTGCAAATCTTAAAAAAAAACATAGGAAAATATCGTTAGGAAATCATAGCATATCATCATAATCTACCACCCTCAAGTTGAAAATCTACCGCCAAGAACCTAACAGTGTGATCCGGCAGCCTCGCTTGTTAGCGTGTTTTATTACAGGCTTGATATGGCATTACCAACTTCTACCACCGTCATTTAATATCAGATGAGCTGTGGTCAATAATGTAACCTAAAAAAATAGTACCAATTTTCTTTTTTATGAATTTTGTGAACTTTGTTCTTATTGACCACTTCTCTTAGAGTCGTTTTTCAGCAACATTTAATAGGGAAATGGTATAATCTGTTCGTTGTAGAAACCGAAAAAAAAGGTTTAATTGCATCATTGTCATAATCAGCCTACTTATAGCTGAACTGAATGCTGGATATAAACCTTTTTTATTGCAAGCCATTTAGTCCGATATTCAACTTTTCTTGCAATAAAAACATTTTGGTAATAGGTATATAATTGACAGTTAGGTAATTGACAGGGTCATAAGCTTGGGCTGTACTTGGCCGAAAGATAATTACTATATGAGAGTTTTGGCGGGAACGCGGGAAGAGTCGTGTCGCTCCGTTGTATTTTTTTCCAAAACTAGTGTTTTGTCGAGTGTTTATGCATAAAAATGGTGGTGTTTTATTCATAAAGTGCCGAATTACAAGCGCGAGTGTGGGAAAATGATATAATGTGGTGAAACATGAGTTTTCGTGTTGCTTCCAAAACTTCATCGAAGCTTTGTAGTAAAGTTGCCACTACTTTACTAAAGCATGACTGGAATTAACTGACACAAACTGGACTTGACAAAGACGACTTTGACTAAAACTAGCTACGATGGCACTTATTTAACTTTTGAAACTTGAAAATATATAATTACTTGACACTGGCAAATGCTAAAACGCGACGCCAAAACCAAAGAAAAAAAAAAAAAAATTACTATACTCATTAGAAGTACTTTTACTAGGATCCATCTGCAATAAACAAAAAACATTGTCTGTTAACCGAATATATGGTGCAATGGGATTTTTTCGCAATTTTAATTCGAGCTAGTAAAAGTTGTTCATATTGGTGAGCAGTATGATCTATTTTCGGCTTCGTAAAGTACAGCCCAAGCTTAAAACTCCGTATAATCAGAGTGCCCTACGGTGCCTTTTGTCGTTTCGTGATTTCTGTGAAGAACACATACTCAACGTAATCAACATGTAATTCCAGGAATATGGTCTAACCATGCAAGAGAAGCTGACTATCGGTCAGGGCATCTGCACGCCGCTCCTGAAGAAAATCCGAGCTGATCTGCAGAGGAACATCGAAGAGTCTGGAGAGGAAACTGTGAACAGGCTGAATCCCAGGTATGTTATTATTTGTACGTTTCAGCGACGAGCGTGGAGCCTGCTTTTCTGCGAGCAACTTTCTGTGGTGCTAAATTTTTCCATCTACTATTATCTTTATTTAGATCTACTTGGTGGTAGATCTCCTTAGCAGTAGTTCGTCTAAAAAGGTACCACAGCAGTACCAGATATTCGACCGTCAAGCAGTACTGTGACAAATACTGTGTTCCTGTGTTCCGGTTTGAAAGGGTACTTCAGCTAGCGAAATAACAGGGCTTTTGAGGCTAACAATCGAAAGTCCTAAGTTTGCCTGGAAAAGATCGCTTTTAGCGTAAAGGTCGCCAGTTGTTACACCTATATTTAAGTTTATTTATTCTGTTTTCTGTATTTTAGTGTGTACAATAAAGAGTTATCAATCAATCAAGTCTCCAAAGTAATGAACGCCAAAGCCTTGGACTTTGTTTTGTTACTCAATGTTTAGAGTACCGCTGCAATGGTTATGGACATGCGTTATCTTTTACCATCCGGAGAGCATATCGTTTATCTCATTACTTATATATTAACAAAAAAAAGACAAGTATCTTGCTAGCGAGGTCCACGTATCGAAATAATTTGTGATCAGGAATACCGGTTGCCTTGATACCTGTATTGCTAAGTAAGACAATCAATTGAAATTGTTGTTTTTCGACAAAGTATGTTGTCAATGTATTTTAATTTTTTCAGTTAGTTTGGGGCTAGAAGAGTGATATGATAGATCCAATGATATAATTACTACTGTTTTGTGTCAACAAACGATTGATTTGATTTGTTTTAAAGGCGGGTCTCACTGTTTTCACTGATTGCGAAGCGTCTGTTGGTGTAGATACAGTCACGGCGTGTCGAGCCCGGGCCGTCACGTGCGCACGCGCCTTTACTTCACCAGCGAGAGCCACGTGCATTCTCTTCTCACTGTTCTGAGATTCGGCGGATTGCTCGACGTAAGTCATTTTACGTTTTACTTTCTGATACTTTGTTTTGTTAGTCAAAGTTCTACTCTGCTGGCTAGCTGCTAAGTTACCCTCGTAGGTTTCTAGCTACTAGCTGGCTACAATGTTTCCTCGTAAGTTACCCTTAGTTGATAAGTACTCTTAACTTAAAATTCTACTGCCAACCTATATATCCTGTGGCAGTCACACTTGAGAGCCAGTTCCATTCTAGACAAGGAGTCTGTATGAACACCGTCACTTAACGCCAGGTGAATAATTACGCAGATTGATTGAGCGTTTGGCTCACACGTCTTTGTTTTGCAGTTCTCTTTGAGATTTTGTTGTTACTAATAAGTTTCCTTACAGGTATTGAAGGATGAGCAGTGGCGGCGCGCCATGGAGTACGTATCGATGGTGTCCGAACTGAACTACATGTCGCAGATAGTCGTCATGCTGTATGAGGACCCTACTAAAGATCCTTGCTCGGAAGAAAGGTGACGCAAACAATACTTTACAACTTGAAGGATTTAAAAAAAGCGACGTAGTGTTGCTACGTCTATAAATCAGTGTGAGAAATCCTAATTCTTAGTTAAGTTTTCTTGTTTTTTTGTTATTTGCGTGAATTAAAATCAAGTGTAATTTAATCGAAAGGACCGTAGATGACTATTATGTAATCGAAATGAACTAACTTTATATGTCTTATTAAATTTTTTGATTTGCTACTGGCAAAATATTTTAGGCTATGTGTGTTTACCATCTTCGATCACACTGTTGTTTAACGCCAGGTTAGCTGTGTTCAAACATCATAGCCTACTTTCTCTGTCTAACATTAACTGTCTAATGTTTTTTGTGGTTATAGGTTCCACGTGGAGCTACATTTCAGCCCGGGCGTGAACTGCTGCGTGCAGAAAAACTTGCCTCCAGGGCCGGGCTTCAGGCCGCACAGCCGGAATCATTCTACTACCAACAATTCCGTAAGATTAAATCCTACCCACAGTTTAACACCTTCATTGCCACCACTATTTTCGAGTAGTTCCAAGTGATACCGCCCTATATAAAGCACGCCAGGCGTGCTCTCGGCACTGCAAGATTAAATAACACGGGCACGCTAGGCGTATTCACTGGCATTGTATAAAGGTGAAATCATCAAAAGCCGTATTTCGGCTTCAGATAGAAAATATGCCCAAATCTATGAAAAATTGAGAGAATGCCTGGCGTGCTCACGGCGTCGCGATAGGGATTCGTGAGGACACGCTAGGAATTAAATTCGTGTCGGCGGCTCTGAATGTGTAAAAAGATTCAAGATGACGATGCTACCACAAATATATAGCTTTCTTTGTCAATCTAAAACGAAAATAAGTAGTCAAAGTGAGGGCGATAAGTCCTGCACTGACGTCCCGCTTGGGGTGTTTTATGCATGAAAATAAGTAGCCACAAAATCAAAATTGTGTCGCAATACATTATTTTAGCAACATGCATATTATGTATATACATTTTAAAACATCAAAAAAATTAATTATCTTTGATGGGATTTCTGAAGGAATCGTTGTTTTCGAAACAACATAACGATAACATTACTCGTCAACGGAAAGTTGACGAGTAATGTAAAAAATAAGGGTTGTTAGTATATCTGCTCCAAGAGCTGAAGGGCGTGGGTTCGATTCCCAACCAGGACAAGCATTTTGTGATATAAAAAAATTTTTGTTCTATGTCTGTGTGTACTGTATGTATTTTTTTTTTTTACATTACACACAGCGCCATCTGACCCCAAACTAAGCAAAGCTTGTGCTATGGAAGACAGATAACTGATAGAATACTTAAATACTTTTTTTTTTGTAAATATATATATGTACTTATAATAGATACAGTACACCCAGACACAGAACAAACATTTGTTTATACCACAAAGTTTGTCCTGGGTGGGAATCGAACCCACGCCCTTCAGCTCTTGAAGCAGACATTCTACCACTGAACCAAAAAGAATGTATATAAGTATACATTATTGTATTGTATTATTGTCTGAATTATAAGTATGTATTTACAAAAAAAAAACTATTTAAGTATTATATCAGTTATCTGTCTTCCATAGTACAAGCTTTGCTTAGTTTGGGGTCAGATGGCGCTGCGTGTAATGTCCCACGATATTTAGTTATCTAGATATATAAAATATAAATTCCAGAGTTCCCCAGAAGAAGTTAAATGTATAGAGGAAGAAGGAGAAGATGACAACATGGCCAGTCAGGAAACCTTACAAGCGGTAGGTTTATTATAAAAGTTACATTTCTAAGAAAGGCACATCTACTCCTATACAAATGAAACTGTTCTTATTTCTTTCTTTAAGCAATCAGACACATTAATTGTGATTCTATTACATAATCTATCTAATATTTTACTGTAAACAAATCTCTTGGGCGCTGGCTCAGGAGAGAAAAGTGTTAGGATTTGGACCCATAGTAGGAAAAACGGATACCTAACCAAAATACATAGTGTCAGGTTATATTGTCTGGCTTTTGTATTTGATCCTGGTTACTCAAAAAAGAAAAAAAAACAAAAGAAAAAAGAAGCCCCGTGGAAAAAAGAAGTTGTTTTTTTTGGTAGACAAGCTAGGTGTTTGTCCACAGCTCACCTGATATTAGGTGACAGTGTGGTCGAAGATTGTAAACACATCTTGGAATAGAACTGTATTCAAAAGAGAGCCTGCCGAAACACACGGTTAGATGTATGATGATGTATGTATATATGTACACAGATAATCTCCAGGGGTAAGCCCCTACGGGATGAAGGCATGATTGTATGTGTTTGTATACAGAACATTTGTATGTGGACAGTATCAGTTAGTAGTTTGTTTTTTCTTCAAACTCAAACGGCTGGACCAATTTTTATGAAATTTAGTATGGAGGTAGCTAACACTCTGGATTAACACATGGGCTACATTTTATCCCGAAAAAATGCAGCGTGTAACATCGCGGAGCGCAGCTAATTCTATAAAAAACAATTTGTGATGATTGCATGATATTAGGATAGAAAGAATCAAAAGGAGGTATATTGATCGATGTGCCTTTCTATTGTCATTAGGTTATGGTTCACAATACGTTACAGGACGGTGATGAATTGGACAATACATTATTGACTAATCGATCTGCCAAACTGTGCAGTATGAGGCCCTCGGACCCCATACCGATATGGTGAGTCTAGCAATATGGACGCTTTTATAATGTGCTGCTTTTTACGTTTTCGTTACTGTGCTATTTACGGAATTGCTTGCGGTAAAACCACGAGAAATTAGATTATTTCCTGTAATATACATAGTAGCTGATGTTTTTAGAATTTAAGCAAGCTTTTTTCTTCTTAATCTGTCATCTATATATACTATACCTATAAATATGTTTGTATTTATTTATTGAGAAAAAATACGGTTAACCAATTACATTCAATCTCACAAAATTTTGACATTCCACAAAAACAAAAATCTAAAATACAATTACAAAAATTAAAAAAAAAAATGTAGATGTCAAAGTACAAAAAACAAAGTAATAATAATATTTAAAAAAAAAAACGAATTACAAAATGTCATAAGATTTAAAAACTAAATGTCGAGATCGGAGCCTGGATTACTATTATTGCATCGGCTATCGGATGTATATTTAGTGACAGATGTCAATCTGTCATATGGCCAAACTGTTTACTTTACTGATATCTGTCAATCTGACATCTGTCAATATCTGCCAATCTGACATCTGTTAATCTTACAGACATCTGTCAATCCGTCTATGAATAAATAAGCTTTGAAATGAAATAAATCTGATGTAAAAAGCTATGTGTATTGTGTATGCCAAATTTCATCCAAATCCATTCAACGGTGTTTACGTGATTAACTAACAAACATACAAACTTTAACGTTTATAATATCAGTGGGATAATTATCCTAAGATTTTGTTAAACTTATAAATCTGATTTTTTTTTATGTTAGTCGTTTTTGTGATTTGTAAATTTATTTCCCCTTATGAGTATGTATAATTTTTTTTTTTTTAGAATGATGTAGAAATTTATTAATTCCAATACATTTCGGATAAACAACTATTTAAAACAAAATCATAAATAAACAAAACAAATAAACTATACTACTATAAAATGAACACGCCGTCGAGATCGCTGCCGCGCGGTAGGGTTCCCAGTACGCTGGCGGCATTGCCCCGTTGTATGGCTAAGCTTAGCCTTTGACGTAGGTGGGCGCCAGCTCTGGGATTCCCCGAAGCGAGGACCAGCCGCTTCAAAAGCTTCTTCGAAGCTTCGCTTGCCTTAATAATTTTTTTTTTAATTTTTTTCTTTTTTAATCTTTTTGTATATCTAGTAACCTACACTACACGGTGAGCGGCCACGAGGCGTCGAGCCTGGCGGCGCGACTCAACGCAGAATTGCGCGCGCGCTCTCACCACGACTCTGAAATCGCTACGCATGCACAAGTGAGCGTTCTATAGTTTTTTGTAGCGGATATCTTTACACTAGACAGAAAACCACGACATCGTGGATGATGCAAGTGCAACCTGGATCCGTGCGGCACAACAAAAATCTTCATCAAGGGAATAAAGCTTATTAGTTGTTTTTTGACTGCCCTGTCGGTTCATTGGTAGTATGTTGGCTCCAAGATCTGAAAGGCGTGGGTTCGATTCCCACCCAGGATAAACATTTTGTGGTATATACAAATGTTTGTCCTGTGTCTGGGGTTTCTGTATGTATTATAAGTATGTATTTACAAAAAAAAAGTATTTAAGTATTTTATCAGTTATCTGATTCCCATAGTACAAGCTTTGCTTAGTTTGGGGTCAGATGGCGCTGTGTGTAATGTCCTACGATATTTATTTATTTATTCATTCATTATTTATTTAAGCATGTTACGTTGTAAGTAACCTGGTGGACTTCGGAACTCGATGGAGTGTTATGTATGACAGATGACAGTGGTTGGAAACGTAAAGTCAAAAATCGGGCTCAGTAGCGTGCCTTGGCAGAGGCCTATGTCCAACAGTGGACTATCGGCCCAATGTTTATATGATAGAGATTATAATGGTGGTCCAGAAGCATTGCATAAAAAAATCTTTAATTTGTAAAATGTCATTATCAGCCTATCGTAGTCCACTGCTGGATAAAGAGATCTCCAAAGATACGCTACTCATCCTGATCTTCGGCTTTTCGCTTCCAACCACCGTCAGCTATTAAAAATTGTCACTCCCTCGGGTTTCGGGGTTCTGTGAGAGATATGGCCAATTGGCCACCCCTCTGCCACTTCAACTTACTAATACCTACGCTGAGCTATGTCTGTGACATCAGTTACCTGGCGAAGTACTTCATTCCGGATACGATCCCCAGAGAAATGCCAAGCATAACTCTCTCCTATCCCTTTAGGAAAATGCACCCAACATTGAATTAAATAATTTCTAATATATTCCAATTCTTACAGATCGATGAAAAAGACCATAAAGAGGGTGAAGAGCACCCGCCTAGAGCACGGAGCTACGACCAGCATAAACAGAGCCACGACAACGGTAAGTACGCGCAGCTGTGGAGGCCAGGAATGGCTGGATGATAACTACCCCTGACTAACTGAACCGACTGACTTTTAAAGTGATTAATTTACTTATGTTGCCAACTTGTTGTTAATAACTAAATGCAATGTATAAAGCTCGTGATGGTAAGGTTGCAAGAGTCTTTTTAAATTATTCCCGTTGTCCATCAAGTGAGTCTCATTTTTACAGAGTTCTGCCTTAATCCCTCAGCAGTGAAGCGTGATAATACTTCTTAACATTATTTTCACTGAACTGAACACTTTCTTTCTTTTGACCAAATTATTTATCTATGTATGTAGATAAAAAGTAGGCAGTAGAAATTCTCAAGCGAAGTGAGCGCATATTGTTTTCTTCCTTCATCATATTTTTCCTCTTTGTCACTCTACGCCAATGTTACCATCAATTCAATTATTTTTCTGACTCAAGAAAAAATTGTTGTTGGATGATAGTTACAACATTTATTGCATTTGACTAATTGTATATCCAAGTTGGTTGCTTTGTCTTTATCTAAGTGATATGTAAGAAAGAAAAATTAGGAAAGAACCTTTCAAAATCCCCTTGTTCACAAACACGCGGTCAAAAGTGTCGCACAAAAACAAACAACCATTGACTTATTTGAAACTTTTCTTAAGCCGAACGTTTTTATGTCGTGATATTACCCTACTGCAAATGAAAGTATGTCGAATACAGTAGATTGATATTAAATAAATAGGTAATTGATTAAAACAAGACAACGAAAATTAATCTTGAAGCTAAAACTCTTGAACCTTCGCGATAAAATCTTACAATTCATAATGAATTTATTTATTGCATAATGCATCTTAGTGAAATATTTCACTAACCCAAGATATTCTGCATGTTTATTTCTTCGTTTTGTTTTAATCACATTTTGTTTTTTACTAATTTAGAATTGTATGCGTAAAATAGACGCACTAACTTTTTTGTTGCAGTAAAATATCAACTTCTAACTTCTTCATACTTAAATAATGAAACTGAACACATGCAAATATCCTTTTTACCTCCACAATCCCAAAATGTATCAACTTCATGTTTATGGATGAAACTAAAAGCATTGGTTAAAATTGCGATAAGGTTATCTATTGTGGGGTATATGAAAACTGAAATCTGTGCCGTGATAATTATGTACTTTACATTCAAACTAACGTATTTATATTCTAGCTTTGTTGCTTCTTTCCGCATGGAGAAAGAATTTAGTCCATTGCCTATGCTAGGAGGGCTGAGAGACAAAGCAAAAACAACTAAAAATTAATTGTTGTGACATTGGGAATCTAGTTCAGAGAATTCAGAATTCGAGACTTTAGTCCTATTATTTAGAAAGAACAATCTGAAATATTACCATTTCGTTCTTTCTTAATAATATAATTAGTCACTAGAATGTTGACGCTAATATAGTAAGAGACGACGCGAATGGATAATATATTTTACTGCAACACCGTTCAAATACCCCTAACAGATGCCGATTTGTTTCGACCCAACCAATGAGACAAAAAGTCAAGAAAGTACAGTGTGAATTAACGTGGTGTGGCTATAGTAATGGGTGTTATTCTAGTCATCAAAGTGATCAACTTCAACACAAATACCTTTATTACAAACATCGCTTATAGTTTAGCAATGCTAAGAATGCTGTAAACGTTTTGCTGATGTGAAATATTACGCGTAGAAAAGAGACTATTTTAAGCATAGATTTTACTCTTATGAAATGTTTCTAAAATCAAGTCTTCTAGAAAATCGCGTAATGGGTAGGTTTGTATAGGAACACAGATTTTTTTTCTCCTATGTAGCAAACTTGTTTTCTAAAAGTTGTTTACTTCGATGCTAGATCGATTACTCTATATTGCTCTACACCCTTTGCATATGCTATGACGTTGGTTTGATCGCGCAAAATCCGCTCATCTATTAGAGGTATAAGATAGTTAATAACATAAGTACGCATGTCGTGTTTCGCTCAGTGTGCCAGACAGAGAAGCTGTCGGACACAAGTCTGCGCTATACGAGCTTACAAGCCGTCGACAGGCAAGGTCAGTGCGAAACCAAACTCGCAAATAGATTAGAATATCTGTATTGTAACTTACAGCTTTCATGGGTAGGTGTAGGTTGATTCACCACCATCAATACACCATCGTTAGCTAGGGGTTTATTGTGGGTTGGGCGTTGCTTCCTCAAATTCGCAACAGTCTAATTAGCAAGCCAGATTTATTCTGCTATTTTATATAAGATCGATACTACCTGAGTACGTCTCCATAGCTTCTTGAGCTAACTGTATGAATGCATATGTTGGGTTATCACTTCCAGTAAGGTTATAATTATAACATCAATCGTATCTCGCTTCATAGTTTCACGGTTCGATCTCATTTCATTTTAATATGTAATCAAACGCTGTACGTCCCTATTTCTAAGTACTTTATAGTTTTGGTGTATTTGTTTACTGTATTTTCTTGTGTGACGTCGACGGTTTGACATTTTACTTTCGAGTTCGTAGCGTCTGAGGCGACACCGCCCGTACTGCGGCGTAATGCTCACCTGGCCGGCGATATTGTGTGTGTTGCCTTGCATCCTCGCTCCTCACGTGTGTTGTGTTACTTGTGCGTTTGACTGCTGTTCTGCATGGCCAGAGTGGTTAACCAATGACTCGGTCGCGTGGGATGAGGCGCGACCTCAGCTTCGGGTCCCCGCCGTCCCCCCCGGCTCACACGAGTGACCCGCGGGGGAGCGTGCGACTACAAGATGAACGTCACGCCCCCAACAATAGTCAAACCATCATCCGAATAGTACCTACTAAGCTTATTTAAGTGCGATTCGATCGAGTCTCTTAATCATCGGCACGCTTCGACGCACATTATTATGTATTCTTTCTATGATATTTATTTATGTACCTACTCGTATTTTTTATTTATGTATTTATTTGGATTATACTAATTTATTTTTCTCTCCATCACCGCCCCGCGTACTAACTCCATCTTACCTCACGTAATGTCCCTTACCCGACTAACGACGCGCGTCACGTCCGCGACTGCGCGGCAGACGGGCGACAGCGCGTTCTCCCCGCCCTGACCGTGACGGCGCCGTCCGGCCGCCGCTTGAGCGACGAGCCCATAACGCCCCTAATTAACGTGGACGGCGTCGAGTCCTCTACTAACGAGCTTCCGCTATCGGCAATTACGTTCGGTTCGCGCGGGGGGGAGGGCGCGCGCGTGGCCTCGTGGCCGCGGCTGGCCGGCGCCGACGCCGGCGCCTGTAGCGTGTGGGGCGCAGGGAGGAGGCAGCGGCACAGCATCGCCGGCCAGATGAGCTACCTCAAGATGTTGGGGCTGGGCGCGCGCGGGAAGCTCTCCGCCGCCGCAGGCCTGTTCAGCACGGCCGTCATCTCAGGCTCCAGCTCGGCGCCTAACCTGCGCGTCATGATACCGACCAGCTCCACCTCCAACGGTAAGTTTTTTTCAAGGCGAAGAAATAACGAGACGCTATTTTGAAGAGTTAACCTGACCTAACCCTGACCTGAAAGCAGCGTTAGCAATACCCTGACTATTGTTTTGCTACTCAAAGTTCTGTATATCGCTTCAATGGTCATGGCATTATCTCTTACAATCAGGAGAGCGTCTCAAAGTCTCTATACTCTGAAAAGTATAATTATTAAAGTAATACAATGCGTCTATATAATTTTCCCCCGTGCGTTGGGTCGGTGCTATTACGCGTCGCGTGCGCAGCAGCGCTCGAGGGTTTCGGCGGCGTGCCTGCGATCCGGCCGCTGGAGACGCTGCACAACGCGCTGTCGCTGCGGCAGTTAGACGCGTTCCTGGACCGCGTGGCGGCCGCGCCCGTGTTGCTCTCCACGCCGCCCGCGCATAACAACCGACACAACGCGCACAAGCAACCCTCGCCTACCAATAGTAAGTAACCACACGTTAAGAGGAATCACTAGAGCCGTTTTTCCATACAAACGCTGTCCCCTGTTTCCTCCCTGGATAATGCCGGTAGAGTTATACTTTTTTTCCTGAATATCTATGGCCACTATTATGATGTCCCTATGTTTTCCTTTTTTTTATAAATAAATTATTATAAGAGATATGAACGTTCAAAAACCTAAAAAAATGGCCAGATTTTCCGCTGTGTTCAAACATCCAGAAAAAAAATTGGCTACATTATATAAAAAAAATAAAACATAGAAACACAGCTCAAGCCTTTCTTTAATTTTGAATGAAAACTATTTAAAAATCGGTTAAGTTTTGGAGAAGAAATCAGGGGACAACGAATCGTTGATTTTCTGTTCTTTACATAGGTATTTTCAGTCCAATCTGCAGTTGTCTCTATCGCGCTCTGCGGGGGGAGGCTTGAAGTTCGGGAGACGCGGACTAATACGTATACACTTGTGACGTGCATGTAGTCGATCATTTTATCGATAACCTAGTGTTGTTTATCGATATCGATATTTTTAGTTGAATATTTTGCGAGAAGTGTTTTTAGCTGATTGTCAGGTTCGATTGTTGAAAGGTAATAAACTAATAAACAAAAGTAATAACCATTTTCTCTACAGTTTCTTTATTAAAATGTTAAAATCACACTAATATTCATAATTTTGTAGATAAATTATTACGTCACTATTCCGTGGCCAATCCTTTTCTCTCTCTTACTGCTAAATGTCGTGGTATACGACCGTCGATTATTTCTGGTAATAGGCACTCGAAGTAAAAGGTTTCTAATATATGTTCCATTTTCTGCCAAAATACATCGTCTCTCTTAATTTTTTCGTAAAGTAAGCCTTTAGGGCTCCACAAAATAAAATAACAGAAATTTCGACCGGTTATGTGTAGTTGCCCCTGCACTTGAAAGTAGTAATTATGATTCCTCTTTAATTGTAGGGTGTCATTTTTAAATACGCAGAAGTCTATTTTCTTTTGTTCTATTCCTTCTTTAGGTGTTAAATCAACAATTTTGTAAGGACATTTAACTTCCACTACCGAATCTTCTTCAACAAGACCATCAGGACTTGCTGCCAAAAACGGTTTATGCTTGTCGACGAATAATCCACATTTTGACACCTGTAGTCCGGTTTCTTCAATGAATTGTTGTATTGCTTCATCTTCTTTTTCTCTACCATAATTTGTGGCAAGAGTGCCTTTAAATTGAGAATACAGCAAAGATTTTAATAGTCCTGCAACTGATGTTGTTTTTCGTAGTTTACAAATTTGACCGAAGTTGGATGCTGTTAGGCGTTTACGCCTTTCAACTGCCCACAACTTATTCTCGCTCTGACCAACAGTGTTTTGTTGAAGCTCATCAAATTTGGTGTTATTTAACTGTAATATAAATTCACTTTTCTTTTGCTCATATATCTCAGGTGGGATATCTGGTTCTAAATCTAACCGACCATAATTCTCATCGGGTCCAGTAACTTTTCTTCTTTTGTTCGGTACATCTTCACCGAAATCAATTTTTTTCTTTCGACTCCTTTCTCTATTTATTTTGGAGCGCCGTTTCTTATCTATGAATTGTTTGGTGTATTTGCCAGGGCTACAATCTTGAATTTTTTTTGATAGACGTGCGTGGATAGCCGTTTCACTATTCCATGATGTTACTGCACCAAAACACCGTGCCTGATATGAACCTCTAGCAGTATAGTTCACCCTTTTGCCGCCAATAAATTTGGCAATAACATTATTAAATTGCTCCACGGTGTTATTGGTAATGTCTAAAATAAGGCTTTCTGCATTAGACAACAACATCAACAGGTACTGCTGAATATCCGTCCATATTCCACAAGCTTGGAGATCTGGTACCAAATTTGTGTCATTCGTATATTTTTCCGGCTTACAATAATAAGACGCGCACTGTTCGATAGTTAGTAGATAACTGACTCGGTCGGCGGGTCTGACCCTATTTATATCCCGAGCGAGATAATCTATAATTTTCTGGAATATTCTCCATCCACCTATAACGAATGTTCTATCTGCGATCTTTATTTATTGCATTCTCTAACTTTTCCAGAGTGTTCGAACTGCCGTACTATAATACAATGAGTTTTCCAGAAAGTTCTACTTAACTTTCTAGAATGTTCTACATCTTTCTGGCAGTTTCTAGTTTTTTCGGTTGACTATACTATTATTCTAGAACTTTCCCGAAAGTTCTATATTGTTCTAGAATATTCCATACTATTCTATATCTATCGAAAAGTTAGTTCTATACAATTCTATGTGTTGTATTACAACTGGAACTATGCTATATGACTATGTAACTATTATATATCGCTATCCCTATGTCTAGCTATAGTCGTCCTGAACAGATTGATTGATTGCAAGTATCTTTTTAGCCTACGTGAAGTTTTATTCATCTCAATAAAGTAAAAGTGGATACGTAAACAATAGCGTAGGTATGTAAACACAGAAAGCTAGCTACCAAATTATATAATTCAAAAATTCCTTACCTACGGTTTATCTCCGTTCGATCTCTCAAAATTCAATACACAAGCCGAGTCAAAACAGTCAAGTAAAGAAACAAGCAAGTCCAGTAAACAAGCCTGAGTCAAATAAAGTGCAGGTAGGTAATATAATAATAACACGAACAAATGTTCCGCAAACGCCGAAATCAACTTGCCGACTGCATCTGCAAGCAATCTGGGAGCGTGGACGGTGGGGCGGGGCGGCGGCGGCGCAGCGCGGTATGCCACGCAAACATTGACAGTCACACTCACACATTGATAGCTGCTTGGTCGGGCACCGCGCGACAGCAATAGATTTTACAAATACCTATTTTTCATTTCTCTAGCCCTTGGTGTATTCTCTTAATTGATTGATTAATTCAGGCGTTACTTTGCGGAAGTTCATTTTGAATATTCAAGGTATATATTTAGTTTACTTCCGCTGAACTGTCGTTCCAGTTACAACAGTGATGAGGACTTAAATTTAGTGTGTAAACATTACTGTATTCCGGTTCGAAGGGTACCTACTGCAACTAGCGAAATTACAGGGCTGTTAAGACTAACCATCGAAAGTCTCAAAGTAATGAGCGCCAAAGCAGTGATGCCCTGGAGCCCCAGGCGTTATCTCTTACCATCAGGAGAGCGCCTCGTTCGTGTCATTACTTGTTACATAAAAAAAATAAAACATGACAATTCCATAGAGTGATCGCAAGGTATTTTCTAGTACGTGCTGGATAGCTATCACCCTCGATTTGATAATGTGCCAAGCACCTAACGTTGTGTTCCAACATCGTCATTTGAGAGACAGTTACATTCCAGGCTAGGTGTGTTGACCTTCTTCTCAACCACCCATTAACAGACGATCTGTGGGTAAACTAGCATAGTGGGATAGTGGGAAGACTAAAGCTGCCAACTCTGAATTGTAGGTGTGGGTTGGAGCGGACCTTCGTCCCTAATGTCTTCGTCAGGCGAGCTGCCCAGCGGACTCTCATCAGCGGGACCTTCTTCTCCGAACTCCAACTACGCATCCAACTCCGAACACAAGAACTCTGAGAGGTATACACGACTTTAACCGTAATTTGTTATTTTTAGAATACTGGTATGATCTTTAGGGGTAGTTTATCTTGAATGTCTTAACTTTAAACTTCTGTTTATTGCTCGCAAGCAATCGTATCACCGGAAACTCATTGTCTGGATGTAGGGTTCCGTTGGAGATCGGACATTGGACGCCTAAATTTGCTAATTTAATACAGCGTAATGCCATAAAATCGGCCATAAATCACCGTTGCGATCTCACGACAACGTAACTTTAGATTCAGCTTCTTTCTTGTAAAGTCACTTCATTTGGTGCTAATGTTGCTTGAATTACTGTCAGTTTGTTATAGCCATTAGTTGTTTGCACTTTGAGACTTAAACTGGGACTAGGTACTATGGGATCTTTCATCGAAATGATTTTGTCATCCAAATACGCCGAAATAAGATTTTTTATAAAATTTTCTGAAACATTGTTACGAAATTCTTTGTGATTTCTGTGAATTTTTTGTCTTTGTGTGAAATGTGATGTTTAGAGCACTTTCTATATTTCTAGTTCAATTTTTCAAATATATTCTAACATGTTTTTAATACCTCAAATATTCTTGCGGTATGCAGGATTTTGCAGCTCATATCAGTAATAAGTGAAATTATTAAAATGGGTTATGATTCTTACATAACAAAAATAACTGCACTTACTCTATGTAAATAACAAATTAACTGTTTTATTCCCAAAATTTGTCTCAATGGTTTCTTCATAACAGTTTGTTTGATTTTGCTAACAAAAACACTTAAAACGAACCGATTACTTGCCTAAAAATATGGAGATCGAATGAACGATCCAAAGTTTTTCATTGAACGAATAACCCACACAACGAACATACTAAAGCTTATTTATTTCCTTACGCTTTGAGACTTTTGTTGTGCTCATGCAACACTTTTTCTATATCTCTATAGGTATATACCTACGTATAATGAATTACTATCTAAGTATCTGAACAAAGAAAAAAAATGTTGTGGAACTCTGCTAGGATATGTGTTTCCCGAGTGCAATATAATCTAAATAAGCGGTCCATAGTAAATAAGGTTCATTTTAGGGTAGCGTGCACTATCCTAGACTATAATATTAGGCAGAGCGTGTTCCAATGCAAACTTACTACGAATAAAAAGAAATTTAACAGGAATGTAGTAAGAAATGGGTAATATAAGTAAATTGAAAGTAGTTCAAGATCACGAACGATGGCGCTTTTTAGTATCGGATACGTTTTAGAAAGCTGCACCAGCAAAGTTAGTAAGATAAGAAAAAAAATAAATCAGAAAGTTTCCCGTCATTATAAAAAAAATATAACAAGTACCCTCTCCCTGCCTGCGTCCATGTAACCGTTGTGGATTCCAGTAGCAATTGGAGTAGAACCGCGGGCAAGCTCCCCCAGTGGGAGGGCGAGGCGGCCACGCTGTGCGACCCCGCGGGGCTGCGCCCTCTCGTGCCGCTCGCCAGCGCTACAGGTACTTCGCCCCACAGAAAAGAGGATATAAAAACTACATTTAAGAGTCGGCACTTCCTAACGAGCCGTTTTAGCAAGTATGAACGTACTTCTATCAAAAATTACATGTATCGACCAAAAATTAAAATATGTTACGACGTAACTTTAACGCTTTTTACTGTAGTAGAAAAGTTTTTTTAGTCTGAATTTTGGTACAAAGTACATTCATAATAAATCTCGGTCTTCGAAGTGGCGACCGCCTGCTTCACAGTTACTCTCTACATACTGCAGTCTGGCCACCAGTCTCTGCCAATATGGAGGTCTACAAATCTAGAAACAGGTTCCTTTTCGGTAAGCTGTATCCTTTCCTTAAGTCGCGGGCAGGTTGTTAAACGCAAGCAAAGGAAAATGAAAACCGATGTTCTATGGTTAGCTAGTAAAAACCGAATCGCTGTGGAATCGTCGACACCCGCGCCGTATGTGTGCTGTACATAAGTAGGTACTTTATATTCGTACAAGGTAACCAGCCAACAACATCTTAAGGCGATATCCTCAGGTTTATATAAATAAATAATTTGCGTTTTATCTATCAAAATAAAGCTTAAAACATATAATTAAAATTGTCTACTAATACTATCTATCTATTCTTGTCTATTTGACTATTAATTTGATGTAACTGGCTTTTAGTCGTTTTTAATAAATAAATAAATAATAATTTGAGTAAAATTTATTATTTTAATTTGTACGGTAGAACGTATTTTGTAGCATTTGGTTTAAATTCGAATGCTAATTTTAGAAGCAGTATAAGCTACATTGTATTCTATCGCTTGAATAAAACACAACGCACGATACAACAGCTAAACATTGAGTTAAACCAAGATTAATTATCTCTTAGAATGGATATGTATTATGCCTGGCAAGCACGCTTCAAATTGAGCTTTATTATACTTTTAATAAAAATCAACACCCGTTTTTTCGTTTATAAAGAAGCCTAGTCAAAATTAACACCATGCTCTTACTGAATTGAATGTGCTATAGCTACCCAATTAATTTGCTGAAAATGCATGACAAGAGAATGATTGCACGATATTCTTGCCGATGGTCTGTTATCTGTTACTGTATTGGATTGAGGAATGAATGTTCATTGTTAGTAAAATTTTCCGCTGTCAAATAAACTGCCTAAAATAAAATTTTGTTAACACAAAAAAAATATTACATAAAATTTGTGATTTCTGTTCTACTTTATGGCTAAAATTAATGCTCATTAAAACCCATGCTACTAAACTAATATAAATCTTATTATTTACAGCGTTTATAACAAATAGAAAGCTTATGAAATTTACAAAATACAGTCAAATATAACGATTTCGTTTGTTTTCATATTTACTAACATACGTAGGTACTATATCTGGCACTTGGATTCACTCTACCGGAACTCTTGTTTTACCTGTAATATCTTATTCTAAGCATGTATGTTCTCGGCGATCTCAATCTATAGATTGAACATTGATGTATCAAAATGCAAGGATGCATTGGCTACAATATGGACATCCTAACTCGCATTAGAAAATTTAGCAATTTCGTTTTAGCAATAAGGTTGGCTTTTATGACTTTTCTCGTATTTGAAAATGGGGTCACTTAGTACGATTTTATTGATCCCCTGTCCGAGGTAACATATTCATGTGTTGATACAAGAAAGCTGCATTCCGAATTTCACTTAAATCCATCGAGCCATTAAGTATACTTACATTTACTAGCAAACTTTCGCGTTTACCATTCACATTATCGTTTATTCACAACCTTAAATGTCTTCTTAGCGCATTTCGTAGTGAATCTGCTTCAAGAGCAGAGGGCGTGGGTTCGATTCCCACCCAGAACAAACATTTGTGTCGATAAATATGTTTGTTCTGTCTAGATATTCATATCAATGTAGATCGATAAATAATCATATTCGTTTTTACGTTCAATAGTGTGATATTACTTAGAATTTATATTTTTAAAGATCGTTGAAGTCATGAATAAAATTCTTATTACTTGCGTAGTTATGGCAACATGTTTTTGCAGGTTCTTCAATTAGCGGCGACGTGACGCCCGTGTCAATAGCCTCGGAACTAGAGTTCAACAGCAACGAGGCGACTGCGGGCTCCATCACTGATCACGACTTGCTGGTGAGTAGACTTGTTTAATCTAGCCCAAGTTCGACTCGCGATGGTAACGATATCTCTATATAAAACTATTCTCATATAGATCCCGATATTATTGCAATTTTCCAAAAGTTTTCGTATTGTTAATTTTATTTTCTTTCATCCTTTCCAGAGTGCCGAAGGAGAGGATGACGAGGAAACTCTATCGGTGGACCCCCGCGGTTCGCCAATGAAAATAATTCGCAACGATCTCAGTCCGCAAACCCACGCCGGGTTCGCGTCTCTGGGACTAGACCACGCCCAGCCTTCTACAAGCAGTGCCTCTGCAGAATTCTACGGCCTCAATTTACAGCAAACCAAAGAGACCTTCTACAAAGACATCCCGTCCAGTAGTAAAAATTTCAACTTTGAAAATGACTCGAAAATGTACTCGAAAGCCGATCTGCCGCCACTCTATACCGATTTAGACTCGTTAAACCTTCAAAGCATAGAGACTAACAAAATCAAATTAAGAAGAAATGAAATTTTGAATAATGGTAGTAGGAGATATAGCGATAGTAGTGCACAAAAGAGTAACCTACATTCACAAGGTGCAACTGGTAGTAGTAGATTTAAAACTACATTAGTAGCTGAAGATTTGCTTAGACCAAGCACGTCTGGAGAGGGACAGTCCAATAATAACGTAAATGAACAGCCAGGACCTGCCGTTACAAAGGCTAAAGATATTAATGTAAAACCTGGATTTAATATTTTAGACCAATAGTGTTTAGTTATCATGTCAGAAGCGTTCGGACAGTATATTTAACTCTGAATTATATGACTTGTTTTTTGTAGGCATATTTTTTGTGACATAATCCCCGAGATAAACTTTAGAATCTCGTAAGCTGTCGGTCAGCTGAGCAGTCAATCAGGTTTATAACAAAAACCCAGTCAAGATGAGTAGGTACCTATCTAAGATTTTTAGACTTTATAAGTATATAGTATTTGTGTTCACTGTTTATGTTTTATGAAGCGTATTATGAAGTTAGCCTAGCAAATATATGATTTGTATATTATGCAAGTATGTTTTTGATAAATCACTCGAAAGCTAAACAATCCCAGCTTTAGCTTGTTTCACCAGTCCAATAGCATGACACACTATGAGCCCAGATTGAAAATGATACTTGTTTGTGCAAACAATAGCAAAGAAAACTTTTCTTATGTTAGTATAAAATTTCATGTTGAAAACATAAAATTGTATTAATTTTAGTTGTATAGACTTGTGCTACTTGTCTTGCCTTTCCTTTGTATTTACACAATGTTCCATTGCTATGAATTAGAATATTAAGGGTTTATCAAAAATAAAATTATTTTATTTCATAACACTTGTTTCTGCCTTTTATACCTACCCATGAAATAGTGGTAATCACAGATGAGCTATATTGTGTATTTGTGTAAATTCGTTAATCTAGATATCATTGATAAATCGCTGCAGGTATAATAACCAATACCCAAATTACTACATCACTGCAGTTACCTGATATTTATAACTATTGACTACATTTATGGCTAAATGTAGTCAATAGTTATATTATGGTACACAGAACATTAGTCTTAAAACACCTACTTGCTGCAAAAATTTGTTTACTTTTTTCAAAGATTGTAAAGATGACATCCACATCAAAGAATCGATTTCATACCATGCGGTCGATCGCGGCTTATATGTAGGTATTCTTATTCTTTATCAAAGTGGGGGCGATAGGCGATAGGCACTGATGCTTGGGGTGTATTGTGCATTTTCCCCTGCCAGCGTCTACCCGAGCCAAGCCAGCTCCTTGAAATATCGGAGCGAGGCTCTGGGCCGCTGGCATAGTAGCTCCAGTGAGTTGAGTGGAAAGTTCAACGACGATGACATGAATCATGGCGAAGAATATATGTAGGTAGTTCGCCGGTATTTCGCTGATGTAGTACCTATAACTACTCGAACTACAGCAAACTGTATTCATCGTTTTATAGGTACTATTTATTTAAACGTCACTGTTTCGCATCCATAAAATATAATTGCTTGGAAAAAAAATATTTCAAGGATTTTGTGATTGACTTTTAGGTATGTTGCAGTCAAAAACCTAGACTAGGTTTTTGACTGCAACATACCTAAAAGTATCAGTATCGTATCACTACATAGTATAAAACAAAGTCGCTATTTTTGTCTGTTTGTTTGTCTGTATGCTTAAATCTTTAAAATTACGCAACGGATTTTGATGCGGTTTTTTGTAATAGGTAGAGTGATTCAAGAGGAAGGTTTTTATGTATAATAACATCTATTAAATAATGGAGAAATACTGTTATTTTCAGGGTTTCTAATGTGGTGTCGTAAATTCTTACATTTCTTGCCGCTTACATTGCGTACGCAGGCTTAACCTTACAGGATTTATAAAAATAATGTACTAAGTATTGTACACCTTGAAAAGGTCTACAGAAAAGTCCCCGATGGTATATGTCTATCTCTTATCGATATCCCACAAAACCATTTTTTGTCATTTACTTTTTACGGCAAATAATAGCTAATTTTCGAAGCGATTTTAAGCACTACAGCATTATTCCTTATTTAATTTAATACCATAAATAGATTGTTGATTTGACATAGATTTATATGGCCTTTTACAGCACATAATTTCTTTGAATATTTTCGAAGATATTACAGATTTAAAAATACATTGCGTAGCGTTTGCGGCGGTACCTATTAATCGGCCGGCAGCCGCCGACCGCAGCGCGACGCGACGCGTTCCTATAAATAGCGCGTCGGAGGCCGCACTTCTCGCTATAATAATTTGAATTTGGAAGCGATTGGACGTGGTTTTCGGAGCTCTCTAGCAAGGATAATAACATTTTATATTAAAAACGTGCCTTTAAGCGCGACTACTTAATCCGTAATTTTAATTACGTTACGGTAAATTGTATGATGTTAATAATTGTATAACAGTAGTTTTAGTAGTGATTTTTTTCGAATTTTGCACCCGTGCGAAGCCGGGGCGGGTCGCTAGTGAGATAATAAACATAACTAGAATGGGAATTGGTTTTCAACTAAGATGGCAAATCATATTTAGGTATGTCGTGAATGATTTTCACTTTGAAGGTAGTACAAGTATCTTATTGTTAGAGTGAAGGTCTCGTAAGAGAAACATCCCTAATATTTGAGATGGGTTTTTGCCAAGTTATTTTTTAGTTTTTGGCTTTTTCTCTGAAAATTAATTCACTAATAAGAGGCAGTGGATACAGACTCCTACACGTGCAGCGCTGAAGACCGACCCTATTACAACAATGTAATACTTATTGCAATGACACTATTTCAGTACCCTGTAATTTTATTATACTATGAGAAAAAAGATATGAAAACATCTTAAGCTTTGGCTCTTTATTAATATCACACAAACAATAATTTAAAGCTCATGAAGCATATAGGCTAATTTAAACTTAAAAATTATGACCAGACCATCACAATAAAATCTTATGTTGAAATAGAGTATTCACTCTGACTTAATACATTTGGGAGCCAAATTTAAAAGTGAGAGGACAGAGTTGTATATTCCTGTACGCTGGAATCCAGGCCAGAGAAGCATCACAGTAGTCAGAATATAAAGCAGGAATGTGTTGTTGATAGAAGAAGCAATCCATGACCATATACACAACATGCCAATTGATATGATGTAGTACTGAAACAAACATTCATTGTTAGATTGTCATCATAAAAAGCATAACATACAACAGTTAACATAACTTACCATGCAAGGACTGGACTCCCGCAGGGAATAGAATGAGCTAATACTATGGAATGTTTTATTATAGCTCACAACAACACTCTTGCAAATATCCTCAAACATTCTTTCATTTTGGCCAGTCCATGCTGTGGGGCCGTAAATAGCATTACAGACTACTGGCACCAAGAAATCAATGACATTGAAAAATAAGCCGACGAAAGCAAAAGTCGCCAAAGAGTTTAAATTCATGAACCAAATCAGAAAATATAAGAATGAAATAGATCCAAATATGGCACAAGGGTACCACTGCTGTTCCCACAATATAATTGATTTCAAAGGCAGTAAGGCCATTCTCCATCCTTCTAGTAATCTCTTTAGCTTTTTAATTTGCTGGTCCTGAAAAGGCAACAAAAATGACAATTAAGTAGAATTCAGTTTATCTAAAAATATTCTGTGGCTAAAAGTATTCTGTTCTGTGTAAGTGTACATTAGGTATTCTATTAGCTTATCGAAGAAAATTATAAGTTTATGACCGAAAAACATGGTAACTAAAAAATCGGACAAAGTTAAATTGTTGAAATAAACAGGCAGTTAGGGTAGTAAGTATGAAATGAAAAATATAATGGGATGTACTCACTTGATCATGAGGAGCGACGTAATTGGCCATTCTTTGTTTCAAAACAACGATTCCTAGTAAAACAGAGAAGTTACTCTCAGTACGTGACAATCTGCGCGAAAATGCTAATTAATTTCGTTAAATTGACGAGCTCAATGGTCAACCATTAATGAAAACCAAAACAGCGACAGATACAACAAATTCAATAAAATTAAAATTACCGTACGTACCAATCACATCAACTGTCATCAAATTCGCAATTTCACGTCAAACGCACGATTTTCACGAAACAATTTTTACGAAGTTTTTTTTGGCGTCGCACGTTGTTCATTTTATTCGTTATTTTCAAATATTTTAGATAAACCAAGTAAAGTATAAGTCAATCAAAATTACACAAAGTAAGCCAAAGTCCGTTCATGCCCTAGTTATGTAGTATGACTTTACTACAAACATCAATTGTTTTGGAAGCAACATGAAAAGTCATGTTTTATCACATTGTATTAATTTCTTTGCGAAATTAAGTACGTAACTCTACATTTTATGCTTTTAACTCCACAGTTTTCACATAAACACGAGTGTTGGAAAGCAATATAAAGCGACCTTTCCGCGTTCCCGCCAAAAACTACACCCAGAAAAAAAAACAAAATCAAATGTGACATCGAAAACTGGTGCTGCCATTACAAAATAAATGATAAATTAAAGTACCCTCAAAACGGTCCGTCGAGTTCTTCAAGCAGCCTTTGCCGCTTAGTTTTTAAATAATTAGCGTCTCCCACAGTTGGACCTAGCGCTCCATTCGCGCGTTAGAAACCGATATAACAATATTCAGAAAAAATGCTACAATAAAAATTCAAAAGTAACCAAATATTGTATATATCTATATATATATATATCTTATATGTTCAATTTATTTTTAATGCTTAATTTATTAAGAAATTGATTTGCAAATTATCAGTACAAATTTTTAATTGATTCTGCGGAAATAGCGCTTTGCTGGTGTTTTTGCTTTTTCATGGGACATTGTCTGAAATAAAATAAAAACTTAGGATTAGTATGGCCTATATAAAACTAAAATGTGATAAGATAAATAAGCGTTAGGATAAGACATCTCTCAGAAATTTCTCTTTCCAGGTATTCATTATTATCTTTTAAAATATTAACAGAGAGAGAGAGAGAGAGAGAGAGAGGTCGCAATCCAATATTAAACTTACAATGACTACCTCTTCATCAGTAAACAAATAACGACGAGTATTTTTCAATCCATCATTTGGCGTGATTGATACTGTTTCCATTTCATGATCGTTAATGATAACTGTTTTACTCTGAAATTGAATATAATAATATCTTATCTTATTTCTGCTTAACAGTCGTTTCAGTTACAACTCAGATGTGGATTTAATTTTAACTTGACAATAAAATTACCCGAAACTTTACTTAATATCTAAAACTAAAATTTGACACAAATTTAAAAACTGAAACAAATTAAACAAAAAACTAATTTAAATAAAATAACCACAAGTCTTAAGTACGTAGAAACGCTATGCGGAGTTTTGGCGGGAACGCGGGAAGAGTCGTGTCGCTCCGTTGTATTTTTTTCCAAAACTTGTGTTTTGTCGAGTGTTTATGCATAAAAATGGTGGTGTTTTATTCATAAAGTGCCGAATTACAAGCGCGAGTGTGGGAAAATGATATAATGGGGTGAAACATGACTTTTCGTGTTGCTTCCAAAACTTCATCGTAAAGTCACCACTACTTTACTAAAGCATGACTGGACTTGACTGACACAGACTGGACTTGACTAAGACTGGACTTTGACTATAACTAGCTACGAGGACGCTTGTTTAATTTTTGAAACTTGAAAATATATAAATACTTGACACTGGCAAATGCTAAAACGCGACGCCAAAACTAAAAAAAAAAAAAACGCTATGCGTATGCGTATTATGTATATAATTTAGCCTAGTGAACAAAGGCTATAATTATTATTTCCTTAAATTATTTTTTTCAGGGAAGGTTTAAAATTAAAACATTTATTTATATGATGCAATAATCATAATCAAAATTGATATTTAATTGTCATCTCGAATGCATTGGGCAATCGATATAAATAGGTATGAAGCTAATGAAGCTTACCTTTAGAGTTTGTCTTGGCATTTTTTCGTCATATTCTTCACCAATTTTAAAGGTACTTTCCAAATTGAAAAGTATGGTACTATTTTTGACAGTCATCGTCTCACCGTTCATTGTGATTTCTATTAACGGCGACGACATCGATATCATTTTCCTTCCGAAATAAGGGACACCTGAAAAAATTACTGATCAATTTAGAGTATTTTTCTTCCATTATTAAGAAGCATGAAAAGCTACCGGAAACAGACATACCCACAGCAGTTAAATAATCATCAATGTTTTCATTTTTGTAATGCTGGTACTTCCCAGTTATAAATGACATTTTCTTTTGAAGCTTTTCACTGTAAAGTAGGTACTAAAAAAAATTATATCACTTTAATAAATGTTGATGTAAATTGTTAAAATTCACTTATTTTAAACAGTGCTGATTTGATACTAAACCTCGTCTATAATTCAATATAGGTAAACAAACATAATTTATCTTATCAACTATAATAGATGAAAATAAATATCTGCATCAGGTAAATTAAGTAGGTATTTGATTAGTTAATATCTATGTAAGTTTGATAATTTTATTTAAAATCGTTTTTTTATTTTTGTAGTGAGCGGTAGTATTGAGCTAGCGTTATTTAATTGTTATTTACTCAGATAGAAAAAAAACATTTTTGTGATAATTATATCTAGACAAGGTCCAAGATCTAGACACATAATATGACGGCGAGATTTTGTTGACTATAATTAATAAATAACAAAAAAATAATCAAAATCATGCAATTTCAGCGTTACTTAACATTATATTATAGCGTAATTTAAAAATCTAATCTATTTGGCAACACAGCTGTTTAACACACTGTTTTGAAAGTGTCTGTGATAATGATAATGTATATATGAAGATTGGCTAAGTTAGTGGTTGGTTGTGTATAGTACATCTTTTGTACTTATACAATAAAATTATACTCACCTTACTACTGTTATGTTATATATTTCAGAAAAAGAAAACAATGCGTGCGATTTTTAAGACAAACTATAAACACGAATCACTTCAACCACCATCTATTACTTGAGTGACAGATATAGAAATAAAAAAATATCTGTACTGTTTTTTGTTCCACGGTCACCGAACAAAGTTCACGGTTATTATTTGTGCGTAATGACGCAATCCTTGATAGGTATATTATGTATCGTTATACTACAAAGGCAAATTCTTTTTACTACTATAATTTTTAAGAGGAGGTACACAGTAAACTACACAAATGTTCGTTTGTTTCTACATACTTTTTAGCATGAAGCTAATTTCGAACGAGATGTAAGCAATGAGTACATTGACCTTGTAGATAAGATTGTAAATAGATCAACAGAACCTTAGTATTACATCATCACAATATTTGGTGAATTTTCATATTGTACCGAACCGCAGGAAACCCAATCATCTCACTCACTCACAATATTATCTCTGATAAAACAACTGACGGAGATGGTGAACATTTTTGTACAATATTATTAGCCTGTATTTAAATATGTATGTACCTATTCGTAATCGAAATAAAATGTGTTTTTACCGCTTTTTTTTAATAAGATAAATATTATGATTATCGTGTACTCAGACTGAGACCGAGTGAAAAATGGTTCTTACATTTGTATAGAAAACATATAACGTTAAACGTTAGGTCTCGCTAAACAACTTAATCTCACAAGATGGCGCTGTTTTCGCGAAAGTTTGTTTTTATTTTACTTTAATTAGCAAAATGATTTCGCGAAATTTTAGATAGGTAGGTTATAGGCATACAGTTGAACATGTTGAAAGACAAACATAATATTTGTAGAATTTAATCTGAGTAAAACAATATACTTCCACACTATTTAATTATTATATTACTGATTTCGCGATAATAAAAGCATATATTAGGCCTATCTTAAGTCATAAAAATTTAAAATTATAACAGGAAAGCGTATGTAAGTCAATCAAAGTTTGTATGGCGATCGTGAAACCTTCTCAACTGTTCTATCTCACCGGCCTCACCGCTCGTGTAAAACATGAGACGTTTAGTTGTGTGCGTAATACCGCAACAACTGCAACCAGGCATGTTGTTTTTGCTGCGATTATAGCGCAACAGTCCATCTAGACAAATAGACAAAGTCTTTAGAATATAATAAATTATTCACCTTGTAACTGGTCATAAATTAAAAATGACTTAGGAGTAATAATAATTTCATTTTGCTTTATTTGTAATACTATAATCTGAATGATTACTTAATTTTCATTGGGTCTATTCGTCTGTTTACAGGCGAAAACGTAACGAACACAGTGGTTTTTTCGCTTATAAAATGTTATTTATTTATGTTTAGGCTTACATAGGGTTTGGATGATGTGATCCAAAGGTACCTAAAAAAAAATTGCAAGTATGTTGGGGAATAAAACTAAAGAATATTAAACAATATTAAAAGGTTTTATTTTGTCAAAATATACATTATAATAAAGCACATAAAAAATAAATCATTCCAAAATCAGACTAGGATAAATCATTCACATTTATATATCCAAAAACGTTACAACAATTATGACAGGATTGTACTCGCTGCCACAACATCAAGTTTTAACACAATTTTGTATCACTTAATTTCACTTAAGAGTATGATAACAGCATGAAAAACTTATCAGTATGGTTGGTATCTATTTTTATTTGCTGCACGAAATGGCCAATAATTTGTTATCTCTTCTGATAAGTTGATCATACTGTAATTTATATGTTTTACTGGGTTCGTTTGAAGTAGCGTTTGCCGGATGATGCCTTGTCATGTGTCAGCGTCTGAAGGAAAACAATTCTCATTAACTAGGTATACATATATACCAAATACTAGCGAGTATTTATTACACAATTTATGATATCTGAACCTCAATCTTACGGTAACTGTTATTTTTAATTCATAAGGTTTTTGATATAATAAATAAAAATTACATTCTAATATTTGATGAGAAAATACCACCAAATAATAGTTCTATGAGATTTATTGACATATTTAAATAGCTTTGTAAGTAGTTAGATGCAAGTGGTGGTGTAGTACTCGTAGTATAAAGAGATTTTTAAATACTTACAACAACACATTCATCATCAGTGAATAGATAGTGTCTACCACATTTAGCTCCAGTATCTGGGATGACAGACTTTGTTTCTATTTCATTGTCACTAATCTGTGTTGTTACACTCTGAAATAACAAATTTGAGTAACAAACTTGATTGTCCATATCCAATCGATTTACAGTTAAATGAAATGCAACTAAACATTACACTCTGAATTATGCCAAGTAGCACATATTTTTTTACCAACATACACATTATCACTATGACTGGCAGAATAAATGGAAAACTCCATTAAAATATTCTCTTGATAATTATAAATGTCTGGATTCTTGATTCTGACATTCTGGAAAACTTTGACAGACATATAATATGTATGTCTAGTCCAGCTATTTCAGAAAAAAATTAGGAATATACACCTACATAATATTCTCTAATTAAATACTAATAATTAAAAAAAAGACTAGACTAGATTAAATTCATGCACTATCTGGGACTCTTTACAGTTTGATTGAACAGCTTTAGTAATAGTGTCTACAGAAAAACCATATTTATAGAAGAAAATATGGTAGGTAATATGAGATGCAAGTTTTCTAATAGGGTACTAACTTTGATTGTAGTGTTAGGCATTTTTTCTTCATACTCCTCTCCAAGTTTAAATTTGTATTCCACAGTCCTAAGCAGCGACACATTCTTGATAGTCATGACATCACCCTCCAAGGTGATTTCCATTAGTGGTGATGACATGGACATCATCTTGCGACCCATGAATGGCACACCTGGAAGATTAACATTATAAATTGTATTAAGCAATTGATATCCTTAAACTTCCTAAAAAAAAAGGGTGACAATATTTGTTTATACTTTACAACAATATCTGACACTTACATTTATAACTTAACAATAGATCATTAGGGTCTTATTATTTTAGCACAAATATAAAACTAGCTAAACCTAATCTAACACCATTATCCTTGTTGTTTCTGTTTTAAGATAATTATGTATGTATGTCATAATGTGTTGGTATTGAATAAAATTACATAAATTCTATTTAATAAAGTGTCAAAATTAAAGGTTTCATTTAGATTATTACCATAAAATAGGTTTAACAACTATCATAGACACTTTTATATATTAGAAAGCTTTATAGAGTTGCAATATGTATGTATACATATAACTGGCTGTCACGCGTTAATATGCAGTAATGGATGCATTTTAGAAAAACACTTTTTGCACAGTCCCGACACTATGTAAAATATTACTTACAATAACACTTTTCTCGCGCTTAAAATATCAATAATATTCCTTTGACTTAGATAAAGCAAAGTTGAATGCAGGAATATAATGTACTTACCGACAGCAGTGAAGTACTCTTCAACATTCTCATTTTTATAATGCTGATACTTTCCCACAATGGCGGGCATTTTCTTGTTATATCAAGTTACGTCGCCGGAGAGACTGGTACAAAGGACTGCAATTGAGAGAATGGTGTTCGTAAACGTAACCAGTTATCTAATCAAAAAATTATCAATCACGTATGCTTATTAGCGATAAATGTCGGCTAATTAGTGTGAAAAAATGATATCACCGAACACTGAATCACAGTAAAGATTACTATGTATTTGTAAGCGGAGTGAGCATTCATGAGCAGTTACTATGCAAGCAAGACCTAAATCGTGCCCCTAAATAAAACTTGGAATTGTCTTACCTTTTGATGAATATTGTATGAGTAAACCAATTATATGTAAATGTAATGAAAGCGGCAAAGCGGTGGAGCTTAAATTTGCGGTCGCTTGTAAACAATAAACAAACAAACTTTTACGTCTTGACGGTGACGGGTGACGTGACGCGTAAGTTTTTAAGGTCGCGCGCGCACTAAGTTCGTCGTACCTTGAAGAGCTCTGCGCTCTGTTTTTATTTTAGTATTAATTGCAATTTTGCATTCTTCCTGTGTCAAGTTTTCAAAAAAATAAAATCAAGTAAAAAATTTGACTCCATTCTTTTTTTTTAACGGTAAGTAGTAAGTACTGATAAGTCATCGCTACTTTATTATGGAAAGCACTCGACTGAGTTATCACTGATAACATTACGTTTAAAAACACCACGAAAATACAATATTTCTCCACTTGTACTTAATTCTGTACCATAGGATTAAAACATTTTAAAAAATACAAATAGACTTAAAATAGTTTTATTTTAAGTGACATTTAATTATATTGACATCATTATTTTTTAAGTGACAATGGAATAATTAATTTGTTTAAATAAATATCCGTACTAGAAATATTACAAGTTATATTTAAAACAATTATAGAAACAAGCTAAGTGTATTCTCATTTCCCAGAATGCACATTGTACAGTAAGTGCTAAGCAGCGATATGGTTTTCATGGGTTTTCTGCGTTCCCGCCAAAATTCTGTTAATTTACGTGCGTCGCCAACATGAAGGAAAAAATATATTGCACACCGTACACCATCATGCTGTCAATACTAGTGTGTATTGATAACATTTCTGACACTTTAATGTAGGTCATTTATGCCAGTTGGCAATGGCAACATTGGCAACACCAAACAAATTTTGTGGTGATGAGCGGAGAGATGTGATTTTTGTTTTGATTGTACAAAACTCTTCGAAAAATGGTACAAATGTAAATATTGCAAATAATACGTATCTTATTATGGATTAAATAAAATCAGTGCTTATTTATAGTGTCTAAATAGTGAATTTAGTGTAAGCTTTACCTTTGTGCTAGTTTCGCTTATTCGCTCTATAAAGTCTTGATCGATTATTTACGAATTATTTCATAAAAAATGGGTGATAAAGAGGATTATTTAACGCCGTATCGTGTGTTCTTTGAGACCTTTGCTGCTACTGTGAACCCGGAGGATCAGTTGCCTGTAAACATTGCGGGTTACACTATCACTGAGTCTGAACTCCCTGGCGAAGTACTCTACTGGACGACACAATACTTGACTGAAAAGTAAGTTTTCCCCTCTTCTTATCATTAAATTTCTGTAATAAACCTGTAGCAGACGCTAAGTACCATGTTTAACACAATACCCATTCATACAAGTTGGATGATAAATAGAATTGATAAGACAAGCCTGTTTTAGTAAGAAAACAAACTTGTCAGATAACAGGTAATGCAATCTGATACAATTCGACTCCTATGAACATATCATATTTTTGTGTCATATCATATTTATTACACAAGAGAATATTTCTGATTTCTAAAATTGAAATAACTATTAAACTATCTACTATTTTGTTTATTTGTTTGATAGATATCAAACAAATAAACAAAACACATTTATTACAAACTGGCTGCTTAAGTGATTTCTAATTAATTAAAGTTAGTTAACTTTAATTTTTTCTTCAATATTGATTATTTGGTTTTAATGGAAAACAAGAATTATTTGGCACTATCAAGCTCTACAAAGGAGCACTCAATAATTCAACTCTATATGTTTACCTATAATGTCTTTTATACTTGCCATGGAGTCCAGAAATACTTTGGTTTCCTTATATATGGATTTTTAGGCCCTATCGACTTAGTTTCACATTGGATGTAAAAAATAAAAGTTTTATTGAAGCTAGGAGCTTACCATTTCACTTTGTTTATATGAGGCAGCACTTTATACCTTAATATATGTACATCATCCATGCACATTCTATTCTTAAAGGCTCCTCAAATTATTATCAGCATAAAGAAAGTAAACAAATCTAAACATATAGTATAATGCACATAGTCATGCATATTATTTTACATTATTGGTGTCATCAATGCACCTATCAAATAATATCCTCATAAACAACAGTAACATACAATAGCAAAATTTTAAGTGTTAAAAGTTTGTACTAACTGCTTGTGAGAGCAGTCTGGGAGGGTCAAGGTCAAATTACTGGTTTTGTGTTGCAAAGTCTGTACAAGTCACCGTTTAAACTTGCGACCGTTAAGAAATAAAGCCTCGGGCATTTCAGAAATAGATAACTGTCATGCAAAAAACATTCTTAGTGTGAAATTTATAGATGATATTTTACCTCAATTATTTTTACCTTATACTATTATTATTTTAATATAAGCTGTCATACATATTTCAACATATTTATGAGAAGTGTATGTATATAAAATTTAAGACTTGTTATCAGCAGTTCAAAATAGTAGAAATGGTTTCAACAGATTTTAATGAAAATTAGGTAGGTAGTAGATGACATAATTTATAGTCTTTTGGACAACACCAATGAACTTCCAACCCTCAAAATACCGGAAGGCTCTAACAACAAAGTCATCTCTATAAACATTACAATTGTGGACACATACAGGTGTTTTAATTTTTGATGGTGCGCGTCTATTGTTCACTTAAAGGTGTATAGGGATAGATAAGTGGATAAAATGAGTCATGCATTTGACGCGTTTGCGCAACAATCGCATGGTCGACAGAGTAATGGGGGCTCATCATGCTGGATGCAGTGACTATTATTATCTTACCTGAGTGTTCACCATAGTCACATAATCACTATATTATAATATCAAAATAAGATTGAAATTACTATCTGCCGGAGTGCGTGCCCTCCAATAGGTATGAAGTGGGTGGGTGTCTTTAAAAAATGGTAACACTACCACCACAGTATATGCCATTTTCTAAGTTAGGCTTTCTCCATTCTAGACTGTTTTACTGTTACAGTCCATGTTATGTACATGCTAAGTATTAGCGCGACCAATGGTCAGCTGTGTATGGTGAAATTTATTTATAACTAGCGGACGCCGCGCGGTTTCACCCGCGTAGTTCCCGTTCCCGTGGGATGACAGGGATAAATAGTAGCCTTTGTCACCCGAGGATAGTGTAGGTTCCGAACGGTGAAAGAATTTTTGAAATCCGTCTAGTAGTTTCAGAGCCTATTCAGTACAAACAAACAATCAAATCTTTACTCTTTATAATAGTATAGATTAAAATAATATAAACCTCGTCGTTTCTCCTTATCGCTTTTTTTACTGTTGAGAGTCTAAACTTAAACAGAAGAATAGAGATGGTGACCCGTAATTGTATGACCTGGTATCGTAGATTAAATAACAAGTGCTACCTAATACAAAAACCGTATTGGGCTGTAAGTAAAGTAGGTAGGTAGGTCGGTCTGTCTGTGGTAGTTTGGTAACGAGGAAAATACCACGCCATGTACTTTACGTATTGGCTATCATGACGCATTGTGGTAAGTGGTATACGACGTAGGGCGGTGGCAGTGATGTGCCGTAGCTGATAGATAAGTTATTAACACGTACCTAATATTGTAATCCAGTCACGTGCTTGTATATTCCTCACAAATGAGAAGTTATGTGTTATGTCTTATGGAGTGAACATAAAACTTATAATGCTGGAGTTAGTAGTCATGCTAATGGTTGATTAAAATGTTTTTTAAGTCTTGATTAAGCCATGGTACAAGCAGACGATCTCCATTACGTTAGAGTTGCCAACCATCCTGTTTTCCCAGGATATGCCCTAGTTTTTGTAGCGTCCTGGGATGTCCTAGATAGTTTTTAAGCAGCGCCCGAGTTTTTAAAGCGCCCTGAAAAGTATACATGTATTTAGTACAAGCTATGCTTAGTTTGGAGCTAGATAGCGCCGAGTGAAATGTCCTATATTATTTATTTATACACACGTAGAAAAACATGTATTCCACGGAGGATTTTACGAAGTTGTTAACGCGAAGCTCCTTTTTTTAAATATTTGACAGGCTAGTTGTTTATTGTGTGTCTCCCTGATGTTAAGCGATTTGGTCGAAGATAGTAAACACGCCTAGCCAGGAATTTTGGTCGAAGATAGTAAACACGCCTAGCCAGGAATGAGACTGGCTGTCAAATGAGGCTGCTGGAACACAACGTTAGATACTTGGCGGTAGATTTTCAACTTGAAAGTAGTAGCTAGCCAGCCAAAGTACCATACCACCATGCTATGGATTCCTCACAATGTTTTCCTTCACCGGCAGCTCAAGATCATTGTTGGGGTTTGAACCCACGCCTTTCGGCGTGTGAATTGACCGCGCTAACCACTGAGCTATCATCGCTACAAATTCCCTGATATGTATCGGCTTATCTTCTTCCAGGCATCGATCCACACAACACACACCCTTAGAGCCCTAACTCGCAAGTGTATATCGGGTTGTTAATAAATAAATAATAAATTGTAGTCGTAGCGAACCTAGACCCACCACAAAAAAACCAGTACGTAAACTTCTTGTCTTTTTATTTGTACTAAACGCTCTATTTATTACCATAATTGTGCCGCACGAGAGCGTAAACAGTGTTACCGGCCAATGCTCATATTACTGGAATATGAAATAAGAGTTGCATAACAAATTGCTTAACACAAGTATAACTTTTTCCCGTTTTGGGTGGGGCACAGTCTTCAAGTCACAAATACTCGTACTTTTTCAAATGCGCTGCGTGTTTTTCGTGTAGAGTCAGGTGTTAATAATAAAAGGAATGGCTCTATTATGATGTTTACAGAACCGGTAAGGCATGAAGTTGTATTCATGTCCTCGTGTTTATTAAGTTTTGTATTCGTAACACAAAACAAAAATAATACGTTTAGAAATAATAGTATTGGGAACGAATGCATCGTGAAAATGTCAAAATAATTTACAGTGAAATAATATTTAAAGAGCCTTAGCTACAAGTTACAACACACGTACGTTCTTACATACATATATATATAATATACATTAAGTACATGTAGGTATATATATACTAACTACTTCAGTAAATAATTTATGATAGTGCAACTTTATTCGTGGGTACGTATAGTTGTAGGGCTCGACTTTCGCAAATACAAAGTGCAAAATATACATAATATAAATTTTTGCAAGTTTATATCAAGCGAAATATTGTATCTATATTTCCAGTGATAGTCATGCTTTTATTACAGAAAATCTTGGGTTGAGTACCATTTTAGCTCATTAGGTTTTTTTTTCTTTTTTTAATCCGTCCTCCTTCCTCTTTTAATTCCTCCGATATTGTCGGGGACCTTGTTTAGGTTGTGTAATGAAGTTATTGATTTATTTAGTTGTAAATTTACGGTAAATTTTTGTCAAATATCAGCCAATAAGCTTCGTAAGATGTACGTTTTTATCGTACTTGTTGTCAACTTTGTAAATAATGTTAGTTAATTTATATTGTGATGTTTAGTCTGTTACTTTAAGTATTTGTTGTGATGTTACTATTTAAGCTCATTAGGTTAGGTAGTAGTACTTCATGAGCAGCAGATTGTGGTTTTATTCCCGCCCAGGATAAACATTTAGGTATATATATAATTATATATATAGTATATATGTTTACAAAAAAAATAGTAAGTACTTAAGTATTCTATCAGTTACCTGACTTCCGTAGTTCAAGCTTTGCTTAGTTTGGGGTCAGATGGCGCTGTGTGTAATGTCCTACGATATTTATTTATATATGGCGAACATAGGAGTTTGTTCTTTAGCCGGATGTTTATCTATTGTATTTATTTTGTTTGTTTGCAGTTCTGATCATTTTAGATGGACCGGGGAAATTGACAGTGAAATTATCTAATGGCAAACGGTAGATCTGTCAAGTTAGGGCTAAGTTAGTTAGGGTCAAGAATGTTATGGAGTAAAAACTAAATATGATGATTATTGTAAAGTAAACGGCTTTTGAAAAGTCGACGATGACGTCGTCGAGGCTAGACTGAATAATTTACGTGTATTTGGCAAAACAATAAGAAATACTTAGAAGTGGCGTCTAATTTTACGTGAAAGCCAGACGCTGCAAAAATTTAACACCTAAAGAGAAGCGTGGGAAGCGTTGTTTGCTTTCTCTAAGTAAGTATCCAATCCTTACATGCTATCACATAACTATGAACAACTCAAAGTGCATTAATATCACACTTCCTATAGAATACTTATAGCTAGGTATGAAGACGTTCGGGACGATTCGGATATTTTGAGCAATTTATATGGAGTTAGAGACCTACGTACAGTCTAATTGTGTTGTAATTCAGCTGTAAAAGCTTCTTCTTTCATTCGTAGGTCTTTCATTTTTTTTTTTTTTTTGGTTGACAGTCTAGATGTTAAGTAATAGAATTCCTTCCTTTACCTTTGACAGGCTGGTCAAAGCTCATTGGTAGCATATCTGCCTTAAGAGCTGAAGGGCGTGGGTTCGATTCCCGCTCAGGACAAACATTTTAACTTCCATCACACAAGTTCTGCTTAGTTTGGGGTCAGATGGCGCTGTGTGTAATGTCCTACGATATTTAAACTAAACTTTAAATGGAGAAAGTAATAGAATATCTTCCTTTCCTATATAGTTATCGTTCTTTTTCATGTGACACAGTGACAATGTGGCCTCTGAAGCGAAGAGATTCCACGTTTTTGCTTCCTCATGTAGTGTTTTCCACAGGCTTTTAGCTTACGCTAAACAGATTGTGCGCTAGAGCTAGAGCTTAATTAATTAATGTCAGTTAGAATTTTTTTCCGCTTACCAGCGGTATATCTATGGTTCTAATACATATACGTATATGTCTAATACTTACAGACGCCGGCGTATGCTTCTCGGAAGTAGCAGGTAAAAGATAATGTCTTACGTGTTGTATTTCAAATTCTTCAATCTAGAAGACAACGATACCTATGACGAAAATATAAATAGGTCGTGTTGATCAAGTGTCAATGGTATTATTACGTTGTTCTAGCGAGTTTACAAGCTGCACCTTCTGAAAATAGAATCGTGAAACTTGCCAATCCGCGTAGAGGTCATTCAGAATTAAGTGAATGCATTTTGTGTGGTACCAACATCATTTGCACACAATAAATTAATAGGAATTAAGGTTGCTACTCTAAAAAGTTTTTAACAATACGCTTTTAAGTGCAGCGGTTATGTTATGGTGAAACTTAACAAATTCGTGTCGTTGACTGTTGAGAAGTTTCTATTTTCTATAATCCTGACAGCCTTTTAAATAAGAAAGAGACGACATTTAAAAGAATTCTTATTATCTTTTTAATTAAAAAGGTGTACATTACATTAGATATTGCTTAATTTATTAAATTCCTTTTTGCGCAAATTATTTATTTATGGACTGTAAAAATAATTAATATACTGTACATACACATTAATTATTATTATAGGTATATTATTTTTCATTTGACATTATACTTTAATTAGGTATTTAAAAAAAATACTAAATAGGTTTGCGTTTAACCACGCCCTGCCTGATGTTAAGCAGGATGTTGATTGTGCTTGACATAGATAAGTGTACATATTTAAATAAACGAATAAAAAAAAAACGAACGAAAATTGCAATAAAAGCTTGTAGAAAACGATTGTAGTCGTCATTATGTGTGAGTGACGACATTCTTACCATAGGCCACTCGCAGTTGCTTTTGCGGCACGACACGACATTACTATGAGGCAAACATTTCATTCATGGACGAAGAAACCGTACACGTTAACTCTAAGTATGGAACAGAGCTCTGATAGTAGGTACCTTGAACTCAACCTAAGGAACGAATTCCACATGTGTCACTTTATCGATCGCGCTGCTCTGCGAGTCCCGTCTGTCCCTGTATTGCCTGTTTTAGCATGATTCCAAACAGTGCTGTAATAAATAACATTATTTAATGATATATGTAGTTTTTAAACTTTTGCAACTTGAACACATAATTGTTTATCGCCGAAAGTCCTCTCAACTGAACGATATTTTATTCACGATTGGTTCGAAAAGCGGTTGAAATTAAAAAACTTCGTAATTTCAACCAAGAAGGATTTAGGTTGTCGGCGTCGTAGAACCATAGCAAGTCTGCTAATACAGTTAGTGTGCGCTGGTGACAACCTTACGATGTTACAAGACCAAAACTGTACTGTACTGTATGTATTATAAGTATATATTTACAAAAAAAAAAGTATTTAAGTATTCTATCAGTTATCTGACGCCCATAGTACAAGCTTTGCTTAGTTTGGGGCCAGATGGCGCTGTGTGTAATGTCCTGCGATATTTATATTTATATATATTTAAAAAAAAAATGAGGGTAGAAGATTGCAACACCCTCATTTTTTCATCGAGAAGACTTACACTTTACTTGCACTCTCCACTTTCTTCTGTAAGAAATGCTATTTGTTATTGTATGTTGCATATGTTTTTAGGAACAGCTAAAATAAAATCTAGGCAACCATGGATTCGATTTTTGATAAGGCAAAAATGAAAAAACTGATGATGATGATTTAATAACACTTACACTTGCGCAGAGGGAGAAGTAGGCAACCTTTACTTTTCAATTCTGTTGGGTATATTCTTTCAACTAGTGCACAATTTTTATAAATAACCAATCGGAGACGTAGATTAAATTTTTTATTTTTATTATTGGATAATATTACTATGTGTCAATGTGTATTTTATCTATCATTGATAAATAACAAATGAGGATATATTTCTTATACCGGATCTTAGACTATGTAGACTTTAGTGTCACCGTCAAATTAAAAAAATCTATTACTACTTCATGAATTGATGATTGACATTGACAACTGCAAAGTATAATAATTTGCGAGGTAGTTCATGATGCTCTTTACTTTCTATGTAGAGCAGTGAGCTGTTCTGGCAGTGGGTTGAGGCAGTAGGATGGTGTTCTCTGAGTAACAATTGGCGCGAGAGGCCGCGTGGGCCGATGCGGATGTTCTTGATAGTACGCGATAGTGTCAATGCTCCGAGGCAGTAAGTTGCAAGTAATCTGGCTGAGCTGTTGTACTGAGAAGCCGTATGTTACAGCGCGATTGCGAACTTTTCCTGTACATCTAGGTAGTTTAATGGTCAAATCCTTCACGTACCCACAAACTTACCGTTGACGAAAATAAATTCCGATTTTAACCCGATCGACTAATGAAGGTAAGTTTCTGTTTCTGTGATTTTGACTACAATCTGGTTTAGTTAGAAAAGAAAATCTGTAGTCTGAAAGCTTTACCACCAATTTTGTTGAAATTTAAAATGTTGTGTAAAACATTGATCACGGTGATGGTTGTTTTGTTGTCTCTTTATAGTGTGGCAATATCACTTTAAACTAGAAAGTGAATTGTTCATCTATATCTGGTAATCAGTGCATTCCTACTTGCCTCATACACACCCTCATAGTGGGCTTGCTTTATACGATAAGATTTTTTAAGCCAGATTGTTGTGATGTTCAAAGTTCGTGCACACAGCCTTGAGTTTTCCTAAATACTCTTCGAAAACTTTTTCACGTTGCTACGCAAGTTTACGCGACTGCCTGGATCGATCCTACAATTCTTAACATAAAAGTTAGAGCTACAGTGGAAATCTTTGACCTCGACTACCTAAAGCTGTCTTCGAAGACTCCATTTGTTAATTATTTAGAATCTTCACAAAGACTGCATTCTAGGGCGAGAGTTTAAAATCTTTGAAGATATAAAAATCACAGTGTGGGGTTTTTTATAAAGTGTGTTGTATCTGGATTGATGATAACACGACAGATGTTGCTGGACGATGTTAGGTAAAGTCACTAATAAAGACCTATTGCAAAAAAATCAATGTCGTGGACTGTGCTGTCGAACCACGCCACAAGTTCTCAGCGAAATTTTCGATTTGATATTTTTTAATTTGACGCCAGCTTTTATTTTGCAGGCATATTGTATATCTGCGCAATAAGGTTCGCAGTTGCGTAGCTTTTTCGTGAGCGCCTATCAGGAATTCCGATAGAAGATTACAGTATGGAGGCAGGTTGTAAAAAGCTTTCTTTTTAATCCCTTTCGCCGAATTAAATGGTATGAAATTGACGTTATATTTGACGTTTTTTTCAACACATTTATTACTGGACTCGATTGTCAGTATAAAACTGCATCTGATATCTGGGTTTCTTGTGTCGAATTTCGATTTTTATGAATTTTCTCATATATTTTTTTATACAAACGTTTTCTTTTGTGTACCTAGATAAAACTAAAACTGCGAAAAGTCAGGACATAGGACATATTAAATCAAACTCCAGTTAAGAGTTGAAATACGTAAGAATTCTTTGTTTGCATAAGTGTAGATCTGCTCTCCATTACAATGTCAATATCACGGAGAAATGGGAAAGAACAGGATCGCTTTCAGAGGGGGCGTTGAACTCTTTAAGTGTTGTATGGACAGACAAACACGTCCGCATTTTATAACTACGACTACTGAACCCGAGGGAACATGTGTTATGTTAGGGAACAGGGAATGTCCGGTTGGTTTATTTATTCTATTAGCCATTGGACTGACGTGGGATTCCAATGCTAAGGTGTGCTGTTTATCTGAACACACAACCTTCGATAAATATACAATTCTATAAAAAAATGTGGAAATAGTTTAGTAAGAAGGCATTTAAGGCATTCTTGTTACGGAATACTTGTACACAAAATATTAGTTGCTGCTTGACTTCGATACTGATGGCATAGCAAGAAACAAGCACATACCTAGCATTAGTATAAGGAAATGATGATGGTAACATAAACGAGTATCTATTAATATAAACCGTAAAGGCGAAAAACGAATATGGATATAAGGTTTATGATGTTTATTTTCTCAAAAGAATATAGGTCATTCGCTTATTACAGAAAAACATATGTAATTCTTACAAATACAAATAAAATTTGTTAATAACCTAGTTACAAGTCAATCTTTATTTAGTTATTTAAAACTAATTACTTATATATATAATTATATTCTTAGCGAACATATGTAATTATGTATCTCATTTATTTATACAACTCTAGCGACTTTTTTCTTTTCCTACTGCACACCTATGTCAACTAAGGAACATTTCATACTTCTAGACCCAGCGGTTTCAGCTTTGCGTTGATCGATCAGTCAATGAATCAGTTTCTTCTTTTATAGATATATATATATATATATATATATATATTTGTTTGTATATCACCAATACAATCAAAATTAATGCAAAAATCTTTTAGCTTTAAAAAGTCCGTATATCTCCCTTTCATATTCCTCTCTATTCATTTTCTTATTATGCAATCGCAAACAAACTAGCGAGATGAAACAAACAGTAGTGGTAGTGGTAGGCGGATGATTTGTTTATTGATCTGTATATTTTGTGCATGTGTGTAATAATTAAATATTCCGGAATAATAAAAGCTTAACAAAGAAAAGCTTAAGTGTTTTACAGGAAAAATGAAAATACCCACTGTGCTTTACTCAACCTTTCTGCGAAACATTACCATTCCCACAACGTTTTCCGAGAAACTTGACGGTTTTGAAATATGATATTAACGATATACCACGCCACTAGAATGGGCATAACATCGCTATACGGCAGTACTTCTTATCTAGAAAAGCTGAAGTATTTTCCGATAACGATAGGAGTTCTTTGCCCTCACCTTTAATGTTCCATTCTTTATTGCATTTCAAGATTTATAGCTGTACTTATTTAGAGATCTCTTGAATCATATAAGTATCATAATAATCAGAGAAGTGAATACCGGATCCTAAATAAATGTGGTGAAATGAGATTTAATGCCCATAACTGAAAACGTTTATGTCAGTATGACTTCGTTGATAACGTTAAACTTGAGGAACAAAGCATTATTCAATTTTCTGAAATACCCCTAATTGAAACTCGGTTAGTCAGTGAACTCTATTAATTTAACTGGTAAAATTTTACCAGTTGTTACGTAGGAACTCGTGTTAACGTTTTCAATAAACGTTACATTTTGTGCAATTTGTTTTAAAAACATGACGCGTTTATTAAATATCAGCATTTTCTACAAAAAAGAAGAGACAAAAACTTAAATCTATTTCTGAATCTTTTTTTTTTTATGGTTGACAGGCTAGATGTTTGACCACAGCTCGCCTGATGTCAAGTAAAGTGATGTCTTAATTGAGAATGGACAAAGGGTTTTTTGTGTGTACTGTTACAACATTGCTCAAAAATCGATTTCTACAAGGTTTTTTTTAAATTTCTAAGCCAAGATTATTGTAGTGCTGTGGCGCTATAATTGTACAAAATCTATTCAGCAATCGAATAGTTGTGCGATCTCTTTCAACTTGATCGGAAGACGTTATATCGAGCGACTATGAAACCTTGACCCTGGACTTTTTTACTCAAAAGTTCTAGATGCAGCAATGAACATGGGGAGACTTTTTCTATCATTACAAGAGTCTCTTTCATATCATTATTTTGTTTCTACAAATGTAGCATAACAGTTAATTAAAGAAAATAGGTGCGTACTTAACCAAGTAATGTTCATATTATTGCCAAACAAAATTTAAATTACTTCACTCGAGTAAAGAAAACCCATCGTGTATTTATGGTATAATTTTAAATCGTCTAGGAACAGGATTGGATTTTCCATGAGCTCCTCATTGATCGAAGTTACGTTGAACTCGCCCTGGCGTCCACAATCTGTCGCCAAACATAATTATTTTTTATTGCTTGCAGTCACGATATTGTCAATATTACATGTTTCCTGTGTTACGATTAATTTCATGTCTGTGATTTGTTTTACAGCCAATTAAGGGTTTGTAACCTCATTGGAGTCTGTATTAGAGTGAAAATTTTAATGTTTAAAAACTGCACGTTCTTTCTCACTGCTGACTGCTCTACCTTCTAAATGACATAGTCTTGTATAGCTACTGTTTTACTTGTTTTGGTATTTCCTTATTTCGTATTAAAGGTTATATTATAGGTATAATGACCTGTAAGTCTTAGTCACCACCGCCGTAGCCAATATACGGAGCATTCTTTGCTTCTATAATCCTTCATCGTATAAAACAGTCCAGAGTGTAATTCAGGGAAAAAGTGATGTGAAAGAATGATAACGTAATGGTTAGTGCGGTCGATTCATACGCCGAAGGTTCTAGGTTCATAGGGTTCTAATCTCAACAATGAGCTTAAACTGCACGTAAAAATATCGTGACAAAACCATAGTGTCGTGGTAGGGTACTTTCTAGTACTCAGATGGCAAGCTACCTCCCTCAAGTTGATTAATCTGCCACCGATGTGTTCCGGTAGCCTCACTTGAGAGCCAGTTCCATACCAGGCTAGGTGTATTTATCATCTTCGACTACACTCGATCAATTCAAACTTGGTTTTCTCCCGTCGCGTCGTGCCATCTTTATCTTCAGTCGTTTTTACTGTATGAGTATATTTAATAAAATCAGTGCTTATATCAAAATCATGAAATACAATCTAAAAAAAAACACAATTTTCCCTGTGTATACTAAATTTGCTGATAATTATATATTGTTAGGTCATTTTATAGGAATATTACATTACGTTTTTGTTTTACTTGTGCGGGGTACTCACGTGTAGTTAAAATATCGGATACTCCGACTATAGTATCGATCACATCCGGTGGCCTTCTTCATGGAGACAAAGCTGAGTACAACACACGCGCGGTTTCGACGTTTCTGAGTCTATGCGATTATTATTTTAAAATCCCGTAACAATGAAAACAAAATTTATAAAAACCATGCCAGTTTACAAAGTAAAGCTTTTTTGATCAGAAAATTATAATACCGTAGAATTCAATGCTAAACTGCCAGTGGTGACGCTTCCCAATACTTACGAATAGTGATATGTTTTCAGACTATGCCCGCTCACACTGATGACGCCGCTGCGGCGGATAATATTGGAGGAGGTGCGTGTAGCCGCCAAGAAATGCCCCAACGAGTTCGGCTACAGATCCGACGATTCAGGTGCGTAAAACTTTTATAGCTTACCAGTATATTGTTGCCTCCGACTTGCCCCAAGTTTCATCTAAGTTCTTTCAGCATAAACTTTTTTTTTAAATTGTGGACTTGTTTTTTCCACAGCGCACCTGATGTTATTTGACGGTGTACGGACAAAGAATTATGATGATGGTGATGATGATGTATATTCAAAAATAGAATCCTTGATGTGTCTGTTTGCTACGTGGCTGCGACCTGTAGCAATTGAGAGAATGAGTGAGGCACATCCTGTTATAATGAATTATCTCATCTTTACATTAGGGTTTTAAAGGTTTGGAGGTCACCTTGACTCATCCGCAATAAATGGGAAATAAGATGAATCATTATCATCATCGCATTATCAGTCCTCAACTCTATTCACTTTATAGTCCCTCTAAAATGGAGATAATAGACTAGTTTTTCCAATTTAGTCAACAGGCGGACTAATCCAACATTCGAATATTAACTTTATTTGTAGACGTTGATAGAGCCGAAAATCATTAAAAGCGACCAACGAAACACAGTTTATTGCTTATTTATTATTATTGCATTAGTGCTATTGTCAAATATAAGTAGACTTTAGCAAACTATGACACTACGAATATTAGATTGATCTACTTATGTACAAATGTACATGCTTCGGTTTAATAAATCTGCTTCCACAATGTGTCTGACAAGTCACATAGAAATAGACAAGATATCTTTTCATTGATATCTATCGTTTCACAGCTACAAATTATTTTGTGTATTTTGACATTTATTATAATTATTGATTTGACATTTTTGCATACTTATTTTTAAATAATTTTGAATACTTTTATTTACTGACATTTCTTATTTTTGTTTATGATTATTAAATTGACCTGTAACACCTTGTTATCAATAAATATGATTATGATTATCAATACAAAAAAGATAGCGAAGAAAGACGAAATGATTAGTTTGTTTGTATTGAATAGGCTCCGAAACTACTGGACCGATTTCAAAAGTTCTTTCACCGTTGGGAAGCTACACTATCTCCGGGTGACATAGGCATACTTTTTATCCCTGTATTCCCACGGGAACGGGAACTACGCGGGTGAAACTGCGAGGCGTCCGCTAGTTGAAAATCTGCCGCCAAGCAACTAACGGTGTATTACGGCAACCTCACTCGAAAGCCACTTCCATTCCAAGCTAGGTGTGCTTTACCACCTTCGACCACACCGTCACTTAACATCAGGTGAGCTGTGGTCAAATACTTAGCCAGTCAATCATTATAAAAATGCTGATTAGTATGGAATTTCAAATAATACTGAATGGTTCTTATAAGAATTTGATCCAGTGCCAAACTTATATGAATTATGGGCAGACATATCAATGTATGTGTGTGTAGCGTATAATAGCGCATCACCTTAGACTGCATTATCTTGAAAATACATTCACATTTATTATGAATACATATTCGTAAGAGTATGTTGTGATGCGAATCGATCTAAATAAATTGTGCACACAGTGCCGTTTTGCTGTGACGTCTTTCAATAAAAAATTATTGGCACGTTGCTATCAAACCAATTGAGGGGCTCGACGCAAACTGCTTTATTAATCTGTGTTTTCTTCTGTATGGCAACTATCATTGAAAGGTTATTGGATGTTGGATACTGCCACTGACTAATCCTACTAAAATCCATTCATCATCGTCAGTATTTCTGTCGACTTTTATCAGATGGCTATAGCAATGACAGCTGTGAAGTTTCACAGTCGGCTTGACCGAGAAAAAATCGCTACCTTATACAGCATGACTGGTGAGACACCTGCGATACTGAAGGAGAGTACTTGGTACTCGATTCTCGTTGTAATTATGTAATAAGGGTAGGTACTTAATTTTTGGCACCAATTTCCTTATAAATAAATGAACCGTAGATACACCGATAACGATGTTTTGATCACGTGACAAGTACGTGCTTGTCCCCCCGTCGTCGGCGCAAGCGTCCTCACAACGTCCAGCTCATGCGTCCGCGCGGTATCCATCCAAGTGAGCGTGAAGCAGTGAAAGATGATACGTTTGTAACCTGGGTTGCAAGTCCTTGGCACTGTACGGGTTCCTATCCTTACACGACGATGAACCCAGAACCTGCACGGTGATATCATTGAATGCTCAGAAGTTTCGTCTTGCGTAGCTTTTACTAAGCTCTACACATTTGTAAAGTTGACATGAAAAATTCGTCTCTTATTGCGGTTATTCAAGATGTTTCATGTATTTCCACAACATTGACGAGGATTTAATGTAATTTGAATATAATATTTAAAACTGACATAAAATTTGAATAAATTAAAACAACAACAAGTACATATTTATATATTCTCTTCTCACTGAAGAACGACACGAGGAATCCTCAGGACGTATTGAAAAGAGACTTGGATGAAAAAAAACCTCGTCATTGTTATAATCAAAACTAATTATAAGCGGTAATACACAAAAAATATAACTTTTGAATACTTAAAATGAACTTTCGCAAAGTAACGCCTGAATCAATCATTACGATCTCTCCGATACAATTGAATACAATTCAAACTAACCCATACTCATACCCTCAAGAACTCATTAGATCATTACTAGGCCCAACTCATTAGAATTAAGTCGTCTGCTATTATGCTGCAGTAACCTTGGAACCGATGCTAAAATACTGCCGTGAACCAAGGATCACGAAAACAATGTTAATTGCGATTATGCATGCGATGTGATACTTGCTCTGATTTTGAATGTTTGTATTCAATACACATAAATGTACTCGATACATACATTTACATGCAAATAGAACAAAGGAAGAAAAATAGTGTGGTCGATTGTTTTCTGGCCCTTAAATTTGCGTACTTGCACCGTCAACGCCGGCCAGCCGTCTGACCAGTGACAAAGAAAGAAAGATATATCTCTTTCTTTTGCTCTCTTTATTCCGACATGGTCGGATAATCTCGTCTTCCTGACTTTCATCCAAGGATCAGATTAGATGAGATTCCGCTGTCAGATATTTATGTGACGTCAGATGTCGACTATCTACCATTTTCAAAACTGTACTGATAATACGAACATTATCTGTATCAACATAGGCAAGATTTTCTAATCGAATTTAATTCAGTTTTAAGTAGATAAATAAATGTTGTGGGACATTTCACACAGAACCACCTGACCCCAAACTAAGCACAGCTTGTACTATGGAAACCAGATAACTGATAGAATACTTCAATACTTTTTTTTTGTAAATACATACCTATACTAAATACAAAACACCCAGACACAGTACAAACATTCGTTTATACCTCAAAGATTGTCCTGGGTGGGAATCGAACCCACGCCCTTCAGCTCTTGAAGCAGACATACTACCAATGAACCAACAGGGCTGTCAATTATACGTATAGGCTGTTATATGTATACAATATTTTTTTTGTAAATACATATATACGTTTAGTATATATGTCTAGAAACAGAACAAACATCGACAATAATCTACATGGTACTACTTGGTGGTAGATTTCCTTAGCAGGAAGTCGTCTAGGTAGATGCCACCGCAGTACTTGATATTCTGCCGCCAAGCAGTAGTGTGTAAACTTTACTGTGCTTCGGTTTGAAGGATACTGCAGCTAGCGAAATTACTGAGCTGTTGAGACTAACCATCGAAAGACTCAATGTAATGAGCGCCAAAGCTACAGACTTTGTTTTGTTCCTTAAAGTTCTGTGTATTGCTGCAATGGTCATGGACATGCGTTATCTCTTACCATCAAGAAAGCGCATTGTTCGTCTCAATACTTTTACATTATAATAAAAACAATTATGTTCAACACAAATATGATTGTCTATACGGGAATCGAATTTACACCCTACTGCCAATTGAGCTGCAAAAAACAAGAAAGTACATTCAATTTCAGTAGCGACAAACGTCTGTGTGCAAGTTAGAACAGTTCTCTGAGAACTACAGTACGGCGTCGTCTTATATTCGGAGAATTTCAGTTTTATGCTTAGGCACAACGTAATATTAGACGCACAGGAGTATATCTAGGCCGTAGACACAAAGACAGCAGACATATGATATCATGCGATCTCGGCCTGTTTATTTTGTTACATCATCGCCTATTGGCCGTATCTAACAACATTTGCGCTGTCCAATAGAGTTCAGCTAAATATAACACAATCTATTGGCCTTTTATGCATTTTTCATAGGCACCTACGTACCACTAGCCCATACGGAAAAGAAATAAAGGTTATAAAAAATCATTTATTCGATTCGATATGTACAGGCAGACAATTTATAGTAACGTACTAAAACGGAAGATGTTGTTAGTTTCCGAATGGGTGACCGCGAGTGGCATTTACTATTGACCGCTACCGTATCGGAAGACACGATTTTTTTTTTTAAATTTTTTTTTTATGTTTGACAGGCTAAGTGTTTGACCACACCTCATCTGATGTCAAGTGAAGGTGTGGTCGAAGATGGTAAAGCACACCTAGCCTGGAATGCAACTGGCTCTCAAATGAGGCTGCCTGAACACACCGTTAGATGCTTGGCGGCAGATTTTCAACTTGAGGGTGGTAGCTAGCCAGCCGAGTACTAAAGTACCCTACCACCATGCTATGGTTTCCTCACGATGTTTTCCTTCACCGGCAGCTCAAGCTCATTGTTGGGGTTTGAACCCACGCCTTTCGGCATGCTAACCTACCGCGCTAACCACTGAGCTATCATCGCTAACACGATTGTTTTTTCTCTCCTCTAAAATCAGGAAAAAATAACTGTTAAGTTCTTTACTAACGCTGCTAGCCACCGACTTATACAAAGTTAGTTTAATAAAGAGATATTAATGTGTCTAAAGTCAATATGGATGGTATATAGATATCCTATATATTTTTGATACTAATACAACTATTAGACTATACTATAGCGTCTAAAATATAGTATGCATATCGGTGAAAGGCGAAAGTATGTAAGAAAGAAAGAAATAAAAAGGTTTTATTCTGTAACATAAAGACACAAAAATGAACAAACTGAGACAAACACAATAAGGGCTCACCTCAGCATAATACTGGTCTTTCGGTGAGCCCCTGTAAGCGTGTTTATTTGTTTGTTTGTTGCTTCTTCACGCCTGGATCGATTTTGATGAAATTTTGTATGGATGTAGCTGATACCCTGGATTAATACATATGCTACTTTTATCCCGAAAATTGTAGTGTAGCAAACAGCCAGTGATCCTTAAATCCGTTGGACATTGCTAATATAGAGATTTTTAAAATTCTCATGAATGTAGTCTAGCGAACTGATGACGTCAGAATCAAGCTGACGTCTGTTATATCTATGAGCAGAATTCTGTTTTTCTCATATCACTAACGTGTTCAAAGTTCCTTTCTAACTTCGTTTAACGTATAAAGCCTTCATACATTATTATTATTTTTATACATATAATTTAACTTTATAGAGTTGTAATGACTATATATGTTATATTTTCATTTATTTTTCTTATTTGTGTTACAACATCTCCCGTCTGTTTCTTATGTCATCGATCGTGTTTTTCTATTCTTGATTGCTTGGAAGAGATCGCTCTTAGCGATAAGGCCACCACTTGTGGCACTAGCTCATGAGATTCTTTTGTTCTCTTTTTCTGTTTGTGGTGTGCAAAATAAAGAGTTTCTATTTATCTATCTATTATGGTGTCTCAAAGTGACGCCAGACGCAGACCGTATCTTCGCTTAACATCAGACGAATTAGCGGACAAACCCAAGCACATTCAAGAATTTTTGGCCATTATAGATGAACCTAGTCCAAGGGTCGGCAATCTACGGCTCGTGAGCCGCATGCGGCTCTTTCCATGTAAAGTTGCGGCTCCCCAGTTCCATACACAAAAATTAAAATAATTAAGTATTTAAAGTTGTTATGCTAAATAAAAAAATCAATTAGGTAGGTAAATATCAGCAAATAATATACGTTGAATATTAAAACAAAAAAATTCAGTGGCTCATTAAAAACGGAAATTTTGTAAATTGTAGTTTTTGGCTTTTCCATTTTAAATAACAGGATGCCGGCTCCTTCCCTATGTAGTCGGTTGTAAGATTAATAGTTCGACCTCCTCTTTCCAGTGTACATCGCCCTACGACTGATGCAAGCAGTGACAGCCCTAGTGAATCGAGTCTGCCTGCGTTACTTGGACAACGCGCGGCTAGACACTCTGCCGCCGCCGCCGCCGCTCGCCCAGCGCGATCTCAAGACTGTCTCCTGTGCCACCAAGAATTCACGGAGGGTCATGGAAGACCGACACGTGGAAGTCGGGAATTTGGAAGCACTTTTTGCTGTTGATGTGAGTATTTTTACCAATAGGTAAATCTCAGAGTATGTTGACAGCCCTGTTGGTTGATTGGTAGAATGTCTGCTTCAAGAGCTGAAGGGCGTGGGTTCGTTTCCCACCCAGGACAAAATTTGTGGTACAAACAAATGTTTGTTCTGTGTCTGGGTGTACTGTATGTATCATAAGTATATATTGACAAAAAAAAAGTATTTATGTATTCTATCAGTTACCTGACATCCATAGTACAAGCTTTGCTTAGTTTGGGGTCAGATGGCGCTGTGTGTAATATCCTTCGATATTTATTTTAAGGTCTAATTTACAACGCGCTGATATCTCACTTGCAGACAGACATTTCTGGAAATAAAAATCCTACTATTATTATAAACGTAAAAGTTTGTAAGAATGTATGGATGTATGTTTGTTACACTTTCACGCAAAAACTACTGAACGGATTTAGATGAAATTTGGTATGGAGGTAGCTGAGACCCTGGATTAACACATAGGCTACTTTTTATCCCGAAAACATGTAGCGGGTAACACTGCGGGGCGCAGCTAGTATCAATATAGCTAGTATTGTAATCGTGGAGCTAGATGGCACAGTATGAAATAAATGTACCTACACTAATTCCTATTCATTGGTTTTAAAATCTCAATGTGTAAAATTTCTAGGAATATTTGGCAAAGTTTCAGCAAAGATATAATTGATTCCGCCTCTTTTTCATTCATAATATTAGGGTTTTCTACAAAATTTTTTTAGGCTAGGTACACATGTTTTTGCATCATAGACATCAAAGATCTTAAATTTTTGTACTTGGTATATTCTAGACAATAGTATCTCTGTGAATGAGACCAGAACTAAGTATTATTTAACTAGCTGCGCCCCGGTTACCCGCTGCATGTTTTCGGGATAAAAAGTAGCCTATGTGATAATCCAGGGTTTCAGCTACCTCCATACCAAATTACATCCAAATCCGTTCTGTAGTTATTTCGTGCAAGAGTAACAAACATCCATCCAAACTTTCACATTTATAATATTAGTGGGATTAAAAATTAGTAAAATTGTGTGTACTATTAAAAGTCATAAGATTCCTTTTGACCTGAAAATCTAATAAGAAAATCTCTTGACATCGTCGAGCGCAGCTAATGTAAAAACTTGTATCAAAAGAAGATAATTCAAACGTCTGGCGGCTGAGAAGGACTTGTGCCGCTTGACTCGAGTCTTGACCTTATCGAGTTGAGAGCCGGCTCTTTTATAAGAAGCCTATATTTTAAGTAGCTAAGCTGTAATAAAACGCTGAAAACATAATTGTGAAGTGATCAAAATTTACAGACACAGATTTCATGTAACAAACATCTTTGTTAGTCAAGTAAGTTTTATCCTGAATATTACTTACTTACTTATTTACTTACTTAATTTCACACCATCCTTACAGGGTTTCCCGAATGCGATGGTGCTAGTCTACATACAATTATCATAAAAATTAAAAATGTCAAAAAATTAAAAATTAAAATGTCATAAAATTAAATTCGAATGTCAAACAATAAAAAATAAAATTCATAAATCAAAACCTTAAATAAAGTAAAAAAAGGTAAGGTAAGGTTAGTATGAACGTATTTATAATGAAGTTTATCCTGAGTAGGAATCGTACCCAAACCCTGCAAGCTCATGAAGCAGACATACCACCGAATGAGCCAACACGGCAGTCAATGAACATGAACCTATAAAGAACAATCTCATTAAAATTCATTGAAAAGTTTAAGGTCTAGACTAGTACTGGCTTACTGAAAATATGACTCAGAAGTCAATATATCTTGTCACAACTAGCAGTTCAATGTCAAAGCGATAGTTGAGCACGCATAATAATTCGATATACATATCTTTATATTTTGTATCCGAGCCAAATCGCCGCGGTAATGCGATTCTCGATGCTCGATTTACAAGTTTTTTCGTTTTCATGTTTACCTGATTAAGTGGAATAAAAGGTAAATTTAAATATTAGGTTCTGTTTCATAGTCTGAACTGAATATTGTTACATTGTTGTTTGTAAATGTATTCGCGTTTGATACTGCGAGCTCCACGATTTCACCCGCGGCGACAAAGTCACAAGAATCGTTTGTTGTTTGTAAGCAGTTTTTACGGAATATAAATTGCCCGCCACTCTTCGACCCAGCATCTATAGCCTTGCCAAAAATTAAGCCGTTTTGTTGTTCTTTTGCTGTGTTAAATAAGGACAGCACTCTTTTGTCTGTTTTATTAGTTCAAAACGCCGTCTACTTAATACTTTTTTTGCATGGTAGTTCAGTACTTTCTAGTACTCAGCTGGCTGGCTATCACCCTCAAGTAGGAAATCTGCCGCCAAGAATCTAACGGTGTGTTCTGGCAGCCTCACTTGAGAGCCAGTTTAATTCCAGGCTTGATGTGTTTATCATATTCGACCACACCGTCACTTAACATCAGGTGAGCAATGGTCTTTGACCTAGCCTGTCAACCATAAAAAAAAACTTTACTATGGAAACTGACGTGGGTTTACTTAGAAAAAGGCCACCGGATGTGGCCGAAACTGTAGTCGGCGTATAATTAAAACTGAATAATCCCGCATAAGTTTTTTTTTCCTTCTAATGATGTATCTGTTTGTTGTTAGATACCTCATTGTTATTACAATGTAGCCTAGTTGAGACTAATAAGTAATTTTAATATAACTTAAATTGCTAAGTAGAGTATAAACGAAGAATGCGTCCATTAACACATTTCTTACTGTCTCTATTAAGGAGAAGACACTTTGTTCATGTGTTCTATATACATGAACAAAGTCTCTTCCCGCATAAGTAAAACAAAAATACTGTATACTGTATTTTTACTGGAACTACTACTGGAACTGAAACGGTTTCACCGTTAAGTTAAGCAGCACCGTTCAGAATAAGTTCGTGTCCTTACAATACAAGATGGTGTTCCATGGTCATTTTAGTATTCATGCATCTGGTATATTTGAATATCGAGTATAGGTAGAGGTTAATATTCCATGTGGATAACGTAGGATGTAGAATATTTAGTATCATGAAATTTTCCACTGTTACATGCCTAATATAGCAATTTATCTTGCACACATCCGCGTCGTCAATGGGTAGATGTAAAACTGTGGCAGCGGAGGTGTTGATCCATTATTTGCTGCTGCGCCACAAGACGCGGGAGTTTGGGTAGGCGTAACTCCGTTTTAGCTGGCTTTATCTATCTATACTATTATAAAGAGGAAAGATTTGATTTTTTGTTTGTATTGAAACTAAGGTTCTGCTCAGAAAACTCTAGAGCTCTAGGTTCTAGGTAGGTAGTAGTAGCTCTAGGCACCGAAACTAATGGACCGATTTCAAAAAAAAATTTACCGTTGGAAAGCTTACACTATCCCCGGGTGACAAAGGCTACTTTTTATCCCTCTATTCCCACGGGAACGGGAACTACGCGGGTGAAACCGCGAGGCGTTCTGTGCTATTAGCCCTGTCCAACCACTGACACTAATTCTATTGAAATACTCAATTCCAGACGACAGAGCCTACCAGTTTCTACGCAGTGTACGATGGACACGCGGGTTCCGCCGCGGCCACTTACTGCGCCGCCCATCTCCACCAGTACTTAGTGGAGAGTCCACACTTTACCACCGACCTCAGGAAGGCCATGAGGGAAGCCTTCCTCAGGACAGATGCAGAGTTCATAAGGAAATCTAACCAAGAGGTGATTTATTAAATTTACCACCAAAAACTCGTGATCCGATCGCTGGTCTGCTCGCGGTATACACACAAGTAAATTATAGATTTTGTTATAAGATGTTTATTAAAAGGTTTATTTTTTACATTGCTGGATAGTTGAATATTATTTTTTGCATGCACAATGGTAGTGTATGGTGTTTCTACCTTATTTTCTTCCATTATTATTATTATTGTACTTGTCAAAGATAGCTCAGTGGTAAGCGCGGTAGGATCGCCCGCTGGAAGGCGTGGTTTCAAATCTCATCAATGAGCTTGAAATGCCGGTGAAAGAAAACATTCTTTTCACTACTACTTCCGAGTAATGAATGAGCTGGCCATCTACCAACTTCTAGTTGAAGCTGTAGGTACAACTGGTGTTGTTTGGTGTTTGCAGCGCGCGTGTGGCGGCAGCACAGCAGTGTGTGTGTGCGTGCGAGGGCGGCGGCTGCTGGCGGCGTGGGCGGGCGACTCTCTCGCTCTGCTCGCTAAGCGCATGCGCCTCATGCAGCTGGTGCGCCCCCACAAGCCCAGCAGAGAGGTACAGTGCCACATTCATAAGTTGTTGTTGTTGTACACCAAAAATGATATGAAATGAAATATTTTATTGTTTAAAACTTTAAAGTAAAACATTTCATTTCATTTAATTTTTTGACGGCGGCGTTTTTTGGAACTAAACCAGTGCTGCTAGCAATTGTACTTTGCTGAGTTTCTTGTTTATATGTCCTGTAAATATTAATAATTGTTTACTTTCACTGTTTCTATTTGACAAATTCGACTTTGCACAAATAAGTCATCTAATCGATTTCGTAAAGGGTGACATGTTTTTGACTAGACTTCGTTTCTATATTCACGTGTATACTCGACAGCTCTGTAATCAATCAATATTATTGGCACAATTCGAATGGTACCGTAATTAATTATGAAACCGCTGTTTGTGTTAATCTAGGGTGTCCGCTACCTCTACACCAAATTTCATCAAAATTGGTCCACCCGTCTGAGCGTGAAGTAGTCAAACACGGTCACAAACTTTCGCCTTTACATTATATTTATTGGTAAAAATAATTTACATGTCATACATAGTGTATATACTGTACAGTGTACACACATTAAAATAATTACAAAAGATTAAAGATTATTAACTAACATCTATAATTCACATTTAAATTCCCAGTATCCTGTTAGAGGAACTAGGAATTTAGATGTGAATTATAGATAGTAGATAGTTAGTTTTAATTTAAATGGGGAGGAATGTGGTGTATGTACACCAAGAAGTTTTAATAGTTTTTATTAGTGGCTTGTTACTTTTGTGTCGTGCGCTTGACCGATAGTCTTTTGTTTCGGCAGCGTGTTTTTGTAAAATAAATGGTTTGATTAGAAAAGCATTTCACTGTGTTGTTTTAATTAAAATACACATTAATAGGGAATAATTTATTTAACAATTATAATAAAATAATTGTAAATAAATTAAATAAGGTGTGTCAATGAAAAATTTTTACAATTTAAATGTCAATTTTATAAAACTCATTGAATTTATTTATTGAATATATTAATGCGATTCTGTTAGTTGTCTGGTTTCCATAATACAAGCTTTATTTAGGGTAGATGGTGCTTTGTGAAATGTCCTACGATATTTATTTAGTTTGACACTGCCTCGCAAAAAAAAACATCAAATTTGTATCATATAGCACCCGCTCCATTAGCGCAGAAACCTACCCAGTTAAACTTGTAAGATACTCGACCAATGTTATATATACAACTACAACTACACTGACAACACAACAACACTACAACTACAACACACACTACACCTTCACTACACTACAACTTCACTGTAACTACAGTATATGTCTATCTGTACATTACCCCGGATAGATATTATACTCTGTGGTGACGAGTATCTGTTGACATTGACAGTGGTATCGCGAGTGACACTGACGTTGATACATATTATGTGACAGATACTCGTCACCATGGCCATCTCGATTTGTGATAGATAGAAGAGAACAAGAATAAAGGGGGTTTTGGCGGGAACGCGGGAAGAGTCGTGTCGCTCCGTTGTATTTTTTTCCAAAACTAGTGTTTTGTCGAGTGCTTATGCATAAAAATGGTGGTGTTTTATTCATAAAGTGCCGAATTACAAGCGCGAGTGTGGGAAAATGATAAAATGTGGTGAAACATGACTTTTCGTGTTGCTTCCAAAACTCCATCGAAGCTTTATAGTAAAGTCGCCACTACTTTACTAAAGCATGACTGGACTTGACTGACACAGACTGGACTTGACTATAACTAGCTACGAGGACACTTATTTATCTTTTGAAACTTGAAAATATATAAATACTTGACACTGGCAAATGCTAAAACGCGACGCCAAAACTAAAGAAAAAAAAAAAAAACAAGAATAAAGAAAACTAAGTGTTAATAAGCTTAATAATAATCGTTTTATTTCTGAGATAGAAGGCTAGGCCTTTATAAACTATAGATCTATACTTGCTTTACTTATACTAAATGTATTATTCCAGGACGAAAGAGATCGAATAGAAGCTTCAGGAGGCTCGGTCATGTACTGGGGCACGTGGCGGGTCAACGGACAACTCGCTGTATCAAGAGCTATCGGTATGTTCTTTTTTATGTAAAAGTAATGAAATGAACTAAACGTTCTCATGGTAAGTTCTTCTGACGACTGCTTGTTATTAGAACATGATCTATGTAGTGTTGATATTCTATCATGATGCAGGCCAGTTCTGTGAAAACAGCCGAAATCATGGCCTGAATGAAATGACATTTAAAGCCCGGAAATTTAAAAAAAAAACCGGGCAACATGCGACCCGGACTCGCGCACGAAGGGTTCCTTACTATCATCTATAAAAACGCCAAAAATCAGGTTTTTTGTATGGGAACCCCCTTATTAACTTGTAGTGAGATTTTCGTTTATGACTTTCCAATAAAGTAACCACAAAATTATGCCAATTCTATCTCTCTTCTGTTCAACAACGATGATCAACCCTACAGGGCGTAACCGGGAGTTAATCGACTGTTTTATTATTATTGTCCGATCGTCGCGGGTGCGAGGCCATTTTTCACAATGAGCCGCCATTGCCGGCGTGTGCCGCCCATTAAACTTGTTGCCTTCGTGCCTAATAACAGCAACGAGATAAAATACACTGGGCGTGTACTAACTGCTTACTTATCTATGTCTGAAACATTCTCCATAGACTTGTATAATATTAACTCGTAGCTAAACTGTGCCTAAACTTGGGGGCGAGATCCTTACCGGAGCTTTAAGTAGAGAATGGTAACTAATCTGTGGCGGAAGTGAACGCTGAGTCTCGCTGTGCAATGAATTTACACTATTTGCCCTTATCTTGTGAATAAATTTAATGTGGTCTTTGTTAATATTTTTAAGCAATTCTATTATGACAAAATGTAGGTTTTGATAGATTGATGTGATTTTCTAAGTCACTTTAAAATATTTTTTTGAGGGAACTAAAATTGTCTTGGGGTGGCCATTGGCTTTGTTCGGAAAATAAAGTGGTTGATGATGAGGGGAACACTTTACACGTAAGCAATTTTTTCGCTCCGTGCAAACACACACCGCTTTCTAAAAAAATTACTTGAAAGTCAATATGTCATTTACATGGACAGTAAAAATGGAAAAAACAATTTTAATTTAATAAAATACATCTCAGCGCCGCTCATCAGCGTTGTGTATTTGGCGCTGATAAATAAACGAACGCTTTAGATAAGCGAATAGGTATTTTTCTGTTGCCACAAAATTACAAAAAAATTGAATAAAAAAAATATTCTATCTGTAAACTTTACTTGATGTTCTGGCGACGCATAATATTCAAATTAAAAAAAAAAACAGGATGTCAATTTATGTCTTTTTCTTTCTTTATTAACACACTTTGCATTTTGGTAGTTTCTACGTTATTATTAAGCTTTAACTTTCAAAAAAGATGTGTCTTCATCATTGACTTGGTCCTTTAGTTTTAGAGATCTGTGGACTTGTTTTTTTAAAAAGCTCATTTTCCGTATTGACTTAATAATAACATATTGGAATCATCGTTATTATTGACATGACTGTAAAACGTGTTAAAACACGTAAACTGTAAAAAACTATGTATGTCGCAAAAGATAACATGTTTTGGATTTTTTTTAATGTAAAAGTAATGAGACGAACGTTTCGCTCTCCTGATGCTAAGAGATAACGCATTTCCATGACCATTGCAGCAATACACAGAACTTTGAGTAAAAAAACAAATCATCACTGCTTTGGCGCTCACTAATTTGAGACTAAGTAAATAAATAAATAAATAAATATCGCAGGACATTACACACAGCGCCATCTGACCCCAAACTAAGCAAAGCTTGTACTATGGGAGTCAGATAACTGATAGAATACTTAAATATATTTTGTTTTTGTAAATACATACTTATAATACATACAGTACACCCAGACACAGAACAAACATTTGGTTTTATATCACAAAATGCTTGTCCTGGGTGGGAATCGAACCCACGCCCCACAGCTCTTGAAGCAGACATGCTACCAATGAGCCAACAGGGCTGTAAGTGTAAGTGACAGTGACAATAGTGAACACGAATCGTCAGCCTTATTGTACATTTTTATGTATGTGAACAATACGACAAACAAAGCGATTTTGGTGTTTTTGTCCTTACAGTCTATTAGGCTAGAACTGAAATATTTTGAATCAGTTTAGAACTGTCAACAAAAGATATCAAAATTGACCTTGAATTCAAATAAATAAAATTATACGCAGTTGATTTTATAAGTATCTGTCGAATTTTTTATTTGTACCCTCATATCCTTAAGGGGAGTGCAGACTATAAAAACGATTTGTTATTATAATGAGACCAAATCAACAAAATGATGACATTATTCTCTGACACATCGTCGCATCCCATTGAGTATTTGCATGCCCGCCGCCGCTGCATGAATATCAAAACCGACCAGTGTGAAATATGCTGGAACAATGAAGCGCGTGTGTTTATAGCTCAATACGCTGTGACGGGGATAATACGAAGACTGGACAGATACAGATGATCAACTTCGCAGATTTGTTCTGTGAGTTTTTTTATTATAAATAGACTTGCGTTTGACCTCGCCTGATGTTAAGCAATGATACGGTTTACGACGGAGCACGTTTACCAATCATAAAATAAATAATTAATAAATATCATAGGGCATTACACACAGCGCCATCTGACCTCAAACCAAGCAAAGCTTGTGTCTATGGAAGACAGATAACTGATAGAATACTTTTTTTGTAAATACATACTTGTAATACTATACAGAAAATTCAGACACAGAATAAACATTTGTTTATATCACAAAATTCTTGTGCTGGGTGGGAAAATACTTAGAAATCGATTCACTCGCGGCTCAGGTGAGATGGTGGTCAAATGTAAGTTTATTTACTAAATAAAAAAAACTGGGAGGCATCCAGATTGTATCTATCGGGGAACACCCACTCGGGCAGCAAATTCTATTTTTTAAGGTGGTTCGATACAAATATTTTTTGGCATTTATGGACAAATTTATGGAGCATAATTTTACAGTGAAATTACAGCTACTGGCATTTATTTTGGTTTTTATTTCCGGCAAATCACAATTGCTTGAATAAAACAGTAGATTAATAGCAGTATTAGCATCTTGAATTTTGACCATAGCAGCGGTATTAAGAACTTTGACTAACAAAACAAAGTCTATGGTATCGCAGCTTTGGCGGATAATTCAATAATTAATACCAATTAGTATCTTTTTTGAGAGTTGTCCATTTATCTTACACTAGTTTGTGCATATAATATGCGCGCGCCGGGCGCCGCGTCGACGTTGCCACCCCTCTTGTAGCCCTCGCGGTCTGACCCCTGTTGCACGCGGCAACACTATCGATCTTGGACACGCGGTGCACTCTAGGGATGTGAAAACGTTGAAAATATCGATATCGATAAAATTACAACGGTAGATCGTACTTATAAACAACGCTTAAAGTTCAATTACTTTAATTGGTACTGTGAACTTCATCTTTGTGTTGCACAGAAGTTTAATGTTGTTGATTTAAGTAAAGATTATGAGAAATGGCTTTTATAAAATATATTTAAGCACTGTTTTAAATTAACCTTATAAACTACGGCGATGCCATTTATATGTATATAACGGGATCACGGTAAATATCCCCATTAAATAAATCATATCACTAATTTATGTGTAAAGACTGTGTTTTTTTATTGAAAATAGTTTCGCATAGTAATCACATACTGGATGTTAAGCAGTACTGCGGTCTAAGATGGAGCACTTACTTAGAAAGAACCTATTTACTCGTATTTGAAGACATCTAGGTATAATGAACCTTTCAGGGAACTATATATTATATGTCGGAGATTTAAAAAGATTTTGGTCCACGTCGATTTCTTCGTCGTCCGCCATGTTTCTATTATTTTATTGTCAGTGCACACAGTGGTGCCGTCGGTCGTGGAGCGCCGAATGAATCCTAAGCCACTCGCGCGCTGACCGAACTACTGACGCATAGATCAGTTCACTCCTGAATGAAGCTTTCAACTCGTTCGTTATATTCATTCCCTTGTTTCATTCCCTGTGAGTACTAGGATGCTGGGGCAGATGGCGCTAGTTATAACAAAATATCGACACAATACCTCGCATATATATATGTAATTATGTATATGCCAATCATTTGAAATTTCCTAGTATTTGTGCCGACGTCAAAGCCTACGATATGGTATAGCGATCGGTACAAAGATAGAAACTTTTTATTATGTGCTCTAGAAATTGATAATATCTGTAATAGTTGATTTGACTATTGGTTACCGTTAACCGATCATTGATATTGTTAGGTATGAACACTACTTCGTGCCATATTCGCGCTAAAACACATAATAACTAAGAACAAAATACAAATGCATTATGTTGTATATAACATTATGAAAAAATACAAAAAAAGGCTAGTAAAACTACTAAAGTTCTGGTTGACCAAATTGAACATGTTTTATTGACAACGAATACATTTGCAACAAATGCGAAAAATATCGATAATGTATGTCTTATCCCTATTACTTAATTTACGATAGTTCTATAATATAGATACGACCAACTACAGTAACAATTACGGTTCCGATGTCGACATTTTCCTCACAGCTTCGTGCACGACGTCCCCTACAATATTGGGTCCCCGTATTGAAAGAGGAGACCAAAACTCATCGATATCGCGTTCCACGGGAGATTAAGTTCGAACGTTTACTTTCCATCCCTCCGAAAAGATTTTATTCTGGCACGGTCGAGATTGTCTCAATATCAAAATATTCCTATTTATGAGAGACAGGCACCAGGAAGAACTCGTGCTTGCCAGAATAAGTGCAAGCTATCCGTAGATTTTCATGCAAGAATAATTCACCATGGATTGTGGATACCCTACTCGAAAGTTAAGAGCAATGATGTAGATTTGTAAATGTTGAAATGTTGACAATGCAGAAAGTTGTAGTTTCTAATAGGTAATAGGTTTTTCGTGCTGCGTTTTTATTTAGGTTCAGAATTTTGTGATTCAAGTTTTAAAAAATTAGTTCTATATTTAAAAGATGTAGATTGCAGGTATATAAAGTTTAGTTTTTACTTTTCGAACAAGTGTTAACACACTAATATTATAAAGGCAAAAGTTTATATGTATGTTTGCTACTATAATGGCGAGACAGATTTGTGTAAAACTTTGAATGGAGCTAACTTGTACCCTGGGTTAAATATGCTACTTTTATCTCGAAAAAGGCGGGCGAGTAAAGAAATGACAATTTACTGCTATAGACACATATATATATATGTTTATATATATTTACGTAGAAATATTAATAGTACAAAACAAGTATTAATATAATAATGTTGAGTTTGCGGAAACAGCAACTTTATCCTTAGCACTTGACGATGTATGCATTTCAAGCATTAGTCATAAAAGTCACGTTCGTAAAACAATTAGGAGCATTAGTTTAACACATTCACTTAGGTAATCTGGGTTTTGACTTGTTGGTCATTCTTGGTTTAGTATTTTACTTTTGGACATAAAACAAAAGACGGAACACGATTAACTTAAAAGTTATCAAAGTTAAATAAATAAATATCGTAGGATGTTTCATACAGCGCCATCTAGTCCTAAACTAAGTAAAGCTTGTCCTATGGGAACCACTCTACTACACAATACCTTTTTTTTGTAAATATATACTAAACACCCAGACACAGAACAAACAATAGTCACGTAAATGTTTGTTCTAGTGGAAATTGAACACACGCCCGGCACGCTCTTGAAGCAGATATCATACCGAATGAAGTCATAAGTCAAAAGTTGTTGAAGTCTTAGAGCTTGAAGAAGTGAAAAAAAAATCGCCCAAGTGCGAGTCGGACTCGCGCACGAAGGGTTCCGTACCATTATCTATAAAAACGATAAAAAAAAATCACATTTGTTGTATAAGAGCCCCCTTAAATGTATATTTTATTCTGTTTTTTTAATATTTATTGTTATAGCGGCAACAGAAATACATCGTCTGTGTTAATTTCAACTGTCTTACTGTCACGGTTCATGAGATACAGCCTGGTGACAGACAGCGGAGTCTTAGTAATAAAGGTCCCATTTTACCCTTTGGGTACGGAACCCTAGAAATCATTGCTTTCGGATGTATTTTTAACTTCACATTATTTGCTAAACAGGCGACGCTCAATACAAGCCATACGTGACCGCTCGACCGGAGATAGCTACCGTGGACTTAGACGGAGACGAAGACTTCGTGGTGGTGGCCTGCGACGGACTCTGGGACTTTGTCAGCGAGGACGACGTTGCTCTTGCTGTATACAGACAACTGGCGACTGATCCAGGTAATTGTTTATAGTGTTTTTACTTAACGCTTATAAGTTACATCCTTAATTCGTTCGAGTGGTATGTATGATAGTGAACCTTATGGTATGGTCGCCGCCGCTTGTGTACATTCAACTACCACTGGCAATATTTCCATTGCCATCTCTTGATATGACTGTTAAATACTTTTCTATATTGAATTTATGTTTTAAATGACACATTGGTGTATTACATATTAATCCTTTTGGACATCATGGGACATCTGCATATTATACAAGTATAAATTTACAATATAAAAAAACCGACTCCATGACCCTTAGGCCAACTAAACGCACTGCTCCAATGAAACAGCGAAGTTTCGGAGTAAACGAAAATATCATCACGATTTTTGTTGGTTTTTTAAAAACCGCTCGATCGATTTCATAAAAAATTATATGGAACCACCTCTAAAGTATGATCTATCAAGCAAAAAAAGAATCATCAAATTCGATTCATAATTAAATTTACAATTATGTCAGTGACATAATTTACTGTTATGTCACTGACATAACTGTAAATAAGCCCTTTTGGTTCATTGGTAGTATCTGCTTCGAGAGCTGAAGGGCTTGAGTTCAATTCCCACTCAGGACTAACATTTGTGCGACTAAGATCGATGATTGTTCTTGTGTCTGTGTGTACTGTATGTGTTATAAGTATGTATTTACAAAAAAAAAGTATTTAAGTATTCTATCAGCTGTCAGGTTCCCATAGTACAAGCTTTGCTTAGTTTGGCGCTAGATGGCTTAGTGTTAAATGTCCTTCAATTTATATTGTATTTCTATTTTTCTTTTAAGGCGCTCTTGTTCTGGCTTCCGCACATTTTAGTTTCGAAATGCAATTTCTGAAACGAGCCTGTTGTGAATGTGTTAATAACGTTAACAACTTCATAGGCGCAGACACTTCGATTTCTCAACACATTCTAGACTACCAGCTTCACAACTAATTGCCATAAAGTTCCGATACGCATATCACAAACGAGAAAAAAACTGTGAATTACGGTACTCTACGACCGTAAATAATTCTGCCAAACGATCCCAATCACGAATAGTTACTAAAAACGACTAGATTTACGAAAACGATTGCGAAGATGTTAACAAGCGTGAGAGATATAAGCTCTAAAGAGTATTGTAAACACCTCATTTTAGAAAGTAAACTGTAATATACGTCGTTATTCAATCATATCAGATTGAGCTGAGAAAGGTGGTTTCTTCTATGTAGGTACATAAATGCTTATAAATATATAGTTTGCTATATATTATGTACCTTCTCGTATCGGTATGGATAAAACGTTGATTTTCAATTTTGTAAAACTGATTTTAATAGAATTAAGTAAATTTTATCATATATACATTTTACTATGGAAACTGGCGTGGTTTTGACATATTTTTATTTTACTTCTGGGAGGTTACTTATATCCGATATACATAGGTATATATAGTTACACAATACCGAAGTTATACCGTCTATAGTTTCGGCTACAACGGCTGAAACTATAGTCGAAATATCCGTTATAATTATATGTACATTGCTTAGTGGTAGATCTCCTTAGCAGGAGGTCGTCTAGGTAGGTACCACCGCAGTACCAGTTATTCTGCCGCTAAGCAGTAGTGTAAATTACTGGGCTGTTGAGACTAACTCTATCAAAAGTCTCAAAGTAATGAGCGCCAAAGCAGTGATGCCCTGGACTTTGTTTTACTACTCGAAGTTCTGTGTATCGCTGCGATAGTCATGGACAGGCGTTATCTCTTACCATCAGGAGAGCGTCTCGTTCGTCTCATTACTTTTTAAATGAAAGACTGATAAATCCTTTATTATAATAATCCCATTACGTAATGTTTATGTCCTTAGTACCCCTTAGGTTATCTATACATTTTGCTAATGGTTAGTTAAGATTCCGCTTCCCACGGTTTCTAGTATCTATGGTGTTCGTTTACAAAATAGTGAAGTTAAGTCTCATCGGCCCACACTGACCTTGAGTTCAACGCTTAATCACGACATGAGTCACCAGAGCTAGCAGACGGAAAACTGCATCGCGCCGTCAAAACAGGGTAGAATGCGCAGCGACAGGCATTACTGAATCGCCTTGACTTGCAAAAACTTTAATTAAGCCGACACAAGGAAACAAGCATTTCGCTAGTGGCGCATAAAGGCGAATGATATGACATTGACACATGGGCCTCGATTGAGCTCCGAGACATAATAAGCGCTTTCAACATTGTTCGTGAGCGCCCTTGAGCGCCGCCCAAGCGAGACCTTTGACACGTTAACTTCCCCATATTGTTACCCTCAATGGAGCCGTGCTGAAGTCGGCTCAGCTTTGTGTTTCAGAAACAGTAAGTTTGCCGCCCCAAATCAGTGCAAAGTGTCTAATGGAGCTCGACGCTCGGGACGATAAGAGCTCTTTACACTGTACACGTTTTTTCCCTCCTTGTTTTGTAAATATTATCCCTGTTTATTGAGGCTCTCGACTGAATGGGGGCTAGAATGGGACAATTTTACTCGCGATAGGGATAAGCTTTTTTTTTTGCAACAAATTGTTTGAGGTCGTTACATTTCTACTTTAATTTAAAGTGGGGTAAAATGTAATTAAGTCGTAGATATTATAATCCGGATTGTTGACACATCGTACGAGGGAAGTGTCTCCCCTCCGCGCCAGTTGGGAATCCATCATCGCGAGCTATTGTTGCACTTTGACACGTGACGGATTTGTATGTATTGGTGTAGCTTATAATTAACTAATTATTCTGTCAAACTTAGATTGAAACTCTATATGGAGTGTAATTGTCGTTCTTGTAACATTAATGCTAGGGTAATGTTACTTATCCGACGTATATCACTTTTTTATGCCATAAGTTGGCAAACAACAAAAGGTGTGTTTGATGGTATTTCAAGCAATCACCGTCACCAATACCAATACCAGGGCCACAGATCTTTTATTTACATGTATTCAATCTTGTATTTCCCTAAAAAACGAGTTTGCTTATAATTTCACTTTTCTATGCCATAAGTTGGCAAACAACAAAAGGTGTTTCTGATGGTATTTCAATCACCGTCACCGATACCAATATTAGTGGGACATATCTTTTACATATTTTCAATCTTGTATCTCTCCAAAAAACAAGTTTGTTTATAATTTTGTTGGTAATGATAAAACAAACTGACACAAAAATAGAAATTGTATTTCGAAAAAAAAATCTAATAACGAAGCTACAAGATTCAAAAGGGAAATTTCAACATTCTGCGTGACAGTAAACTGTTACGAACAAACGTAGCGCAAGTCGTAATCGAGCGGGCAACGTGTCTCGTCACTCAATTGCATAAAAAGCCTATTCGTTTCAGACGCATTATTCCTCTGACAATAAAATACTTGTAACAAGACATCGGGTCGAACGCACAACGTTACATCATGAACGTTTCATCCAATATTGTGTCACACAAATCACCGTCTCGATTTCGATCTATTCCCATTCAATCGGAAACAAAACACCTGTAGAAAACTCCGGTGCATAAGTACTGAACACAGGTTTCTTTGTTCGACAGTGTTGCGAAAAAAGACCTGGCAAACAATAAGTACCTACACAGTTTATGTACCGTAACGAGATTGCTGTAGTGCCTAGTGCCGTAGTGCTTTAGATTATTTATTTTGTTCCACCTGTACCTATTTCTCTCGGCATAAATCGGGGACATTGACAAGCTGTTGCTTACGCAGTTTTCTTTGTTGAAATGATATGCCTTTTTGATAAACTTTAATAAACAAAAAATGCAAGGACATAAGTATGTTTTTTTGTTATTTTAGAGTTCCGTACCTGTAAGATATCCAATAGGACTATTACTAACATAATTGCAAATACGCGTACCTCTCCTATAAAATAATCCCACTAATATTATAAATGTGAAAGTTTGGATGGATGGATGTTTGTTACTCGTTCACGCAAAAACTACTGAACGGATTTGGATGAAATTTAGTATGGAGGTAGCTGACAACCTGGATTAACACAGGCTACTTTTTATCCCAAATACATGTAGTGGGTAACACCGCGGGGCGCAGCTAGTCCGATATATTTCGTGTGGTGGTACGGAACGCTCGGTGCGTGAGTTTGACTCGGACTTGACCGGTCCCAAATACATGTAGTGGGTAACACCGCGGGGCGCAGCTAGTCCGATATATTTCGTGTGGTGGTACGGAACGCTCGGTGCGTGAGTTTGACTCGGACTTGACCGGTTCTATGTTAGTGATTTAGATTTCAGTTTCTAGCTCTGTAGTGATTGTTACCTAATCTGCGCTGTGGTCAGACCTCCCCGCAATACTGTCGTAATTGTTGAGGAAGTGGGAAAATGGAGAAATTGGATACTTTGTATCGACCCCTCCCTAAAGCCGCGGCGAAGCCTTTCTAATTTATCACCATTGTGAACTCCACGTAAACACGGTATTTTTTCATGATTTGTTTCAAGTAGGGGTTGAATTTTAATAAGAATCGTCTGGTACATAAGTAATGAGCGTTTGTTTTGGAGTTTTAGGGTAAAGCTTATAGACAGATTTAGGTAAACGGTATAGAGTTCATTCTCATTATTTATTGATGTTACGAATTATTTTAATAGTCATCTTGAATCATAGAATATAATAATAACCCGTTGTAAATCGAACGTGGACTAGATATAGATCCGTAGCCGATGCTATAACAAGAGACCTGTACTGCTAAAACCTGTATCTTACAGTGAGATTAAGAAGGTTAGAGTTAAAAGTTTCTCCATAGTTTATTTTTGAGTCTAAAAATTAAAGGTCTTGTATCTAAACCGCCATTAATAATTAATATTAAAGTGGTTCGATTTCCATACAAATAAATTTTTGCCATTTATGGACAAATGGAGCATAATTGACTACTGACATTTATTTTAGTCTTTATTTGCGGTAAATCACAATTGTTTGAATAAAACAGTATATTATTAGCATAAAATCAAATTTATGAATTTATGATTTTTGAATAAATCCAATATCTACTTAGTCATCTTGAACAGTAAATTATGCCAATAAAATCTACTGTTTTATTCAAGCAATTGTGATTTACTGCAAATAAAGACCAAAATAAATGCCAGTAGCTATGATTTCACTGTAAAATTATGCTCCATTTGTCCATAAATGGAAAAAAATATTTGTATGGAAATCGAACCACCTAAACCTAATTTATCTGTCAGATATTTTATGCGCGGAAATCAAACCAATTTTGATTGTTGATTGACAGAAGTTATTCTACAAACATCCTTCACTCGCTTTGGACTGTGCCAATGTTTAATTTAATATTCATTTCGTCGCCAATCTCTTTGCCGAATAATACGCTAAGCTCCAGTGGACACTGTACCCCTTTCATTGGATTAAGCGATTTGAGTGTTTAAACTCGGCTTCCAAAGAGGGTGGCCAGTCGGCACTAATGCGCCCTTCGGCCGTTTTAAAACCTCTGGGGCCCTCACCAATTTTCACTCTTAAAACATTCAGTTTAAGAGCTATATTAAATTAATCGCAATCGATTCAGGTGCATGTTTTGTGACGTTCGCCAGGTAAACTTTTCGAATTAAATTCCGTCTAATTATTGTAATGCGGAACCGTATGTTTACAACAAAAACAACAGACTGTCTAGTTGTTTTTGACTTCGATTTCACTCAATGGAGCACGCTTGGTTAAGAAATATTTATACAAGGTTATATGTACTATTGGACTTTGTTTATCTATTTGTAAAGCCTTATAAAATGCCCTTCAGAATCAGTTTATTCAGCCACAATTAGATTCAAGATTGACACCCTTGTTATACTCAGTAGCGGGGTAATAAAGTCTACAATATTATATGTTTTTTTGTTATGTAAAAGAAATGAGGCGAACGATATGCTCTCCTGATGGTAAAAGTAATACATTTATACAGTGCCAAAACTCTTAACGTCTCGTTTCGATCGATGGTCGATAACATTGTGTATAGTGCCGATAGAGCGATAAACCACATGTTGAAATGCCACTGAGTGGCCACGCTTCACTTGGCGCATACTGTTACGGAAAAAACATTTGACTTTATATAAACAATTACATGTATCAATATATAAAACTAGTTTTTATAAAACAACATTTATCGAAACAATTTTTCAAATTGTTTGGCCAAAATACAAGCACCGGTATCGTTTCATAAAAATCTCTGCTTACATATCCGACTTTATTTAGAAGAAAACGTGTTTAGCGATAACACTACACCACCTTTTACACGTATTTACTACTTTATTGTTGTCGATAAAGACTTTAAATTATTGAACAAAGCTTAATCTCGCCGGTGATTACATTACAAAATTGTAGATAAAAGCTTAAGCAGATTCAAATTAGTTTCTTGTGTTACGACCTGATTTACTTAATTTTCCACGAGAAATAAACGTCCCTGGCGGATACTTAAATGGAAAGCCAATCACGGAATGTCTATTGAACATTAGCGGGACGGGACAGTATTATCACGACAATTACATCTCTACATAATACAAAACAAAGTAGCTTCCCGCCGCCTGCACGCTTAGATCTTTTAAACTACGCAACGGATTTTAATGCGATTTCCATAAATAGACAGAGTGATTCCAGAGGAAAATTTATATGTATAATACAAGCATATGCACCATATCAGTATCTACATTGCACCCGTACGAAACCGGGATGGGTCGCTAGTCTCTACGTAGTATAAAACAAAGTAGCTTCCCGCCGTCTGTACGCTTATATCTTTTAAACAACGCAACGGATTTTAATGCGGTTTCCATCAATAGACAGAGTGATTCCAGAGGAAAATTTATATGTATAATACAAGCATATGCACCATATTAGTATCTACATTGCACCCGTACGAAGCGGGGATGGGTCGCTAGTCTCTACGTAGTATAAAACAAAGTAGCTTCCCGCCGTCTGTACGCTTATATCTTTTAAACAACGCAACGGATTTTAATGCGGTTTCCATCAATAGACAGAGTGATTCCAGAGGAAAATTTATATGTATAATACAAGCATATGCACCATATCAGTATCTACATTGCACCCGTACGAAACCGGGATGGGTCGCTAGTCTCTACGTAGTATAAAACAAAGTAGCTTCCCGCCGTCTGTACGCTTATATCTTTTAAACAACGCAACGGATTTTAATGCGGTTTCCATCAATAGACAGAGTGATTCCAGAGGAAAATTTATATGTATAATACAAGCATATGCACCATATCAGTATCTACATTGCACCCGTACGAAACCGGGATGGGTCGCTAGTCTCTACGTAGTATAAAACAAAGTAGCTTCCCGCCGTCTGTACGCTTATATCTTTTAAACAACGCAACGGATTTTAATGCGGTTTCCATCAATAGACAGAGTGATTCCAGAGGAAAATTTATATGTATAATACAAGCATATGCACCATATCAGTATCTACATTGCACCCGTACGAAGCCGGAGCGGGTCGCCAGTTGGCAATAAACGTAATACCTCTCTCTAGTTGAGAATAAGATACTGCTAGTTAGATGTTAGTGAACGAAATGAAACTGCGTGACATCTAAATTATGTCAACAAGCATGTCTGAATGATGAGATTCCACAATATTTTGTCGCGGTGGTTTGGCAGACGCGGCGTCAACACGCGTAAGACCTTGACACTGTTGGATGCCACCGCGGTATGCCAACTCATTCATTATTATCTAACAGATACTAGTTGGACTGATTTGAATCATCACAATGATATACAAGTGAAGGTGAAGGCAGGTGACAATTTGTGGAACAAATAAGTTGAAAATCTAGCCAAATCCAGTCCGGTCGTTCCAGAATAGGTGTGCTTATTATATTCGACCATGCCGTCACTTAACATCAGGTGAGCTGTAGTCAAATAAAAGAAAACATCTTTCAACAAAGAGCTGCGCAGCGGCCCGCACTGCGAAGCAAGACGAGACCGCGCGCGCGTTGTACTCAGCTTTGTCTCCATGAAGAAGGCCACCGGATGTGGTCGATACTATAGTCAGAGTATCCGATATAATTAATCGTGAGTAATCTCGCATAAGTAAAACATAAATCTTTCATCAAGTATTCGATACCAAAATCAAAAAAAATTAACGAATCAGCACTCCTGACTAACTTAACCAGAAACTAATATAAATCAATAAACAATAAATATCGTAAGACATTACACACAGCGCCATCTGACCCCAAATAAGTAAAGCTTGTACTATGGAAGCCAAGTAACTGATAGAATACATACGAGTAGATACATTTTGGCAAAAGTTTTTTTCACAAACTTATTTCGACCCGCAGATTTATTTCGAATTTTGTAATGAAAAAAAAAAATAATAAGTCACGTAATGGGTTGGGCTTCTCGCCTGATAAGCGATACATTTGTCGACCATAGCTGCAATTCTAAACTGCGCCATTTCAAAACCACTCATAGTGCAGTAAACTTGTCATTACTAGCTCTTAAAGCCCTGTAATTTCACTCGATGCTCTTCAACCCAGAACGCGGTAATGCTTCGCTACTGCTTGGCGGTTGAATAATTGAGTATTTTAAAAGTAATAAGACAATGATGAGGATGTTCATTACCTCCACCGACCACTAACATTTATTATCAAAATAAAATGCCGCAACGGATAGACAAATGCTGGTTGCTTCGAGTAATAGTGGCAATTACCTAAAGAACATAAATGGACAGTTTAAAAGAGAATGTGTCTACATATTGATAAATGAGAGTAGGCCCTAGTTGTTCAACAAGCCGTGGATTTACCCATCACATGGCGCGGAGAGATAGTTGTAAGGTTTTGTTGCCTTTCGATACATTTCTATAATCTCTTATACTTCACAAGGACTTTCTTAATGTTTGCAAGGAAAAAAATGAGGTCAGTAAAGCACACGACAAAACTAAATAGGTATTATGATCTAATAAATGAATTAATTTTTAATAATAATAGTATTGTGTTCAATTTACGGTAGATATAGGAGTGAGAGGAGTTCCATCGAAATGTTTATAATTCATTAAAAACATTTTCCATTTTTACTTGGTGGTAGATCTCCGTTGGCAGGAGATCGTCTAGGTAGGTACCACCACTGTACCAGGTATTCTGCCGCCAAGCTGTAGTGAAAGCATTATTGTGTTCCGGTTTGAAGGGTACTGTAGCTAGCGAAATTACAGGGCTGTTGAGACTAACCATGGAATCACCATCGATGCCCTGGACTTTGTAAAGCTACTCAAAGTGACAGGTCAGGCGTTATCTCTTCCATCAGGAGAGCGTCTCGTTTGTTACAACAGCAATTACATAAAGACTACAGACTACACTGCATGCAAAAATGCTAAAAAGTATTCAAAATTTGAATTTTTTATTTTACATGACATGCCATCGCTCATATTTGTACGCCTAAAGGGCAAAACACGATCACAGGACATAATTAAATAATCTATCCATGTATTACAATTTATATTACTCGTGTTTTAACAAATAAATTATCTTTATCTTTATCTTTATCAAGAGTTATATTTTTAGTGTTTTTCCGCTTATATGTCGTTTCAGTGACGACATTTTATTTTTAAATATTTATCTAATTTGACAATTTTTTGATTATGTTAAGTATCTTTTGCTTGTTGAAAGAGTACTTTCAAGATGCAATTCGTTTCCGTGTTACGTCACAGTGGACTATGACGTAAAACCTCTCATATATCAAACGCGAGTCGGAAAAAGAAATCCGGAACGCAAGAACAATTCATTTTCATTCTAACTACACTCTCTAGACTCAACTCAAGAGCCATAATAGAATTTCAGTGCTATTTCAGAACCACCGCTAAGATGAGCTTTGTCCCGTAAATAACTCTTTTCTTTCTCAGTTGTTTTCATGTTTTCTGTTAAAAACGTATACAATATAGAATAGATAGATAGTGAGTAGAAGCGGCACACTATTAAAATTTTGGATGAGGATTTAATTCATCACTATTGTAACCAAAACGACTTTTAAGCGGAAATACACTAAAAGTAAACCTTGAACACTCAAAATTAACTTCAATGTAACGCTTGAATCAATCAAGGGGTGGTAGCTAGCCAGCCGAGTACTAGAAAGTACCACCATGCTGTGGTTTCCTTACGATGTTTTCCTTCACCGGCAGCTCTAGCTCATTGTTGGGGTTGAACTCACGCCATTCGGCGCATGAACCGATAATGTTAACCACTGAGTTATCATCGCTACAAATGTTATTGTATTCCTTCCACAGGATACATTTTACATGCTTTTTATAATAAAAAGATAAAGGTAACCTGCAGATTTTCCCATCGGGCTTGTGACACAAAATCCTTCTCGTACATCTGTAATTGGAAGTACGCGGCATCGGCCTTTTTGAGCCTCTGCCAGAATTCGGGAATAGCTTACGTGTCCTGAATGCGTGCGAAGCGATCCTCATCAACCCTGGAAACGTCGATGAAACCGTTGTTCTATTAACTGTGAAAATTACTGGAAAAACCCAAAACCCAGCCGGCATTTTCTATTACTAAAAGGAACAACTATTTTCTCTTCACATCAGGTGAAATTTTCGGTCAAACGCAAAGTCTTTAAGATTTCGATACTTAAGAAAGCTGTCTCAATTTCAGAAGAATATAGATTTTTTCTATTGAATTACTGAAGTCATTTAACATGGATTAACATCAACCGGGTTTAAAATAATAACGTAAGTAAAGGTAACCCTTGTATTATAGGCATGTCCAATTGTACATGTATCTTCCACTTTATAAGGCAAAACTTAAGTAAATAGAAAATATATACAAAAGCCTGAGTATGAACTCTGCAGTCCGCTTAAAATTTATAAAAAAATATGTTCACAGTATACAAATTCTGGCCCAAAAAACTCTGACAATGTTTCCTAAAAGCCATTCAAAGAAATTTAAAATCATAGCTCACAGTTTCTGCGTAGTCGGGTAAAAGGTAAATACGCACTGGTCGAAAGCGCCGAGATTCCCTACGAAAGTACAGAGCCGGTGACGCTCCACATGGCATGTCGGTCGATTCCGCGACGTGCTAGGAGATTTTGCATTATAAACATGATATATGACCGACGACGCCTGCGCGACGCGTGTGTCGCTTCACTGAACTGTACAAATAGTAGACAAAACGATTTACGATTCGCAGAATAGAAAAATCGAGTGAGATTTTAGAAGGCAGAACCTGATTAGGAAATAGTGTAAGTGAAGAACAGTACTCAGCTTAGCTGGCTTACTAAATTTATCCCCAGCACTAAAAGCAGTGGCTGTGTTTTAGCAGTTGTGCAGCACAACGGCGGATTGTCTCAAAAACTGAGCGTCGATTTCACAACTATTATTTATATATGAATATTATACTTTTATTATATAAATGATTATAAATTGACATTTTGATTTGATTAGTTTTATTGACCTCTTATTTTAGTTTTCTTTTTGATGACACTTTTGCGTGTCATTTTATCGCAATTGTATTTTAACTATCTATATATCTACACTATTAAAGAGGAAAGATTTGATTTTTTTGTTCATATTGAATAAGCTCCGAAACTACTGGACCGATCTGAATAATTCTTTCATCATTAGAATGCTACATTATCACTGAGTGACATAAGCTATATTTATATTGTTAATCCAGTTTTGTTTTCCTGTACGAAGCCGGGGCGAGCTTTTAATTCCATTCATTGACTGGCTTAGTATTTATCTAGTTTGTTAAATTTACCGTTTCATTAGTGTAATGCGGTACTAATTGGAGAAATAAATTGCAATGAACGAAAATAATGTACTTTTAAACTTTGACGATTTGAACACATGATTATGTTAACCGGGTCTTAATCGCGCACAAAATACTATGAAATTGATTTTGTTTACTTATCGATGTTTCGACCATGTTGCAGTAGCCGTGGCCACGAGTTGAATGGAGAGTGCAGATCATATCGATGAAAAAATTAGAACTGTCATGAACTAATTTCAAAGTATTATAAGTACTTTTTTTTTTGTTTTTAGTATTTTGTGTACGATAAATATCCAACGCTAAGTATAGTTATGTAAACGAAAATAGTTTTTTGATTTCGACGGTTTTTATCTCAGACCTAAAAACTTGTAAATCTTCTCTAGTGCTATTGCGCACTCGCTATATTATATTCCTTGCCACACCCGCGTGCTAATGTGCATTTCCCTCTGCATTACTTACTTGAAATCTAAGAATAGTCTTCTATTTTAAATCTAAATCGTTTTGTTATACTTCGTGCTGTCTACCGGATCCGATGCTTCTGAGAACTTTGTAGAGTACGATTGAATTAAATTAAAATTTTTCCTTTTCAACGTACTTTAAATATTTAGCTGACTTTTACCATAACTTTTAACATTTATAATAAGTTGCCGTCAGAATTAAAAGATGAAGAAAATGGCCTGAAATTCGAAAAAAAATTTACTAAAACAACATTTTATCCTTAAAGCATATTGCACAACCGACGAATTCCTGACAGAAAGATAGTTCATTTATGATTAAAATTTTGACTTTTAAATGAATGTTCCCTCCTCCCTCCTAAACGTTGCTGTGCCAGACAGGGTCTATATCTGACTGTGTACCATATCCTACATTGTATATATAACATGTTGTACTGTTTGGAAGCAATAAATATCTTGAAGCATAACTAAAGTATCGTAAGAGGTATAGTCATTCTAAAAATTCGAGAATATGTTAATACTTAAAACCAAACAAAAGACCGGTAATCATTTATATAGTTCAGTTCATTTCATCCCTATATTGCTCGCTACAAAAGACATCTCAATACTAAACATTAACGTGTCGGTATGTTTATAGAACGATCTCCGCATACAGATAGTCGTATAGATTATGCATTTTGCAGTCGAGTGGTCTGTGCAGCCGCGAGGGAGTGCGTTCGCAATAAAAATGTAGCTTGGGGTGTATGAGGGTTGCTCGTTACCGCGCCCGACCTCCGCCTGACATCATTACATGTATTGCGCCACCCTGCCTTCTTATACCCGTGAAACCCCCTGAACTTGTGAACTCGCAATTTATTTTGTAAGGATACTTCGAATAAAGTTTTAGAGTCGCAACAGAGTCGGATCGGGCTTTTTATAAAAGTAGCAACGTGGCATTAAACTTTCATGAGCTGATCTAATTATAATGGTATAGTCGGGAAAGTTATGACTTACGATTGCTTTGGACTATGCCTATAAACTTTATAGATTAATAATGATAATAGATATACGTGATTTATGTTTGCTCTTGGACAGTTTCCTTTTTATACTCTAAGGATACTTTCCAGTCTACTGAGATTAATTCAGTGAAGCTAACGCTTTGTTACTCTAAGAAAACGTTCGTTATTTAATAACATCTATTTGAAATATTCTTTGTAACAGTACAAGGATTCGTAAATTGTATCCTCGCGGTACCCTTCTGAAGCTGGACGTGAACATCGTAATCCTTTCAATCGAATGGCGGGGATTACAGAAGCTTAATTTATGCGGGGTTTGGCGCATCCGGTTTGAAGATTCCAATGCGATCGTCGGAAATTTGAAAATTCGACAAAATCAAAACAAACTGGCGAAGTTTGCCAAATGGCAGAGAATAGAAATTAAAATTCACTCTAGTCGAATCATTTTCTTATGAATGTAGCCAGGTACATTTTCAGATGAAAACATGGCGTCAACACTTGCGTCTAATGTTAAAAATACAAATGCAAACTCACGAAGCTCGATCATCGATGACGCTGCGACGCCACTGCAACTTTTAATTTTATCTCGTCGTAAACTGTGTATTGGATGCTGTCCAGATGTTCCGTCCACCTCACCGGTTGGTTCCGGGACCACGTGGGAGGGCGGAGTGGCGGACACGCTCTCACGCTTCGGGTTGCCAGATTTCAAGTATATTAGATCCTGTTTGAGGAAATTTATAGATGTCTCAATAAGACCAATTGACGTTTAGTTCTTTAATAACTCGTCGGTTATATATTCCTGATTTTGTGTTCATATTTATGTACCATGGTGGTAGATTTTCTTAGCTGGAAGTCGTCTAGATAGGTACTACCGCAGTTCCAGAAAAACTACCGCCAAGCAGTAGTGTGTAAATATTACCGTGTTCCAATTTGAAGGGTACTGCAGCTATAGTGAAAGTAGATTGAGACTGTAAAGACTGCCCATCGAAAGTCAGTAATGAGCGCCAAAGCAGCGACGCCATGAACTTTGTTTTGCTACTCAAAGTTTACACCACCGCTTCAGTGGTCATAGACATACGTTATCTCTTACAATAAAGAGAGCGTCTCCTTCGTCTATTTAAATTTACATTAAAAAAAAGGTTACCAGGTTGTGTCAGATCAAGATCTGATATGTTACATCTTTTCGAACAGTCCCAACCCTACTTTAGCGGCATTATAACAGTGATAACCAGATTGCGCATTATGATAAGCTTATATGAAACTGCTGCTTCTCGTGAAGAGGCGTTTTCGTGAATGTACGAACACAACATGCTTTAGTATCATTTACGATTTGCTATCTATGTCATAAAGTATGCCATATTATGACGTATTTGAAACAACGAAAATATGTTTGTTAATAGCTTACTGCTTTACGCCTGACGTAAGTAAAGTATACGGTGGTAAAGTATAAAAAGCACTGAACACTGGACAGCACTACAGACATAGATCTGACTCCATGCTCTTGCTAAAGCTTATCACAATTTGCAACTAACTCACTAGGACAACTTTTATCCTGAAAACCGCGAGGCAAAGCTAATGTGTGTATGATTTCTTTCAAAACAATTTATCAACTACTAAAATATAAAAAAAAAGTTCTACAAAAATATATTATGTTCGCATTCCCGAGGTATTTTGTTTGTGGTGAGTGTTCGAGGGCACAATTTGTGTCATAAGCGCCGAGTACGTATATTTATAGCGACCGATGTCACGGTGAATCCTTCCAGCATAAATAATGCAAAGTGTATCAGGTACGGCACGTGTACCACGACCTATGCCCGGGTTCCGGTTATCCGGTAATGCGACCGATTTATCCGGCCTACCCTTATATGGCAGGTGTTTCGAACCCAATATGTTCGATGATCACGATACCTTAATATTTGTAGTTTGGCTTCAGTGTTCAGTTCCGACGTATAAATAAATAAATATCGTAGGACATTACATACAGCGCCATCTGACCCCAAACTAAGCAAAGCTTGTACTATGGAAGTCAGATAACTGATAGAATACATAAATAGTTTTTTTTTTAAATACTTATGATACATACAGAACACCCAGGCACAGAACAAACATTTGTTTATATAATATGTATGACCAAAAGTTTGAGACAGAATTTCTTGCTTCTAATTTTATGCCTTCAATTTATACGACGCGAGATTTGCGACGCCAGTCACTCTATTGATCAGATATACGTGTCCAGAATGTCACCTTCGTTGCCAATTCCGTACTTAAAGTAAATAGAGCATTGGTAAAAAAATCATATTTTTGTGATCGTTAAGATATAAAATCTCTAGTGAAAGTTTTTGAGTTAGCAACATACACATCTCAAGTGTGCGTGCAGGCCACTGCTCAACGTTAATTAACACTCGATCTTACACATTTTATACTTACCTGTAACAAATGTAAACACATTTGTTTAAGGTTAACGACACGAGATTACAACTTCCAACGCATACATGTACATCTTGGTTTTCATGGAGAAAGTGCGCGGTTGCTGCCGGGTTCGCGTTGGCTCAGTTCACATTATCGTAATGCTCGTCAGTTCTTTGCCAATTAATCCTATCGGCGCGAGCATCGGGTACAAATTGCGAAGTTGCTGGCGTCAGTCACGACACCGGCGAAACTATCTAATTGAGTTCACACATGAACAGTGCTGTAGAATGCAGTCCCTCGCCGCTCCGCACGCTCTCCCCGTACTGTCGTAGGTGGAAAAGCAACGGAAACTATAAAATCGGGGAAAATGTTACCACAGATGAAGTAGCCGTAGATACCTTACAGTAGCGATAACTTCGGATCCATGATTAGCTAAGTAGATAGGCGGTTCCATTCACGCGCTGCATGGTGTTTTGAGCTTGAGCTGTCGGTGAAGGAAAGCGTCGTCGAAACGCCCTAACATTGTGGCGGTGTACTTTCTAATACCACTTTGGCTAGTTACTACTCCCAAGTTAAACATTTATAAATTGAATGAGCTACCAGTGGTAGCTATGACGAGATGATAAATTTATTGTTTTTGACAGATCATAATTTTTATTAACACGTATGTGACAACCTAGTCTTTTGATGGTCGAAGATGAAGCACGCAGACTTAGGAGATACCTATCCATTCTGACCTTCAAAAATCTAGATTGTCAGGAAATAGGGAAACCGGAAGCTTGTTCCATTCTTTGGCCGCACGGATAAGAAATGTAGAAAACGTGTGGTACCCACAGAAACTCATGTATGGGTCATGATGTCTTACACTTTTAATTCAGACGTTTTACCGTTTCACGTTACACCAAGAAACTTGCAAGAGGAAAGTGTGTCTATAATTTCAGAAACACTAAAACGATTAAATATTCATTTACGAAGACACTGTTAATTAATATCAATGATTAATTGCTCTTTCAATGTGTGTCGACCAGTTAGCGCGTTGATTACTTAAAAGAACTCAAGCAATTAGTTTTTTAAATAATTGGTAACATTTCACTGTAACTTAAATACAATGACAGGATTGGTTTTTAACCACACCTCGTGGTCGTATGTATTAAAGACACCTAGTTTGGAATTGAACTGGCTCTCAAATGAGGCCGTTGAAACGCACTGTTAGGGGCTTGGCGACAGATCTTTAACTTGAGGGTGGTAGCTAGCCAGCCGCGTACTAAAAAGTGCCCTCCCACCATGCTATGGTTTCCTCACGATGTTTCCCTTTACCGGCAGCTAAAGCTCATTGTTGAGGTTAGAACCCACACCCTTCGGCGTATGAACCGACCGCGCTAACTATTCAGCTATCATCGTGAAATTATCATTATGAATTTAAACGGTTTATTAGTGAATTATTCAAATTGACACCGTGTTTCTGAACTTGATGTAATCCAAAACTTATATGGATAGTTAAAAAAATTAAAAGAAAGGATAGAATGACAAAGAAGAGGAAGTCTTAGTCGGGTTGAAATACTTAGTCTGGCCATAAATACTGTTAAAACTAAAAATAAACAAAATATTACATTTGAATTTGGAATCTGTAATTTTTATATGATTGTTCATTGTGTTTTTTCATTTTGGCGCCAATAAATTGTACAATATTTTGCGATATTAAAATGGAGTGGGGTGACAAAGAGAACCGAATCGCTGTGATTGCACTACGCAAAGTAGGTATGGAGCCAAATGCAATTTTTAAAACTCTCCATACGCTTGGTATTAGTCAAATGTTTGTGTACCGGGCTATTAATAGGTACAATGAGACCTCCTCTGTTTGTAACAGAAAAAGATCTGGCCGTCCACGTAGTGTTCGTACGAAAAAGGTGGTCAAAGCAGTAAGGGGTAGAATTCGAAGAAATCCTGTCCGAAAGCAAAAGATTTTATTTTGGGAGATGAAAATGGCACCTAGAACCATGTCGCGTATTTTAAAAGATGACTTAGGACTTGCAGCCTATAAGAGACGCACTGGTCACTTCTTAACTGATAATTTAAAAAAGAATAGGGTGGTAAAATCGAAACAACTACTGAAGCGGTACGCAAAAGGAGGTCACAGAAAATTTTTGTTTACGGATGAGAAAATTTTTACAATTGAGCAACATTTTAACAAACAAAATGACCGTATTTATGCTCAAAGCTCTAAGGAAGCTTCCCAATTAGTCGACAGAGTGCAACGTGGGCATTATCCGACTTCAGTGATGGTTTGGTGGGGTGTTGGCTATGAAGGAGTGACTGAGCCATATTTTTGTGAAAAAGGTCTCAAAAGGTATCAAAACATCGGCACAAGTGTATCAAGATACCATTCCTGAGAAGGTAATTAAGTAGTTAACAACACCATCTTCAATAACCAAGTATGGTCCTTCCAGCAAGACTCGGCGCCGGTCATAATGCTCGGTCCACGCAGTCTTGTTTGGAAGCGAACGTTTCGGACTTCAACAGAGCTAAAGACTGGCCGTCGTCTAGTCCCGATCTTAATCCGCTGGATTATGATTTATGGTCAGTTTTAGAGAGTACGGCTTGCTCTAAACGCCATGATAATTTGGAGTCCCTAAAACAATCCATACGATTGGCAGTGAAGAATTTGCCCATAGAAAGAGTGCGTACTTCTATTGATAACTGGCTTCAACGTTTAAAGGACTGTATTGTAGCCAATGGAGACCACTTCGAACAAGCTTTTTATATTTTAAATTGTTTTATATTTATGTATTAAACTAACACACTGTAAAAGTAATAAATGTTATTTGCAAAAGAAAAAAATAAATTTTCTTTGTTACAATATTTATGGTAAGACTAGGTATATTGAATCCCATAGAAACAGTAGCGATCTATCTCGATATATAATTTAATTTACTAATGTTCTAGTCTCACAGATTTTATAAATATTTCCTAAGGTCAGCTACCTTTTACCTCTTTATTTGTTTTGACAGTAGCTTCATCACGTAGTAGCGAAATCAGTCAGCCAGCGTCATAATGCCATTGTACAGGCTGTTAGTTAAAACTTTTTCAAAAATCAAAATCCATAACTTTTGTCGAGGATGAGTGGCATTTTTCTATGAAACAGCTTATTTTTTTTTAGTTTCGCGGTCGGTTTCATCGTAAATGTTTTATTTATATGACGTTCTTTCCGTTTATTACAAACATACTGCGTAGTTTTTTATTCGAATAGTCCTGGAAAAATTAAAACAGACGTAGTAAATAAGTATCATTAAAAATTGTAGTAGGCTTGTGTCCACTAGGAATAAGAACATGCACCAATCAAACCCGAACCCATAACAGAAAACTGCATCAAAATCGGCCTAGTAGTTTTGGAGAAAGATGGCAACATGAATTTGCACAAACAAACATCCTCTCACACCAAACTCATATATCCCGTCTCCGTTCCGTCGTGGGTAAAAAGGATGGATTCGTTTTTATTGATTAATCATGTTATGTAGGTACCGAAAAACAAAAATATTTATTATGAAAGGTAAAAATTGTAACAAAATTATTTTTAGAAAATAAAGGCGATAAAAATGAGTCATTCAGTCACGTGATCGTGGTGGAACATTGAGTGTGACGTCACGCCATGCGGAACGCGACTGCTGTTGACATTTTCGTAGAACAACTGCCGTAAATGATTGTTTCACACGGCATGACGTCATTCAGATGCACTGAAAGTCCAAGTCGTTACCACGGCAATTTTTTTAAATCGCAAAATACGTAACGTAAATTTTTAGAACAGAACTAATTATTGAAGTGATCTAGATATCAAGATAAAGTATTAACCAAGGTTTTAAGTTTAGACAGCTAGCTTATGCATCCTGTATTTTTCATTTTCTGGAGTTACCCTCCCTCTCCTCAGTCACGTTTATTCCATAATTTCCGTATCAATTGATTATGAACAAGCCAACGCTAATTCGCAAATTTTCTCGCACGCTATTTCTTCGTAACAACCTGTACATTCGTATGACTCCTGAACCGTGGTCGGTACCGGGGACCATATAAATTGATTAAGAATAAATCCAAGTCCAAGAAGCGTCGCCATATCGGGCGACCAATTTTGATTTTCAAATCTGTCTTGCAATATATTTTTTACTGAATAAATTTGCATGGCGGCATTGAATATTCGGAGCCGGTTGGTGTTTGCCGAGCGATGTTTGGTTTGATCCATGTTTGCTCACTGTCGCCATTGTCCTGCCCTGCTATATTGGCGAGACGTGACAGGGCTACGGCTATGTGAAAGTACTTGGTGGGTGATTATTCTATATAACCATAATGGTCATAAATATAGTTAAACGTAAAGGTATCAATAACCTTTGATTACCAAAGTTTAGTACGTTTCAAATTCCAAACTGCTGAATCTAGTATTCTCCAATATTGATCTATCAATTTGTTCTGTAATCATAATTAAAATGTTGGCCTTGACGGTGGTAGCTATAGGTAAAGGTATATGCTGATGCAAGTGTGTGCGTAGCGGGAGTCTGTATTCATGCGACGCACCACAATAGTCTCTGATGTTGTGTGCTGTTGTTTTTTGCCACCGCGCGTTTGGTTCAATGTCCGGGCAATTTTTGTACACCCGGCCTCCGAATTATTAAGACGGAACAGTCATTATTTACCGAGATTACGTCTAGCCACCAACTGTCTGAGAGAAAATATTATTTATACATTTCTATACTGTCCGTAGAGTCATCTCGACGTGGTTTGTACAATATCTTTTATTTGTGTCTTATATCGTACTGCTGCGGGGTAATATATGAACACGTCAGTAATTCATTCTCCCTCATATCACTTCAATATCCTACCTAAACCTAAGAATAAGGTACAATAATCTTAACAGCAAATATCAGTAATATCTTGCGTGAATTTATCAGTATCCTTTTCTACCCTAAATTCTGTAACAACAAGTTAACAACAATAAGTTGATTAACATTTTACGAACGACTGAAATGGTAGCTCATATATTTAAAGAAAATATTGAACTAAATTTGTCATCTGGACAGTTCTGCAAAGTATTTAATTTATAAATATTTTATTGTTTATTAATGGGTATCGCAGGAATGAGTAATGGACCGTAATTGGTCACAGGGGCTATCGCTATTAAATAAAGACATCGTGACATCCGCTGCCTAACTGTGAATGTTATCGTCGAACCCATATTTGTAAAATTCCGAGTACGGTTCAGTAAACAACTTCTTAAAACTAAAATAGCGAAGGAACCTACTCGTAGTATTCCCTTCTGTTTCATTCATTCTGGTACAGATAACGCGAACGTTTTGTATCGCCTCAACAATCACGATCATGAGTAAAGTCTAATATAAAAAAAAAATCTGTTCCTCAGGCTTGGTGTTTGACTATAGCTCACCTGACGTGACGGTGACGGTGTGATTGAAAATGGTAAACACACCTAGTAACTACACCTAGCCTGGACTAGAACTGGCTCAAGTGGGGCTGCCGGAACACAGTTAGATGCTTGGCGGCATTATCTACTTGAGGGGAGGTAGCTAGCCAGCCGAGTACTAGAAAGTACCCACGATGTTTTTCTTCACCGGCAGCTCAAGCTCATTGTTGGGGGTTGAACCCACGACCCTCGGCGTACGAACCGACTGCGCTAACCGCTAAGGAAGTTATAAGCATTTTAATTTATTGAAGTTTTTTTAAATTATAACAGTATACAATATTAAATGTGCACCACACATATCCCATGTTACTGGCTTTCGCAAAAGATAAAGAGCATTATCTTTCAATCCCCACTAAAAACTTTAAGCACTAAATATCTCATAATTTCAAAAGCGAAATCAAGTTATTTCTTCACTGTACAATGTACATATTACATTTAATTATGATTTAAGCTTGTTATTTTCAGTGCAACGAAAATGAGTCATTTAATCAATCGCACAACCAGTTTGCAGATGTTATGGCATGGGTATCTTGATTACATGTCGATCTTAGTGTTGCGAAAAGGCATCATCTTTGCCTCTATGAGTCATGCGTTCACAATACCTTGGCTAGACATAGTATAGCCGCAGGCTGCTCTACCTCATTGGTATTCAGCACGACTTCTCGGCCAAACTTCACCTTATCCGGCCACTTTGTAATGTCTTCATTGTTCACCCATCGTTTAATCCACTGATATATTTAGCAGCGTGCAACTTTGTACGCGTATACATACTTTTTAATATGAATTTACTGAGTGACTATATGGTTATATATCTCGTCTAATGCTAAGTGTATACTAGCCTATGATAGGGAAATCTTGCACACATTTTTCAAATTTAACAGTTCATAAACATACGTAGAGATATTCACTGCTCTCGTCACCATGAGTTAACTAGTTTGTATTTGTATTTTTGTTTTTATAGTTTGAGACAAACAACCGGGATCCACAATTTAGTTTGTATATTGAGATATTAAATTTTAAATACATGTGATACCTACACATTGATTTTCTGTAAATCATTTCATGTAATGAAGCCTGCTAATCGGCCATAGCAAAATGGGATTTAAAGCTTGTGTAAGAATCTATTCCCATTAAAATTTCTACATTTAGTGAAAGCAAGGCAATGCATGATTGGTTAATTGCTAAACGAGAGTTGTCTACATGTTAATGTGGACTGTACACGACATTAAGTCATTTGCAACGTTTAGTCTTCAAAGTTACACTGAAGTTAAATGGAAATTGACGCGGCGAACTCGAAGAAAGTGAATAAATCGTCATCGTTGTATAGTTTTCTTATTTTAAAAGGAATTTTGGAGTTCTTTATGTTCTCATTGTGAGTTGAATATCTCAAAATACTTGCACATAACATCTTTATACGGACGCAATCACATTAAGGCTTACCCCTCCCTGTATCACGTATGTATACCCATTTCGACGAAAATCATAAAGGATTCATTTTGTCTATATGACTGTGTTGGATCAGCATAACACTGATGTATGTACGAGTATTATTCGAATTGTAGCAATATGAGATTAGTGTTTGTTGTATGGAGTGTTACGTCAGTTTTGCGCCGATTTCACGGCTAGTGCGTTTTGAACCGTTCCTAGTGGAAAAGTGAAGTGCGAAGTTTCGGCGAGGCGGCGCAGCGCACCGCGCGCGGCGGAGCGTGGCCGCGGGGTCGTCGGCTCCGGCTGCCATGGCGGCCACCGAGCCTCGCCTGACGATTTGCAACATACATATATATATTTACGCATTATACAACTGTCATTCTCATGTAGGGTGCAAAGTTGATAATCACTTTTATCAAATCTCAAACGTTGATAGTAAAATCAGAAATTGCAATTTGGAGCTTTCGCTAAAAAAGGGAGGAAGGTTCATATTGTTTTCGATGAAGCGTCGCGAATTGAGCAGATTCTGGAGGTTTCTGCGGCAGGCGGTAGAGTAACATCTGGAGGGCGCATTGCGCGGGCGTCGGGGGGCGCGCGGCCCGCGGGGTGCGCTCGGGCGCTGCACCGGGCTCGCGCCGCTCGCCAGTCCCCGAGACACCGGCCGCGCGAACGGCCACCGCGATACCGCGTCCGTGAGCCAGTACTGAGTACCGAGCCAGAACCCGGCGGCCGGCACCGGCACCCCTGCGCTCTGAACACATGTGAGTCCTCACCCGCGCCGCCGCGCCGGCCGGCCCCACCAACTAACCTAACTTCACGTGCCGTATGCAATATTCGGAGATATAAGCCGCTGGATGTAGTGCATGGTGTGAATGTGAAAGAAGAATGAGTGGTCGCGTATAAGTGAATTACTTTTCCAGCTTCTCAAGAAATGACTCCTTGGAGTTTTGAAGATTCCAATACGATTTTTTCGAAAGCTCTAGGTGGACAATACGTCCAAAAGCAGAAGTGCGTTTCTCGGTTTCAATTAGATTAATGAAACTGATTCCCTATGGGCAGCCGTGTCTGTGCGATATTACCGACGGTGTCGGCACGAGCATGCGAGCATCGCGGTCCGCTGGCGAATCGTCGGACGGAGGTCTTCGAACCGTACCGTGGAAATGGGATTATTGCACGATGTTCTTAAACGCTGTTTTGCGCTCTTCCAATCTCTTATAATAAATAAATAGGGGGTCTATTGCGGCTGCGGATAATCCAGTTATAGCGCTGAGCTCTGAAGAGATTATTTATTGTGCGCTCTTTATTTTTGTCATGTCGAGGATGCAATAAAATAAAAAATAAGTTAGCAGACATTTGAAAGAGTCTTAAAATTAATAAAAACGAAACTTACTGTATGTAATGAATTGTCAGTTTTTTTACATCGTTTTATAAAGTACTTTGTTAGTTGCAAATTAATGTAGAGTTAGTTAAACTAAATATAGAATTTATACAGACATGTAAAAGTAAATGTTATAACACGTTGTACAAATAACGTTTCCACAAATTATTATTTTCATTTTCTTTAATATATTAAGAGTTATGAAATGTTACGAATTAACTTGTGTTTGCACCTGCATCTGTTTTGAAATTAACTGTGTTATACAATACATACTTCTACAATTTAGTTTCACACAAATTATAATATGAAATATTCGTAGCGGTAGTTAAATTATTTTGTGTTTAAGAATTATTATATTGGTTACAACGACTTAATCTACTAAATGTTTGGCGCATTTACCACATTGTTAACAAGCGTAACATGGATTCAGCGGATTCTGTAATGGTTTCAATAAGAAATCTAATACATCAAACATTCCTAATCCCTTATAGAGCTAATTGAAACAGCTCTCTCCGATATAGAGCCCAGACAGTTAACGCAATCGGCTCCATTGCGGAGCGACAGCTAGAAGTATGCCTCATTGAATTTTCAACATAGGAGATATCTAGATATAATTATACCTTTTAGATTAATCTTTTAATTTCCTTCGGAGATTGTCATCCCATTACATGTATTTTAAATATAATTTCCACGACTGTCTCAATCACACTACCTCATAATTATTAAAAGAGTTCAAGATGGAATCAAAAATAAGTATTTCGTTTCGTTTCATGGGGTTATAGTGAAGTAAAAGAAAACCTATAAACCTATTGAATTTCGTCCTTAATATCATAACAAAAATAGCTTACAGATAAATGTACATTTCTTATAAATCCAACATTTATTGACATTTGATTTGATGTGGTATGATAGCCAGACAAGGCAGATGTGCGAACCTTTGAATTTAAGCACAAAAGGCCACCTGTGTTGAAGCATTTTGTCCCCCTTTACACGTCTCGTAAAAAAATTTTTTGGCGGCTTAGCTTCATATAAACAAAGTTTATGATAATGTATATATTACTTGCGTATAAGGTATATATTTTAATGATTCATAAATGTTCTTATAAGAAAAAACCTTTTCACCAATTCAATTGAAATCGAAATGAACACCTGTGCGTCATTGGTAATGTTATATCATTGGTAATCAACTTTTTGTTTCTTTTATTAAACTGTGATCTACTCTATCTAACCTAGATATGTCGATTAAAATACTTGTACACACACTTTTTTTTTGGATATGAGCAAGATCGCCTCATGTTGTACAGCTTATAAGATTGCTCATCACAATGTAGTCATGTACCGAGGTTGTACAAAAACGGAGTATTAGTCATCCATGAATCCCACCATCTTAGAAGTTAATTTATTAGAGGGGATGCCGAGAACGCCTATAAAAACATAAGTCATGCGAAAGATCCGCGGAGCGCAAGGTTTTTGCAATATCTTCGCTCTATTTGCATATTAGAATCGCTGCATCCATTGTTTGGGCTATCTCTCCGTTCTAATCTTGTAGCTGCATGTACATTCCCAGACTATTACCGTTGGTACCGTCATTAAATACAGTTGCACGTGAAATATTCTTGCGCTATTCGAGAGCATAATTTGGTGTGTTGCCGTCCGCAGCGGCCGAGCGGCGGTGCTGGCAGTTTTGATGAGAAATCACGGCAATCCCGCTACTATCCGCTACGGTACTTTCTATGGGTCTTGAGCTTCTCTTGATGCGTTTTGTCTTACCAATGCGGTCAATTAATCATTCGCTCAGCTTTTCTTATTGTGCCATTTACTTTGCGCTGACAGACGGACGAGAGCTATAAATTGTTGAATGCATTGTGTGTCTGTAAAAGCTACATTGTTTTGTCATTTCTCCATCAGTTTCCACTCCATAGTCTATGTTTAACTCGTTCACTTTTATGTCTTTAGGAAGCAGTATGCTTTATGACTGTTGACAATGTTGAATGGTTTAGAATCTAGACCATGCAACATGGTGTATTATTATGAGGTAGTCCAGACTAGCTTCAATAATATTGTTACATATGATTTTGGCAAAGATTAACTGTGTTATCAAAATATACATTGTTTTGTTAGCTGTCGGAAACTATACCTACCATACAAGTTCTCATCGAAACTCAAATGGCAATCAAACCGCATGATATCAGATGCTCGTAACTAATCTTATACGTGGACATGTGCTCACCATATTCGGGAGGTCGTGTCGAGATTGTGTCTTAAGTTGGTGGATTAGGGCTCGCTTTGTTTTGGGGGTGATAGGTGACGTCATGGCCAGCTGTAGGGCGGATGACGTCACGTCTGGCGCGGTCGTTGACCCCCTACAACCCTCGACCGCGCCTACTCCGTGCCATCTAGCGCTCGTGAATAACTTATTTATTGCACTATACGGCCGAAACGTAGTCCGACCTGGGGCAACCTAACACTGAAGTACTGGACTATTTATATAAAACCGGAATGAATTTATTTAATGCTATTTAAATCTATTTTATACTAGCTGCGCTCGGCGGTGTAATCCGCTACATGTTTTCGGGATAAAAAGAAGCCTATGTGTTAATCCAGAGCTACCTCCATATCAAATTTCATCCAAATCCATTCAGTAGTTTTTACGTGAAAGAGTAACAAATATCCTAGATGGATGTTGATGCAAACTTTCACATTTATAATATTAGTGTGGTTTACTTAGCCCCGCAATATGAAATGCATTTACAAAATGTACACGTTTTTAGGATGCATTTATTAGATTGTATAAATGCAGTCTACATTACAATATGTCAATGAAAGTCGCGAATAGCTTAGGAGATACTGGTATAACCGTCTAATTTGAATTTAGATTATGAGGAGTCAAGAAAGTGTTCCAGGAAAACTCATCATTGCACAATAAGAACTCGGTGCGGGCGAAAACGTGAACGACTCATGACATGCACTTGACTAGGTTTTTACCTTGCCTACGTTACATGTTGCCTAAGGGAGTCGTACACGACATTTTCTTGACATGATTTAAGTAAACCGATGTGCTCTACCCTCACTTTTACGACAATTTATTAAATCGAGTACCTTTTTGTGTTGGCGGTGTAATATCACCCCTGCCTGTAGCCACCCCACCTGATTTTTCGATTTCTCATGGGAATTGTACTACAGTTAATACGTGTGAAAATGCCATCTCTTTGTTTGGACTGTTTGACATGTCTAGGTTATGTGCAAGTTTTGCTGATTAAATGTAATTTTAGTTGTAAACAAAATGACATGGACATTTATAAAAGTTACTAGCTGTCGCTCACGTGAACATGTACCTACTGTACCTTAAATTAAATAACTCTCCATCTCGGTTCTACTATCGTACCGGCCGCCATCACCAAAAGTGCCACCACATATCATAGATGCGTGGAAGTCTCGTACCGCTCGGTTTAATCGACTGTTTCTTACACGCATCTGTCTTAAGTGGAATGACTTACCTTCGGGGTTTCCGCCAAGTTTTATTCTACCTAGGTTCAAACAAAGGGTGAACCGCTGTTCACCCTTCGTTTGAACTAAAACTTGGTTCTTAAAGGTAGGCAATGCCCAGGGTATTGCAGGTGTCCATAAGCGGCGGTGACCATTTACCATCAGGTGGCCCGTCACTTGTTTGCTACATTTTCACACAAAAAAAAAATTAGAGCAGCTCAACCGTTTAGGCGTGAAAAGATAACAAACAAATACAAACGTTTTTATAATACTAGTCTGGATACAGAGCGATAACATAAACAATACTAATACGCCACTAAAAATAAAATAAATAATCAAAACTATATTGCAATATATGAATGTATGTACAGGTACTGGCAGAACTTATAAAATATGTAATTTTTGTTGTACCTAATAATACATACAAATGTAAAATCCCATCAGAGTATGACAAAAAAATTAGGGAGGGAAAAATGTTCCATTGTATATTAAAATTGAATAAGTAAGTTAAATTTTAACAGCTGAGTGTGATTAGTATAAATATATTATTAGTATACCAAGTGAAGTGACAATGGGTAAAAATTTAAAAGAAAATATTTGTTATTTCATTGTCACATTAGCTATACTATGTCTATAGAATGTAATGTTCTGTGTTTACGTTTCCTAATGTAAAGTATGCAACTATGTCTTTCAACCTATTTAACTAAAAACCAAATCATATCTGAAAGTATGCCCTTCATTCGTGAGATGTGAGTATTGCTTCGCATTTGGTGAAAGGCATCAATTTTCCTAACATTAATCTACATCTCAGTACTTACCTACTTACTTTAAATGTGTAAAGCGCTATTATTTGAAAGCAATCAATGTTGGCAATAATTAGATAGTTAAGATTCCTCGTGGAGATTATCGCGTTTATCTCAATTTCTCTGTTTCTTATGCGGTGTAAGGCGATAGAGTTAATCATTGGTCGGTATACTAGCGCCATTATTTTCTGTAATAGGTACTAGATAAAATAATGTGTATCTATCACATTACTTACAAATGTTGCTCTTGAATGTGTCAAACACTTTCTTGTAGTTAAAAATGTCACGAGCCATGTCCGCCTTATAGTTCTATTTTTTATGGATAATGTTTATCTAACTCTAAAGTTATTACAATAGTATGATTGTCTACTTTCATATTTTAAACTGTTGCAGTTTTGCATAATGTTAACTTTCCCCCCTCAATCTGACATGTAAATAAATGTTGAAATTATCAAATGAAAAATTTGCATGCATTTTATATACAAGTGGTATAAAACATTTTAAGACATCTACTTGAAATAATGACTCGTAGTTTGTATAATTTCAACACTAACGCTCTGTTTTTCTCTGTTTATTACTTTTTTAAATTATTTAGTTAGCCTATTAACGGTTAACATCAAGCTATGTCGAGTCGAGGGCCCTTCGAGCGGCATGTCGTCTCTAACAGTAGGGCTGTTCGCTTAGCCTTTATCAACATACTTTGTACCCATGTTCTACAGTCCCGTTTATGAGCTTTATATTGTTATAAAGAAATGTCACATTATTTGACGATTTTTACTAACTTTGGTCCGCGGTTCACTTGCGTTTTCTGAAATAAAAAGTGTGTGTGTGTCTATGTGTTATTTGACTGCCTTGTTAGCTCATTAAGTTCTACTTCGAGAGCTGAAGTAATTGGGTTCGATAATAATAATATTATGTACACATTTACAAAAACAAAGTGTTCTATCAATTATCTGATTCCCAAATTACAAGCTTTGCTTGGTTTGTGGCTTGATGGTGCTGTATGAAATGTTTTTCAATATTTAAAGTTTCTAAATTTCGTCGAAATCCGTTAAACCAGTATAGCGTGAGAAGTAAAAAAACAAAGGTACCTACGAGTACATTCAAACAGACAAAAATCGCATTTATAAAATATGTATTAGTGATCTGTGTGCAGCAATGTGCTATGGATAGTGAAGTCTTTTTGGATGATGTGATTTGGATTCCTTGCGCTGACCGATTTTATAGCAGCAATAGAATGCGAGTTGTTGATTGGGCGAGGTTGTGCATTGCGTGCACGTAGTGGCAGCGGGCCCTCGGCCGGGGCTGCGTGTCGGTGCGTGAGTCGCCGTCCCTCCGCGCCGCCCGCTTCTATCGATCACCCCAAATGGAATGACATTCCGTTCACCTTTATTTTTAGCCGCTTACACAAATTTTAAAGCGGTACGTAAACACTTCATATTTACATTTCCTAAATATTTACGCATACTTCAAACTTTGCATTAAAATGCGCATGATATTCCAAAATTATCGTTACGGTATTGAAAAGAAACACTTGTCCAAGTACGGTATAGTGTGATCTAGTAACGGAACGCTCCACATTTCGAATATCTTTATCTTCGACTTTCTTTGTACCGGCCGGCGGTGCTGCGGTGACCGGCAAAACGGATGCCGTTTTGTATTTAATTGGTTCTGTATTTTGATAAACTCTCGAGTTTTGCGATGGTCGAGGGAGTCTGGCCGAGCGACTCATTAGCGCCGTTGAAGTGGACCGAACTAAATTTAATTGCTTCAGTATATTCGTGCAAGGGGTGCGTTGACGACTGCCATATGAGAATATCGTCCAGTGAAGGGTTAGCTAGTCTCTTTATAAAATAAACGTTAAACTGCGAGCGCTGTCCATTAATAAAACAAACATTTCCGTCGGCTAGCGCAGTCGAGATCGCCGGATGGCATGAGCGAAGTCAATTCTGTGGAAATGAAGTCTCTTTAACAGGTGCTTAGTGGAATGAGTCTGATGATATTCTATCATCGTCAAATGAGGTGACGGATAATTTAAATTCTCATTTTTTGTAACCATTTACACTGGGCATACAATATACACACGTGAGTAATGGTATCTGGTGGGATTGTGAGCGCACGCCTTCAGAATGGAATACAATAAATTTGATTTACTGAGTTTAAACATTATCCTCGCTTTATGTTCTTATGAATTACCAGTTTCATGGAGCAGAATTTTCGCTCCATCATTTTGCTGTTCTCGCTTTATTCTAATTGCAAAAATATGTTTTCAAGTTGTTTGCTCTTTTTTCGCGGCTATAAATGACGTGATTTGTTTGTGTTGATATTGTTTGAAGATTAAAGAGTCACGGGCTACTTTCTAATTGAGAAATAAGTACCTACGTTTTTGAAGAGAATACTTATCTACTTTATAATATTTTTATTTCTAAAGCCCAGTTCCTAATGTCAAACTGTATATGCCGCTTGAAAGTCTTATACATGGTTTAACGATTGCTGTTTGTCACAATTTATACGTTTAATTAAAAACTTTCAAAATGCTGACATATATGTTTGCGTGTATAACTATCAAGATGCAAGAATGTTGCGACCTGCGTTTTCTTTTGAAAGTGTACCATTTCCAATAAGATCTAAAGGTAGTTAGATGGGAGTGGTAAGTACGTGCAGTGTTCCGTAAAAATAGTGTACGGTTCCACACGTGCCTCTTCGCAGCCCTTTGATGACGGCCCTTTCAGACACGCATCTACGGTTACAAACTCAGTAATGCATGAGTTAGAATGACATCGTATGTTTTCTCGATTTTATACGTTAATAAATAAACATCGTAGGACATTACACACAGCGCCATCTGACCCCAAACTAAGCAAAGCTTGTACTAGTACTACTTTAATTTAAAGCCAGTTTCTAGGGCAAGACCTAAAGAAATAATTGATTCACACATAAGCTAAAAATAAAAAATAAAACTATATTCTGACAAAATAATTTCAGATAACATAAAAAAGAGACTATTAAATATAACCCTGACTACGGAAAAAATAACTATGAATATTCAAAGGAAAAAATTTGCCTATATCGCCTGGAACATAATAATGAATCGATCGACACCGCATTTATCAAAATCGGATGAATATTGAGTATAGTTTCGACGCTACAGCGAAACACACGTAAATACATACATAGCTCTTTCTTTCTTCGGTTTCTTTGGCTTTTCCGTAGTCGGGTAAATTGTTTTTTTTTTCATATAAGTCATCAACTAAAGTTCACACAGTTCTGATGCCATAAGAATAAAACGTTTTCCAATTTACCACAGAATTCTCCAAGAAACCTGGCCATTCTCGTGCATGACTACCTGTGAATTCAGTGCAGTTGCATTTGTTTTTATGAACATTGCAGTTAAATTCTGAAGTTGCTGCTGAGCTTTTGCTTATGTTCATTATGTGCTTTTTCTCAACGTTTTCGTGACAGAAAATTATAAATAAATAAATAATAAATATCGTAGGGCTATACACACAGCGCTATCTGACCCCAAACTAAGCAGAGCTTGTGCGATGGAAGTCAGATAACTGGTAGAATACATAAATACTTTTTTTTTTGTAAATACATACTTATAATACATTCAGAACACCCAGACACAGAACAAACATTTGTTTATTCACAAAATGTTTGCCCTGTGTGGGAATCGAACCCACGCCCTACAGCTCTCAAGGCAGATATACTACCAATGAGCCAACGGGGCTGTCTTTTTATTTGATATATTATGAATATTAATGTGTGGAGTTTTATTATCGCTCTGTGTGAGTATCTCCATGCAGCTCTCGAGTCGCGGGCGCGCGCGTTCTTACTCCATATTTACATTTCTTGCACGGGAGCGGCAAGATTTACGGTCTCTGCGACTTTAGGCGCGGGGGACTTAAATTAGTGCTCTGTCATATGTCACATGATATTTTATTTTGTTTCTCGCCCGCGGCCCCGCTTCGAGCTTATTCCGTCCGCTATACCATACACCCATTCTTACGCCGTCACGGGCTATTTATAAACGCGCCTTATTTAGATCGCTTTCTCAACGTTTTATAATCCGGGCCCGGGGTGGGTCGACATCTTGCCGCAAATGGACGTGAAACATTCACGCTGTCCGCCGTGGAAAGAACTTTGGGTAACGTCAAAAGTCCTCCGATTTGATTTCGCTTGACACACGACATGACATGGGGAGATGAGAAGTGACAAGATTGATAGTAGTTAGGTGTATCGGTCAATGCTGGCGTGGGTGTGAGGCACATCAAAAGAGACGAGGTTGATTGATACAGTAGTATCCCCCAGACGAAACGCAGAGCTCGCCGGCGCTCACCGTAACCAATGGAAGCAATTTGTGTTGTGGAAACAGATTGGCATTGTCGTTGACTAATTGTTTTGTATCTGTCAAACTAATATGTAATTCGATTCACTGCATATATACGTTTTGCTAGAGATTTTTTATTTATTTTCAGTGAACGTACCTAAAACACGTATGTATGTAATAAGAACGTTTGTTTACTAGATTTACCATTATATTATAATAATGAAAAGATAAGGAAGGGAATATTTTTAAACAGTAGGCAAAAAACAATCGGTAATCGGTTATGTACCCAATGATTTCGATTGTTATAGAAAAAACTCGTATATGTTGCAAATTGCAAAAATTCATCCGCTCTAACAAGAGACATCAACGCGCTGCTTCGTTTCTTCTATTAAAAGTGCAAATCCCGCTAACTTTTTGTGGAACAATTTTAGAATTCAATTAAGCACACATGTGCTGAATACGAGTATGTAAGTGCAATATCTTTCGACACAATAATTTGTTGAGACATATCTTTATTTACTTCTCTCTCATACATTATGGGGTTGACATAAATGAAGATGAATTTCGGCTCGATAAATGCTTCGATGACAAAAATAAGACGCATCGCTTTCACATACACACGGTGGCCTTTAAAATCCTTTTTAAATCGTCTTAATCTTAAGCGATGCACAAGACGCCACCAAATTTTTCGACGTAAAGTTGGTAGAGCTCAAAGCGCTGTAAGTTCTTCATTGCGTGATGTTTGCGATGGATAGACAATAGATAACGGGGCGTCACGTCGGATATGAAGATGATGTAAGCGGCGATTTCCTGCGGGCTCGCAGTGCGTTGGCTACTGGCTAGCGTACCTGCTGCTTGCTAATTAGCCGCGCTGACGTCACCGTGGGGAGTTGCGCCGCCCGCCGCCATTACCGGGGGCCCTCGCGCGGAAACGACAACGACCGCCGCTTTCTATGCCTTGCAGTACTGGACAGCCAACACGACGTCATAAAAACTGCGTCCCATCAGGCTCCCTTCAAGGCCGTCTTCCCTGAAATCGGCGTCACAGCGACAGCTATCAATCGGGGGCATCTGCCTGTGAAATTTTCAAAACAATTGCAAAAGTCGCCGTCTATCCGACGTGAACTATGAATCATGCTGTTGTAACATCGGTAATACTAGCCTTATGTAGGAGTGGTGAAAGAGCACAGAGGAGGCGTACATCCAGCGATCGCGATTGATACGGCAGGCGGAGCTCCGGCACGTCGCTAAGCGTGACTCATCTTAATGGCTGCAATTACAGCGGTGCAGCCGCCGCCGAGGAAACACGCCACGTGCCATAGAATGTTGAGTCTGTTAAAAAGGCCGGAGAAACCCAAACGACAAGTCATAAGCGAGCGCAAGGTGATTATGCTTCATTGCTGTGAGAATTTAACTCCGTGCAGTTTTCGAGAATGTTCGAAGCGGAAGCGCCACCACTGCCAATCTTCGTTGTGGTTACCGTCGCCGTACGGTCGACACGGTTCTATGTACACTACCACCGAATCTCTTTTGCAACAGCTGAAGGTCATCCCTCGATTGTTATTTAGTCGCAGTACCACGTCTAGACCGGTGGCCGAAGGAGAACAGTGATTTTCCGATCTAATGAGGTCGGTCAGTATCGTAAGAAGTAAGACAAAAACCATTATCGGTCCGACTGACTAACCGCTAATTGCGTGAAAATGCTACCAGCCTAGGTTTCTGTTTTTCCAACAGAGAATAATGATTACCTCGTTTGTATTCAAGGTTGACGATGCAAGTTGTGCACCGAGTTTTTTCTATGTAAACAAATTTTGTTTTCTTAATACCCGTTTGGTTTCTACTATTGACGTGTAAGCAGAATAAGAATGAATCATTCGTTCTTTCAGCGGGTCATGGCATGACTCACTGAATACAAAACAGATGGAATTTTTCGTCTCGTTGATACATGTAGAGGAGCGACAGAACATTTTTAGGTTTTGGAGTAAATCAATATATTTTTTACTACTTTAATTATATTAATTCGACATTAGTTATAATATTCATGTGTTCCATTATTTTCATGATTTGAATTCAATGATAGCTGAAATCAATGCAAAAAGCAATGACATGCAATGAGACGAAATGTTTTTAGTATGTATTCTATCAGTTATCTGGTTCCCATTAGTTAGCTTTGTTTGGGGCTAGATAGTGCTGTGTAAATTATCCTAGAATGTTATATTATTTAAATGGTAATATTAGTACGCCAGCAGTGGCATGTTTCTAAACGTAAAACTTATGAATAATTTTCTATGAATCGTGGTACCAGCGTTGCCAGATTTTTTTTTGCCATGTCAGAATTTTTGAACTTTTTGATTGAAAAAAAAAGCGGAATTCTTTCGTCGAAAGCGGGACATTGTAAAAACGTATATCAGAAGTTTTTAGTACGCACCGATTGCGTGACGCACCCCTCTCTCCCGCGAAAAGCGGGACTGAGCCTGTCCCATACGGGACATTTAATTTTGATTTCGGGACATCTGATAACGCTGTTAGGGAATCTATTTTTCATTTCAAAAGTTAGTTTTGCTTTGTGATTATCATAGTCTTTCAAAAGAATATCGTTTGAAAGTAGATCTTATGCAAATTCATAAACCATACAAACGACTTAAATATAGTGCCCTAAGTGGCTACACGGTGACTGGAATCGTGAATCTAACTGAGATGAGACAACTTTTAAATGTCACACGACAGGCTCCGTGAAAGGGAAGAACTACTCTTTGAGCTGTAAATGCCATCACGTTCTCGTTCTACACTGACTGATGTAAAAACTGTCTACAGTTGTTTCAATACTTGTAATATGTATTCGTAAGAAAAGGAATAAAATTATAAGTAAAATAAACATGGACGTAGCAAAAGTGGATTGGATTCGATTTAAATTTTTCGCGCTGAGCTCTACGTAATTTATTTTGTATACATAAACCATTATTACACTTAGACAGGACCCAGTGTCACCCTGGCCATGCCCACACTGAATGTTGCCTTTCGTCACACGCTGGCGTATCGCTTCTTTTTACACGACAACACATAAAAGTTTTATTAGTAACAAAGTTTATAAAGTTATTTATGTATATACGAATAAAACTCAAGTTTTGAAAACTAAAACGGTGCCGTGATATAATTTTTCCACGTTATCATCAAACTCATCTTATAACTCATCCCGGATCAGGGTACCTACCTAATTTCAAGACTTCCTAAATACCATTTATTATTTATAAAAGGGTCTTTTATTAGGTACAAGTTCTTGCTGTTTAATTTCTCTGAGTTGGATTAAAGTTAACGACTTAAGTCATACATAACTTGGTAGTATTCGCTATGTTAAGAGTTCGTTGGGCTGTTTAGAATATGAACAGTACTATCCGAGATGCACTCACTGCTGTTACTTAGTAGATTTCTCCTGACATTTCGTCAGTTCCTTGTACCGGTTACGCGTCGGATGAGTCGGCAATGTTGACGTCAGTTTGGCCGTGTACGCGACTGCCCTCTTGCCCTGTTTTTTACTTTTCACTGCGCAAATGGCAGCATTGTTTGATTGAACAATAGTTAGTTATTCGCTCCGAAGTGTGACCTTGCGACCACTATAGGACTGATTTTGCTCGTAATAAAATCAATCTTAAGTTTTATTTTAATAACTAATTATAGTTTTATGAACGAGACGATCAACGGTACTGAAATTATATTTGAAAAGTGATGCATGAACCGGTTTTTCGATTCTCAGTCCCATAGGCATCAGTCGATCAACTTTTGAAATTTCTAGGAAAAAAATAGACAGACATGAGGATTGCCGACAGAAGTGAAAACTTATAACGCGTCACAGCATGTCGGTGTCGCAAACCCAAAAATTTTACCCCCTGCCCAAAAATTACTCTACGCAACTAAATAAGTTTTCACTTATAAAAAAAATAGCAGTCATGGAGACTGCCGACAGAAGTGAAAACTTTGATACCGGCATGTAGCAAGTTGATGACGTGAACCCACAGGTTTTGCCTCTACCAAAAAAACGCATAAAGCGGCAAATGAAGTTTTCACTTGAAAAAATCCACGAAGATAATCTCACTATGCCATGTGGAAATGTAATAAATCACGCAATATGAAATCAGTTTTTTTTTATGGTTGACAGGCTAGGTGTTTGACCACAGCTCACCTGATGTTACCTAGCCTGGAATGGAACTGGCTCTCAAGTGAGGCTGCCGGAACACACCGTTGGATGCTTGGCGGCAGATTTTCAACTTGAGGGTGGTAGCCAGCCGAGTACTAAAAAGTACCCTACCACCATGCTATGGTTTCCTCATGAGGTTTTCCTTCACCGGCAGCTCGAGCTCATTGTTGGAGTTTGAACCCACGCCCTTCGGCATGCGAACCTACCGCGCTAACCACTGAGCTATCATCGCTACAGTTGAAGTTTATTCTCACTAAGCTCTAGCCTAAATAATTCTATGCAAAAGTGAATATCTGCATATTTATAGCAGATATTCCACATTACCGAGAAAACGATCGTACGACACAAGCGGAGGAATGTTGTTACACACATACCGATACGTCACTAGAATCCAGTGAGTTTGTGTTGGTATTTTCATGATCTAAAAACAGATCCTAGAAATTGTTAGCGTTTGCAGGAATGTGGCCAGTACATGCGTGTATCTAATCTACTAGAAATAGGATATTGAAATGTGATTGTCGAGACTATACTTATATGTATTTATATACATAATTATTATGATCAATTTTGAAGGATAATGAGCTGCAATGAGAAAAAAAAAACAATATTTTTAAAAGTAAATTTAGATATTTAGTTTTTTAATGGTTATTTAAATAAATATCGTAGGACATTACACACAGCGTCATCTGACCTCAAACTTAGCAAAGCTTGCAGGAACTCTGATAACTGATAGAATACTTACATACTTTTTTTTTTGTAAATACACCCAGACACAGAACAAACATTTGTTTATACCATAAAATGTTTGTCCTGGGTTGGAATCAAACCCACGCCCTTCATGAAGCAGATATACTACCAATGAACCAACAGGCCTGTCACATTTAGTTTTCATGTTAATTTAGTTAATTATACCTATAAAATTGGTCGCAGTGTTTGTCTAGATTAGTTTACATTACTATTTTTATAGACGCTAGCTGCGCTCCGCGGCGTTACACGCTGCATTTTTTCGGAATAAAAAGTATGTGTTAACCGAGGGTGTTGAAATTTCATCAAAATTGGTCCAGCCGTTTGAGCGTGAAGGAGTAACAAACACACTACACTTACAAACTTTAGCCTTAATAATATTAAGTGTAATGTGATATTTAGAGAGAGATTGTGATTTGTGATTTTTTTTTATGTTTTTTTTTTTGTTTTTTTTTATAGAGCGCTATCTTATCTCGACAATCGAAACAAATGTTTATTTTTATGTCGCTCCACATTATAGGTATGCTGTCAGTTTATAAAGTCTGTGTTTCCCAAACAGTAAAAAATGGAAGTCTGCAAATCCATAAACAGGTTCCTTTTAGGTGAGCGTGCTCTACATAGAGTGCATCGATGCTTTACATCAATATATATATATAAATAAGTTAACTTTATTTTTTCTGGTCTTTCAGTAATTAAATATAACAGTGTGGGTACTCGTATTTGTAATCACGCCCTCAATCAATACTCTCTCGATTACTGCAACGATAAAAACAATGAAGCTTTTACAGAAAACAATGGACCACTTAGCCCACTTTGTTCCTCGTAACGGGACCAGATTTCAGAAGGTATCTGAGACTCCTACATGCTCGCCCACATGGTAACTCGCATTAATCTGTCTAGACTGTATTGATAGTTTACAAAATGCCTCGTTTAAATAACGGCTTAATTGTAATCTATAGGCATGGTCTAGCCATGTTTTCAGCACAGAACTTGTAAGTTAGGTATAGGTTAATCGGACGAGAGCTGCAGTAAAGCAGTCGTGTAGCTCTCGCAGCGGGAAAATCTCCGATCTCGCCGCTCCTCGATTTAACCGATAAATTATTCCCATGTAAAGTATCGACATACGAAATGTCTCTCATTAATAGTCAGTTAATTGCAATGTATTTGTAGAAGCCAGTGCCGGTGCGATACTGTGGTTCGGTACAGGATAAGGTTCTACCCACGGACTGCGACCCGACTCGTAGAGTGACCCTATGGACTGTTGCTATCTCCAGGCTAATTTCTTTACAAGGTTAAAAGTTCCGGATAAACTAAACTGAAAGCGAGTCATTGCACTCATCATTATGAACGGCTTTTACTATAGACTCAACACAAATCTTAAAAAAAAACCTGCAGTTCTACAAAAAAAAACGTTGACTCCTAAGCAAATTTATGGAACAGCTGATTTATTAAACGCTCTTTTATAGTTGTGCATAATGAGGAGTACAATAAACGCCTATCAGCTTAGTACATTCCAAATAACACTGTATAATGAAACTTGATTTTAATCACCAAGCATTATTAAATTATAAGCATTAAAATTTGTAGTTTGTTTAATTAACTATTTCTCAGTTCTTCAACAGCATACTCATATAACACTACGCCAAAGCATCGGCTATGACATTATGACTCCCTCAACAGTCACCAAACACAGAAAGGTAAATTGTCTATAAATAGTCGAAGGCCGCCGTGAGTTTATACTCTCATGGCTGTGTTTGGGTGTTTGCAGGATTTAAATAGAACCGCATAAGTTGCATGACCTAAACAGGTTCCTTCCAGGCACGCCCACACAGCGCCGCGCGCGGCCATCCCCTGACCCTGCGCCCACCCTGCCTTGCGCCTCCAGTTTTATAACATTTACATATCTATGTAAAACTGCAAAAATATAATGAAATATATTCATGTTTTGCTGTGTAGACTTGATTTATGGCGTGTAAAAAGAAAAGCAACGCGCTCTATAAACATTCGAATATCGCCCTGCGGTAATTTCCTCTTTAGAAACTTGACTGTGGAAAGCTTAACCAAACAAACAATAGCGATATATACCATACCTACAGTTAACACTAGTGGTGAAGCAACATTGATTTTTATTTCTTGTCGCTACTCACCCGAAACAACAAATGGGTTTTTATCCACCATAATTTATCGAGAACAATGCATCATACGGAGGCGCTGAATCAACAAATAGAGTCGCTCGACGACTGATTCATGCGCTCGACTCACTTATATTTAATTATGAGAGGAAGCGTGTTTATTTATTCTATTTACTTCTTTGGTAATTTTCTTGAATATTTTGTATTTCTTAATTAAAGATGTATTATAATTTATTCTCACGCTCTCGCTGCAGCAGCATGTTGCAGACTGGACTCGTGAGACAGCGACAAGAAGTGCTTGCAACTCGCGAGTTAACTTATGCGCGTATTCGATACAGGACAGCCGCGAACGGGCCCGGTTGTCCTGTGTCCGCTACATAAGGCGAAGTCGACGCGCCAGGCGCCTTGTTTCTCCCACTGTAACATTCCTTTAATTAAACCTATGACATCATCACGCAGGATTAAGTACTTCATTTATGTGGCGCTATTTAAAGGTCGCTACTAATACGGACGTTGCTCTTTTAGTTCTAATTCTAACCTCTGAAATATTCACAACATTTGTAGATATAAGTAAACGTAGAAATACTTAAAGACTGCAATAAGTTCTGGGGCCGCATTCTTCCGTGATTCCTGCGGTCTTCTTGCACGCCGTATTTATTTATACTCGAGTGGAGGTGAACATCGAGGCATGCTCCATTTGCTTCGCCCCTCTTCTTGAGATGTAACTATACTTACATGAAGTACTGACAGTGTGGTGTCGTATAATATTTCAACTTTACTTTATACTTTCTTTTTTTTCTTCTTCTTTCCCATTTGAGGAGCTGTATCTGGTTGCCCAAGAAGGCTCTGATTTCTCAGATTAAGCATTACCAGTTGGGCAGCTTTCGGCAGAAAGGCAGAAAGTTTTTGTGTCCACTTAACCCTGTTCAGGTTTCACAACGTGCACTACCATAAGTGTAATGCATCGCCCCAGCCTCTTTTATAATTTGCAATATCTTACAGTGATTTATGTAACGACGACGACAAAATTATCGGTGCTGCGAATGTGTAGGCTGATAAAGTTGGCGAGAAGAATCCCAGAACCGGTTAAAAACGACTGAAAGGAGACTTTACTGTTCCAAAAAGGTTTCACCTTACAAGGTAAATTTTTAGCACTTCCATAACAGGAGTGGTATGTTGGTTTATAAATAGCAGACGCTTTAATTCCGTAAAAAGAAAAAAATCCGAAGTCGTCAAACGTTTATGACGTCTTTCTAAACGCTTAAGTGAGCCATAAAGCTTGTCTTTGATGTGCTCGGAGCTGGTGCATGTCATTCTTATTTCGCCTGAACTGTAGTGAACAGACAACAAAACTCTCTTTACTGTTTCTTTTGCTCTACTTTTATCGTAGTGTTAAATTTATGCGCCTTTACTTTCCTGTATTAAAATTTTGATATAGCAATAAAGTGCGTTTACGGTATGTTTTTTGGTTTATAATATTAAAGGCGATGTTCGTGGCATGGTGGCGGTGTTGCATTAGAATGGCTGCGTACGTCCGGCGCGGCGGCCGATGTTCCGCAAAATATGCCGCGGGTAATATCTCGATGTCGGTGGTTAACGACATTTCTCGCGAAATGCACAGAAATAACCACCTCCCCACGCAGCGAACCGCCGATAATTCTGTCATTGCACTACCAATGCACTTCACTGCTGGAGCCGCTGATGCTATTTTATTTAACACAAATGTCTCATACTTTCGATATTCTGCTATATTATTTCTATATCGAGAGTGACGCGAGAGAACTTTCTGTTGAAATTTAATCGTTTCCACCCGTATCGTTTTGCGTTTATGTTTCTAATTAACTTTCATTACTCTCTTATTTGTGGGTATGGTATTGCATGCAATTTGTCAACTCGTAGCGAAATTATTTGTTCTAGTTTTTTGTTATTATAATGTTGAACATATACATAGATAAATTAACGTTGAAATACATTGAAGTACATGTCGGAACTATTTGTCTGGCTGCCTCTATATTTTCAATTACCTCGGCGGTTTCTGTTACGCTGTAAATCAATTAACAGCTTGCCCAGTGAGACAGATGTCAATTATATTGCTTTTAGCTGTCCCGTTCCCTGGATCTGAATTCATTGAATTAGGTTTATCTCTGAGAAAAACATTTCCTATGATTCTTAAATAGTAGTGATTGAGATTTTTTATTCTTGTACAACTACTTTTGCCAGTCTAGCGAATGTCCTAAAATTTAGTAAAGCTTATGATTTTTGAAATCACTGGTCTACCACCTTTCTTCTGGAAAGGTTATCATAAAAATTCTGTGATAATTGAAATTGGTTCTTTGTATCTATTGAGCCACTAGATGTTATCATCGCAGTAATAATACTTCCATTATCTTGTCTCCCCTCTAGAAGCAGTGAACGGTAACTTTTATCTTTTGTCCGAGTTGCGGTAAATTAATTGCTAATCGATACACTGACGGTGTTGTTATTGGACAATGAGTCATTTTTTAAGGAAAATTGCATTTTTATTTCAATGTTTATTTTCTGCGTTCAAACCAGCGTGCCTAGTATAATAAATACAAATTTGCGTAGGAACTGCATAGTGGTACTAGATGTTTGTAGTAGAAATGTTTTCACGTACTTGTTTCACATTTGCAACAACCCAATGAAGTTATTGTACAAGTTATGTATTGTTTGTTACGATTTCTCTCAACTTCGGCCTCTAACACAAAACACGCACATGCCTTCGTGTTACATGCGCCTTTACTTGTACCTACTAGGTACATCAATGTATTAGTTAGGTGCTCTTTCATCTTTTGCTTCGACTCTAATATCTCAGAGGCTTCATATTAATTTAGTTCAAGACACTAAACCTTGCTAAAGCCTTTCTTAGATGTTACCTAGACCATCGCTATGCGCTGTTTATCTCCCGCTACATCGTTCGTGACTTGTGCACCTGTAGAAAATGTTATTAAAACATACCGCAGATTCTCATGGGACATCTTTCTCATTATTACTTAGATAAATGTATTACGTGAGGTCTCAATGCATTTGGAACTGTCCGTGATGAAATAAGGAAACCAATTGGACTAGAAAGGGACCATAAATTATTTAAGGATTCCGATAGTGGGCGTTAATAGTATGTCCAGGAAACAATAAGGAGGAATAGTGGCTGCTTAAGAGCTCCAGTTATTACGGAAGTTTCTGTTTGTGGATATCAGATTACAACCGGTGTAGATGTTACATGATAGCTGGCGATATATCAAAGTCATAGGAACTTAGAAAAAACGTACTCGTAGTAATAATAATAAATACTGCAGGATATATCACAAAAACTTATGATACGATGCATTGCATCCGCTGACTGGACTCAAGCCACTGTATACTTGTAAGAGGTGCCATTTTCATATCCTGTTTGATTGCGCTGTCGGTTCTGAATCACAGCAAATTGAAATATAGTACAGCTCTTAATGGTATAATATATAAAATAATCTTAAGCTGCTATTTGGTCATAATGAGTACTTGTATGTTTAGTTGAAATTTTGAACTCGTACTTTGTAATTTTAGTTACATTAAAGATCATTATTAAATTGTGATTATTATTAGTTGCCATATATAATATCAATGCAAGACGAACATAATGTATGTATGTAAATAATTTACTTGTTGTAAAGCAACTTTACAATGTCCCTACAGCTACACACATACCAAATAGGCCTGCTTAAGTCGATGCGGCTCATTTGATACGTGCATGCATCGTTGGACAGTTAAGAAGTGTTCGTGGTTAAAATTGAGACATTGATTTAGTTAGATAAACTTGCTCCTTAAGTTGTTATTTAGAAAACCCGAAGACAATAAACAAACTCATACGTATGAACGACAAATCTATTGTGTAGGAAATAAATTATTCTTATCATGCGGTAAAAGGTGAAACATTACACCCGTGCACTACGGTAATGCGGTTCATGTTTCTTAAGTAGGTGCTATTAATGCAGGTAGTTGTATCATAAGTGACATTTCGCAAACGGTAGCGGGTCACGTAAATGTTTCGAATCAGTTAGCCGGCGAGTTTGGCGAGATTAATTTATCGCACAAGTGTAAACAAGCCCGTATGCCGGTCCGGCGCCGCGCGGTGACTCAGACAGTCGCGATGTGGGCTGCCGGGGCATTGTGCGCTTCGAGCAAGCCTCCGCTGCATTGTACGATTGTATGTAAAGAAGGCGAGGGTACGCGGGCGGGCGCCCACCGACGCCTCACGAGAAAGCGCCTCCACCATCATTGTGACCGATTTCATATCTAAACGACTGCACTCAATTTGTCAAACACATTTTCCTTGCTGTCCCCATTTGTCTTTACTCCGCAACTTCCGTATGGCTTCCCGGTCGTGTGTTTTAATCGCCGCCAGAGCACTGTTTGTTTATCTAATGGCTTGTGTTTGTGTCTTTCTCTCACGATTCATGTCGTGATGAAGACTCCAGCAGATTCACGAAAAGATAAATTTTGCCATTCGTGAGTAGATGTTAACTCCGCACTCTCAGGTCGAAACAAACTTTTCATTGATAGTCTGTGTCTTTTGAAACATGATACTGGTGTAATTCATTGACGTTCTTATACATTTTCTTAAAAAAGGATCCCTACCTGTATTGTATACTCAGGAGTAGTTTTTGTTGAATTTGACACTCAAGCCGAGTTCGGAAACTTAATAATGAGGTTGCACCAAAAAACTCAACAGTTATTTGAAGAACATTAGTTCGTAAACAGCAAACATACTCGTCTATTTTTTGCCGCTAGGCCACGATTATGATTCAAGTTTTGCAAATCGTGACGGCTGATTCTGTCCATCACGGTAATGAGGTTAATTTTTGACGGGCTTTGTGACCGAGGAGGTCATCGTCACTCTCCGTAGCATCAGACTCAATAAAGCCTTTACAATTAGCCAGATGGACACTTGAACTACGAATGCTATGTTGATTCCTCTCGTATTCGCAGTTATTTTCAATCAATAAAAAATCAACAACAATGTTTTGTGTTTATTCCTATTTCTTTGATTGTATTCAATAGTTTTCAACCTCAATCGGTTTTGAGCATTTAGATGATCCTCTATGATTAAAGATGGTATTTTATTCTTATCTTTATTTTCGTATAGCAAAGGGATTCTTTGTTTTAGCTAAATATTTGTCAATGTATAGGTTTTGAAAAACATAGGTCTTTGGGTTTAATACATTTTTTTTTATTCAAGTACACTTTTAGCTAACAATGGGCCACTTTAGGCCGTTGTTAGATTTACAGTTACATAGATTTTTTTACTTTGTGCATTAAACTGCTAAGTTAAAGTATACACATACTCTTAGCTACAGCCAGACACGACACAAGTCTGTATTTGTCGGATCAATCTGTCACTCACCAATATAAAAAGTTTGAAGAATCATGCACCATAAAATAGCATAATACCCTTGACCCGGCGTGGGAGGGATCGAGGATTATTTTTAACCCACAGGTCGTCGACCGACAGAATGATTATTCTTGCAAGATTGCACGTGGACTCGCGCTTTATCGCCTGATACATTTAAACATGTTCATTTACAAAGCTTTTTCTCAAATATCTCAAGATTTTTTTCTTGTATGGTTGTAGTTTTTTTTTATTTGAAGAGCGTATTTCGAAAAATTGTGGAGCTTTTGATTTTGCATTTCGTTAAAGTTTCATTATACGATGCCACGTATAAATTAAGAACAAAAATTCTAATTTAATGCTGAATGCTGAATGTTTACGCTTTTCCGAATTATGCTTCTTTAATTCAACGGCGTAAAGTTCAGCTCCAAGGATTAAAGCGGCTATTAAATGAAATGCTATATACAATTCAAATCGGATATTGACGCAGCTGCCTCCGCACTCGCTTCAATTTGTGTGCTAATGCTTCAATACGGCGCCGGCTGAGATTCCCCACATTCTGCAACATTTCTCGACATTTACCCATGTTAATGTACAGCGTTTACACCTTTAAAATTAACTTGCCTAGCAGGCCAATAAAACTGTCTTTATACCCGTTGCAATTTTCTCATTCATAACGTATATTAGTAGGTGCTACAACTTTCTTATCTTCTTTTATTAGAAACGTGTCTCGACTCTCATTAGTGGATTTATCACTAGTCATTACGAAGAACAAAATATATAATAAATATACATACATATATGTTATTTGCGTCTTCTAACATAAATTCATTTTATTTTTGTATTTAAATTTCTAAGATGCACTTTGGTTACTGAGAAATATACAATTCTTGAGACAAAGCTCGTTTTCCATCATCCATTATATTAAAGAATCGTTATGAAGTTTTGTAAAAATATCCAAGCTCAGGGGATCACGTTCCGGTGCTGCACATCCGTTTATCTTAAGCCGTATGTTTACCTTTCGAGAGTGTTTTTTATACATCACCAAAGTAATATCGTTTACAGTTTACAATCATCTCTGCCCACATATACTTGCTGGCGGTTCTGATGTTCATTTTCTTGAAACTCAAAGCAATCTGTAATACCGGGAAGCTGAAATTTTTATCTCATTTAGTTTTCAAATTGTAATTATTGTTTGCCAGCTTGTTTTAAACGTCCTATGTAACGGAGAGTTTATTCACTATCAAGGTATAAATATGGCTGATGCGGTAACAGATTCGTCCTAAACTGAAATTCTTATTAATCCCGATAAATTTATTGGCCGTTTGATTGCTGCTCTAATCGGATATTCCAATTACCGTATCGCAAGTGCCATTCGGAAATTGCAAATAATTGCATCGCAGGTTTGAGCAGCGGGAGAGCGCAGACGAGCTCGGCGCATGCTCCCTGTATCGGTTATGCAATAACCGCGCGCAGGGCTGCCCGCTTGACACTATGACACACAATAAATGGCTTAACATTTATTCCACCTTCCCAAATAAGATCACAATCTCGCCAATTTCGTCTCTTCGAAAGTACACAAGTTTCCTTACTTGGCAATTTCACGATCTCCCCTGTCGAATTTTTGCATAATCACGGTGAATATTTGCATCTCTTTTTGCGAAAGTGCATGTCAACTCGTAATTTCACGAGTGGCATGAGCCCTATATATGCGTTTATAACGTTACATTCTAGATTTTGTTTTGTCAAATTGTCAACCATCGTGATTAAAGTCTTCCCCTACTGGTAAAATTCACGGTGGTCCACGCCCTCACAAATATTTGCAATACAAGGATTTTGCATTAGCACTTACCGGATCGACCACTTCGTACGTTTATTGAACTGTTCGTGCCAGTCTCTACAAAATAAGTAATTCTAAGTTACCTGGAATTTGTTACCAGTCGCCTACGTACACGCCCGTATCAATAAAATTAAATTGGAATCGTTACCTCGAAGTTGCTCGAATTGCATCTTCTGAGATATAAGATGGCGTGATGCGCTAGACGGCATGATCTATTATGAATCTACAGCATGAATCATATATGATAAACAGAGATGACCTCGATAATACAATTGACCGCAAATCACCTTGTATAACTAGTTACCGGCTTGCTTCTCGGCATTGTTACATCTGAATTTTAATTTTAATCTCCGACGCATCGGGAGATCTAATTCATAACGTTAATTGTTCATGTCATAATAATTCATAGTAATCTATTTCATACAAAAGTTGGAATCATCCATTGTATATATTGTTGTGTTGTCTTGTACAATATGTTAAACCGTTACTTTTAAAACTGATGGAAGTAATTTTCAAAGTTTTATGTATGTTTTTTTTTAATTTTTTTTATGTAATACCTAAGGAATGAGACGAACGAGACGCCTTCCCGATGGCAAGAGATAACGCCTGCCCATGACCATTGCAGCGATACACAGAACTTTTAAGTAACAAAACAAAGTCCAGGGCATCACTGCTTTGGCGCTCATTGGTTTGAGACTTTCCATGGTTAGTCTCAACAGCCCAGTAATATCGCTAGCTGTACCCTTCAAACCGGAACACAGTAATGTTCACACTACTGCTTAGCGGCAGAATAACTGGTACTGCGGTGGTACCTACCTAGACGACCTCCTGCTAAGGAAATCTACCACCGAGTACTAAGTATATAGCGTATAGTATGTATAGAGCGATATGTACATAAAACAATACCAGTACGACACCGAGGTTGACAGCCGTGATAGATGCTGTCACTTTTATACTCCGGTGGTATAAAAGTGATTTCACTGATATATATACATATATAAGACTGATTAGTTATTGTTTTAGGGATATTCTAAACTTCAAGACAGAACTATTAGATTCGCTTTAGCTATACTCCTATAAGCCATATAAAGCTATACTAAGCCTTCTTTCTAGAAACACTTCCGTAAAAAAATAATTATGTTGTCGATGTCTGGGTAAGGGTAATTATCTTGTTGTGATGCACAATATTATCTTGTGCTTTGAATATTTTCGTGGTTTAGAAATAAACCGTTGTTTTGTAGAAATTCGTTTTTATCTTGAAGTGAGAGGTCAGCGGCCGCCGTCCGGCTGCCACGCTCGTGATTAGATACTCGTGCAATTTTCACCAAACCGCCGGCTGTGCGTGATCTTATTGAATTTATTCAAAATTTTATCGTTACATATTCGTATTCATCGATACATGTTGGCTGTTAGCCAGACGCCATGAAATTTTAGTAGCATAAGGCTGAATATCCTTTAAAAAAAATATTATTCAGTATAGTTAGCTTTGACTAATTGTTCTCACGATATTCGGCTATATTTTGTTGTTTATTTTAGTCACTTTTGCGAACATCAGTAACACAATAACAGGTTTAGTGTTATCGACGACGTGATGGCGGATCATAAATTTCTTTACATGGCGCACGAAAATTGTTTGATGCATGTCTTTGAGTGTTTGGCTACATGAGTTATTTATCTCGTTTTTCGAAAGTTGAATACAAAATTCGCACACGAGCCATTAGTCTCGTTATGGCAGGTACATTTTGGATTGTTTCAGCCGGTGTCGCATACAAAATGCTCGACATCCGTTGTGGGAGCAATGACATCGTATGCATACTCACGGACTTCGCGGTACCTACACTTTAGTACTACTATATTTTATCTGGTTAATAACCTGCAATTAACATAAAACTAGCCTCTAGCCAGTCTTATCCAGTATATTAAACGTTTAATGGATACATTTCTAGGAACAGATTTGAAGCAAAATCTTTGATCCGCCTTTTTGATTTAGATAGATCGTGCTACTCTTTATTGTGTACAACAAAAACAAAAAAAAAAATTAGAGAACAAAAGTATTTTATGAGTAGAACAGATGAATCTTATGATTTAACTTAGTTATGCGTATCTCCAGTGTCTCGAAACTATCCTGCATATGTTTTTTTTATATTATATCGGCATCTTTTATGTGGGGTTATATTATTCTAGTATAAGCACTTCATTTGCGTTGCAATTTTTTCAATTTGTTTGTATTGCTCATGCACGATAATAGCTGATAACGTTCGGGCAAAACGCAATTTTCCCTTGCACTCCAACGTTATCGCGCTTTATCTCGGATATTGTTTTGGAGTTATTGTTTCGTCGGAATCGAATGATATCATGATAAACGGAGGTCATCAATCAAGTCAAGGTAAATGTAAAATGCATCGTAGAACTCTGCGCTCTCACTCATAATTACAAATACATTTGTAGTCGGATTTTGATTTCACTTTATTAACAAATTGAGAAATTCTGTGTAGTTTAATGAGAAACGTAAAGTTTTTCCTTTAACAAATAAATATGAAGCATCATTGCATCAATCTTAAGATAAGACAGGTTAGAATGTATTTCATAACGATGGGTTTAACTCAAAAATTAAGTAACTGTCAGTACTGGTCTATACAAGCTAAGTGGCTGTATCGTACCAGCACCCAGGGCCGGGTTATCGAGCGCTGTCAAGTGGCACTTGTTGCGTGGGATCGAAGCCTTTGCATATAAACGAGAGTCGCAGGCGTGATTTGTCGCGAAACAGCTCGCCTTCGCTAAATGGTAATGGAATAGCTCTGTAATGGCCGGCCCTACGCGTTCACTGTCGATATTGTTTTCATAGAAGCTTAGCTTATGAAATGCAATTATAATAACTGGTTAGCCTGAGTAATGTCAACCTACCACACTTGCTGTTAAAGCGCTGAAGTTAGGAGTTACATTGCAGTTGTAAAATGACAAATGAAAGTATTTCAGTATGCATAATTTATTACTCTTGTGTAACATATTGCGTCACTTCCCGGAAAATTGCATTCAACAATTGGCACGGTTCTCATCTTTCACAGTGCGCTTTACGCTCATATTGCTCGCCCAAAATGTAGGCCGCTTTGTGAAAGAGTGGATGCGGCCCGTAAAGGCCGTTTATGCTCATTTCCTTTTTGTGTTAGCGGCGAAATTGCACCACAGCCCACGAGCTGTGCCAAAAACTGCAGCAATATGCATGTGTCCTTGGTTTTTCTCCAATTCTCACTCGCTTTTGTTTACTCATAACCTTGTGCTCGTTTGTTATAAAAGCGGCTAGAATATTATGAAATCATTCCAAAATAATGGTCCTGCAGTGCGAAGTCATACAAAACATTCGAACGATGCCAATTTTATACATCTTTTATTACTCTACATTAAGGTTGGTTTAAATTGTGTTTTGCGCACGAACGTCTATAATTAGGAAAAAAGTTTAGTACACGACGGGAGGTAACACCGGGACCAGTAGCGCGACAGGACAGTCTTCCAATTACCAGTAGTGAGGCTGGTTGCTGCGAGCGCAGCGCTAATTAGAAAGATCCCAGTGGCTCACGACTAGTACCTATACAGTACGTACGAGTACCGAGATATGCTCGTCTGCTCGTAAACCAATTACTAGTCAACTGATGAACGCCGAGCGTGCACGAAAGTTCCCACTCAATTTCATTACGCTTCGCTGTGCGCGCTAACAATTAGAGAGGTTTCCATAGAGGCGCGATTAATTTATCGATTAGATGATGTTGGTTCTATTTAGATTTTTCCGCGTCTGCTAATCTCTACTTTGCTAGTGTAACGCCCAAAGATAGAGAATCGTCCACGTTAATCGAGTTAGCTATAAAAGCTTTAATTAGTAGAAATATAACTGAGAAAGCGGTAAACGAGCTAGACCTTGCCAGGGACCGTATTCCGCTTGTATATCAAAGTGGAAAATGTATCTGAAGCAAAAGCTTTTAAGAGCTTTCTTCGTTCGGGTGTTGTTTGTCGTATGTCGTGTCGCGTTGATGCGTACAAAGGAGGCGATCGCTGCGCGCCCGTTTAAGTAGTCCTGTCGAGTTTGCTTTCCTACGATAATGCGTCTGTAAATACCAGCCTCCCCTCGCAGCTTCACGCTCGGAGAGCTTATTTACGCATACGTTTAATTAACACTTCAACGTCTGAGTAGAACCGAACGTCGCGCTGAAAGTCGGTAGATATGGCTTTAACAGCTGTTGATAGCTTTACCAGACCTTATCTAGAGTGGTTTGCAGTAAATGCACTATAAATAGTCGTGATGCAATGTCGTGTAGGTGCCGGGTGCGGGCCGCACGGTACTGTTAGACCGCAGCCGTAGCGGCGGGTTCGATTCCCAGTTACACAACGCTGCGTGTATTGTGTTGAGCATTCCTCACGAGCCGCTGACATTCTTCGACGGAATTGTATCTAATGGAATGTTGTAATACGATCGATAGGCTTATTCTCACTCGATGGATAGGAAGTGTGTATACTATTTGTTTAACTTCAGCAACGGCAGATTATGTGTCTACATTAGAAGTTAATTTTGTACTAGTAATCATAATTACAACAAAATGAAAAATATTTTTTAGATACATATTACAAGTTATTTAAAGGACAACAAGATTGCCAACTAGCCCTGCCTCTAGACTTTAGCTCATTTGGTAGAATATCTGCTTCAAGAGCAAAAAAAAAATGCGTAGTGCAGTAAGCGGCAGCAGCAGTAGTTGTTACTACAACTACCACTATTTCCAGTATTCCAGTCAACCCTTAGGAAGAGATCAGTCAATGCTTTATGTTGCAAAATTTCTATGCCATGAGAAAGATTACGTGTTCCTCATATTATGTATATCGCTTCATCCACCGAATATGTATTTCTCCTTATCCACTAGCAACGATTTATGTTTTCGTCGCTCTTCTCTATTTTCTCGTACTACAATAGAAATTGTGAGGCTTACCAAATTGAAAATAAATTACCTAGCTTTTGTATTGAAGCTTATTGCTTTAACTATTAGGACGATATTGGAGTGAAAGAGCCTAGCTTCTTATTATAGTACCTACTTAGGCATATAATATGGATAAGTACACGTCTAAAGGAATCTGATGGCAGCGATGGCCGCCTGGGAGGCTGCCTCCATCCTTCTCACGTCCCAGGGAATTGTAGGCGCCATTGTGGTCTGACGTGTTCTTTAGGTCTTGTATAGGCATATTATGTTTCCTATTTTATGCTCGGGTTACTTCATCTATTTGACTAAAGTAAATAAATGTCGTTCATTCAATTAGGTATTTTTGGCCGCCTCTATTATTTACTTCGTCTGTGAATATGACATGAACAATTTTATATGTGCCAATACTATAGGTATACTTTTACGAAGAAAGAGTTCGTATTTGGCCTTATTATACTCGTATGTGTACGTGTTATTTACATGAGCCGTTAATTAAGCCGGCGAAGTAAGTCTAACTAGAAATGATAGTCTAAAATTATTTATCATGCGATGTAGCGATGATAACTCAGTGGTTAGCGCGGTCGATTATCACGCTAAAGGGTGTGGGTTCAAACCCCAACAACGAGCTTGAGCTACCGGTGGAGGAGAACATCGTGAGTAACCCACGTTTTCCCTCAAGTTGAAAGTCTATCGCCAAGCACCTAAAGGTATGTTCTAGTAGCCTCACTTAAGAGCCAGTTCCATTCCAGGCTAGATGTGCTTTACCATCTTCTAGCACACCGTCACTTAACATCAGATGAGCTGATCAATAGGTCAAAGTAAAAAAATATATAATTAGGAGAGCTCATTTCAAATTGAATATGATGTGTAGCAACAAATATAATTATGAATGGGGTAGATGTTAAGAAACCTTGACTTTTTATGTTTGGCTGTGAATATACAAAAGAAAGGGTTATAAATTAATAAATTAGTACAAGGATTAGCGGCAACTCGCAGCCATGTTATCATTGCTATCATTGCGAATCCATGTTATCTTATCATTTTGCATCGTTATCTTTGTATGCACATTAGGTATGAACACGTTTTGGCCATTGACATCTAATAGAAAGATTGTTCATCACCTATATTAATAAGGTGTTATTACAGCCGAAATGATCTATTTCAGGAAAAAAAAGAAACATTGTAAGTAGATACCTACTAGTAGTTTGTGATAGGTACATAGATTGAACTTATGAAAAGCTTTGACTGAAGTATTACGAAAGTCTTATTTCTTTACGTTTTGAAGCGAACAGATTGGTTGCATAAAATGATTTCCTGTAGGCACAAACAGATAGCGGAGTAGTTATTGAGCGGACGAGGAAATAATCTTTTCCCGTCGTCTGCTCGGAGGCGGATCGGCCGGTTCGCTGGAAAATTGCACTTAATCCGCCCACTCCCCCTCCTACCCTCACCACCCTGTCTGCCCGCGCTACGCCACTATTCGATTCCCGACCTACCACAACATATCTATCACTACGATGACATTAAATGAGACAACCGCGCTATACTTCCACCGACGCACCATTCCGGCACTTTAGCGTTATCTCGAGTTCGCGCTGCTCCTACACGAATGCTGTCAGCTGTGAGTGGTCGCGTTCGAAATTCTTCATCAAAGTGGCTAGTGCACGGCAGGTGTTTCGTGGTTACAGCGGCTTAGAATGCTGCCGGGCCTCGGTCCGTTTTTGCCCTGGCACGTCAGTCGGCCAGGGAACAATGGCCGTGCATTCCATCCGTCACCGTTAGTCGGGTAATCGCGGCGATGATCGGCCGCGCGCCGCCGCCGCTGCTGCCTGCCCCCCGCTGGACGTGATCAACGCTCTAATACGCACAAGCAATCATTTTAGCACTCGTTTATACTCGTAGGTACGCGTTATGCACGCAGGAAAACGTTGCTACCGAAAACATTTCAACTCTGGAATCTTAATGACATGATCGAAGGATGTCATCAACTGATAATAACAGTTACGCGGCGTTTTATTACTTACAACCTAGGTGCATTGATAAAGTAATCTCCATCATTTTCCACGTACATATTCAACTTTTTTTAGCTCGAACTAGCTAAGTAGTAGACGAAATAATCCAAAACTTAACGATCGGTGAAGCTGTTCCATAATGCTACTATAATGTTCCGCAACTAATTAAAATCCATGTATTATCATGGTTTAAGATCTGTGTTCGTCATCCACTTCTTTCTAATTTCCTTCACACTTTCTACAACATTGTACAAGCATGACAGTGTGACTTATTTTCTCTAAAATTTATGTGTAAGTTGTAAAGTCGTTTTGAGATAGTCTGTATTTACGGTTGAACGCAGTAAATCAATTTAATAAGTTTCCCGGTGGATATAAGAGTAGACAGGGCGCGGTTGGCTCGGAGCCAGTCCAAACAGGGTAAAAAGCAAGGGCGGCGACGACCGCGCCCCGAAATAGCGAGCAAAGTCAAGGCGTGTACTTAGACGAACGCGAACGCTTTAAAGTGTGTGTGTTGTTGAAATGCCGTATAACACGCTCTCTGGCAGCGCTGCCTCTACCGCCGTCACACCCTGCTGCCAGGGTGTGTCGGCCTATGAAAACGGACGCTCACTTCATTCTAAATTAATTAGTCTATCGCCATAACGTCCCACTTTTAACAACTCCCTCTCCGCCGGTGTTGGTTAAAGCCAGAGCGTAGTCAGCACTCGCCGCTCCCTAATGACCTTAATTATTTTACCATATGAGTCCGAAAAGGTGAACGCGATCACATGCGAGTTATTGCTATTTTCAACAAGCGTCATATTTATAAGGGTTGATAACGCGATTCGGTCAGTCAAGGTCGACCTCATTGTTCCGAGGCGTGCGTTTTCAATGTTAAATTGTGATAGGTGTTGTTTATTGGCACATCACGTACACATGCATATTGCGGGCACAATAGCGGTGCGTGAGGAGCTGGGGGCAGTGACTCACGGGCCAGCCTGAGACAGAACAAGGACACCGCGCAGCCGGCGCTTGAAGCAAACTGAAACATAAACATGGTTACTCCATATCCGTCGGCGCTATTCACCATTGTGCCGCAACAAATTACAGACATAATAGATATCGCAATACCAACGTTGTTCTAGATGACACACTGATATTTTAAGGATAATGACAGCTCCGACATATTCCGACAGCGCTTCTAAATTCTGATAAGTTTGGTTACTCACGAGTAAATTATAGGAAACTTTAATTGTAAGATACGTGATAGACAAATTCTGTTACAAATATTGCTAAAACAATTGATTATATATTTATTAGCAGCGTACAATGTACATACGGCAGAAATTTTTATCAAAAAATATATAAAACGAAAAAGAAAGAAGTAATGATTAGCAATGCGTGTACTATTTATGTACGTGAACGTATTACGACCGAATTGAAGACTTTTTAAAGAAGGACTAGGTTGTTAACCAACGATTGTCTATAAAAAATTATGTAAGATGTTCAAACAGAACAGTAAACAGTATAAGAAACGAAGGAACTCAGATCCGTAGCTAGTGGAAAGATGAATAATACCCCAACGTGAAAATGGTGTGATAGTATATAATCTAATGTTGTGTATGTTGTTACAGATGACTTGAAAGCGGTGACCAAACGTCTGATCCTGCAGGCCAAGCGGCAGGGCTCCGCGGACAATATCTCCATTATCGTGGTGTTCCTGAAGGAGCCGCGCGACATAGCCGCTGACAACCGCCCGCCCATGGACCTTGGGTAAGACAACCAACTAGAAACCTGACTGTACTTTATGGTAGATCTCATGCATGTTGTCGGCTTGGTAGAATCCAGCACTGTAGGTATCAGATGTTTGTCGTCAAGCCTATAAACATTACTATGTATTCCGATTTGAAGGATACAAAGACTAGTGGAATTATAGGGCTAATATGAACCATTGAATTACATTATATTATTTATTTTTATTTATTTATATTGAATATCTTAAAATAATGAGCGCTAATGCAATGAAACTATGTGATTTGTCTTATTGCCAGAAATATTTCTTTCAGTACATACAAAATATAATTCTGACAATAAACTTTGTCTTATTTAACGTAAAGTTTTGAATACATCTGCAATGTTCATAGATAAGCATCACATATCATTATGAAAGCGTCATATTCATCGCATAATTACTTGCCTTAATAAAATGAATAGAATATAACGTGAAAATGATAAACGGATTCTTAATTTACTTCAAACGATTACGTTTTGTTAACCATGAAAATAGGAAGAATCTGTCCTTACTTGTTTTCTGATCTGAGGAATAAAGATAACATATTTGACTGCCCTGTTAGCTGTTTGATAATACTTCTGCTTCGAGTTCTGTAGGATATGAGTTCGATTCCCTCTCTCAGGATTAACATTTGTGTGAAAAACATCGATGTTTGTTCTGTGTTCTATATTTTTTATGTAGATCATAAATAATACGTAGGTATGATTTACATAAAAAATAATTCTATCAGCTATCTGGTTTCCATTGTACAAGCTTTGTTTACTTTAGAGCGGGATAGCGCTGTATGAAATGACATCCAATAATAAATTGATTGATTCAGGCGTTACTTTGCGGAAGTTTATTTTGAGTGTTTATGGTATGTGCTGTATTTAGTTTATTTCCACTTAACAGTCGTTGTAAATGAAACTACTGTTAAGCGTAAATAAACTTAATACAGGCCTCGTCCTCCAATGTTTATTAATTTATATTAATTTTAATTAAGTTTGAAGCTCAGAGTAAGTAAGTAGATCAATAAAATTATTATTAATGATCGAGCGAAACGAAATAACCCAATCATCATATTATACATACGACATTAAATTTCATCGCCAATCATTAATATTGCAAGGAAAATTATACGACCTCTATCCACCATAACTTCGTGATATATTGCAATATAAATAGTATATGTATTATGACGATTGTTTTACATTATAAATACTAATTAATAAAAACGGCTATCGCTGTATAGCATAATAACTATGATGTCATATCGAAATAATTAATATGCATTTCCCCGCTAGCAGCACTTATTAACTATAATAATTATAAACGTTGTCTTTTAGCGTATTAAGAGCGTATTAAGCGAGATGTTACAGGTTTTTTTTTATTTATCAACCTGTACTGCCCCGCTGCAGGACAAAGGGTTCTTTATCTTCTTTTTTTTTTCATTTCACATTGCCGCATTAATGTCATCCACATGTGCATTTACATATTTTCTCATGTAAATCTCATGAGTCATTGTATTAATTAGTGCCAGGTCTGCAAGCTAAATCTTATCTAGGATCTGGTAGTTTTCTTACGCGATTATCATAAAAAAAAAGACGAAGCCTTCGCGTTATTTAACCGGTTTCGATGTGGACAAAATTATGTATCTCCGCGAACGCGACATTTATCTTCCCTGCCGACCTTGGAGCCGACTGTTGTCTAACACGTATAGCTGAAAACGAAAGTCCTATTTCATATCTGTTATAGACATCTTAGTCACTTTCATCTGTTCCACCCTTTAACAGCTTGTAATATCTACCTATTAATTTTCAAGCCATTACCACACTTCACGTCTTTTGGAATTGGTCTAAATTTTCTTCGTAGTTGTAGGTGTTTCTTTATAGTTCATAAAGGCATTTCTAAAGAAAATTGTTTACTTTATAATATTTCAAGTGTCTTTTCTTGTAGATTCTTATTGCATGAAATTTTTGATAGTTGTTGTATAAAATTTTGCAAATTTGAATGTAATGTTATAACGTTACATTATCTGAAACAGAGATCGCAAATGCATCTATTTTCTCTGATATAACATACGGTTGTAACAACGATTATTTTTTATGATAGGAACGGTAAACGTGCAAATAGTCCACCTGATGATGATGATGATAATTATACTATTTATTGACAACTGTTAATTTGACATGATTTATGGTTTTGACATTTTTTATACATGAAATATGACTTGTAACTTTGGTACCTAATTAATAAAACATTGCATTGTATTGTATCGACATTTGCAACGTTAGTGGAGTTGTCGATAAATTGCCAGCCCGCAAAAAGCGCTCGATATTGTCACATATACAAAATTTTATATTAACTGTTACAAATATTTTCTTTGTGTAAAAAAGAAAGGCGAAATTAAAGATATACTTTATTACAAAGTTTTAATCAAACAAACAGTCAACAATGGGTATATGGGTGCATAAGAAGCCTTGTCACGAGTATTGTTGCATTGTCAGGCTGGACAACGCGCTGGCGAACGCGCCCCCGTTCGCCGGCGAAGGCGACACGGAGGCGTGCAAGCGGCAGGCGGAGGCCGCGGCGCTCGCCGCCGAGTCCGCCGACAACGGCGTCGACAACTCTGACAGCGACAGCGAGGACCTCGGCCCCGAGACTGCTGTCGACGCGGACGATGTAGACGCCGACAGGAACCATGAGCCGGCGCCACCCACGCCGCCCGCTGACGCCGGTGAGTGTCACTATTTGCGAGTAAAATTGTAGCCAAATCGGCAGCGACAACGAGAACTTCTGTCCAGACGACTGTTGACACAAACTGTGAGAACCATAAATATGCTAACTATGCGCACCGTTAAATGTAGAACAGCAAACTCAGAGGCTACTAATAAGTATAATTAACGTTCCATTTCGAATTCAAATAAACACAAAAGCTATAAGATTTCACTTCCACCGTCTGACATGATCTCTAAATTTAATTCTCACAAGACAGTAATAATATATCAGACCGCGATATTTTCTTACCAGCTAACAATACATATTTCAATATCAAAACAAACAAATCAGATGACCGCAATCATACAATATCAAATACATCGAAACGAGATTACAAGAGCAAAAGAAAAAGTACGCGAGGTGTGACGGCTTATCGATTGTTACATTCACCCACATCCGAGATAGATACAGTGCAGTGACTGTCTCGTATACCTAGTTCACGAGGAGCGCCACTATTGTATTTACTGAATTAATCTGTAAACCTTCCGTGGAAGATATTAGTTCTATCATTTGATCAATTCTATGGATAAGTTAGTTGGGACGTACAACCACCTTTCAGTACGTAGTAATGGCGTTTCCAGCAGCCATTGTATGTAGATGACACGCTCGCACTGATCTTGGGTACTGATGTACTACAGCTTAGTAAAAAAAATAAATTAGAAACCATTCAAGTGGGAAATTCGTGCTTCTATATCCCGGAACAATTATTATTAGATACACATTGACTTGGTTAGGCCTACTCGAAAGTGACCTACATAATAATGATGTACATATTGTATAAGCATTATTTTCTGTTAAATTGACAAACGTTTAAGATCTTAACAATACATGATAATGTACGCAATAATATCATAAGTCTTTGAACAAACTCAGTGTACTTTGTGTAACTTTTTAAAGTAAGGCCATACGTATAATTAAATTCATTTTTTATTATGATTGTGAATTTTGTTTTTATAAAATTACATCACTTCACTATACGGAGCCAATAAATAATTGTTGATTTTGAAACTGCACCTAAAACGGTCATCAAAATCTCCTTTTTAGGCTGTATTTTTATATAATCCATTTATATACAGACGTATATAAAATTGTACATTCCGTCCTTGAACGAATTTTAGTGCATAAAATCTTTCGGTTTTTCGGCATCCTAGTAAGAATATCTTGTTCTGGCCAGATGACGGCCTGATGGACTGGGGAGGCGGGTGGCATGCCAAATTTGGTTCGCAGCTTATCGATCCCTTATTTACCTACATCTGTGGTGTTGCATCACGATTGCGACAATTTCTATGCTGTTATATCTGTGTAGTTTAGGTAAAGTTTAAAATAGGGGAAAATGTGACAAATTACATTTTTAAAAGCAAAGCACATCAACTCACGTCAGGTATCGCTACTACATGTCCAAACTAAGTTAAACTTTACATTAATATAACCAATCGATGAAAGTCAAATTATATTTTCAAATACGTATAACATAAGTGTAGGTACATGCATCAAAGTATCGGGGATGAAAAAGTGGACAAGTTCGCATGTAAAACTAAATGGATAATTAGGCTGGCAGGCTCGGCAGGTGATTTTACCACCTGTCCTTATCAATGTGAATACTTATGTATATACATACAGATACATATATACATCGGTAAGCTAACTCCTCTGTGGTGTAACTCGATTATTGTTCTAGGTGATACTAAACCACCGACGAATTCGTTAGTTTTCGGATGGGTAACCGCGACTGGCACTTACAGTTGAATGTTTCCATAGGTCAGATGACACATTAAATAATTTAATGTGTCATCTGACCTATGGAAACATTATTAATATGACAAACAACCGGGGCCTACAATTATTGTAGGCCCCGGTTGTTTGTCATATTAATAATAAGAAAAATAGGGCTGGCCACTTAGCCTATACCTACGAATTTATAAGAAATATTTATACAGTCTGGTATCAAAAACTCCGCATAACTAGGTAGGTATTTTGTCGTCTAAATTATATGTAGGTATAATGTACTTTAATCATGTCGATTTAGTTTGACTTGGTCGATAATAATCAGCTGCAATTTATTTTGACGTTTTCTATGTTCAGTATAAGTCGCTTCTTTTTAAAAAATAAAAATGGTCTTAGAGGCTTTATTTCAGTGAAATAAAATATAAATTAGGTACATACAAATGTATTTACAAAATAAAAGGCATCCCAAGGGGAGCTGGGGGGTGCGCCCGGGGCGGCGGCGGCGGGCGCGCGCGGCCGTCCTGCTTGTGCGGCGCGCGGCGTCCCGCTCTCAGTCGCTCATTGAACGCCCGTCGGATCTGTGCTACTCGCCACGACACTGCCGCTCTGCTATTGTGATATCGCCTTTTGTCTTCATAATATTTACGGCTCGAATATTACGAGTCCGGCGAAGATAGTGATCTGTGCAGTGAAATTACCGTTTACGGTATGTGATTCCTAGCGAATGTTGTTGATTATTTCCACATACCGAACGGTTTGTGAAAGGTTATTTCTGTGTTGATTCATGCGGTGCGCTGCTCTGTAAATAGATCAGTTCGTCGGAAGGCGCATCCCTCTTTCACCCGAGAGCACAGGATTCGACCAAGATCACATATTTCTTGAGATCAAGACGTGACGGAACTCGGGCGTGTCTTTGCCGTTGCTCTCGAACGAAATGGCGTCCGAGACATTCTCGCGGGTTTGAATTCGCGACCGGTAAAATAGCTCTGTAAACGCCGGCTGCGATACGTCGGCTTCGATAGGTATTTAAATCACGTAAGAATCGTTATGCTATGCGGAATCACCATCACCGAAAAAATCGTTAGGAACATTTGTTTTGAGGGTGTGTCGCTGGGCACTTGTTGATAACGAGTCGGGACTTCGGGAGCATGACAACCCCGAGTCGCGTGACACTGGGCCGCATGTTCGCCAGGTGTTCCAGTGTTATTGTGTTCTAAACATTGTGTTTGTGTTGTGCAGTGGAAGCGGGCCACGTCGACGGAGCGCTGGTGGATAATGTAGCTGAGAGTGGCGACGAGTCCGAAGACGAGTGGAACTACTTCAAGGGCGAGGGAGAACGTGACCACAACCCCGCCGAGGAGACCGACGAGCTGCCGCGATCTGATACACCCGGACACGATAATGTATGACACTATTTTTAGTAATAATCTCATTTTATGTCGTCCTATAGGCACGGAAAGCCCATAAATAAATTTCCTTCTAGTTTAGAATACGAGTAATTAGTACAAAACACCTACAATACAAAATATGGTGGTTTTAACGTCATGTGCCTCCTTTGCAAACTTTCTGTTTGCCTATTTTTTGAACAAATATAGGTATCTAGTATTGTACTATTAGTAGGTATGACATCATAACTGGAATCATTTCCTTGCAACTTTCGCCTGCTACAGTTACATTTTGTACAATAATTAAGACATATCAACACTACACACCGCAGTTCAAGGACGTTCAACGGATTCTTGATAAGCCAGAAAGAACCAAATTGTTACAGTTTGCAGTGTACCTATACCTACTATGCATTGAATGTTGTTCTATCTCAATTTTTTTTTCTTTCATTTGTTTTTACTATGATACTCCTTAATTATGTATGTATTTTAAGTTATATGTATAGAGAATTAAGGAGTCTGTATGTATGTTTAGATGATATATTATCATCTAAAAATATTACAGAACTAAGGAGCATCATAAACAAATTGATTCTAAAAATAAAATTTATGAAAACAAACTTTCTGGCTAAAACAAATGAAAGTATGATGATATACATACATTTATATGAAATTTCTGTGTCTATTACTAGTCTAAACTTCTCAGTCCTAATATTTGTCAACTTATTTATGACTTCTAGTTATTTTGACACTTTTTGCACTGACTGTTTAAAACAATCGGTTCTTTCAAAACTTAGAGTTCTATTAAATCAAGTCTAAAACTAGTGTATGTCTAAAACCTGTTGTACACACCCAATTTATGACTCAACTTCTATGCTGAGCTATAAATTATGACCCTAACACATTGGACTGTGCTTTTATTAGGTATATAAATATAAAAATGAAGTAATCATAACATTTAAACTCGCAAAACAGAGTGACAAAATACCAGCAATGGGTAACATTATTACCTCATCAGATAACATACATATACCTACCTATTACCCATACATTTTTATTAATTTTATCTTGTACATATTATAAAAGTGGTTTATCCTTATCAAAGTATGTTTGAAGCTACACTAAGTTACATACACATACAAAGTTACTAAAATAGAGATGTACAATCTTCAATCAAATATGATGTACTAAACATGTATGCCCACTTTCACAAACCCAATAACTAGAAATAATTATTTATAGTAAGATAGTTAGTTATAAATATTTTCTGATATTACCATTTGATTACAGTCATCAAAGTAGCTTTCTCGAAAATAGATTACATTTGTCAGAATGTTGATTATGGCTGATTAATTCAAACTTTACATGACTAAAGATGAACATTTATGAATTTTTACAGAGAGTAGCAAGTATAAATCATATTATAATTGTCATGAACCTACAATATATATGTATATATTAGAAAAAATATTAGTTATTTGATAAACTTATTTTATAATTTACATGATTAATATTTAGATCATGCAATTATTTATTAACATAGCTTGAAAACTGATGAACTTTAAGTATATCACTTTTTTTATATTTTGTGTTTTGTGTTGTTAGGTGGCTAGCTGTTTGACCACAGCTCACCTGATGTTAAGTGATGGTGTGGTCGAAGATGGTAAAGCACACCTAGCCTGGAAGAGCTTCCAGCTCTCAAGTGAGGCTACCGGAACATGTTAGATGCTTGCACTTGAAAAACATTCATACTTATAAAGAAAATACATTAGTTACTCTGTTTATATACTTATGATTTAGTTGAATAATAGTTTTTAAACAGAGAATAGACTATTTTGGTGCAAAGGGTTATACTTTAGCAAAGGGGATGAATGCATTTCTATTCCTATTTAATTTAATATTTTGCTACAGCTAAATGCTTTTGTTTCCTTTATGGATGTGAAAATTCTTCAAGTCAGAATTCACTGCCAGGCTAATCTGATCATTACACGTTTGCTGCAATAAACTATTTCTAATTTTCCAGTCCGCGTGGGAGACAAGCTCCGTCGACATGAACAGTTCACCGCTAAACCCGGACGCGCCCGTGTTCGTCCCCGGTAGCGTGGCGTCTGACGTCCTCCTGGCAGAGTCGCCTCGCAAGCCTCTGCCCATGGATGACATTGAGCTTCCTGACGTGGCGCAGTTCCAGACTGAAGCAGTCGTCAGACCTGCTGAACTTTTAGACTTGGATAACTGTGATCAACTCAATGGCCATCATGTAAGTATACTTTATACTTGACTGGTAGTAAATCTTCTTAGTAGGAGGTTGTCTAGGTAGGTACCACTACAGTACCAGATATTCTGCCGCCAACCTTTGTTTTGGTTGTGTGGAAACATTACTGTGTTTGGGTTTGAAGAGTTACTCCACCTAGTACATTACAGGGCTGTTGAGACTAACCATCAAAAGTCTTAAATAATAAAATATTTTAAAATTGATCTTTCTATATTTGAATTGCATAAAATTATAAAAAAGGAGCAGATATTTTATTACATTTACATGTAATATTAAATTTACAAAATAATATATATATTTAGTTTTTTTAACTAAGTCAGTTTTATGAAATTATTTCTCACTAGCGGACGCCTCGCGGTTTTACTCGCGTAGTTCCCGTTTCCGTGGGAATATAGGGATAAAAAGTAGCATATGTCCCCTGGGGATAGTGTAGTTTCCCAACTAGTGAAAGAATTTTTGAAATCGGTCCAGTAGTTTCCGAGCCTATTCAATGCAAACAAACAATCAAATCTTTCCTCTTTATAACAGTATAGATGTAATTAAACATGGCCTATAAAAGTTTGGCAATATGATTGATATATTTTAATACTCATATTTAGAAATAAAAAAAATCATTAATTGTTTGCTACATACCTAGTTTCTACATCAGGTGTTATTTATAGTTCATGTGTTATAGAGTTTTCCTTATTCAGAAGTACCTAATGTTAATATTCTTATATTCCAGAATGTATCATTAAGTGATGCTGCAAAGGAACGTCTAAATGGCAATGACAAGTGCACCATGGATAGTTTGGGCTTCGGATTCAATGTGGGCATTGAACCTGATAAAGTCAAGGACAGTGGCCTCATACAAGACTTTGAAAGAATACAGAAAGACACAACAGACTTCTGTAATATTCAGGTAGGACAAATATGCAGTATTTTAGAAATAATAACAAACTGAAAAATCAACTAATTATTCTCATATATTTTTGTTTGCTTTAGTTGTTTGTTTAATTAAATTAGTCATGTAATTATTTTCAGGAATTTTGACAATACCGTTATTATAGTAGACTTATTCAGAACCCAGTAGTATAGTAGGCCTTATATAAGTTTAAATTGTTTCAGGTATTCCAAACACACAGTGAAACAAATCCATTTGCTGTTGAAGGCAATGATGAGCTATTCGAAAGATTCAAAAACAAAGAGAGGGATCCAATGAGCATGAGTTTTTATCAGGAAAAGGATGATGACACATGCGAAAGGCTCCACAAAAACAATACACATGTGGACCTCAATGCAGTCCAGCCGCTGCCGGACAGTGACGATGAAGATTTACAAACCAATGGCATCTGTGATAATGATAAGGAAAATATCTCTCCCGATCAACACACAGACATGTTTGCTGAAGACATCCTTGAACCAAATAATGATATAATGAGGTTCGATGAGCGAACAGACCTATCACACAATATCGCCAACTTTGGCCAGGGGGACAACTGCATGGAGTACCTAGTTTCTAGCTCCAACAATATGTCGTATCCTAATATAGAACTAGAATCGGCCAACATTCCCCAAGACACAGTACAACAGACAGACACACCCGAATCTCACAAACTCATGTTCGAACAAATACCTGAAATACCAGATGGTAAAAGTTCTGAGTTAGGTTTCACAAACGATGACAACAGGGACCCATCGGAGAGCGAAAAAGATCTCAGAGCGAGCACACCACAAGACGAAACGTCTCAGGATGTCGAAATGGAGAGTAAACTTGAAGATTCTCCTCTGGAAGAATTGGAACCGGAATTGACGCCAAGCGAACTTGTTGAATTCGATCGAGTGATTTCCCCGGAATCGATTCATCTCGACGAAAAAGACAATGAATTTGCTCCTGAGCCTGTGGTCATTCCTGAGATCCAACAAGCGGCGTCTCTCGAACAGCTGGCGGTGTCGCCCGCTCCGGTTGACGACGTCACCGAGGAAGCGATCACACCCGAACCGACACACGGACAGACCGACGTCGACGTCCATCGCAACGAAGTTGACGAATTACAGAGTACGGATGACGTGGCACACGAGAATCCATTCGACGACGGCGCGGTAGAAGCACCAGAAATCGCGTTCGAAGAGCGACACACTGATGAAACGGAAGTTACAATTGCTGTTTCCCCAGCGCCTGTGCTGTCGTCGGTTTCGATCGACGCGACCGCATCTCCCTTGTCGGCGCACTCCCCGGTACCCCCCCGTGACGCTCCAGTCGAGTCCCCGATTCCGGTTCAATCTCCTGAACCCATCGAGCAAGTCGCAACTTCACCATTACCCACGCACTCTCCGCTGCCTAGTGAAGTGGGCGCCCAGTCTCCTCTTCCGAGCGAATCACCGGCGCCCGAAGCTCTCGTGCAAATCGCTTCGCCCGTTCCGAGCGCCTCTCCTGCTCCGAGCGCTTCTCCCGCGCCCCATGGAATTCTGCCCAGTGAGTCGCCGGCGCCACTCCACCCGGACGAGTCTCCGGCGCCACTCCATCCAGGCGAGTCCCCGCTCCCCGCGCACTCGCCCTTGCCCGTGGAAACAGTCGCAGCAGAGTCGCCTATCCCGGCGGATATTCAGAGAGACTCTCCTCTGCCAGTCGAAATGTCGTCTCCACGAGACTCGCCTTTACCGAGCGAATCTCCTCTGCCGCGAGAAACCGAAACACCAGTGGAGGCTTCCGCGCCAGTCGAGTCCCCACCGCCGGCCGAAATCTTCGAACCAACAGCACCTCAATCCGAGAGCACCTCGTCGCTACCGACTGAGGAACACGCGCTGGTAGTAGAAGAGTCAAAAGAAGCCGTTGAAGAGATAGCGCCGTCCCCGTTGCCGGCGGATGTGCCGCTCCCTGGAGACTCGCCCGCACCCCCCGCTTCGCCGTCACCCCCCGCCTCACCCGCGCCCTCCGCCGCACCCGCGGTCCTCGCTTCACCTGCGCCCCCCGCTTCACCTACGCCCTCCGCCTCACCTGCACCACGCGTGCTCACTCCGCTCGAGCCGGAGTCCACGATTGAACCCACGCCCCAGCCCGAACCTGAGCCGGAGCGTCCTGCCGACATCGAACCTGAAATATTGACGAATACGGACACCGCACCCGTGGAAGAGCCTGTCATTGCCGCAGAGCCCCCCGCAGTGTCCGCCGAAGAGGTGCCGCTGGCAGCGCCTGCGCCCGATCTAGTGGCCGAGGCGCGCGGTGAGCTCTTGACAGACGCGGGCGCGAACGCAGCAGAGTCCCGAGCACAAGAGATCTGCGTACCCGTTACCTGCGAAATCCGGCCAGAGGACGGCGAGCACGTCGCCGCCACGCCGCCGCCCACGCCCGCTGTAGACGCGCCCACGCCCGCTGTAGACGCGCCCACGCTGGATCCACTCGCTGCAGCCGCCGCAGGCGCGGCCGCTGTCGCCGCGACAGCTGCCGTCGCAGCCGCCGCCACCAAATCTAAGATTTCGTCCGTGAAGAAAACTCCAACGACGCCAGCCACGAAAACGGACTCGCGCACACCAAAATCGGCTCCGAAACCGAGTGCTGCTGCGCCGCGTACTCCCGCCTCCACGACTAAGAGGCCTGCGGGCTCCGCGCCCGCGGCGCGTACTCCCGCCTCTGCGCCCCGTCCGGCGGCCGCGCGGACTCCGACCGCTACCAAGACCGCGTCGCCTGCTTCAGCGAAGCCTACAACCCCTGCCGCTAAGCCGTCTCCAGCAGCGCGGATGCCGGCGACTCGTCCGGCGGCGAGCGCCCGGCCCGCGTCGGCTGCGGCCCCCAAACCCGCACCTAAAGCTGCCGCGCCGGCGAGCGCGCGTGCCGCCCCCGCCCCGCGCGCTGCAACCGCCATCCGCGCGCCTGCCCCGCGCCCAGCGACCGCGCGGCCCGCCACCGCCGCCGCTGCCAAGCCTGCCTCCGCTGCGGCTCTGACGGCAACGAAGCCGATGTCTCGCCCCGCGCCAGCCGCGACTCGTCCCGCACTCGCGCCCGCCGCTAAAACGAAGAAGCTGCCCGAGAAGAAACCCCTCACGAACGGAGACGTAAAAGAGACTAAACTCGCGCCGAAGACCACGCTCGCCGCCCGCACCGCGCCACGGCCCGCGCCGCGCGCCACGCCGGCCGCGCCCACTGCACCAGCTACGAAGTGAGTAACATTTTTGAATGACAATTAGCAAGACTCTTTTTTGTATCTAGCTGACGACCAATAAGCCTAAAAGGATAAACCACGCCTGTAATACTGGCCTGAATCTGTTATGTACGAGTGTTATCTCGGTGAGACTGTCTTTAATTAATGTCTGTTTTGTTAATGTACCAGTCTAACAGAATGTGAAAACCTATAGGACAGTTCTAATTTAGCCATAGTGATATTTATCCATAAGTTACCATACCTGTTGGTTTTCCTACGGATTACATATATATACGTATATTAAATAGGCATATATAATATACATATTATTACATATACATATATATTTTGTTGAGATTGTTTTGTTTTGTTGATATCCATCTTCTATCTTCCGCCATATTAGACCACACTATTACCTGATTAGATCCAACAATATTATTTGTCAAACACGTTAGCAAACAAATTCCTCTTAACGTGTGACGTAATTTATGGATGGCCCCTAATTGCAGAAAGTTGGTGGTTGTACGTAAGCACTGCCTTAAAATTAAAAATTGTTTTATTTTATTTTTATTTAAAATTATAGGACGGCAGCGGCGCGACCGGCGGCGCGCGCGCCTCTCGACAAGCAGAGCAAGGACCTCGCCAACAAGCGCATCACAGCCAAGGCCGCGCCTCCCAGGACTGCACCCACCAAGGTACGCACCGCAGTTACAACAACTCCTAAGTCAACATATTGGGTTTAGCTTAGAAGATTTCGGTTTGATAGAAAACCACCTAGTTCAAAAATATATGAAAGTCAAAATAGCTTTAGTTATAATATTGTGCATGAAACTCTTTTTGCTAGGTCACTTGAATTTGATCCTTTGAGTGCTCATAGAACTTAAACCCGCCTATGTGTTTTTTTTTTTAATCATGCAGATCGTAAGCACACTCTAAAATGCGTAAATGCGATATAGGAGTAAAAATATTTCGAAGCCATAGGGATTTTGATTGGTTTTTATATATAGCTATGGGCAATACTTTAATGCTTGCAGGCAGAACAATACAACATTTTTTTATACCATGCTGTTCTGTTAATGTGCCCACTAGATTCTATCAACATTTCTGGTACAACATTTGTTAAATTCTTGTGATGACAAGCATTTGTTCTGTTTTTACAAAACATGCAATGTCGTAAATATGTTGACATAGAAGTAACAGTATTTTTTACTAAAATTTATTGGAACTATTACCGTTACACAAAATTACGCGTTCAGTATTTTAGTGTGTGTATTTGTTGAACAGGCAGCCGTAGGCGCAAAGAACACTGCGACCAAAGTCGGCCCCAAGAAGACTGCGGAGGCTGCGCCCCCAGTGACGAACGGTCTGCCCATAGAAGACAAAGCGCCGCCCTCGCCGCCCGCTACCGACAACTCACTACTGCCTGACGTCATCGCGTAGGCGCACATATTCCGATTCCTATTATTTCCGCTTGAATTTTGTGATTTTCTATAAGTGTATGATAGTTACGCCGTTCGTGGCGGCGAGTCGTTAGGTGCGGGAGACTCCTCCCAATTTTATATTATAGAGTCGCTTTTTATAGACGTGTATGTTGCCGGTTCGTTGAGCGCGGGGGCGGCGCGAGCGCGGCCGCGGCCGCGGCTGCCGAGCCGCGTCTCTGTGGACCTTACTTCTGTATGTCCTCTGAACTCGCGCGCGATCCAAGCGCGCTGAGCGGCTGCGCTCGCGCATCGCCGCTAACGGTTATTATCCATTATTATAAGTCTGTTTTAGAATTTTATATTACCAACGAATGATTGATAAAAATCTGGCTTTTAATTTATTTTCTTTGTATAACCGTATTATTATTTAAATAAAAAATGTGAGGAAGGACTGATACATTGTTTTATTTATGTGGAATTGAAATTATGAGCTAGGCGAAGTGATATTGAAACGCGTTTTTAGAAGTATAATTGTTTACTTAATTGCTAGATCTTACGTATTAAAGTTCTCATTATATTTGATGTAAACTTGAAATATGGTGTTACAAAGAAATACTTAAAATAGAGCATATTAATCTAATAAATGATTATCACCCTCATTTGATCTTTTATTTATAAATTAAGTTCCAATTATTTCCTATCAATCTTCCAAGTGGGGGAATCGGAAGTCGGTGTCCTGGAGATGTTGAGCCATCCAGTTCTCTGCTTCGCGCTCCATGTCTGCGTCGAAGTAATCTCTCCAGCCGCCGGCTTTACCTGCACAGGAGCCATTGTATTAACAACATGATTATGCTAACGCAACAGCTAGAAGTACTAGGTTACAGCAGGAAACTTTGTAGCGATGATAGCTCAGTGGTTAGCGCTGTCGTTTTGCACGCCGAAGGGCGGGGTTTCAAATCATAACAATAAGCTTGAGCTGCCGGTAAAGGAAAACGTGAGGAAACCATAGCATGATGGTGTTTTCTAGTACTCTGCTACCACCTTATTGAAAATCAGTCGTCAAGCATCTAACAGTGTGGTTACCATCTTCGACCACACCGTCACGTAACATCAGGTGAGCTGTGGTCAAACACCTAGCCTGTCAACCATAAAACAACTTTGTTGCCAACAAATGGTATAGTGGGTACCTATTGCCGCTTCACTACCAATTCTACCAATCCCTGAGGATTCGTGACAGTTGCTTTAAAAATTGGGTGGCTTTTCTGCGTAGATACACAATAAGCTTTTTATACCGCTTATAGTGCCGATGCTCTATTGCGGTTCTACGTCGTCCCGCGTAAAAGTTATAGAAATACTGTTACGATAAAATAGGTAGCTCTGGTTTTTTATTTTGTGCTGACTTTCAGCTCAGAATTTTCACCTCTTATGCGAGTAAACGATAGGGTTGTGAAAAATATAGACTTTATATCAATACCAAAAAAATAATTATTAAATAGTAGTAATTTGCCGAATCTCTAAAATAGTGTTCCAGATTCAATCCTAGAGGCATAAACGCGATAATTCCATGATAAATTTAAGTAAGTAAGTACTTATTGTATAGAAATCGTCGGCCCTGTCGAGGTCGCTCGTTTGCATCAACATAAGTACCTTTCCTAATAAAAGCCTGTTCGCCAGGTATGAGAATGGCTAGCTCCTTCATGACGTCATAGTTGACGGCCTTGTTTTGCTTGAAGTTGTCGATGCTGAGATGGTCGCACAGTTTCGCTACCTGCTCCTCGCTGAACTCTTTGTTGAAAAACGCTGCTACTCGCCGCACTGCCGCTGGCAGGTCCTGAAAACGGTTCACCATGATGCATCTCGATATATTAATGGGTAGCCTACATTATTCCTACATATCTATAAGTATATGTTAGAAAAGTGGCGCCGTAGCTGTTTGTGAGCCGCCGGTTTTCCAGTGTTTTCCTTCAGCGACAGCTCAAGCTGTTGGGGGTTGAACCACGCCCTTCAGCGTGTAAAGCGACCGCTTTCATAGCTACAAACATCGCTTACAGCGGCACCTACTGCTTATAACTTAACAAAATAAATTCCAGGTCTTTACTTTGACATAAACTATTTAGCTATGTACACATTTAACTGTACTTGGAGCGATTAAGTACGTAAGCAAACACGGCTTTTGCAATGGTCAAATGCAGAACTGCGTTGTTACCCCACCCAAAGCACTACTAAATTAGATTTACTGGTGTGATGGCTAATTTATTATTTTAACCCTGGTTTATTATCCTAAAAAATGTGATTGTGCGCCAACTGATATTAAAAGTCAATCTTACCTTAGATAACTCTTCGTAGAACAAAAATAACATATTTGGTTGATGTCTCTTTTCCCATGCTTCTTTCAAGTGCTCGAAGTAGGGCGTCCAGTGATCTGGAACCGTTGTAGACATTATTTCTACTAGTTTCAATAGGCAAATAGTTATCACGGAAGAGAAAAAACATTGTAGGTACACATAGTTGCAAAAGTAGCCTCAAATATCTATAAAAAGTTTAGGACTTATTCCATAATTTGATCTTCTAAAAAAAATTACCTACCTACCTACTTACTTTGACCCAACTCGTCACCAAGGCTATTGCAACATGGCCGAAACGTATAGAGGTAAATAAACAAAAATAATTTCATTGTGTTGGATTGTGCGGGATTAATTGAATAAATTCGTAGGATGTTTCACACAGCGCCATCTAGCCCTAAGTTAATCAAAGTTTGTACTATAGGAACCAGATGATGATAAAATACTTATACCTACTTTTTTTGTAAAAACAAACTTATAACACATATACAATACATACATACATAATACATACGCACACGCGGGCACAGAACAAACATTTATCCCACAATCCCACTAATATTATAAATGTGAAAGTTTGGTTGGATGGATGTTTGTTACTCTTTCACGCAAAAACTACTGAACGGATGTGGATGAAATTTGGTATGGAGGTAGCTGACACCCTGAATTAACACATAGGCTACTTTTTATCCCGAAAACATGTAGCGCGGTAAAACCGCGGGGTGCAGCTAGTCGTCGCATAAATGTTTGTTCTGGTGGGAATCGAACCCACGAACCTACAGCTCTTCAAGTAGATATTCTGCCAAATGAGCTAAAAGGGCAGTCACACAGAACCCCGTTGAAACAAAAAGTGTTCAAGTCGTGGAAGTTTAAAAATTACACACATCTCTAATAAGTCAACCTATGAATCAATTGTAACCATGAAACTTACGCAGATCTCTCATGAAGTAATTCCAATATGTCTTAAAATCACCAATGTAGCCCTGCGTCCTGATTAATCTGTTCAAGTGATAGAAAGACACCACAACATCCCGCGGGTCCCTTGCAACGTAAACCATCTTAGCGGTGTCAAGTAGTTCTGGCGGCAAAAGAGACATTGGCAGGTGTGTTTTGATGAATCGTTGAGAAGTCGCGGCTTCAAGCTGCTGAGTTGCTGGCTGGGTTACCCACTGCAATATGTTGAGTTTGTGTTCCGAATCGCAGTTCTCTGATCGGAATTTCTCTTTCATTACTGGATGGACAAATACTGAAAACCTAGAAGATGAAACAATCTTCAGTAAGCAGACAAATTATTTCAAAACCTACTCTTTCCATATTTTTTTTCAAACAATACCTTATGGTATGGAGGTTTGGAGAGGGCTATGCACGGAGTTTCCCGACGAGATCGAATCAGAAATGAGGAGATCCGTAGACGAACTAAAGTAACCGACATAGCCCAGAGAATCAGCAAGTTGAAGTGGCAGTGGGCAGGACACATAGCACACAGAACTGATGGTCGATGGGGCTGCAAAGTTCTGGAGTGGAAGCCACGAACCGGCAAGCGCAGCGTAGGACGTCCACCCATAAGGTGGACAGACGACCGCAGGAACGCGCTGGATGCGAATCGCTTCCAACCGGTCTTTGTGGAAGTCAATGGGGGAGGCCTATGTCCAGCAGTGGACGTCCTACGGCTGAAATGGTGTAATGATAACCTTATGGTACCTACTTTTGTATCTATTCCATAATAAATTTGAATTCGATAGCTTCCACTTCCGCCTGGGAGGGATGTTGTTCTTATATCAAATACGTAACGTATTTAACGAAAATTTTTGATCGGCAGCGTTTGTGACGAAGTGGTACAAAATTGTCTTATTGCTCATTTGATTTGAAATTATTTACTAATCAAAAAGTTTCTTACTCTAGAAAAGGATATCTCTCCGTGAGCGGCACTGCTTCAGAGGCGGCGTAGTCTAAATCTTTGGCCACCATCCACACCAGTTCTTGCGTCCACGTTGTCCCTGAAATTTAATACATTTCGATTAATTATTCAAGATCTAAAAAGACCACACTTTCTTCATGGTAAAACATATGTAAGTGCTGCGTGCTAGGTATATACCTCTACATAGTATAATACAAAGCCTCTTCCGCCGTTTGTAGGTACGCTTAGATCTTTTAAACTTCCTACTCAACGGATTTTAATGCGGTTTCTATCAAAATATAATACATGCATATTCACCACATTAGTATCTATATTGCACGAAGCCGGGGCGGGTCGCTAGTTTAAAAAAAAAGCCAAAATAAAAATGAAAGTAAAACAGTCATTATAATCATTACGTTGGACACACTAAACTATCCCAAGTAAAAAAGGCCGATTGATAGTTGGCTGCATTCTCCCGCTAATAGACTTTCCGCTTTCTTTCTGCGCGAAACAAATTCCAGCAACAAGTCGAAAGTTCAAAATTTATAAGCATTTACCTGATCGTGGATAACTGGCGACGAAGACATCGTCAGGTCTGAGCGGCATGTTATAGATGTTACTCGCTTCCTGTCGGTATTTGTGAGGGAGGAAGTAGCCTTTGGGGCCGACGCGGACAAACCCGGTGTATTCGCCTGAAAATATAAATATAAGTAGTATATTAACATGTATGTTACATGACGCTTCATGACTCCATAGAGTGACGCTATACGAGCTGGAAGCAAAAAGTTGGCTGAATGGTGTGTCTCGGAAGAGAATTAATAGATCTAGCAATGGATGATAAGCTTATTGTAATGATTTTACTACTACTACCTATAACTTTCTACTTTTCTAGCAGGTACCTACTCAACTGCTACCTAAAGGTGTGTTCCGACAGCCTGACTTGAGAGCCATTTCCATTCCAGGCTAGGTGTGTTCACCATGTTCGACCACACCCTCACTTGACATCAGGTGAGCTGTGGTAGATAGTAGGTAACTAATTTTTTTTTTTTTTAATGTTTGACAGGCTAGGTGTTTGGCCACAGCTTACTTGATGTTAAGTGAAGGTGTGGTCGAAGATGGTAAAGCACACCTAGCCTGGAATGGAACTGGCTCTCAAGTGAGGCTGCCGGAACACACCGTTAGATGCTTGGCGGCAGATTTTCATCTCGAGGGTGGTAGCTAGCCAGCCGAGTACTAAAGTACCCTACCACCATGCTATGGTTTCCTCACGATGTTTTCCTTCACCGGTAGCTCAAGCTCATTGTTGGGGTTTGAACCCACGCCCTTCGGCATGCGAACCTGCCGCGCTAACCATTGAGCTATCATCGCTACAAGAAGAATTAACTTATAGAAAAAGCCTGGGTCACAAGTCCTAATTTGAAGGTTTCCTGACTCTGCACTGACCGGCACAGTGCTAAAATAAATGCTTGTTTATGTCTTTGTAGAAGTAGATAAATTATTTGTTTTTTAATCAAGGCCCCAAAATAAATTGCACCCGAGTGTAGAACCTCCCAGCACCCCCCAATTTAATTAACTTCTAATGTGTAAGTAAGTAGGTATCTTGTCTCTAAAAAGTGAAATTTAGATTAAATAAACAATAGGTCCATAGCAATAAAAGATCACAATGAAATGTGAAAACGGAAAGTAGGAGCATGACGTGGGAAACCATTATTCGGGGTATCCACATAAGTAGGTATACATTTAAATAACTGTTGTTTCAAAATAAGTAAATTCACGTTAGCTAGGCTAGCCTTAATGTCAGACATTACATTTATACATTTCTCCCCCATTTGAGGGCCAAATTCCGCTTTTCTATTATTATATTTCAATAGAGAGGACAAGTTTTCTATTATGTATTTGTCACGTCGATTTTATTGCGCCATTTCTTGTTACTTTTTTTGTATGCAGACAGGAAGTAGCTAAGTAAACTTGTAAAGGTTGAGTAGCTAGCACTAATGTTTTACTAATTGTCAAAGGCATTTGACATAGTTTTTACAGTAGTTATTAGATACTAGCTCAGGATACTACAAAAATATAGCATCGACATCGACCTGTCAACCAATCCAACTAATTAGTTATCTATCTTTTAGAAATACAAACGGGTTGCTGGTCGTTTATCTAAATTTAGTATTTTCGTTACCACTTTTAAAAAAACCATTTAATAATATTATTATACATACTAGAGAAAGAGATCAACACATTTTCATCAAATAAAATAAATGAGTACAAAAGACTCTATTGCTACATGCCTGTAAATAAATAGCTAAGTTCCTAAAAGACTGGAAACCCCCTTACATCTTTGTGAAACCCTTGGTTGAGTCCATTACCATGTTACCATTCGTATGTACTTAATAAAGTCACTTTTTTACTGATTTCATGTACCTACACTACAGCTACAAACATATAACAATAGTTATGTATTTATTTTATTTTGATAATCAAAGGAAAACTTACAGCTAGGCACATAGACAATTACAATGAATAAGAAAAGAAGGACAATTAAAAGTTTTCACAAGCAGAAAAGAAGAAATCTAGAAATATACATACTTAGTTCTATGTATGGTACTGTATCTGTACTATAGAAGCGAAAGTATACTATAATTTCTATACAGATCCTACCTATATACAGTAATCATAAATTTAATACTACATTGAAATCAACAAATCTATACGTATAGTTTATTATTACCACTAGTAAACAAGGTAACAAAACAGATTGATTGGCTATTAATGTAAAACCTTGGTGTAACAATTACATTCATTCGCTATTAAATTCGAAGGAGTAGGCTCAAGAGAAACAACTTCCTGGGTATAGCAGACCTTGATAAGTTTCCGTGAAGTAAAATCGCTGGAAAATATGACCAGTCTTTTTAGATTGGTGAACGTGTCGAAATGAAAGTAGGTAGCTAATGTATATTAATTAATACCTAAGTTCTCGTAATAAAAGCGTTTCGCTGCTTGTTTCGTAGGGGTTTGGATTTAAAACCACGTATAGTATTTTTAAAATGAAGAGCTATAGATGCATCAAACATGAAGCTCACACTCGTAGATTGGAAGCCAAAAGAGGGTCAAAAGCAGAACTGAAAAATCTACGTTAATTTTTGACTAAATTGAGCAACTGTTTTTTTAAGACCGGCCTTAGATTCCTATATCAGATTTTCGTAAACTTATGTTAGTTGCTTTGATTATGTAAGTATTTGTCGTTGGCTAGTAGTTAGTGCAGATAGAGGACTCATCTATTGATTCGAAGTTTCAATACTGCGTAGTGGCCAGCAAATAGCCCGAAACACGTACATGTGGCGCCATCTTTCATACACTTTTCAATGTTTATGTACCTACTATACATATTTATAAACTGATGGCAGGGTACTTTGTAGTTGGTACTCGGCTGTCTATGTACCACTCAAGTTAAAAACCTGCAGCCAAATATCTCACGGTGTGTTTCGGCAGCCTCACTTGAAAGCCAGTTCCATTCCATATTCCACTTAACATCAGGTGAGCTGTGGTTAAACCCCTAGTCTGACAAACGTTAAAAAAAAACTCAAATCAATATACCTACTAGTCCCTCTGGTCTACTTATTTGTTCTCATATTGATGACAGGTAAATAAACTTTTATGAACATTTGTTCATCCGGGGCTAGGCAAAATGTATCAAACAACAATTCCCGTTTGCTTCATCATCTATTAAATAACAAAGATAAACGCATGACATCGGTCAGTGCCCTGTTTTACATACGTAGTTAATGACTGGTAGGTACGATTGAGGAACTTACGGGCATATCAATTAATTATAGTTTTATCGAAATCAGGAAGAATTCTTCACGTTTCCACTTATAACAATAAGTTTTTTTATAATCATTGTTTTCTAGTGCTCTATGTATCTACCAACATATAATAACTGTCCAATTTTCTAAATAATAAGCAATAGTACCTACTCGTAGTTACCTAATTACGTATGTGCCAGAAATGATGACAATAGAGCCAACTCGGGTTTAAAAAGTAAATAGATTATACTAAAAATAAACCAAAATTTTTCTTTTGGAATAATATTATTATACACATATCTACTTTCTTTGAAAAATCACGATTACATAAGTAGGTATACCTAGTAATAAAAATCGCCATTAAATAAATAAAATGGTTTGATTTGCAACAAAGTTGATCTCTTATCAAGAACAATGTATGTGTTGTTAGTCGGTAAATAGTTAGTAAATAAATATTGTGACCTAGGCCAGCGGTTCGCAAACTTTTTTGGCGACGGAGCCTGTCCTGTAAGCGAAATATTTGATTGAGCCCTAAGGCTTTCCCGGGTTCCGCGGAGCACACTTTGAGTACCTATGGCGGATCTAGGCAAACAGCCCACGATTAGTTATAAAAATATATAAATTACAATTACCAATTCGTAGGGTTTTATTCATCTATTATAAAGAGGAAAGATTTGATTGTGTGTTTGTTTGTTTGTATTGAATAGGCTCCGAAACTACTGGACCTATTTCAAAAATTCTTACACCGTTGGGAAGCTATACTATCTCCGGGTGACATAGGCTACTTTTTGTCCCTGTATTCCCACGGGAACGGGAACTACGCGGGTGAAACCGCGAGGCGTCCGCTAGTAGTAAGAGGCACCAAATAAATGTGGCATAAAGAGCGCGTGTAGGTAAATATACCCGACTTTGCATTTTTAAAGGCATCGTATAAACTATACTTACACAATACATAAATAAGCATAATAATTTAAAATATAATACAATGAATATACATATCATTATATAACCAGACAAGTAGGCATTTATAAGACCCATCGACCCTATCGTATTGGATGACGATTTCTCTTTTTTTCTTGTTCGTGCTTTGCAATGTGGTAAAAAAAATGTGAGCAACCACAGACACAACTGCCAATTTGCCAATAGTAAAAAAAACAAGCAAACATTTGTCGTGTACAATTACTGTTTATATTACAAACAACATTTTTAAATTTACTCACGAAAGATATAATAAAAAGTACAGAAAAATAAGCGAAAACTTGAGATGCCCAATGCACTGCATGAAAAATGGAAAATAATAATTTAATTTAATTAATATTTGTAGGTATTATTAATGTATAGGTATACATGTTTGTTTGTGCGATGTGATTGGTACGAAGACAAACTAAAGTGTTTGTTTACTATATATACCTATTATTGTAATTTAAATATTCCAACAAAATCAAAAATAAACAAAACAAATAAACTATACTGCTATCAAATGAAATTAAAATGCAGTAAATAAATGAAAAAAAGACAACAATACCCTACGCAAGTTTTAATAGTAAACATAACATAAAATTAAACTATGAAAACATTTTGCAGAGTTATGTATTTAGACATAATTACCTACATACGTAATTTAAAAAATAAAAGGAAAGTCTGATCCTAAAAAATTCTTTAAAAAAAAAGTTTACCCATCTAACAATAAATAAACCTTACCAGTAAACTGCTTCATCAATTCCTCTGCCAATTTCGGCTCCACATCAACCATCTCCAGAGGAAAATTATTGTTTTTCTCAGGCTCCATTTTCAACACAGACCTACGAGTTACTCAATCCCTTTATAATGAGAATAACTTTAATAAAAAACGTAAACACTGACGAGCACGGTGAAGAGAAAGTGAACGTTCGTAGTTTCCACAAATGGACTCGTTCGATTCGGACGTCGGTCACATTTGAATTAAACCAAGCTCGTCCGTACTTTACTTCAATGAGTTCAGTTTAACAGAAGGGAGGTGGGTACAGTCGACATAAGTGAATAACTGACAGAACTTATTTGGTTTGAGCAATCACCAGTTTGTGCTTATATTCTCACAGGACAAAGCAAAAATGAAAATGACTCTTAAACTGCAGTGAATGTAAAGTGCGATGTTATTTTGTTATTAGAATTTCCGCAATTAATTTACTTTTGTTGCGGACGTTATATAGGTTGTATAGCGGTTATGGCTCAGTAGTTAGCACGTTCGGATCACACGTCAGAGGGCGTTGGTGCAAAGCCCAATAATGAGATTAGGGTGCCGGTGATGGAAAACACCGTAAGGAAACTATAGCCCGCCGAATACTAGAAAATATCCACTTTCTAGTAGGTACTCGGCTGGCTAGCTACCACAATCTGCAACCGACCTAAATGTTATGTTTCAGAAGCCTCACTTGAGAGCCAGTTACCATTCCAGCTAGATGTGTTTACAATCTTTGACCAAACCATCACTTAACCTCAAGTGAGCTGCAGTCAAATACCTAGCTCGTCACCATTAAAAAACGTTATCTACTTGGGCAAGTAGGTAACCTAGTTAGCGTAAGTACATAAAAATATTCATATAAATAAATAGGTAAGTGCTTGCAAAAAAGATAAATTTCTCCTCAAAAGTCCCATTTGTTGTCGGTTATTAAGTTAGTTAAGTCTAACTACTAAACAGTATAAAACAGAATAAATACCAACCTCTTAAGATTGTATCTAAGTACCTACCTGCCCTACCAAGGTGAAATAACTTTATTTATACATTTATGCATGTACATACTTATGAATTTAGGTCACTTCTCGTGCCTTCTTACGGAATCTATAGGATTAGTAACGCCTGGCAGATATGAATTAGCTTGTAGTAAACACTCTGGAGTGATTATGGCATTTGTAAAACTTTAGGATCGCATAAAAAGTTACATGTAGAGTAAAAACTAAATTGCTTCAGAAATAATGTTTAAAAACCTCTTTGTGACCGTTCCGTATCTCTTGAACATTTTTGAAAAAGAAGCTTGCATGCCAATTTACTCTATTTTCGTGTACATAAACGATAGTAAAATATAATTATGGCAATTAAAAATCCTGCAGCGCTCCTGCCGAGCAAAAATAGAAACTGCTTTTCTCATATTCTTCGAGTATCTTTTATATACTAAGTTGATAATAATTATTGTTATTAATACTTGTAATAATTGACAAGAATCACTATTTTCTTACCGAGTTTTGCAAACTTAAAATGTAAATTCAATTACGTAGTATTTTGTCTCCATATAGGATGTACCTACATAGATATCAGTTATCTGGTACTATTTACAAGGGCTCACCGAAAGACCAGCGCTGGTCATGCCATTTGGTACAGTATTCTGTGGATGTTTTAGCATTCTTAGATGACCAGTTTGGTATAATAGTTTCGTAAAATTTAGTCTGGTTACACTGCGATGGGCGTGCAAAACATTTCAATGCTCTGTAGTTTTACAAAGAATCCGTTGATTAAGTGGCTAAATTGTAGTAGGCTCCAATTTCTCTTGATACTTACACAGCAGAGGTTTTCTAAGTTTCCGCTCACGAGAGATTAGAAGCATTGGAATAAAATTTTGTGATAAAACTATGGAACCCAGAATAAAATAGTAAGTAGTAGGTACTTTTCCTTGACAAGGTGTGTCAATAGTCTGTCTATAATATCGTATCTTATCGAATTACCTACAATGTTAAGCAATCTAGCAACAAAAATATCGTATAATCTCCATATCAAGGTTTCAGTCCTACAGAAATTATGAGTTAAATAAGTTACTGCTACTGTAAGTAATAGATTTTACTAGATTTGGTTTACGATGCTTGAACAAACCATATATCTAAAGAGTCCAGACAGGAATTGGTTTGGGCTACTTGTCCACGCGGTAAGCGAATGTGGTATTCGGGAAAGTATACCACTTGTCCTGAGGAGTGGAAGCGTGATGTTGACTAGCTGTTTTCTAATAAAGATCCTGGAGCTCTCCTTCAACCTTCAAGCATATAAAAGGCTACCCAGTTTTAATGGGTAGGTATAATTATTATGTATCTACGTCGAATATCTCCCAACGGCGTGGGCGTCAAGCATTTTTTGAAGATTTTCTCATCGTCAGTGAAAAAAAGGGTTGTTTAGGAGGAACGCCACAAAATACGACTGAGACCAGTTATAGGCTTAGTACCTAGTTTATTATTTATCATTAGGGGCTCATACTATGTAAAATATATGAGCTCAAGCTCATACTACGTAAAATATATAACGTGAGAATAAACGCATAGGTCGCTATGCGTTCCGCGCTGCTGCGTCGTAATGGCGTTGATACATCAATTTTAAATTAAACTATAAATATTATGTATAGAAATTACAATACACAATCACTATCCTTATAAAAAGCAGTATCATCACTGATACTATTCTACCTAAACATCAGAAGTGAGATAATAAATAAAATTAAAGAAACGACTATTGCATAGTATTACATAGCATGACATACCTACATATAAAGCAATTCACTACATCATGCCCACTTTTGCATCAGCAACAAAATAAACGTGTCAATATGTATGATGGTTCTCGGACCTCCCGTGAACCAAATTGGAAACATTTATAGTCGATAACAAAGATAATAAACCGATAATTTGAATTCAAATCTCAGAAGGCATATACAATATATTTGATAACATTGTAGTTATATCTATAAAATACTCAGTTCGTAATACGCTTGCATGGAAAACAGAGGTGACGTAAATACTAAAAACTAATCCAAAAACGTTCTGTGAAATCTTGGGAAACACTCTGTAAATCGTAACAAACAGATCAATATGGAAGAACAGAATAAAGCTCTTCAATTTAAGGATCTTTCTACAGAGGAATTCAACCTCATTTCTACATTATATGATAGTAAGTATTTTTTCGTCGAAGGATAATGATACTGGGTTTGAAGGGAACGGTATCCATAACATGAAACTTTCGGTTACTGAGACAATTACGATTTCAAAATGTGATGTTAAAAACGCAAAAAAATGTTACATAATTTTACTTGCATATTTCACTAACACTTCATAAAACGAACTTACGACGAGTTCAAAACGTTATTTATATAGTATATAGGTATATACCAACTTTAATTTTGTTTAAATTTCGAATGTCATTGTGTTAGAAAAAATCAGTTGACGGTAAACGAACGATTGTGTTCATTGACCTCTTGCGATAACAATTTTTTTATCATAAAAATGAACTTTCTAAATTTGTACCTAGTTGTTTTACTCTAAGCAATATGTAAAAACGCGCTTTAAAAATTTGTACCTAGTTATTTTCCTACGATGTAAATTTGTTTGATTTTTATTTACGCTTCCCAGTGTGTGGATGTACCTAACTTTATAGCCGAAGTTACGTTGGATAAAGACTTCGACGACCAGTGTAAAATACGCAGCGGTTAAATTTCAAATTATTTTGTTTGTGAACAGATTGAAAGAAAACAAACAGTTAATGTTACGTGATGCTTGCCACAATACATCCGTGAAACCTATATTTATTTTATGACATTGGCGTGCACAAACGCACAGACAAACCGACAAACATCTAAAACATTTTTTTTTTTGGTTTCCGTAACATAAGTATACATATTTTTTTTTAATATTTATTGTATAGCCACATCTCTTTTACGATTTTATTATACGTATGTATATGCATATAAGTTATGCATGATTATAGTAGTACTATCGGTCAGCAAAGAATTCGCACGGAAGCACTCCGGTCGTTAGCAAACTTCACAGGATCACTCGCTGGGTTAATTTGAAGATTCCCTGTAAATTTCATCAAAACCGTTCACGCCATTTTACAGTCCACAGGGAACATAAATAAAAACGAGTTTTTATACTTATAAGAGAAAAAAGACCAATACTCTGGCCTTTATATTGCCCAACATTTAAATGTCGCCATACAACGCGGCAATGGGGCCCTCGTTTTGGGAACTATTCCCATTGATAGCGGCCTTTAATCCTTAGTTTATTTAATTTAAACTTATCTATCAGTTCCTCCGTAGTAGCTATTAGAAATACATTGGTATATATATTAGGATATAATTTGTAGATAGTTTTATTTCATTTCCTACAGTTAAATGTTTAGTATTAGAGAATACAAGTTTAAACGAATTTCAAATTCATTTACTTAAATTTAACATTTTATTTTTAGATAAAAATCAACAGCAGGGTATACGCGTAGGCCCTAAAGGTTACTCTTTTGTAAAAGAGTACGAAAAGTATGCTGCCGACATTTATAATATGGAATTGAGAACAGGAGATATTTTTGTCGCCAGCTACCAGAGATCTGGTAAGTTACCGTTCATTGTTCAAAAATTACCTCGAATGTCTTGCATAACGATGAAAAATGTCTTGTACGTAACGCTAACTTCTGTTTAGTCTGAGTAGGCCCCCTAGGCCCTGTTTCCTAAGTATGCGCTATCGAAAGATATAACTAAGACTTACCTATCTAAATCCACCAAGTGATGTCAAAGTGGAAAGCTAGAATAGAATAGATAAACAAAATAAAATAGTAAGTAGTTGATACTTTTCCTTGATAAGGAGTGTCAGTCAATAATATTTTATCTTATCGAATTACTATGCCAAGCAATCAAACAACAAATACATCGCATTTATCTCCATATCAAGGTTTCAGCATAACATAAATTACCTACAAGTGAAATGAATTAGGTACCTACTGTTATTATTGGTAATTTTAGTTAAAGATATGATTTGCGTGTTGTTTTTTTAAATAAATTTGTTCGTATCGATTTTTTCGCATTATATATATACGGTTAGGTACCTATTTACTTTTATTTAGGCATAATTATGTATCGTCGCAAATGCGCGGGAAGCTACGTATCGCGAGCCAATACCAAGCGGCACGGCCACAAAGACGTGCTCGCAAAGCCGCGCTTGCAAAGCCGCGTTTGCAAAGACGTGCTTGCAAAGCCTCCCTCGCTTGCAAAGCCGTGCTTGCAAAGCCGCGCTTGCGAAATCGCGCTTAAAAAATTGCACTTGCAAAGACGCGTTTGCAGTTAAGCCCAAGTTGTAAGACGCATAGAAATTTACAAAAAACCGTAATACATAAATGGAAGCAAAATGTATGAAAAGTAGGACAGCGCTGCTAATGTGCGTAAAAGGATTTTGTTACGCATTTTCCTATCAATTACGTATTTTTTGCATTTTTTTATTCTATCCCGTCTGAACATTGTTGGGGCATTCAAATGTTTTTACCCATCTCTACTTATTATAAAACAAAATCGCTTCCCACCATCTATACTATTAGATCTTTTAAACTACGCAACGGATTTTAATGCAGTTTCCATCAATAGACAGGGTGATTCAAGAGGACGGTTTCTAAGTATAATACATGCATATTATAGTAGAGAAAATCCACATTAGTATCTATATTACACCCGTCGGGCAGCTAGTCTACAATAAATAATGAAAATATAATTTACATTGCATTTGCTTAAGAAATCTTATCGATTTAAGTGGTGGATACGACAACCGATATAATTTTAATTTAATCTTCGTGTTGTTATGGATCGAATATGCAATCATTCATGACTTGCAGGAACCACGTGGACACAGGAGCTGGTGTGGCTGGTTGCCAACAATCTGGACTATAAAACAGCTGAGGCAGTTCCACTGACGCATAGATACCAGTTTCTCGAGTGTGTACAACCAAAGAAATCAGGGTTCCACTGAGTAGTGGCAGTCGGAGAGTAACATACATTAATCCAATTAATTAAGGATTTGGCTTCGAAATTACGTAGCTCATTGTTTACACGTCGGAGGGCGTGGGTTCAAATCCAAACAATGAGCTTGGATTGCCGGTGAAGGAAAACATTGTGAATAAACCATAGCATGGTGGTTGGGTACTTTCTGGTACTCGGCTGGTTTGTTGCCACACTCAAGTTGAAAATCTACCGCCGGTGTGTTCCGGCAGCCTCAGTTCAGAGCCAGTTCCATTTCGGGCTAGGTGTGTTTACCATCTTCGATAACACCATCACTTAGTATCTGGTGACTTATGGTCTAGCACCTAGCCTATCAACCATAAAAAAGAGAAAATAACCTGTAAATATTTGGTTTCCGATTCTATCAATTCTTCTATTACGGATTCAGCTGTTATTTGAAACGAGTGGCTATACAAATCACAAAGATCTTACTAGAGCTAACAAGAAAACTATGGAAAAATACAAGTAGTACAATAGAGTGCTTTACATACTTGACTGAGACAATAACATCTCCAAACGTTTTTTCAGACAAGTTTGTTTCTTTGATGATGAAACAAGAAAGGAAGCAATTGAACATGCTGGTAACACTGAGAAGGTTCGCCAAGTGATGAATTTCCTCTCTACCCCAGCTACCAAAATACTAGCTGGTATGCCGTCACCAAGATTTGTGAAGACACATCTGCCGATGTCCTTACTTCCGCCGAAACTGTTAGATACAGCAAAGGTACCATATAAAGGAATCTATTTTAAGTTTATATTTTATTTTCTAGTGGTATGCGTTTCTTGTTTCTCATTGTTCAAGATTTTGTAGTTAGTGAGATAACGCTGTGTAAAGTTACTCGAATATTTTTTTGATGCAATGAGTGTTAAACTTTCACATAATAATTACTAAATTTCTAGGTGGTGTACATAGCTCGGGATCCTCGAGATGTAGCTGTGTCTTGCTACCACCATGCCAGGCTGTTCAAAATAATGCAATTCAAGGCTTCGTTTAAAGAACTTTGGAACGCCTTCATAAAAGATTTGTGTGAGTAAACTGCTAAAAATACACAACTGTGACAGGCGCTTGCTGTTTAGGTTTGAGGTTGTGTTTAGTGGGAGGTAATGCATTTGTAAATACATAAATTAATTTTCGGATTTTCAGTTATCCTGACACCATATTTTGAACACGTCAAGGAAGCTTGGTCGTTACGAGACCACCCTAACATGCTCTTCCTATTCTATGAAGATCTTTCCAAGGTTTGTTGGTATTTAGCAGCTTCGATAATTTGCAGATCGTTATAGCCGAATATGGTCACATACGTTTGCTATTCTTTGTTTTTTAGGATCTACCGGCATCTATTCGACGCGTCTCTGATTTTCTGGGTAAAGAGTTGACCCCAGAACAGGTCGAGCGTCTATGTGACCATCTCAGTATCGAGAACTTTAAGAACAATGCCTCTGTCAACTACGAAGATATCAGAGAATTTGGTTTCTTAGATTCTGGTGAAAATTTTATCAGAAAAGGTAACAGACTGCGACAGCCCAAACTAACCAAAACGGCAGTGTTTTTCTTTTGTTTAATTTAACTCGTACAGTGAAAAAATTTTGGCTTGTTAACTCAAACTAAACTGTGTAAAATATTATTTGATTTACGTTGGAATAATTGCATCAATACCATATATTCTGCCGCCACGCAGTAGTGTGTAGACATTACTGTGTTCCGGTTTGGGTACTGCAGCTAGCGAAATAGTATTCTGTCTATAAGAAATGACCGCCAAAGCAGCGATGCCCTGGACTTTGTAAGTTGTTGTTGTTATATCTTACCATCAGGAGAGCGTCCCGTTCGTCTCATTACTTTTACATAAAAAACCGTTACGGTAGAGATTAGTAATCGGTATATACTGAAAATTCGTGAAAAGATTTAGCGAACTAAAAAAATTGTCTGAGCTTAATTTCACAGTAACTCGTAGTAATATTTTACTGATCAAAAAGCGATGTTGACAAAAGTTGTATGAAATTATCAAATTATGTTCTATAATTTTTACATTGATCATAATAACCTAAATAATGCTGAAGAAAAAATATTCTGGAAAAAAATGTTTTTGATAAATTAGAACACTCCTCTACCTTCTGTAAATCAAAACCAACTAAGTGACTGGACAATAAAGTATTTAGAATTATTAGTAACAAAATAACAAATACCTTAAATTATACTACCTATTTACAAAATGTATACAAAAAACTTAGTCTAAAAAACCGTCAGAGGAGGGATATGTGGCCAGAATGCTGGCAACATTGCCACGCTGGATGGCAATGCTTAGCTTTTGACCAAAGTAGATAGTAGATTCTGGTCACCTGAAGCCTCCTCTAGACGTTTGGCCAGGTCCCGATACAGTTCGAGAGCGGCCGGCCCCCACGGACCTAAAGTTTCAACCCCAAACGGCACAAAAAGATACATTCTATCTAAATAACTATATTTGTGCCGTTTGAGGTTTTCAGCTTTAGATGCGGCAGCACCAGCTTGTCCCGAAGTCACAGGAAGATGAGACGGCGCCAAGGTGTCGACACAAGTAGCGTTCCACACAAGAGACCGTCCCATCTTCCAAGGGATAAGGGTCATCCCGTCGGGTCTCTTGCCGTCGTCACGCATCAGTCCGTTTGGTTCTAAAACTGATGGGACGCCGGCACTGACAAAAGCCCGACGGATGACGTCGTTTAAGCTGGCGTGCCGCGATATAGGTACGCCCAGCACTCTTGCTGCATGAAAGCGCGTGGTGGCCGAGGCGATCCGCTATTTTCCCGCTATTTTCCTTTAGTAACAATGTATTTTTTTCGGTTTTATTATTATCTATTATTAAATTATTTCATTTCATGTTAAGAAAAGACTCGGAATGCATTAAAATGTAATTTTTGTGGTGATGTTGGAGAGATTAAAGAAAACAAGAATTTTCTATCTATTATGCAAGTGATTGGCGTCTTTCTATTTACAGTAGTAAACGGCAGAAGGCAGGTTAGTACTATTTGTGTTTGTGACAAACACTGTTTTTATTAAGTTTTTATTTTTCCAGGTAAAAGTGGAGGCTGGCGAGACTATTTTGACGAAGAAATGCAACGCGATGCAGAGCGATGGATTACCGAAAATTTGAGAGATACAGACCTTCGCTTTCCCAGTATAGAAATATGTAATACGTAAAAGTTTGAAACTGATTATTCATTCTATTTTTATTACATTTTGTCAAAATTATATCACTTTTTTGAGCCAATTTTAAATTGTACCTAAATATAAATAATTATATATTACTACAAACAATATCCTATACTTGTTTCTAAAGTCCAAAGAGACCTACACATTGGAAAATTACTCAAGAAAAAAGGCATAGGATTAAGATAAATAATACAATAAAACATTTTGTGGTATCACTTAAATTAAAAGTCATAAACTGAGTTAATTTATGCAATCACTATTGTTGGGCCACTTTTCGAATTCTATTAAGACCCAATACAGAAAATTGAATACTGTTGAATGGAACTAACTCACTTGACATCGTGCGTAGTGCGAAAGTGTGTAACTTAGAAAGTATGGAGTTGGCTATCCTGCTTAATATTAGAAATAGGAAAGTTTGTATGTTTGGATGTTTGTTACTCAAATCATGCAAAAACGGCTGAACGGATTTGGATGAAATTTGGCATACGCGAAGCTTATTACCTGGATAAATGTATAGAATACTTTTACAATAAATTTACTTCATTTAAATGCTCATTCATCGACGAATTGACTGACAAAAAAGAACACTTAACTGTGTAATGTGTAATGGCGCTGTGTGTGTGTGTGTGTGTGTGTGTCTTACGATACGATATTTAATTTAAAAAACACACGGATATCTTTTTTATATCTTCACAGTATTCAGTAGAAGATATCATATGCACAGATTGATTGTTCTTAGCCGGAAGACACCCGCCATTTAGTAAAAAAAATATAACATGTTCGTTTTAAGATTTACCCGTTATCATACCACAGATACATGTATAATTATTGCACCTACTTCATCTGCCCTCCCTGGGCATATCGATTTCGTCGGCGTCTTTGTTTTAGTAAGTTATTTTTTATTCAAAATTTTTATTCTATAAAAATGAGACATTTTATCAGAGAAACAATAAAACACATTTTCACCGTCCTAGCCCCTAGAACTGACATAAATAATATAAGCATAAATGTAGTTGAAAGATCCGAGAGTCCGGGTGGTAGCGTTGCAAATACAAAAGTCATAGTAAGCCGGCTGATATTGAAACCGATAGTAGATCTTATATGGCTAATAAGTAAACCGACCGTCAGCTGCCCAAGTAGCGGTGGGTTTGGGAGTTCAGGTCGTGGAAGGTGTAAAAAATAATATTAATTAAGTAATAGTATGCCGGCTGAAACCTATTTTCATGAATGGTTGACATCATACTGAGTTGAAAAATAGTCGTCAGCTGCATGGAGGAGGGTGGGTTAAGCGTCAGCCGATCGCATGAACTTGTAAAAAACGCGTACAAAAAGTCATAGTACGCCGGATGAAACTTAAACTTGCTGATTGTTTATATAATTTAAAGTACGAAAATAGCAATCAGCTGCGTGGGTAGCGGTGGAAAGACCGTCAGCTGATGCAGTAAAGGTTAAAAATATTGGAGCATTGCTACTATGCGGTTTCCTTTTAAACACGAATTTCGACGTAGATTCTGGATTTGCTTGAGCCCATAACACGACCTTGGGGCTACCTAAGCCTCTTTCCTTAAAATTAATTAAATTGATTATAATAAAATGTATTTATTTGTTTATGTATTTATTTGGGTATATGTGTGGGTGTGTCAGAGAGAATGTGTGGATGTGTGTGTGACTATTGACGACTAGTTGTTTTTCTTATCTTGCTTATAATATTGGTCTGATCTGGCTCTCGGACATCTGACATTGTATTTAAAGTATATACACTCATACCTACACTCACCACGGGTGCGCCAGCTGACGCTCGGTTTACTTATCAGTTATTCGAGATCTATCGAACAAGATAGCAATGGATCGGCGTAAAATCACGCAACCTAAAATGCAACGCTACCAGCGTTGCATTTTAGGTAGTGACTAACTTAATATTTGCATAAAATGTATTCTTTGATAAACTGAAATAAGCTGATTATCTTAATCTTGTCATCATTATCTTAATCTGCAATGAGATAATGATGATTGTTAACAATGTTATCTCCAAATGCATTTTACTAACTTGCAGTATACTTAGTTTTGAATACAGTTTTGAAGGCAATAGAAGACTATTGGAAAATTGATTTTTTTTTTAAATACCTGCCAAAGATAAATTTCTTTACTACCGTGAAAAAAATGGACGAACAGAATAAAGCCCTTCAGTTTAAACAGTTGCTTCCAGAGGAATCAGAACAACTGTATTCACTATATGAAAGTAAGAAAGAGATTGGTTCTGAAACTCAATAAGCTCACGATTGGTCGTCATCTCACTTTATATAAACACGTTTACAAGCATCATGCATAGAATCATACCAGCATTTTGCAGATTCACAATATAAAAACTGTCATAATAATTATTCATTACAACAATGTGTAAGGCTATTTTATGTTCAAACAGGAATATAATGAAATAATAATAATTACATTACCTTATAATTAAATATAATATAATGTGGCCACATTTCCCTCCTATGATGCGCTATTAAATGAGGTTTTTGTTTTTATATAATCTTTATATATTTTAAACGTTATTTACCAGTATAGAATACAATAGATATGTGTTTGTACTATTTAATAATATTTTGAATTGTTTCTAGATAAACTTCTTCAAAAAAGTGTCCGTATAGGTCCAAAAGGCTACATATTTACAAAAGAATACGAAAAACAAGCAGCTGATATTTATAATATGGAGTTGAAGATCGGAGACATTTTTGTTGCAAGCTACCAAAGATCGGGTGAGTAAATAACCTTACATTATACTCAGTAGACATTTAAACAATGACATTCTTTCGAATTTTACTACCGTTCCGTGTAACCCTGTCTAAATATGTTAGCACAGGGTATGTTTCCGCGCGCCCCTCCAGTAATGAGTGATGGAAGCTGTCCAGCTCTGTTCCTAACAGGAAAACCAGGAGACCAGCGCCGAGGCCGCGGACGAGTGCGAAAGCATTCCAGGGTTTTTAGAGGGTAGGCTGCCACCTGGCGGAGAGTCCCACATAACTACCGCGCTTCCTCCGGATTTCCCTGAGCAAAAAAAAGAGTTACGCAAGACGTGACCCTCATTCAAGTTACGTGCGTGACATGAGCTGAAGCAGAGCGGTACACGGTGGATAAAGGCGGAGTGCAGTAAACGTTTCAACTAATACCTCTAACAGTGGTTTAAGGTATTCCAAAAATAACCAAATATCTGTATCGAAATAAAGGTGCATCTTCGTGTATGGATATAGAATTGTATTGCAATGACGTCATATCGTTAACCTTTATAAATTATATTTATAAAGGTTATTTTTAGATATTGGCTGATTTATTACAAAAGAAAAATTATTCATGCATGATTTGCAGGAACAACATGGACCCAGGAGCTGGTGTGGTTGATTGCCAACGATCTGGACTACAAAACAGCTAAAACTATTCCACTCGTGCACAGATATCCATTTTTAGAGTAAGTGAGATTTCGATCAAATCCATGGCTTTATTAAATTAACATTTTTTTTATTACTACAATATTTTATTGACAAAGTTGCATGCCATATTCAAATTCATGTCAATTATAACATTAAAAATGTCAAGGTAATAATTACAATGTCAGTATAATAAAATTTCAATTAAAAATAATTATTTCTATTAACTAGTAATTAAACTTAATAACATCTTAATTTTAAATTATCATCAAAGTTGTAAATAAATAATAATAAATAAATAAATTAAGATCTTTAGTAGCTAGTAAGTACCATATCAGCAAGGACCATATCATCTTCGACCACACCGTCACTTAACGTCAGATGAGGTGTGGTCAAACACCTTGCTTATCAACCATAAAAAAAAGTTCTCAGCTTGGTTCTGAAGCATGCAGTAGATGATCCATCTCAAGCGGAAGCAGTTACCTACACGGTTTTAGATCGCGGTCTTCTGAGCGAATACTTGACGGAACGGTGCGAGGTCGTTCGTTACTCTGTTGGTCTTTCTTTTTATTAATGCGAATATGTATATAACGTGATTAAAGTGGTAAATAATAATAATTTCAACTCATTTTGTCCCACTGCTGGGCAAATGCTTTTCTTCCTCCCTTCCACGCCTCTCTGTTTGGTGCTATTGAGGTCCACTCCTTGTCGTGAGCATCGAGCTCATCTTTCCTCCGTTTTCTAGGCCGGCCTGTTGGCTGTTTAACCTTCGGAATCCAGTCGGTGGTGGTTTTCGCCCATAGCTCCGCTGGCATTCGGCAGGCGTGTCCAGCCCAGTCCCACTTTAGCAGCTTTTTGAGCTAACTCAATGATCTTATCTGAATTACACAATTAAATTTCAGACAAAGTAGTTTCATATTTTCTGAAGAAGAAAGAGAAAATGCCATTGAACGTGCAGGTAACACTGAGAAAGTCCGTGAGGTAATGGATTTTCTGGGCACTCCAGCAATCAAATTATTATCAGACATGCCGTCACCAAGATTCGCAAAGACACATCTGCCAATGTCCTTACTCCCGCCTAAACTATTGGACACAGCGAAGGTAAAGTTGAAAAATCCTTATTAGATAATATATCGCTGGTAATTTTGCGTATTTTGTCATTATATTTTAAACTAGCAGCTCGCCTTGGCTTCGCACGGGAAAACAAAACTCGATTAACAATATAAATATAGCCTATGTCACTCAGTGATAATACTTATGTAGCGATGATAGCTCTGTGGTTAGCGCGGTAGGTTCGCATGCCGAAAAACGTGGGTTCAAACCCCAACAATGAGCTTGACCTGCCGGTGAAGGAAAATATCGTGACGATCGAAACCATAGCATGGCAGTAGGGTACTTCCTAGTACTCGGCTGGCTAGCTACCACCCTCAAGTTGGAAATCTGCCGCCAAGCATCTAACGGCGTGTTCCGGCAGCCTCACTCGAGAGCCAGTTCTATTCCAGGCTAGGTGTGCTTTACCATCTTCGAACACACCTTCACTTAATATCAAGTGACCCGTGGTCAAACACCTAGCCTGTAAACCATAAAACAAACAAAAAAAAACTTGGTCCTGGAGCCGGCATTAAAAGTGGATTCTATACCCCACTGGTCTATTAAAAGATTTTGCTATTTTGATCATGACATGGCTATAGCCATTATAGCTATGGCTGCTGACATGTAGGTTTACTTTACCACTAATAAGAACTCTCAATTAAATTTCTAGGTTGTGTATGTGGCCAGGGATCCTAGAGATTTGATAGTGTCGAGCCACTACCATGGCAGGTTGTTCAAGATTTTACGATCCAAGACGTCCTTGAAGGAACTATGGACAAGCTTTGTAAAAGATTTGTGTGAGTAAGCTTCAAAATATAAAGTGCTACCTATTAAAATATCTGGGAGATAATAATCTACTTAAATCGTTTAATTTTTACATTCACAGTTATTCTGACTCCATATTTCGAACATGTGAAGGAAGCTTGGGCACTGCGAGCTCATCCTAATATGCTCTTCCTCTTCTACGAAGATATGTCTAAGGTTTGTTGATATTTACGTAGATGCTTTGGCAAGCGGTCGAAACTTGACTTGCGGACTGAAATTTATTACACGACTGCCCAAATTCTTTTGGAGTGATCATTTTCATGCATGTATGTATGTTCATGTTTTAATATCGTAGTACATTACACACAGTGCCATCTGACCCCAAACTAAGCAAAGCTTGTACTATGGAAGTCAGTTAACTAATAGAATACTTAATTTCTTTTTTTGTAAATACATATTTATAATACATATTTTGTAAACTAATGTTTATTAAAATCATATTAATTTGGTGTATGTATTAAAATAAAAGTTAGGTATCTATGCTATATCTAGTTCATACAATGCATAAATATAAATATATATTTTGTAAATATATATTTATTGTAAATACAGAACATCCAGACACATTACAAACATTTATTTATACTACAAAATGTTTATCCTGAGTGGGAATCGAACCCACGCCCTTCAGCTCTTGGAGCAGAAATACTACCAATGAAGCAACAGGGCTGTCGGTATGTGAGTTTCTTTATTCCATCATAACTTTTAAATATCTGGACAGATTTGGATGTATCATTACAAGCCTTACATATCATTCTGAGTCAAAGTACCTACCATAATTTTTTTGAAAAAAAAATGTTTATTGGGCATTCTTGTTTTTTTAATTAAAGTTTTGGTTCTCTAACTGAAATGGTCAATAATATTATTTCTTTTGTTTTTGTAGGATCTTCCTGCATCTATACGTCGCGTGGCCGATTTTTTCAGCAAGCAATTGACCCCGGAACAGGTGGAGCATCTGTGTCATCATCTCAATATCGATAACTTTAAGAAAAACGACTCTGTGAATTTCGAATTTGCAAAGGAGTTTGGCGTTATGGATACTAATGAGGTTTTTATCAGGAAAGGTAAGCGCGTTTCTTTTAAATTGTAGGTATATATAAACTTGTTCAAAAACAACAGCTTTATAAAATTACTGGGCTGTTGAGACTAACCATCGAAAGTCTCAAAGTAGTGAGCGCTAAAGCAATGATGCCTTAAACTTTGTTTTCCTACACAAAATTCTGTGTATCGCTGCAATGTTTATGGACAGATGTTATCTTTTACCATCAGGAGAGCGTCTCGTTCGACTCATTACAATTACATAAAAAAAGTAAATAAATCCTGAACGTATTTGCTTTTGTTTACAGGTAAAACGGGAGGCTGGCGAGACCACTTTGACGAAGAAATGCAACTCGAGGCAGATCGTTGGATCGCTGACAACCTTCGGGACACAGACCTTAGGTTTCCCAGTATGGGAGTGTAAAGTAAGAGTGTGTCACAGATATAGTTGTTACGGTATCGAATAAATTGAGCTCTTAGTGAGCCCCCACGAATTAACTTTTTTCTCCACAGCTATCACAAGGTATCCTTATGTGGAAAGTGGAAAACAATGTCTATTCTATTTAACTTTTTCTATTTATTTATCTATGGATTTCTCAGCAATCGAGAAAATTCAGCGTAGTATTCAAATAAAATATATTTTACTTTATGATATTGCTGATAATGGGCTAAATGGGTATAACATTAGTAACCTTCAACGGACTTTGTTTCCAATTCCCTAAGATTCGAGATAGCAACAATCAATACGTGAGCAGGAAAATGTCTACTATAAATTAATTGATCGAATGAATCTTTAATGTTATAACTCTATTGACTCTTTCCTCTAAATCATCTTATATAATTATGTATTTCTACTTTCAGATGAAAATTACGGCAAACGTACGCGAATTATTTTGTAATAGTCAATCAAATCACATCAATCCTGTTTTAACGAGACAAATAGATGACGCAGAATATAAACACGTGGCACAGAAAAAGCGTGCAAAGTGCAGCAAAATAATCCTTGATTAAAATTTTGTGTACATTTGTTATTATAATAATATAATAAAATATTATAAAATTAATTTGATTAATTATGAAATTTAATCTATGTAATAAAGAACTAAATATTTATTATAAAATATATAACATTTTGTATACACTGTAGACATTGTGTGTCTAAAAAGATATTACCAAGTTTATCACTTTGAGTGCTTACCTATTTATTACCAATTATTTATTATTACTAAGCAAATGTTTTCTGATTGTACAGGTAAAATAGGTGCAGTGTACCTATATAATTACAATTCTTATTGAATAAGTACCTTTATGAAAAAAAAACGAACAAACATATTAAATACATTTTTTATTTACCCGAAATATTGGCATCTGTATAACGTAAACTATATGAATGATGAAATTATTAGAAAGTTAATCTAAAAAAATGACGTTAAAAGAAAAATGAAACTTTAAACTAAACTTCCCGACTTTAAATTTCAACTAAAGTTAGTTGAAATTTAAAGTCGGGAAGCACAAGTCGGTTTCACGCAGCTGGTCTTCGATCCACTGCTCAGCCTCGCGATTCATCTCTTCGTCGAAATACTTTCGCCACCCACCTACTATACCTGTGACCAAAGGTCAAAATAGCACAAGGATCGTAAAATTGTTGTTCACATAATTTATTGGTTAATACTTAAAATGAATGAGGCAACTGTATGGTATCGATCGTTTCCCTTCTGATCAAGTTTCCTTCCAATTTCCACTTCAGTCTCCCGAAAAATCAATTAGAGCAGGGACTCCCAAAAGGTTAATATCGATCCCAAGAGGTCGATATCGGTCGACGAAAAAAAATTATAAATCGACCCCTATTACTAAACGTTAATTCTTATTTAAAACTTTAGCTAGATTGGTAGAAAGTCACCAGATTCATCCATCATACTGATTTTAATATTTTTTTAACTTTACTTAGCGATTTTTTATTTTTTTAAGTTTTGTCATCAAAATTTAACAAAATGAATCGATTTAAAATTCAGCACATATCAAGTGTAATTAATAAATAATTGGTAATTTATATTAAATTACGTAAAAAAGACTAACCTACGATTTTTACCTAATTTGTATTAACAATTATTAGTTACACTTGATATTTTATGTCTATTTATTTTGTTAAATTTTGTTGACATATGACTTCTAGTTTACTCTGCAAAGTTTTGCAATTGGTAAGTATTTTGTATTAATAGGGGAAAACTAGAGAATATGACGATAATAAAAGGTAGACAATATCTACCTTTTCTGACGAACGGTTCAGCATTAGGTTTCGTGACACCATGCTCCTTGAAACTGCTGAAATTGAACGACTTGTTGTCCTTAAGATTGTTGAAGTCTAGATAGCGGCTGGCGACCAGGAGTTGTTCATCTGTGTAAGTTTTGTTGAAGAAATCAGCAACGCGACGCAATGTGTTCAGCCGGTCCTGAACAGAATAAGAATGAAGAAGGTAAGTCTTATAACTATGTTTCTATACGTCAGCATAGAGTAAAATAATTCATAGTAGAATGAGTGGTGATCAATAAATTCCTTTCAGTAATTGACGATCAAATCAAAATTAATTCTGGTAATATTAAGTATTCCTATGTTATTTTTAACTCTTTTGTGACTCGATGTATTTTGCATGCTTAGTCAAGCCAGCATATAGAGATACACTTTTTAATAACTTCGCCCTGACCTGTGCTTATTGATGAAAATAAACCATTTGAATTTCAATTTAAAATTACACTAAATAGGTATAAATTAAAAAAATTGTACGTTTGTTCCATCTTCATGCTGAAAAGTAGATACATAGTAGAGAAGGCAGATAACTTTAACTCCGTTTACCACATAGGGTATATATATACGTGAAATTTAAAAACGTATATCGTCATGGGTAATTCCATGTCGTCAGTTATGTAATTTAATACCTTAAGTATACCTTACTACTCAATGCGTATGTTCTATGTAGCTCGGCACGCTTCACTTAGTGTAAATAAGTAATGAGCTTAAGGTACCTACCGCGTTTACAACTTACATTTTGAATATCTTCGTAGAATAAAAAAAGCAGATTTGGGTTGTGTCGTTGCTCCCAAAATTCCTTGACATGCTCGAAGTACGGGCAAAAGACCACTGCAAGTTTATTAAGTTTAAACCCTGCATAATTAATTCAATAACAAGGACGGTGGCCACCTTTCTAAACGAGAATATAATTTTTCAAATTCCATTAAGAAATTCACATAATAGGTCCCAATAAAGCTTGAATTTAAAGCTTTTCTTTTTTGACATTTTGGATTTTGACAACACAAAACTAAAGGTCATGGTGCCAGCAAGCTCGCTCCGTGCTCTGAGCTTCTTATTTCGATATCTGTTAGACGCTCACGAAAAAGCAATGCGATTGCGAATTTTATTGCGTAGACATACTATATGTGGTCGCGATGCTATTTCCTGAGTCTAACAGATAGGTATTGCTGTAAGCAGCTCAGAATACGGGGGTTGAGCGAAGTTGAAGGCGAAGTTAGAAGAACCCTGAAGTTTCGTTTGTTCTCTTTTTCTTTCTATTATGCTCGATCACTTTGACAAAAAACATGGTAAGCAAAAAAATCTCATAAAAAATAATTCATGCATCGTTTGTGTTGGGATACTTGAATACTTACACGTCCCTTTTAAAAAGGATTTCCACATGGTTTTAAAATCCTTTTTGAATAGCCAAAAACCTCCCTTGCATAAGTGATAAAAAGATACGATTACATCTCTAGGATCCCTCGCCACATAGACCACTTTTGAGGTCTCTAGAATTTTAGAGGGGAGAAGAGACAACGGCAAATGTGTTTTCAAAAAACTGTGGTTCTGTATCACTTCCATACTTGGTATATTGGCCATAAGAAATGCTATGTTTTCTTCGCTCACTTTATTGTTTTTATTCATATGAATATGATTTTTTATCGCATTCTCTCGAAATATTGCATTTGCCCTGAAATTTTTAAGAAGTCGGAAGAATTTATTGTTACGCTGCATATATAACTAATTCACGTTAGCATAAATAACTTAATTTCAATAAAACGAGTCATTGTTGATGATAACGTTACGAAACCAAAACATAGCGACTGAATTGGCTTGGCACAACTAAATGCCTTCTTTCACACCGAAGTTCCGTTCCGTTCCGTGCTAAGTAACATATCTAGGCTGCTTTCAGCTTGATAAATAATTAAAAAATTTAATGTCAGTATTTGACCCATTTATCGTTAAGCATACCTATAAGATTTCGATTCCCACAGTCAGGTAATGAGGCTGAAGTGAGCCCATTCAGCATAAGTATTTTGTATTTTGCTTTGTCTGTCTGTTCCTATTATAATTGGGTCAAAAATGTATTTTTCTTCTTACTTTACCTTACTAATCTTATCAACTAGTCTCAATGCCATGTACTGGTTCGATGGGATCAACCGTAAATTCAGACTGTAAAGTAACTTGATAGGATCTGGATGAGTTTGAGCTGCCGGTGAAGGAAAACATCGTGAGGATTCCATAGCATTATGGTACTTTCTAGTATTTGGCTGGCTAGATGCTACCCTCAAATGGAGATCTGCCGCCATGCACCTAATGGTGTGTTCGGACAGCCTCGCTTGAGAACCAGTTCTACTCCAGGGTAGATGAGCTTGTCATATTCGATCACACTCTCATTTAACGTCACATGTGCTGTGGTCAAACATTTAGCCTGTAAACTATTAAAAAAATGAATATACTTAATCTTGAGTATAAGCTTGTAGTAGAGGTAAACCTCGCATGTTAAAATAATCTGCTCACTCAAAGTATATCCATTTGTCAATCATATTCGTTTTCTCGTTTTCTGCATAATCCAAGTCATGGATGATCAACCAAACCAACTGTTGCAGCCAAGTCGTTCCTGAGAGAGCAGAATAATTAACATAACGCGAATCCACGACCATTGCTACTGTACCGAAAACTTTAAGTAATAAAACAAAGTCCTGCCCCCGTAGTATGTGCATATTATTGCAATTCCTGCTATGCGATCACAAAAAAGCTACGCGACCGCATATAGCATACCTAAGAAGAACCTCAGAGTATGGGGGCTGGGCAATACAGGGCATCCCAACGTTTCTTTAATATAATCGATAGCGACTTTTATTAGCGCTATAATTTCACTAAATACCCTTCATAGCCTTTTTTAGCTGCCCTTTGAAGCGTGAAATCGTTGCGTTTTTTTAAATACAGTATATGTACTAATAAATGCGGGGCGCTTCCAACCGGTCTTTATGGAACTCAATGGCGAGGCCTATGTCCGGTAGTGGACGTCCTACAGCTGAAATGATGATATGTATTTCCTACGTGCCTTAAGAAATAAAATAATAATAATAAACCGTCCTATTCTCCGTTCCTTTGCTCCTTCTACTAAACGGCTAAACCGATTTAGATGAATAATATGTCGTTAGATTCGTCTTTATAAAGCGGTGTGTCATTATTATAAAAATATATTAAAATTATATCCGTGGTCACTTTTTAGCTGGTTACGAACCTGAGCGCGGGTACCCCGCAACGAATACCTGGTCATGGCGAGTTTGCATATTGAAGAGAGCAGAGGCATCGTTAAGGTACAACTTGGGGAAGAAATAGCCTTTCGGGCCGACCCTGATGAAGCCGTCGTGCTCTTCGAAATCTGAAAGTAAGGGAATAAAAAGTACGATTTACAGCTTGATCGAGAAATATTTCAAAATGAATTGATTCTCAATTTTTCTGACGACTTTTTAATACTACCCAACAGGGGCGAAACAAATATGATACCGATGCTATCAGGTGGAAAAGACAGCAATGATTTTAGAAGCAATTACATTAATTTGAAATAATCAAAGTAATTACTTACTTTAACTTTTTCCATTTTTCATGTGTTTCACCCTGATGGATAGTAACAATATTTACAAACTACAATTTTTACAGTTTTTGTTAACGGTGTGGTTCTAGTAGATATCAGAGTCAATTTGTCACCCAAATATTTGGGCATGCTTTACGATGGTTATTAAAGTAATATAGAACAACCTAGACTTACCATTTCATATTTCACCCCAACCATGGCAACAATCACAAATAAATGCCACTCACGGTCACCCATCAAAAGACTGATCTGATAAGCCGTTGCTTAACATCGGTAATCTTTTCAGTAGTTATATGAATACAGATCGCAAATATCAAACAGGCATTTCAGAAAATTTAATAAAATTGGATTACCTTCAAATTGATCTTTCATGGAGGCATTAGTCTCAGGGTCTATATCACAAATTTCAAATGGGAAAGTATTATCCGCAAAAGCCATTGGTATAAAAAAATAATTAAATACGTGCTCGTACTGGAATAAATAAGTTAACAATAAAGTCGTAAGATCGTAATAAGACAGTATTACAACTAATTAACAATTCAACAAACCAAACAAAAGTATAATTTATTTATTCTGTGGCGAAAGTCGACAAACATTTTTATGTTCGTCTGCAAAATATAAAGGTCGATTTAATTAAACCATTTTCGGTGTATTTGGAACCTGCTTACATACCTTTGTACCCGACTGCAAAAGCTAAAAAAGGAGGATTATGTGTTTGACCTGTATGTATGTATGTCGATCTCTACATTCCCTTGTAACTATACTAAATGACTGAACCGCTTTTGAAAAATGATATATCGTTGGATTTATCTTTATTGCGCGAGTGTCAATGGAGATCAAATTATTTAAAAAAAATTGTGTTCGTAAAATACTGCTAAACAGAAACAAAATAATGCTAAAACCCTACAAGTTATCTGATGAAGCAAAAAGAAATGTTTCGGCCCCCATTTTTGCCATTATATCGATTTTGTGTTAGGTACTTCGGCTTGCTTCGGCTGCCATTCAGCTACACTGTTAATTTTACTATATTTTTTTTAAATGGTGATTTCGGACACGTTAACTTATAATGTTCATGTGGAAATACTGCTTCTCAATAAGAAAATAGTATGCATATATGCATCACACCTATATCTATGCATCTCGTCAAATTTGCACCCAACAGTCGAACAGTTTATAAAAGCAAAGCTGATCCAGTAACGTATATTTTCTGTGGGGAATAGCAACATACTTTTATGCCAAGAACTCAAGGAGCATTTTTCACCCGCGCCCGAATGCAGTCGTTGCAGGACAACGGTTTTTTTAAACTAACAATATCGCAGCTTTGAGTGGTCACAGTTGAGGAACGACCTGCAAATTTGACGATATGGATCTCGCATGGTTATTTATTTTGCCGATCTTCATTCCATGAATTCGCGTGGCACGCTGCGCTGGTGAAAACGGCCTTACACCAAAGCAAGTTTTTAATTGTTTTTGTAGCTGTACTATTATGTATTCTGTGGATGTAGGTAACTTTGCGTGCACCTAAAGTGACAGACAGTCCAAATGACACTATCTTGCTAACTTGACCTATTCGACTTATTGTTTCTACTCCAGACCACTTTCTTGATGTCAATGACTAACGACGGCGACGTGTCCTCAGTATAAGTACATTGGCTATAGATACACAAAGTGAAAATATTGCCGGTATGAATTTTATTGTACCTACAAACAGGTGATTTAAGAAACCAATGAAGAGAATATTTTGCCCAGCTGTAAGACAATAAGTAATACAAAATAAGTAGGTAATAAAAAGAAATATCCTAGAAGTAACATACTTAAATTTAAGTTACGTTTTACAGGCTGTATACATACGCTTATATTAATATAAATTGAATTTTTAAATAAATAATTTTTTCTAATACTATAAAATTTGGAAAAGTTTTCAGAGATTTTTTTTTTTTATGGTTGACAGGCTAGTTGTTTGACCACAGCTCACCTGATGTTAAGTGAAGGTGTGGTCGAAGATGGTAAAGCACACCTAGCCTGGAATGGAACTGGCTCTCAAGTGAGGCTGCCGGAACACACCGTTAGATGCTTGGCGGCAGATTTTCAACTTGAGGGTGGTAGCTAGCCAGCCGAGTACTAGAAAGTACCCTACCACCATGCTATGATTTCCTCACGATGTTTTCCTTCACCGGCAGCTTAAGCTCATTGTTGGGGTTTGAACCCACGCCCTTCGGCATGAGAACCTACCGCGCTAACCACTGAGCTACATAATACATAGATACATACATATCTATACATAATTAAAGTCCTTGAAATCATGCTCGCTCCCGGAGTCAAGTAGAACATGTTCTAAATAAACCGTATTTAAATGATAATATAGTTTTACCTACTCAATTATTTCAGAAATACAAAAATATTTTATGTAACAAAATATTCACGAACGTAAAATTGTATATTACCAAGTTCCTTGTTTTTATGCTAGTAGTTTACACTACAGTTTGTAGGTACTTCCTAGTGAGACATTTTTTTATTTGGTTCGCTCACTCACGGAAAAACAGGTGAAGAAAATTTAGTAGCAGCGCTGATTTCGGAATGTAAATTTAAGAATTATAATAAATATTGTAGGACGCTGTGTGTATTGTTTGTATACACACAGCGCCATCTGGCCCCAAACTAAGCAGAGCTTGTATAATGAAAGTCAGATAACTGATAGACAATATAAAATGAATCTCAATCAAAGAATAAATCTTTGAAACGTATTCCTATTCCGATATCCTTCTTTCTTGTAACTATTTGTTTATGTAAATTACGTCTCAAGTTAGAAAGAAATGTACTGTAGATAATATATGTACAAAGATGTTGGGGTACATTTAGACATGAAAACTGTAAGGAGAAGGGAGGTGTCCCATATGCGAAACCCTTGTTGTTTTGTTTTGTGAACTCTAAAACAATTATTTACCTATCTGTAAAACACTCCATTTGTTTTCGATTACTCTATGTATTGTTTTTAAAATGGACATTACCCCGACATGCCATATATATAAATAAATTGAGATAATAATACTAAAGTTACAACTTATGTCTTTTTGTGTTGTGTTAAACTTTATTACCGATAAATGGGAGTTAGCTGCTATTTATTCTAGAATAGAATAAATAGCTAGCTAAGGCTAAGCTAAGCCATACAACGGGGCAATGCCGCCAGCGTACTGGGAACCCTACCGCGCGGCAGCGATCTCGACGGCGTGTTTATTTTATAGTAATATAGTTTATTTATGTTTTGTAAATAGTATAATTTAAGGTCTTTTTTATTTTGATTAAATGTTTCATTACATGTAGTAGTTAATTGGATGAATAAAATACTTGTGAGAATAGAATATAACTTTACTGATACGTACCTACTTAGAACGGGGGAAAAAACATTTAATGAATTATGTTAACAAGAGCAATTTCTACAATACCTACAACCTTTGCATGGACAGAATAATGGCACAAATTTATTATTAAAGCCGGGCTTCGATCTCATTTCTGTTCACTTGTTAATCATATTCAATATTGTGAATATTACGCAAAATGTACACAATTCGATTCTGTTTATTTTTATCCATTTACCAGTTAAAAAGTGACATCATTCGTTTGTGATAGTTGACAATCAATAAATAGGTACAATACGCATTATTAATTAATTCATATAGGTACGTAATTATGTGATCTTGAATAATATTAGGACTGAAAGTCAAACCAATGAGAAAGTGTCGTTTCGTTTGACTTCCATTATAACAATAACTTAAAAGACTTAATTAATAATAAATACCTAGTTGCGTTTAACTGTCTCCCACTCGGATTTTTTTTTCTAAATTGGAAGATGTGCTTAAAGCACAAAAACTTTACTAGTAAAAACGATTTTGACCATGTCAAAAAATAATTAAGAAATCGTCACCAATACAAAAAAAAATGTCGTAATCATCTCAAAGTATAGTTTTGGTTTGGTGAGGATTATTATGGTGAACTTCAGCCCAGAATCCTTTACCTTTCATGCGAGCTAACAATGAAGACTATCAGTTTCATTGATGACTGTTTATTATGATTATGTTTTTACTGTTATTTGACATTTTCGAGATAGATTTTCATGAAGTTTTCAAATGTAATGGTTTTGCTGAACACACAATTTTTGATTTATATATAACTACATAGATACATGTCAAAAAGTGTTTGTTCGTGTTCTAATCCAAGGTATTAGCTATCCACATCTAAGTCTGTGTTGTGTAAACATAACAGTAGGTACTATATCATATCTATATCTGATATTGTAAGAAAACGAATATTTTTTTCGTAATATTTAAAGTACCAAAAGTTATTCAGGTACTTAATAAATTTAATTAAATAGTGACTTAAAACTTAATTATATTAAAAATAAATAAACTATTACAAAACGACAGTCAGAGATCAAAGAATTACGAGGGTATAACTTCAGGAGCCTGTTCGGGGACTGCTTCTTTCGGTGGTAGTGGTTCGGGCTGCGCTGGCGCCACATCGGCTGTCCGGAGCCGGCAGGTGAGGGTGACAGGATCCCGCTCGCGGTCCGGGCCACACTGCTCGGTCGCACCGATTAGCTTGATCTCTTCGAAGTCGTTCTCGTTGGGCGGCTCAGAACCGGCACGCTGGCGGCCCGCGATCACCACTTCGACAGCCCTGCCGTCGCCTTCCGCGCTACGATCGCTTGCTCCTATCTCCACCTGATACGGCGTGCTGGGTTCCACAAACGCTTCCATCACATGATCCGCTCTGTCTTGCGCGCCAGAATTGCGGCTGTGCTTCTTGTTGCTTTTGAGGAAGTCATCTAAGAGGTCGAGCGGAAGAGACATCTTTTGCGGGATGGCGAAGACGAACACGACATTCTGGACGTCCGCGGCGACATTTACTTCGCCGTCCTGGCGCTGGTCGTACAGCAGCGGCGCGCCGGCCGCCGGCGTCGCTGCTGCGAGACTTACTAAAACTGCTAACAGGAGCATAGTGCGCGTCTTGTGGTCGGTTGGGCCGCGCGGCGACTGCGCGTCGGATGGACCCGCGCCGCTTTTACTGGCCACTCGTGAACCAGACCGGCTCTCGAATCGAGCACACTGTAACGGTTCACCCGACACGAATACTGCACTAACACGAACGTACCACATCCTAAAGCTTAAGATAGATTGAAATGAACTAGGTGATTAGGAGACTCATTAGAGAAACAATGACCGGCCTGGCATACTCCAATCCTTGGCTCAGCTTTAAAAATTTGGTTCACACGATTCGTGAAAACTGTTATTTTAAGTGAAGTTTGTTTCATCATCATCATTGTCTGCCCTGTATCGCCAACTGCTGAGCATAGGCCTCTCCTCTCGTACCTCATACCGGTCCAGCGCTAACCTTGTCCAGTTTCGATATTTGCAATACCATCGACTGAACGAGCTGTTGGACGCCCGATGCCACATTTGTTTAGTAAACTGGGATATGCGGAACAGTTACTATAACTACACCAACAAGGGGGCATTGTATAATTATGATTGACACGATCGACCCTGAAATCAGAAATAATGACTAATCCGTTCTTTTCGTTAAGAGTAAATTATGACTTGGAATTGCTGCAGCTAATTTTTCACGATCGATAGGACAATATTGACCGTTCAGCTCAGTAGCCACCTCCATTCCACGTAACCGTGCAGTTTTACCAAGTAATTATACCAAGGTAAGGTTTCGTGCCGTCTCTGTGGATGGAGCTTCGACCTTCGTGTATCGTCTAACACTACTGACACTGACCACAGGTCATCGGAACGATAGCCGAGTTTCGCGGAACAACATAGCTGTAGTGTACCTACATGGTTTGCGTATCATTGAACAGGATACGAGTTAGTGCAGATAGTGATAGCTTGTGTTTAAAAATAGTTTTATCGGCCGGAATAATGTTCGCTGATCAGAATAGTCGGGTCGGCACCTACAAGTATGAATGGCTAACTAACAGAATAAGATAAACTCCATATATGGCTACAAAAACTTCGTTTGTTTTTTGCGCTTTTGATGTTTTCAAAATTCAAAAGAATGTGAGTAAGGCCTAGAAGAAATCTTCAGAATCAACGTGTGTGCAAAAAGGCCAACCAATCTGGGTGTTTGTTCTGTTATTTATTTATGTATTACGTCTGCCAACATAGTGTACATCAATACATTCAAAACTAAATGAATAAAATAACAACTCAAGATAAGTTCAATTCAATTCAATTCGAATTTGAATAACAAACATCCAAACACGTTTATAATATTATCCTACCAATCCATATTTTTTTAAAGTATCCTATATGATAATCTAGACCATAAACTATAATGTGTGCCAAATTTCATCCAAACCCGTTAAGCTGTTTTTGCGTAATTAAGTAATAAACACCTCTATAACAAACTTTCACATTTATAATATTAATAGAATTATTACTCACAGTATAATCATAGGCATGTTTGGATATCTGTACCTACATTAGGTATATACTTAGATTATAATAAAATATCACATAAATAATAATAAATATTAAAAAATCTAAAGCTATTCAATAGCGTTCTGTATAGTGTTCTCCAAAATAACCCTATGACCAATTCAAATAAAGACATACCTACCTAATCTTTACACGGAATTATACACACACCGAAGGTCGTGCGTTCAAACCCCAACAATGAGTTTGAGCTGCTAGTGAAGAAAAACATCATGAGGAAACCATAGCGTGGTGGTACAGTACTTTCTAGAACTCGACTGGCTAGCTACCACCCTCAAGTTGAAAATATGTCGCCTAGAATCTAACGGTGTGTTCCGGCAGCCTCACTCGAGAGCCATTTCCTTTCCAGGCTAGATATTACCATCTTCTATTACACCATCACTTAACATCAGGTGAGCTTTGGTCAAACACTTAACCTGTCAACCATAAAATAAAAACGCAACAGATTCCTAGTAGACGCTAAGATGGAAGCTTCGGTGATAGTTGCAACGGTTTTACTAGATACTAATAACTCGTTACTGTTAGAAAACCAGGCAATACAACTAAGTAATCGCTAAGTATACGATACTAGGCTTACAACTTGAAGAAACTGGAAAATGAGATGACAAGACAGGGTTATAAACTTAAGCTATACTAATCCGAAAGGGGTCATATTACTCATCGTTACAAACAACTTTTACTATGAGCAATGAGCATACGAGTAGGTAAATCCGAAACTGACATCTAACGAACTCTTTCTATGGTTTATGGTTTTACTTTTTTCACGATTTCAGAGTTTTTATCTCAGTGAAAGTTGCTTATAATCATAGCCACAAACTTCCGATTTTCAGACTTTCGACTTATAATCCTGTATATGTCATTTATTGTTTTTAATTACACACACTACATTTTTTGTTTACATGCGTGTGAACCTTCCTCTTGAATCCCTATGTCTATTGATGGTAACCGCATTAAGATCTGTCGTTGAGTAGTTTAAAAGATCTAAGCGTACAGACGGCGGGAAGCCACTTTGTTTTATACGATGTAGAAATGAACATTCAAGGCAAAAGTGCTCCATGGTAGACCGTATCAAAAGGAAGACAATTTATTTTTATGTATTCGCCGTGTTATTTTTGGTATGTATGGAAGTAGGGTATCTACTTTCTAGTACTCGGCTGCCACCTTCAAGTTTAAAATCTGCCGTGAAGTTAGGTGTGTCTCCCGGCAACCTCACTTGCGAATCGGTTCCTTTCCAGGCTAGATGCATTAACCATCTTCGGCCACACAATCAGGTGAGATGTGATCACACCTAGCCTGCTAACCATAAAAACCTACCTAGTCATATGGATACTTTTAACATATAAGATGTATTTAAGTATTCAATAACACTAAATTGCGTACGTGGGATGTCATCAGATTGAGGTTTAAGCGCCTGTACTAGGTACTAAAGTTAATAAAAAATGCCTATATCTTTTCTATCCCGTTACAAATGAGAGAAACATCAATGGAAAAAGGGAAATAAATACATTTATAAAGGTGTATATGTATGTAGGTCCTTCACATGTTTAGTTAGTATCATTCATCATCATTAGTATCATATTCATTCTTAATTATTTTTGTATAGATACATAATTATAGGTACACATATACTTGTTTTTGTGCATTTTATACCTACTTACGTATATTTGATGCGCTCCTAACCTCCTCTCGATTACTGTGGGCATGACTGGTAGAAAATGCATAAATGTCTTCCTATTGTTACATATTATATTTGTTAGTGTGCAGTAAAGATTTCTTCAAATTAATTCTTCTGTGTGATGATTGATATAGCCTACCTACAAACATGTCCCTTTCAAGGTAACAAAATTAATACAAATTGTCTCAAATTAATGAGCGGCAAAGCATCGATGCCATGGATTTTGTTTTGTTACCCAAAGTTATATGTACCTAACCCTGAAATGGCCATAGACTTGCTTAATCTCTTACCATCAGGAGAGCGTCTCGTTCGTCTTATTGCTTTTACATTAAAAAAAGCGTCTACATCTCAGAGAAGCTTTGCAACGTATTTATTATAGTAAGAAGGTATAGCTGTTATACTTTTACATTTAAAAAAAGCTAGAACGATTTTTCGCTCCCCAAACCCCTATGCATAATACATTTTCCTAAATTCAAAGTAGGTACTTATAGCCGTTTTATAAATCTCAATAAATATACCTATATTTATGTAAATATATATAGGTGCTCATTTAATAATAAAATAGAGCAAAACATTTATTAGCAAGAACTTTATACTAATAATTTAAAGTGTTATGTGTGTATATGGGATGTAGGTTTTGATGTATAAAACAAAATCAGACGGAATTAGAGGTTTTTCAATAAGAATTTATTTTTTTATTTCAACAAAACAATTCACACACGACATCTCTACCCTAACGCTTTACGCTACAAATAAATGCTTTATCACTGTTTTCAGGCGTCACCACCGTTGTACAGTCACGGTATTTACGTAAAACTCTAAATTAAATACACCTATTACATAAGTTAAATACTAAATTAAAAACAATATTTATCACTGCGCTTTTTTTTCATTTCTGTTGGGCTGTCACTGGTGGCGCCTCTTACGTAGGAACGGCAGGAAAATGCTCGCAAGTCGATGCTTTAGCCTGAAAGAAAAAATAGTATTAGATAGTGATAGTGATCGTCTTTCTATATAGGTTAACAATGTATAGGTTAATATAACAATACTAATCAACTAATCAATCTTCGGAAGCCGTCTTAACTGATATTAATTGGGTTAACCACACAGTTTATACTCTTGATTTATCACGGGCTAAATAGTAACTGTATCAATGTCCAAAGAAATTTGTTTTCAAAAACATCTAAGAAACAAAATAATAACACATTTAGAGGATAGAATGTTACAAAACTAAATAATTGAAATTGTAAAAACATAATAAAAACATCTGAATTTAGGTTATAACTTAGTAGAGCAATTGAAGTTACCTTTGCGCATTTTCTTGTTTTCTCAGCTGAGCGGATTTCTTGTGTCCTTTTTCTTGTTGTTTTTCAGGAATGTTTAACGGCGCTTCCAAGGAAGCGGGTTTCTGCTCTTGCGGCTTGTCTTCCGCGGGTTTATCTTCAGGTTTGCCTTCTAACGGTGTTTCTCCAGGTTTAGCCCCCGAAGGTGTATCTTCAGGCTTGGACAGCACAGGCTTCTCGCCCGGCTTGTCTAAAGGCAGCTGTTCGCCAATCAAGATATCAGTCACCTGACTCGGCGGTTTTGGCTTGTTATCTTGTTCCTCTTCGAACTCCGCTAGGAAATCGCTCAGATCGATATCGGAGATTGCATTGAGAAGGGAATCAGCTGGCGCGATAGCGATCACCACGCCGTCGATGTTAAGGCGGTAGTTCTCTGTACCATTCTGTCGCTGATCAAACACGCGTTCATCCTTGCAGTCGTGATGGGGCGCTCCAGCCGCGACTGCTGCTGCCGCTAACAGTACCGCCACCTCACAGACCATTCGCCTGTAGTTGACCATCGCGGTAGAAGTCTGTTGGCACACTGTGGGTTGCCGGCTGTCCGGGGGTCCGCTATGTACCCGCTCTCCGCTGCATCTTTTATTTATTCGCCCGAATAGCGGTATAGCGACTCCCGAGTACAAGCTAAACTGGAATCGATGCAGTCAGCGCGACGTTACAATAAACATATATTAACTGGTGCTCAGTTACCGTTTCATTCCAATAATTAATCTATAGAACTTTGTAACCAACGGGAAACATTGGCAACTTATTTACTATGTACTTGATTTAATTTTAACTTGTAGATTGTAAGGTCACACGCTAGGTATCATTTGCTTTCACCGACTTCCTAAAAGTTCTAGGTGGTGAGTGAAAGTAAAGTTCTCAAGACGGACTATAGAAATTAAGTATGTTTGTGAATGTCGCGAGAAGCTCCGATTTCAACCAGTCATAATAAAATCAAAACTGTTCAAGACTGTAGGTATGTTACTAACCTAATGACCTGCTGATTCGCGGTCGCACGTTGGAGGACCGTAATTACCTAGTACCTACCTACTATGTGAAGCAAATAACTGTTAGAATTACTAATACACATAATTTTTACTGGAAAATAAAGACAAGAAGATCGTCAATATGATAAATATTCATAAACTTTTATTCTAAAAAAAGCTTATCATTTTGCACCGCCATCTATGAACTGAATTACTATAATTATAATATTATTTAAAGGAAGATCTCGATTTGTCATGGTATTTTTGATTCTGGTTCAACAGTTTTTACCCAACTCAAATGTTACAATAAAATGGTGAGAGCGCCTACTGGTTTGCACAATAAAGTCATTTATTTTTGTATAGTCATACAAACTTGTTAAGTAGGTAGGTACTCGAACCTGCTTCTACCTACTGTATAATAACAAGTTCAAGATAAATACCTATTAGTCGGACAAAAACATCGACTTTGGCCCGTGGCACAGATCTGTGGAACGGTCGAAGCAACCTGTCGAGATGCGCGGGCGCAGCTTTCGACTAACTGTATCCACGGCTAAGCCGCAGTCTAATTACACAGTATGCAACCTTGGTAAGAAAGGAGAAAATATTAGTACATATCTATATTTACTAAAGAAGGTTTAGCATGACAATTTGCGAAAAAAGTCAAAGTCTGTCTGTCTAAATTGTTGATTGGGTGAAAAATGAAGGACTTCACGTTACTTTCAGTTCAGTTTGTATATTGTACTAGCTGGAGTGACGATATACGTAGGACAGCTGGCGGTGGATGGAAGCGAAAAGCCGAAGATCGGGCTGAGTGGCGTGTCTTGGGAGAGGCCTATGTCCAGCAGTGGACTAATATAGGCTGATGATGATGATGATGATGATTGTACTAGCTGCACCCCGCAGTGTAACCCGCCACAATACATGTTTTCGGGATAAAAAGTAGAACACACCAAAAAAAACAAATTTTGGAAAATAATACTATGATACGGCGATGCGATCTTTCCGTATTGTCGCGTAATTATTCTCTCGCCAATTTTACTAATTTTAGCGTGACGTCAATGTATTCAAATCTAGTAGTGTTTACGCCTCAGCGTATACCAATACTGAGCGTCAGACGTATGTACGTCTGTGTGAGTGGAAAATACCAATGTAGGTGTTTAAGCATAAGTTCCCACGGTCGCCAACTAGACATCTGTATCTAGATTAGAGCATTAGCTATACCTACCTACTGCCAACACTGTGGCAAAGCACCGGTAAACGGTACGGTTGCAGCGCCTTATTTTATTTGCCCTTTACCAGATTAACAGATAGATACGAGTAACAGACATGCATCTCAATCGATAAGTTTTAATTACCTTATCTTAAGCCTTCCGGGAGACTTGATTAATGAGTTATAAATTAACAGTTAAAAAAGCTTTAGCTATGTAGCGAAGATAGATTAGCGGTCCACACGCCGAGTGGGTTCAACAATGAGCTTGAGCTGCCGGTGAAGGAAAACATCGTGAGGATAACATAGCATGGTCGCAGGGTACCTACTTTATAATACCTACTTGGCTGGTAAAAATCTGCCACAAAGCACATAATGTGTTGAATAAATTTTATAGTTTTGTATAAGCCAGCCAAGTATTATAAAGTAGGTAAGGAAATATTTTATATAATAAACTCGTCAAAATAAATTGCAAACGTGCGAAAGTAGACGGGTAGGGTGAGATAAAAAAAATTGCCAAAATTGCCTTAAAACTATATTTTTTTTAATAGCTTAAGGCTCTCCAATGTATCTACGAAAATAACTTTAAAAAATTGGCAATACGGGCAGAATCAGGTTTATATTTCAAAAATAATCCCTTCCCTTCCTTTCTTTTTCCCCCCTTTTTAATAGAATTTATGAGAAATTAAACAATATGTAGATACTTAATTGTGAATAAATTACCTAAATAGAAACCTAAAAACGATGAGCCTTACCTACATAAAACGTTGCGTAAAGTAAGAACGCTCTGTCAACTTTTCGCTAATGTGAAATGTCATACGTGAAAATAACCTACTTTTAAGCATTGATAAAATTGAACTAACATTTACAACCAAGGCCGAATATGTTTAGCTCAAATCCTGCACCAATCATAATAATTGTCAGACCAAGGACACACAACCAATGACCATTCTATAAGATACGATAAGTAGTTAATGCTAATGCAAAGAACCAAGGAAGGTTGTAGAAGCAACGGGACCGGTGCGACGATCGCCTTTCTAAAGATCCGACCAGTTGACGACCCAATTTGGTGCTGGTTTGACATCCTCTGACCGTGAGAGGAGTTTCTATGTCTGGGGGCCTTATTCCCTATGACCACATAACTTAAGAGTTCAGATTGAATTCAAGTGGTTTAATATTTTTACAAACTTTTATTTAACTTGCAATGTTTGTTTAGATCAAATCTTGCAAGCTTGCACCACTTTCTCATATCAGGAGTTTCAATAAAAATTAAGTTAAGATAATTTTTTTAAGTTGAAATTCTAAGTATTTGATCACAGCTCACCTGATGTTAACTGACGGTATGGTCGAAGATAGTAAAGTAAACACACCTAGCTTGCAATAAGTAGAATTGGTTCTAAAGCGAGGCTGTTGGAACACACTGTTAGGTTACCTACAGCAGATTTGCAACGATTACAAAGCGTTTTTATGGCAAGCATGCCCTGATTCTACAACCAGGATTGGCTCCAAAAGTAGAAAGTCCTCAATAGTCAACAGAATTTACATAGATACGAAATGTTGTACCTACATAAACACGTTTAATTAGGATTGCTCAATTTAAATTGCATCTTTAGGTACATGACTGCTGTATACCTACATATAATTATATAAAAGCTTAATTTTTAAAATATATTTCACTTTAATTTATTTATGTCGATTTATGCAGTCAAAAGAAACAAACGCATACGCATTTTCGTCAGGGAATTTAAAGTGTAGAAGAAACATCATCGCATCTTCGCTTAACATCAGGCGGGATGGCGGTCAAACGCAAGCCTATCTACTATAAAAAAAAAAAAAAGAAAAAAAAGAAAATAAAGCCAACAGCTGTCTAGTAGAACAACTGGCAGCGATGTGAAGTTTTCCTTTTACAATAAATGTAGAGTAACTAAAGTGAACAATAAATAGTATGTTTGCTCGTTGAGCTTATAACATTAAGATATGCCCAGAGGTTTCATCCGCGTTTTCCAGGTTAAAAAGTAGGTATCCTAATGTGTTAATCCTGTGTGTAAGTTATCAGGATTCTCAATTGCATCTAAATGCGCCTAGTCATTACAGCGCCACGAAGCAACAAACAAACATACATACGAACATTCGCTTTTATAATATTTGTGAGATAAACTGTTCACGCGTTTTCCGGCAAGGAATCTCATGTGAGTTAGAGAATAAGGCCACAATACTTAGAGCAAGTTAATTCATTCTAGGAATTCCTATCTTTCGATCTCTCTGCCTATTATAAGTAGGTAGGCTGAACTATATTACAAAAGCCGTCAAGGCATAGAATAAGTATTACCTACTATTGTTTATTTATTTAAAAGTCCGCCAACACAGTGTACACCAATACATTAAATAAATTCCCAAATTACAAAATGTCAAGATAATTGATGTCATAATCAATTATCTTTACATTTTGTTTTGTTTTACCTTGTGTTTAGTACGATGACCTACAGTATTTTTTTAGGTTTAACGGTTTCAATTGTTCAGAGTTGTATAATGTTTAAACTAACCTAAACCTAAAGACTTTACAATAAGAGTACCTACCATCAACGGCTAACATTTAACACCAGGAGCTAACCAGACAGGAATTGCAATGGAGACCTCTTTGAGTTATGAAATAATTTTGCTACCGCGAAACTATAGATGTCATCACTTAAAACACACACCGCAGGATACAAATAGATTTTGGCTCCGGCGAAAGACAAATAGATACCTATTTGCAACGCAGCATCTGACCACGGATCGGCAAGCGAAAAAATCTTACTATGCTTAATGAAAGCAATAGTAGAGAACATTTCAAATAGCCGATTTCATTTCGTGTACTTATTCGAGCGCAATGTAGAGGTAACAGCATCTTACGAATAAAACTATTTTTGCAGTCTATGTAGGCAATTTAATTTTACATGAAAATTTCGTTGACAAAAAATTTAACAAACAAAAAACAAACATACTTTTTGTGCGTTATCACGTTCCAATACTATTAACAAACGTCATGTCACGACGACCACAGACCTGTTAGTCATTAGTGCAAAAGGGAAATATGTTCTATCCCTTTCTTTTCAGTTGATCACGGTCCTTATTCGCATGAGATTCTTGAGGTTCTAACAGACCTCGTCGTTTTTTTTTTGGCCTATGCCATTGACAAATTAAAATAACATGCCATTCCACGAATCTAACTCTAATTCATGTAACGTAAACGCGGAGCGTTACGTGTTCATAGCGAATAAGACCCCCTGTCAGTCTGCACAGACTAAATCCGCAAGTCTGTATACCTACTATAAGAAAGTAGGAACTTAGAAAAACGATGTACTCAAAATAAAACAAAATCAACGTTTATAACTAGATAATTAGTATCAAAAATATGTACGCAAACAAAATCTTCATAACTCTTCAAATATAACTACAATTTAAATTTTAAAGCAATAAATTTATATAAGAACTTACAAAACTAATCAAAAGTGGGTTGAGTAGGTACAATCAATACAGAAAAAATTAAATAAAAACACACAAGTTGTTCTATAACATATCAAAACAAATTCACAAAAAGGATCGATTCAAAAAACAGTAATTGCTTTAACAAAATCTACATGTGCTCAACTCACTAACAATTGCAATTTTATATCAATCAACATTGAAAATTAATATCATTTGGTAAATTAAACTTAAAATAGAAAAATGTCGAGGAAGACGAAATTCTAAATAAGGCACGTTCACATCATTCGAGCATTGATGTATACAGCGATATAATATCAATTTTATTTCCGTTTGTAGCATTTTTCTATAAATTAGTATTATTGTAATATCAATTTAAGAGTTTTTTTTTTTTAAATCATAGTATATACGCCTACTTTACGGCAATGTATTGAGCATCAAAGTATTTGTAGCTACTTACTTGATGTCAAAGTATAACAAATCTATGTAACTATACCTTATTCATGTCAAAGTATAGACAATTATCAATGTTCAAGGTATATATCTAGTTTATTTCCGCTCAATAGTCGTTCCAGTTCCAACAGTGATGAGGACTTAAATTAAACTAATTTGACACTGCTTATTAAATAATAACCTAATCTTACTTAAAATCTAGAACTAGCGCTCGACCAACACTCACTCAGTCTCGACCAAGCGCTCGAAGAGTCAACACGTCCTGAGGATGCCTCGTGTAGAGGCGAAACACGTGTCGACAAAGTGGTTACTGCAGAGAGGGGGATTTTAAGATTTAGGATTATTTTAATTAGATTTTTTGTTATTTTAATTTAATTAAATTTTTTGTCAAATTAAGTATAAGTTTATGTCAAATTAGTTCTAGATTTTAAGTAAGATTAGGTTAATATTTAATAAGCTGTGTCGAATTAGTTTAATTTAAGTCCTCATCACTGTTGGAACTGGAACGACTATTGAGCGGAAATATACTAGATACATATATACCTTGAACATTCAAAATGAACTTCCGCAAACTAACGCCTGAATCAATCAATTATCTTAGACAATTATCATTTTCAGATAGAAAATACCTAAATAAAATAGATTCTCACCATTGGCAATTCTTACTTAGACTAAATATCACACTAATATAATAAAGGCGAAAGTTTGTGTGTTTACTTCATCACGTTCAAACGGCTGGACCAATTTCGATGAAATTTGGTATTTTCTAACACCCTGGATTAACACATAGGCTAATTTTAATCCAGAAAAAATGTAGTAGTTAACACCGCGGGGCGCAGCTAGTGCATCCATAAATCGGATAGTCAGTCGGAAGTAGAAAATTCAACTTTGTGCAAAGCCGCTTGCAGTAAGCTCATGTACAATTATAGTGTATATATACATATATACACTGCCGATGACACAAACACACCACGATCAATTAAGTGTTTTTGAAAACATTTTCGGTTCTTCGGGCAGATAACGCTCGTAGAATCTCTAGTCTTCAAGTTAAATTTTCCACTGCGGGTATATCACAATAGGCGGTACGTTTCGCCGCAAGGGTATCGGTATAAGACGTTTCTTAATTCTCAGCTGGTTTACGGCGTCCTGAAGACATGACGGGCGTGTACACATACAACGCCATCAGCGTTGTGTATAGTTAAGTACATTTTATCATGAATTGTTAGAGTTCCACGTCGGGCGTGTTGCGGTCGGCGACACATTCCGCCGCGAGCGTGTCGAGCGTGTGTCGGTAGAAGCCGTCCCCAAAGCGCAGCCGGTACGCGGCGGCCTGTAGGTAGCGCTGTATGGCGGGCGCGCACAGCACCGGCAGCGCCGCGCCGGCGCACAGGTCGCGCGACGCGGCGCACACCCATGTCGCTTGACGCCAAATGCGCGTACTCACTGCAACACACACAAATTATCACTTTATACTAATTTCATTTTGCATAATATAATGTAGAATTTACAAGTACTGAGTGTGTGTGTAACACACTCAGTAGCGGCCTTAGGGGGTGGCAAGCAGGGCAACCGCCTGCGGCTCACTAGTTAGAGCGAAATGTACCCAACATTTTAATGTGACCATCATCATCATCAGCCTATATTAGTCCACTGCTGGACATAGGCCTCTCCCAAGACACGCCACTCAGCCCGATCTTCGGCTTTTCGCTTCCATCCACCGCCAGCTGTCCTACGTATATCGTCACTCCATCGAGTCTCAAGGCGTCCTACGCTACGCTTGCCAATACGCGGTCTCCACTCTAGAACACGTCTACCCCAGCTGACGTAGACACGTAGTCCTACCTGTCATGACCTACGGAGCCGAAACGTGGACACTCACAGCGGGAATGGTCCGTAAGTTCAAAGTCGCTCAGCGAGCTATGGAAAGAGCCATGCTTGGCATTTCTCTGAGGGATCGGATCCGAAATGAAGTAATTCGCCAGAGAACTAAAGTCATTGACATAGCTCAGCGTATTAACAAGCTGAAGTGGCAATGGGCTGGACATATCTGTCGCAGAACCGATAATGTGACCATAACTTGAGCCAAATAAAATAATTTTGGATTTTTTGAATTTTCATTCACCGCAGCTTTACACGTCACCGAATCTAAACAACCCGTAAGACACTAAGACATAGGCTGAAGCATCCAACACTTCTTTGACTCCTTGAAAAAGGTCACGGTGCGAGACCTACACTATAGTCAGAGTAGTAAAATAAAAAATTGTCTACACCTTTTTTATATTTACGCTTTATCTGAAAGTCGATGTTTAAAACTTACAGAAATTTTGCATATCATTGTCACAGTGCGTGAGCTGCTGGATTGAGTAGGCGCCGTCGATGGAAGGCATGCTGAGGCCCGTCATCAACATTGAGCCAGCTTCTATTGACTTTGATATGATTTCTTCTATTTGATTCTTTACCATCTGAAATAGGAGAAATATTAAATACTAACTCCACCGCACCCACTGGAGCTATGCCAGCAGCCCAGAGCCTCGCTCAGGTACTTCAAGGAGCTGGGTTGGCTCAGGTAGATGCTGGCAGGGGGAAATGCACAATACTGCCCAAGCAAGACGTCAGTGCAGGAATCATCGCCCGCATTTCGAATAAGAGAAATATTAAACAAAGGGTGAAAAAAGGTTTTTTTTTTAATTGTGAAAACTCAAGTATATTATTAACAATATATAAATTAAAAGAAATAGACCTCACGACCCTTAGGCCAACTAAACGCACTGCTTCAATGAAACAGCGAAGTTTTGGAGTAAACGAAAATATCATCGATGTATACAATTTTTTCAGTTTTATTGTTTTTTTTATAAAACCGCTCAATCGATTTCGATAAAATTTATATGGGACCACTTCTCAAGTATGGTCTACCAAGCAAAAAAAGAATCATCAAAATCGATTCATAATTGGCGGAATGATCGGAATGAACATATGAAAAACAGTCGAATTGAGAACTCAATTCAATTTGGAATTTATTTAATATTATTACATATGACCCTTAAGAATACTAGATGATAGTATGATGTTAGCTGATAAAACATCGGATATACATAAATGTAGATCGGCCTGAGTGCTATGCCTAAGGAGGACTGCGGTAAGCTGATTATTATGAGGATAATTGAAATGTGTATACCTGATCGCTACCCGTAGTGGAACAATTCGTCTTTTTGAAGTCTTCTTTGATGAGTTGCAATCGGTAATAAGTTGGTATGTGCTGAAATATTAAGAAAAAGCTTTGTGTCATTAAACATGGTTCAGAACAGCATTCATGTTTTGTAGCGATGATAACTCAGTGGTTAGCGCGGTCAGTTCGCAAGCCGAAGGGCGTAGACTCAAACCCCAGCAATGAGGTTGAGCTGCCGGTGAAGGCAGCGGCGGCATTAGCTGTTGCGAATCCCAGGGCCACAGATCATGGCGAGGCATTTTTCTTCATGTACGTTTTACTAATAAATTAGTTCGAGTACTCGAGTGGCCGTAACATGCTTGCACTAACAATGAAACCGTGCGTTCAGGGAGTGTTGATAAGTGCGAGGCGAGATACACATATATATGGTAAAGACATTTTTCTACGAGAACGCGGGGCCCTTGCAAGAGCGAGACCCCGGGCGGTTGCCCTGCTTACCACCCCCTAAGGCCGCCACTGGGTGAAGGAAAACATCGTGAACAAACCACAGCATGGTGGTAGGTTATTTTCTAGTAGGTACTCGGCTGGCTAGCTACCACACTCAAGTTGAAAATCTGATGCCAAGCCCCTAACGATGTGTTCCGGCAGTCTCACTTGAGAGCCAGTTCTATTCCAGGCTAGGTGTGCTTTATCATCTTCGACCACACCATCACTTAACATCAGGTGAGCTGTGGTCAAACACCCTAGCCTGTCAACAATTAAAAAAAGAACGAACTGATTTTATTAAACTGTATTTTTAATTTCTAATATACCTAAATAGTTTTAAAATGTAATATTGCCGTATAATTGTCTTGTCTAAATAAAATAAGTACCTACTGCTAAAGATATAATGCCATGTCTAGGGCAATCAATGTGAAAAATTAAAGCGAATAATTATTATGCTATCTAACACGTAAATCTTTTATTCTTAATTATTATTTTGACTTCAACATTTTAATTTTATATTACAACATGACCAGACCTATTATTGCAGTCTCTGAAAACGACTAGGTTGAAGTCCTAGAGACTACGTGTTTATATCCCAATTGTTTCACTGGTTTATATTGTTTTAATTGGTGTGAATAACTATAATCCCTACAACGCGATAGAGCCCCACCCCACGGTGATACTATGAATTCTAAGTTTTCGTTTCAAAAATAATATTTTAAAAAATGTACGTCATTAATTTAGTGATGATATAAAAATTAAATAATATTAGGCATAGTCTACAGTAGCATTTAGGAATTGATAAGTTGTTTGTTTTTGAGTTTTAGGTTAGTAATAAGATCCCTTTATGATATTATACCTACCTATATTTATTACTGGGCCCATCCCATAAAAACTACTTCTGAAGAGTTGTGTCTTACCAGGGAGATTGTACATGGGTATTGGATAAGGTTCAGAGATACGCAGTGATACACTCAATCAATCAAATAATTTATTTGCTAGAATACATGTACATAAAAGTGTCTTGCTGTTTCCTCCCAACTGCCCCACAGCTGGACATATTTTCATTGTGTGAAGGGCAATAAGCGCAGGTTAGCAGACCAAAAAACCGGCCAAATGCGAGTCGGACTCGCGCACGAAGGGTTCCGTACCATTATCTATAAAAACGGCAAAATAAAATCACGTTTGTTGTATGGGAGCCTCCCTTAAATATTTATTTTATTTTTAGTATTTGTTGTTATAGCGGCAATAGAAATACATCATCTGTGAAAATTTCAACTGTCTAGCTATCACCGTTCTTGAGATACAACCTGGTGACAGACGGACGGACAGCGAAGTCTCAGTAATAGGGTCCCGTTTTTACCCTTTCGGTACGGAACCCTAAAAAAGAACTTAATATAATTTGCTGTAATTTTTTTTGTTACCCCGTCTTCAAGCAGAAGTCCAAATGTTACGTGTCAAATTTGCATATAATATAAAAGCAAATTCAAATTATGTCAGTCATGATTATCCTCGCACCTCGTACTCGAAATAAGTATCCTGAAATAAATACACTTATTGTTGATTAATGTAGAGATGGAGAGTTATTTTTGATAATATCAGCGTTAAAATACATATAAATAATAAATACAGTGTAGCGGGGTTTTTTATACGCTTTAACATCATCATTATGTACTTCCCTCATAATATAACCGTCTATAAATCAGCAGGAAATCACATTATACTCAGCTTTTTTATACATAGTGTATAATACAACTTAACATACCAAGTTAAGTTGTATTTTAGTGCGGATCCTATCTTCTTTGAGAATATTTTTACTCTGTCGTCTGGGGGCAAGTGTGATCCTATTAAGAGATATCGAGTATTGGACACTTAAAAAGTACAGGACTCTACTAAAGTGTGACCGTTGAGTAAACAAAACTTGTGCCATTGCTTGCATGTTGCATTGTTTGATAGAATTGGTGCTTAGAGACGCCAGCATGATATCGATTGATGAATGGGGCATAATTTGCATCAGCAGCGCCGTCTGCACAAGACACTGGCAGCTAGGGTAAGATAGAATCTTGCCTCTGTTGTATTACAAAACAATATTTTAGGTTCAAGTTTTAGTAGATCGGAAGTTGTCTGGATATTGGGTACCAGGCCTTTGTAAGTCACATGGGGATTACTTCAATTTTTCTTATTAAAAAGTAAGCATCCTTGCAACGTCCTTAATTCCAAGCAACTGATTTCAGGACCGTGCGTAGTTCTTCGTATTTAAAATGCACCGCTTTAGTAAACTTATTGAGGTTTTTAAATTGTTGAATGATACACATATTTCAGTTTGATTTTCGCCTTAAAAAGACACTAGACTTGAATTTATTACTACAGGGTTCGCGTTCTGATATAGCAGCGACCTCCAGTTCGGATACGGCTTCGTTGAACTGTGATATACTTGTATAATTACGGTTTGTAAGCAAAGAAGTTCGGACAACTGGACTACAGAAAATTAGCGCTTATAACCTGTAGTCAAAGATAGGATTGTTTTATCGTTAATGGTTGCCTTTGATTGTAATGAGGCTACATCTTGCGTGTTTTACCTTTTCTAGTTCCGGCGACAGCTGCTGTTTTTCTGCTTCTGCGATGGCGAAGGTTGCTTAGCGAAGTAACTCTGGCAAGAGACTGGCTGTCGCGTCCTCTGTGCTGTTGCAACAGAGCAGAGGACGCGACAGCCTGTATCTCACCAGAAACTGTCGATGAGCTGTTTCTGGAACGTCGTTACATGTTGTGGACGGCTTGCAAGTTCCTGATGTATGTCGGGTCCATACAAGATCTTACTGTCGGGATTGTCTCCAAGGATATCTAGTAGGTATATCTTTATCAAGGGTAACGCCGTTTGTCTCATTCGATACTTGTTTCACGTCAGGCAAAAAAAGTTGAAATTTCCCTGTGCTTTGCTCTTCGTCTGTTGGTTGACCTTGTTCCAGAAGAGTATAGGAGAAGTAATTATCTGCAAGAGTTGTGAGATTTTGTTTATACCTATGTATTATATAGAGACTACAGAGATTTTTTGTAAAAAAAAAAATTTTTGATAAACCTTCGATATCTAATATTGGTTAGTATCCGGAATATAGTGAGTCAGACCACAGAACAGCTAGAATACATTCCATAATTGTAGGCATTTTTGACCGAATGCGATGAGTGTCATAGATCAGCTCGTTGTGCATTTGGTTTAACATGCAGAGTTTAAAACGGAACCATAAATAACTTTCAATAAGGGCAGATATGAAAAAGCGGCGAGGCAGTCCGATCAGCTCCAAGTGTATTTTTTTTTAATTAACATGATTTTGTAAACAAAAGAAGTAAAAGACATGTAAACAAAATGCGGTGAGACAGTCCAAGGATCAGCTCGATTGCATTTCTGCAACTCTGACATCAACTAAGGTGAGAAAACGTTACGATAAGTGAATGAAAAAAAAAATAACATACCTTCAGCGCATGAAGAAGCTGATGTTGGTTCATTTTATTTAAGCGCACGTATTAGCTTCTTTTAAAAGAAATCACTGATTTAATGGAAATTGCTAAAACGTTTGAGTATAGCTGCGTATTATTTTCTATGTGAGTTTAATTTCGAAATACACGTGTTGAACGGTTGAGGGCTACACTGCGAATGACGGCTGTAACGGACTGGGACGGGTATAACTGACTGGAAGGGCAAGAAGGCGGGCGCGGGGAGGTCACAATAATCTATAATTCTAGTAACTCTCCACGTCAGTGCCGAGTGCCACTGAGTGGTGGTACCTAAATATATATAATATGTAATATATTTATGCGATAGGCACTACAACTCAACATAGTATAAAACAAAGTCGCTTCCCGCTTCTGTACACTTAGATATTTCAAACTACGCAACGCGATTTTAATGTGATTTCCATCAATAGACAGGGTGATTCAAGAGGAAGGTTTTTATGTATATAGGTAATACATGCATATTATAGTAGAGAAAATTCGAGAATTTCAAAGATTTGTAATGTGATGTCGTAAAAAACATGTTTTGTGTGCTTACATTGCAAACGCTGGCTAAAAACTAAATCAAGATAATGTACTACGTTTAGTATCTTCATTGCACCCGTGCGAAGCCAGGACGGGTCGAAGCTCATAACGAATATGGGCCTAGGGGACAACAGTGGGATGTTAAAGCATAATGTAGTAATTAAATAAACATACATTAGTATCAGCGAGCATGAGTATCCGATGGCCATGTGGCTGATCTGTTGTGTCTGGAGAAAGTCTATTCATGCAGTCAGGGTACATTTCTGCGAGCACTACACTACCCGAGCCGCCGAGTCGGTGTTTGCTGTACTCTTTGATCGCAACCTCATCCAGTTTGTCATATAGTTGAGTCACTGCTTTTGGCTTCACACCTGTGGAACGGATACCACGTTTTATCACTAAGTGGTAGACCTTATGACAAGCCATGTATTGTAGCGATGATAGCTCAGTGTTTAACACGGTCGGTTCACACGCTGATAGGGTTCAAACTCCAACAATGAGCTTGAGCTGCTGGTGAACAAAAACATCGTGAAGAAACCATAGCATGGTGGTAGGGTATTTTCTAGTACTCGGCTGGCTAGCTACTACCCTCAAGTTGAAAACCTGCCGCCAAGCACCTAACGATGTTCCGGCAGCCTCACTTCATTATTCACTTCATTTTTACAATTAGTAACAAGTGGCATCATACTATGTGAACATTTCTTATTTACCAGTTTTATAGATACCAGTCAACTACCATACTTGAAACGCTATTACAATGTAGTGTGGCAGTTAATCTATGATATCACGAATATTACTCACCTCACTGTTATTTATATGGTAGCATGAAAAATATTAATATATTAGTAACTTAAAATAACAAATCTTGTATCTTTATGGCATATAAAAAAAATTATGAAGTTTTCACAGATGATGAATAGATGGTTTGACATACATAATTACATATTATTTATTTTAAATAATATGGTACCAAGATATTGTGACGCTAATAACGCTAATTTAAATCTCAACGAACGTATAAATTTTGTAAAATAGTTTTTTTTTTTTTTTTGTGTATGTACGAATACGCTCCCCAATATGTATGAATGTGCCCCATACAATGTATGAAGCTACCCTGCTTGTAGGTTGCTCATACATTTTAGTTTTTAGAAAGTCTGGTTAAGCTTGGGCATTTTTTTGAAATAGCTACTTATTTTATCTAAAACCTTAAGTAAAAACTGCGAATCCTACCTGTTTTCCCCAAATAATCTTGATATAACTTTGTTATTTTCAACTTCATTTTATAGTATTTTTTTCTCGCATTTACTACTGAGAACACCATATATCCAAGTAAATATAAATAGAATACGTAATTCTAATAAGAAATACCAAAATTAAAAAAAATTATCAGTTAATTCAATACTCAAAAATTAAAAAAAAATGTTTTTAATTACCAAAATGTTCTGCAACAACATTTAGGTCTGCATCCTCGCACCATGCCAAGATGATATGGAGAGCTTGTAGTATTGAGCACTGCAGTCGGAGGAAAAATGAGCCAGCCCTGATTGGCTGTCTCTTTCCACAGCCTTCACAGAACCACTGGACTCTGAAAGTAGTGTCTTTCAGTACTTATTGGAAATCTCTGCTGAATGGCGATCAGATTTTAAATACATACAGATACGATAACTCCAATTATATTGTTATTGTAGATTTAAACTAAGTCAATTTTAAGATAATTATAAAGTAAGCACCTGTCTACAACTCTGGCAACTCTACAAGTCACTTTGCAGTCGAATTTGTTTGTCGGACACTTTACACATTTTGGGAGTAAGCCAAAAGCCTGTAGCCGCTCCACTACTTGGCTTTCAAGAATTTTGTCTCCATTATTAGTGACTAATTCCTTGTACAGCTTCAAGTTCCTGAAATGTTACCTATATGATTAATTTTTGTTTTACTTACGTGTATGTACTTATTTAACATTTGGCCACAACTGGTGGCCTTCTTCAAGGATACAAAGCAGTGTACAACGTGCGCGCGGCCTCGTCTTGCTTCGTACTACGAGCCACTGCGCGCTTCACGGGCGAAAACTATACACATACAAGACATACTGACAATATTTATACAAAAATATAAAAATCGTTCCTTTCTGACCTCGTTTTTGAGATACATACGTATACAGGATATAATATAATCTAACAAAAGATACTGTTGGTGACAAAAGAATATCAAAAATTTTCCTATTACGTGGTTTATTTCTGAGAACTCGCAAACATGCCCCACCCCTCGTTTCGGCAACATCGATTATCTGCGCGGAGACGACTTCAAATCTGCGCCGGCTGAGCTCTCAGCTTGAGTTATTTACGGACGCTATCTCAATATGAGTTATTCAAGGACGCTAGTTATTTTTCCCGTAAAAACGCCTTTTTTACGATAGCAATGTTAAGAAAGCATGTTCCACCTTATCTTCGGTCACGCACATGAATTATATCACACAGCTTTACTAACATAAGAAGATGTTATGCTTTGACAGCCCTGTTAGCTCATTGGTAGTATATGCTTAAGAGCTGTAGGGCGTAGGTTCGTTTCCCACCCAGGACAAATACTTTGTGGTATAAACAAATGTTTGTTCTGTCTGTGTGTTCTGTATGGTTTATAAGTAGGTATGTATTTACAAAAAAAAAGTATCTATGTATTCTGTCAGTTTTCTTATCGAAATGGGGCAATTGGCATCAATACCAAAAAGGTATAGAATATAATGGTGTAATAAAAAAAAATACAACTTGCTGAAACCGTATATTTCAAGAAAAGAATTCAAAAGTATCAAATTGAGAAATTTGTCAATGATTTCAGGTATCTATTAGACATCTTAGCATGCAAATGTAAATGTGTGGCTTCATGTAACTGTGAAAAAAACCTAAGAGTTGTTGATATAAATGAAAGATATTTTCTAATTAATCAGAGAAATCAAATGCAAAAAACTGGTCTGGTGTGTCGATTCCAAAACTACTTCGAGAAATTTATAAAATATTGTTCAGAAATAAATTTAAAGATAATAAAGACAAAGCTACAAGTTCATTGTCATAACTGCCTGTGCCATCAACTAGAGTATTTCAACGATCATTAACTCGCATCAGAAACACCAGCACTACAAATGCCGCTCCCCCCTCATATCCTCAATTATCAAATATACCAAACACTTGAACAGATTTGGCATTTCCGTTAGAGCTGGAGCTCTGCAATTGTTTCGTCAACACTTCAAAGTGTGGGCATTATTTCAGACGATGAAATACAATTTGAAGAGCTCGTGACAAATAGAAAATTATATCCGCTGGGGTAACTATTGATTTGAATTATCTAGATTTTGATTTGTATTTTGATGGGACATAAATCATATTCTCAATTATCGAATATACCAAATACTTGAACTGATTTGACATTTCCGTTAGAGCAGCAGCCAATATTTCGGCAAATAAAATCAGAAGTCTGCAACAAGCAGTAAATTACATCCGCTGGTGTAACTATTGATTCGGATTATCTACATTTTGATTTGTATTTCTATAGATGTAAAAATAAGACATTAACTTTAATTTTATTGGTATCTCACGCAATCTAACAGAGATATTTAGCTGCTTCTATGTCTGAACTCTTCTGCGTGTTTTGTGTTTTACAGCAGTGTCCAATGACATCTCTCTCATGAATCTTTGTTGAATCAATTTATAAGGTCCTGAATACTGTTCCTCCTTAGTCTTGTGTAATGTGTACTTCCGGAACCTGTTAACTTTTGCAGCTAAAGCATTAACATGAACTGCTAGTTTCTGTTGGTAGTTTTGGCTATGGAGACTGCAAATTCTAGTCTTTTGAAGATATTGAAAGTGCAAGCAGCAACATATTCAAAAATCTAAACTTTTAAACTCCTATTGGATTTTGATACATAAAATTACCAAATCTAATAGACTGGCAAGACATTAAAATGTTACATATAAAATTTATAAGCGATCAGTTGATATCAAATTGTTTGGAAAATCCAGAACTTGTTAATGAAATAGCCTTAAGACACAATCTAATACTCTTAATTTTCCTTGCCACACCCAAGCCACTGAAAGTGAAAATTGTCACAGAGGTTGCTGTTGGTGGCATCAGGAGAGATGGTTTCATTAAAACAAGGCTGGATCATGAAAAATAATATCCTGTTAGATTATAAACACGTTTTTTCTTAGTTGTTGGTTATTTTTTCTTTAATTTTTATATTTCGAACTTAACTTGAACTGCATTGTTTGTTTTTTAATAAACCAAAATTCTTACCATAACTGTTGAAGTTTTCTTAATAATGTTAGTAACGTTTCAGTCTTAAAAGGTAGTACAAAATCAAATATTTCGTATTCCTTGTCACAACCAGTTATTGTACTTTTACAGAGGATCTTTTTGAGACACGCCCTAATCAAAACCCCGAAAACAAGTATTGATCCACCCTACTGCGCATGATGATAAATAAGATGTGAGATAATTTTGTCATGCTTAATTTATGACGTGTACAATTCTTCTTACCCAGGGCTGGTGCTGAATGGCAAAACAGGTCCATTATCCACTGACGTCTTAAGATTCTTTTCATAAGTAGTCGAATCCGCTTCCATTTTGCGAACTTAATTCCTTACTACTGCCCTAAGTAGAAAACTAAAAATATCACTAGAACTTAAAATCTTGAAGTGAACATTTATTTCCATTCATTCAACATAAATCCCTATGAATAAGTTAATAAACTTAGCATTAATAATATCCTCAACAACCCCATTGGCAATTAAATCTACAAATACAAACTGATCACCTGAAAGGACTGAAACGTAATCGTGTGTAACTCAGATCAGAACCGGTTCAAATATTCAGATCGCGTAGGTTTGAACCGTTGAGCTGCAGCTCAACCGCAGATCAAGCAGCTCAAATCGTGGCTTGCGGCTCAACGAGTCAACGTTGTCGCGCACCCGACCGCAGGTAATCGAACTGAATTGCGAACCGAACCGAAATTGAAAAGTGAACCGAACGGAGCCGATGCGACGCGATCTGTTTTTTGAAGCAGTGTGTGTAGGAACGAAACAGAATTGCTAAGTAAGTATCCGAAATAAAAATAATAATATCAGTAGATTTTCCGATAAATTGAGAACATTTCCAACGTTGTTGAGCTGCAACTATAAACCAACTATGTGAGCTGCATATTCTAGCGCTGCATAAGGTCTAGTTTACTTCGCTATTGACTAAATGACTCCCTCGAGTTAGTACGTGAACTGATCTGAAATGACCTGTTGAGCCGGTTCAAGTTTTCAGCTCAAGGGTTGAGCTGCGAGCCGCGGCGTGACTCAAGTAAATCTGTTGAGTTACCCATGGCTACTGAAACGGATTCACTGTTCAGTGTTCTCTGTACTGTTCACATTTTTTATTTTATTGATCGTAATTTCTTTTTAACTCTGGCAACAAGATTTTGACGAATACTGAGGATCTCAGCTGAGGAGATAAGATGAAAATGATGGACGCTAAGGAAAATCAAAAGACGTCATGCAATGGAGATAAACATGCACACGTTTCTAAAAAAGTGGAGTCGTATTTCAGTTGGTTCTTTCAACAAATTACTTTACAGCCATGAACACTTGATACTGGCAAATACGCAAAGTGTGATGTCAAAAATAAATAAGAATACATTCTACAAAAACATGCCACGAAAAGTATATCTATCTCTGTTACACTAACTGGCTAGAAACGCTATGACGTGATTCGACAGAGAAAGAACAAACATTACTTTTTTGTTGATGGCCAGTATTGACGCTAAAACAAACTTAGTGTTGCCTTTCGAAATATTTTCCCAAAACAATTTCTATAATTTTTTAGTATCGTAGTAAGTCAGTAAGGGTAAAACAAGAATTTAGGTTCAACTATTTTTTTGTAGAATAATTTCTTTTCAAGACATAATAATTTTTTGCAAGTAGAATAAGAAATAGCAACCTACGCGTATCTAAAAACAATTATTTAGACAAAAAATAACGTATTTAGAAAACATTTTTGCCTTCAAACAGCCTTCTGTTTGGAAGAAAAAAATGTTTTCTTTAAGATAAAGTACAATGTATAATCTTTTATTGAATAAAACAATACTAACTACAAAAATCAGACAGATATTTATTGTATTTAATTAATTCGAATTTAAAAAGGTAGTTTTAAGTTTTAAATAGTTTTTTAGAAGTGGTTACATACAAATCGACCCTGTATAAACAGTCCCATTGCTGGGCGTAGGTCTCTCCTCATTATTATAAGGCTAAGGTAATAAACTCACGCCCTGTCCAAATGCAAGTTGACAGACTTAACAAATGATCATAAACATTTTTTTGAGAACTTTTAGATATTACGTAGATTTCCTGACGATGTTTTCCATCATCGTTTGAAGTCAACGGTAATAAGCACATAAGTTAAAAAATATATAGGTACGTACCGTGGGATTCGTACCTGGGATCTCCGAGTCAGAAGCCAGATGGCCACATGAACTAGCCTGACAAAATTAGAAAAAACTTAATTAGCTAATTCACCGGAATTTGCTAACCAAATCGAAAGGCAAAAAAATAACTGCGTATACAATAATGAATACACTCTGTTTATTAGTTTTATGTAAAACACGATGAGTACGTAGTAATCGTGTTCTCAGTACTGTATGCCGTAGAAGGTGAAGAAAATGCTATGTTTAGTAGTACAACTAATATGAAATATGAGGTGTGCTACTACTAATCGAATTACCAATTTTCTCACAAATGTATTGACAAAACGTATGGTGCGTGAGTTATCATACATTTAACCATCTACCTCGTATCGGCAAATGAAGTACCACGTATAGTTCCTGACTGCACCGTTGCAACACAAAAAACAAAATATTTTTATCATATATTGTAATCAATACGAAAATTAATAAAAACTTACGTGTGAAGTGTAAATCCTTGTCTTGTTATATCGGTATCTGGAAATAAGATTCACAACATTTTACGAGGCTTTTTCTAATTTTTATGCCCGCCTATGTCCTATCTATACCCCAAATGCACAACGACAAGCGTCAAAGCTGGTGTCTGAAAATTTGTGGCGGCAGCCCTAGTAAAGGTGCTAAAGGTAGCCCGGGCCACTATCGATCTGAATTTTCAGTTCTATAAATATCTCTTCATTGACGTCATGATATTCCGCAAAACCGCCCTAGCCCGCCCTAGCTTGAAACGCCACGTTGCGCTTCAAGCTAGGGCGGGTTTGCCACCATTGTGTATGTAGTAAAAATAATGTCTTGTACGTCATTGTCACTGTCATTAAAAAAATCAATGTTGGAGTTTTAGCGGGAACACGGATAGTTGTGCCTCCGCATTATATGTTATTTTCCAAAAATTGTGTCTTTTCGAGTGTTTATGTGTAAAAATAATGGTATTCTATTCACAAAGCAGCGAATTATAAGCGTATGTCTGGAAAAGTGATATAATGTGGAACAAAATGAAATTAAACAAAAATTACCTTATTAAAGGGATGACTAAACTTGACCTTGACTTTGTATGACTTAGACTTATTATTTGAGATTTATCTTAATAGGCTCGAGACTTATATAGGTATCTAAATATTTAAGAAAAGCACCTAGTAAAAATATTATTGATATTTTGACACTGATAATACACAAAGCGTGATGTCTAAAATAATGAAAAAAACAAGCAAAATTTTAGTGGGAACGTGGAAAAATTAAATAGTTTTTATGTGTGACTGAAGTGATGTTTAAAGTGCCAAATTGTGTGTGCGAACGAAGGTAAGTGATGTAAATTGGTGAAACATGTATAGTTGTGTTGCTTTTAAAACTCTGCCGAAGCTTCTAATAAAGTTGTCATTACTTTATTAGAATGTGATTGGATTTGATCCGATTCTATATTACTTTTCGTGACATATGGCTTTAAATAAATATCGAAATACACGACAACGACAAAGTCACCAAAGTGCAAAGCCAATAGCAGAAAAAAATCAATGTGCGTACGGCGTCGTACAGTATTTTATAGTAAAAGTTGTTTTGTATAGAATGGTGAATACAATTATCTATTTTCGGCGTAGTAAAAACTTGTAACCCTGTATAATATCTCATCACTTACACATCTCATTTTTAATCCCCATAAGTATGGTATTACTCAGTTTTTGTAGATAACTATACATGTATGTAGATAATCTTATCTTACAAAACAGGACCTTTTTAGTAGTTGAATAAAATACCTACATACAATACTAAACAAAAGCGTTTATAAAAAAAAGAAAAACATTTTTTTACAAACGCTTTTGTACGAATGCAACTACGAATAACTGATTTAATTTAACAAATATCCAAAAAAGCATAAGCATTTAATTTATCCCTTATAGTCATTAGTATTATTTATCTATTGGAATCTGTATATTTATTGGAACCGAAACGACTGTTAAGAGTACATGAACTAAATACATACCTTAAAAATGGTTTATGTTTGTTTCGTTCCTGCACTACGCATGTTTTAAGAAGTAGGTAGGTACCTACTCACATCACTGGTAGTTTTAGGAGAAGATGATGATTTTTAGCGAAATTTATTTAAATTACAGGGATGACATTTTTCTGAATCTGGTGACATTTTAGTCTACTTAAGGGAGAAAATGAATTTCATTGACGGCAACACTAGTTGTGCCGGTGACCGGTGTGGATCTGGATCTGTGGAATATATGGCATCTGTGGCATTCTGTGGTATTTGGTTGTGTGTGTAGTTGTGTATTGTGTAGTGTAGCATAAGGGACGTTTGCTATTTTTGCTTTATTTTCTAAAAGTTTTCATGATTACTGTTTATAAAGTGAAGAAATAAAAGAATTTAAGTACAGTTATTCACAAAGCATTTGGGTAAATATAATTTTCATGTAGTTTTATGGTACTTTTCTGTTATGAATGTTGTTTAAATTAGGTCGATGCACAAACTCACCGCACCCCTTTAGAAATGTATGCAAGTATGTAACTTATAACTCTATCCACAAGTATTGCCGGCTATTTATCTATAGTATATTATAAGAATGAGCGCGTAATTTTTGCAAGGCGTTGAGCATTGAGGAGTATTTTTCTGGTCTCTGTGTGTCAAAAGCTAATGCATACATATTTATTTACCTACATATCCCAGGCTACCTTCGATCACAACGCTGCTTAGTTTTAGATAAACAGTGGGTAAAAGTGTAGTGTTAAAAACTTTAACATTGGACTCTAACTTAATCGATTTTCAGTTTTGTTGCATTTTTCTAGTGTAAAATAATTTTTCTGTCATTCTGAAATAAATTACTCTAAAACAATTTTTGTGACTATTGGTTTCATAAATGGAAAGATAACTGATATGCTGGTAAAGTGACCTACCTTCTTGTTTATTATCCCAATGTGATATTTTTTTTGTTTAGTTGCAACTATAACACTGTATAGGTTACCTATAATGTAGCTGCATCTGACTTTTTCGGTCCTTCCTCTTTTTCAAGATATCAATGTCTTATTCTAATGAGATGGTTACATTACTTAGATGTTATGATATGCACAGTAAGTATAAAACAACATTGAAATAACTCAAAAATTTGTTAAAGCTTTGTTAAATTTAGTTGTTTCAAATACTAATCTCTAATAATGATAACAACATCAAATAGAAAACAGTTAATACTAAATCTACATTTTTAATGCCATAAATAAATAAATATCGTAGGACTATACACACAGCGCCATCTGGCCCCAAACTAAGCAGAGCTTGTGTGATGGAAGTCAGATAATGTCTGATAGAATACATAAATACTTTTTTTTTTAAATACATCATCATCATCATCAGCCTACACTAGTCCACTGCTGGACATAGGCCTCTCCCAAGACACGCCACTCAGCCCGATCTTCGGCTTTTCGCTTCCATCCACCGCCAGCTGTCCTACGTATATCGTCACTCCATCGAGTCTCAGGGCGTCCTACGCTACGCTTACCAATACGCGGTCTCCACTCTAGAACACGTCTACCCCAGCGGTTATCGGTTCTGCGACAGATATGTCCAGCCCATTGCCACTTCAGCTTGCTAATACGCTGAGCTATGTCAATGACTATAGTTCTCTGGCGAATTACTTCGTTTCGGATCCGATCCCTCAGAGAAATGCCAAGCATAGCTCTTTCCATAGCTCGCTGAGCGACTTTGAACTTACGGACCATTCCCGCTGTGAGTGTCCACGTTTCGGCTCCGTAGGTCATGACATAAATACATACTTATAATAAATACATTGGTGCTAAACAAACAACAACATTTAATTTTTTTTTTTTAATAATTTGCCCCTTCGGGCAGGCTAAAGCTATAAAGCCATACTGCCTTGTCTTAAGTGTTATTTCTGCTGTATCTTAGCTATAGTTATCGTCAAAGTCGTCTTTGTCAAGTCCAGTTCATGTCAGTTAATTCCAGTCATGCTTTAGTAAAGTAGTGGCGACTTTACTACAAAGCTTCGATGGAGTTTTGGCAGCAACACGAAAACTCATGTTTCACCACATTATATCATTTTCCCACACTCGCGTTTGTAATTCGGCATTTTATGAATAAAACACCACCATTTTTATGCATAAACACTCGACAAAACACTAGTTTCGGAAAAAAATACAACGGAGCGACACGACTCTTCCCGCGTTCCCGCCAAAAACTCCAACAACATTTAAGAGAAGTGTAAATTTACGTTTGTAAATAGAGATATGGTTGACATAATATGATAGTATCAGTGCTCAAAAACTTAGCCTAGGTTTTTGAGTACAGCTCACTTAAAGTCATGTTATTCATGTTATTGTCAAAGATGACAAACACACTTAGCCTGGAATAAGAAGGACTAGTAGGTACTCAATTTTAACTTGTTGGTTGGTAGATAAATCAGTGTAGTATTAGAAAGTACCATTACCCTAATTCTTTCAATTTTTTTTTAAATCACTAAAACATTAAAAGTTGGTAATGAAACAAATGAAAGCTTGACAGTGGACATTTGCCTCGATTCCAAAAATCATATATTTGGGGCTGCTAGTTATTTCAGTTTGATTGTAAGTGGAGACTGAAAATAATTTGGTACAAATCAATATTATTATGTACCTGGTAGTAAACAATACTAAATGTACATTTTATTGTAAATACAAAACGTGCTTCTACACCACTTCCTTGTCGACTTTGAATTTACGATGCCTATTCTCAGAAATCCTGAAATAGTATTGCATCTTAACCAAACTTTAGTAACTAGGTTTATAAATATGTTTTTTGTGATTATAGAAGTAGAATTGGTTTATCTTATTGTCAACCTATGAAGTTCTATGTCTATGTATGTTTTTTGTTTTGACAGCCTTGCTGGTTCATTGGTAGAATGTCTGCTTCAAGAGCTGTAGGGCGTGGGTTCGATTCCCACACAGGACAAAGATTGGGTTGTACAAGCAAATGCTTGTTCTGTGTCTGGATGTACTGTATACACATAGTATTACAAGTATGTATGTATAATTTACAAAAAAAAACATTTAAGTATTTTATCAGTCGTCTGACTTCTATAGTACAAAGCTTTGCTTAGTTCGGGGTCAGATGGCGCTGTGTGTAATGTTCTGCGATATTTCGTCCCGTTTTACCCTTTGGGTACGGAACCCTAAAAATATATAATCTCGTTCTATCAGAAAGCAATTTGAAAAATTACACTTTAGTTTCGCGTTTTAATTATGAAAATGGCGCCATTGAATCATTGTTATGGAAAAAAGCAGCTGGGAACAGGTATCATCAATAATGAAACTCGCTTGCTCCACTACCATTACAAAGTGATGTTGATGACATCCCATCACGCTTACGTCCTATTCAACCTTGTACAGATTCGTTACGTTTACTTACTTTAATGTGCCTTTTCAGTGTGGCGAATCAAAGGTCGTCATGGAAATCTATTAATCTATCTATATACTAATATAAAGAGGCAGGATTGGATTGTTTGTTTGTAATGAATAGGCTCCGAAACTACTGAACTGATTAAAATAATATTTCACCGTTAGGAAGCTACACTATCCCCGGGTGACATATGCTTCTTTTTATCTTTGTATTCCCACGGGAACGGGAACTATGCGGGTGAAACCGCGAGGCGTCCGCTTGTTTGAAATAAATCGTAGCAAAGAAGTCTAAGGTCGAAAAGGACACGTCCTCAATGCATAAGTTTATCAATTCACACTAATATTACAAAGGCGAAAGTTTGCGAGTGTGTTTGTTAATTCTTCACACTCAAACGGTCGGACCAATTTTGATGAAATTTGGTATGGAGGTGGAGGTAGCTGCCATTGGATTAACATAGGCTCACTTTTTATCCCGAAAAAATGTAACACCACGGGGCGTGCTAGCTAGTCTCTTCAATAAAAATATGTACAGTGCCTTATAGTTAACTTAATCATGAAAAGCTTTATATTATAGTAATGTGGCGAACAATCTATGGACTACCTAAAGATAAGTGGTCACCGGCGCCTAATGACATGTACAATACTTCGTTAACTTTCCAGTGACCTAAAATATCACGCTTGAAAACGGGATAGGCTATTATGCAACTTTTATGTGTACGCCTCTGTAAGTAGTTATACTAAATTTAAGTTATTTATGATAATGAAAGCTATAAGAAACCCTTTATAATTTGTCAAGTTAAAGTGGGCTTTTAACATCTTTGTGTGCGTTTAATTGTTTGATTGTATCCCTTTCATTGTTTTCTAATTAGGTTTGATTGCTCTAAGAATGGAGCAGCGTAGCGTGGGTGCCTGTACATTGTACAAGTCACTTTTTACTAAGTAACCCAGCTACAAAAGCTAAAGGCGTCTCAACGGAAGACGCACTTTCTACACGAGCGCATATTTAAATCACGGAATTGATATTATCTGCAAAGACCAGTTTCACGAAACGACTGTAAAGCGTATGAACAGCTTGAGAAGTTTCTTAT